>JAOTON010001676.1:635000-1875010 GCA_034440635.1 Lepas anatifera | reverse complement strand
ACATTGTAACAGATATCACATGCTCCACTGATTTCCCTTATGTTAAGTACTGATTTGTCTGATGATGAGTTGGCTGATTTGTCCTTAAATCTATCGAAAAACAGTCGTGTTTTGGCTACTTCCACGATATTTTGAGATTTTTTCCTTTTTCCGGTTTTAATCGCGTTTTCCTCTCTCCGTCAATGATTTATTTGCATTATTATTGAACCAACGATGCCCAAAAAATGATATAAACAAATATATAGCAAGTTTTTTTAGGTTACGCTAAAAGTGCCCTTTTTCCCCGGGGTGCCCTCAAAGTTGGTGTGCCCCCCATACCAAAGCTCTGGCTGCGCCCCTGGATCAGAGCCTATGTCCATCGGGCTCTCACGCACTGCAGCACGTGGGAGCCCGTCCTACCAAGAGCTTGACCGTATCCGGAAATATTCCTTTTTTCAAGTAATAACTACGAGAAAGAAAAGATAGAGACATCATCCGGATGCAGCACAGCAAACACTGCGAGCCCGAAACTAACATAAAACTGGAAGGTGACAGAATTCACATTTTCATCACTCAGAGCACCTTCTGACATCCGAATGCAAAAAAGAGGAAAAGAGCTTGCGTGACATTGTGAAGAACTACAGACTCAACCAGTGGCGGGATCTAGCTAGTCGGTTTGGGAAGTGGGCAAACCAAAGTAAAAAACAAAAAGCAAAACAAAAAACGTCGCACCGTGGAACGCTGCGCTACAATATCACTTGCCGGTAGAATTTTGGGTATTTGCGAAAAAGCAAAAAAACGTCACAGGATGAAAATATGGGCTCGAGATACTTTTTCCGGTCCAAGGGCCAATATTTACACTGAACTGGTTCTGTTTGAAGTTGAGAGTTGAAGTACCAAAATCTTGCTTATAAATTAAAAAGCAGTCGGGGAAAAAGGAGGTCGATCACTTTGGGGAGCAGAAAACATAGTTTTGCCCCTCGAGCTTTACGTTTGGGAGGGGGAAATGCCTTTTTGCCCCACCCCTTTGAATCTGCCACTGGCCTCAACCTGACAATATTTTACAAGAGCCCCAGAATATCCAGCTTGGTGATGAAAAACAACCTGTCCACAGAGTACTCCAAGTTGGAGGTGGCCAACGTAGTATACAAATTTAATTGCTCATATGGTAAATCTGCGCACCGTTCAGAAAGTAGCTACGTTGGACACACAAAAACAAGCCTCTCGCGTAGAATGACGATGCATCTTCAAGAAGGTGCCCCAGAAAAAACATCTATAACCCGACCATAACAATACTTAAATCAGGACAATGCTTGTACAGAACACCGACATTCCGGCGCATTGCCCAAATAGGAAGAAGCTGCAGGACCTGGAATCTGTGTTCATCCGGGACCTGAGCCCCACCATCAACCGTCCAATGAACCAGGTCTCCACACTGTCGCTGTTTGATGGGCTCTCTCTAGGGCTCAGACGGTGAAGAACATTGTGGTGAAGGCATGGGTGTGTGAATGCGATAAACTCAACCTTAATGGAATGTAGAGTGGTAGGTTTTTAAATAGATAATCTGAAATGTTATGGGGCGAAAGGCGTAAAATCAAATATTCAGCTAATTGTTAAACCATATTGAAATTCTTTCTCACAATGGTGCCGTTCCATTACAATTGTATGAAGCTGAAGCTAATTTTTGGCGTACTTACGCTTAAAGAAAATAACTCAGAATCCAGACGAATCGAACAGAGTGGTAGATGTATCCTGTATCAATGACTGTTTTATAATAATGGGTATGTGCCAAATGACATGCCTGAAGATTGTAATATGATTAACGAAACTTTGAAACATGATTAATTTGAAAAAATATATTGTTTGAATACTCCTCTAAAGATGAAGAAAGCTTATCAGAAGAATCGAAATTCTAAACCGAGAACTCATCAATGCAGATATGCCGTCATTCTTAATAAATAATGCATCAATCATAAACTGCTCCCCAAACTACACCAGTATTTATATGAACGTATTTGAGGTATATAAGGTATTTTAATAAGGTTACCGAAATCCATATATTTTGGCCTTTTCTGACGTTTCCAGATAAATATAAATGTACCCACGAAGAATATGAATAAATATGAATATGAATGTACCCACGAAGAATGTCTGCTTCGAAAAGACATGTGCTACATTGCTATGACAACCTCTACCATCTTAAGGAGACTCACCATGCATCTTCAGTCTGGATCAATAAAAGAACACGACAAACAAAAACACAAAAACAGAACTCACAAGAAAGGACCTGGTAGAGCAAACGACCATCATCGGCCGAGCCAGCGACAAGCCGGCGCCTTGCCATCCTGGAGGCCCTACTCATCGCCCAAAATAGCCCCGCCATAAACAATCAGGCAGAATCGCCGAATATCATAGAAATTTTCAGCCGACCCAGTGTAGGGTGAAAATCTTAGGTGTTGTTTACTTGCCTTCTACTAGCAGAGGTCGAAAGAATTTCTCACGAGAAATAATCAACTAACTTACTTGTTTCTCATACTGGTGCTTAAGATTAGACAGTAGCACAAATCGTCAAAATGTTAACCTTATCGTTTTTTTATAATAAAGTATCGAGTGTTTAAGTGCATAATTAGATCAAACTATGATAAATATTTCTTTGAAAATGGAGTAGGTACTCTGAAACGTCAGAAAAAGCCATAATATATGAATTTCGGTAACCTTATTGGTTCGTTACAAGAAGAACCCAGGAAAACCATACGTGACATCGAAAAACACCACAAAGAAAATACTAAAATGCAAGCTTTCCCTCGTCTTTAATAAAATATGTTTACAAGAATATATATATATATATATATGTATATATATATATATATATATATATATATATTGTTGATATGTTCTTGACATTATATATGATATATGGAAGAGACTTGAGACTTCTGTACCGAACTCAAAATACGCCAACATAACCTCTAATCATTTGACAAATGCGGGCATAAAAATAGCTCTAGTCTCAGGGAAGAAGACAGGAGATATTTTAAAGAAAACAAAACCAAAGGATTCCAATTTAAGGATAATCTACAGTATACCATGCAGAGGTTGTTCAAAATCATATATCGGTGAGACAGGTAGGGGCCTAAAAGTTAGATTAAAAGAGCACAGGAAAGATGTACTACATCATAGGACCTCAAATTCTCTAGTAGTACACATAGATGATTGTAATCATTTACCACGATGGGATGATACTAAAATTCTGGCCAAACCAAAAGATAAAACGCTAAGAAGAAATTAAGAATCAGCATTTATTTCAGTTTACCCCTCTTTAAACACGCGATCTGGATTTGCAAATTGGTCGAAATCAGCGGCATGTTTAGCAATATCAGAAGTTCCCCACTGACGTGTTTTCGTGCTAGACGTGAGAGAAATTTAAAACACGATAGAAATGTTTGCCCAATTCATTCTTGCCAAACTGCCTTGTTTATTCTTTTTATGGTGCCTCATGTGTGTGTCGTTTTAATGTCTTTTTGATGTGATTTTACAGTTCATACTGACGAAGGTGCTTTGCCACCGAAACGTCTGAGAAAATATAAATATAAAGTAAAATAATAAAAAGAAGTCTCAAGTGTCTTCCATATATATATATATATATAGGAGACTTGAGACTTTTTTAATTTACTTTATATTTATATTTTATAGAATATCAGAAGTTCCCCACTGATGTGTTTTCGTGCTAGACGTTAGAGAAATTTAAAACGATCGAAATTTTTGCCCAATTCATTCTTGCCAAACTGTCTTGTCTATTCGTTTTATGGTGCTTCATGTGTGTGTTGTTTTTAAAGTCTTTTTATGTAATTTTACAGTTTATACTGACGAAAGCGCTTTGACTCCGAAACGTCAGTAAAAATATAAATATAAAGTAAATTAAAAGTCTCAAGTCTCTTCCATATATCATATATCATGTCAAGAACATATTAACTATATATATATATATATATATATATATATATATATATTGCCCTTCATTAAGCTAAGCCCTTAAGCCCTTCATTCCAGCTAAGTACAATCTTAACTCTGTAGTCGAATTCATAGACATGCTTAGGATCAACAAGCCAACAGGCGAACTAGCGTCCATCGATGTAGAAAGTTTATTCACCAATGTCCCGGTTGAAACTACGATCCAAATAATAAAACAAAACGCCTACCATAACTCGGACAAAACACTCCCACCACTCAAACTGCCCCCCAGCATCTTAAAGGGTCTGCTTCGTGCTTGCACCACCGAATCTCCCTTCCGAGGTCCTAATGGTAAGCTTTATAAGCAAAAGGATGGCATAGCCATGGGGTCCCCCTTGGCCCCTTATTCGCCAATTTTTACATGTGTGAGTTGGAGAATTCTGTCCTTGCCGATCAAAGCATCGCCCCCAATATCTTCTGCCGTTTTGTGGACGACATATTTTTAGAAGTACGCGACACTAGCCACCTAGATAAGATTATAGCATGTCTAGAAGAAAAGTCGGTCCTCCACTTTACGTCAGAACTCAGTGTCAATAACAAAATACCATTTCTCGATGTACTTTTATCAAAAAGTAGCGGTTCATTCACGACTAGTGTATACAAAATATACACTAGTATACTAGCCGCCCCGGTAGCTCAGTTGGTAGAGCGTTGGGCTCCGGCCCGCTGCTCAGAAGCATGCAGTGGCAGTGCATGTCCAGGCTTGGAATCGGTTCCCCTGAGACACTCCGGCGCTCAATAGTTTACCCGACGTACAGGTCGGCTGGCAACTGACTGGTGAGAGGGTGACCTGAGCGGGGCGGCCGTCCCTGTGCTTTATGGGACGTTAAACTTTGGCCTCTAAATTAACCCTCCATTGAGGGAGTTGCTCGTTCGGGTGGTGGGGTCGGGGTCTCCGTGACAAGTTCCTTGATGACTTTAGTGAGACTCCGACTCCAGCAGCCTTACCAGGAACAACTTGAACAAAATTTATAAAAAAGTCAAATACAGGTAACGTCATGAACGCCAAAACTGAATGCCCAGACAGGTATAAGAAAAGTGTAGTGCGCGCTTTCATAAGACGAGCTCATACGCATTGTTCCTCGTATGCACCAGGGTACTTTAACTACGGGTACAACCAAGTTTCCTACTAAATATAGTCCTCCCATGCTGACGTCACTGCTCTTTCCTACTAAGTTCTAGGAGATTCTACTAAGGTTTCGGAAGGATCAGCTGGAACATACCAAGTTTGGGCGTATTTGGCAGCAATCTAGTATAAATCGAAATCAACTTGTTTCACCCATTTGACACTAACCTTGATTTCAACGGCGAGCAGCGTATTTTACGTAAATCTAATGAAAAAATCATAACACTTCAAAGAGTTTGTTGAAAGGGCATGCATTTATTTGATCAGCTCAGACCTACTTAATAGCCGAGAGAAATAGGGTTACCTTTGCTCAAGAGATCACCGGTGTTTATTGTCTTCTGCTGCAGATACCACCAACAGCCAATCAAAGGTCAGAAATCAACAGCCAATCAAAATCGAGATTAGTCTTACTGCAAACAGCTGTTAGTGGTGAACCTGTGCTTATTTTGACACGCTCTGGAAAATTTGTAAAAATAATATTTTTCACTGGAGTTTTTGCAAAACCTCTGATGGTTTCACAAATAAAAATCTTTTAGCTTTCTGTTCAACCATATAAGTTTCGTTGATACAGTTCTGAAATTAGTTATTTAGAGCTTCGAAAAAGTGCAATTTCTCCCATGCCCTGCATAGTAACTGTTGTGCCTCTCCAGCCATGATGACGTAATGCTGCCAGACAACTTGAACGGGGTCTGGTATGCACTGCTTCACTCTGAGTTTTCTAGGACTAAACAAATTCTTGTAAATAATGGCTACTCGAATTCTGAAAGAGATGAAGAAATCCAAACCTATATGAAGAAAGTACGCAACGTAGAACCCAAAAAGAGGAGAACACAATTCGTTTATACTACTGCAGTTTCATGAGCACGGCCTATAAAGTTGATGAGAGGGTTATTCGAGGCATCATCTCCGATAATGTTACCTGCACGAACAAAAATGACACCCTAGACCTCACCATTCATTACACTACAAAAAAGACAAGCAGCCTCATCATGAAAAATAGCATCACTGCAAGCACAGACACCTTAAAAAAAGGCCAATGTAGTCTACAAATTCTGTTGCCCCATTGAAGATTGTAGACTTCACAACGTAGGCTACATTGGTTCAACCACAACCTCACTTTCACGTCGTCTCACTTTGCACCTACAAGAAGGCACACTCAAGGAACACATGACAGCATGGCATTGCACTTACACGAAAGAACCTCACACAAAACACAACAGTCCTGAAAACATGCTCCAGCCGCACACAACTCATGATCACTGAAGCGCTTTACATCCGCGAACACACACCAACTCTTAACAAACAACTGCACTCACAAAATACACTTACTCTGTGGAGCACAGCAATCGCAAATTGACGTACGTAGGTACACGCTGCAGTTAGTGTTTTATCTCGCACTAAAAACAGCGAACTCCGAAATAATAGTATTTATGTTCCGCGCAATGAAAAGTGTACTATGAACCATGTCATGTAACGAAGTGTGATATATTTTTCAAGAGACGTGTAGCGATTATAAAAATGTACTGCAATGACGTTTCCCGAACGGCTCGATCTGATTTTATCTCTATGGAATCGTTAACTGTTTGATTTTATGTGAGTCATGTGTGTATGTATGATTTTGATAATGGATTTATTAGATAATCCGAAACGTTAAGCAATAATATATCCACCACAAATGCCCCTAGGATATCTTATCTTTGACCTAAACACGAAAACAAAAAAGATAATCCGGTCAATCGAAAATACCAACAAGAAGATCGCAAAAGCAAAAAGTGCCCTATTATTCAACGGTCAGTGCCAAAATGAAAACATCCTGCCAAACTACACAAATAAATAAATAATTACAGCTTCTTTGGCGTTGATAAGTTTCTTCGTGGTCGACTCGAGTTTTCGTATTAGGCTTCGGTCATTCTCGTCATACTGGTGTAAAACATTAGAAAAAGACATAATTCGACGTTTCGTCTTACGTAAGACATATTCATGTTATTTTGACACTACAAGTTTCAAGTTACATAATAATAAACACACAAGTAATATAACACTGGTTAATGTATCTCACGATGGATGGCATTTCTTTGTTTTTATTCAAATGAGTGGAACGCTGCAGTCTGTTTTGTGAACCCTCTGTTTAGTGGAAGCGAAAAAATATATACAAATAAATATGTCCGCTGAGTGTGAACTAAATTTTCCTATCGTAAAGTGGTAGCGCAGTGAGCTGTTTAGTCTGAATGTTTATGACCGGCGACTTGTTGCGAATGATGATGGTTTCAAGTGTTGTTAGTCGTCGCCGGTCATTGCAGTGTGCTATGATCTTAGTGTTTGATGTGAGCATGTTGCGGGTGAGGGTGATGTTGTGCTGGTCAAGGGTGTGTTTCTTAGGAGCACCGTCTTGGAGGTGCATTGTCAGTCTGCGGCTGAGTGTAGTGGTTGTGTGACCAACGTAGTATACCTCGCGGGTTGCACAGTCCCCGGCAGTACATTTGTATTGGTATACTACGTTGGTTTTCTTCAGTGGTGTGGTTTTCTGGTTAGTGTTGTTTTTCATGACTAGGCTGGAAGTTTTGGGATTTTTGTAGTAGATGTTCAGGTGTAACTGGTAACTATGATCGGAAGAAGCAGTGTTGCGTGTGACCACTAGAGGTGGGACTTTCTAGGCCCGGGGGCCCGGGGCAAAAGCCCGGCCCAGGCCCGCGGGCTTTGACCGGGCCTGAAGGCCTGATTTAAGCCAATGTCGGGCTGATAACGGGCTTCACCCAGGCTCATTCCGGGCTTCAACTAAACTGGGACTTCAAGTCAATTTTCTGTAAGTTAAATAAGCCTTTTTCAGTACAGACCTAGTTTTTTCCACTGAAACATAATCTTATTCATGCACCAGCAGCTTTTGAAAATGCATTTACAATTAATTTTGAGACTTTTAGACGTACATCAGGAATGTCAAAGCATGAAGCTCTAGCTTTCTATCTTACTCATGCCAGGGTCAAAAGCAAGTTACTTAAACCTGAATTAATATTTAAAATCAAATATTGAATAATGCCTACAGTTGCACACATCCATGCCGTACTGTCATCTTATGAATATCCTAATTACTTTAAAAAATTTTCAAGTCATATATGGGTGAACAAAATATAAATTCTGATAGCATATTTGTTACTTCCATATTGTCAGTATACCATTTCAAAGGAAGTCATTTAACCAATTTGCTGCTAACATATTGATATTAACACCTAGCTCTAGCTAGAAAATTCTTTCGAGAAGCTTTCTGCTCCAGGTAAAAAGAAAATGTTATCTATGGAGCCATTCCCATGTCCTCTATGAAAAATGGTGAAGTAAATATGTCAGGTACAAACTATCTAGTGGGAGCCCATAATTGTCAAATTGGCCTGGTAACTCTAGCTGCAAGAACAAATGTTGATAAGTTTGACCCTTCCACAGCTTCATCTTGCTCTTTCATTGCCCAAAAGATGCAAAATCCACTCAGAAAGGGCTAGTATAAGCAAGGAAATAGCCACAAAGAAAACATGTTTTTGATCGAAGTACTTCAAAACATATAAATTAGTCAGTTGTGGGGAGAAACTGGGGAGAGCAGTCAGCCTTAGAAGGAACCTTTGAAATTACACCAAAACATGAATATACTTGACAGTATGTGTTGCATTTTCCTTGTGGAGATACTTCCCTGGCCTCTATGAAATACAACTTCTATTATAAGCTTTGAACTTGAACATAACAGCACTTCCCTCCCACCACACGAAATGTATTATCGCAGTAGGTGGATCACATCTCGCGGTTCAAAAGGATTACATCAGAAGGTCAACTGATCAAAGGGTCTAATGTTCATAGGTTCTACCCTGTGAAAGTTAGACCTTTTGAATAAGAAGTCCACAAACAAGTGCACAAAAAGTGGCCTATTCTCAGGAACAAAAGAAATGCACCACACACTTTGTGCTTATTTTTTAAATCTGTGAAATTTTAAAATATATTTTCAAAAGTCTTGAAATATTTTCGCTGAAATAAACTTACTATTCTGGTAAATTGATATTGATTGTATAGATATTGAGCTATTGATTATAGATTCTGGTTATAGCTATTATATAGCTATTATTTAGCTATTATATAGCTATTATTTTGATTATAGCTATTGGTTATAGATTGCATTGATATTGAGCTATCCTTGATGCTGTGTGCCTAAATATTGATATTGAGCTATCCTTGATGCTGTGTGCCTAAATAAATTGCCCTCTCCACTCTGTCCCCAAACACATGAATGCCCCTCAGAAATCCGGACTCGTGCGCTGTTAAGCAAAGCAGACTGACGTGTCATCCGCCCGCTGCGCCGCGCTCCCTCCGCCGCTGCATCGAGCTCCCTCTGCCGCTGCGTTGAGCCCCCTCCGCTACTGCGTCCCTCCGCCGCTGCGTCGCGCTCCCCCCCACCGACGGGTTGGGCGCGCTCCGCTGCGCCCCTGGCCCCGTCGCCGCCGCGAATGCCCAAGCTCTGGTGCCCCCGTCCACCTCGTCCTCCCAAAGGAGTGTCTTTCAAATTTAACTCCAGCCACTTGTCTTTCCTATAACTATTTTTGCAGCGTTTTTGTATTATTAACAATTGTGCTCTGTGTGACATGAATATATATGAACGGATTCAAATTTTGGTGAAAAATGTTTTCATAAATGATTGCTCTAATGTAGACAAGCACGGCGCTTCAGATACCTACTAAGCGCAAGCCCGTCAAATACAACAAAGCAAACAGAAATAGTGTTCAAGCCCAAATGGTGATGTGGATGGGATTGAGTTGTTTTTTGTGTCAGATTTACTTTTTGGTGGAGATTGGTGCAATATTTTTATTCAATGTTTGGTGCGAACCTGTGGAAAACTAGTGGTTCCTTATCAAGATAGTTTTTTATGGCTGGTGGTTTGATAATTGTATATGGCTGATGGGCCTTGTTCATGTTGGCCTGTTGGCTTACCTACTTTCCAGACCGGGCTGACCCAAGCAGAACATTCTTTTAACTATCTTCCAAGCTGTTTAGTGACTAAACTAAAAGAAAATGTTCACATGTATCAATTGAGGGACAATGTGAAGGAGTTTTGGTTCCTTCACAGCCATTCCGCCATGATATTCTGAAAAGTTTTAGCTGAAAACTTGTCACTGCTCTCTCCTCTATTTATAAACATTATTGGAAGTCAATTGTGAGGCTCGTGCCAGCATATAATGATTTATAAAAGTGCAAAGATGGAGGAAATGTCTGACATGAGTGGACTTATTTCATCCCGATTCTTATAGCTGCCATGTGCATACCTCTATCTAAAATACCCCCAGTGTGCAAAGTATGGCATTTTCGACGAGATCTCGTCGGTGCGAGTGCTCTTGGAGACAGGATCGAGTGGTGCGAATTTTATCAACCTGGTGCAAATTTGCGAGGTTAGTGACACTTAAACTAAACAAATAATGATTGAATGACTATTAAGACACAGGAGGGGGCCTTATAAAAAAATATTTAACTAGCTGACTAATGATTGAGGTAGCATTGCATTGTAGGGGTAGGAATGGGTGCATTATTTCCCTGGTATGTGGCAAATTGGTGCGAATTTTTGGAGGCTGGTGGTGCGAGAATTTTAGATGGCTGGTGCGACTCGTCTGGCCTGCTGCCATACTTTGCAGACTGGAAATACCCTTTGTTTTTATAAGGTGATGCTGGTCATTACCTGAAGTAAGCTTGCATCATAAGCAAGCCATGTTTCATACTGTGTTTTTCAGTATCATTTTCTGCTGAATTATTAAGATAGCTGAGGCTACTGATGCTACATGCACCTTTTTGATATGGTTTTGGGTGAAACCAAAACTTTTTACAGGATAAATTGGCTTAAAACATATATTTGAAACAGCTTTAAAGTAAATAAATTTTGTATATAGTCGTTAATGGTTTTCCATGATACCGGGCCTTCCCGGGCTTGATAATCCATTTCTTCCACAAACCGGGCTTGTGACGGGCTTCTAAAATCAGCAGCCGGCCGGGCCCGGGCCCGGGCCTGCAAAATTGCCTGAAACTCCCACCTCTAGTGACCACTGAAGAAAACCAACGTAGTATACCAATACAAATGTACTGCCGGGGACTGTGCAACCCGCGAGGTATACTACGTTGGTCACACAACCACTACACTCAGCCGCAGACTGACAATGCACCTCCAAGACGGTGCTCCTAAGAAACACACCCTTGACCAGCACAACATCACCCTCACCCGCAACATGCTCACATCAAACACTAAGATCATAGCACACTGCAATGACCGGCGACGACTAACAACACTTGAAACCATCATCATTCGCAACAAGTCGCCGGTCATAAACATTCAGACTAAACAGCTCACTACGCTACCACTTTACGATAGGAAAATTTAGTTCACACTCAGCGGACATATTTATTTGTATATATTTTTTCGCTTCCACTAAACAGAGGGTTCACAAAACAGACTGCAGCGTTCCACTCATTTGAATAAAAACAAAGAAATGCCATCCATCGTGAGATACATTAACCAGTGTTATATTACTTGTGTGTTTATTATTATGTAACTTGAAACTTGTAGTGTCAAAATAACATGAATATGTCTTACGTAAGACGAAACGTCGAATTATGTCTTTTTCTAATGTTTTACACCAGTATGGCGAGAATGACCGAAGCCTAATACGAAAACTCGAGTCGACCACGAAGAAACTTATCAACGCCAAAGAAGCTGTAATATTCAACGAAGCTTGTATAAAAGAACGACTTCTTCCGAAATATTCGAACATTAATATATATATATATATATATATTTAATTATTTAGGCAAGAAATTTTCTGATCTACAAAAGTTTTATAACTCAACCGCAAATCAAGCCATTACGACTTTTTTATCTTACTTTTTTCGTGCGTGCGTGCGTGCGTGCGTGCGTGCGTGCGTGCGTGCGTGCGTGTGTGCGTGTGTGTGTGTGTGTGTGTGTGTGTGTGTGTGTGTGTGTGTGTGTGTGTGTGTGTGGTGTGTGCGTGCGTGCGTGCGTGCGTGCGTGCGTGCGTGCGTGCGTGCGTGCGTGCGTGCGTGCGTGCGTGCGTGCGTGCGTGCGTGCGTGCGTGCGTGCGTGCGTGCGTGCGTGCGTGCGTGCGTGCGTGCGTGCGTGCGTGCGTGCGTGCGTGTGTGCGTGCGTGCGTGCGTGCGTGCGTGCGTGCGTGCGTGCGGCGTGCGTGCGTGCGTGCGTGCGTGTGTGTGTGTGTGTGTGTGTGTGTGTGTGTGTGTGTGTGTGTGTGTGTGTGTGTGTGTGTGTGTGTGTGTGTGTGTGTGTGTGTGTGTGTGTGTGTGTGTGTGTGTGTGTGTGTGTGTGTGTGTGTGTGTGTGTTGGGGTTTAGGGCGCCTCAGCGACTAGGCTATGTCGCGCCCATCGTTATAGTGACTTCTCAGGTGCTAAAAATCCGTTCAGTGTTTTAAGCTCGCAAGTACAACCATCTAGAGTTTACACACCACTATTATGTCTAACTCTTCTTGGGTTATAGATGACGTCAAACCCTACTTCGGTCAAATATGCTACAACGCGTTTGAAATCGACTGCTGCCCTGTCACCAAGAATATCTGGAATGAATAGTCCGCGGATAAATCGATTTCTGATTTCACGCAGCCCCGCACAGACTTCCGAGTTAGTTAGTTACGGGCTTTTTATAAGGCGTTCTGTGCAAGGCACAGACTTCCGAATCCGGCAGGACATGCCTAACGCTTAGCTGTTTACCACATTGCACAGTGATGCAGGAGGCTGGAAAAACCGGACGAAATTCATAACTCAATAAATAATAATGATAGAACAATGATTTTGGGTTCAATTTGAAGCTCCCCATCGGGCGGTTTAAAAATGCACACCAAATTTTGATTTTCCTCTTAACTCTCATTTTGCCAGGGGGTCGATTCTAACCCCCTGTTAATTTTTTCGCGATGGGAGAAAAACTGCTCGGCTTAGCGCAATGCCGCGTGGCAAGTGCGAACCAAAATCAATTTGATACATCTTGATGAAATATCAATCCAAGGTCAGGTCAGGTCACCGATTTATGATGTCATTTCTAAACCGATGTAAGGCAATGTTGGTTCTCAAAACAAGGTTGGCAAAAGCCGGGAATACCTCAGCTTCTAGAGGAGTTACATCGATTTTCTACGGACATGGCATGTCACTGAAAGAGCGTGTAAACGTTCGCGGAACATTCATATCAATAAATCAATAAATAATAAATCTGAGAAAACACGGGCGGAGCCGGGGTGAAGCTGGAACTCACCGAACTGGAACTGTTGGTTGTCCATCAGGCGGACGCTGGCCGGCTGCGTGCGCCGGTAAGCCAGCTCACGCATGAATCGCACTCCGTTGACAAAGTCAGGGAACATGAGGGCGCCGTAGCGGCGACAGGCTGGCAGCGGCCGCACCTTCAGTGTGACCTCCGTCACGATGCCCAGCGTGCCTGCAGACCCCGGCCGGCACATGAACCACCCTGGCAGTTGAGGCTAGCATGACACTGGCAACATACACATTCTACATAAGAGCCATCAACTGTTGTCCGCTCACTAGACAGAAACAAGGAGGACTGACGTGAGCCAGCAGACGCATAACTTTTGATGCACCACAAACCTATAAATAAATCCAGATCAACATGTTTTTTGTACACTTTAACCAACACGGCTTGTGAAGCTAAGCCTTTTAGGAGCTGATCAACACATCGGCTGCCGGAGTCCCCTGGTCGACCGACCGCCGGATCAGCCACACGCCAACTCTGTCCTTGTCAGGAGGCTTTCTCGAGGGTGATATTGCTAGTGGAGCAGGTTGTCCGCCGTGCCATGAGCTCGGCCCAGTGGTGAGGGAATCGAGCGTGCTGAACAATACACCACCGCGGCTTCCGGCTAGTGAGTTGTACCAAGCCGGCATGCTCTGCGATTTTATCAGGCAATAAGTTCCGGCTGACACAAACCGAGAGTCTTAGATCGATCTCACACATCACGACCGGGCTTCAAGGGAATGTGGCACCTTTATAACACGATTTTTAACTGATATAGCTAAGTTGTAGAGCATGACGTAAAACTCGGTACTCAATAGCCGTTTTCACACGAGAAATAAAAGAAATTTAGTTCCTATGGTTTTCCATCAAAAAGGTAGACAGTAGGAACTAGGTAGTTGCATTTCTTGAGCACCTATTTTGTATTTATGAACACAATAAAGCTATAAGCAGATTAATAAATCATGTTTTGATATCTAAAAAGGCATATCGTAAGAAGATACATTTCTGTTCTTTAGAGCGACGTTCGCATTTGTTCTAGTGTAAATTCATCGGTTTTCGGATTTCCTCATACTCTTGGAATTTTTTCCAGGATCCGAGTTATTGGTATTATTATGCCGCAGCAGTTAGCCGACGTTGAGGGAACGCAAAAGAAATGTGTAACATAACCAACCCCGTTTATTTTACATAAGTGCTCGGCAACGACACGAATTGATAGAACAAAACTAACCCGATACACAAATCCAATCCTACGCGCCCAGTCAAATAACACAAACCGCTATGGAACCGTACAGCCAGAGATCGCCCTTTACCGTGAGTGACCGTGCTCGGAGCTTCCCAAGGCTACGGTGGTCCTAAAGCTGCCGTAGGCCTTCTCGGAGTAGCCCGATGCAAACCTGTAACCCGGCTGGTACACGCTCGGAGACCCGAGACAGTACTAGGGGAGTGGCGCTGGTCTCACCGTGTCTCGGAGATCCCGAGGGCAGCGAGAGACCCGCACTTGAGCAGCGTCGGTGCACCACTGCCCGGTCAGCCGCGCGCGGCCTCTGAGGTCAGCTCAGGGCCACGTGATATGTGACGTGACTAGAGGTGCAAATTAACAACGAAGATTCTAATGTCACCGAAACTAAATGCACTGCCTTAACAAAGCATATGCATAACACTGCCCCCCTCCCCTCCAACAAGGTTCCGAACCGGAACAGACTTATCAAACAGTCTACATTTGTAGTTCGGTGGCTTTGAGCCACGCCGGGATCCTGGCTAAGGCAGCCTCCTCCCCACCGGGTTGAGGTAGATGTCGTCCTTCCGGAAGAGGCAACGGCTGTCATCCCCCTAAGTTCCGCTTCCGGAAAGTTTTCGTTCGCTTCAACGACATGGTCCTTCAGGCAGCCAACAGTTTTATCCAAACGACTTCCAGAAAACCGAAACGAGCCCCCGTTCCTTGGTTGAATCGGGAGTGCTGTGAGGCAGTTTTAGAAAGGAAGCGGGCCCTCCGAGTCTTTAGGGAGCACAGCCCTACACCTTCCTTGATAGCATTTAGACGTGCAAGAGGGCTGGCTCGACGGGTCGTTTTAAAACGCAAAGAAAAAATGGTGGATTACCTATGTCAATACGGTAAATCGGTTTACACCACCGACACAGGTGTGGAGCCGTATACAGTGCCTGCAGGGCAAACGGCGACACGCACTTCCGCCTTTCCTCACCTCAAACGGTGAGAAAATCACCAGCCAACAGGACGTAGCTGACCTGATGGCACGGGCCTTTCGAGACCGATGCAGTAATGCAGCCCAAAATCCAAGCTTCCTGGTTTTCCGATCACAGGAAGAGCGCAGACCGATCAATTTTGGCAGTGATAACTCCGCGCCGTATAATGCACCTTTCTCCATGGCAGAGATGGAGGCGGCAAGCAAAGGTCTGAAGTGCGTATCGCCTGGAAATGACAAAATAACCATTGAAATGCTTCTCCACCTTCCGGAACAATCTCTTTCGTGTCTCCTTGACATTTTTAATACTATGTGGACCAACGGCGACTTCCCTGAGCAGTGGCATGAATCAATCATCATGCCTATACAGAAACCCGGGAAGCCCGGAAACTCACCCGAGGATTTCCGTCCCATATCATTAACATTGTGTGTACGCAAACTCCTGGAGAAAATGGTTGGCGTTCGCCTCATGTGGTTTCTTGAGAGTTATGACCTCTCCAACGTAGTGTGGCTTCCGCCAGGGAAGAAGCACCCTTGACCATCTTATTAGACTAGACACCGCTGTCAGAGAAGGCTTTATGAACCAACAACACACCATCACCGTTTTCTTTGACGTGGAGCGCGCTTTCGACTTGACATGGAGGTATGGTGATTTAAACAAGCTCCATGGTATGGGCGTCAGAGGTTATTTGGGCTAGTTCTTATCCAACTTTCTCAGGGACAGACGCTTCAGATTTCGCATAGAACCATTAATCTCTGACCAACTCGTGCTAGAGAACGGCACGACTCAAGGTAGTGTTTTGTCTGTGGTTTTGTTTGCCGTTATGGTAAACGATATAGGCAACACCCTACCGCAAAACATATCCCATCCATTATTTGTTGACGATTTTGCTATATGGGTGATGACTTCTTCCACCAACACAGCGCAGAGACAGCTGCACCTATGTCTCGACCGCGTGCAGCAATGGAGTGGAAAAACGGTTTGAAATTTCCCACAGAGAAAACAAAATGCATGCACTTCTGCAACAGGCGTGCAGCGTTTGATCACCCTGTGCTAAAGATAGGAAAACCGCACTATAGAAATAGTAGAACAGATAACATTTCTGGGCCTCGTGCTCGACCGCAGACTAACGTACGTTCCCCACATTAAGGGACTGTGGGAAACATATTGTAACTGCCCGAAAATTCTTAAAAGTTCTAACACGCATGACTTACGGGTCAGACCGGAAAACACTCCTCGCACTCTATAGATCCCTTATAAGATCCAAACTGGAGTACGGGCGTGCAGTGTATGACTCCGCACCCGAAAGTGCTCCGCGAATATTGGATACTGTTCAAAACCAGGCTGTAAGGATTATTAGAGGTGCGTTTCGCACGTCGCTTATCGTGAGCTTACACGTGGATATGTATGAGATGCCGCTTGACTTGCGCCGCCGGTATATATCAATGCAGTACGCTTTGAGGCTTAAACAGACGACTGAGCACCCTGCATATAACGTTTTTTGACGACCGACATGTACGCCGTACTGACACTGGATCTCGCGCCTCAGCACGACACCCTGGCGTGAGAGTTCGGAGCTGGCTGAGCGAGGCTAGCATTAATCTAGAGAGTGTTGCACCCGCGCACTGGCCAGCTTCGGAGCCGTGGCTAAGTCCCAAAGTCGCCATAGACAAGGAGCTGTTAGTCACCACGAGGTTTGGTACCTGTAGAAATGCGTCAGACATTCATGGAACACTGCTCGGACAGGTATCGGAACCACACGGTCTTTTACAAGGACGGCTCTAAAGGTGCGGGAGTCACGGGTTGTGCTTTCGTGAGTGCCAATAGTGAACAATGCTTCTCGCTGCCTCCAGATGCCTCAGTGTTCACAGCGGAACTGTACGCTATCTTCCGTTGTCTGGACCAGGTCTTGCGATCAAGAAACAAATACTTTGTAAGATTTAGCGACTCCCTATCGTCACTGCAAGCACTGCAGGTCTTTTACCTCTAATTAGACAAAATATTTACCAGGCTGAGTGTCGAGGAAAACTCATCACACTTGCGTGGGTGCCGAGTCATTCTGGTGTCACTAGGAATGAGAGAGCAGACACATCAGCTAAGGAAGCGGCGAGGGTCTTTTAAACACCATGGAAACTCATCTTGTAAAATGAGGAATAAGGCATCGCTAAAAGAGCTTGTGATGCCTAGGCACCCCTGGTTACATAAATTGCTTATTATACTGGTGGATTCCAGGAAGGGATGATAAAAAGGTATGTGCCCCTGAGCTCAGAGCACAGTCCCCTAAACCAGGATTTCTACTAATAAATTCAAATTAAGAACCAGTTTTCACAATTTTCAGCCCTGTCACACCATCCCCATCCAAACCACCGGCCTGTTCACCATTTCTTTACTCTTAACTGGGACCGACCATTGAGAATATGGAACTTAATAAATGGGTTCAAAAGGTATCTCCCAAATAATCCTGGCAGGAAAAATTGTATTCTTCCAAAGTCACTGTGCCACTCTTCGTCCCACGGCGATTGTGGGAGGCGAGGAGCTTAATTCACGCTCAACCATGACTCACTCGTCACGACAAAAACAGTGGGCATAACAAGTGAATTTTTGACTCCAATATTTCTTACCTTGCACATGGTAACAGGTGTCACAGGCTCCATTGATTTCTCTGATGCTGATTACTTGCATGAGTTGGCTGATTTGCCCCTAAATTTATCGAAAACAGTGGTGTTTTGGCTACTTCCATGATATTTTGGTGATAATTTTTTCGGTTTTAACCGAGTTTTCCTTCTCCGTCAATACTTCATTTGCATTTTTATTAAACGAAAGATGCCCAAAAATGATATAAACAAAGATATAGTAAGTTTTTAGGTTACGTTAAAAGTGCCCTTTTCCTCCCGGGGTGCCCTCAAAGTTGATGTGCCCCCCACACCAAAGCTCTGGCTGCGCCCCTGGTAGGGACCAAGGTAACGTCTGCTCTTGTAATACTCGGGTAACTTTCCAAATCCATTGAGAAAAAGGTTATTACCTAGGTAACCAACTCGTATCCAAGCAGGGGTGTTCTAAAAAAGGGTGGCAGGCAAAGGGATTCCTACATTTATTCAGGGGAGATATTATGCCCAAATTTTGGAGTTGAATGATGTTGGTTTTTGCATTCTCATTACAATCCATGTGTGAATTCATCCAAATGTTGGGACTTGCTAAATTTTTTGGTGAATGGTTTCAACAGGATCATTTGAAGACAGACAATTTGCTCCAAATTTTTGTCCCATCCTATGTTCTCCCCTGCTATTGCCAGTCTGAGCATCTCCCAACATAAAAACTAAGTGGCTATGTCCCTTAAAGGGAGATACGCACAAATTTTTATTGGCTAGATCAAAAAGTCACAAAAAGTTGTAACAGAAGTCATCTTCTCATTTTTGTGAATTCGGACCTGCAAATGCCTTAACGCTCATTACTCTTTTAAATACATAATCAGCATAACAATAAAATAAACTTATAACTTTTACCCAATAAATATACAACAAGAAACGATTAAAAACCTGTTCGAGCAGTATATTAATTTGCTAATAAAAACTACTTTAGGTCGACTACAGGCAAAATAAATGATCAGAGGGAAGTGAGGAAGTTAAACAAACAAACAAAGAAACCAAATACGGAGGGATATGAGAAAATGATGCAGTGAGGCAACGCGGTCTGCGCTCGTGTTTCTGCTATCGAAAACCTAGGGGCATGATGGCCCCCGGGGGCAGGGTTAAAATTGATCTCAAAGTCAACATTTCTAGACGACTTTACCGATACACTGCATATCGATGTATATGACGTACACACGGCTAAGGCTATCAATTTCTCTAAAAATTGGTCGTATTTTTCCTAAGCAGTGACTTAAAAGTTTTCAACTGTTAAAGAAAAAATTATTTAAAAAAGCCACAGCATAAAATAATATTATAACAGAAATATAGGATTTTCAAGAAATCACAATTGACCAATCAGAAGGTATAGCCACCTCAAAGGGGGGTCACGTGACCTTTCTGACACAAAAGTTTTGTCATCCTGGGAATTTTGCAGAAAACGATTGAAGACCCGAGGATCCAGTGAGACATATATGAACGAAAAGAGACGTATTTTAACCTGTATTGAAGCAAAGGAAACGAAAGCCTTCTCTCCAAAGATTATATAGGCGATTTTGAAGATTTTAGTGAGAGTTGTCGTTCTTGTATTCATGTTATCTTCCACAGGTAACAGTACAAATAGTATTTTGCAGAGGTGATGCAGAAGGAAGCTTCTGTTTTGTGCCTGCTTTTTTCTGTACCACCGAGTATACGTGAACGGCTTCAGAAAAATAAAGCCCATCGGCCCATCCGCCGTGCCATCATAGTTAGCAAACCAATAGAGACACCATAGTTAGTTACAACAGTACTCTGAGCAAATGCCATAAAACGTTGTTTTTGGTCAGAAAGCATAAGGGAAGGAGATTGTGGGATGTTGGTGTGCGATCATACATGTAGGTTCTGGAGAAACTATGATATTGTGCTAAGGTTGATGATGGATGAAATATTTTTGTACCAACTGTAAGTGAACTCTGTGAGTATGCTAACTTTTAAAGATAGATGTTCTTTAATATTTGTCATTCTTAAAAGATAAGCAAGACATTTTTTTGTTTTGGCAATCTATGTGGCCCCTGAACCTTGTAAATTGAAGATTAAACAGAGCATTCAGATAGCTCAAATTAGACCTTAACATGCCTTGATCTATACATGTTTAGTCCTATGATGGCAAGCTCATCTCTTTTTTCTCCTGTATGCTAGGTGGGGTAAATTTAGAAGGCTTATCCTTCCTCTATGTTGGAGATGTATGATGTGGGTAACAACAACTCTATTTTCTGTCCTCAATGATATTCTATCTGGAGAATGTGGCTGGTTTCTTGAGGCATTTGGGGCAGCGCAGATCCTGCATATATCTGGAGGCATAAACTTGATTTCCAGAAGAAACTTTTGTTTCCAACCGGTGCACATATCCATTTTGGTGTGTGGGGAGGCCGCTTATCAATCATTGCCATTTTCTCTGTTCTCCTTTTTATTGCTTTGTAGCAAACATGATATATGTTTTATATATATTCACCATTGTGGAAAGTATGGCAGCTGGTCAGAAGAGTCGCACCAGCCATCTAATAAATTAAACTCTGCCACAAATTTGCACAGCCAGCTACCTAAATTCACACCAATCTGCAGTATACCAGGGAGAAAGCACCCATCCCCACCCTAGTGTGCAAAGTATGGCATTTTCTTCGAGATCTCGTTGGTGCGAGGGCTTGGAGACAGGATCAAGTTGTGCAAATTCAATCAACCTCGTGTGAATTTGTGAGACTGGTGCAAGGAAGGTGACACTGAAAACCAAACAAATATTGACTGAATGGTTATAAAGACTGAGGAGGGGGCCTTTAAAAGTCCTTAACTATCTCACTAATAAGAGAGACAGCATTGCATTGTGTGGGTAGGAATGAGAGCGTTTTTCCCTGGTAATATGACAGGTTAGTGTGAATTTTTGGTGGCTGTCGGTGCAAGAATTTCAGATGGCTGGTGCAGCTTGTCTGGCCTGCTGCCATACTTTGCAGACAGGTCCCTACACACATGATGCAATTTTCCTTGTGTCTTTATAACCATTTTTCCATTATTTGTTTGGTTTTCAGCGTTAACTCCCTTGCACCAGTCTCAAATTCGTACCAGGTTAATAAAATTTGCACCACTTGTTCCTGTCTCCAGGGGCACTCACATTGACTAGGCTTTGTCAAAAGTACCATACTTTGCACCCTGGTATATTCATGGTATATTGTAGCAAACAATGATTCTGTTGCTTCTTTTTCTGCTGTCACTTTTGTGCAATAAATTGAAATACAGTAATGTGATGGATAACATTCTTATAAAACATTTTGGCCCCAAGCCAAGTTTGTGCTCACATTTAAGTCCTGGGAATTGAAGTCTTCCATTCCATGTTTTTGGCCTGTCCTTTCCTCATGCTTGTGTGAATTTTTCAGGTGCTGCCAGTGGCTTAAGATCTGTGGATGGTCCCTCACTTCCTGAACCTGCTGAGGAACCGCATCTTGGACCAGGGTCTGAGGCTACCGGGTCCAGAAGCACCGGTAGTAGACAAGGGCCTCCCCCAGCAGCTTTTGGCAAAGGACAATGCCAAGCTTCTGCTTTGCCACGCCCTTCAGTGGAAGCATATAAAGGTATGGGCCATCAGTTTTGTGCATCAAACTTTTACTTGCGTTCTTTTTATATGTGCTGGACGTGAAATTTAAATGATTTGTATAGGATTTTAAATGATTCAGTGCTCGGGAGTGCACCTTTCCATTTGGTTTGTACCGTTTTTATTAATATACTGTGTACAATTGTATTTGCAGAGGCAAAATGGATTGCATTGCTATCAAATGGATCTCGGTCACCCATTCGAATGAACATATCAATATATTTTTCTCTGGCAACGGGAACATAGCAATAATTTTAGTGGTCCTCTTTTGAATAAAAGGACATTATGAACCTTCCCTGATAGGTGAAAATAAATTTAAAACAAATCTATAAATATGTGAGAGCTGAACATGTTTCATCTTCTAATATTTGTTAAGTTGAACAATCATGATAAATGACTAGATTGTGAATATTTGGCTAAGTGTCAGTTATTCGCTCGATATAGCAAAATATCCAATAAAACTGTTCGTTTTGACAATCGCCCATCAGTTGATGATTGTCAGATGAAGTTTATACCAAAGATTTCCGTCAGGTGACTGGCCAGGAGCGACAGCGAGTACGTCCAGCGGCCCAGATGCTCAGCGAGCGCGTGGGAAAGTGTCTACTCCACCTATTCGGTCAGCGCTTCATCAAGCAGGCTCAGTTCATCATCACCTGCGACGAGATGTCCGACACCTGCAACTTTCGGTGCTTCCTGGACGGCAAGGCTCATCGGTCAGCATTCGGCTTGGAGCACACCATCAATGCTCAGTATACTTCTCTGCTCGAGTTCATGCGGCTGATTCGGGACTCCCGAGTCGGATGCCAGAGCAGGTACCATTCCAGAACGGGTTTATCATGTCCTTAACAGCCCTGCGAGGTCTCCACAGCATGCTTCAGAACATCTACGGTGTCAAGTACTTTCTGACGTCTCGGGTGAATCAGGACATGGTAACGAACTTCTTCTCTCAGGTCAGGGGCTTGGGAGCAGGCAGCACCCACCCAACGGCGGTGGAGGCCAAGACTCGTGTTCTCATGCTAGACCACATGCTGATGGAGCCCCAGTCTCGCTGGAAGAAGAAGAATCAACATACCTGAGTGCGGCTACCCTGCAACTGGACACCCCCCCGACAGTCATTACTGAAGAGCTTGATGACATCGCTGCTGTGTGATCAGATGGAGAGAGTGCAGCCGTGCCTCGCTCCACCGGTACCGGACAACCCGGAGCAGGACTGGCTGGACGAGGATGACCAGGACGACGCCGCGGAACGAGCTGCTCCGTCAGCAGGGGACGCGAACCAAAAACTTTGTAAGCAGGCACCGGCCTACGTGGCGGGCTTTGTTGCTGCAAAATGCAAACCTGTGGACAGCTCTCTCTGATACATATCATCGACCGTGCCTGTAGTAGATGAAAGTGGGAAACTGGAGTGGTTGCAACGTCTCAATCGGGGTGGTCTCACAATACCACGTGAGAAGTGGCTTAGGCAAGTAGGGGAGCTAGAGGTTTTAGTTTGTGCTATGCATGGACCAAGCGACATCGATAGGAAACCAGGATTCATTCGCCGTTTGACTTCTGATGTGCTGGTTAAATTCCCGGACCTTCACGAAAAGGTAGCGCGAAAGTACGCGGTGACGAGAACACACATGCGGGTGAAGTGGCTGCAACGGTTGTATGCGGAGGGGAAGCGAAAGGCAAGGGCAGAACAGAAAAGTCGTCGGGAAATGAAGAGAATGTGTTACTACATTTAGTAAAAGTGATTGAGTAGTATCCTCAGGTAGCCAGCTATTATTGATAATACTGTATCTGCACCCAGTTCGTATACTAATCGGGCGTTTACCCGCTGTAGCACCGCGTCAGAGGTACGAGTCGGTGATTGATAAAGGATTATATTTATACATTTTAGGAACGTGCATTGATATATATATATATATATATATATATATATATATATATATATATATATATATATATATATATATATATACTATGATAGAAGTGATAAAAGTTGTGTGTACGTTTGGCTTTTTACATGGGTTTTTTGTGATTTGGATGTCCCTTGCGCAAAAACATTTAAAAACCTAAAGAATAGCGGCGAGTGGTGTGGCCCATAATATTTGCTATACATTTTTCTTCTTTGTTTTTCTTCGTAAAGTAAATGGGCACATGGGAAAGGGAAGGGCACTCCTGCATACCCAACAATGGGCAGGGGCAAAATTTTATGCGTGATCTGTACATTTTGTGTTGCGTAGTTTGTTGCCGCCGTAAACTTATCAGTTATGTATGCTAGTCAAATCAAACTGTTGGCTTCCCTGTTATGTATAGTAGTGTGACCTTTGTACACAGTGTCCTATTTTTGGTGCATCTGAACAAGAAGTGAAGTATTCGTCATATATTTATCGTGACGAACGGCTCAGTGGCTGAGACTGCGTTAGTGCGCAAACCATGAAAGAATACGTGTGGAAATGAACGCGACAGCACACAAAACATGTGCACGGCGTTACGATTTCGTTTAGCATTTGTATACCATCGATTCTCTGCTCACCTATATCATGATTAAATGTATGATTATGGATTGCGATATTTCATTTGGAAATGTCTGCCGAGATGGTGCTGAATTAGTCTTTCCGAAAAATTGCGCTCAATGTGATGTCAAAGGAGCTTCTTCGCTGCCGTGATGAATATAAATCACTGCATTGGTACATAAATTTTGTTCCACGGTATTTACCTAAGCATTTTAACACAAATTAGATCATTTTCTGGTGAAGTTGCTAGATCTTGAAAGAAAATGCCTCCCATGTTTGTTGTGTTGTGCCCTGATTTAGCTTGACAAAGTTGAGAGAATGCCTGAAAATAAATATCCATTGAAAAATGTTCCGGCTGAACATATGGCTGGTAGTTATGTTAACACGCGCATTGACGGGGTGACGGGGAGGCGGGTACCCGCCCCCCTCGGGTTTTTCGGAAACAGCAGAAAAACGGCGGCGCGTACGCGCCGCCATACTTGGCATACCTTTTCCCTCATGATTTTTACAACTTCTGTGAAAATTTTAAGGTTAGGTCATCTCAGGTCAGATCACCAGTACAGGTCAATTGACCTGACCTCAAAAAAGTTTAAGATAGCATAAGGCGGAGCAGGGTGAACTTATCCGATTGAAACTCATCACATAATGGGCCCACCGAGTTCTCTAAAATATTTTCCGGTATTTTTTATATCGATGACCTAAGGCCAGGTACAAGGCATGACCTCTCTGTTGGAAATATATGGGAAAAATGGTTTTATTAATAAACAGCGGTGTTATAAAGCGTTCATTCTAGTTGCATTAGACTGACCTTGTCTTTGCAGTTCTAATAATATAAGTTTTATATAATTTGACCTTGACCTGACCTCAGGTCAGGTCAAATCCTTGATTTGACCTAGCAAGGTCAAATCATATATCATTCGATTCGGCTTGCTACAAGGATTCCTATAGTTTAAAAGTAGTTTTGCTCTATCTTTACTTGTTCAGATGTAATGGCCGAAAACCTTAATTTATATGTTATCCCTAAGACGGCCAGTGTGCAAAGTATGACATTTTTGACGAGATCTCGTTGTTGCGAGTGCCCTTGGGGACAGGAGTGAGTGTGCGAATTTTCCCAACCTGGTGCGAATTGTTGAGACTGGTGGGGCATTCCAGGATAGATCGACCAAGGCTTGACACCACCATATCTAGAAAAAATCTGAAACTTTGTCTCCGGGGTAGTTTTGGGCCAGAAACGCGCCTGTGAGAATCTTAGCCCCCTCCGACCAACGGTGACCGAGTTATAGCCCGAGGCATTTTTGGGATGTCACCTTGTAGAATCATCTTTGATGCTTCATAACTCAACAACATATTGCCCGATTAACAAGTTTTGTATATCATTGAACTCGTCTTGAACCATACATTATTTTTAAAAAGAAAACTTTAAAATTTTAAAAATTTTGACTTTTAATTCGTTTGACCTTTTCTTAGATGACCTAGCTTGACCTTTTCGACATTGAAATTGACCTTTTAGACACCTGAACAGTTTTGCTTCATCAAATATCTTTCGATAGAAAAAAATACAAAAATGCGTTTTTGCTATAAGTTCCAAATTTTTAGCACCTAAGGTAGGTATGCAGACGGTTTTGACCACTGCGGTAGTACAGCCTTATGTTTAACGCCGCAAACAAAGCGATTGCTTTTGTAATCGGTTGCTTGCAATCATATGGCATTGTCTTTACGAAATTTTCATCGTGAAAGTGTCAAAATATATGAGAATTAACACGCGCCCACACAAGGAGGTGGGCAACCGGCCTCTTCAGGTTTCCACAGGTAGTAAAAAAGGCACCTTCGCGCAGCGCCACCGTACTTCATGTACCTCTAACTCGAAATTTTTGCAGCTTCTGGCAAAATTTTAGGTCTGGGTTATACTAGGTCAGACGGCCAGCCCAGGCCAAGAGACCTAACCTCGAAAAAAGTTTGGGAGGTGCATCAATAATATCAAATCTAGCCTATCGTCGTTAGATTCACATTACATAGTAAGGTCGCCGAGCACGATAATTTTCGTAGCAGGATTTCTATGTCGATAACCGGGAGCAGGGTCAGGGTCATGATCTTTCCATTAGAAATGCATGAGACAATTGGTAAATTTTGATAACTTGAGAGAATTGAGAATTGTCGAGAATTGCGATGGAGGTTTTATTTTTACGTTGTCGTGTCTGACTTGCCACTGCAGTTTGATTAATATTCTTTTTAGCATACAGACCTAAGCCTGGCTCTAGGTCAAAGCAGGTTAATTTTGACATTTGAGTAGGCAATATTATAAGATACATAATCCGTTTTGGGCTCAACAAGAGTGTTCCAATTGTGCTGAACGTTTCTTTCTACGACTCTCCTCTGTCACCTATTATGCCACAAAATTTAGGTTTCCACTTAGTTCCTGTAAAAAAATACTGTGACCTCGAGCAAACCCAAAGGTGCCATGACCAAACGATTGTATGTAACATATCCGGTAGTGGTTAAAACTGGCTGTTTAACGGCATCACTACCAGTGCACTGTGTCATTATTCATCTGGGATTCTGGGATCCGTGTCAGCTATGAAATGATCACCTTGTAAAAATATCATGAGGTAACCTGTTCAAGTGACCAAGTCGAATGCGTTACAATTTCAGGATATTTTTTCTCATATTTTTTTTTATATCATGAACAGATTCAAATTACTTTTTGGGAATGAACGCCTTTCAGACACGTTTGTTTACATTGCATGAATCCTCTCAAACGTATGCTGTTCTGCACTGGGTCACCTTGTATCGATATTATTTTTCCATCTCCAGAAACGATGTAATTGTGTGAGTTAGTGGTGCCCATAGGATAAGTTATACTTGTTTCAATTATGGATAAAGCCGCGACATCTTTGTAAATTTTCGTTTAAGGCTGAAAGGTCAATTATTAATAAGTTCATTTGCCCTCGTCTCCCTCGAAACAATGGATCCCTTTCTATCACTTTTAATGACTGCAATTTTTATTTTCATAAATATTGTCCAAGTGGTTGCCAGTTCAGTTTTAGGGGTAGGTGTCTCACTAGAGTCATCAAGGGACTTTTTACGGAGACCCCGACCCCACCACTCAAACGAGCAACTCCCACGATGAAGTGTTAATCAATGAACCAAAGTTGAAAGTTCCACAAGGCATAACGACGGCCGTCTATCTCAGATCACCCCCCTCACCAGTCAGTTGCCAGCTGGCCTTCAGTATTTACGGTACCTACCACCTCCCAGTTGACCTAAATTATTTTTTTTAAGAAGTTGCAAAATGTTGTGTTAGAGGTACATGGAGTACGGTGGCGCTCCACGAAGGTGTTTTGTTTTACTACCTGTAGAGACCTGAGGAGGCCGGTTGCCCACCCCCTCGGGTGGGCGCGTGTTAATTGTCATATATTTTGACACTTTCACGATGAAAATTTCGTAAAGACAATGCCATATGATTGCCAGCAACCGATTACAAAAGCAATCGCTATGTTTGCGGCGTTAAACATAAGGCTGTACTGCCGCAGTGGTCAAAAACGGTCTACATACCCACCTTCGGTGCTAAATATTTGGAATTTATAAAGAGAACGAATTTTTTTTTTTTTTCTATCGAAAGATATTTGATGAAGCAAAGTTTTTGAGGTGTCTAAAAGGTCAATTTCAATGTCAAAAAGATCAAGCTAGATCATATAAGAAAAGGTCAAACGAATTAAAAGTCAAAATTTTTAAAATTTTTAAATTTTCTTTTTTAAAGATAATGTATGGTTCAAGACGAGTTCAATGATATACAAAACTTGTTAATCAGGCAATGCTTTGTTGAGTTATGAAGCATCAAAGATGAGTCTACAAGGTGACCTCCCGAAAATGCCTCGGGCTATAACTCGGTCACCGTTGGTCGGAGGGGGCTAAGATTCTCACAGGCGTGTTTCTGGCCCAAAACTACCCCGGAGACAAAGTTTCAGATTTTTTCTAGACATGGTGGTGTCCAATTGAATTTTTTTGGTCGTTTTGTCCTGGAATACCCCTGGTGCGAGGAATGTGACGCTGAAAACCAAACAAATAATGGCTAGGTGGTTATAAAGATACAGGAGGGGGCCTTATGAAAAGTCCTCAACTAACTAACTAACTAATAAGAGAGATAGCAGTGCATCTTGTGGGTAAGAATGGGTGCGTTTTTCTCCCTGGTATATGGAAGATTGGTGCGAATTTTTGGTGGCTGGCGGTGCGAGAATTTTAGATGGCTGGTGCAACTCGTCTGGCCTGCTGCCATACTTCGCAGACTTGAAGGACGGCATATTTCAACCTCTCGTGACCTTAAATGTGACCTGACAAAAAATGGTTCAAATATCTTCGATAAAGAAATAGATGGGCTACCCAACGCTTTACCGTTTTTCGCTACCTACCGTGGTTCTCGAGATCTTAGGAGGGTTGGGTACCCACCCCCTCGTCAAGGTGAAGGTGGCTCAGGCCCCCGTCAAAGCGCGTGTTAAATTAGGAGACATTAAAATTGTAGTGAAAATTTCCCGCAAGGTCATTTTCATTTCCGCTGGGGGCTAGAGGGTAAGATGCCCCAACGACAGAACACTTGTGCCAATGAGCGCCGCCACGGCACCAAGAATTAGGGGGGGGCAAACCCATTTCTGCCTCTCCTGGATGGGAACGAATATTTTTTTGCTCTACAGACCTTGTGTAAACATCTCTTTCAGTGCTTGTCAGACCTAGTATAAAGCTACATCTCCAAGTACATGATCGCTCTCCGGGGCGAGGGGGAGCGAATATTTTTTACTCTACAGACTTAGGGTAAACACTTTTTTCAAAAATTTCCCCGGCGTTTTGGGGGCCAAAAGATAATTTGGTCCCCCTCCAACGCTTTGGGGGGCGATGGTCCCTCCGATACAGATTTGGTCCCTCCGATACACATCAACTCTACAGCACAACCCCTGGCCATCCTCGGCGCTCATAGATTCTGATCTAAATGCACCTTTCCCCCCTACAACAGAAAACCCGGATCAGCCATTGTATGTTTCTGTTCAGAGCACCATAGTCTACACACTTTAAACACTAAAAACGGGTCTTCACTCATACGCGTCGGAAAAAGGGGGCCAGGGGGACCTGGCCCATAGGCGGATCCAGGATTGCTGATCCGGGGGAGAGGCACCTTCCCGGTGGGGCGCCATCCGGACCAGGGGGGCGCCACTTATGCCCGGCAAAACCTATCAGGTGGGCGCCAAATCCTGTCGGTGGGCGCCGACTTTCTTATCCGGGGGGGTGGGAAGCGACATTTCAGGTGGGCGCCATCGACCTTTCAGGGGGCGCCGAAGGTCGATCGGGGGGCACGTGCCCCCCTTGCCCCCCTGGATCCGCCTATGACCTGGCCCCCCACTTTTCGGCCAAAAATTTCCTGATCTCAGTCAAAATTAGGGAAAACCGGACATTCTTATATCCAGCCGCTGCGGAAGGCTACGAGGAGCCCAAATTCGAAGAGTTTTTGGTCCTGTTGTTAAAAGTTTTTTGTCAGCATCAGGTTGAAGTTTGGCTGGCCCCCCACTTTTTTGTCGGTGGCGACACTTATGTCTTCAATGTCCTTAAAGGGAATGTGGCACCTTGGTCGAATCCTGGAATTTAGTGTAATTAGGCGTACTTTTAGTAAAAAATGATAAAACCACTCATGGTTTCTCTGAAAAATGTACAATAAGCTCAATATTTGGTTTTTAAAAATACTCCTCTAGAAAAAAAATAAATATCAGCCTGTGGATGATGTCACGATCTGGCAACCACTACCATACTTGAAACGCTTCAAGGGCTTCGATTGGCTGATGCTCATCGTGACGTCAGCATATGTCGTCACACCAGTAGCTCACAACAATGGCCGCCGGCGACGGGGGGCTGAGGGGGCTGGTGTCAGGTGGTTTTTAGCTTTTTTCTACGGAAATATCGAGTTCCAAGACAAATGAAATATGGAGTACCGGGTTTTCCGACTTGCTTTACAACTTGGCTATCTCAGTTAAAATCGCGTTGTGAAGGTGCCACATTCCCTTTAATTCACCAAGCCGAGCCCATTACAGCCTTCGGGGTACCGCCGGACAGATTTTCATCTCTAGTTTGGTTCTAAAGTGACCCAACGGCAATTTGCATTACTCCCGGCCGGCTCCTGGGTTTGTTTTGCAAAACTCGAACAGAGGTGTGTTGGACTGCTGGCAACCTACAAACTCTTTTGTGGTGCGCAGGAGCAATCCTGCATATTACGGGCGGGCTGCCGTCTGCATTCTATAAAATACGATATTGCGCGTGCGCGTTGCAGAAAAACCTGCCAGTCCGCCTGCAGCCGAACACATCTCCGGCTAGTTCGGGTCGGACCGTAGGTAGAGGTTTAAATCTTTTTTTCAAATCTTCCTTGTAGGATAAATTTGTAAAATTAATGACTAAAAAAGGTTTAAAAATACATTCTGAATACAAATACATTATATGAGAAACATGAAAACACAATTTTAGTAACCATGGCAACGAGAAAAGACTGTCCCTGGCTAGTGATGGAGTGCTGAGTTTAATACTCTAACTGCTATTGATAAATATTTCAATAATTGTGATGTGGCCTCCCAAAAATTGGTCGAAGATACAAAAATGATTATTGGTTTCAGGATCAGGATTTTTCAAATATCAAGAAACCACAATAAAATTTTTTCGCGTATCTCCCTTTAATGCAAGGTATGGGTGTTTTGACGGTGAGCAGTTTTCACCTTGAAGTGGGCCCAACTGGAAAATTATAATTTAACTTGGTTTCTCAGGTATGCTTGGGTATATGTGCTATGCAACTAGCGATACAAACCACTTTGTTTATTTTTTGAATGGAGCTATGTCTACTTTTCACGCCAGGTTAGGCTTTTCTTGTCATTAAGAGGTGGTTCCAAATGAAATACAGGATATGTACAGATTATCCCTGTTCTTAAAATATACCTACAGGCATTAATGCTAATTCACAGTAATAGGACGGCTTAGCTTCGTTGGTTGCATTACTCATTTACCAAAAAGTAACTGGGTTTCCTGAGGTAACAAAAAGTAACTAAAAGAGTTTCCAGACGTTGGTCATTTTGTCCTGCCACTGGGATTCAGACTTTGATGCCTTAAAAATATCAGCTACAAAGTGGTGCAGTATCAGGATTAACTTTGGTATCATTTGTGAATTTCATGTGACAGCAAGTCACATGGTGCCCCACATCGGTGCTCCTTCTAGTTAGGGTCACCGTCACAGAATTTTACAGGGAGGACGGACCCGGACTGGTGCTGACCGGGGAGGTGAATTTTGAGCATATTTAGTTCCTGACAGCATTAATGATGATGGACCAAAATTTTGGGGGACGGTGGGGGGATGCCCCCGCCTCGCTTTCGGCGCCCATGCTTCTAGTGATGTGAACCAAAGTTTGAGGTTGAAAGGCTGGGTGAATCAACCCCACATGCTTCAGCAAGCTTGGCTTTGCACATTAGACATCTACCGCTGACATTTATCGCGTATTTTCTCCAGGCAAATACAATGGATGGTACGATTCTATGGAAAGAGTGAGAAGTTGAGGTACATTGTTTTTTTACCATTATTGTACCATGTTAAATTCATTGACACACATGCCCATTTCACCATGTTGACCTACAAACCCCGAAGTATGTTTGGTGACCTATGGCCGATGGAGTTGGCCGCCTACCGGAGACTGCACGGCAACTTGCCAGTCGTGGCATTGTGAGAAGGTATTCGGCGGCGGCGGCTTCCCCACCTGGGCCTGCGGCAACGGTAGTCGCCTGGGTAACTGTGGCCCAACCTGGGCCAGCGGCGGCGACGGCCCAACCCGGGCCTGCGGCGGCTCCTTGGAACAGCGGTGGCTCCCTCTGATTAAGTCTGTCCTCGCGGCATTCGTGAACGTGACACCGGCGATATTTCGACGGAGGAGATGCCTCCACTGTTCGATGAGCCGATACGCAGTCTACGGCGTCATGGTATATCCCCCAGCTATCCATCGCCTCGCGCCTCACCAGTGCCTTTGCCTTGCCAGTGCTGTCACCCCCACCTCGCCAGTGCCGTCACCTCCCGCCTCACTAGTTCTGTCACCTCCTTCCTCGCCCCTGCCTGTGTCTCCCGCCTCGCCGGCACGCTTCCACCTGGAGGTTGGCCCGCGTGCTGTTCGCCAGCGTGGGGGCGGGCGTGCGGCCAGCGCCGGCAATGAGGAACTGGAGGACCCAGTAATCGCTGCGGCGCGTCTCCTTGTTGCAAATGATGACCAAGACCGTGAGCGCGAAGCACAGCACCTGGAGCTGCTCCGCCAGCTGGTGCACTACCAAGACCAGGCATTGGAGCAGGAAAGGGGGTCTCTTCGCCTGCAGCGAGAGAAGAGCGACCTGCTTCATCAGCTGATGGAGAGGTTGCCGATACCGCGTGAGAAGGGCATTAAATAGAGCCAAAACGCGTCTAAAGGTTTAAATTGGGGTTTTCAATGCTTGCGTCTCGTCCACATATTACATCCAAGAGGTATGTAATAAAAACATGTCAATCATTAAGCCCTTCCCTGAGCAGCTCATGTGCTCTAAGTCTCAAATGATCTCACCATGTGTCCGTTTGGTCACCATTATGTTTCCTCACTTAGTGTCCACGTGGGCCGTGTTTCGCGTTCTTTTTATTTTGTGTTGTTAGAGCCACTCCAACAGTCCAGGGCGTGCACGGATCCAAGATGGGGCAGAGGGAGGTAGGATGAGCCCTCGGCGCCGTCTGAAATGGTCAATGCAAACGAACGAAAATTGAATGGCGCCCTCTGAAATGTCGATTCCCACCCCACCCCTCCAGTATGCGACAATCGGCACCCACCGATAGGATTTTTGCCCACCTGATAAGTTTTGCAGGCGAGAAGTGGCGCCCACTGGCAAGGTGCCCCCGATTGGCTATCCTGGATCCGCCTATGATCCAGGGGCGCGGATGGTCGGAGGGGCCTCTGCCCTCTTAACACCGGGGGTCGGCGCCACCGCCACCGGGGCCATCGATGGCCCCCTCAACTCCAAAATAGGGCGTTAGCGCAAATCAAACAAAAAACGCGGAATTCAGTAAGAATCTGCATGTTTTAGTGCCAGGCAATGGTTTGACCTCAGAGGTCAAATAGGTCAAGATCGGCTATTTTCACCAAATATGCAATATTAAGCAAACGGGCATAACTCTATGTCATTAGAGCTATGAGGCCGGTAAAGACATTATAGCAAATTGCCAGTACTTTTCCGCTATGTGGAACGTAAAGACCTCCGCCAGTGGTTTGACCGCCAGAGGTCACCTGGACCTAATATGACCTGAGGTCACGAAAGGTCAAAAGTACCTGCCGTATACAAAGAAAGCCAGTACAAGACAAACACGATGTGTTGTTCACAGCTCAGCTCAATTAGGTCAAAAGTTATTTCAAAATACTGTTTTGACCCTGGGACCTTGGATGACCTTGGAAAAGTCAAAGGCAAATAACCCCTGGGATCCGTGAAAGGGTGTCCAAAAACGTTGTTCTGAGCAGTCTGAGTATTTGCAATCATTTTTGTGGCTTTATATCAGAAATAGCTTTCCCATGCTTTTCCAATGGGAGAGGTCGCCGGACCGACCCAGGGAAATCAAAAACCGGATATACACCGTAGACCGGAGGGTGAAGTGAGGAAGTTTCAAATCGATCGAGTTGAAATGTAGCTCTTACAGAGCTCTAAAGGGAAGAGGACCTGGGACCTCGTCACCACCTGGGTGACCCGGGTAAAAATTTCAGGATGATGGGAAAATGTTGCAAGAGGTAGAGCCCTCAACCGCGGTGCTGCGCCTGTCGTTTGTCGGCATCCCGGAAAAACCTAGGGGGCCATCGATGGCCCGGTGGGGCGAGGGTTAATTGACCCCCCCGATCCGTGTATGGTAGGAATAATTGTCTGCCTGACTGGGGCAGGACATTGGTAAAGATCAAATAATTTCAATCAAATATTTAACTTTTGTTCATGAAATACATGAAAATAACGATCGTAGCTCATATGCCGTGAGAAAACAATCATTAGAGGCCTTACTTGACGTTTCGAATTATCGCCTAAATTTCCTGAACGCGGCCATGCTGCTCTAAGAATACTGTCCGATGATTGGTTCTTAGGTCTGACGTAGATAGTGACGTCCAGCTGGCACGTCTTGAATAAATCACCGACCTCGAAATTCGCTTCTGCATATGGAAGCCTTTGAAAAATTCCTGTAAAGACCGGATCTTGGTGCCTAAGTGCTTTTTGAAAAAAACGACGAGGGAGGTCGATTTTTCCAAAAAGACTCCAAGATATTGGGGATATTACCAAAATATAAATCCATTAATTTACATCTATAACTTAAATTTTAAGCCAGAAACAGCTCAAAATCAAGATATTCAGAGTCTTCGCTTTCAATTCTGGATGAGTATAATTATCTAGCCTCTATAGTTCCACTGAAATGAATGCCGATTTTTTGGGTTTGGGAAATGTTAAAAAAACTACCAAAAGACTGCCAAGGTTTAATTCACTTTATTCACGTTGTGAAAACGGCTAGTGTCAACTTATCACTAAAATAAATCCATTGCATAATATCACTTAATATGGTTTATTATTGATAAACCCTTTTCCCAGCCTGCAACTCTGGCCCAACGTTCAGCGTCGAATGAATATAAGTCTGGCTGCAGAAAAACATGATCAATTTCTTAATATTATACTTATTCAACAATCCTTACCCATATCATGCACCCCTTAAACAATTCGATTTCTTATGGCTAGTTAATGTGACCAATCATTGGTAAATCCTTTCCCTCAGCCTGTACCTCTGGCCCACCGTTAAGCGTCGAATGAGTATACATCTGGCTGTACCTGGCCCACCGTTAAGCGTCGAATGAGTATACATCTGGCACCTGGCCCACCGTTGCGCGAATGAGTATACATCTGGCTGTACCTCTGGCCCACCGTTAAGCGTCGAATGAGTATACATCTGGCAGGAGAAACGCAGCATCAATGACTAATTACCTAATAAATGAGCCCTGAGCCACCTTTGACCTAAGCCCATCACTTCTGACTAGTTAAACAGATTCATCAATCATAGCCCATTTCTCAATCCTGTACATCTGGCCCAAAGTTAAGCGTCAAATGCGTATACGTCTAGCATGAGAAAACACATTCTGAATAATCTATGGATAGCCTACCCTAAAACACATATTCTTACGCTTATCCCTCCCTTACCCTTAAACCGCTGCTATTAAATGATTGCCTGCCTAAGACTCACATAATAGACCAGGACGTTTCTTGTATGCTTGGGCTGGGATGACGACCCCTGAATGATTATGGATTCGGCTATCTTTTTATATGGATGATCACGGGCCCGATGAACTACAGAGAAGTGCATTTTACCAGCATTTTTTCTTTACCAAAAAAAAATGCTGTCTCCGAGACAATTATTTGGATTTCAAAGTGTTTATGCATTCATTGAAAAGGAATATTTTCGAAACGTTTTTTCCCGTTTTTGTGCTCCTTGCCGTTGATTCAGTGTGACTCCCGACTTGAAACAGAAACACGCGTAATGCTCGTTTTGTCAGAAAGCTCAAACGTAGGAAAAGGTGCCTCGGATGTTGATAGTACAATGCAGAAAAGTAGCAAAACCGCAGCATTTGATATTCTTAGCCCTACACCTGCACTTAAAAGCTAATTCCATCAGTTTGCAGGACATTATGACAAAGCTTATATTTTGATACTACTACGTTGGAATTGTTATTTTGAATCAACTGATGTGCATATTGACTATTGTATAAAACTGATGGACAGGTATTCACATTTCATCAGCAGCTGTGGTGGTTGAAATGTGAATATTGACTATGATTTTGACCTAGCATAGTCATAAAATACATCATTCGACTGGTCGTAGTGAGGTGCATAAACAAAATGGTGCTTAAAAAGGATAACTGAACTCTATCAGATGCCAGAGCCCAGAGACCCTTGTCCAACATGCCACTTTCTTGGCCTGTCACAACCTCAAAATTGACCTGCCCCAAAAAAGTAGCCTATGCAGGTTCTTCATGGATTTGTATGGGCCATCCACCTGCGATCGCTTTTGTCGCTATCCCGCATAGGAGCCATGTTCGAGGGGGTGTTTGAATCCCCCACCAGGATGAAGGTGGCTCGGAGGCCCACCGGCCACCGTGGTTACAACTCAACTCCCTTTGTAGCCAGCAGGGCCTACTGGGACTATCAGAAGAAGCATATGCCACCATAGGACTCTTTGAAACCAGTTGAACCCACAATTGATAGTATACCCCGCTATCAATGGGAGGGCCCTTATTAGTCAGCTGGACACTTCGTAAACAGATACAAAGCACCCTGGTGGCCCTCTGCATCCAGCATGGTTCTCTGCAACTAGTTACAAAGAGACCACAGATACCAGCAAAACACTTTGTGACCATTAGGCTCTCTAGAACCAGCAGAGCCCTCTCTGACCAGCTGGGCCCATAATGATCCGCTGAGCTCCCTTTGTCCGCCCCTAAATACCATTTTAATTTTTTTTTCGTTCGCAATGAACCGCTTTGAACGTGAAAGGAGCTCCAAGAAAAATTGTTTATTACCAACTTATATTATGCCATACCTTGGTGTCATTATTCTATGGCGAAATTGCAATTCATTTAACGCCACATTCTGACATTGAAAAGTTGAAAGAAAACCACGTTAACAAGAACTAAACAGCATTTCTGGCGGCGTAAAAAAACACGTACGTTGATGCCTTTTTCACTTTTTAATTAATTTTTTTTATTATTAAATATTAGATTAACGCCATGAATACGTATACTGGATTTTGCATACTATTGAAGGAAATGAACATTTTTTCTGTGCATATTTTGCCACTATTCTGAGTCGGAATCGACTCCAACTCAATGCTGATTTGAGTCGGAATCGAGTCGGCTCACTTCTGAATTTGGCCTGAGTGGAGTCGGCTCACCATTTTCAACTCAGTGAAGAGAGTCAGAATCAGAGTCAGCCATTTAGCTGTGAGTCTGAGTTGAGTCGACTCAAGAAAATTTGAGTCATCAACAAGTCTGGTAACAGCTCCTTGTGTAAAATTCCATCCTAGTGAATACTACATCAGACCCGACACAACTTATCCAGAATGAGCACAAAAAAAATATATATATATATATATATATATATATATATATATAATATATAAAGAGAGAGAGAGAGAGAGAGAGAGAGAGAGAGAGAGAGCGAGAGCGAGAGAGATAGAGAAAAAAACCAATTGTATAGTCCCCACAACAACCAAACTCAGGGATCAGACCCGTCCGGAAATAGCAATCTTGATTGCAGGCAAAACAAAGGAAATCAAGCCTGATAGGGGTTCAGCTCATACGATGAAGATGTTTAATAATTATTATGTCAGGATTCGGTTAATAATTACTCATCAGCAGTCTTTTTAAGACTATCTTGGAGAATGAATTAGAGAATGGAATGTCGTGGATATTGGGTATTTGTGAAGCAACAGCATCATTCCAGACATTTGGACAAGTGACAGAAGGGGAGAAAGACCTATATACAGTCTCGCCAAAGGGCTCCTGAAAATGCACTGCCCTCCTAGTTGGTCGTGTGGAAATATTCAGTTCAAATAAATTTGCATATCTAAGGGGGCTTTGATTTAAAGTGACCCTCTTTGGATTAATTGACGCAAAAAGCGCGCTCAACGTTTTTTTTTTGCTTGCCGACATTTCTTGGGCCTTAAGGCGGAATTTCAGGGGCCTTTTATGGCTGCCGCCCCTCCCCTGAGCGAAATCCTGGCTGCGCCCCTGTGTGTATTCACGAAATACAAATTCTTTTGGACCTCAGTCGGGCCAGGTCCACCACTGACCTCAGTCGGGCCAGGTCCACCACTGACCTCAGTCGGGCCAGGTCCACCACTGACCTCAGTCGGGCCAGGTATATCACTGACCTTCTGAACCGATCGCCATCTGTTGGAGGTCGGGTCCGGCGGAGAGTCGCGGCACCCGGCAGCCGCGCTCCAGCACGCCGCGCGGCGTCACCATCCGCAGGTGCACCACCAGATCCTCAATGTTGCCGTATGCGTTCTTCTTCATACCGGAGGCCCGTGTGGCCACCCAGCCGCCCAGGCTGTCGGCACAGGGTTTGTCTAAGGCAGAGCTTATACTGCCGTCACCCATACCAATCTGTCGTCTAACACTTGGCATATTAACCACTTGAAATATTACTCACTTGGCATATTAATCGCTTGATGTATTAATCGCTTGGCATATTAACCGCTTGGCATAAGCCAAAACGCGTGCTCAGACTGAACCGGCATCTCCCATTTTGACACCATAGTCAGGAAAGATAGATTTGCAGGCTGCACATCTCCCATTTTGACACCATTGTCAGGAACAATAGATTTGCAGGTTGCACATCTCGCATTTTGACACCATTGTCAGGAACGATAGATTTGCAGGTTGCACATCTCCCATTTTGACACCATTGTCAGGAACAATAGATTTGCAGGTTGCACATCTACCATTTTGACACCAGTCAGGAACGATAGATTTGCAGGTTGCACATCTCACACTTTGACAATACTTAACACGCGCATTGACGGGGGCGGGTATCCGCCCCCCTCGGGTTTTTCGGAGCCAACATAAAAACGGGGGCGCTACGCGCCGTCGTACTTGGCATGCTTTTTCCCTCATCATTTTTACAACTTTTATCAAAATTTTAAGGTTTGGTCATCTAAGGTTAGGGTCACCAGTACGGTTCAAGCGACTTGACCTCACAAAAAATTAAAGACAGCATAAGTCGAAACAGGGTAAACTTATCCGATTGAAAGTCATGTCACGTAATGGCCCCACCGAGTTCCCTAAAACATGTTTTTGTATTTTTTAATCGATGACCTAAGGTCAGGTACGAGCTATGACCTCTCCATTGGAAATACATGGAAAAATTGTTTTAGATGAATAACTTAGTAATGAACAAAGATAGAACGTTTATTTCAACTGCATTAGATTTGTCTCGTCATTGCGGTTCTAATTATATGCATTTTGACTAATTCGAACTTGACCTGACCTCAGGCCAGGACAAATTCTTGATTTGACCTAGCAAGGTCATATTATATCATTCGATGCGGCTTGCTGGGAGGATTCATATAGCTTAAATCGTTTTGCCCTATCCTTACTTGTTCAGATGTAATGGTCGAAAAAACTTCATTTACATGTCATCCCTATTACGGCATGTTTTGACCTCTAGTGACCTTAAATGTGACTTAACAAAAAAATGGTACACATGTTTTCGATGGAGATGTGGATGGGCTATCCAACGCCGTTTACCGTTTTTCGCTACCTAGCGCGGTTCTCGAGATCTTAGGGGGGCGGGTACCCGCCCCCAACCCCCCGTCAAGGCGAGGGCGGCTCAGACCTCCGTCAATGCGCGCGTTAATGGTGTCCTCTTATGCTGGAAATGTTGACCTGAAATTTGAACCAGCCCCTCACGCATGCACAGTCAGAGCCGCATGACGAAACCGATGGAGCGAAGAGGATTGGGATTTCTCAAGAGGCTCTATACTGGCCGCTCGGCGGGTCTCGTCGTCAGAAGCCAGTGACGAACGAAGTAAGAAACGGCTTCTATTCTAACAGTATTTCCGGTCTCGTCGTTGTCTGTTGTTTTGTCAGAAACCGGTGACCAACGAATAAGAGACGGCTTCTATTCTAACAGTTTTTCCGGTCCGTCGTTGTTGTCTGTTGTTGTCAGAAGCCGGTGACGAACGAAGTAAGAAACGGCTTCTATTCTGACAGTTTTTCCGGTCTCGTCGTCTGTTGTTGTTGTTAGAGCCGCATGACGAAATCCATGGAGCAAAGAGCATTGAGATTTCTCAAGCGGCTCTACTCTGGCCGCTCAGACGGGTCTCGTCGTCGTCGTTGTTGTTGTTGCCGTCAGAAACCGGTGACGAACGAAGTAAGAAACGGCTTCTATTCTGACAGTTCTTCCGGTCTCGTCGTTGTCTGTTGTTGTTGTTGTTGCTGTAACTATAATACTGCTAAAAAAACCTCGCCTGTAAACCGAACTGTACAGCTAACGTACATTGTCACCGACTTCTCCTGCGCCGGAGCGGCACCTGCCGAGGCCGTAGGCCGAGGTTGTCTGTTGTTGTTGTTGTCTGTCTGAGCGCTGGTATCAGAAAATTAAAACTTTTATGGATAGAAGGCACTTCCAAATGAATAAGCACCACGGTTGTCAATTTTCAAAATTTTCAAAGTTTTGCCCAGAATTTTTCATTATGTGATTAACTTTTATTTTGTTATTTTTGCTAATTCATCTAGAGTATTCAAATTTGCACCCTTTTACATCAGGGAAATTTGTAGTTCACACAAAAATTTGGAAAGAAAAAGTCTAAGATTTAGAGCTCTAAATTAGCCTTTAAACTTTGCACCCTAAATTTGGCGGATAACTCATGGCCAAAACTATAGGCTCGAAATATCCGAAGCTACGGCAGTTCAGTTTCTAAGTCAAATACCAACTTATAGGCCCGTTTGTGCAGTTCTGCACGAACACAAACACAAAACAAAAACGAAAATTTGAGGGTCATTTTTGGCCAATTCCGTGAAGGTCTGCATTTCCCAAAATATCATTCAAACCCTTATATCTTCCGATCTAATTAATCAAAATTAGTTTCCATTCCAGATAATAAAAGAAAATAGACTCCCTCTTTACATATTTAGAGATGAAAACTTTCAGACTGAAACTTTTTATTTTATAGGTAAAAGTAAAATATAAGTTTTAAACTTTTTATTTTCAGCCACCTGGTTTCCAGAACATGATAGCTACGGTATTGAACTTAACACGGCTGGATAGCAAACTTCGTTGAAGTCATTTTTTTCACACATATCCTCCACTTATCTCTTAAGGCTTCCGAACTAAAAGCCGTAAAATACATTTCAAAGTGGTAATTGTATCTGTTCATTTCTGCTTCACACCAGGATTTCGAATGGTTAATATCGATGGAAGTGGATAAAATTCGGCAGAAAGCTAGTTCAGAGACAAGTGTTGCCGTTGCAACAGGTTGCAGATCATTGCAACATCAGTGTACCTTTACTTAACTGTAATACACAATGCTAGTATGTTTCCCGCTCAAAACCTCACCCCGCCTTACGGCGTCAGCGTCGGTGCTGGCGGCACACTGGGAGCTGCTATCCGAGACAGACGCCACAGCTATCTACGCATGCTATAGACCAGCGCCAATGCTCGGTGGTGGCAGGGTAGTCTGTCTTGCTTTGGCTCCTCTACTCGTGTGGCCGGTCGCTTTGTTTCTTATATATTCATATCACTCGGACGGCCGGGTGGCGGCCGTTCGGTAGGCTCCCGCTCGCGGTGGCAACTTGCAACGAATAAAAAACAAAACAGTGGGCAGGAACTGGTTTGCTTGTTTGGTTTGCTTTGTTTTGTTTCTTTATGTGTGTCCAAATCTTACTGCGTATGTGTGTGATACGTCCGGTATAAGTGGTCTGTTTTATGAGAGAGATAAGAGAGGCCCCACGACTTAAGCCTTCGGGCTTTTGCGTCAATCTCTTTGTTATACCTGTCATATTGTTTCCGTCAAATAAAAGTTTATCATCTATCCATCTATCTACCCACTAGTTAATGCATCCTCTGACCATAGGAAACACTGGTCAAAGGATCCACCGTTGTATACCATTTCTTTCCCGGCCGAACAAACCTCTTTGTGGTGATACCATGACACGTGACTCCTTGCACTGCCTGCTTAAATCAACTGTATAAGCAGTGGCGAATCCAGGCCATCAGTATGCGGGTGGGGCTAAGGATTTCGACAATAGGCGGATCCAGGACATCATTACGGGGGTGGGGCTAGGGAGCTCGAGCATATGCGGATCCAGGACATCAGAAGGGGGTGGGGCTAAGGAGCTTGATCATAGGCGGATCCAGGACATCAGTACGGGGGTGGGGCTAAGGATCTCGAGCATAGGCGGATCCAGTACATCAGTACGGGATGGACCTAAGGAGCTCAAGCATAAGCGGATCCAGGACATCAGTACGGGGGTGGGGCTAAGGAGTTCGAGCATAGGCGGATCCAGGACATCAGTACGGAGGTGGGGCTAAGGAGCTCGAGCATAGACGGATCCAGGACATCAGTACGAGAGTGGGGCTAAGGAGCTCAAGTATAGGCGGATCCAGGACATCAGTATGGGGGTGGGGCTAAGGAGCACGAGCATAGGCGGATCAAGGATCTCCGATAGGAGAGAAACCTTCCCAGGGGGAAGGCGTGTAATCCGGAACAGGGGGCCTGACTTTTGACCAGCAAAACCTATCAGGTGGACGCAAAACCCTTCCGATGAGCGCAGATTTTGGCATATTAGGGGGGGTGGGAAGTGACATTTCAGGCGGCACCATCGAATCTTTAAGGGGGCGCCGTGGCTATTTCACGGGGCGCCGAGGGTCGACCAAGGGGGGCACGTACCCCCTATGCCCCCCACCACCCTGCATTCACCTTTTAGCTCGAGCCTCCCCACTATTGCCTCGAAACGTGCGGTGCGGTGTCGGCCGCGACCGATGGGTCCCGCGCCTTCATCTGCTACGGGTGATCTACAAAACGACATCTTGTCCTGGCACCAATTCGATGGCGGCCTGGTGATCGCCCGCCTGTCCGGCGTCGCCGGGCTGCTGTTAACTTACCGTGCGACCGCGCTGGACTGCGAGGTGTTGCGCCCGCTCCGACCTCGGCCCTGGCCGGGTGGGCGCCGGCTTTCCTCGGCCTCGTCCTCCGCCGGGGGATGTGCGGATGCTCCTGCTGTTGGCGATCGTGCGCTACATCCCTCAGTACTCCTACGCGCGTTCTGAGCGACCCCTCCACATGGAGGTACCAGATAACTCTGCTGCACACGCAGCGCGGTGCTGTAGAAGAGGATGGCGCTGTGACGGGTACCGAGTGTGGTGGCTTGCTTTGCTCAAGTCACTTGATGAGTTGAGATGGTTTGTATCTCACTGTATCGATGTTTAACCTCATCGTTGGCGCCCAAGCCAGGAAAAAAACTTCATATGTATAACTATGTTGTGAGACCGCCTGTATAACTTCTGATTTGGCTTATGATGGGTTACCTCTATCTAAATGTTAGTTGCTACCTGCGGGGGACCGACCGGGGGTCCGAGCTGACTGATGCTGCCTTGTATTGCCGTTGTCGTGTCGCGGCCGGGGCCTGCCGTGGTGGGTGCTGCGGCCTTTGAGTGGGGATCGGTGTGCCGGGCTGGGTTTTTGTCGCGCGAGATTACCAGGTTGGGTTCATCATTCTGTTTGACATGTTCGGGATACGGTTCCTTCTGCGCCCGGCTCGAGCGGCGGCCGTCCCGGTGGTGGCACTGGCGATTGGTTCCCGGGACCTCTCGACTTTGCCACCTGCGGGGCGGTCGCTTGCTCCAGCCGGGCGCGGCTCTCTGGGGGACGGATCTTGCATTTACATGCTGGTGGCGCCCCCACAGTGGAGTGGTGGCGCCACTGTGTGGCTGCGTGGGCGCGTCCTGCGTCGGCTTGGGGGTGCCTCCCCGTGGAGTGGTGGCGCCACCATGTGGCTACGTGACCCGGCCTGGCTGGCGGGGCGCTGGCATCTGAGATTGTTTTATCATGCGGTTCCTGGAGTCTCGCTCGATTCTTAACCACGTTAGTTTTAGTGCCTACGAGCTTATCCTGTGATCGTTTTAGAGCTTCCTTCGTCGTACCCCATCTATTTATGGTGTACATCTTCGCAAATATATGTATGGATTCAAACATGCTCCGCCTATGCCATAGTTTTAGGCATTTTCACAAGGGGGGTTAAGCCCCTAGCCTCGCCCCTTGTATCCGCCACCGTGTTTAGACATATAAATGATATATAAATCTCGTTGCACTCTATTCCGTATCATCGAACAATACCTATGAGCGACAATCGGTCATGCAGATTTCGAATCTGGTCTTCAGGTAAATGAAAGGTCACTGCACATGCGCAGTGAAACTAATGATAACAGAGGCTATCTCGGCAACCTAAGGGTAGATTTTCTTGAAATTTTGTGAAAAAGAGAATAGCACGGAATGTAAACCAAAATTGTCATATTGAAGCTGCACTGCTCTGCGCATGCGCAGTAGAAATTATTGAAATAAGCCTTAAAGGTAAGAATATTTCCGAGGAGGATATGAACAGAGGAGAGCCAACATGTTTAAATTTAGCATGACTATTTTGTCACCCTTGGTAACTACAATGGTCAGTGCGCATGCGCATTAGAACTTGTGGTCATGGAGGCTATCTCGGGAACAAATAGACCGATTTTGCTCAAATATTGCGAGTAAAAAGATTATACTATCTGCTAATCCCATTTCACGGCATTATGACGCTGCACTGTGCTGCAGATGCGCAGTAGGAATTCTAAGGAATAAAAGGCTATCCCATTAGACATCTGCTAATAACATTTCACGGCATTATGACGCTGCACTGTGCTGCACATGCGCAGGAGGAATTCTAAGGAATAAAAGGCTATAAGGGATAATTCAGACCAGGAGACAAACACACGGCATACCAACATGCTTCAATCAATTATAGGGGCATTCCACGACAAATCGACAAGTCGATAACACCCTCATGTCGCAGATTTCGGTGTATTTTTTGTCAGGGGGCTATTGATAGAGCTGATTACGATTTTCGTATTTATTTTCCTCCCTGACTTACGGTTTGAAAATTATAGCCTCAGGCATTTTGACCATAACCACTTGCATGTCTTTTTAAAGACGAAATTTTACCTGTATGCTTCTACAAATACCATAAAAACTTGATCTATGTATCTTAAGGACGAATTAATGATTCTAGCTCAATGAAAATATAATTCAAAAAATTAAATTTTAAATATATTATACATTCTTCAATTTTTCAAAATCTATAAAAACTACTTTCCTATGAATTATTTTTTGAATTTTTGAGGCTCATATTACTCTTTATACTTTTGTCTATAAGATTCAATAATAAAAAGAATGGAGACTTTAACAGAAAGCGAGATCTGAGCTCCCAAACGTCTCGAAACCCCACTTTTGTGAGATTCGTGCGCCAGCGCGGCCCGGCGTCGCTGCACCTATCAAACGTTTCTAGACACGAAAAAGGTCTCAGTGGTGGAATTGGTCGGCAATGAGGGTAAGGATGTATTTAAAACAATAAATTTTAATCACTTTCACATTCCTTAACACGCACACTGAATAGGCGTCCGACACTTACGGGCACTGGAGGGGTGGACTGATAGGCCCTCTGATCTCTCGGAAACTAGAAGGCTTAGAAAAACTCCGGTTGGGGACAGGGTGGGAACTATTGAAATCTATATTATGAGATCTTAATTGACCTAGGTCAGTATCGTCAAGTTCAAACGAGGCCATGAAGGTCAAGTATTAGCCGTGCTGGGTATTCATCCGGGAATGCCGTGATTAAGCTCAAAGTAGTCCAGAATGCACTAAAAACAGAGCAAGGCCATAGTGAGAACGTCCCAAGAATTGTAAACCTAATTTTTGGGGTTAAGGTCATTCAAGGTCATTGACCTAAGATGTCACAATGTGGCATATTCCCCTTATTTACACCATGATTAGCACCATAGCAACCGTTAAACGGGAAATGAGCATTGACCTTTCCCCATGACATTTTAATTTGACCTGTGACCTTGACCTTTACATCGATTAATCTCAACTATGACGTCGTAGCATAATATAGGTCATACTGGGTAACGCCATGCGACCGGAAGCACCCGACCAATGACTTTGAGAATGCTGGTATGGCCTTGAAATGTGACCTTGACCTTCATGACGGGTGAAATCGACATACAATCTCGTTTTATATGGCGCTATAACGTTGCCAGTTGGTCTTTGTTGCACGCAAACTGGTGCAACCGCGCGATCTCAAAATAAAGGGTTTAACTTAAAGCCTATGATTACACAATTAGGCCCGATTTTCAAGGTTATTTGATTAATCGACGTGCCATTAAATATTTTGAAGAGTTGCGAAATAACGTTTTTTTGGCCACGAAGGGTTCTCCGGCCACCTAGAAAAAAGTAGGTGGGTCCTCCGGAGTCTCTTATCCAGTGTGCTTTTTAACACGTGCTGGTATGAGGCCCCGGGCCACCTTTACTGGCAAGGGGTACCCATCCCCTTACGATCTCAGCAGCCATGCTTGGAAGGGAACACGGAGAGCAGTGTTCCATTGCTTTCCTTGATCTCTACCGAATATTTTTCACCAAAAAGTACTCGAATTAGCTACTGAGCTCAGAAAACGCTTCGATAAAGCAGTCGCGAGAAAAGGAACATTGAATATTCACAAGTTCGTACCAGTTAATTCAAAGACCTTAATTGTCCATGAGCTCTCGAATGCTGAGGTACAGAAGGTTCGAGTTTCAAATTGAATATGTGAAGTTCAATGGCACCACGTGATGGAGTCGTTCTTCCGATCCGTGGGTCAGATCTTAAATAAAGCAGCATGTCTTTATCTTATATGTTCGAAAAGCAGTTGTCGGCGAGGGCGCTATGTGGCTTTGTGTTTATGATGTGTTCTTTCTAATATAAATTGAACTAGGATACATGAAACTTTTTAGGGTTTGGGTAGAAAAAGAAAACTATCTAAAACAAACCTAAGACAACAGAAGTAATCGGCTTCTGACGCATTATCCTCCTACTACATTTTCCAGCAATTAATGCACCATAGTGTCGGAATTGTTCCAAATGTTCCGGTAATACGTTCAATTTTTTTCAGAACGGCTCAAATTGTTCTGTTAGCAATAGTAGCCTCCACACCACATCTAGTTCATTCGCAATGTCACCGAAGCCCAGCCTTGCTCAGTTCTCCCCTCCCCGTTACCCCACTTCCAACCGGACGCGTCTAGGCGGCGTGCCGACTGCAGGCTGAGTGGCCGGCGACGGTGTTGGGCTTGGTCTGCGGCGCTCGTTACTGATTTTTCTCTGTAGTCTCCATTCTTTTTATTGGCGATATATTTAGTTTAAGCAATGTTCTTTCACATGAAGTAGTTTTGAAGTCAATAAAAACATAGGAAATATGTATGCTTATCTTTGCAAAAGTTTGGAGTTATATTTTATACATCTTCGTGCAAATTAATCTAATTAAACTTCCATATTTGTATTGTTCAGTCTGTTGTAATTATTTTCATATAACCTCTTGAAGGAATACCTTTGATTTAAATGGCCAAAAACTCAAGTGAAAAGTACGATGCACGCGTCCGATGCTGGATTGCCCGAGGCTATAACTTCGAAACCATTATCCGGACGAGACTAAAAAATACCACAGTCGTTTTCAGCGCCACTGAGAACCCTAGCCCCAAATTTTCATAAAAATCTGAGATATGAGGGTGTTATTTCGACCCATCGATTTGTCGATTTGTCCTGGAATGCCCCTATAACGGGATTTCGCTGTCATTTACTGCAGACATTACTGCGCATGCGCACTGGTCCATAGGGTAACCGAAGCTAACTCGGTAGCAAATAGGCTGAATTGGCTGAAAATATGCAGGTAAAGGTGAAATATGGTCGGAAACCCATCATATTTTATATTGTATTTCCTTTCTTCTGGGTATGCAGAGCCATTACTTAAAAAAACAAACTTCATACGTGTGTTTATTTATGTGATGACATGAACATAAGGCAAACGTGACGCAGTGTGCAGAGACATGCTAATGTAGGAAAACATGGGCTTACACAGGGGATTGAGTGGAGCCATAATGAGAACACTAAACCTTAAACCCCAACATTGCGTTGTTATAAGTATCAAACTGCTGAAAAACTCGCCTGTCAATCGAACTGTTTGGCTAACGTACATTGCCACCGGCTTCTCCTGCGCCGGAGCGGCACTTGCCGAGGCCGCAGGCCGTTGTAGTTGTTCGCGTCTGTCCGACCTGAGAATTGATTGCAGAGCTCTGGAATTTTGTAGGGTGATAGCCCTTCTGCTCCAGACACCCAAACTGAAGCCCCGAGTCGAAATCTAAAATACTTTGTGAGATATTTTGGCTCAAACTTTTTCTGTTTTATATTTTTCTAATTTTTACTTCTTAAGCTACCAACTTGAAATTTATGTCCTTCTCAATAGATAACAAGGGCCGGTAGGGCAAAAATTGAGCTGATCCGACAATATTTATTGCGCGAAAACGCGGCATTTCTCACGCGAGCAAAAAACCTGCTAAAAGATGATGACCGATTTGTGGGCTCGAAATGTCAGAAGGCACGCCTCAGTTAGCTGAAGGGCAGTTACCTAGGGGTAGCTAGGAAAATTTTGTTGTGCTTAGGCATAGTTTTGAGTACAAAACGTAAAATTTTGACCTACTTTTTACAGTTCTTCCGGAAGACTGAATTTTTGTTCATTCCATTTTAACGTTAATATCTCAATCTAATTGACAGATTTGAGTTTTCATTTCAAATAATGAAAGAACATTGCTTCCGCCTGATAATAATTGGAGATGGAAATTGTGAATGTGAAATTCTTTGTTTTATAGGCATAAATAGAAATTGAGTCAAAGAACTTTTTATACACATCTTCCTGGTTCCAAGTTCATGCCACTCACAAACTCAGAACTGACATGGCTGAATAGGAAAGTTACTTGCGGTCATTTCGCTCACTTATACTACCCACCTATCTCTAATGACTTTCGAGTAATTAGTCCAAAATTTATTACAAGATGCTAAATTTCTCGGACCACCTTTGCTTCTCACCATGGTTTCAAGTCCTTAAAATGGATGGAAGTGGATGAAATTTGGCATGAAGCTAGCTTAGGCTCCTAGCTCGACGATACAAGTAATTTCAGCCGCTGGGGCCTACTGAAAATATATTTTTCAGAAGGTTTCTGACTTGATCTCGGGATCCCTGAGCCAGTGAAGGACCCCTGAGAGACAAAATTGGGCGTCTGTATCCACAGTCATGTATCGGAAAGAACTCGTGGCTGTAATTGGTGTTAGCAGAAGGCCCGCTCTTTGTTATTCGCTCTGGTTTCAGTACTCGGGACAACGTTATGGGACCCTGCGTGAGAAGTGGTGGGAGAAGGGGGGACAAAACATAATCCGTCCTCTGCCACTCTCAAAAATGGAGGATGCGTCTCCCCGTCCCCCCAGCGGCGGGACCCATGATTCTATACACGAGAAATTATCAAGAAAGTGGTTTAATGATAGCTGTTGGATTTTCATACATTCAAGGAAAGAATTTCCGTGACATAATTTCTTTTTATACAATTTCCTTTGACGTATGGTGCAGCTTTTTGTCTTGGAATTTTAGGGGGCAAAACCATCGGGTGAGCGAGAGAGAGAGAGGGGAGAAAGAGCTTAGGAAATGAGCCAATTTTACGGAAACAGCATACTAGACCTAACTATCGCCATACTGTAGCATGCCTCTTAATTTTTTGGTCATTTATTTATATCCTCAAAATATTTATATTTTAATGATCGTTTTGGGCTATAATGATGCGCCAGCTGCTGGGGCCATAAGACTTCCCAGAAGGGGAATACGCTAGACTTGAGCATTCAAATGCATTTTGATTTCACACGTTCATGTTGCCTACTGCTAACACGTTTTCATCGAGGACTAGATTAAAAAGCGCACGGTACGTTAAAATCTCTGTCCTTTAAAGACCGAGCCAACGGCAGAGGATTCGACCCGTATCTCATTTTGTGTTTCCGGAAAACATCTGATTAAATGCTCAAAGTGTGTTGAAATGCGCATGCCGTTTTTACCTTCCAAGGAAGTCATGATCCGGCTCGTGTAAAAATCCTACTATCATAACGTTTCATACGGTATTTATAGGCATTTTTTCGAATTAGGTTTCTTCTTTTTCTTACGAAAAACATCCACTCCTGCGGCCCCGACCGGATCGGAACCCCCCTGGTTTGAAAAGAGATCTCCACCCCTGCTTACACCCGAACATCTCATATTTTTAAAATGAATTTTGTGCATGGGCTTATCGCCAGGCCAGAACACGCCTGGCCTGGCAACTGGGGTAATCACAAAAGATAAGTAATAGCGGGGTCGTGAGAGTTTAAAAGGTCGCAGTACTGCTTCAATGTGGGAAAGTCTGCGAGTTAAAGTAGGTTTACAACACAGACGGGCAGACAGGCACAGCTCACAACCCACTGATTTGGAACAGCTTAACTCGCAGGGCAGTGTCAACCCGAGAGACAAGGGCAGATGGGCCCATTTCTATTTGGCCCACTAGCTGCAGGGAGGGGCGCGTCGTCGTAAACTGAGTTCAGACCCTAGACTTTTCTAGTGTGGTTTGGACTGCTGTAGCTTGTGTTTCAGCTTACATGAGCGGTGCAATACCTTCCTGGTGCCTCTCACAAATAAATATTCTTGTGTTTTCCCGCGACATGGGCAATCCGCGGAAATTCACGCCGGAGGTGCCGCAAGGGGCTCCAATAACAATGCCCACGGCAGACGCAGGTGGTGATGGTGACAAGCATCACTGACGCAACACTCCACCACCGAAACGGGCCACGCCACCTGCGCCGATCGATACCAGCCGCCGCCGCCAGGGTCGCACGGCGGCCCTCCCCCCTCACAAAAGCATTCCCAGCAACCGGAATACATACTGTGGACCGCTGCGCGATATGATCGAAATATTTCGTGACCGAAATTTTTGCTTCACTTTTAGAAGCCTTCAAAAATATGGAAGCACAATGCCTCTGCTTAAATTAGATCTGATAAAGTGTCCTGTGCCAATCTGCCAAGCGGAAGATAACAGGTTGGAATAGACATAGCTCACCACAGTATGGACCCTGTCTCCACAGCTGAACATCACCCTATGTCCAAGCTAAAAGGGAAAGCATAATGACAGCTTTGCTATCAAGAAATTAGCTAACGCATCTACATGTGCTCTGACAGTAAAGCGGATACCATCTATCAAATATGCTGATGCTGACGGTCAGCGTGCACTGCGCCCTACCTCAGCGTGCACTGCGCCCTACCATTCAAACTTTCAGCTGCCTGCTCTCGGAAAGCCATGCATTTTGCTCACCTAGAGAACTCATAGGAATCGGGTTCGTGGCCGCAGGTGTACCCGCTGGCATTGAGTACCCGCTCCAGGTCCTGTCCAATGATGCCCGCCTGCACGCGGGCGGTCAGGTTGATGGTGCATAGACTCAGCAGGCTTGCCATTTGCGAGGTGTCGCAGGAGACTATAGTTCTGGGTTCGTCGGCAGGGCAGAGCAGTGCGCCGGTGACCGAGGTGCCGCCGCCGAACGGTATCAGTGCCGCAGCCTGCTGCCTGCACAGCTCCACCAGCTGCACCACCTCGTCATGGCTCTCTGCAGCAACAGACACAGAGCGTCACCCCGCCCGCTCGCCATCCAACGCCGCTCGCCGGTCCGCCGGGCTAGTGTGCCGAGGCGAGGAGCCCTCGCCAGAGGGGGATCACTCACAAGTGCTTTCCTCACGGTGCTTACGCGTGATGTGTAACCCCGGCATACCTGCATCCATTCTTCTATGTATGTAAGGAATAGTAAGATATTTTGGTGATTCTTAGTTATGTGCATCTATAAGAACCCAGCGTTTCGGTGATTTTGCGTTGGGTATCTTATGCTTTGTTGGTGTTTAGTGGTTTTGGGTTGATACACGTATACATGTACCCTACGCTTCGTAGAGTTTTTAGTTGATCAGCGTGTACCGGTACCCTTCGAGTGCAGCTGCGAGTTGCCAGTCTGCTTCTACGTAGGTACTGCCTCTCTCTTTCTATCTATTATGCTATTAATATGCTATTATTATGTTATGCTATCTTTCTATATGGTATGTTACCCGAATGAATAGGCACTGTATCTATGCACTACTGTAGCTAGGTGGTGACGTGCCAGCCAGCAGTATTCCGGTGTTCACGTGCTGGCCAAGGGCGTTGCAGAGAGCTATGACGTCACTGTTAATATTTAAGGGGTCCCCGGACCCAACATGCCGGTCAACGATCACACGCACTCAAATACGTCGGCCCCTCACATGACTCACGTGAGACTAAAAACGACAAAGAATAGAAGTCTCTCGCGTGAAAATCATATTTATTTCTTACTGCAATGTTTTGACATGTTACAGTTTTGTTTTTATAGAGTAGGTAGGTGTATTTAGCATAACAAGTGCTGCCAGAGAAAGATGTTTCCCTCTAAATCTGGAAAGTTGGACCTCCGAATTGAGGGAGGATATTGGTGTTGGAGGTTTCTCATTTTTTGGAGGGAAAACTGGAGGGTTTCGGCTTTGGATTGAGGGCACATTTTAAACTTGGAAGGAATTTTTTCAGTGGAGAATGGTGTAATTTGACCAATTCTATACTTACAAAAAATATGTATTTTCCTTCGTATCATGTTTGGCGCGGACACCGCATAGCACAAAACCAACGCGCAATGGGAGTCGGATATGGAGAAATATAAAACAGGTATTCTGAGGATGTCACATTTCTGCATTGCACGGTAATAGTGAGTCTATCTTAGAGCCATGCATGCATTTTAAATGATGTGTGTTTATACACAAATTTTCTATCGAGTATTGAGGCTTGTTGATGCATGTGTCGTGTAAAATTTGGGTAAGATGAAATTGATTTATTTATTTATTTTACTTCATCAGACCGCTCCACAAAAAATGTGGCTATTCTTAGCCTGGAACTCACTTGTACATAAGATTATTCGGCTAGATTGACCGATCACCTATTAATTTTAGGTGCACAGAATCGTTTTATATCGTAATTCTTAACACGCACCCCGCTGGGGTCCCTTGCATGACGCGCCCCGCTATCTCGTTCCCCACGAAAGCTAAAGGAAAATTACGGGTAGCTTTCGAAAGCTCTTGACAAGACGAAGAGAATTTATGAGATGAATTTTTATGTCAGGTCAATATTGAGGTCAGCATAGGTCAAAGAATGATCCATAGGCTTACAACAGAGCAGTATACGTTTCCCTCTCTAGATCTGTCCTCAAGAGAGCTAGAGCAAATCTTTATGCATCATTGAATTCCTCTCATCGCGGCGAATCGAAAGATGTATAATATGACCTTTCTAGGTCAAACAGTCAAAGTGACCTGACCTTGACCTAGGTCAGGGCCACAGAGTGACCTGGTATGGTCATGTTGCATATCAATCGACTCCCTGTGACAATATAAGCACAATGCAAGCAAAATAGGAGCTTTATCTCAATTCAGTGAGAAGTTATTGGCAAAACAATCACTCTCTGCTCCCGTGACCTGATATGACCTTTGAGAGGTCAGATGCTGAAAACCTCAACTTAATGGTCAAGATCGTGGTAAGAATAGACAGTTTGAGGATTTTCAGCCTTATCTATCTAGTATTTCCTGAAAACGAGTCCATTCTATTTTTCACCATAGACTTATAATGGGGTGACCAAAAAATTGACCCCACCTTAGGTCACCAATATAAAACGTCCAAGATAACAAATTTGTAGACCCTAATGACCTCATCATATTGTGGAAGTTTCAAACTGATCGGTTTGCTAATGTTCCCTGGGCGCTGCTTCAAACTCGTAATTTTAGGTTTTGAGGTCGGGTCACTTGACCCAGAACAGCTCCTTGACCTGACATGACCTTAACTCAAAATTTTGATCAGATGTGTAAAATTGATCAGGGATAAGGTACCGCAAGTTTTGTTGTTCTGCGTCTCTTCGTTTTTGAGCTATCTGGGAAAAATCAGGAGGGGGCGAATTTCGCCCCCTCCCCAGCGGGGCGCGTGTTAAGTTTGCCGTAACCACCCTTGCGCAGGGAGCTGTTCCTCCTTGCTTTTCGGTTCGCTTGGATAGCTGTTTTCGGATCAGGGTCAGCAACCAATTTGAATTCAAATCCTTGATGATAGACTAAAATCACTAAACAGATGAGTGCATAAGTAGACGGCCCGCAGGATGTGAAACCAGGTAGAATGCAGCAGACGTTGCACTGTCCGGAAGAAGCAGTCTTGTAGAATGTTCTGAATATCACAGGAAGACTTAAAATACGTATCAGAAGCCCTATGATGGTCATTGAGGCAAATGCCATCGAACTAAGCATTATCAAGGACGGAAATTAAAACTCCAGCTTTGACAACAAGACCAGAAACAAACAGAGCCAACGCGAGCAGTCACACATACGGGACCGCTCAGCGAAAGCTGTTATATAGCTTTATCCTTCATTCGATTCACGATAGTTGTAGTGTCCACGTAGAAGATATAATATCGAGTTTCCAGGCAAACATGACGATTATTCGAACAACCATTTTTCAGTCTGAGATCAATTTACCGCCTCTAGAAAATAAGTGCCCAACCGAGAAAGTCACGAGATTTAAGTCTGAAAACGCAGGGTCTTTTGGGCAGTATATGCTGAGGCATCGAGATCGTCGCAAGGATTTTTACGGTGATCGCAAAAAGCTTCAGCAATTCTGCAAACTTTTATGATCTTCATGTTGGTCGCAGAGCCATTATAAGATCGAGATCTTCGATGCACAAGTAGAAAATATTATCAGCTACATCTTGGATATACGTTCTAAGAATAAAAACACTTAATTCACAACTTTTGGAGCACGAATCACGGAGCACTCGCAGGAGCAGCCGATCAGCCGATCGTCAGCTGATCGCTGGGCATTAAAGGATTAATTAAGGGACAAAAGGCATTTAAAGGCATTAAAGGACAATATTGAGATGAAATACCAGTTTGATATGCACAGTTCAACATGGATTGTGAAATGCTAAAAACTGGCAATTTTGATCGGTGCACTGATGTGTGTGACGAGGGATTCAGGAAATGCCAAGCAAATTGATACTGCCATTTCCAGACTATCCTGCATCATATGTAAGGAAATGATTGTTTAGAACCACCCAAAATTCACATCGGGATATCCTTGGCAGCGGCTATCGGTCAAATCCTAAAAATAGATATAAACCAAAATCCACAATCCTTTGCCACAAAATACTTTAAATACAATTCTAAACCTTTCTTTCTGAAATATTTCAAACCCGATCGGCCATCCTCAATATAGGCATGCTGATAATTTTAACTGCTGAAAGTGTGTAAAGTGCCGATCATAAGCACTTTTAGTGACACACTTTTATCATCTATAGCTGTGTACGATGGGAAAATATACTTGGCCACGCGGGCTGCCCTCACGTTTCTTCCCTAAAATGTCCTACTTCAGCCAGGTGCACGTGCGATTGGTTGGACCAACAGCCCTGGTGCTGACTGCTAATTTATCTGACCCTTGTGCAGTAAGTAGTGATGTCTTGATGACTGTGACTTGCATATGGTTTTCCTGTGAGCATTCTGCATCCTTTGATAACTTTTGTTGAAGTCTTGCGTAGGCACTCACTCTAAATCCACTCTGTTTATTCATGCGTCACTTTCGTCTAGCTTGCCTCGTTTAGTGTGGACCTTGATGCGCGGCTGAAGTCGAAATACGTGTTCGAAAAGTAAGTTGGTACAACCCACGTACAATTTTGTCGACTGTTCAGGACGAATAATGGACATAACATCTTGGATCTCTCCCAAAAGCTTCTTGAAGACGGAGTTGCCCAATCCGACGCACTCGGCAAGGTATGGAGATTTCTCTCTCTCTAACTCCGAAACGATTTGAGTTGAATGCTCTCAAGACACAGTAAGTTTTCCTGAAGCATTTCATTGCTGTTTCACAGTGCCTTTGAAATAATTTGAAAACTCGACAGATTTTCGTGATTATTTGCTTTTGTCCACTACGGATCAGCTTAAATTTTCAACGGAGAACGTGCCATTATGACGAGAGATCCGCGCCTGAAAATACGCTGCAAAGGTCATAAAATTCTAAACATTTTTATTTATCTGGTCTTTCCAATATGGCCATCCTGTTAAGATCACTCTAGTGATAATTCTGATAATTATTCGGAGTTCAAAATGATCATTCTAAAAAGAATGTTCCAGGTCCAAGATGTGCTTGGAGGAAACGTGAAATTCTCATTTCGTCTAATTCAACGTCTACCCAACTTATATAAAGCAACTGGATACTGTACTTTCAAGAAGACGGGAAGTTAAAGGAGAAAAGTTGAAAGAGACTTCAAATGACAAAAATCGCGTACTGCTGCAAATGCACCACTAAGCCTTGCATTTCATGCCGCTGTGTTAAAAATGGAACATATTGCACAGCTTGCCGTTTCGGCGAAAGCTGCCCTAACACAGCAGGTAATCCAGATGAATGTTTGGAAGACATTTCAGATGAGCTCGCAGCTCTTAAGCAGAGAAGTCGGGTGCTGCCCAGAATTCCTAAAGGTGCACGGCTCCCTGTGGCTGACGAGCTCTCCCAGCTCATCTCCAGAGCTATCTCTGAGAGAACTAGGAAGGCCTGGCGGGAATTTTTCTGCTTTGCTTTCTCAGCGCTTAAAATCCCAGTCCAGGCAGGAGCAACGCGTAAGGTCTCCCTGGCGACTCAGGTTCGTCAGAACTTGTCACTGGAAGAGAAACCGGAGAAATCTGCCCCCATGCCGAGCAGACCGATCCGTACACGCCGAGCCATTAGCGAAACTGCAGCGATGTCGCGCCGGGTTTCGTCCAAGCTGGCTGACGGCGATGTACGTGGCGCGCTCCGCACGTTAACGTCGGATGACTCCTATGCTCCACCATCAGCAGAAGTCATCAACAAATTACGTCTAAAGCATCCCGAGCCGCCAGCCGATCAGCGGTCTTCCCAGCCACCACACGAAAGCACGGCTCCCTTAGTCGCAACAGAAGCCGAAGTTATGCGAGCTGTGAATTCGTTTCCAACAGGCTCGAGTGCTGGCTTAGATGGCATTCGGCCCGCACATCTACGCTCGCTGTTGGCTAAGAACACATCTGAAGCCGGTGCACGCCTGTTGACCACTCTCACAGCGCTCATCAATCTTGCACTGAGCGGCCAGCTCCCAGATTGCGCTCTAAACGCATTCTTCGGGGCCTCTCTTATCGCTCTGCGAAAGAAGGACGGCGGCCTGCGACCTATTGCAGTTGGCAGCGTTTACCGCAGAATCGCTGCTAAAGTGGCAGCAGCTAATGTTTCCTCGCGGATTGGAGATGAGCTCAGGCCTGTCCAGGTCGGGGTGGCCACGCGGAACGGTTGCGAGGCTGCTGTGCATGCCATCAGGGCTTTTGCTGGCCAAGCTGGAGAGAAGGAAGAGAAAACTATACTGGTGAAGTTGGATGTGTCAAACGCTTTTAACTCTGTGCGACGTGATGCCATGTTAGAAGCCGCTCAGTCCCGTACTCCCACCATATACCCGCTCATATGGCAGGGATACAGCAGGGCCACCCCTCTGTTCATCGGAGGAGAGAAGATAATGTCGAGGACCGGGATTCAACAGGGTGACCCACTAAGCTCCCTGCTATTCTCCCTCGCGATAGATGGTGTCATCAGGTCATCAGAAACAAACATCAACGTCTGGTACCTCGATGACGGCACACTCGGAGGCCCGCTGGAGCAGGTTATTCCCAACATCCGGCACATTAAGGACAAACTTAGCCAACTCGGACTACAAATCAACGGCGAAAAATGTGAGATTACATTACTAGGCCCCGGAGCATCCAACTGGCGGTCCTCTGCCCTTCAGAAATCGCGTGAACTACTCCCCAACATCAGGGAAATCCAGCTCGACCATCTAGAGCTGCTTGGCGCACCCATAACCGACCACCAGCTGAAAAGTCGCCTAATACAGGGCCAACACATGGTGGAGAAGCTAGTGGGGCGGCTTCGACAACTTGACGAGACCCACCAGGCTTTCTTTCTTTTGAAAAACTATGTGTCTGTTTCTCGTCTGCTTTACCTCGTGCGCAGCTCACCAGCATACCTGCATCCAACTCTCCTCTCAAGAATAGACGAGTCTGTGCGTCGAGGAGTTGTTTGTATTACAAACGTTCTTGCAAGCAGAAGACAGGCAGTGGTTGTCAATGGTGTCAAGTCCGGGTTCATTGATGTCAAGTCTGGTGTGCCACAGGGAAGTGTCCTCGGCCCGTGCCTATTCCTCGTGTATATTAATGATCTCCCGAACAACCTGAGGACACGATCAAGACTATTTGCTGACGACACTGCAATCTACACTGCAGTGGATAGCATGTCTGACCAGTTAGCACTGCAACAAGACTTGAACGCGCTGGCATCGTGGGAACGCAAGTGGGACATGCAATTTCACCCGCAGAAGTGTGTCTCACTTCCAGTAACCAGATGCAGGGAACCCTTGCCGTATCAATACGTACTACACAGCCACACATTGGATACAGTGAGGAGTGCTAAGTACCTCGGCATCACCATAAAAAAGACATCGGCTGGAGCGACCACATTGAAAACGTTTGTTCCAAAGCAAACAGAGCTCTAGGGTTCTTGAAGAGAAATCTGAAAATAAAGTCATGGAAAATCAAGGATACTGCATATAAAGCCTATGTGCGTCCTATCCTCGAATATGCAAGTACCATCTGGGATCCGCACCAGCAACAACACATCAACAGGATTGAATCAGTTCAACGGAGGGCAGCGCGCTTCGTTGTGAGGGACTTTCGAAGAACATCAAGTGTAACAGATATCATGAAGCGACTCGAATGGAGATCTCTCGAGGAAAGACGAAGAGTAGCCCGGCTAACCATGCTTTACAAGATACTACATGAGACGGTAGCCGTGGAAGACATCAAAGTCAAACTGACGCCACTACCAGAAAGACAGCGACGAGGACATGGTCAACAATTTTTGATACCACGATGCAGGACCGAATACCACCTCAACTCGTTTCTTCCAAAAACAATCAGCGACTGGAATGCTCTGCCTGAAGAAACTGTCCAAGCAGTGTCGGTTAACTCGTTTATTAATATGTTGTGTAAACCTGATAATCTTTCATAGGCTCACCGTAAATTTGTATTGTAATTGTCGTAATTGTAATTGTTAAGTGAAATTGTTAAGTGTAATTGTAAATTTGTTGCTAAAACGTGGAATGTGATTTGTACGCTAAAGACGCCCGAATTGGCAAAATAATCAGCAACATGATTGTGGCCAATAAATGGTAGACATAGACATAGACAACGTTGAGCTCAGCGGGGATTCCTGGCGGCAGGCTACACTTCCGGTGGGTGTGGGTGGACTTGGCGTCAGGTCACTAACTGACATTGCACTCCCAGCTTATCTGTCCTCAGTGAAGGCCTCATCACCGACAGCTGCTACCATCAACTCGGCGATTGCAGAAATAAATAGTATACAATCACTGAGAGAGACCTTGTGGAGACATGGAAAAGTCACACCAACGCAGCAGTGCCAGATGAAGCAAAACAAAACCGGCAATATGCCTGGGACCGCGCTGGGGCTATCTCTATGGCCAAGCACTTACTGGAAGCTTCTGAAAGTGAAGTGGATAGGGCTCGACTCCGAGCTGCTGCCCAACCGCATTCGGGAGCGTGGCTGAATGCTCTTCCATTGGCCAGCGTTGGCACGCTGCTGGACGCTGACACGCTGCGCATGGCCTTGGCGCTAAGAGTCGGTGCACCGGTCTGCGCGCCTCATCGCTGCCGATGTGGAACAAACATTGACGCAAAAGGACTACACGCCCTGTCATGCCAACTTAGCGCTGGTCGCTTACCGCGGCACGCAGCCTTGAACAACATCATCAAGCGTGCTCTACTCTCGGCCGGAATACCATCCGTACTAGAACCGGAAGGCCTGGACCGTGGAGACGGCAGGCGTCCCGATGGCCTGACGACTTTCCCCTATGCCGACGGGAAGTGTCTCACCTGGGACGCCACTTGCGTGGACACCTTCGCCCCCACCAACCTCGCCACTGCCGCTGCCCGCAGGTGCAGCGGCAGACGCCGCCGAAGGGCGCAAACGCCGGCGCTACGAAGAGATCAGCAAGCGGTACCACTTTCAGCCCATCGCTGTTGAAACCTCTGGTCAATTGGTCAGGCCAGCATATCTTTCTTGAGGGACCTTGGCCGGCGCATAACCGGCGAAAGTGGCGATCGGCGCGAAAGCGAATATCTTCTGCAACGCATTTCAATAGCCGTTGCACGAGGAAACGCAACTGCAATACGCCTGGCGCCCGGTACCCCCTTACAAATGGGAAGGCGGACGGCAACGGCTCCTCCTCGGAAATCACATTTCCAGCAGTGAACTTGGCGCGAGATGAGCCTTCCAGAGAGACAATGGGGGAGCCTGAGAGCAAACCTCTTAGAAGGGCTCACCAAACAGATGGTGACATCACACCCTGCGCAACAACTTCATCATCGGCGCCAAATCAGACAACACCTCTATCCTCTCACTCTCCGTGCCCACTGCCAGCAAACCATGCCTTTGATCGACTGATGCAGCCTGTTAGCAGAGCCAGCCAAAGTCTGGCCTACAAGCCCTCAGCCCTACAACCACCTGCTGGTGCCACTGGTCTGGAGAACCTGGGTAACACCTGTTATATGAATGTGGTCCTTCAGGTGCTTGCACACACAGGCAGCTTTGTTCGTTACATCATCAGCGGGTTTTACCGCGAAGACCTAAACTCAGGATCGGTAACTCATGGTGACATCGCTGAGGAAGTGGCAAGTCTTCTGGAGGTGATCTGGTCGCAGAGGTTCCAGTTTGTTTCCCCTCACGCGCTTCTTGCTGCGGTGGGTGTTCACCGGGGGAGTTTAGCGGAAACCGCATGCACGACGCGCACGAATTTCTTCTACTTTTGCTGGAGTGGCTGCATGAAGACCTGAATGTTCCTCCCACGTCGGCGACACCAGTGATAACCTACGAGAGTTCGGAGGATCATGCAGCTGCTAACCATGCCTGGGATCAGTTTCGTAAAGAAAACTGCTCAATCATATCTAGGCTCTTCAATGGGCAAAATAGGTCTGTTCTGCTGTGCACTGCATGCGGCAACGAATCTCCCACTTTCGAGAACTTCACTCTGCTGTCCTTACCGCTGGCCTCAGGCCCAGGGTCGTCTACACAAATCAGTCTCGCTCAATGTCTCCATCAGTACGTCCAAGGTGATCTCATTCCAGGCTGGGCATGTTCAAATTGTCAAAAGAAACAGAACGCCTGCAAAAGTTCGATTTCTGGCGCCTGCCATCTGTGATGATCATGCATCTTAAGCGCTTTACCAGCAGCGATAGTACACCACGCAAAGTGCACGCTCACGTCGCTTTTCCTCTGAGCAACCTCGACCTCAGTTGGATGGCTCTTGGGCAACCGCAGAACTCTGGACATTTTGTGTTTGACTTGTACGCAGTGGTAGTACACCATGGCAGCGCACAGACCGGTCACTACACTGCTTTCTGCTGGAACCAGTCGAAGGCTAGGTGGTACCACTTGAACGATACCAGTGTTAAAGAAGTACCGGCCGAAGAAGTAAAAAGGTCGACAGCGTACATGCTCTGTTATGCAGCTAGAGATGTTGTTTCAATGTTTCAAAAGTGGTTTTCCTTCGATTGATCATTAGCAGAATGTGGTGGCACAGAAGTCAATAGTTCACAAATACACATCGAAATAGGCATACATATGCCTACATTTTACTTCAGCCTAGTTGTGTGGAAAGCTGAACATCTTAATCAGTCAGTGCGGAAGGCATCGATGAGTTCCAATCTGATGAATTGTTTGGTTCTAGCGTAGGGAAGTTTCTTGTCAGCAGTAGTTGAAAATTTGCTGGCCCCTCACTTCTTTGCCGGTGGCGACGCTTATGCCGCCATCCAGGACATTTTTTTATTTCAAGATTGAGAAAAATTTGTATGCTTGAGAATAACAGAAGCATATTGGATTACAGTTTTTTAGGCATTTTTTATTTCCACACTCCATAAAAATGGTTAATTCTGCATAGAATAGACAAAAACAGCATATTTCCTAGCAAATATATATCAGCAGAGCCAGACAGAGCCAGAGAAAATTTGTGCTAGCATTTAGTAGCGCTTTATTTTAAAAGTAGCGGTAGCGGTTAGCGGGTCTGAGGTTTGAAAAAAGTAGCGGTAGTAGCCGTACATGTTTCAGGTAACCGATATTTTTCAGGAAACCGAGGTAGTAGAAGTAGCGGTAACGTTTTCAAAAATTTCGCATCGGTACCCGAGGCCGTGAGAAGCGGCACAGTGGGTTGTGGGCAACTGCCCCCCCCACAACTTCATGGACGTAGGGGCATTGCCCCCCCAATCCGTGAAGTTGGGTGGAATGATTAATTCTCCTTATTCGGGTAGTATAAAGCTTTGGAACAAGCGCACTACGAAGACTGGTTTCAAATATTTCAAAGACATATTGTTAAATTCTGGTGCATTTTCCGTGTATCGACGAAAGCTCAATTCTTTAGAATTAAGTCAATGTAAATTGGACATATGACCCATGAGAGGTAATCTTGGGTCAAATAAACAGGAGTTCATGGTTTAGTGAATATATTTCCTCGAAATGTGCAAAGAATTTCACAGTGTAAGTACAGTGTTAGTCAATTGTTATGTATTATTAAACTGTTAGATTACAAGGTAGGTGAATGGAACAAGCAAAACCCCCTCGCAACCTCTACCATATCCCTAAGGGCAGAACCTACAAGGGGCAATCTGGTCATGCGCAAAAAGAGAGAGGGGAATGCCTTTTTTGAACACTTCAAACAAGTAAGTTATGCAAAAAAACAACTGTGGAGAACATGTCCACAAGGAAACATTTCAGCGTTTTCTCTTCTCTGAAAGTACTTCTTTAAAAGTGGAAGGTTTTCTGTGCCGCACAATGCCTTAAGTGTTTGGGCTGATGGGAAAAATTCAAATTTCTCCCTTAACCCGCGCGGGGCTGAGGTCTCCAGCCGAACGCGCGGGGCTGGGGGTAAATTTTACCCCCCTGTTATCTCCCGAACTAATGGTCCGATTTGGAAAATTCAAACGCCAATCGAAAGATCTCATCACGAACAACTAAAAACATGTACTTAATTTAAAGTTTTAGGTCAAGGTCAAGGTCAAACTGAGGTCAGCTGTCAAAAGCGTGGTTTTTGAGGTTGCAATGCTACGGAGATCAGGCAATGGAAGCTATGAGCTTCATACTTCATGGAAAGCCTTCACTTGAATGCAGCAAGGTGCTTTGAGACCGTTAGGCTGGTGGCATGACCGGGTCAGGTCAAGATGAGGTCACTAAAGGTCACCATATTTTTGTATCCAAATGTGGTCATGCGATACATGTTTTTGAGCCATTCTGCATGCAGAATTTAGCTATGATGTTCAGAGAATCATATCTGAAATACTCTGGTCTCAACTTGCACATCCGGGGTCAAGGTAGGTCATCAGAGGTCAACTTTTTTAAGTTCATACTTTTTGCAAAATGACACATGATTTTGGACCTGTTTTGTCTCAGGAACACTATAAAAGTAGTGTAAAGCGTGTACGAGGTCATCCTGGGTCAAAAAGTCTAATTATAGCTTGTTGATGGGCGAAAAATCAGCTGAGAAATGTAAAGTGCGTTTTCCTTCTGCCATAACCACTTCACCTTCATAGTTTTGTACGCGATAAGTTCTCCCTTCGTAAATTTCCTGTTTTGCGTTTTTGTATCGGATCAAAAAGAAAAGGCACAATTGCATTATACGGTAACGTTTATTCTTATCTCGTTACAAAACAGGCGTTCGTTTGGCGTAAGAAATTTGATAAAGCACAGAAGAAAAGGAGATATGTGCACACATCAAGCAGCACATAAAAATAATGTTTGCGCACAGACCAAAAAGGCACTATGTATGTACACGTTTTCTGAGATTCACAGAAAATCCCCACGCCTACACGTAATGACACGCACAATACTCGCTGTACTCGCGCACAGTACAGCACCTGACTCGCTGTCAGTAAACATATCAGACACTGCGCAAGAGATCGTTCTCGCGCTCACTCGCCAGTGCCAATCGCGCACTTTTGGCACACCCGGACGAGCCGGCAGTGCCTCTCACAGACGAACTTTTGACACTGGGAGCAGGGCGGCTTCCTGGTTAGCTTATCTTTCTTCTTTTTGAACTGTCCTGTGCCCGTCAGCTCTTCCAAGCAGGCCACACAGCGCCCCTTTTCGGCTGTCCGGTGACCAGCTCTGGCAGTGGTGGCGCTGCTGGGACCGGCGCTGGGACCGGCGCTGCTGGACCGGCGCTGGGATCAGCACTGGGGGCGGCACTGGGGGGCGGAGCTGGGGCCGGCACTGATCTTGAGGCCTGTCACACATGTCAGGGCCGACAGCGCACTGCTGTTGAGATCAGTCGGGCTCGCAACTCTCTCAGCTAGCCGCGACTGCACCAGCTGCTGACCCATGGCGTACATGATCGAACGCCGAGCACCTGTCTTCACTTCCGCAGCACCGTGCCCACGGTTCAGCATGAGGACTGTGGAGGCATTCACCTGTGCCACGCCCATCAGGAAGAAAACGAAGGCGGTTGGCCAGCGGGTGACTGGCGGTTTGTACATATAGTGCTCAGTGATGTCCATCACGTCCACGCCACCCTTCGTCGCGTTGTAGTACAGCACGAGATCGGGTTTGTTGGTGCGGCTGTCCACGAGCGCAGTCTTGTGCTGGGTGGACACAGCCAGCACCAGCTTGCCAGGCTTGTGGCAGGTGGACACCAGGGTGACGTGGTTGCGGAAGGCGAACAGGTGGGTGTCCACTTGTCGGCCCCGGGCTTCTGTCAGCTCCTTTGGCAGGAACTTGCGGCGCTTGTTGAGGGTCCCCACCACTGTGAGCCGCTCCGCCAGCAGGTCCTCCGTCAGCGGTATGGAGGTAAAATACCTGTCCATCGTCACATTGCGGCCGGTGCCGGCCACCTCCCGCACCATGTGCTTCACCATCTCTGGCACTGACTCGAAGAATGTGCCAGGAGGTGCCAGCTCGGGAGCCGCCGGCCTGCCAGAGTACGGCCACATCTTGTACATGTAGCGGTGATTTGCGTCCGCCACTGTTCGCACAAGCAGCCCGTACTTTCCCGGCTTGCTGGGCAGGTACATTTTGAACGGGCACCGGCCCCGGAAGCGCACCAGACTTTCGTCCAGTGTGAGACACTCCGAGGGGCGGAAGTACCGACGCAGGTTCTCGTCGACCTCGTTGAACACTGCGCGGAGGTGGCAGAACTTGTCTCCCGGCCGTCTGTCCTCGCGAGTGTTCACGTCGTCAAACGACACGAACTGGGGCAGTTTTGAGAACCGCTTTCTGCCCATTGTCGCCGTGAAGATGGCCGGTCCGGTCGCCGTGTTGAACAGCTCTATCAGCGTGAGTCGGCTGTAGAAGCCCCGCAGGATGCACAGGCCCAGAGAAACGCGCACATTTCTGTGTGAGTGACGTCTTGGAGCCTGTGTGCGGTCTTCTCTGTTGTACTGGCACTGCACGCTGCCTCGATGCGCTGCCGTTCCTGCCGCAGCCGGTCGTTGGTGTGCGCAACGATTTTCTCGATGATGGCATCCGTGATGAATAGCTTGAATGCTTCAGCCTCGCTCCTCACGTTTCTAGCACGCCCACGAACGGCAGCGGCCTCGGTGAGAATGTTGGCCGGGTCGCGGCGCCGGCGGGCGGGTGGCGGCGTGGTCTGCCACTCGGCGATCACAGACTGCCGTCTGTCACGTACAACGTACGGCCCGGCGTCACTCGGCGGATGAGGCTGCAGGTCAGCCTGGTCCAGAACCTGCTGCGATCTGGTCAGCTGCTGCCGACTCACAGGCGGTGGTGGTGGATCGGCGTCCGACTCGGCGTCAGACAGCTCGTCCACGTACTCGGCCAGAGCGTCCTCGTCACTGTCGATGGCCGCGGCCGGCGGCACGTACTCGTCACCGTCACTTTCCAGCCCACTCGAGTCCGACACTTCGGCTATCAGCGAGGCCGCCTCAGTAGGTGTCAGCGTGCGGACACGGCGAGACATGGTGTCTCCTCCCGTCGATCGCGAGCGATGACTGAGGCACAAATCGTTCACAAAATATTCCTCGTGACAACTGACCCGTCTGCTGCTCAGCCAATGAGCAATTATTTGTGAGTGACGTCACTGATAACCCTTTTGTTTCTCACAATCAGTATATTGGTGGTATCATATACTCTTTTGTTCATGCCGCCCCTCCCGACTGTGTTACACCGGAAGACATCCGGTCGTCGCACTTCAATCGTTCCGCTATCTCCCTCCCGGCCCGGCCGGGCCATGCGCAGGCCGGCGCAGCGTGAGAAGTGAGCGGAAAGGGGGAGGGGAGGGGTGGGGTGGTATCACAGACGGTCTGTTTGTGTGAAAAGAACACAAGTGCTGATAACCGATTCTTGGAAAGACATTAGTGGATAAAAAGTATCCAAGACGAGAGGCAACGCATGTAATGATCAAGCAATTATGCACTTTCATTTGAAATGGCGTATAATTAGGAAAAAGGTTGCCGAATTTGATGATGGGAGGGTAGTGAGAGGAGAGGGGATAGAAGTTTGAAAAGAGGATTGGCGATGATCAAGTGATCAAGTGAGAAGTCAGGTGTGATAGCAGGATCACTATGATTCACTAAATAAAGACAGTATTGATCAGCCCTAAAAATCAGAGCGTGAATCGCTGAGCTTTCGCAGCTCTCCAGGCTAAAGTTATAAAGCTAGAGACTCAAAATTTGTCACACATATGCACTGTATGGTGTTTTACCAAATAAATTCCGGTTTTTGAAAAATCTTGAAAATTTTAGAAATTTTGTAACTTTTTCCCAAAATTTTTTAATATTTTTTCCAAAACCAAAATTTTGAAAATCCGAGATAGCCATTTTGAAGAACACAATAATGCCTATCGTTTGATGCAAGAAAATTGGAAGGTTTAAAAATTTACTTTAGGAACCTTTTTAAACATTGCGTGATTTTGGTACAAAAATCGCCTGTAGTGACGTCACATTTTTGCTTATTTCTCAAAAAGTTTTCAACCGATTTTATTTTTATTTGGCAAAAATGTGTAAAATTTATGTAAGAAAAGGTACTGAAAATTTGGCGGCGCTGCGCGCCGCCGTTTTTCAGATTTCACAAAACAAAAATCCGCGAGGGGGGTAAAATTTACCCCCAGCCCCGCGCGGGTTAAGCAATGGGAATTAAAAATAGTTTTTTTACTTACATGGGTTTTGAATACATTCTTACTGCAAGGATTGGATTTACATGGATACATTCCATTTACTTTTACAGATGTAGGCTCTCTGGGAAGATCTAAGTCATAGGCGGATCCAGGGGGCAAAGGGAGGCACGACCCCCCAATCGACCCTAGGCGTCCCCTCAAATGGTCACGGCACCCCCTGAAAGATCAATGACTCCCCCTGAAATGTCGCTTTCCTTCCCCCCCAGAATGCAAAAATCGACGCCCAACGATAGGATTTTGCGCCCATCTGATATGCCGCTCAAAAGTGGCGCCACCCTAATCCGGATGGCACCCCCCCCCGGAGGCAGCCCCCCGATCGGCAATCCTGGCTCCGCTTATGATCTAAATGGAAACAATTTGTATGCAACACTGTAGTCAGTGCCATATCTCCGGTGTAAAAATTCCTGCGCTTTTTCGGTTACACGTTTTATCGTGGAAAATAGGTACAGTCTGGAATACTACTCAGCGCTTGTTCCATTATTTTACCACTTTTAGTGAGCACTGTTATGCCCATTTTAGCAAAATTTGCCCGCACGAAACCTGGTGCACACACGCTGATATTGTCAACGCCTTATCACAGCAATAGAGGCACTGCGCTGTACTGCATACTTTGGTACAAAATACACATTCATTGGCAACATAGACATGGTGAGACTAGAAACGGTGAGCAGCGACACCGCCCCTAGATACACTGAGAAAAACTGAGTCCTCTTTTAGGTTTATGAGACCAAAAAAGGTTTCATTTTCCTATTCAAATCAGACAACACGTTTTGAGTATTATTTTAAGCCTCAGGTGAGACCATATTTTCGAGTCCCTTTTTTGGTCTCGAATGAGACCAATAACCACCTTATGCAGCTTGCAAAGTAGACTCAGATAAAACCCTTTTCTATTCGGTGTGTCCCTTTTTGCGACTATAAATATGTTCCTTGGTCTCGTGCAAGACTCATATGAAGCCTTTTTTATTTGGCGAGTCCCTTTTTTCGACTATAAATATGTCCCTTGGTCTCACTGACCCCGCATGTTGAAACCTTTTTTAAGACTCACGTGATCCTTAATTCGTATGGAACAGATTTTCTCCCGTTTCTGAAATCATTTTCTGGTAGTATATTAATTTTAATGTTTTATTTCATGACTCATGGCATCTCTTTCAACTTCCTGCAGTTCTTTTGGCCAAGTATTGCCAAAATAGAAACATGCAAAGTCATCACATCACCATGGCTGCCACCAAGAGCTTATTGCACCAACAAACTAAAACTCCATAGGCAACAGTCAGCTCAGCTCCGGGTCGGCTCTGCCACAACATCCACAAGCTCAAAACAACTATAATAATTGTTGGGGTTTAACGACGCACCAACTGCCAGGGTCATACGGCGTCGCCAACTCTCACCCTGTTGGAAGGGATTTTGGGGATCAGATCGACTTATTCAGAGGCTCCGCCCTGGACTTGAACCCGGGACCGGTGGCTCAGAAGACAAGGGTGCTATCCACTAAGCCACCTCATCCCCCCTCAAAACAACTAATGGTATTGTTTATTGCCCAACAACCATCATCGAAAGGCGTTATAATGTTATACCTACTTATTTAGTTTGTTTAAGATTGTTTTTGTACTAACCTGAAGATGATGAGTGTACCAAACTTCATAATGCACGAAATGAATATGTTTGCTAGCCTGATATTTAGACTAACAGAAGAACAGCGGAAAACAGCGAGAATGGGAGCGAACACCCTTACATTTCCTTCTTGTTTAACAATATATGAATTGCTCATTGCTGTAGTATTGCTCACAGCTGTCTCCACTCTTTAATGCCACAACACGTCGGCCCAGTACAACACGTCACTGTAGGTCCAGAAAAGCGGTCATTTTAAGGCCCCGTACTTTACAGCCGGCACTTTGCACCTCTTTGACATTCAGACAGGTACGCTGGATGAATTGCAGGACCACGTTTGCGCTTCCCGCTGCCCTCTGGGCAAAGACGGTGCGGGCTGCTGCCCAGAGCAGGAGCCCGGGGAGAGCATCGTCATACTCCGCCATCGCCTCTCCCTCGCAGTGGAGCACACGACCAACCATGGTGATACGCCCCAACGTGACGATGGAGGGCGCCTTCATGGCGTCCAGAAGGGCCCGAAGGGTGTCCTCGTCTGGAAACAGTAGACAGATGCTTAGAATTTTGCACAATCCCGCTAATCATTCACATGGTCAGGGGACGGCTACCCGCCTCGGTAGACCTATCCGATTTTCTCATATTGATTAAAAACAGAAACGCAAAATTTTTTCCTGAATGGTCGTGTCATATATCATCTATCATTTATATATCATTTGGATGTGTAGCCATTCTAAGGTTTCCGATACCCATGTCCATACACGCTTCTGCGAATATGGCCAGCATTCTTGAAGTCTGCATACGGCTCCGCGCACTGAAACCCCCAAAGCTCACTAGCCTTCGTACGCCTCTGCGCACTAAAAACCCCAACCTCAGTGGCCTGAGTAGGGGAACGCAACGAATTACGGACACTTAAGCACTTGGCGGTGAAAAACGTTGCGTGGTCTACAGTGCAGGGTTTGATGGAACTGGAACATGGTAAACATGTGTTAAGAAATAATGGATCGAGTATCTCGAACAATTCCCCACCTTCAACACCCCTCATTAATTTGTTAAAAACACTTGTGAGTGTCACGCCCGCGGCGTCCACGCACGGTGGGAATATCGGACGGCAATGTGGCTCTGTCGGTAATTTCGGACACAACAATGAAAAATTGTTGCTGCTCAGGTTAACCCACCCTCCACTCTCTCAAACCCTCCAGAATCCCCTATCCTCAAAGCACAACTACTACGTCATGGCATCTCATCACTGAAAGTCGCATTCCCGAAGGAAGCGGGCACTGTACCTGAACTTGACGATTCCTGGCTAGGATCCAAGCTGCCTCCCAGAGGCTGGATTTAGCTCCAAATGTCATCTTGACTTCAATATTTGGCCACCGCTGGCTTCCAGGGGCCGCACGTCTGACATCCCTCATAAAAAATATTCACTCTCATCACGCCTCGCCGGTTTTCCCCTCCCCTTTAACTGAATCACTCTCAGAAATATGTCACATTCTTGAACTTCGCAGAAATTACGGCTCTGCTGAGCTGGATCCAAAGAGAGAGGGAGTAAAGCCAAATCCGGATAATTACATGGTTAAAACACAAAATTCACTTTCCACTGGCCTCCTTACATGTCTGCCTCGTTAGTTAGTTAGTTAAAGGCTTTTTATAAGGCGTTCTATGCAAGGCACCTTTGCCCGCCTCTAAAGTGTGGGGGACAATTTTTCGGGAGGGGTGTTTACTTTAATGTCGCAGTACAAAGGGACGAATCTTATTTCAAGGAATGGGTCACGAAGTGTAGCAACACTAGCGAGGGAAGGGGATTGCTACGGCAGAGATGCCGAGCCTGGGGCACAGGAAGGATTTAAAAGGGTACGTGAAGAGGCTTGCCAGCGTAAAGATTAGTTTTTTTTAATTTTGTTCCTTGTTATCGAATGACTGTTTTGCCTACGTTACTCAAGTTCCTCCATTGAAAAATAATAATTTTGGGTTATTAGAAACACCCGCAAGCACCATGACATGGTGCCGCGGGTCTTTATCCTGCAACCAGGAGGTGAGGTTACAGCACCCTCTCTGGCTGGGTAGCCGCCGCATAGAGGAATCTGCCTCCTAATCTGCCTTCCTTCTGAGTTTCGGTATCAGCATGTGCGAACCTATGAGGAAAACGGATTTATCTGGGACTTAAATTTCAGACATCGTGATGTCGACCAGTGGCCTGCGCGGGGTTTCGGGCGAGCGCCTCGGGCAGTTCGTGGCAGCTGCGTCGGAAAACCTATGCAACCGACCAATCCCGTGTTAGCCTCGGCTAGGCCAACCCGTGACGTCAGCGTCAGGAAGCGGGCGGGACCAATGGGCGCCAGTGCCAGTGACCCTGCGTGCTGGGGCTAAGTGCTGGGTCATGTGCCGGAGCTGAAGGTGCATCGCCGGACTAGGCGTGGTAAGCGGTCTCGCCGTGGGGGTCGCAATCGGCGTCACCGTGAGCAGGAAGACGATGAAGTATTCTACATATCTACCATTACCGGACACTGGCCTGTCAAACGGCCGCAACACAATGTGAGTGTTCACAATTTTTCGGACTCTCTCCTCGGTGAAAATATCCAAGCCGTATCAGTTTCCAGCACTTTTGACAACCAACTGTACATCTCTCGCCAACAAATACGATGAACTAGAGTTCATTCTCAACAAACGGCAAGTTCACATTGCAGCAGTGACTGAGATTTGGCAAGTGAATTTAAATTTGCTCCAATTCCATAATTATCAAGTGTTAACAGAGTACCGCAATTCCCGAGGTGGTGGTGTCGCGCTGTTCTTCCATAATTCCCTGAAATATGAAATTCTATTGTATGAAGTAGGCGAAGAACTCGAAGTCGTCTGGGCACTGGTAAAACCGTGTTTTCTACCTCGTGGCATTGATCAGATTCTTGTAGCCTGTGTTTACAACCCTCCTCGGTCACATGTAAAAGAACTTCTAATAGAGTATAATATTGAAACCGTTGACAGGTCTCGATCATCTACCTGCAAAGTAATCATTTTAGGCGACTTTAACTCCGACTTTCCTGTCGTTGAATTTTGCCGAAGGAGCCACTTGACTCAGACTGTACGGAAACCCACCCATGGCAATAGCGTCATTGACCTCATTTTCACCGATCTTTCTGCACACTATTCCGAACCGTTTGTCATTTCACCTGTTGGCCGTAGCACCCACAACGTCAAGGTATGTTACACAAATCTATACAAACCACCTCCTGCTATGAAAAGTGTGGCGTTAAAACGACCAATCAAAGATTCAGCGCTTAGGGAATTTGGACGTTGGATTCAAGCTGAAACATTTCACACGGTGTATACTGCTGTTGGGGTCTGCGCAAAATTAGATGCTTTCATGTCAACACTTTGGGATGCTGCCGCGCACTTTTTCCGGAGAAACGTGGTGTTCTTGGTCTTTCAGATAAACATTGGATTACAGAACGAGTGAAGTGTCTCATTCGTGACAGGGATGCAGCATGGTCCCGTGGCTTAACCGCAAGGTATAATCGTCTCAGAAACAATGTTCAACGTGCTATTCTCTTAGCTAAAACTACCTTCTATAGAAATCGTGTATCTCCTCTCTGTAACAGTGACTCCGCAAAATGGTATATCATTAAGTCTGTATGTGGTCTGAAGACTGGGTCAATCTCGCTGTTGCAGTTGTCTGTGAAACGATAAATCAGTTAAACGAACACTTCACTAACATATGTTGTAGTTACCCTGCTGTTGATGCGTCATGTCTGCAGGCCTATCTTCCAGCACAACACCCCCTCCAACCATTGAACCTTACGAATTGTATCGCGAGCTGTCTAATATTCATGTTAGGAAAAGTTGCCAACCCACGGACATCCCTCTCCGTCTCATAAAGGAGTTTGCTGCTGAAATTGCAACCCCTTTATGCCATATCTTCAACCAATCCCTCGCAGAGGGTCGTGTTCCAGATCAGTGGAAAACGGCCTATGTATCTCCAATTCCAAAAGAGAAGGATGTTTCGTCGATTACAAAACTACGACCTATCTCGATCACACCTATTTTCAGTAGAATATTGGAGTCTTTTGTAGTGCGCTGGAGCATGTCAGAAATTCGGCCCAAAATTGATCCAAATCAGTTTGGTAACCTGAAAAGTTTATCAACATCAAACTACTTGATCCGTCTGTTTGATTACATTCTTAAAAACTTGGACAACTCCCGTAAATATAATACGATCTACTTATTGCTGGTGGATTTTCAGAAGGCTTTCGACAAAATTGACCACACAGTCTTGATGAACAAAATTATAGATATAGGTACTCCCAGGAGCCTTGTTCCATGGTTTGTTTCATTCATTTCGAACCGACAACAATGTATAAAAATGTCTTTGAAGCCTGGCGAAGCTCAAATTTTCTCAGACTGGTCAACTATTTCATCGGGAATATCCCAGGGTACCAAAACTGGGCCTTTTGCCTTCCAAATCATGATAAATGACCTTTTTGAACACTTGAGAAACTCAATTGAACACCAGGTTTTGAAATATGTTGATGATCTGTCTCTAGTGATGGTTCCGCCCAAAAACTCCGACCCAACAGCGTTCATTCAGTCTTCAATAGACGAGCTGATGCTATGGGCATGCTCCAACGAAATGGGTATTAACACCACAAAAACAAAAATGATGAAAATATGTACGTCAAGATTTCAGTCACCACTGCCCCGTTTTGTATGTAATCACGAACCTTTGCAATATTGTTCACGTGCCAAAATTTTAGGTCTCACCCTGACAGACGATATGAAATTTGCGTGAATACTACAGATATGGTCGCAAAAGCTGCCAAGCGACTATTCATCCTATCAAATTTGGGAAAGTTCAACGTGCCGATTCTAGAAATGGTTAGGATTTATGTTTCCTTCATTAGACCAATTTTAGAATACGCATCACCAGTTTGGAATCATGCAATCACTTCTTCAGAGTCAAAATCTATTGAACGAGTCCAAAAACGAGCCTTACGTATCATACTTGGCTGGAATTACGTAACTTACCGGAACGCCCTCAGCGTTGCTAACATGGAAACTCTAAAAAACCGTAGAGCTAAACTGTTCGAAGCCTTCACTATCAAATGTCATCAAAATGCTCTAACTAGACACTTGCACTTCCCTCCTGCCTCCCGCCCTTCAGCAGGCCCCTTATTGAGACGGAGAGCCCCTTATCCCATTCTAGCAAAAACAGAACGTTATAGAAAATCCGCCGAATTCCAGCTGCTAGAGCTCTTTAACAAAGGAATATGTACGTACACGCCACCACCGTCATGATTGGCCCTTTGGTTATTGTGCATGTGCATTGGTGTTCTCAGTGTATGTATGATTTGTAACATTCCTGCTTTTAGCCCTTGGCTACCACGGAATGATTGAATTGTGATGTTTTATATATTAATATACCTTTATCTCTCTCTCTCTCTCTCTCTCTCTCTCTCTCTCTCTCTCTCTCTCTCTCTCTCTCTCTCTCTCTCTCTCTCTCTCTCTCTCTCTCTCTCTCTCTCTCTCTCTCTCTCTCTCTCTCTCTCTCTCTCTCTCTCTCTCTCTCTCTCTCTCTCTCTCTCTCTCTCTCTCTCTCTCTCTCTCTCTCTCTCTCTCTCTCTCTCTCTCTCTCTCTCTCTCAGGGTAATAGAACAGATAGTGTCAGGGAGGGGTGTGAGTTGGTTAGTTGTTAGTCTTAGATGTGGTTAGTATAGTTAGTAGTCCTTAAGTTTGGTTAGCAAACATGAACGGATGGTTAGATAGGGTTAGTTGGTTAGTTGATTTTTTTACTATGTGTTGGCGCCGCGGCACAAACTTCTGAGCTTACTTAACCGGGGCTTAATTTTGTCGGTGTGGGGGTCTGCTGTTCTAGGGTAAGCTAATATTGGAGGAATTCGATTGCTAATTTGAGACGTGTTTTCTCCCTTCTCCAGATCCTTCCTTCGCCCATGGCTGCTTATGGCCATTGACCTCAGCCCACAGGACCTGGAGTTGGTTAAGAATTCCTTAGAGAGGGTCGGTCTTCTGTGTTGAGCGGGTTGCTATGTTTCCCGATAGATGGCAGCGACACTGAGGTCACTGATCACGTGACTTAAACTGGTTTGGCGTGATATAGCGAAATGTTGTGAAATTTGAGATCTGTGGCGTTTATTCGGAAATGTACGTATATAGATCGCATCGGTACAAACTACTGCGTTACATTTGAAGGTCTGAGTGGCATGAAGATCATTATATGTTGCGTTTTGTTGGGCTGACGTGTGATTTAAATTTGGCGTTGCACTAAATTTGGCAAGCCGGTGGGCCGGGCCGACCCCGGCACAGTCTCGGGGGCGCGGGTCATTCTGGTACCGAATTGATTGGTGGAATGTTACGCTGTTGGACTTGTTGGACTATCAACCCTGGTGAGTTGGAGCATCTGAGTTGTGACTTATTACAGTATTTGCAAGGATTAGCTCCATTCTCATGTGTCTATGAATATTACTTTTGGGCCGATTTAATGTTGGAATTGATTTGGTTTGCTACGTAAATTCATACACTTTTCTGTAGGCCTTCTCGTAATATTATTACATTATGCATCATAGGTCGAGGCCGTCGATATTTCGAGGCCGAAGCGTCGTGCCGCTCCTGGGGGTGGGCGCTGGTAGCGCTGCCACGGACTGTACGGATCTACCCTATCGAAGTCGCCAGGCCGCAGAGGCGCAACGTGTTGGTATGGAAACATCTCATATTCTTTCATTTTTGCAGCCAGTATTGTAGCCTCAATCTATTGTAATTTCGGATCCGTCTGTTATTGTGATGTCAAGTTTTGCTAGGGTTGTGGCGTTTTAGTGACTGGCTTGGTTTTTTGGCGCTGGACAAGTCTATTGCTTCTGGATAAGCTGGATTGGTAATGCTAATGTGGCAGAGGAAGTGTTTTTGGTAAAAACCGACTTCTTGTCCGTCCAATTCTCTGCTACCTTGTCTGACGCACTTGCTCTGTGTTGTCAGTAACGACACCACGGTGTTAATACACCCAACGTGCCTGTTCCAACTGTTTTCGGCGGCCGAGGCGGCTACACTATGGTGGGAGCTATTCTGAGTCTACCATACCTTAGGACCAGACAGTTAAAGCCTAGTTTGAAGCACCTATTGTTTAAATTTGTCAGAGGGACGTTTATAGTGTAATTGTTATTTTTAATATGAGGGGTGCTATTCGGATGCAGGTATTTTTCATACCTGCCACCATAGACGTTCAGATAAAGCTCTCCAGCCCAGAAGCCTTCAGGAATGTAAAGAGCTTGTCCAGCAGCTCACGGTGATCATTGCCGAGAAGAGTGGAAAGGTTTACTGGGATGCTTCTGATGCGGCAATAATCTAGCATGGGCTGCCTATGGGCGTCGTGCTGGGGACAGTCGATGAGGATATGGTAGGTGTAGCCGCCGGAATAAGCAAAAAATCTTGCGAAGTCTTTACAGGTATATTGGTGCCAAAAAGGCAAGTGCACCGTGGTGGACACCGTATCTGCCAGACATACACAACAGTATCAATAGGTGCCGGCAATAGGCAAAAACACAAGTCCGCAGGGAAATGTCCATTGTCAACAGGGGCAACGTCCATTTTGTCAACATGGGGCACGTCAGCTGCATCATCATCATCATCATCAAAGCCCACTGCTGCAATTACCTCAGAGAAAGTCATCAACTAGGGAAGCAACAACTAATGCAACATCTTCAACGAAACCACAATAACTCTGACGTGCGCAAACTGTCGATACCGTCAGCAGTCTATCAGCAACAGCAGACGCTCATCCGCAACAGCAGACCATTAAAGCTGTGTCTGCAACTTTAACAATTATCAAAGAGTTTAGTACTGTGGATCCGCAATCACAGTAAATACATGTTATGAGTTTAGCACGGCGGATCAACCGATAAATAACTAAGCAACAGGGGGGTGAAGGGTGTTAATCTCATCAAAGCTCCTTAAATTATACAGCCAAGGACGAATAAATCCCAAACCTACCGACTATAACGCCTCATAACTCTCCCGGCGACCGCAAAGTTGACACTGGCAGGGGGCCGCCATGATGACCTCCACTGGTCCGATGCACCTCACTTCAGGGGTCGCGCAGTCTCGCCCGCTCAGACGCAGCCATCTGACGGCGGCGCAGAAGCGCTGCGCGCTCGAGCACTCGGTGACGTCACAGCCCCGCAAGTCCCCAGCCCCGCGGCGGTGGCGGAACAGCTGACCGGTCAGTAACCCAAGCCGCGCCGGGGCAAGGTCGCACCCAGCGCTTCCCGAGGAGGGCCGCACCGGCCCCTTCACAGCGGGGCGGCCACAGTAGGGATTTTCCATGGCAGAGCAGGTACCACAGGTACCTACACGCCCATAGGCATTTAATTTGGTGTGTCCGCTTCTGAGTCTGGTTAGGATGACCTCACGCCGGCGACTGTTTTGGTTGGAGCTGGGCCAGTAGCCGATGTTAGGTTTTATATGGAATAAATGGGCGCTGTGGTTAGTGGTCCAGTCATTTTGGATGTACTTCCGGATATGGTTCTGGAGGAGAGCTTTGCTATCGTCTCCAGACCATTTGAGAGGTGTTACGTCTCTGAGTTCTAGAGATGTTTTTTGCCTGTTTGTTGGCTTTTTCATTTCCGAGAATTTTGCAGTGGCCCGGGATCCAAAGAAAAGAGACATCTCGGATATCATCGATACCCTTCTGGATGTCTGCTACTACGTGATGGCTGGGGTTGACGACGTTAGTGATAGCTTGCAAAACAGATTTAGAGTCTGAACAGATGACGGCTGGATTAATATTTAGGGTTCTAATCAGGACTAGTGTATCTAGAATGGCGACAGCCTTGGCAGTAAAGATAGAGCAGTTATCCGGAAGTCTTTTTTGGAGGCAAATATTTTGCCCCCAGATGCCGAGGCCTACTTTTTCGCCCATTTTAGAGCCGTCTGTGAAGATGAAGGTTTTGCCAGTGTTGTTAGACTGGAACTCTAAGAATTTCTGGGAGATCTCCTCTGTGGTGAGGTTGTCTTTGCGTGTGGTGAAAAGAAACTCGACTTTTGGCTGTTTGCGAGTCCAAAAGCGGGAGAGTGGGGGGTTTGCCTATGGCATCTGGGATCGCAAGGTTCAGGGTTTCCAGGGTCTTAGCTACTCTATTCTTAAATGGAGGCCAGGTTGTCCGATTAGTTTTTGATACACGTCAAGGGTGGGCGAAACATTGTTTCGCCGGGTGATTTTCGGTAGATTGGACCTTGATATAGTAAGAGATAAGCTGGGAGTGGCGTCTTGTTTGGAGAGGGCACAGCCCACAGTCCACTAACAAGCTGGTGATGGGGGATTCTCTGAGCGCGCCTGTGGCTGCCCGGATACTTGCGTTTTGGATGCGCTCTAGCTTTAGCTTATTAGTGTTGTTCGTTGAGTCAAAGACGAACGAATTATATTCGAGTATGGGCCGGATCAAGGACTTGTAGAGCATGAGCAGGGCCTTTCGATCCCCGCCGTACTCTGTTCCGCCGAGCATACGGAGGATATTGACTCGTTTTTGACAGCTAGAGACGACTTTGGTAATATCAGGCCGGGACCGTCGGCCGCGAAGCTGGGCAGGCGCAGTCAGCTGATACCGATTGATGCAAATTGCTGTTAGCCCACTTCAAAACCCAACTAGAGATGAAAATTTATCCGGCAGTAAACCGAAGGCCGTAATGAGCTCGGTTTGAAGAATAAGGGGCAGTGAAGGTTCGGTTTTAGTATTTCGAGTGTGGAGACCATGGTGTTATTAACAGGAACTTGTAATGTCAGATCCAGGTTTTCTCTTTGTAGGGGAAGAAGGTGGCATTTAGACCAGAAACTATGAGGGTGCCGTAAGTGTCCAGGGTTTTGCTAGAGCTGCAGTGTATGGGAATTGGGAAGGAACAAAATGCGAATTTAGTTTTGAAGGGAATGTAGTTTTTCGAATCCGGGCAGCGCAGCCACCAAGATGCCAATGCTCGCACCCTTGGAATGGGGCTAGCAATAGACGTTGTCAGGGATCACCTGGTCTTGATCGGGGAGGGGAGGTAACGTTCAGTAACGGTTTTGTATACTTTTGTTTCGGGGAGGGGGCTAGGGTACTCAGCCCTCTGCACACCTCCGAATAACCCCTTTCTATCGGCATCCAGAAATATTGCGGAGTTTCAGCCCCATAGAAATCCTGCATCCGCTGCTGGTAGGGTTCGGCCCGGAGATACCCTGGTTTTGACAATGGGCCAGATGTCACGCACGGATAGTCACCAACATTGTTCCATGAATATTTGGGGTAGGGTGGGGGATGGGTGTCTTACAAGACACCAATTCTCGCATGCCAGGGGGGAGGTGAGGAGACATCTCTGTTGCCGTGGTGGCTTCAGGGATTTAAGCGTTCTATCGTTGGAACGCCTTGCCCCCTGAATTCCCTGGGAAATTCTTGCGAAGAAATTTGCCATAAGCCCAATCCACACTTGCTCCTGAAGATAACGTAGGCGGATCCTGGGGGGGCAAAGGGGGCACGTGCCCCCCCGATCGACCCTCGGCGCCCCCCTGAAATGTCGCTTCCCACCCCACCTCCCCCCGGATGCGAAAATCTGCGCCCACCGATAGGACTTGGCGCCCACCTGAAAGGTTTTGCCGGTCAAAAGTGGCGCCCCCCTGGTCCGGATGGCACCCCCCCCGAGGTGCCCCCTCCGATCGACAATCCTAGATCCGCCTATGGAAGATAATGTATGCCCCTCACCTTGGGGAATTACAAGAATGCACTGGGCGAGCAAACAAATTAGAACTGCATTGGACCCCGCGACATTTCATGGAAATACGAGGGCAGTCGGTAAGGGAAATGTGCTTGATCAAAGGGATCCGAGGTGGCAGCTATTTTTTTCTGGGAGCGGGAATCTGGCCTTCTGTTTTTAATTTTTCAGATTTTTTTCTCTACAATCGCAAAAATTTAAATAGGAAAGAACGGGCATTTAGGAAATTCTTTCTTAGACATGTTTCAATCCAAAGTTATTGTCTCGAAATTTAGTATTCATCAGTCATATACTGAGAAGGAACTCTTCTAATGGTCTTATTTTCCGAGAAATTTATTACACTGAAGGCCACAGCACAACAGAGCTGGGAGGCACTTCCGTTAAAAAATGCTGACAAGGAATTTTCCAGAACGCGACTTAACTCTTTTTAACGTTATGGAAATATCGTGGAACAAGATCTTGTTCCACTAGTGCACTGGTGCATAGATCGATCTATGCACCAGGGCAGTGTGTTTATGTTTATGGGGGGTAACGACGAGGCTTCGATATCATATAGTGCGCTAATTTCTCAGGAAAAACACCATTTAAACCAGCACCACCTCAAAAAACATTTTGAAATACGCAGTCCATGCCCATATATCTATTCATGATGGGTGTGAGTAAAGAATGGAGGGTTTACACAGACTGAAAGAAATCACAACGCCGTAAACACGAATTATGTAGTGCTGCGTTAATTTCCATACGTATTCTTACACGGTTTGCACACCTAACGCGAATGTGAGTCATCGTCACCGCGTACTTTCGCGCTATCTTTTCGTTAACACGCGCATTGACGGCGGGGGCGGGTACCCGCCCCCTCGGGTTTTTCGGAGATAGCAAAAAAACGGCGGCGCGCAGCGCCGCCGTACTTGGCATACCTTTTCCCTCATCATTTGTACAACTTCTGTTAAAATTCTAAGGTTAGATCATCTCAGGTCAGGTCACCAGTACAGGTCAAGTGACCTGACCTCAAAAAAAGTTTAAGATAGCATAAGTCGGAGCAGGGTGAACTTATCCGATTGCAACTCATATCACATAATGGGCCCACAGAGTTCTCTAAAATATGTTCCGGCATTTTTGATATCGGTAACCTAAGGTCAGGTACGAGGCATGACCTCTCCATTGGAAATACATAGGAAAAATTGTTTTTACTGTATAACTCAGTAACGGATAGTGATAGAACGTTTATTTTAGCTTCATTAGACTCGCCTTGGTTTTGCGGTTCTACTGATATGCATTTTCTATAATTTGACCCTGACCTGACCTCAGGTCAGGTCAAATCCTTGATTTGACCTAGCAAGGTCAAATTATATATCATTCGATTAGGCTTGCTACGGGAATTCATACAATTCAAGTCATTTTGCTCTATCTTTACTTGTTAAGATGTAATGGCCGAAAAACTTAATGTACATGTTATCCTATTACGGCATGTTTTGACCTCTCGTGACCTTAAATTTGATCTGACAAAAAATGGTTCAAATATTTTCGATGGAGAAGTGGATGGGCAACCCAAAGCCGTTAACCGTTTTTTGCTACCTACCGTGGTTCTCGAGATCTTAGGGGGGCGGGTACCAGCCCCCGTCAATGCGAAGGTGGCTCAGACCCCTGTCAATGCGCGTGTTAAGGTCCGGGAATTTAACTAGCATACCAAAAGCAAAACAGAGGATAATTCCTGTTTTTCTACCCATGTTGCTAGGTTCACGGATAACACAAAACAAAACATTTAGCTCCCTTAATTGTCTAAGCCACTTTTCTTTTGGTACTGTGAGAACACTCCGACTAGGACGTGGCAACCACTCCAGATCCTCACTATTATTTACTACAAGCACGACCGATGAGATGTTCGATAGAGCTGTACAGATTTACACTTTACAAAGCAATAAAGCCCGCCATGTAAGCCAGCACCTGCCTAAAATTTGTTCGGTATATGCCCCTTTCTGTCGGAGCAGCTGGTTGCGCAGCGGTGTCCTGGTCATCTTCATCCCGTCAGTCCTGTTCTTTGTACATGTGGAGCGGGGCAAGGCTGCAACCTCTCCACCTCATAACACAGCGGCGACGTCAAACTCTTCAGTACTGACTGTCAAAGGGTCCAGCTGCAGGGTAGCCGCACCCAGGTTAGTTGGTTCTTCTTCATCAAGCAGGACTGGGACTCCAGCGGGCCATGGTCTGGCATGAGAACCAGCGGCCACGGACGGTGAGGTCCCATCAACAAGAGTCTCATACGAGTCTTGGCTTCGACCGTCGTTGGGTGGGTGTTGGCTGCCCCCAACACCCTGACCTGTGAGAAGAAGTTCTCCACCACGTCCTGGTTCACCCGTGACGTCAGAAAGTACTTGACGCCGTATATGTTCTTAATAATGCTGTGGGGACCTCACAGAGCAGTTAAGGATATGATGAACCCGTTCTGGAAGGGCAGCCTGCTCTGGCTTTCATCGCGCCAGGAGTCCCGATTTAGTCGCGCTAACTAGATAGGAGCGGTGGCTGAGCAACGATAGTGTACTCGAAGCCGAACGCCGACCGAAAAGCCCTGCCGTCAAGCATGCACCGAGAGCTACAGATGTCAAACACCTTATCGCAGGTGATGATGAACTAAGCCTGCTTGGCGAAACGCTGACTGAATAGATGGAGCAGACGCTTTCCGACACGCTCGTCGAGCATTTAGGCTGCGGGGCGTACTCGCTGTCGCTCCAGGCCAGTCACCTGACGGGAGAGATTTGTTATTAACTTCACCATCAAAACTATCGACTGATGAGCAAATGTCATACGCGAACAGTTTTATCCCATATATCGCTATATCGAGCAAGTAGCAGACACTTCTGTTAAATATTCACAAGCCGGTGATGTACGGTTCTTCCAACTTAAAACCCGGAGACAAAATATATCCAGTTTTCACACTTTGGTCCTTACTTAAAACTGACAAAATCTATTTTGACCTACCCACTGCAAGGTTCATTATCTCATTTTATTCACTAGGGAACCACGGGCCTTTCTGATTTCCGATTTTTCCACACCAGTCATCCACAGTCCAGCGATCCCAGCAATTAATCCACGGTCCGTCAAGTACCAATGGTAGTCACGCCTACTATTTTTTCCGCACCTTTACCTGAGATAAAAAGCACTCGCTTATAAGCAACTACTACGTTCCTGATGCCCGAGAATAATAAAATATGTTTATCTGAATGAGTGACCTGAGCTTACACACGCACTTAACCATGCTTCAGTCAATTACTAAACTTCATAGGCAGATCCAGGGGGGGCAAGTCAGCGCCCTCTGAAGGGTCGATGGCACCCCCTGAAATGTCGCTTCCCAAACTCCCCCCAGGATGCGAAAATCAGCGCCCACCTATAGCATTTTGCGCCCATCTCATAAGTTTGCCGGTAAGAAGTGGCGCCCCCCCACGGGAAGATGTCCCCCAATCGGCAATCCTGGATCAGCCTATGCTAATCTTTGAGTTAAGTTTGAACTTTAACTTGATAGTCATACGATCAATTGTCACTACAAGTTGAATGGGACATAACAATCATACAAATGTTTTAAACCAGATGGAAAAGTGTGCTCCCGCGTTCAAAATCAGTCCACATGCTACGGAAACACAAGCAGACACAAGGGGGAGGGTAAGCGGCCATGCTTCTCCAAAATGGCAAAAATTTGAGCTTATTTTCTGAAATAAAAACTTTACAATTTCTCCCGCGTCCTCCCCCAATGGTGCTCCTGAATCCGCTCCTGCAGAGAAATCAGTTAAACTTCACGCTTAACAGAGACAAAAACGAGAGTGAACGGGAATTTGATACACACACTTTCTACTGCGCACCTGTATGTGCTCCCACTAAAGAGAATGGCAAGGCTGTCACTTGGTGTTGTCCTTGGCCAAAATTGGCTGGTAGAAGTCCTTGTCCAGTAGCGGTACTTCTGGACCTTGAAGCCAATGATCCTGGCCCGAGATGTGGTTCTTCAGCAGCTTCAGCAGGTGAGGGATGTCAATGAAAGTGTAGATCTTTCTGCAAAAGTCAAAATACACCAAAATGTAATATTGCAAAATGTTAAAAGGTAATGCCTGGACAAATAATTTTGTTCTCTGGATTATCAGCTGGTATTATGTTCCAATGCAGTAATTATGTTGTTTAAAACATTTTACCTTGCTAGGCAAGTGCAACTTCAGCAATTAATACAAGATTCTACCATCAAGCAGTGTGATTTCTTCTTCTGTGAATTAGGCAAGAGTAGAGCTTCACTTCCTGCATGGAAAGTACTATGCCCATGGTTTCAGCTCAGTAATAAGCATAAATAATTAACAAAATTTATTTAATGATTTAAGAAAAATGATTTAAATTATTTTTTTACATGAAGTAAAATTAAAAAAACTGACCAGACTTTGAGGCAGGTAATGTTTTTATCAATGAGCCCTAGAGAATACAGCAATATGGAAGTATCACAGCACAGAGGTGCTGCCACATACATTGTCAATTTTGGAGGGAGAATTTTCAATTACGGGTCACAGTGCCCAGAATAGAGAGCATGCTTATTACTGGAAATTTTGGCCACCATTTCCCCAACATGACACAAGTAAAGACAACACTTATATGTGATACATATTTTCATAATTGTACTACTCGTCGTATCATTATATCAATGCATTTTTCATAATATTTGGCTTTAAAAATCCACAGCATAGCAAATAGGCTCCAAAGAAAACTGACTTTGTCAGCCTAATGGAACTAAATAAATGAACATCACCATGGAACCAAGGAAGACATTACATCCAAATAATTACAAACCCACTGTGTTATGACAGCTTCATAAACATATCAACCATGTCACACAGCAGAGCACGGCCAGTACCCGTGCCCAGATTATTGACAGACAAACCAAACTACTGCACACTGCTAACTAGCCACTGACACTAATTTACCACTTGACCTGATCAGAGATAAACTTCACAAATTCAATTTCAGTGTGGAGCACCTAGACATGGATTTTATGCCTATGTACTCAAGAGAGCATATCATTGAGCATGGAAAAGAAGACTTGACCATTTACCATGCATAGCTGGAAAGAAACAGATGCATCGTTGCTGGATGTTTAGTGCAACATTTGAACTCTGCATATTGCAGGTGTATTTTAAGTACTGCATAAGCAAGTACTGTTCCCTTGGCCTCCCCTTCATTCCAGAATATTTTTCTTCGGCAGCCCCATCGCTTCTTTCTAGGGACGAGAACCACACCTTTACCTGTGCGACAATTGCCATGAGCACAAACCTGGACAATCAAGTAACTTTGAAAATATTGACAATCACTCCCCAAACTTGCTATAGAAAAGACAACACACACACACTGCAATATACATCGCCCTTGCCAGGGCAGTCGAACATAGATTACAAACTGCGGCAATAAACAACTAAAATCAACAATGGTGGGCACATGTGGCGGCAAATAAATGGCGCGACTGACTTGCGCGCGGTTCCTTGGTCTTGAAAGATGCCAATTAATGAACTTGATTTGGCTTCACTTAATCTCTATATTTTACAAAAACATATTCATTAAATTTACCTTAGATATTCTAGAACTAATAGAAAAATTATTTGAAAACATAAAAATTATAAACTATCTCTAAATTAGGGAGAATAATGAATTTTTTCGTGGTACAGTGTTGGGTTCAAGCACGAGCAAGACATTTTCTTTGCACCGTTTACCCCCTTACCAAGACTACCAAGTCAGCAAAGAAACTGCTTTGTCTTGGATTTTTTTGATAAAATATTTGTTTATCAATTAAATTAGAAAAATCCAAAATGTAACGATTTTTCATATTCAATGCTTATATAAAAGAAAACTAGTCTCGGGGTGGCCTCGAGGCCCCGCCTCCAACATCTGTCAAGCTGTGCACCCATTGGTCCATTGTTTAAATCCGGCCAAAGTTTTACCTAGTGTCTATATTGCTTTGGGTAATATGCTCTGACCACTGGTCTTTTAACTTCCCACTCAAATTAAAATTCCGAACTATCACGTGCCGACAGCAACAATAACATTACCGCACGGTTCCTCTGGTAACGGAGTTCAACAACCTTGAAAGATTATAGGTACGCAAAGAACTGGGTCAGTGCCGGAAATTAAACTGATTTGTGGTTTTGAACGATTAAAAATTATAATATTACCCTCCGTCCCAGTAATATTGGTTAAACATTGATAAAATCCAATTTTGTATCTTACTAGTTACAGCCTCAAACGTTAGCGCCGAAGTGGCCAGTGGCCAAAAACCAAACTTCTGCTATATACGCGATCAACAGATAGAAGCACCTGGCGGTGACGGAACTGAATCGGCCAGCTGGGCACTGCATCTGTGCACTGCTGGGCACGGCATCGGCGCCTCTGTGCACTGCATCCTCATTTGGATCCCCTGTCTCAGGTGGCTGAAGACACCTTTGGCCATTTCCAAAATAAACCCCATATTCTCGATGTCCTGAACGCGCCTATGTGGATTACATCCCATCTACACCGCCATTCTGGAGTACCTAAGAACGCTTCTGCGTATTGCACCCACCTTTGAAGGGTTTTCTATATCCATGTTCATGATTTATCACTGAATAATTTTGAAAAGCATGACTTCACAGTGATTTTGAAAATGGTCATGCAATTATTTGCTGTAAAGTCCATGACAAATTTTTCTCATGTACCACACTTAAGCACATTGTCATCAAAGACTTACCGTTCGATGTCCCGGACGTATCAACGCAACACCACAGCACAAAAATGGCGTCGATGTTTGAGTTGCACTCAATTCCTTCGCCTGATCGCGCATGCCATGGTGTGCCATTTGCGGCAGCAGCGGGAGTGCTACCCTCTGCTAAAGACTGGCGCATGTATGAGTTTTACCTTTAGCCCCAAGATGACACTGCTATTCAGATGTATGTATGTATGTATGTATGTATGTATTTCCAGAATCACCAACAGGCATGGGCACCCACTGACAGGTGAAGTCAAAAGGTTTAAAACAATAAATATCGATACAGAAACAGGCACAGTCAATCGTCATTATCTCCTGTCACGTAGATATAAAACAACGCGTTTCTTGAATTCGGTGACACTATGGTACCACACATCTACATTGCGGTTTGCATTTAAAAAGGCGTTGCACGCCTTCGGTATTCTACAAAATAAACCGTTTCGGACGGTATTTATCCGGGCGTACATGACATGAAATGTAGCTCTGGTGCGGAGCTGCCGGGTGGGCACAGCCAGTGGGAGCTTAGAAAACAAGAATGGAGAGTCTACTTTGTGGCGATGGACATCTCTTATAAACATTAAATCCATCTGCTCTCGTCGGGCCGCTAAAGAGCTCATTCCACAAATATCCATTAATTCCTCATATTGGAGTGAGGGCCTTACCACTCGACATCGAGCACACAACCACATCAAAAATTTATGCTGGACACGTTCAATCCGTTTCATGTGTACGTCAGCTGCTCCACCCCACACCACGCTAAAAATTCCAAAATTGATCGAACATTGGCGCAGTATGTGCTTATCACAAATTTTTTGCTCCGTTCATTGAACGCTCGCCCGTTTTTTGCCGGTCTGCAAGGACCTCATAAGAAAGCCCAAGGCCCTATTGGCCTTGCAAACAGTGGTGTTCACGTGTTCGCCGAAAGTTAGTTTTTCGTCCAGAAAACGCCTAGATCACGCATCACTGACACTCTTTCTAATTCTACCCCGCCTATGTATGTGCCAGTGACAGGAGCACGTCTCAGGGATAAAGTTAAAATTTTACATTTTGCCGGGTTTAAAGTCAGACCCCACGTCGCAGACCAGCAACAAAGGGAGTCCAGCTGTCTCTGTAGGAACTCAACATCTTCGTCGCTATCAATTTTGCGATACATTTTCACGTCATCCGCGAACATTAAGGTGTATGTCTGAACAGCTTCCGCAAATCATTAACGAAACAGGCGAACAGCAGCGGCGATAACAATCCACCTTCCGGTGTCCCCGATGGAACAGGCATCCATCGCGAGCACTTGCCCTTTACAACGACTCTCTGCTGCCTCCCAGACAGATACGACTCACACCATTTAAATGCTTGGTCCGAAATATGAAATGAATGTTTAGGTTTGTGGAGAAGCAGTTTATGGTTCACACTTTGGAAGGCCGAACTATAGTCTGTGTAAATCACATCCGTCTGAGAGCCAGCCGAGATGTTGCTCCAGGCAGTGTGCAACAACGTGCTCAGGTTAGTGGCGCAGGAGCGTCCGGGCATAAAACCATGGTGTGTGTTGGATAAGACGGGTTCCACATGCTGAAACAATGTAGTAAAAACAACTCGCTCCAGTACCTTACTAAAAAGAGGTAGAAGTGAAACTGAGCGATAATTGGATGGCACGCTTTTACCACCTTTCTTGTGTATTGGAATGATATTTGCGCGCTTCCATGTCTGGGGGAATATTCCTTGCTCGAACGACAGTTTACACAATTTTGCCATAGACACAGACAGCTCATCCGCACATTCATTTATAACACGAGCACTGATGTTGTCCGGTCCACATGCTTTGTGCGGATTAACACTGCTAAGTATTTCTCGGATAATTTCCCCAGACACGTGGAAGCACCGTAGTGTCTCCAAGTCATAATCAGGAGCTCGCGGAAGCTCTTGTACTGTCGGATCTGTAAACTTAGCAGCAAACGCACGGTTTAGTAGCTCCGCTTTTTCACGGTCGTCGGTGATAATATGGTCCCCATCCACAAGATGCGATAATTCACTTTGTTTACCCTTGACACATTTCAGATAAGTCCAAAAACGCTTAGGATTAGTTTTAAGATCATCGATCAGGCCCTGTAAGTACGATGAGATGTTTTTGCCCCAGCTGGTGATGGGCCGCAGGGGCGCACTCAGAATCATCAATTTAGGGGCCGTTTGATGTACAGTTTATGGAAACAACTTTGGCATAAAACCGATACTTCCAACAGAAAAATGGCTGCCCACCAGTCACAGGATTGTGTAATTCTGTTACCAATCGAGATTATATAGCCATACAGATTAAGACACCGCATTTCACCATTCGGCGTGTCCGTCCCATTACAGACGGTCCGAGCAGATTTGAACAAACACCGATGCCCCTGTTGACATACCACAGGAGTCGCGGCTTAGGGTCTCGGTCAGGCCGGATGACGTGAGGAGTGTGGGTGAAGGAGAAGAGGGGAGGAGGAGCTGGGAGGGGATTTGAGCCGCTGAGTGCAAGCCGAAATAATTTCGAAAGAAAATCACGGCAAGTCATCCTCTCTGAACGGCAGGCAGGTCATTTAGCCTTTTACGATTAAGAGAAGTCCTAGCAAGAGCCTACACTTAACGCACGCCCCGGCAGGTCTCCGAGCCACCTTCACCACGGTGGGGAGGGGGGGTGAAACCTTCCCTCCCTCGAACTCGGCTCCTATGCAGGATAGCGAAAAATGCAAAAGCTGGTGGATAACTCACACAAAATTCAAGAAGCAGCTACGTGAGCTATTTTTGCTTCAGTTCAATATTTAGGCCATGACAGGCCAAAGAAGGTGCCATGTTATTGAAGAGTTTATGGGCTCTGACGTCTGACAGAGTTGAGCTAGAATCAATTTTTAGCCACCACTCGCTTCCTTTCGTTACAGCAAATCGAATAATGTATGACAGGACTTTACGAGATCAAAGCAAAAACGACCTGGCTAAAGGTCAGGTCAATGCCATCATTTGGCATAGCATAGTCAATATGCATGTATCAATCGACTCGCAATTACAATACAAACGTAATCGTATCAAGATAAAAGTTCTATCATATTCTCTTGCAAATGTATTGACCCAAGTCTGAAAACCTGCTTTAGCAGCCCCAGATGACCTCTCAGAGGTGACAGGCCTAGAATTGCAGCATGAACCTGAGAAGGAGCCCGAGATATTACGATTTGAATAATGTGAAGGTATTCCGAGCTGTGTCTACATAAAGTGAGCCATTTTTTGCCAAATTCCCGTTTTTCCCATTCATTTTCAATGGAGAGGTCATGGTCGGTATCTGGCTCTAAGTCATCGATATAAAAATATCGGAATGTTGTTTGTAGCGCTCGGATGGCCCAGCATGTGATGAGTTTCAATTGAATATACTAATCCTATTCTTGCTTATGACATCCCAAACTTTTTTGGAGGTTAGGTCACTTGACCTTCACTGGTGAACTGACCTGAGATGACCCGACCTTAAATTTTTGGGAAAAGTTGCCGAATTGATCAAGGATAACGTGTGCCAAGTACGGCGGCGCTTCGCACCGCCTTTTTGGTGCCACCGGAAAAACCCGAGGTGATGCCTATGTATGGTTCTTGTTTTAGTTTGCTGATTCAACCAGTAACTCATCACGATCCCAAAATGAATAAAAAGTTATGCAGGCACTCTTACCAGAGTAGTTCGGTAAGAGTACACAAAAGAGGAGATTAGAGTAGGTACGCATCGGTACCTGGATCCCTAGGAACCGTTCCAACAGGGAAATATTTGGTGATGCTATATGACCCTGGCAGTTTTTGCGTCGATGAGCCCCAAAAATTATTAATGCTGCAATGTTTAGCTTCCCAAATATGAATTATGCACTCTGCCCCGAGCGAAAATAAGTGCCTTTATCTCCTAAGCGTGCCTACTCTTGCACGATGGTCTAGTGCGTACTCTTACGGAACATGCACCTTTTGGAAGCAAGTCCTCATGCAAATCTTGGCATGCATTTGTCGTGGGCCCCAGTCCTGGGACACAGTTCTAGTTTATCTTTCTTACTGATTACAGACCTTAGGGGAGGGTGGGGTGGGTTGTATCAGTTTTTATTCCAGGTCAATTAATTTCGTAACTACTTGGGATGGCCTCGTAGCTTTAATATCATCTTGTAGCTGCAGCCTTTGGCTTCCTTTTAACAATTAATTGTTTTCCTAATATTTACTGGTTTGCCTCCAACTTCCCGGCGAATGAACCTTTTCACTTGATACAACTTACCCCACCGGTTGAGTGAGTAGTATCACATGGTGGGTTAAGTGACACATCAGACGTTAAGTGACACCGAAACGCGACACATCAGTGTGTCACGTTTCGGGGACTGTGGCTGCTACCGATCATGGCCGTGAGAACAGCCTTCAACGAATTTAAAATAGAATTATAAACATGCATGTTATTGCACAAAACTATGGTCAATGCAATACGAAAATCATGGCAACGAAAAACGCAAACGAAACACCACCCGTCCAAGAGTAAAATTGACCCGTTTGGAACAAAGAAGCCAACACAATGTGTCGAAAGGGGCAAATTCTTGACTAGGTACCAGCAGACTTTACTCAGGGCTAAGGTCTGTTAAATCTGCAACTGTTCAATCTGAAAAGCCTAAACGTATTAGTTATGGACTAAGTAATCCTCTCACAATAGTTACGGGAAGGGTTGTATCAGGGATACAGATGAATTGCATGAACGTGGGAAGTGGGAGGCGGGGGCGAGCAGGGGTGTCCCTCGAATTTATGAAGTGCAGGCAGGGATGTGGCCATAACTTCTCGGGACTTGTTAGACTTCAATTTTTGCTTTTGCTTTCATTCCATCAACGTGGCCTGTCTTGCACTTATTCTGGCGCGCAATTTTTACAGCAAAAATATTTTTACGTAATTTTTCGTCGAGGCTACATGTGATAATATGGTGTTTTTGGGAAAAAATGAGTCTGTGGCGACACCCCTAATAAGCTGTATAGGCAGCGTAGGCAGTGTGGGGTGCCTACCCATTTAAACAGGTCCTAAATAAGCTCAGGAGCCCAAAATTAGCCCAGGGGGCCAACCTTCAACTTATGGGGCCTAGACACGCTGAGGGGCCCCCAAGCAGCTCAGGAGGCCCATACAAATGAAGAGGGCCAGACAAGCTGGGTGTCTCGACGAACTCATGGGGCCCAGATACGCACAACGGGCCCCAAACAAGCTAAAGGGGCCTATATCAGTTAAACAAACACGATACCAGCCCAGGGGCCCTTGCCAGCTCAAGGGACACTAATTCAGCTAGGGGCCCTACGACCAAACCAGAGGCCTCTTAAGTAAATCCTCTCACGGGACCTAGACCAGCTCATGGCTGCCACAATAATTTCACCTGTAGGGTTATTTTTAGCTTAGAGGGGTCCAAAGCAGCGAAGGATCTAAGGCCAAGTCAGTAAGCTCCTGTACAATACTCATTCACGGTCCCAGAACAGCCCAGGGGCCTCGAAAAGCTCAGAAGGCTCCAGTGGCGACACATTCAAGTTCAGTGTGAGGGTCTGGTTATCTAAAGCGGTCCCAGATCAGCTGAGGGGACTCAATATTAGCTCAGGGTAGCCACCAAAAACTCAGGGGCCCAGGCTCGCAGAGGCTATGCGGCATCTAATGCTCAGGTTAGCGTCAATCGGGAATTTCAGTAGGGACCCAGCGTTAGTCAAGACAACTGCGATATGTGGAGGTGGTCGACACGACACCTTAGTTTTCGCCATGACTAAAGTTCACAAAAGTTCACTGTATTCATTGTTAATTGCGCTTAGTGTAGCGTCAATCAGGGTTCTGTAGGGACCCAGCGTTAGCCAAGACAACTATGATATGTGGATGTGGTCGATACGACACCTCAGCTTTCTTCAAGACCGAAATTAGCTGTATTCTTTGCTCATCGTGCTTCAGTTAGTATCAGTGGGCGCGTCCAGCATTTTCTACCAAGGTACCAGTCATTACGTTCTGGGCGAAACCTTGCCAGCCCGAAATATGTTTGATGGTAAACGTGAATATGTCTCACTGAAAGGTAGCTTTCATGAAAATAAGCATTTACAAATACGCTTTTTAAACGCGTTTTTTCTTCGATACTAGCTGACTATTTGGTGGTAAATTGGTGCCCCTCAGATTCGGCACCCCTCTCCCGAGCCTGCCCCCTAACGAAATCCAAGATTCGTCACCGGACTTGTTAGACTTTAATTTTTGGTTTTGCTCTCATTCCATCGGTGCGGCCTGTCTTGCAGGCATCCTGACCCGCACTTATTACAGCACATATCTTTGTCTATTTTTTCGCTGTGGCTATTTGTCATAATAATATAGTATTTTTGGAAAAAAGCGAATCTTCGTCGACACCCCTAATTAGCTGATTGTACATTGGGGTGAGTTGTATCACTGTTACAACGTACCCCACCTGGCCCTGATACAACATGTACCACCCTCCCATATTGGAAAAAAACGTTCTCGTGCTCAACAACCAGTGGCCAGCGGAGAAAACCCTTCTCACGCACGAAACCTTAGAATCTACCCTTACCACTGCTACAGCGATCCTTCCGATTCATGATCATCTGAAAGACAAAAACACACATTTTTACGACGAAATTTTAAAGAATGACACCGCAAAAACACATTTTCTGCACTCACCGCGAAACGCGCCAAGCCAAGCAAACGACAGTATGAGGAAAGCTGCCGGACCGCATTCCGCATCATCTGGTCGTGTCGGGAGCTCCATCTCTTGGATAGTTTTGGAAAAAATCGCTCTAATACAACTTGTCCATGATACAACTCTCCCTGATCTCCCCTAAGCAGAAACTCTTGATAATAGGAGCAGGGTATAGTTTCCCCTGGTTTCCCTGGTCTCTTGATATAATATCAACGGTACCAAAGAAACGAATTTGCTCTGTGCCCCCGCGGAAAGAACAAAGGCATCTCCAAATCTATTTAGCAGCCAAGCCACTGGTTTAGCTATCTTATACTTAGGCCTCCGCCACCTCAGTGTTTGCTAAGTAACCAAAATATCTGCTTGCTCTCATCTCTTGCGTACTCGTATTCGCCCTCGCTCTAGCTTCGTTTTATCATACGGTTAATGCTGAACACTGTTGTAACGTAAATCGACCCCAGGTAAATTTTAAAAATTGCTTAACCACATATAGCCTCTGCAACTGCAGAGCTCTAAGACTCAAGAAAATTGGTTAACGAATAACATACTCCCCTTTGTTCCTCTGTCCACGGTGTCCCCATAGGCGGATGCAGGATTTTCTATCAGGATGGGCACGTGGTCGAGAGGTGCCATCCGAACCAGGTGGGATGAACACTTTTTGGGCGGAAAAATTTATCAGATGGGTGCCAAATCCTATCGCAGAGGCGCTGATACTCGCATCCTGGGGGAAGTGACATTTTAGGGGCGTCATCGACCTTTCACTGGGGCGCTGAGGATCGATCAGGGGAAAGTGTCCCCTTAACCCTTGGATCTACCTATGGTATCAGCTACCTACCTACTATTCCAGCCTGGGTTGGATGCAATCCGTGAACCAGGGGCGCGGATTCTTGATAATGATTGGGGGTACTCAAATTTGAAACAATGTCAATGATAATAAAATGTGATAACATAATTCAAAGTGAGTTTTAGGTTTCTCACATACCTGTTGATGAGCAAAACCCATTCAAAATCATTGAAATGAATAATACGAAAAAAATTAAGTACCTATATTTCAACAACACTACAACGTTTCAATGGGGTTGTCCAAGCACCCACAGAGGGAGGAAGCCAGGTCATCCCAGGCGCGTTGTTTTGCAGCTTCTGGCATGTCAGGCAGACTGGAGGCTCCCGTCGAGGCCTGAAATTGTTCCACCGCCGATGCCAGTGCCGCGAGGAATAAACATTCTGACGCCCAGGTACTATGCAATTAACAAGTGAATAGGAGGCATTTAATGACGCTATATAGCACGTGAGGGAAAGCTTTTCGACTGAGCGTACGCCTAGGCCTCCATGTCGGATGGGAAGGGCTGCTTGAAGCCACGCCGTGCCTTGGATATCGACGTTTGAGATTTCGGCTAGCGTGGTTCGCACCGTCTCGTCGATAAAGCTCAGGCCAGACGGACAGAGGAACGTCGGAGCTGATCGGAAAATGGTTTTCCCTGAATAACTCAAGTAACGGATGGTGATAGAGCGTTTATTTTAGCGTCATTAGACTCGCCTTGTCTTTGCACTTCTAATGATATGCATTTTATATAATTTGACCTTGACCTGATCTCAGTTGCTAGGTCAAATCCTTGATTTGACCCAGGTAAGGTCAAATTATATATCGTTCGATTCGGCTTGCTGCGATGATTCATACAGTTCAAGTCGTTTTTCTCTATCTTAACTTGTTCAGATGTAATGGCCGAAAACCTTAATTTACATGTTATCCATATGACGGCATGTTTTGACCTCTCGTGACCTTAAATGTGACCTGACAAAAAATAGTTAAAATATTTTCGATGGAGAAGTGTATGAGCTACCCAACGCCGTTTACCGTTTTTCGCTACCTACCGTGGTTCTCGAGATCTTAGGGGAGCGGGTACCCGCCTCCCCGTCAAAGCGAAGGTGGCTCAGACCCCCGTCAATGCGCGTGTTAATATCTGGTGCTGTTTCAAAGGCAGAAAGAAAAATATACCTAACATCCATATCTCCCACTCTAACACCTGTGCCACACTTCCGAATATCAATCTCGGATCACCTCCCCATCCCCTCATGGTCCTGACTGGATCCTCCTTCGGCTGGCCTTGCCCACCCCATATCAGCCGGAAACTTGTCCGTCGATGGCTTGTCTCATGCATCTCCGATAGCATTGTGGATGCGGTAGCGCCGGTGGTCTAAATATCACTGTTGTGACAACAGGTCATCTGGATGTCGCGGCTGTCACTTCGGGTGGCGGAGTGGGCGGTGTCCGGCGCTGTTTGGGAGCAGGAGTGGCGTCGCGCTTCGGTGCGCGCCGCTGACACGCCGCACCGCATTTCTGTCATCGGCAGTTCGCACGGCGGTTTCAGATGCGACGCCGCCGTCGCGACGTCTACTTCTCTCATTACGCTGTGACCTACGATGTGTGCGTACGGGTCTCAGGCGCGCTGAACATTTGTGCGCTCATGCAGTGATACACACAGGCGATTAACCATTTCAATGCGGCGAATGCAGCAAGTGCGTCCGTCGCGCTGACAGTCTGGCCGACCACGCGTAACTTCACACCGAAGCAAAGCCGTTCATGTGGCCAAAGCGGCGCCGCCTTCTGAGAGGTGCGTCGCCGAAACCAGCACGTACGCGGCAAGCATCGCAGCGTTGGTTACTACGATAATGAACGTCCGCCATCACCGCCACCAGCGCGATAAAAATTTCCCGTTGTGCCCACCCCCCGCCCCTGAATCTGCCAGTGAGCATGACTTGGCCACGTTTGAGAAAATAAACCTAATAGTGGTTCGATTCGTGAATAAACTTTAAACTGAATTGTGCTGCACTCGCCGAGCCAGGCTTCTTGGGGCCTGCCCGGCTCATCTCTCCCCAGTGCTCTGACTAATCTAATGGCACCATAGTACAACGAGGCAAAAGTGTGTTGCGTGAAGCCCGTGTCCTACCCAGATAAATTGACTTGAGGTAGGCTAACATAAAAACTCATTCGGCGTAAGCCAAATCATATCGTTTTCACATGTATGCCTCCTTTAGGTAGAAATCCCACTTATAAATTGTCGTTTACGGTACCCGATCCGAACACTCTTATCATCACCTCACCTCCCAGCGCGGGGCCGTGTCTTCCTCTCATCCCCTCCTCCCCACAGTCAGCCAGTAAATCCGACACCGTACATCAGTCAGCAGGCTGTAACCTATGACGTCAGTTTACCAGGGCCAGAAAACACCGTATTCTCGGATTGCCCCCGGTGCTACGTGCAAACTTACACCGGCGCGGAGCTCCGCGCGATCGCTCTCTCCCGAACATCCCTCCAAATCGCTTACGCGCAAACTTCCGCTCAAATCAGCGCGGGCGTAGGGAGAGCACGGGCGGAAGCTACGCGCAACTGGGTCCCCCAGCCTTAGCCGTGCATGTTTTATCTGCAGACGGAATAACCACCTCCAGCGCGAATGCTTTTACAATCCTCAGCGGCGACAACGATCCTGCCACTCTCCAACTCCCACTCACTTCAAAGCCCAATACACCTTACGCCAATCACACCCACCCCGTCGATCTGAGACCCCATATCGCCACAGCTGTCAGTGTCATTGCCGAGGAGAATCCTCATCCCCACACACTGCCGTGATTACTCGACTTTCAGGAACCGGCAATACTGTTCATCAAGGTCAAAGAGCACTGACTGAGGCCGGTCACCTGACACAAGACGACAGGACTGGCTACCCCACCACGACAGCACCGGACAAGCCGAAATCATTGACGCTGTTTTGAACCATGAATCAGTACCTCATCCGTTCTTAGTTCTGTGCAAGTCGCTGCCCTTGAAGACACAGGTAGTTCAGTGACGATCATGTCTAAGAACGCTTTTAACAAACTAAAATATGTACCCAAACCACCAACGTCCTCTTTGGTCGCACGGTTACCCACTAGATTCACGTCACTACAGACCCATTGTCTTCTCGATGTGACATGATTCTCCGGGCCGATATTATCCACAACCATCAGCTCGCCTATGACCCGGTGCTCCAACAGGCCGACTTTGTCGAACCACGTTACTAAGTAGCCTTAGTGAAGACACATATAACAGATATGAGTGAGAAATTCGTCCATTTCACAATAGACAATGATATCCACTATCCAGAGAAACAGACAAAGCAGGAGGATGTGAAACCGACCATTACGTTCGGAACTTTCTTCATTGAAAACCATTTCAGAGTACATGGTTTCTGGTGTATTGGTGGGTACGTTGCTGGTGGTCCCAGCACGCTTCAGTCTTACCATAGCCCCGTTCACTACCAGAAAGAGATAATTAATAGTTACACACAAAAGCGCGAAAACAAAAAGAGTAGAAATCGTTTAGCCAAATAAAAAAACTGGACAAAAGAGGCAAGCAGAAGTCTGGCGCAACACCTTAACAAGAAAGCAGACAAATGAACCAGTTCGAGCATACATGATAATGTAACCGTTCAGACAGTAGGGAGCCGGACCAGGAGTACCTACAAATCAGTATGGAGCCGGCTGTACCTCCGGCAGGGCGAGGGCGCAAAGTACCTTCATTAAGGCTGGGGTTAAAGCACCTCTGGTAGGGCTTAGCTTAAAGTAAACATAGCGAAATTCTATTAAACTCCCTAGCAAAACTGAAACGGCATTCTTGATAGCATCGTAGGAGAGAAAGAAACAGCAGGAAACGAAATGCGTGCGCAGATGGGTGGGCAGGCCGATATACTATCGATACTATCTGATGTCACGAGGCCAGCGAGCCAAGGTCCCCGCCACATGTGATTGGCAGCACAGCAAAAAGTATTTTCGCTCAGGTAATATCACCTACATTACTACGAAAACAACAAACATACTATCTTTGACAGGCACTTGGCCTGTTCAAATGCTGTATTGATGGAACGATGGGCTCGTGTCCGAAATTCGGCCTATTCACCGAGCTTCACACTGTAAGGCCCGGGGCGAAGGTCAAACCTTTACAGTCATCTACGCTGTAAATTACGGTCGAGATTAGATAGACGAAGTGGGAAAGTTCGATCTTCTGTTGCTTTATGTGACTCACAAGCCTAGTTTACAGGCGTTGCGTTTCGGCCGGCCACATGCCCGGCCGGGACTTCGCTTCTTAAGCGCCGCCAAGTGGCAGCGCAGGAGCACTGTGCCACGCTGCACTTCTCACACATAGCTGATCATCTTCTTTTACAGTTCAACCAAACTGGCTGAGCTTTTTGTCATCGAAAAAGTACGCTCCACTGGAATGCATCGAGCTGGCTACACAGTGCATAAAAACAGAATTGAAGAAAAAATGAGAAAACGAAAAAAGATATAAAAAGAGATAAAAGATCATCCCCTGTAACGAAAAATTAGCCAAAAAGAGATAAAACGTCCTCTTGACAGTGAAAAAGGAAAAAAACGATACAGTTTAACTATTTGAACTTTATTTTCTCTTTTTGCTTCATGAATATTCCTTCCGAGCGAGGCGCAGTAGTTATGGACATTTTTGGGGGTAACATTGGTGGCGAAGGGTCGTTTGATGAAATATCGCTTCCGATATTTGAGGTTCTAAACTGATTTTTTTACAACAAGAAGATCTAAAAGTGGCATTTGGCTACATGGAGTTGGAAATTCTCGTATGCAGCTCGGTTTCGGTATTATGCGGAGAGTAGACAGAGCTTTTGTAGTTGATAGCGCTGGATCAAGCTGTCAGGAGTTTGCAGGTCGGCCAAATCCATGCGATGGTCCAATCTATTAGTTCAGAGCAAGGCGTCAGCAATCAATCCATGAAGTGAAGACAAGAGGATGTCATTGATGGTCACTGCGTGGTTGTGGTTTAAATGTATTTAAACAGGGACGGCGGATTCCGGGGCGCAGGGTGTGCAACTATATTGAGAGTGTGAAAAAGTATCTTTTGCACACTTGGTTTTGGCTTGGTCCAGGGAGGCGCCCCCCTTCCTTCCACCATATTTGGCCGGCACCCTCGGCCGATGAGGAGAAAAAAACTAGGCCTAAACACCGCATACCTGAAGAGGTAGGGCCCCTGTGTAGAATACATATACTTGCACATATAAATGGCGGCCCCTGACATTAAATCCGCCCCATGGAGAAAAAATAGGCGTCCCCCACCAGGGGGAAAGGTGCCCATCTGCATAGCCGGCGTGGGCGCCCTTTGGGAGCCGAAGGCGCCCCCATGGGGAGGAAGGCGCCCCCTTCCGAAAAGCTTGCACACCCGTTCGAAAATATAATCGACCGTTCCTGTATTTAGAATTTGGGTCGTGCTAGTCATTGATATTTCTCCTTTTAAAACTAAGCTCATGGTTCAAAAATGACGGGATGAAAAGTCAGAAAAGCCTTGTTAGTTTTCTTTAGCAGTAACCTGGGCGATCTAACTCGTACTGAGTGCTGTCATAATCTAACCCGAGAATTGTCGTATTAAAGGGAATGTGGCACCTTTATAAGATGATTTTAACTGAGATAGCCAAGTTGTAAGGCATGCCGGAAAATCCGGAACTCTATATATCATTTGTCTTGAAACTCAAAATTTCCGTAGAAAAAAACTAAAAACTACCAGAAATGTACTCCTCATGTACCCTTAGCAGCACAGAGGCACTTAGGCACAGACTGTCAGTTGTTGGTGTGACGACATATGCTGACGTCACGATGAGTATCAGCCAATCGAAGCCCTTGAAGCGTATTGAATATGGTAGTGGTTGCCAGATCATGACACCATCCAAAGGCAGGTATTTGTTTCTTTCCTTACAGGAACATTTTATAATAGAAACATTGAGCTTACTGTATATTTTTCAGAGAAACCATGGACGCTTTCATGACTTTGGGCTAAAAATTCCCCAATTACACTAAATTCCAGGATTCGACCAAGGTGCCACATTCCCTTAAGCCCAAGTTTTATAGGTGTTGGATGTTTAATGGAGCCTGACTGGGAGTCATTCTGTTTGAAGTTGAGAGTTGAAGCACCAAAATCATGCTTATAAAGTAAAAAAAGGAATCTGGAAAATGGAGGTTGATCGCTGGGGGAAAAGCATAGTTTTGCCCCGAGCTTTCCGTTTCGGGGAGCAAATGTCTTTTGCCCCCCTGGATCCGCCACTGCCCGGGCCCACTCCACTAGCCCCGTAGCGTCGACATAAAACGTAGGACTCACTCCCTGAAAGGGATCCGCCTTCTAATGCCTCAGCACAAGATCGAGGTAATTACTAACTCTGAGCTGCATGCAAGATACAAGACGCTACCACCGACACCGAGAAGCAACGAACTCACGCCCGTCACTATGACTACTGTGACATCAAAAGGAAAAATCCTTCCAAAATGTATTCACTGCTCTCGGCTGATTGTACAACTGTGCCATCATAACCATGAAATCTTTGTAAAATTTACATTGGGTTTAGCTTGGTATATCGTTAATTTCAAAGAGGGTTTATTCTCTGAGATATTTTAATATGAGCCACCGCTAATGTATACACAGGTTTTCGTGATTGCTGTTTTTAACTCAGCCACCCCGGTAGCTCAGTTGGTAGAGCGTTGGGCCCGGCCCGCTGCTCAGAAGCATGCAGTGGCAGTGCATGTCCAGGCTTGGGATCGGTTCTCCTGAGACGCTCCGGCGCTCAATAGTTTACCCGACGTACAGGTCGGCTGGCAACCGACTGGTGAGATGGTGACCTGAGCGGGGCGGCCGTCCCTGTGCTTTGTGGGACGTTAAACTTTGGCTTCTAGATAAACCCTTCATTGTGGGAGTTCCTCGTTCGGGTGGTGGAGTCGTGGTCTCCATGACAAGTCCCTTGATGACTTTAGTGAGACTCTGACTCTAACAGCGGAACTGAGAACAACTTGGACAAAATGCATTTTAAAAAAATGTATCCTTTCATGCGTATATACCTAAGTACTCCAAAACAAGAGCGGTTTAATTAAAAGTAGGATTTGTGACACTGATGTAGGAAATGTGCAGTGTCAGGGGATAAAGAGAGGGGACAGTTGCCCTCCTTTTTAGGAGCCCGGTGAGCACACCATTTACAAGGCTACTTGAGGCACCTTCAGCAAGGGACCCTGTAAACTGAAACTCTTATCACTGCCTGACTTTGTCGATTTTGTCGAATGGACCATTGATCACTGTGGGACCCCACTATCTTCTCAGGCATGGGGCGTTCCAGCACAGATCGACCAGACCCCTACATGGCATAGTCTCGCATTTCATTCTAATTTCGTCCACTGCGTTGTCAGGAGTGTGGAATCCTAATCTGAGATTATTTCTTTCCTCAGACATACGGTTTCGGAGTTAAAGCTGGAAGAATATCGTGAAAATCGCCGATTTCGTCAAAACATGGTGATATACAACGATTATTTTCAGCCTCGCCTTCATTTCTTAGCTTCAAATGACACGGGATTAGATTGAGAATGTAACAACCAAAGTTGGAACATCTCCCTTTTTATTGGAAATTTCAAAATTTTGTAGAGATTTTTGACCATTTTTTCCAACAATTTTTGGAAAGTGTTGCCAGTGATTCACGTTAAAAATATCAAGAGTAATAATGTGCAAATACATCCCCAACCCAATGGGCCCACGATTATGAGCAGTTTTAAACCTCGCCCCACCGGGAGGCATCGATGGCCCTCTCAATATGTTTTTTTCGGAATAACAGAAAAACGACAAGGCGCGGCACCGTGGTTGAGAGGTCTACCTTTCACTGCATCATGTCCATATGATCCCTGAAATTTTTTACCCCAGGTCCCACTAGTTCAGGTCACCAGGCGAGGTCAACCAGTCACCTCACTTAAATTTTGTGCTCTACCATAACTACATTTCTAAACCTATAGATTTGAGACTTTCTACAATTCATGACCCTTTCAGGGTCTACAAAATGTATATCTAGGATTTTTTCTATTTTTGACTTATTTCAGGTCACGAGGTGACCTCTCCCAATGAAAAAGCATGCAGAAAAGCTGTCTTATGATCTAATAGTTACAACAATGATTGCAAATGCGCAAATTGCTCAGAAAATTGTTTTTGGGCACCCTTTCGCTGATCCCAGGGGAGATATTTGTCCTTTGACCTATCTGAGGTCATCGCAGGTCACCAGTGGTAAAAATGTATTTTGACGATAACTTTTGACCTAATCAGGGTTGAGCGCTGAATCAAACGCCATCGTGTATTTCTTGTCACTATGGTTAGGGTTTAACGACACACCAACTGCCAGGTTCATACGGCGTCGCTAACTCTTACCCTGTTGGAAGGGATTTTGGGGATGAGATCAACTTATTCAGAGGCTCCGCCGGGACTTGAACCCGGGACCGGTGGCTTAGAAGACAAGAATGCTATCCACTAAGCCCCCTCATCCCCTTCTCGTCACTGGCTGTCATTTAATATACGGAAAGATCACTTTCGACCTTTTGTGGCCTCAGGTCATATTATGTCACGAGGTGACCTCTGGAGGTCAAACCACTGGCCGAAGGTCCTTATCTTCCACATAGCGGAGAAAGCCCTGACATTAAACTATCAAATTATTTCGGCGAGATCCCAATAGCTGTAATAGCGTGAGAGCTATGCCCAGGTTTCTTAAACATTGCATATTTTAATGGAAATAACCTATTGTGAACTAACTTGACCTCTGGAGGTCAGACTATTCACCTGAGCGCTTAAACATGCAGAGTAGAATATTTCTGAATTCACACAAACTTTCTAATGCACTTTGCTGATTTACGGTAACCCCAATATTTTGGGAGTTAGAGGGAAGGGGGTCCCATCGATGGCCCCGATGGGGCGAAGGTGGCGCTCGACCCCCTGTGGGGCGAGGGTTAAAACTGCTCATTTGGCGTCAATTAGGCACGCATACAAATACGCCCTGTCGAGGGCTCGTCACGCCTGTCGATGGCCGAGGGACGGCGGCTGCTCGACGTTTGGTGCGATATTGAAGCCATACACGTTTATTATTACACAGACACACACACATACACATACACAGTTCCGTTAAAAAGTGCTTGAAAACATTTGAGAACGGAGCTCGCTACAAGGCAAGACAGGAAATTAATAAGATAGTTCTCACACGATTTTAGCCGCAGATGTTTGCCTTAGCATAGTAACCATGACCTATATTGTATCCATACAAACACTTTTTGACAATGCACTTATTTTTTTATAAATTTTGTTCAAGTTGTTCCTGGTAAGGCTGCTGGAGTCGGAGTCTCACTAAAGTAATCCAGGGACTTGTCACGGAGACCCCGACCCCACCACCCGAACGAGCAACTCCCTCAATGGAGGGTTAATTTAGAAGCCAAAGTTTAACGTCCCACAAAGCACAGGGACGGCCGCCCCGCTCAGGTCACCCTCTCACCAGTCAGTTGCCAGCCGACCTGTACGTCGGGTAAACTATTGAGCGCCGGAGCGTCTCAGGGGAACCGATCCCAAGCCTGGACATGCACTGCCACTGCATGTTTCTGAGCAGCGGGCCGGAGCCCAACGCTCTACCAACTGAGCTACCGGGGCGGCCAAAAAAAGAGCCAGTTTGTGCATCCCACTGGCTCAGTGCTTCCACCACTGGTATAACCAGCTGTAAACCTGTAGCATCTGGTAGCTGAGCTCAAGAGGACAAGAAGTCTGGGCTGGAGAGCCTGCCTTTGATGCTGGATCGAGACAACATGTCGAGCTTTCGAGACCTGCGCCCAGTGATGGTGAGAAAGTCTATGAGAGAATACTCGTTTTGCTTCTCTGTGTTGTGGAGTGAGCTGATAAAGGCAGAGGATCTTCTGTTCCTTCTCTTCTTAGAAGCACTACTCTTGGTTGAAACACTTGCTCCATATTCTCCCAGATTTCCTGCCGGTTGACCTCAAGGGCAACTCATGCCACTGCTTGGGTGGCCTACCACAGACGTGGCGCCACCTATCGGCGCTATGACGGAGTGGTAGGCAAGTCGACAGCGAGTCAGCGCCACCAGGGCCAGTAGATTCGATGGACAGCGAGTACAATCCTAGGCTAGTTGAGGTTGGAGTGCATTGATATTTCTGTTGGCACCGTCTTCATATTAGGAATTAGTCCTTGATATAGCTGATAACAATTAAGACAAGGAGGGGCAAGAAGCAGAGCTTGAAGGGCATCCTGCTTGTCTGTGCACATATTGAAGTCAAAACGTAAGACTATTTACTATATAAATAATGGTGTTTAATCCCATGGAACTGGTGCAAGCAGTGTGAGATATCATAAGTTGTCACCGACAAATCTCATGCATGCAATCATTTTGGCCCTTATCAGCTCGTCTCCGCCGCCGTGTCCGGCCGGTCAGCCTTCCAGTGGCTGCTGGTGCTGGCCGGCGGGCGCGATAGCCCCATTGTTGCGGAGGAGGGGGTGCGCGCTGTACCGGGGTTCTCAGGCTCTGAGCAGTCAGAGCCGCTGCCACCAGACAACCGGGCCACCTACGCTGATGGCGGCACCGGTGGAAATCCGTCGCCCCTGCCGTGGCGTGTATGCCGAATTAGAAATGGCCCGTGAGGACCCCGCCCTTCCGACTGTGCTGAAGTGAAGCGTCGCCAGTGTGTGCCCCGTCCCCCCTGTCCCCGCTGTGTTTTCCCGGCCAGGTAACGGCACCGCTCTGCCACATGTTTGCCTCGGCTCCCCGTGGATACCGCAGTAAAGCCATGGGACCGCGAGGAATGTGGTTAGGACCTGGCCGGAACTCCAGCAACAATGGGCGGCAGACAGAGTGCCGTCAGAGCTGGGTGACTGATGTGACGTCGGCGGCAGCGGAGCGAGCACCTGTATTTGCGGCCTGGGTGGGGGCATCCGACCCCTTCGAAATTGGAAATAGATTTTGGAATGCTGTGCTTGTTGGGATAGCTGGTCTGTGGCCCGCCAGCGCTGAAACCATTTGTGCGTGTGTCAGTGTGATATATGTGTGACCGACCGGCCGGCGACGAGCCGGAAGGCTGTTGTGTTTTGGGAGATGTCGCCGGAGGGCAAGGAGAGGTCCTCTGTAGGCATGCCCCGGCAGCATCAGTCTGCTCTAAGCTGTGGTGCCCGCTGGTTCTCGCTCTGACCGCTCGGCGTTGGTACGCATTTTTTCGAGACGACCAGCGGGCGACGCAGCTCGTGCGCTCAGAGTTAAATACATTCAGAACGCCGTGGAAGTGATTATATAGTGCAGTGACGGTCGGAGCACGGAGACCTTCGAGAAGAACAGAGCCAGTGTCATCAGTTAGACATCCATCAGCCTGCCTCACACCTGCACATACTAATTCTGTCAGCTAAGTCGGCGGTCAGGTCGGGCGAGAGCGGCGCCCTTTGGTCAGGGATTACCCAGCGGGCGGCTAGGTTTCCAGTTGTGTTGTTGGTGCCGCGGCACGGTTGGGGAGGTCAACCTCGTCCTTCTGGTTTAGCCAGCCATCGCTTAAGCGGTGCTGTGTCCCGTCTCAGCTGAACTGTGGCTGCGGCGCTGGGCAGCGCCGCCAGCTTCCGGATCAGCCGAGAAAACTCCCGAGGCTGCCAGTGCGCAGCAAGCTCCCGGCTCAGCTGAGCTTTGACGGGTACTCTGGGCAGAGTGGCCGGCATTTGCTCAGTTGCAGCGACTCCCGCGTCTCAACTGGGGTTTGACAGGGCTCTGGGCAGTCACTGGCATTTTCTCAGTTGGGACAATCCGAGGCTGCCAGTGCGCAGCAAGCTCCCGGCTCAGCTGAGCTTTGACGGGTACTCTGGGCAGAGTAGCCGGCATTTGCTCAGTTGCAGCGACTCCCGCGTCTCAACTGGGGTTTGGGTTTGACAGGGCTCTGGGCAGAGTCACTGGCATTTTCTCAGTTGGGACAATCCCGAGGCTGCCAGTGCGCAGCAAGCTCCCGGCTCAGCTGAGCTTTGACGGGTACTCTGGGCAGAGTGGCCGGCATTTGCTCAGTTGCAGCGACTCCGCGTCTCAACTGGGGTTTGACAGGGCTCTGGGCAGAGTCACTGGCATTTTCTCAGTTGGGACAATCCCGAGGCTGCCAGTGCGCAGCAAGCTCCCGGCTCAGCTGAGCTTTGACGGGTACCTGGGCAGAGTAGCCGGCATTTGCTCAGTGCAGCGACTCCCGCGTCTCAACTGGGGTTTGACAGGGCTCTGGGCAGAGTCACTGGCATTTTCTCAGGCAGAGTCACTGGCATTTTCTCAGTTGGGGACAATCCCGAGGCTGCCAGTGCGCAGCAAGCTCCCGGCTCAGCTGAGCTTTGACGGGTACTCTGGGCAGAGTGGCCGGCATTTGCTCAGTTGCAGCGACTCCGCGTCTCAACTGGGGTTTGACAGGGCTCTGGGCAGTCACTGGCATTTTCTCAGTTGGGACAATCCCGAGGCTGCCAGTGCGCAGCAAGCTCCCGGCTCAGCTGAGCTTTGACGGGTACTCTGGGCAGAGTGGCCGGCATTTGCTCAGTTGTAGCGACTCCCGCGTCTCAACTGGGGTTTGACAGGGCTCTGGGCAGAGTCACTTGCATTTTCTCAGTTGGGATAATCCCGAGGCTGCCAGTGCGCAGCAAGCTCCCGGCTCAGCTGAGCTTTGACGGGTACTCTGGGCAGAGTGGCCGGCATTTGCTCAGTTGTAGCGACTCCGCGTCTCAACTGGGGGCTGACAGGGCTCTGGGCAGAGTCACTGGCATTTTCTCAGTTGGGACAATCCCGAGGCTGCCAGTGCGCAGCAAGCTCCCGGCTCAGCTGAGCTTTGACGGGCACCTGGGCAGAGTGGCCGGCATTGGCTCAGTTGTAGCGACTCCCGCGTCTCAACTGGGGTTTGACAGGGCTCTGGGCAGAGTCACTGGCATTTTCTCAGTTGGGACAATCCCAGGCTGCCAGTGCGCAGCAAGCTCCCGGCTCAGCTGAGCTTTGACGGGTACTCTGGGCAGAGTGGCCGGCATTTGCTCAGTTGTAGCGACTCCCGCGTCTCAACTGGGGTTTGACAGGGCTCTGGGCAGAGTCACTGGCACTTTCTCAGTTGGGACAATCCCGAGGCTGCCAGTGCGCAGCAAGCTCCAAGCTCGGCTCAGCTTGGCGGCTACTCTGGGCAGAGTGGTCGACATTGGCTTCAGCTGCAGCAGCTTCCCCGTCTGAACACCGAGCTCTGACGGCTGCTCTGGGCAGAGTGGCCGACAGCTGCATCAGTCGAAGACAGTGTCCAACCAAAGATTTCGTGGTAGTGTCTCCTTTCCTTGTGGTTGGACATACCGCCCCCTCCCGCGCCGCACAGCACAGTAATTTGTCATCACATCCGCTCTGTCTCGGCCTGCTTTCGGCTTAACTGGCTGCCGGTCAATGTCACGCCCGTCGACCCGACACACTCACCAATACAGTCCACTCGCATAGTAAAGGGTCGGCGGACGCCACGACATAAATAGTTTGGGTAAATAAGATGTTAATAGTTGGCGGCCTTAAATCTTATTGTAGAATCTACGGGCGATAGGAATGGTGAGATGCGAAGAAGACAGATTAATATCTGTAGCAAATCTGTCCGGGACAATAATTCTCATAGGTGTCTAAAAATATACGCTTAGTAACAGTCTTGAAAAACGATCGAGAGACAGGAACGTCATCTATAGATCGTATATTTGGGACGATTATATCATTCCAGGTGATTGGAGCAGCTATGAAGAGTGAGAAATTGCGGTAATTAGTGGGAGCGAATGGAACCGTAAAGTGATTTCCGGTTCTCATGACTCCGTCATGATTTGATTGGGTGATTGTAAATTTTTCAGCTAGAGGAAGGGGGAGAATATTTGCAAGGTGTGAGTGGAGGATGAGGAGGAGCAAATGTTTAACAAGATCCAGAAGTTTCAGAATTTTTAATTCCTTAAAAAGATTCGATATGTGATCATGAACGCCGACCTTAGCAATTATTCTCACCATCTTCCTTTGGAGAGTTTTAAGTCTAGTCAGCCGAGAGGAATACGTTACTCCCCAGAGTTCGGAGCAGTAATTAAGATATGGGAGTATAAGTGAATTATAGAGCATGCGGATGTATATTTAATCCAGAATGTATTTGATACGGTTTATAAGCCCAATGTTCCGGGCGATCGTGTGTTCTGTGTTTTTTATATGAGATTTCCACTTTAGATCCTCGTCAATAGTTATCCCAAGGTATTTAGCACTAAAACATCTTTGTATGATGGTATTATTAATTGAAATCTGAATCTGAGATGCAGGTTCAGAGTAATAGTATACCTGGTAGACAGATTTATTAGCATTCAGCGTGAGACAATTTCCCACCAGCCAATTATACACTTCTGGTAGGCTATTTGTAGTTATACTTTGTAGTTGGTCAATATTGTCAGCTGTATATACGAGAGCAATATCATCAGCGAAAAGTAAAAATTTAGGGGTTTGCGAGCTGAGATGTATGTCATTAATATAAAGGAGAAAAAGAAGAGGCCCAAGAACAGATCCCTGCAGTACGCCCATTCTAAGTCTGAGACGATTTTGTGAACAGGTATTGTTGAATTTCACTGTCTGTGTCCTGTTTTGAAGATAGGATGACAGGAAATCATTGGACAAGTCCTGAAAGCCATAAAAATGTAGCTTTTTGAGCAGAATGCCATGATTTACAGTGTCAAAAGCCTTCGAAAGATCCAGGTAACTTGTTGCACAAACTTTTTTGTTTGCAAGAGAAGAGGTTATAAGATCGTAAAGAAGAGCGATCGGCATGTAGGTACTGTGCTTTCTCCTGAACCCAAATTGATGGGAGTGCAAAATGTTGTGCCAATTCAGAAAGTTAACCATCTGATAATAAACAATTTTTTCGAATACTTTTGAGATAGTACTCAAAAGGGCAATTGGTCTATAGTTATTGAAATTTGATGGATTCCCAGATTTGAATACTGGTATGATCACTGCATGTTTTATGCAGGAGGGGAAAATTCCTTGAGTTATGCATTTGTTGAAAATAAAAGCTAAAATTGGAGAGATGATGTCAGAAATTGTTTTAAGGATTTTAGAACTAAGTCCGTCTTCTCCCCCACCAGTATTTGTCAAGTCCTTAATTGTGTTGGCTATAGTAAGAGTATTTACATACTTGTTGGAATTCGAAGGATTCAACAGGCTGATGAAGGTTGTGCAGAGTATGCATAGGATCTGTGGAGGCACTGGGTAGCTTTGCGTCTAAGGTAGAGCCCATTGTGGCAAAAAATTGTTAAAGGTATTCGCTATAGCAGAAGGGTCATGAAAGGTTGCATCCCCAGCTTTAAATGTGTCAGGGGGTGGAGGTCTTTGCTTATTTTTGCCAGTAAGGCCAAGAAGAATCTGCCATAATTTTTGAGGATGAGCTCTGAATTCTTCTATTTTTCTTTTGAAGTAGTCTTTTTTGCATTTCGGATCACGCTATTGAGAACGTTGCGATACTGTTTAAAATTAGTTCCATTTTCAGCAGTAGGGTTATGAATTGATATTTTGTATAGTTTATTTTTCTGATTGATGCAGCTTAGAATATTGTACGATATCCATGGCTGGATCGGTACTTTTTCCTATTGATTTTTTTATAGTTGACTTAGATAATTCTTCTTTAATTGTGTTTATTAGGAAGGCTGCAGCCTCCTCCGCACCATCGATCGCATATACTTGTGCAAGTTTCGGAATAAGGTTTTGCTTCAGGGAATCTGTTTTCCTAAAGTCAAACAGGTTGCTAGTTTAGAGTTTTTTATTTGGATTGGTGTAGTTTATATTAACGGTAATTGAAATCGGCAAATGATCACTGATATCGGACAGCAGAACGTTGTTCTGGGTGATGATGGATAGGTCATTACTAATAAAGTTGTCGATCAGGGTATTGGAAGTTGCTGTTATTCTAGTAGGGAGGGATATGCATAGAAAACAGCCGGCTGCAGATACCATATTGAAAAATTGGGCGCTGCTTTCAGATGTGTCTAATTTTAGTAGATCGATGTTGTAATCGCCCCCTAGTATGGCATGTTTTGGCTCCCTGCCTATTTCTTCAAGAAGGTTTTCGAAATATTCAATGAATGCAAGGGTTTGATATGAGGGAGAGCGGTAAAGCGAACCAATGATTGCATTTCTGGACTTTCTTGGCTGAATTTCAATCAAAACAGATTGAAAATGGGCGTAGCTCAGCTCAAGAGCATTTCGCCTAGTATAAGGAATGTCATTGGAAATATAAATTGCTGCTCCCTTACCTCTAGACCAACTCTGGTTTGAAGTTTCAAGTCGGTAGTTATCGATCTGAAATGATGATGTAAGTGAAGGGTCTAACCAGGTTTCAGACACTAGAATAATATCAGGCTTCACATTTAGTTGATTGAGCAACAGAACAAGAGAGTCATAATTCTTCTGCAAGGAACGAATATTAACATGAATGATATAAGACCCTTATTTTCATGATGTAATTGTGCACTTATATCGATACACTTGCATTTATCAAGCACAGCATGTAACGAGTCAGATAGTGGGTTAGGATTAATGTCAGTAGAAGCATACTGAGGAGAAAATCTAGCAATGACGGTAGTAGTAAGAGTTCAAAAAATATATAAAATTTAATCTGGAATTCGATTACAGAGAGTTGAAGGGCAGATTCGGAAGAAACTCGTTAGCAAGATGCAAGAACTAACGAAGCTTACGGACTTATGAGAGAAAAGGTGCTAACTCTTAATCTATAAGCCCTACAGAACTTTACAGAGAAGACAAAGAACTAAACAAATTTTAGTGTGCTTCTTTTACAGGGACAGATGGACCAACCAACCAATACATGTTCTAAGACATATGGAGCAGAAAGTAACAACAATATTTTATACGGCTGACAACATCAATGTCAGCCTCAGGATAGAAGGGAACATGATTATAGGATACGGAAAGGAAAATAAATACCGATATGAGAGAAACACTTCTGGTGATATGAACAGAGGGTTAGACAGATACACATGTTTACAGGTTACAAGTCTTGAATTTACTTCTAGTCTGCACTGGTGCAGAGGATGACTCATGAGAGATCGTTGCTACACACAGATCTGGTCGATGAGTGTCGGAAGGACCGGGAGGGAGCTCCTCAGATATCGTAGCTGATCTAATATCACTGAAGGATGGAGCGTCTGCCATACCACAGGCAGTCTGGGTCTTGTTTGTACCAGCAGAGATAGCAGCTGGGACAATCTTACGCCCCCCCCATTAGAATCGGGCAGCGGGGTGGGCCCATTTACAACACCCCCGCAACAGAAACTGCACCAAGTCTGTCACCTAAGAGTTTTGAGGGTGCCCTTGCATTCGATGTAGGGAAGCCAGCTCCCAACACCGATCCACCAGTCAGGGAGCGAAGAGAAGCATCAGCAGATTTCACATGAGTCTCTCCACTATCAGGGAGTGGGTTGGAGGTGACAATGGGCCTAGGGTTGTCAGCTTTTTCTCCCATAGGACTAACCCTGCTACCCTGGTTTTGAGAGGGGCTAGACTTATATTGACCCACAGGCAGTTAGTTGCCTGTTAGGGGCTGAGTTATCATTTCCCTTGTTGGTTATCCCTGGGCATAGAGCGAGGATGTCTGCCTTGGTAGCACCCACTTCCACTTCCACGGCTTGAGTAGAGCCTTTAGGTCTGATGAAGATTCTTCCCTGGCTGGTGTAATGGGTGAGGAAAGGAGATTGTTCTTTTGGGTAATGCATCTCTTTGATTAATTTCACTACAGCTAACCTACTGGAGGTAACAGGCTTTCATGGACTAGGAGACCATGCTTCACTGGAGAGATACGTTTTCGATACACCGCCTCCCTTTATATTTGTGTCCGAGTTAGCGCTCTATGTTGGGGGCCGGTCTGGGCTGGAGTTTAATTTGGTCCAGTTTTCGGTTTGCAACTGGAAGCATTCGGGCAGTAGGTGCCTAGAACTTGTTCACGAAGTGCTTCCGGTCCAGGGGCTTGCAGAGGGCGTACGACAAAACTGGAGCTTTCCCAGACAAGCTGTCGCGCAGGCTTGGGTTTCTTGTATTATATTTCAGTTACTGATATATTTTTATGCGTTGCAGGGCCCACCAAAGAAAATGGGGGACGAGGGCAGTGACTTCCCCTAGCCCCCTCCCGGTTTCTATGCCTATGCCGCTCATTAGCCGCCAAGTCATCGTCCCCCCCCATGCCCAGACCATGGTCCAGGAGCCAATCAGTTAGCTCTGCCGGCCCTAGGCCAGCTCATGGGCTAAGAGACCAGCTTATTGGGTGACCCACATAAGCACAGGGCCTTAAAACTCCGAACAGCGGGCCCCAGAATAGCTCAGGGAGCCAGGTCAGCTTAGGAGATCGACTCAGCTCAGGGCCCCCAAGTTGGCTTATTAAGGGTCCAAAATAGCTCAAGGGGTCGTTCAATCTCACGGATCCCAGCTTAGCTCAGTGACCCTCGAAGAGTTCAGGGGGGGCTAGGCCAGCTAGGGACCCCAGTTCAGCACATGGGGTCCACAGATTAGCTTTGGGTGACAAGCTCAGCTTAGGGGCCCCAAGTCAGCTGATATAGGGTCTCAGAACAGCCCAAGGGACCCACTCCAGCTCATGGCCCCCAGCTCAGCGGGTAATATAACTGTGCAGGGGGCCCCAGACCAGCTCAGGGGCTGCTCAGTTCTGCACGGGGTGCCTCAGATTACCTTAGGAACCAAATTAGCTTTTGGGGCTTAGTTCAACTTAGAGGGCCCAAGTCAGCTGGTGTAAGGTCTCAAAATAGCTCAATGGTTCCAGCTCAGTGACTCTCAAGCATTTCATGGGGTCCTAGACCATCTGTGAGGGGCCCAGTACAGCACAGCGGGCCCCAGATTAGATCAAATGACCAGATCAGCTTAGGAGACTGGCTCAGCTCAGGGGCCTCAGGTCAGCTTATATAGCGTCTCAGAACAACTCAAGGAGACCACTTGAAGCTCATGGCCCCCAGCTCAGCTCAGGGGCCCTATAACTCTTCGTGCGCCCCAGACTAGCTAAGGTCCCCAGTTTAGCACAGTGGGAACCAGATCAGCTTTGAGGGCCCAGCTCAGCTCAGTGACCCCCAGGTCGGCTTACATAGGGTCTTTACTGACTCAAGGGGCCCCATTCATGCTCACGGCTCCCAGCTCAGCTTGGGGACCATACAACAGTTCAGGGGCCCAAACCAGCTCAAAGGGCCTTAGATTAGCTCATAGAACATCAGAAGCCAATTCGGGTGTCCCTGAACAGCCCATGGGACCCCAGGTCGACTCATAGGACCTCAGTTCAGCAGGTTCGTTTGAGTTTCTTGTTTAATATCACAGTTGCCGCTATTTCCATATCCATTGGGGGGGGTCCCACAACAAAGTGGGAGGGCTAGTGGCCCCCTGCCCCCCCACCCCCCTGTTCCTACGCCTATGTGCACCGGCTTTCGGTTCCGGCCGGATTATGCAGCCAGATTTACCATTTTGCCGAAATCTGACATCCGGCTGGATTTTAAGTGGAATCCAGCCATATTTTCCGGATTTCCATCCTTTTACTGAAGATGCTGTTTTTACCAGCGCCATAAAACCATCTTCTGGTGTGGTTTTTGGTACAGTGGTGGTTTTTGGTACAGTGGTGGTTTTTGGTACAGTGGTGGTTTTTGGTACAGTGGTGGTTTTTGGTGGTGGTATTTTGGAAGCTGCTAATCGTGCTGTGCTGAAGCCCAAAGCTGCAACAAGCAACATGCACCCCACAAAATTATACCTGGTACCGCACATGCACGCGCTGCCGCGAAGCTAGATGTCTGGATGGGATGGAAAAGTGAATAGAAATCATGAAATGGAATTCATAGAAATTATGCGTGTTTTGAGGTAAAAAGATGGCCTTGATTGATAGGATAATATTGCCACATATCTCTGAGCAGTTGCCTCCAGATCCAGCACGGTTGTGTTTATATTTTAAAATTATGATGAAATGTGTAGCCTTCGCGTTATTATAAGTGAACATTGTAAAGATAAAAATAATCCAATTGGTTTAAATTTGCCCCTTTCTCCTCTTTATTACACTTTGAGCTTCGTTGCAACACTGTTTGGTCTATTTAACACGCGCATTGACGGGGTCTGAGTCACCTCCGCTTTGGCGTTCTTGCCCTCAATATCTGAACCCTCGGCCCACTGGGAGGCCATCGATGGCCCCCTCCCTAAGGTTTTTTTCGGAATAACAGAACAACGACTAGGCGCAGCACCGCGGTTGAGGACTCTACCTCTGATCACCATATCATTTTCACATAGCCCCTGAAATGTTTCCCGCGGTCACACTACGTCAGGTCACCAGGCGAGGTCAACCAAGGTCACCTCACTACAAATTTTGAGCTGTACCATAACTACACTTATAAATCGATCGATTTGATTTCGTGATCTGAGGTCAGGTCACGTCTTATTATCTAAGTCACAAAAATGATTTCAAATCCTCAGCTTGCTCTGAAGTGTTCTTGGACACCCCTTCACGGATTCCAGAGACGATATTTTCCCTTGAACCTATCTGAAGTCATCACGGGTCACCAGGGGGTCAAAAACAATATTTTGACGTCAACTTTTGACCTAATCATGCTAGAGCACTAAATTAGACATCATCGTGTATGTCCTGTAACTGGCTTTCATTTGATATACGGCAAGATCACTTTTAGACCTTTCGTGACCTCAGGTCATACTAGGTCACGAGGTGACCTCTGGAGGTCCAACTACTGGCGGCAGGTCATTATGTTCCAAATAGCGGAAAAGGGCTGGTATTTTCCATCAAATACACTTTACCAAATTTCAATAGCTCTAATAATATGAGAGCTACGCTCACTTTTCTTAAACATTGCATATTTTAGTGGAAATAGCCTATCGTTACCAAATTTGACCTCTGGAGGCCAAACCATTGACCTGAGCGCTTAAAGATATGAAATAAATTCTTACTGAATTCACACGGGCTTTGCAGATTTGCGGTAACTCCCATATTTTCGGACTTAGAGGAGGGGGCCATCGATGACCCCGCTCGGGCGAAGGTGGCGCTGTACCCCCGGTGGTGTGCGGGTTAAAAATCACGCTAGATAGCAAAAATGAAAAAAACAGGTTTGGATAGCTGATTCGATTTTCTATGGAAAATCTTTTAGCCTTTTCTTTCAGGTCACCAGAGGTTAAGGCATGCCACCATAGGCATTGCATGAAGATGAAGATTTTCAGTCATTACATCTGAGCTAGTAAAGATAGATGAAAACAATCTAGAACATCGTAATCCTCAGAGCAAGCCAAATCGAACGCTATATAATATGGGTCAAATCAGGTCAAATACTAGATTTGACCTCATCTGAGGTCAGTTCAAGGTCAAATTAGGTCAAAACGCAGATCACCAGAACTGCAAGGATAAGGAAAACCAAATATCGTTAAAATGCATGCTCTACCACCATCCATTATTTAGTTATTCAGTTTAAGCCATTTTCCCATATGTTTCTAATGGAAAGACCATGGCTCGTAGGTACCAGCCCTTGGGTCATCGATATCAAAAATGCCAAAATATATTTTGGAGAACTCGGTGGGCCCATTATATGATATGAGTTTCAATCGGATACGTTCAACCTGTCCTGACTAATTCTATCCTAAACTTTTTTAAGTAAGTTCACTTGACCTGAACTGGTGACCTGACCTGACATACCCAACCTAAGATTTTGCCTAAAGTTATAAACATAATCAGAGATATACCATACGAGATACCACGTACGACAGCGCGACGCGCCGCCGTTTTTATTATCTCCCCAAAAACCCGAGGGGGCGGGGTAACCTGCCCCCGTCAATGTGCGTGATAACAAAAGAAAGCTTCGAATTCTACACTGTATAATTATTTTCCAGCGTCTCATAGCACACGTGAAATACTATATAAAAAGTCCAGAGGGAAACCATGGATTTACCTGTTCTTTAAAAAAAGACGATGACATGTTGATTACAAAAGGTACTCCGTGAGTTCCAACATTAGTTAGGTGCACTAAAAACACGGTTATGATCAAAAGTAACTATATACAGCTAATGCCCGTATTATCATCTGTTCAGAGGTTTCAAACACATCCATTCAGTAGTACACGTTCAAACGTGTAATTCCGAATGAAAATAAAGCAAGGGACTTCAGCCTGCAGCCTCAGCTAACGCCGTTCGGGCGTAGGAGGATCACTTGACAATGTGTGGAAAGCTAAAAATGTTTGCTCCTTGAAACATCCTTTGATAGGTTGGCATCAGTATTCGGTTTTTGAAAAAAAAACAGACAAACTATGCACAGCCAACCCGGGTTCGAACCAGCATGCTCTGTAAAAGAGCTGAACATCCTTCCCACTGCACCTCCGCCCCGCACCCTGCCGCCACCCCACTAGTCCGGACAGGCGACCCGTTTGGAGGTCACGTGACTCTTCCGCCGGTACTCCCGACTGATCGAGGTCACTCGCGGTGACCAAATCTGGCCCTGAACGCTAGAATGGGCCAGGAAGGAATTTAAAGAAAGCTACTGGCATCCTGGAATGTTAGTGAAATCGATTTTCTGGTAATAGTTGAGATATAACAATCTGTTGTAAGCACTGACACGTCCCTATCATAGGTAAGATCGTGCTGAAAATTGTCAACAGGCATCTTTGAGGGGCTGGGTCATCAGTCATTGGTTTGTGTCCTGCATCCCCTTGCACCTCATGGGCGAATCCAGGGAAGGCAAGGGAGGGCAGTTGCTCCCTTCCAAAGATCGAGCCATAACGCCCCTGAAATGGACACGGCTACCCCTAAAATGTCGATGTTGCCAACCTTAAATTTCGTTTTTCACCCGCTTACTCTTCCCCTCAGGATGTAAATGAGCACCCCCACGATAGGTTTTGGTAACCCCTCCTCTCTACCCCGTCCTGGCTCGGATGGCGACCCGCTTTTGATCATGTGCCTCCCATAATAGATCCTGGAATTGCCTATGCTGCACCCTCGACAACCCCTCTTCCGCCAACTTTCTGGCAATGACGAAGCCTCCGCCTCCTGGCAGTAATACCACCCTTATACACACGGTCGTCCAATGGCATTTAGCGTTCAGCTCTCAATAGTGGCGAGGGACTCTTGCTGGCCCACAGCAGCGAAACAGAGAGATCACCATTATGGTGCTTCGCCTTTCTGTCGAGGAGGCTCAAAGACAGGAGTTTCCACTGCTGAAAGTGAAACCCCTGGGTCGCCCCACCCTCCACGGCTGACGCCAGCCTCGTTGGTCCGACCCGCTAACCGCTGCGGAGGTCGACCAGCCAAACAAGCCACGCCCTCAGATATGTGGTTCCCAAACTTCATATGCCCGCCTGGTTGAACACCCCTGGAACGGAACGATACTTCTGCAACATACTGTACATTGCTATGCTACAATTTAACTGCCTTCTGTTTTAAAAAATAGGTGGTAATGTGATATCCCATTGCATTATGAATTGCAGTTACTGACTTGCTAATACCTGCTGTTCTCATCACTCCTGCAATCATCTGGAGTATGGAAACTACATCCCCCCCTTTTGTCTTGTATGCCAAACTGAGTAAATTTCGAAGTTTCAGTTCTGTCTGTCTATCTTTCAGTGCCAGTTCTGTCTGTGTGTTAGAGATTTCTGATTGGGTCCCCCAAGTTTTATGACCATCAATCGCATATATGCAATGTTTGGTTTAACTTTAAGGCAAAGTGATGCATCACACAACTGCAATTCACCATGCTCCTTGGCCAATATCTTGCAAATGCTTATTGTTAAAGAGATTGGTTGGATGCAGTCTGAAGACTTGTTGGTATCAATCACACGAATAAATACTTTTAGTTTCACATGCTAAGGCTGTGAAAGTTAGGAAAAAAATTGGGCCTGCTTCCACAATCCTACAAAATGGTGGAGATTGTAATGCCAAATTGATCTGCCAAAGCTATCAAAGACAAAACTTGGGAGTTGCTAAGATGTTCCCTGACCTCTCCCCTCGAATCCGGAAATGTAAAAAAAAACACTTAAGATTATATATTCGGGCACAGCCCTTCATCAGAATCGTGGAGTAAATATCAATAATTCTCAGTCCTAGTATAGCCAGACCTCGAATTGAGCTTCACACAAAAATACATTTTAGAATGAATCGTTAAAAAAAGATTGGATGTCGTGACAACAACGATATTGGTACCTCTAACCTAAAAGCAATGCCGACAATACAACAAACCTAGACCAGTATTTGTGACAGACTTTTCTATTATTTCAGCCAAACACTAGCTTTTGATTACCAATGAAAAACTCGCTGAAGTGCCTTAATCGGTTATTTGAATATTTCTGTTCTTATTATTTACTTTTTCTGTCGACTGCAGCTAAAATGCTAACCAAAAACTACCTATTTAGCACTAGTGTGTATTGGGGTTTTAGGGCGCTTTCGGCGACTTGGCCATATAGCGCCTTTCATTACAAGAACTTCTCAGGTGTTAATACTATATGTGGTTTCAACTCTGTGTCGCCTGAAAAGGTCACCTAAAAATTAGATGGTTAGCACAACTAAGTCTCCCAGCTTCTACCGTCATACATTTCAGATACGCACCAAGCCGTGCGTGCGTCCCACGCTTGTGGTGGTCTCTCCGTTCGCTCCGGATATCCGAGACCCTTGGGTGGAGAGCGGCGAACGAAGGTCGTGTTTCTGTTCATGTAGGTCTCCCGGACTCTCGGCCCAGAATGCCTGTCATCACTAACAGCGCAAGGGCGCGGCACATCTTGCCAGACATTTTGGACTTCTCCAAAACTTTCTAGGGAGTCCGCTTGCTTTATTTTAATAGGGAACTCTTTTTGGACTCTTGGCACCCAAATTTTCTTTCCCTTTGTGTCACGGAAGAAGAAATCTGGTTTTTGATGCTTTTTGGCGCCGTGTTGGGGAGATACCTTTTTCTGAACTTGGGCAAGGGGAAAGCCTTCGCTTCCCTTCACGGGACTCTGTGCCTGAGTGACCTGTGTCGATTGTGTTCGGCGGCGGTGATGGTGGAGGGTATGGTGGTGGCATTAGTATAGAGTCGCTACCTGCGGGGGTTGGCAATAGCGCTACACTTGACTCCTTTCGAGCGCTGCGTCCTTTTGGTGGCGCTGAGGTAGAGCGCTCCGATTCACGTCTCTGTAGCTTGGTTTGCCTCTTTGCTACTTGTGCAGCAGCCCCCGAGTCAGATACTGGCTGCTTCCCTCTCTCGTCAGTCTCAGCACCCTTCCCGGAGGGGTCTGCTGTTGGTGCGGCGTCCGATGTCATCACACCTCCTTTACGGGTACCCACTTGGGTGCCCTTATCAGCTGTGAGCCCACTATGATCGCCAAGCTGCGGTGCTGCTGGGGATACAACAGAGTTCCCCTAATGGGTCAGTTTAAATGCACTTATCCTCTGTGGTCCTAACTCCACTTGTCTGGGCACTGGAGCAGTTAACTGGCTGTGGCACCCGCCCACTGCAAAGGCTCATAAAATCACGGACCGATAAATGCTCGATATCCCACAGGGAGGAGTCTAGATTGAAGAACGGCCTCTTTCGCTCAGGCCCGCCCACAAGGGCGTCACGATAGGGGAAGGATCGCATGGTAGTTTCCTCCATCACAGATGGTTTGGGAGAACCAGGTACCTCACAGCCGCTATCTCCCCGTGCTGCAACCTCTTTGGGGGACCTTCCCAGGACCCTACCTTTCATCTTTTCCCGCTCAGAAAGGAACATAGGGCAAGTGCGCGACCACGCCTCGTGGTCTCCATCACATCCGACGCACTTAGGGACGTCAGCCTCGCAAGACGCTGAGCCGTGGCCTGCCAACGAGCACCTCCCACACTTCTCCTGTCCCCTGCAAGCCTTCGCCACATGGCCGTATCTGTGGCATCGGTAGCATCGCGTTGGGTCTGGTACGAATCTGCGCACGCGCAGGGAAAGCCAGCCTACACGGATGGTTTGAGGCAACTCCGTGGTATTGAATGTAAGGACGAAAGTGTTTGTTGCTACGAGCTCACCGTTCAGCCTCTTACTCATTCTCCGCACGTTTGTCACCCCCTGTTCCTCCAAGCTACTCAGTACGTCCTGTTCTGTCGACTCTGCGAGCTCCCGACAAGTCACAACACCAGAAGAGCTGTTCTTTGTCGGGTGGAGAGCTACTGTCACTGGTATCGAAACTAAGGCGCCTCCTTCTCCCGGGTAGGAGAGGCTTTTAGCTGACAACAGACTGCACGTTTCTTCCTCTGAAGACATGGTGACATCCAACTTGGTGGCTTTGTGCCGATGGACATGGGTCGTGGTCCCAAATTTAGACAGAGCATGGTCAACCTGAAAGGGATTAATTTTCCGATCCTCATCCAGAGTGAGGACCAGGACCTTAGAAGAGGTCTTGTCCCATGTAGGGGTAGAGGAGCCAGCCTGATCTGGTCTAGTCCGCGCGAAATGTCTGACTTCCATAATATCGATGGTGTGCGAGGGTGAACTCAAGGTGGTCTGTGCTGTGGCAGAGGTCGGGATCCGTGCAGTCTGGTTAGCGGAGGTTGAAGCTTGTAAAGATGCCATGAGAGAGATATTTACCTTCGGCCACCAGGGTTACCAGCTGTCAATATCCGGGCCCGGGGGCTGTTACAGTGCCTACGGGGGCAGGTGCGCCCGTCTCAGAGGGGCGAGAGATACTCACACAACTCCTCCGATCAGAACGCACCCACCCTCTTGACGCCATTAGCCCAGTGAGCCGGCAGGGCCATGAGTCGGGACGAAGCAAAACGCGGCAGCCCTCACGCAGCGGAGATTGCGGTCCACCAGGCGCGCGCAACAGGCCGGAGTCTCGCAAATCGACGGTTTCCGAAACCCCGGCTCGCGTCGCGCCCGGCAAGAACTATCACAGTCCCCACCGCGAAAGGCGCCGCGCCGCACGCCCGAAACATAATCCCCCTGCCCAGCTGGACCGAGCGACAGTGCCCGTAGACACTGCCGCGTAGCTAGGCCGCCCGCGGCAGCCTACGGGCGGCTTACCCCCGGTTAGATCGAGATATCTGGGCCAAAGAGGGCGTGTTGGAGCCCTCGGGACTGACCCGCCCGAGGGGGACCTCAACCCCCCAGGATTCCGTCAACCTCGTCGCCGGGACTCGAGATAGGCCTCGAGTGGGCGCCTTACACCCATAAAATGCCGAAGAAGGCAAATAACTGTGGAACCAACAACTTAAGTATAAAAAGGGGACAGGAACTAAAAATAATAAACAAAATAAGAAAACAAAAACTAACAGGAGCTACATACTGGGAGGTGCAGGACAGAACTGACCCAATATACAATACGGTTACCGACCAGGTAAAAAAAGGCCCGTGAGGCAGCTATCAGCACCATCGCGGACCTCATCACCAGAGCCGCCGACGACAGACGCCGACTCTAACCGACCGAGGTCGGAAGAGGCGGCGGCAGCCAGAGGGCTAGACATGATGTGTCCGCGGCGATGCGACGGCGTGCCTCCCAAGGCTGACTGGGGCCCCGGGCGCGTCACACCCCGTTGCTCCAATCTTTACTTGCCGGATATTTAGCACTAGTAGACGTGATACTAGATCGGTGTAAAGACTGCATACTTTCCCCTTTAACATGATGCTATATTTTTACAATAAAAGCCTCCCTCAATTTATTTAGTTAAGATTGTACCTAGTGGTCAAGGTCAACTTTTTTGTAATTGATAAACTCATTTTCCACAGCCTGCTCCTCTGGCCCAACGTTAAGCGTCGAAAAAGTATGCGTGTGGCTGCAAAAAAAATTATCAATTTTATATTATACTTATTCAACAACCCTTGCCCATAGTACCTCTTAAACAAATGCAACTTTTATAGTTAGTTATGTGATCAATCATTGGTAAATACTTTTCCTCAGCCTGTACCTCTAGCCCACCGTTAAGGGTCAAATGGGTATACGTCTAGCTGCAGAAAAGTATTATCAATAATTAGTTGCATATTTAAAGAAACCCCAACCCCAGTACGTACCCCTAAAATCAGACCATCTGTTTGAGCTAGTTAATCTGATCAATCATCAATAAACCCTTTTTCCCAGCCTGTACCTCTGGCCCAAGGTTAAGCGTTAAATGAGTATACATCTGGTTGCAGAAAAGCACTATCAAAGATAAATTACCAAAAACAAAAACTAAGCTTTACCTGTGACCTAAGTCCATCACTTCTGACTAGTTAAAAACTAATTCAACCATCATAGCCCTTTTTCCAGCCTGTAAATCGGGCCCAAAGTTAAACGTCAAAAGCATATACGTCTAGCATCAATAACACTATCAATAATGTAAGGAAGTCCTACCTCAGAACACATATACTTACGCTGATCCCTCCCTTACCTCTTAAGCCACTGCTGTTAAGTGATAGCCTATCCTAGACCCGCATAATAGGCCAGGACGTTCCTTGTACGTTAAGGCTGGGATGACGATCCTGAATGATTATGGATTCGGCTATCTTTCTATCTGGATGATCACGTGCCCGATGAACTACTTTTAGCTCAAGTGGTTCTGATATAGCCTGAGTGTCCTGTGCTGCATGTTTCTCGAGGAAATGATCTCCTAGAGGTGTGTTCCTAGTTTTATTTTTCGCGTCCCGCAAATGTTCGTTAAATCGCAATCGGACGGGCCTCATCGACTCCCCTACGTATTGAGCCCTGTTTTGATCCTGGTTACACAGTCTACAGTCTATTTGATACACTACATTTTTCTGTGTGCAGTCGCCTTTAAAACCTGACTTGCATAAGTGACACCTCTGACCCCAGGACATTTTGGCTTAGAAATGGCCGACCTAACCAATGACGACTTAAGTTTCTTGTTATTCTTCCAGGCTATATGTACTTTCAGGTTAGATTTCTTTACGACCTTTTTTATTTTACAGAGTAGCTGTTCGTCTACGTACGGCAAAGTCAAGAACCCATCATAAGAATCTGAGCCTTCTTTCTTTTTCTTGCACCTTCCGTTACCTGTCCTAGCTAGTCTAACCTCCCTTAACAAATGCCTGAGAAGCCCTGCATGATACCCATTTTTTAGAAGCAGATTCCAAATCTTATCTACGCCTTTTCTCTCTTTCTCTAAGCCCGATGAGTTATCCATAGCCCTGGGGACCATGTTTCGGATAATATTGTGTTTCGTAGACGTGGGATGGGCAGATGTACTATGGAGGATGATTCCCGAGTTGGTTGGTTTGATGTAGAGCTCTGTTGTAAAAAACACTGAAGATTATATATTCGGGCACAGCCCTTCATCAGAATCGTGGAGTAAATATCAATAATTCTCAGTCCTAGTATAGCCAGACCTCGAATTGAGCTTCACACAAAAATACCTTTTAGAATGAATCGTTAAAAAAAGATTGGATGTCGTGACAACAACGATTTTGGTACCTCTAACCTAAAAGCAATGCCGACAATACAACAAACCTAGACCAGTATTTGTGACAGACTTTTCTAAAACTGCAGCTAAAATGCTAACCAAACACTTATCTTAGCAACTCATCATCATGCTCCTCGCCGCAGCACTTCAAAACTTATCAACAAAACTTGAGAGCTTCATTGTTTCATCACAACGATCTTAACCCTCGCCCCGGTGGGGGGATGTTTGAATACCCCCTCGGGTTATTCCGCCGGCACGAAAAAACGCGCCGCCGTACTTGGCACACCTTACCCTTGATCAAATCCGCAACTTTTCTCAAAATTTTAAGGTTGAGTCATCTCAGTTCAGGTCGTGTGTCAGCTATGGCTAATATCTGAAAGAGTGTTACTCCAGTGGATAGATATGTGTTGTGAGTGAAGTCGCTTGTTGAGTGTTGGTGCGTCAGCTAGTGGGCATGGTGGCGTCAGGCAGGGGCAGGGTGCCGCCACTGCCGCACCACTCACCTGGCCACACAACCACGTCCACCAGGCGAGGCAGCCGGCCCTGCCTCAGCCAGTAGATCTCCTGCATGGTGTGTCCGTGCGAGCGGAAGAGGCGATCGCCGCCGGCTACCGAGTGGCTCAGGCCGGCCGACGTTAGCGCTGTCAAAAACCCTGCCGGCACCCCATGCCCCGTCACTCACCACATCTCTCCTCCATCTCCACCCACTCATTTCTGTCCAGTTTTGAAACCGATAATATTTCTGCAGTTTAGATCAGGCGAATGTACGGGATACCTTACAATTGGAAATTATCTTAACATATTTCACTAGTAAGGACCAGATTAAAAATTGACTGTTTAATATCAATTTGAGAATTTCGGACCAACTACCCCGAAAGCACCAACAGGTTCAGTGAGCTCTACTTTCGTACCAAATGTGGGAACGGACTTATTGACGCATGTAGCCGGGGGTCTGCCTTATCGACTCCCAGATACATGATTCAACAAGTCTGTTCCCGGGGCCAGTTGGTAAAGCTGATGAAGCTGAAGTAGCTACCTAGTGAAGCTGCTCAAGTATCAGGTGCAATTGGAAACTGATGACCCGAATAACATTAGAGCACCCGGTACAACTGCTCTAAAAACATGCAAACTTGGAATGGAAATGCTATATATATATATATATATATATATATATATATATATATATATATATATATATATATATATATATATATATATATATATATATATATATATATATATATATATATATACATATATTAGTGTGCGTCGGCAAAATATCTTCTTGTAAACATATTTTATTTAATACGAGCGAAAGCTTGCATTTTAGTATTTTCTTTGTGGTGTTTTCGATGTCACGTATGGTTTTCCTGGGTTCTTCTTGTAACGAACCAATAAGGTTACTGAAATTCATATATTATGGCCTTTTCTGACGTTTCTGAGTACCTACTCCATTTTCAAAGAAATATTTATCACAGTTTGATCTAGTTATGAGCTTAAACACTCAATACTTGATTATAAAAACAACAATAAGGTTAACATGATTACGATTTGTGCTACTATCTAATCTTAAGTACCAGTATGAGAAACAAGTAAGTTAGTTGATTATTTATCGTGAGAAATTCTTTCGACCTCTGCTAGTAGAAGGCAAGTAAACAACACCTAAGATTTTCACCCTACACTAGGTCGGCCGAAAATCTAGGACATTCGGCGATTATGCCTGGACGTTTATGGCGGGGCTATTTTGGGAGATGAGCAAGGCCTCCAGGATGGCAAGGCGCCGCTTTCGTTGGCTCGGCCGATGATGGTCGTTTGCTCTACTAGGTCCTTTCTTGTGAGCTCTGTTTTGTGTTTTTGTTTGTTGTGTTCTTTAATAGATCCAGACTGAAGATGCATGGTGAGTCTCCTTGAGATAGTAGTGGTTGTCATACCAATGTAGCACATGTCTTTTCGAAGCAGACAGTCTTCGTGGGTACATTCATATTTATATACCACATTGTTTTGCTTTAGCTTGTCCTTGGTTTTGTTGATGTTGTTCTGGATGAGTAGGCTGCTGACTTTGCCGCTCTTGTAGTAGATGACGATGTTCAGGTTGGTGTCCTTGTTGGTGCATGTCACGTTGTTTTCGATGATTTTGCGGATGGCCCGTTCGTCGTTTTTGTATGATGGTGTCATTTGATTTTGGTAATAAATCTTCAGGGTCTTGGTCTTGCTCTTGGCTGCTTTTGCGGTCTCATGTTGTTGTGAAAGTACTTTTTGGATGGCAGAGTCCACTTCACTGTTTTTGTAGCCGTTGTTAACGAGAAGTTGTTTTGACCTCTGTAGCTCTTGGTGAACTGAGTTCCAGTCCGAGCAGTGTGACATGGCTCGCTGGATGAAGGCGTTTATCACAGCCCGTCGATACCGATCTGGGCACTCACTAGCTGCATTCGTGCAGTCTCCTGTGTTTGTTGGTTTTCGGTATACTTTTGTCCGAATACGTCCATCATCTTCTGACGCCTTCAAGTCCACATCCAAAAAGGTAATGCGGTTATCAATGCTCAATTCCGTGGTGAATTTCAGACGGCTTTGGACTTCCATTTGCTGTTTCAGAATCCTCAGGTGTTCTTCGTTTTGAACATCTATTAGAATGTCATCAACGAATCGACAGTACAGCGCAGGTTTCAGATCACTGTTTTCCAGTACTTTCATTTCGAGATGTCCCATGTACAATGTACATGGGACATCTCAAATTGTACATTGTACATGTTTGCAAAGAGACAGCCCAATGGGGAGCCCATCGCTACGCCGTCTCTTTGTTCGTACATTTTCTCACTCGGTGCTCTGAAATCAGCTTTCTTGGTGCAGGTGTTTAGAAGTCTTTCCAGTATCATCGGTGGAGTTTAAAGGGGAGGAAGTGTCGGGTGGTTAGCTACCCTCTCTAGGATGATACTGATGGTTTCGCTGACCGGTACATTGGTGAAGAGGCTTTCGGCATCCAATGATGTTAAAATTCCATTAATGCGGTGGGGTTTGATGATGTCGATGAATTCAGCGCTTGATCTAAAGCTGTAATCATTATAGACGTATGGTGATAAAAGGTGGTTGAGCTTCTTGGCCAGGTGGTAGGTGGGAGGCGGCATCTGCGATATCACTGGTCGTAGTGGGTTACCCTGTTTATGCATTTTCACGTTGCCGTAGGCATAGCCCAGATCGAACTCTCCGGTGACTCTTTGGAAATGAACATCGTCCTGGGCTGCATTGGCCGCGTCGATGATCTTGTTTATCTCGGTTGTTAGTGTTTTGGTTGGATTCCTCTTTAGGTGCGTGAACTTTGTACTATCGGAGAAAATTGTCTCCATCTTATCCATGTACTCACGACGATCCATAATGACGTAGTTCGCCGATTTACCTGCGCGACGGATGATGATGTTTTCATTGTTTCTGAGCTGCTCTGCTGCATTTTTAAGTTTCGGTGTAAGAAGGGAACTTCTTCCAACAATCCTTGTTTTTACTCCTTCGCCTACCAAGTCATCTCTTAGTTTTGAACTGACCTGGACATTGCCTTCTTTTGCATGCCTTTGAATGTCCTGATGCAGTATCTCTAATTCTACTTTCTTCTTATTTTGATCATATTTGGGTTGCAGGTGACATTTCAGGCCTAGTCTTAGGACCTCCTTTTGTTCTTCTGTCAGAGAAACAGATGATAGGTTCAAAAAACCGTCTTTAGATTCTGGCAAAACGACAGGACCTCCATATAACTTTGACAACTTTTTCGCTATCTTTATTTCACTAGCATGTTGCGTTTGACTAATTACTTCTTGATGTTTATCTTCTATCTTATTTAGTAGGTCTGGCTCGATGTTGCATGCTTCAAGCTTATTCTTAAGGACTTCAAGCTTTTCTTGTAAACTTGAAAGTGTATCAGACTTATGCTCTAGCTGATATTCCACTAGCTTTCGCTGATACTCCTTTGTAAACTTTTTCTCCCTCAGTGCCGCGTCATGTAGTTTGAAATTAGTGTACGTCGGCAAAATGTCTTCTTGTAAACATATTTTATTAAAGACGAGGGAAAGCTTGCATTTTAGTAGTTTCTTTGTGGTGTTTTCGATGTCACGTATGGTTTTCCTGGGTTCTTCTATATATTCCTGGGTTCCTGGGTTCTTCTATATATATATATATATATATATATATATATATATATATATATATATATATATATATGACATCGACTGTTCCAATGGAGTACTAAAAACTACTGTCTTCAGAAAACCAACGGACAGTGGGCACTGCATGAACGCGGCAAGTGTTTGTCCGGATCGCTATAAACTAGGTGTGATCCGGGCATTCATACGAAGGGCCATCCACCACTGTTCTGACTGGAACAGCATACACGCCGGGCTGCAACGCACGATACAAGTACTCATCAACAACGGGTATTCGAACCGTATCATCGACGACGAAATCCGAAAGCAAATAAGCCGACGCAAAAACAACGATCCTCCAAAACCGACAACACTCAAGCTGTTCTGCACGAACCAAATCACGTCATCATACCGAGTAGATGAACACGTTGTTAAGCAAATTGTGCACAACAACGTAGCCTGCACTGACAATGACAACAACCTGAACCTCATCGTGTACTACAAAAGTCGAAAAAGATGGGAGTTGGTCATGCGCAACAACCCGACCACCATTACAAAGGACGCCAAGCAGACCAACGTAGTCTATCAATATTTCTGTCCTGAAGAAGACTGCAAGCTTCTTAAGATAAGCTACGTTGGAATGACGACCACCAGTCTCTCCCGGAGAATGTCGTACCATCTGAATGACAGAGCACCACATCAACACATGCGACAAGAACACAAACGCCGACTACTCCGAAACTAATGACTACTCCGAACTAATGAATACTCCGAACTAATGACTTGGCCAGCTGATGGCCGCGTCACTGAAATGAGTACTCCGTATTTAACCGAATCAAAAATCTGATTTAGCGATTTGTTTGCCCTATAAATACGTTGATCAAGAAGATAAACTCACTCTGCATCCTGCGACAGGATATCACGAAGACCGGCAACGCGGATATTACGGCATTTGTGATCTCAAATGGTGTGGGCATCGAAAATGTTCGACGAGAATCCATACAATACGTGTGACTAAGGCGGCGCATAGACAGAAACTGCCAAGAAATCCCCCGTTCAAAAGTCTACATGTTTATTGCACAGTTGACTTTTTGAGCAACTAGCAGCAATACAAAACACGCATAACACACAGGTAAGGAATTGTTGTGAAATATAAACTTCTGTGCCACCACATTCCGCCAATGAGAAATCGAAAGAAAATCACTTTTGAGGCAACTAAACCGCATCTCTGGCGGCGTAGCAAAGCATGTACGCTGTAGCTCTCTTTACTTCTTCGGCCGGTACTTGCTTAACACAGTGGTAACACAGTGGTTCATGTGGTACCAGCTATCCTTAGACTGGTTCCAGCAGAAGACAGTGTAGTGACCGGTCTGTGCGCTGCCATGGTGTACTACCACTGCGTACAAGTCAAATACAGAATTGCCAGAGATCTGCGGTTGCCCGAGGGCCATCCAACTGAGGTCGAGGTCGCTCAGGGGAAAAGCGACGTGAGCGTGCACTTTGCGTGGTGTGCTGCCGCTGCTTGTAAAGCGCTTAAGATGCATGATCATCACAGATGGCAGGCGCCAGAGATCGAACTTTTTGCAGGCGTTCTGTTTCTTTTGACAATTTGAACATACCCAAAAAGTTTGAAGTTCAAAAGTTGGATGGAAAACGTGACGTTTTGAAGCCATGCACCACAACTTCAGTGGCACATTATATTTATCTCTATTTTGAAAATTTGATGATACCATACGTTGGATGTGACACGTGACATTTGGAGCTCAAGTACCATCTCTTTGGTGGTATATAGGTTTTAAGAAGTGACACCACCCGAAGGGGTCCTGACAGCGGTCGCCTCCGGTCCCATGTGTTGGGCCAGGTGGGACCTGGGCGGCGGAGGAGGCGGCGACGTCGCCTCGGCCACCAAACGACCGTCCCCAATACCGGAGCCACCAATGGAGCAGCGCCGTGCCTGGCGGGCCGGGGCTTTTTCCTGCGGCGGTTGGTGCGCCTGTAGGGGCGCTCCCCATATGGCAACGCCGACGGCCGGAACAATCATCACCATCACTACTCCGAAACGACCTGGAGACCAACACTAGAATATTGCTTCGAAACAACGACCCGAAGCGACTAGAGATTTCCGAAGCGCTGCTCATCAAACAAATAAGCACGGAAATAAGCAAACAACTCAAGTCCTACACAAGATTAGAACTATTCAACAACTAAGATCTAAACAGCTAGCCTAGATGGAGGATGCGAACAAAAACCAGCATGCAACCTCCTGATTGACGTCAAAAATTCAGAGAAGAATTTTTAAACCTAACCTCCCGAACTCCAATCGAAAAGTGTCATTATGTTATATGTATTCTGTGTGTGTATAATATTGTACCTTATGTAATGTTCTGAAGATGGTGGGTGTACACAGAAACGTAAAAATGCATCAAATGTATTTTTAATGGGTTTAATAGTTAACCTTTGCTAACCAAATATTTTAACTATCTCAAGAACAGCGAAAGACATGGAGAGAATTGGAGCGAGAAATGAAAAAGCTAATCAACACTAAATATTCCTTGGTCTTCAACAAAACATGTAAAAATGAAAATATCCTGCCAAAATATTCCACGATAAAAACTCATGACCCGGCAGTAAAGAACGAGTGTTTCACGAAATAGTTTCGGTGGAAACTAGTTGACCACCAACTAGAAACCAAAACTGAAATATGCCGAACACTTCAAGCAAAATTGAATCGCCTCAACTCTCAATTAGAAGGCTACAACATCGATCAGAACATCATGAAACAGGTTATGGAACAGTTTGATATCCTAGCTAAGAACTTTGAACATGTTGCTAAGTTAAGAATCACCAAAAAACTATCAAACCTTTATGGGAGCAGAATTGCCCTACCAGAACCTAACAAGGATGCGTACATAAATAGGATCGTTCAAAAAAACATTTTTTTACTTTTCAGACTCGAACCCACTTTTTTCCCATTATATATTCAATTCTGATTTCAAAGAGCCACATTCCAACCATCTACGACAACGAGAAAGATCGACTCAAAACGGTTAAGGATTTCATGTTTCAGGCGCGATTGGCCGCCCGGCGTTGCAGTCTCCCCTTGTTAAATTGCGATGAAAGGGGTGCATAACCTACCAGTAAAAACAGCGTGGCATGTGCATGCGTATAAGAGCGGTAGATGAGATTTAGCATGCATGAATTTACGATGTTATTCCACAAAAGACCCGAAATTAAATGGTTCAGCACCCAAGTAGGTACTCTAAATCCTGACAGAACAGGAATGCCTTCCGGAGGCGAACCTTTCTATGGTAGCATTCGTTGGAGAACGCCGTTGAGCCAGGTGCTTCTCCTTATTCTCTTGCGAACTATTTAAGAGCTCTGCTACTGCTAGAAGAAGACCCTGCTGCATATTTTTAGCCTTTGGATGGCTCACGAAATCTTCCGCCAGCTTCACACCATGCTCTGTGGAATTGTTCACCACATTAAGTTCCGGAATACCTTGAAACAGGAGAAGCTATACCAGTCACCAGCTTCTTAACGGAGCCATTGCTGGTCAAAATATTTCAGATTCAGGCAATCGAATACCAGCCAGCTGTCAGGAGTGACAAGCTGGCAGAGGCTTAGTATCGAGCATTCACCGAGCTCTTCATAGCCTCTATCGGAAACTTAAGCTTGCCCTAGTCAAATGTGTCGGCCCCAAGCACTGTGGGCTCGCAGGTGCAAGCGGCACGCACTCTGTGTGCGTTTGCACCTATCATGGAAACCTCGCTCTCCTTCTGTCTGCTCTTAACTGTCCTGGGCTAACGTGTGAGGATTTGATTGACATGGCTGTATGCAACTCAGATAATCGTGACTGTATGATGGGTAATCGTGACCAATGTCCGGGTGAGAAGGGTGTGGCAGAGTATTTGACCACGTTAGTGCAGGAGGAAGGTGATGATGTTGACGGTGATGCTGAGGTCAGGTATAAACAGTGGGAGAGCGCAGATAGGTGTACACTGGCAGAGATGGTATTAACTCTTGAAGAAAGCGTGACAAAGCTGAGCAAGCAAATAGCTGACCTTGCACAGCACCACTATGAAGCAAGGGTACAGGCTGCTTTTTCAAGCACCTCAAAGAAAGTGTAGCCGATGATGAAGTCGTCGTTCAAGGCGACTTCTCCGAAAACTACACTTTCATCGTACAGGATGCTGTGCAGGGGTTTTGGTGGGATGCCGCACAGTGCACTGTGCACCCCTTCGTCGCCTACTGGCGAGAAGATAGCATCGAGCAGCACCAGGGCTTCTGCGTCATTTCTGACGATACAAAACATAGTTCCACCTCCATAGTCCATGCTTTCATCAAACATTTAGTGCCATTAATTCAGAAAAAGCTACCGAGAGTGTCGAAAATCCACTACTTTAGCGATGGCAGCAGCGCAGTACAAAATTAGGTACAACTTTACAAATGTGTGCCACCACGCCGCTGACTTCAAGGGCATATCGTGTGAGTGGCACTTCTTTGCCACCTCACATGGTAAGGGGGCATGTGACGGCATAGGTGGAACGGTGAAACGTGCCACCTACCGAGAGAGTTGTTTCAATTTCTGACCGACAAGTTCAGGTCGTCGATTGAATTTTTGTATGTGTCGGGGAGTGAAAAACAAAAAGTAGCCGCAGATCTCAGGAGCTACTTCGCCACCACTGTCACCATCAAGGGCACACGGAGAAGCCACAGGTTCAGTCCTGTGGACTTTGCAACTATGCAGGTATACAGGCTGTCAGAAGATGACCTATGCAGGCACGTAAAGGTGGCGAAGCGGGTTTAATGAAATGAGCGGTCACCGATAAAAATATTGGGGATTCACCACAGGAAACAGAGGCTTCGCCTTACATGTTGTTGTTTTCTATGCGCGTTATGCTGTGTGTATTTGTTTAAATAAACTGGCAATGGTTCCGGACATCGTTTATTATCAATTTAAGCAGTTTTTTATAACTCAAATAGCAAGCTATTACTCTCATGCTGGAAAGCCTTACACTAGGTGACCTGACATGACCTGACATAATACAAGGTCACGAGAACAAACTACCAGTAGCAAAAAGCAGGTTAGTTTTCGTCGCAAGGCTCTAGCGAAATTGCATAATGAGTTACGGCGAGAATGGCTTTCTTTTGCCACCTGGTGTCTGCTTTTGGAAGCTAGAAAAAATACATGCAACTCGATGCCCAAATTTGTATTATTTCATTTGAAAGAGGTTGAATGTAATTCCAATCGCTTTCAGACAAAAATACGAATTTCAAATAACTTTTGGTCAAGGTCATCGTTGAAACCTTAGGTCAAGAGGTCACGTAACCAAAATTTTAGAAATTTGAAAATCCGTAATAGCCAAGGTATTGTTTTTATCTATTTTAAGCACAACAAAAAAAGATTTATGAAAATCATTGCCATAACATTTAAACTATGAGCCATTACGAAAACACTTGCAGCACCAACTTAAAAAATTGCCTGGGGCCATATCTCCGAAGAAATATTTTTTGGAAATTTTTTCTAGGGTTCCAATCAATTCAGCGCCCTCGAAACCCTTAGTGACCCAAATTTGGAGGAAATAAAAAATGGCCGGATGTACGTCACTTGTCGTCTTGTGGTGGAATGCACCATTTGGGAACGGGTAGACTAAGGATTTACAGGACACGTTTTAGAAGCCCCCAGAATTGCTCTCATAGGCCCCCGAAAGTTAGTCTCGGGGCCCCCAGATTCGATCTTGTTTCTTTCAGGGTGCCAACAGTTATTCTCGGGGGCCCCAGAGTTGGTCTCGCACGGTCCTCAAGAGTTAGAATGGGGACCCTAGAGTCCGTGTCGGGGTCCTCAGAGTCGTTCCCGGGCGCCTTAAAAGTTGTTCTGGGGGAGAGGCGCCAAGAGCTAGCCTCGGGGCCCAAAATTTGTCTCAGAGGGTACCCCAAGAGCTAATCTTGGGCCACTGACAGTCTGTTTCGAGCCAGTCTCGGGGGCCCGGAGTTGTTCTGGGAGTTCAAGAGTTGGTCTCGAAGGACCGTCAATGATTTGTTTCGCGGGCTCAGAGTTGGTCTCGAGAGGCCCACAAATGTCGGCCTCAGAGCCCAAAGTTTTGGTCTCGATCTCTCAAAAGCTGCATCAGAAGGCCCTCAGAAGCAATGTTGGGCCCCCAGCTGTTTTCGCGGGCCCCAGGTGGTTGTCTCACGAGCGTCACAATGTGCTCTTTGGGGTAATCAATAGTTGGTCTTGGGGCGCCCAGGGTTGATCTTGGGGCCCCCAGAGCTGGTCTTGAAAGGCCTCGGCGATGGTCTTGAGGGCCCTCAGGAGTTTGCCTCGAGCATTCTAAATGGGCCTCTGGAGGCCCACAAGAGTTGGTCTCAGGGGCCCAAAGTTGTAGTCTCAGACCTGAAGAAGGTGGTCCCAGAAGGCCCCCAGAGTCGGTGTCGGGGTCCCAGAAGCTGTTTTTGGGGGTCCCAAGAGTTGGTCTCGGGATTCACTCAAGATTTTGTCTTAGGCGCCCAGAAACTGGTTTCAAAGGGCCCCACAAAATTGGTTTCGACAGGCCCACAAGAGTTGGTCTCAGTGGCCCGTAGAACTACTAAATCATTTTTAATCATTGATCTTCGTAAGAAATACAGTATGCATTATAGGCATCATGACTAGCGACCAAATATCACAGCTATTATAAAAACGAGTTATCAGTTTTTCCAGAGAGGAGCTGTACGTGTTTCATCTTTGTTCCAAATGGTCCCATCAATTCTACAAATGGCATGGCCCTATTCCCGCCATAAGAGGGCGCCGCCCCGGTAGCTTAGTTGGTAGAGCATCCCGGCCCGCTGCTCAGAAACATGCAGTGGCAGTGTATGTCCAGGCTTGAGATTGGTTCCCCTTAGACGCTCCGGCGATCAATAGCTTACCCGACGTAGGTCGGCTGGTACTGACAGGTGAGAGGGTGCCCTGCATGGGGCGGCCGTCCCTGTGCTTTGTGGGACGTTAAACTTTGGTTTCGAAATTAATCCTTCATTGTGGGAGTTGCTCGTTCAGGTGGTGTGGTCGGGGTCTACGTGACAAGCCCCTTGAGGACTTTAGTGAGACTCCGACTCCAGCAGCCGTACGAGGGAATAACTTGGACAAAAATTATTTTATAAAATACACTTCAGCATTCTACCAGATGACCACCACATATGTATGACATCTCACAAGTTCACCACCAAGATCCTTCCATCTATCCTGCCGTAGTAAAAATGTAAATAAAGGAAGGTGAAAATTACCACATGGTTTTGAGGTTTCTGTGTTTATCTTCCCATTTCACTTTTCCACATGTCTGTTTGAGTTTGGCATCTGGTTTATAGACTTCTTCTTGGCGAGCAATTGTTCTTGTGGGGTTATTATTTGGTTTGTACGTGCTCCTGTCAGTTTTCGAATCCACGCTAGAGAACATATATTTAACACGGCTTACATTTTGTAATCCTTACGATTTTATTTCAGTAAGAATCAAAGATTTCAAAAAATGTCGCCATTGTGTTTACTGACTCATTCCAAACATTTTGATAAATAATTTACGCACATTGTAATTGGATGAAATAGCCGTAGAAGAAATTGCTGCGCGGGAAAAGTGTTAAACTGCCGGAGGCTTTAACTCCCGAATTGTTTCACCTAGCAACCTTAAAATGTCACAGGCGTCTTCTGATGCACTGAAATGTCGTGGAATGCCCTGCATACCAAATTTGGGCTTAGCAAGTGGAAACATGACTTTTGACAATACTGACAAACAAGAAATACTGACTGTTTTGCTTTAGGATGGAAACGGTAGAAAAAAATCATTTAATTTCTGGTGTGAAAACGGCTAGCAATACCTTTCAAAGAATTTGTTTCTATATCTGCATTTCTTTCAGTTCCCGTGAGCAAGTTGACTGCAGTGTCTGATGTCTTCAATGTCCTGCCAGTCACTAGCGGTCAGAACGTCCGTGCCCCTTTCTGCGTCGATCTTACTATAGTCCCAAATGACTCTTAATATTGGTTTTAGGGTTGGCATACCCTTTTGGGCGGAAACATAGATAGGAAAATGGTCGAGAGCTGAAAAAGAGGACAGTACACCTTGACCTTGAACATAGTGAGGTCAGTCAGTACGATTAGGCTGTAAAGTACGTCGAAACTGTTCCGATAAGACCCAAGCGGATGTTTGGAATTGTGAGTCCTTCTCAGGACAGCCTTCTTCTGAAACCCCCTGAGGTCGGAAGCAAGCTAATGACATCGACTCTGAAAAGTAAGTTCAAAAGGTCGGAAATGCGCCCGGGCGCAGACTCCACTTTTTAAAGCCCTCGACATGTCGACATGGTTGTGTAGCTTCCCTGCACTATTCCTTATCCACCGAGTCAACGCGCGAGGGGGTTCCCGCACTATTCCCTATCCACCGAGGCACGGATCAGACGTCACTGTGCGCAGTGCCGGGTGAGTGTGTGGGGATTCCTGGACAGATCGACCAGGTCTTGACACCACCACGTCTACACAAATCTGAAACTTTGTCTCCGGGGTAGTTTTGGGCCAGGCACACCGCCTGTGAGAATCTTAGCTCCCTCCGACCAACGGCGACCGAGTTACAGCCCGAGGCATTTTCGGGAGGTCACCTTGTACTCATATTTGATGCTTCATATCTCCAAAACACATTGCTTGATTAACAAGTATTGTATATCATTGAACTTGTCTTGAACTTGTCATTATTTGGAGATAAAAAATGTCAAAATTTTCAAAATTTTTATTTTTAAACAGTTTGATCTTTTCTTTTTTTAGTAGCTAGTTTGACCTTTCCGCAGTTGAAAGTGACCTTTTAGACAATTCAAACATTTGGCTTCATAAATTATCTTTCGATAATTTTTTTAAAAAGCGATCTTGCTATAAACTCCAAATTTTTAGCACCTAAGGTAGGTATGCAGACGGTTTTTTACCACTGTGGTAGTACAGCATTATGTTTAACACCGCAAACAAAGCGATTGCTTTTGAAATCGGTTGCTTGCAATGATATTGCATTGTCTTTACGAAATTTTCATCGTACAAGTGTCAGAAATTATGCGAATTAACACGCGCCCACACGAGGGGGCGGACAACCGGCCTCCTCAGGTTTCCACAGGTAGTAAAAAAACACCTTCACGCGGCGCCACCGTGACTTCATCTACCTCTAACTCGAAATTTTTGCAGCTTCTGGCAAAATTTTAGGTCTGGGTCATACCAGGTCAGACCGCCGACCCAGGTCAAGAGACCTAACCTCGAAAACACTTTGGAGGTGCATCAGTAAGATCAAATTTAACCTATCGTGCTTAGATTCACATCACATAGTAAGGTAGCCGAGCAAGATAATTGTTCGTAGCAGGATTTCAATATCCATAACCTGGGACAAAGTCAGGGTCACGATCTCTCCATTAGAGATGTATTGGGCAATTGGTAAATTTTGATAACTTGCGAGAATTGAGAATTGTCGAGAATTGCGGAAGAGGTTTTATTTTTATGTTGTCGTGTCTGACTTGCCACTGCAGTTTGATTAATATTCGTTTTACCATACCGACCTAAGCCCGGCTCTAGGTCAAAGCAGGTTTATTTTGAAATTTGACTAGACAAGATTATAAGATATATAATCCGATCGGGGTCGACAAGAGCATTCCAATGATGCTGAAAATTTGTCTACGGCTCTGCTCTGTACGCTATTCTGTCATAAAATTTAGGGTTCCACTGTGTTCCTGTGCGGAATATTTTGACCTCGAGCGACCTCAAAGGTGACCCAACCAAACGATTGTATGTAACATTGTCGGTAGAGATTAAAACTGGCTATTTAGCGCCGTCGCTCCCAGTGCATTCTTCATTCTACATGGTTTACTGAAAACAGCAGAGATAACCAACAATTAAGCCATGGAACCTGTGTGATATCACATGCCTCCAAACACAGCACAGCGATGGCTCGTGTTTTTTTCATAACTTATGCCTGGAGCATGAAAGCCAGAGAAATGACTGAAGAATGTACATCTCCTGAGGGAGAGCTGTGCTGCATAATTCAAAAAATATATTTAACTTCAACAAGTGGTGTCGCCATGCACACGATTTCAAAGCAATGCAAAGGCTTAATTCTACTGCAAAAGTTATATCAAAGCAAAAGTCAATTATGCGAATGAAGCGTTTTCACTACGTCTCACAGCAAGGGCACCTGCGACTTTATCGAGAGCACGGCCAAACCGGCAACATATCACGATGGTTTCAAAAGTCCGATGAAAGATCAAATACGTCAAGCCAAAGGTACACATGCTTTTCTTACGCATACGTTTTTCAGCACGGTTAAGTTCTTGTACATTCTACAATCAAGCATAGCCAATGTTGCCAGACAGCTCCAAAGTCTGTTCGCCAAGGCGATCATGGAAAAATGAATGAAAGTTTCATAGAATACCAGCGGAAAATAAGACATCCATCACTGTTCATGAAATCTCTACAAACGAAGGAAGATAGGCTCGGGTTTCGTATACATATGTTTGAACCAAACAGTGTCGTGCTGTGCAAGTAGACTTTCCTATATGGGTGCTGCGTGAATGGTGGCAAATTTAGTCATGTCGAATATATTAAACATAATGGTATAGATTATTTGGCTTCAGCAATGAGTGATCTGACGGCCATGATTGCAGGTGAATGAATGCGTTTGTACAGGACAAAGTCAGTGTCATTCTTGGACTTTCGTCTTTCAATCTCAGTGTATTCCCTTATTCTTCAATGGTTATACAAGGCACCAGGAGTGTGGAATTATATCTATTTGTGGGTGCTCGACCACCTCCAATGAACCGTGGAAACAGTGGTAAAAAGTGATGAAACATCCTTTGAATGTTCTCTTTTTTCCAAATACTATTTCTTGGTTCAATGCAATTCAACCGGCCTGTGAGAGGGCTAAACACAATATACATTTAGCCATTTATTCTCACGTACTGGCTCTCGATATTGTTTCAAATTTCTCCACCCCTAATCAGTAACAAACAGCAATCAAAAGCCTTTCGAAGTGGCGTTTGAACTGGGATCCGTGTCAGCTATGAAATGATCACCTTTTAAAAATATGATGTGAGGCAACCTGTTAACAAGTGACCAAGTCAAATGCGTTATGATTTCAGGACATTTTTTCGCAGATATGGGCAGATTCAAATTACTTGTTGGGAATGAAAGCCTTTCAGACACGTTTTTTTTAATTTTATGAGTCCTCTCAAACGTGTGCTGTGCTGCACTGGGTCACCTTGTATCGATACTATTTTTCCATCTCCGGGAACGATGTAATTGTGTGAGTTAGTGGTGCTTATAGGATAAGTTATACATGTTGAAATTATTGATAAATTTTCAAAACCTTCGAAAATTTTCGTTAAGTCTGCAAGGCCCATTACAAATAAGTTCCTTTGCCCTCGTCTCCCCCGAAACAATGGATCTCTTTCATCACTTTTAATGGCTGCTATTTTTCTTTTTATAAATCTTGCCCAAGTTGTTGCCAGTTCAGTTTTAGAAGTCGGAGTCTCACTAGAGTCATCAAAGGACTTCTCACGGAGACCTTGACCCCACCACCCAAACGAGCAACTCCCACGATGAAGGGTTAATTAAGGAACCAAAGTTGAACTCCCACAAGGCATAACGACGTCCGTCTACCTAAGGTCACCCCCTCACCAGTCAGTTGCCAGCTGACCTACGGTATTTACGGTACCTACCACCTAACAGTTGACCTAAATTATTTTGCCAGAAGTTGAAAAAATGTTGAGTTAGAGGTAGATGAAGTACGGCGGCGCTGTGCGAAGGTTTTTTTACTACCTATGGAGATCTGAGGTGGCCGGTTTCCCGCCCCTTCGTGTGGGCGCGCATTAATTCTCATAAATTCTGACACTTGCGCGATGAAACTTTCGTAAAGACAATGCACTATCATTTCAAGCAGCCGATTACAAGAGCAATCGCTTTGTTTGCGGTGTTAAAGATAAGGAAGGTTGTTCTACCGCAGTGGTGAAAGAGTGTCTGCATACCTACCTAAGTGCTAAAAAATGGAATTTATAGCGAGAACGCATTTTAATTTTTTATCGGAAGATCATTTATGAAGCAAAACTTTTGAGGTGCCTAAAATGGTCAATTTCAATTGCGAAAAGGTCAAGGTAGGTAAAAAAGAAGAGTTGAAACGAATTAAAAGTAATTTCTTTTTTTAATTTTAAAATTTTCTTTTTTCAAAATAATGAAGAGTTCAATAAGAGTTCAATGATATTCAAAATTTTGTTAATCAAGCAGTGCGTTTTTGAATTATAAAGCATCAAAGATGAGTCTACAAGGTGACCTTCCCGAAAATGCCTCGGGCTATAACTCGGTCACCGTTGGTCGGAGGGAGCTAGGATTCTCACAGGCGTGTTTCTGGCCCAAAACTACCTCGGAAACAAAGTTTCAGATTTTTTCTAGACATGGTGGTGTCAAATTGAAATATTTTTGGGTCGCTTTCTCCTGGAACGCTGCTGTGGTGGAAGCACATGAGGGCGGGGCAGGGCACCTTGGGTGACGTTGGGCGGTGGGTAACGGCCCTCCTCCAGCTGCGGCACCGCCGCGCTCCGGGCGCCGGCATCATCAACCTTGATGCCGAACTGCTGCTCTACCCAGCCGCGGAAGCCGGGTAACTCCTGCCCACCACCGATAGAGTACCTGCCGGCACCAGCAATCCGTTAGCTGCTGCTCACCCTCCCCAGCGGGCCTCCGTGCCACCTCTCCCCAGCGGGCCTCCGTGCCACCCTCCCCAGCGGGCCTCCGTGCCACCCTCCCCATCGGGCCTTTGTGCCACCTCTCCCCAGCGGGCCTCCGTGCCACCCTCCCCAGCGGGCCTCCGTGCCACCCTCCCCAGCGGGCCTCCGTGCCACCCTCCCCAGCGGGCCTCCGTGCCACCCTCCCCAGCGGGCCTCTGCGCCACTCTCCCCAGTGGGGCAGGCCGGCTCAAACATCCGCCTCGATTTCAGCTCCTGTGCAGGATAGCGAAAAACGCGAACGCTGGAGGGTAGCTCATGATAAATAGCAATGGAGCTATATCACAGGAGGTAGCTCATGATAAATAACACTGGAGCTATATCACTGGGGGTAGCTAATAATAAATAACAATAGAGCTATATCACTGGGGGTAGCTAATAATAATTAACAATAGAGCTAGGGGAAGTCCGTGCAAGAGTACGCACTTAACTTTCTAAAGGCTTTCACTTTTCTCCTGTAAGTCTAACAGCTAAAATTTGTATGTGGTTGTTTAGCCTGAAAAATTGTCTATGTATGGTCCATGTTTCAACTCGATGTCTCTGAAAGGAACTCGCCACGAGCCCATCAAAAATAAAAGTCACGTGCGTACTCTTGCCGGAGTGGGTCGGTAAGAGTACGCAAGGGAGGAGGCTGGAGTACGCATTGATGCCCCGCTGTGCTTTAGGTGCATAGGCAATGTCGCGAAGTTTTTTGTCGCCAAACTAGGCGATTGTATGATTTTATATCGTTCTGAATATACAAGAACTATGTTGCAGCGTTGGTTTTCAAAATATGAATTGCGGACTCTATCCCGAGCGAAAATTAAATTTTCCTATCTCTTAAGCATGCGCACTCTTGCCCAATGGTCTACTGCGTACTCTTGCCGGACATGCTTTCTTGGGAAGAAAGTCTTCATAAACATGTTGGCAGGCGTTTTAACGTGAGCTCCAATCCTGCAGCACAGTCCTAGCTCAGCCTTCTTACTGATGACACACTGTAATACAATACTTGTGATAATAGAAGCATGGTCTACAAGTTTTCCCAGTTAAGAAATATTCCTTCAAGGGTGCCCAGAAACTTATTTTGCTCTGTACTCCCGCGGAAAGAACAGGAGCACGTTGAATTTTGGTGTGGAGCCTAGGCACTGACCTTGCTTTTTTATACCAGGGTATCCACCATCTCAGTGGTTGCTAAGTAACCAAAGCAGCTGCTGCGTACTCTTATCTCCTGCGTACTCTTACCCGCCCTTACTCTATATCACTGGGGGTAGCTTATAATAAATAACAATAGAGCTATGTCACTGGGGGTAGCTAATAATAAATAACAATAGAGCTATATCACTGGGGGTAGCTTATAATAAATAACAATAGAGCTATATCACTGGGCGGTAGCTTATAATAAATATTAATAGAGCTATATCACTGGAGGGTAGCTTAGGGCTGCCCATTTTACTGGCACCCCCCAGGCTTGCAAAATAGTCCACCAGATTCCCATTATTTGGCCTAAATGCTACTCAGAACTGGTTTTGGTTTCCTCGAAACTCGAAAACTGAACATGCGCAGCGGGGATGAACATAGCCCCTATATCGTACCAATACAGAGTGGTGCAGGAGGCCAGAAGAAAGCGATATGAAACCTCTAGCTCAAAAACCGATTACGATGGAACGATCATTTTTGCTCCAAATGAAGACTTTTATTGGGTGGTTCAAGCCATCACGGGCAATGCTGGTTTTAGATATTGGGCTTTCGAAAAATAACGTCAGCAGAATATCATAATTGTGTATTGGTGATAATTGTGTATAGGAATATCCCCAATATCGCACTAAGACCCCAAGCTAGATCATGGAACCTATAAACTATAAAATATGTCTAGCAAAAATACTAGTGTTTATATACACACGCATCATCTATTGCGCTTCATTGAGAACAATTGCAACAAGGAGCTTCACGTGTAACACAGTACCAAGTCACAGGCATTCACAAGAAGCATTGATGATTCTCCCTTCACAGCACCTTTATGCCGCCGACGCCATCGGCACCGCCGGCCTATATTCTCAGTTCGGATATCAAGTGCTAAATGCGGTGCAAGCCTTTGAACTTCATCTACTAGTAGTTTTTGTCGGTCAGCGTCTTCTTGGAGGAGTTGGCATATACCTTCCAGAACATCTACATACCCTGAAGCAGTTTTTTTCTTCTGAGCCTGTCTTTCCTGGTAAGAATCTTGCTGTACTTTGTGATGGTGCAGCCAGTCTGTTATTCACTTTGACAGGCCGCAAAAACTCCTCAGTTTCCTTGTGCTAATGGTCCTCACCACAGAGTTTGGAATCCCTCGCCAGTCACTTAAGGTCGACCCCCATGAGCATGAAGGATTTTTGGTCACACAGGTCGGCCAGTTCGGTCCTGGAGGTGAGGTCTTTGAAGCTGGGCTTCTCGAGGGAGTAGTGCTCCGGGCAATTGTTGGGCAGGCACCGCCGACCCGACCGTTATCCTCGCCCACAACCCCCTCTGCAGAACTCCCTCGAGAAGTCCAGCTCCATGGACCTCACATCCAAGACCGAACTGAACGCAGCGGGCCCAAACAACAGGATGAAACCCTTCAAAGTTACTTTTTAGGAATGATATCAAATGGATATGATACGTTTAAGAATTCATTGGAACACGGGAAACCTTGCTTATTTCCTTTATTTACCGTGCCACATCGATTTCACGTCTGCTGAAACATGAAACTTTTTCCATGTCAATACATACCGGAATCTTACTAAAAATAACATCATTCCAAACGAGAATCGCAAATGCTAACATCTAGCCATTGATGGTAAAAGTATACCGCTGTTACCTTTCAGATTGATGTGACCTTCTGGTCACAGAAATACGGCTCTGGCTGGTCCCAACAACATAGTGAGACCATTTTAATAATAATATGTTTTGAAAATAAGATGCCCACACAAATCATGTTTTCTTAAGCCGGCAAAAATATACTATAAGGATCAGCTCGAACATTATAGCGAATAATTCAGGAAGTGTACTTTATAGTCTTTAAATGGTGGAATTATCAGGTTGGCATCCGGCGACCAAAACAAGTTATGACGGTTTTAGTCCTGCTGCTAATTAGCGGATGACTAAAATCTTCGTATTTTTCAGTCGTTGAATGCCAACCTGATGATGTCACCATTTAAAGACTATGGAGGATAAAAACTGTCAATTTCACACATAAGCTTACTTAATAGCACGGAACATGTCATTAGCTGCGGTTGTCGATATGCTCCAAACCAAACACGTTTCGGTATAAATCGCAAGTTTTATTCAGCTTTTTGCTTTTGTGCAGATTCCCGGCCACAGTCAATCCCGCTGAGCATCAGTGTCATCAAATACCCTAAATAGTCTCTGTGATGGAACTAAAAATGACCATCAGCAAAGCAAAATTGTGGTGTTTTTACGCGTGACCAAAGCGTGACTTGACGGAAATCTGAATTCAAAATAACAAATATGTTTTGTGTTTGTTTGAAACATTGAATGAAAAGCGTTCTAGTTAATTACAAATCGATATTATATCATTTTGAGCCCTTGATTAAAAAGGATCGTTACCCATAGCCGGACCAAGGCCATCAAGGGGTGGGGGTGCCATCCGGACCAAGGGTAAAAACTGGCCCCTTTTGGCCGGAAAATCCCATTAGGTGGACGCCCATTCCTGTAGCGGGTTGCCAATTTTCCCACGGGGCGGGGGGAGGAAGCGACATATCTCAGGGGGCGCCATCGACCCTTCCGAGGGGCGCCGTGACCATTTTAGGTGGCGCCCACGGTCGGTCGGGGGAGGGCACTTGTCCCTCTTTGCCCCCACCCTTGGATCTGCCAATGGGATTACCAACGTGTAGTGACATTCTTATGCCATTACTATGTTATAATTTCTCGAAATCTGGAATCGAAAACTGACATTTTGTCTTTGTATTCAAACCATTTGACCACCAGCTATGAATAGAAGTAAACACCGTCATTCTGTTGTCCTAATTTCTTAGTTAAAGTGGTTATCACCAACACAGGATTATGATATTCTGCTGACATCACTAAATGGTCATTTGTCGAAAGCCCAGTATTGAAAGCCAACATTGCGCGTGCTTGCTTGAACCACCCAATAAAAAGCCTTTATTTGGAGCAAAAATCACCGCTCCATCGTAATTGGTTTTTGAGCTAGAGGTTTCACATCGTTTTCTTATGGCCTCCTGCACCACTGTGTATTGGTGCGATAGAGGGGCTATGTTCACCCCCGCTGCGCATGGTCAGTTTCCGAGTCTCGACGAAACCAAAACCAGTCCTGAGTAGCATTTAGGCCAAATAATGAGAATCTGGTGGACTATTTTGCAAACCTAGGGGGTGCCAGTAAAATGGGCAGCCCTCGGGTAGCTTATAATAAATAACAATAGAGCTACATCAGTCACTTTTTAGTTCACGTCTATATCAAGTCATGACGGGTCAAAGAATGTCACAGGTAAAACTTAACTGAGTTTGAGCAATTTTACTCAAATGATCAATTAGATGATCAGTACTCAAATGATCAGTAAGAGAAAATTTTTCGGTGCCATTCGATCCTCTCGTTACGGCAAACCGAATCATGCATGATATGACTGCACTATGTCAAAACACAAATATTACCGATAATTTAGTTAATTCTAGCCCACCACAATATTTCCAAGCCACCATCTGACCTAAAATAGTCGATATGCATATAAATCAACAAGCCGTGATAATCCAAGCGTAATAGTATCAAAATAGAAGCTTTACCATCCCTTCCTGTCAAGTTTCTGTCAAAGTCTGAGAACCTGTAGTGTATCTGTAGTCTGAGAACCTGTAGTCTGAGAACCTGTAGTCTGAGAACCTGTAGTCTGAGAACCTGTAGTCTGAGAACCTGTAGTCTGAGAACCTGTAGTGTATCTGTGGGAGTCACAGATGACCGCTGAGAGGCAGGAGTATGGATTTCCTAGAATCATTAGGGGTGCCTAAATCCGAACAAAAGTAAATGACCATCCCATAAAAGGAGATGGTATAAAAGGAGCAACATTGAGTTCAGTACCATTAAGAAACGAACTGAGAGCTTGGAAACATGGCGTTGAGCCTTGATCAAATGTGATTTAGAGCTAATGCAGTATGGAAAAAACACAAACGCTTCCATCAGAACTCGTACAACTAGCTTTGGGAAAAATCAGTACATACCCAGATCACTCGAAGTTTTACACTTACAGCTCCAAAGGAACGGCTGGAGCGGGGAGCGCCTTTACAGGAGAAGGAGTCCGTCACTGTTCTGGTCTCCCGGGGACTGAGCTGTATGCGATTCTACAAGCCTTGCGACACATCCGCCAAATCCGAGAGACATTAACTTATCATTGCTGACTCAGCCAGCTCAGTGGAAGGTCTCTCCTTTAGTCAATCACACACATCATGGCTCCTCCCATGGTGACGTCACCGCCATTTCCGACTAAGTTCTCGGAGATTATACTAAGTTTTTGGAAGGATCAGCTGGAACATACCAAGTTTGGGCGGACTTGGCAGCAATCTAGTATAAATCGAAATCAACTTGTTTCACCCATTTGACAGTAACCTTGATCTCAACGGCGAGCAGCGTATTTTACGTAAATCTAATGAAAAAATCATAACACTTCAAAGAATTTGTTGAAAAGGCATGCATTTATTTGATCAACTCAGGCCTGCTTAACAGCCGAGAGAAATAAGTTTACCTTTGCTCAAGAGATCACCGGTGTTTGTTGTTTTCTGCTGCAGGTACCACCAACAGCCAATCAAAGGTCAGAAATCAACAGCCAATCAAAATCGAGATTAGTCTTACTGCAAACAGCTGTTAGTGCTGAGCCTGTCCTTATTTTGACACGCTCTGGAAAATTTGTAAAAATAATATTCTTCACTGGAGTTTTTGCAAAACGTCTGAGGGTTTCACAAATAAAAATATTTTAGCTTTCTGTTCAACCATATAAGTTTTGTTGATACAGTTCTAAAACAGGTTATTTAGAGCTTCGAAGAAGTGCAATTTCTCCAATGCCCTGCATAGTAACTGTTGTGCCTCTCCAGCCATGATGACGTATGCTGCCAAACAACTTGAACGGGGTCTGGTCCGTCTAGCTTGCCTAACGGCGGAGCTAGGGAATAAGGCAGGGAGGATGAGTGAGTGAGTGCAGTAGTGGGAATTTTGAGGAGACGCTAACTGACTGGCTCTTGCGAAAGGCTAACAAATTTGAAGGTTAGGCGAGAGAGCTTTAACTAATGGGAAGTTAGCCTAGATACAGCGTGGAGTGGGATTTTATCCTATCTGGGGAATCGGCTGAAGTTTCCTAGGTTATTGGTTTACAATGGGCTGTTACAGCCACTAGAATGTTACTGAGCGGAGGGGAGGCAGGGGGCCTCTTCAGGACCTATCACTAATCGGAGGGGAGGCAGGGGGCCTCCTCAGGACCTATCAGGGACCTAGGTGGCTATTACAGCCTCTAAAGGGTCCTAACTGGGACCTACGAATCAAATTCCGATATTTATAAGCCTTGAAAACTAGTTTATCTGATACGACCTGGTGTAGATACCCAATGTTTTGTTTTTGTGGCCCAGGAATGAAGTTCAGAGCAAAAGCTTTCATTTGAGCACAAAAAGTCTTTCTAATCAAAGTATTATTTAGTTGCGAGGTTTTGGCCTATTTTGAAGCCCAGTTGCCCCAGTCTGCATCGATGCACAGAAGGAACTTTTCCACTCCTAGCCTGACTTTAATAAAAGTTGAAAATTTGATTTATGGAAAACAAATGCGCTCAAATGGTTGGAAATTTCCCAAATTTTGCTATGGTGACAATTATTTTGGTGCCCTTTTTCTAAAACTGGTTGAAAAATGTCTCTAACCTTGGAGAAAGTTGAACATCCAGGATTACCTGTTTCAATGCCAGAAAATGATGACGAAACATGAACTCCATCGGGACGTCCGATATTGTTGAATGTGTGCCAATAGTTGTATTTCTGGAAATATTGACTCTTTTATGTCCAAACGAACCGTCAGGTTAGTGAAAAATATCATAGGGATGAAATTATATAATATTATATTGAACCTTGTTTCTAACCACTTTCAATTTTGGATCTCCAAGTAATGTGAAAGGTTTTAACTACTAGTGACGTCGATTAGCGCACGAAAATGTATAAATTAGGACACAGCAGACAATTCTGGGCACGAAACAACAAAACTTGTTTGCGACCTTTTTGCGATTCTTGGAGGAAGGTTCAAATCTGTTACGGCAGTGCACCCGGCTGACGCGGCGCCCGTGCAACCGCAATGCATAAAGGGAATTGCCCATACAGGCTTTGGAGTTATGGACTTGTTAGAGATGCCGTAGGTAGGTGGTGGCACCATAGGCAGATCCAAGGCGGGAGGGGGCAAGTGAGGGCGCTCCCACTTGAATCGACCTTCGTCGCCCCTTGAAAGTCCAATGCCACCCCCTGATTCGTTCGATGTTAGGACTATCTCCACTCGAGTTTAAACAAGTTGAAGGAGCTTTCGACCTGTATTTCAGGCCTTCGTCAGCAGGCTTGTATTTCCTGTATTTCAGGCCTTGCTGACGAAGGCCTGAAATACAGGTCGAAAGCTCCATCAACTTGTTTAAACTCGAGTGGAGAAAGTCTCAACAACGAACGAATTATTTAGGACTCGGCTATGTCATTTCACCACCCCCCGAAATGTCACTTCTCATCCCTTTTCTCTAGGACGCGACTATAAGGAGGGGGAGTGTCGACCCCCGAGATAGAATTTGGCGCGCGTCTGATCGAATATCCAGAAGTGCTCGAATATCAAGTGCTCCTGATCGAATATCCAGAAACCGCCTATGTGCGGCACCACGCCAGAACTTGTGCAACCCTCTGTCAGCTTTTACCGGAGACAATGTTGGCGGAGCTGCTCTCTAGAGAGGCTTTAACAGCTCTTCGTTCCGCCAGAAAAATAAAACGCTAATTAGAACCTAGAGTTTTAGTTTAGCCTTTAGCCAAAGTTTTAGATTTTAGTTTTAGGCTATGAAATGAGAAACTAATTTCAGAAATTGTACACAATTATTGTTGCATTAATTAACACCCGCTTTGGTTATTAATTTCATCCCTCACGACAGTTATAGTGACTGAGCTCGTAGGCACGCAAAAAGGAGATATGTTCTGCCCTTGAAATGCGGCGCTACCCGTGTTCTGGAAGTATTCTGTGCACCGCATCTCACATACGTCCTGAAATATACTACTTGATCTCCCAAATTCTATGGACTATGACTTAATTTGACTGTGACGTCACTCCTTGGTCATCCAATTCAATTTGACGGGGCGGTGGGGGCAATTCCAGCACCAATCAGTCATGGCCTAAACGGTACCTCTTCGATTTTCTTTAAAATGGATATATAGGCTTCTCATGGGCCCCAAAGCCGAATCTGAAAGTTCTAGCTCGATGAGAGTAAAACTTTAGAGTTATTGCCTCGGGAATTTTTTGAAAATCTGCTTACAGTTCACTTTTTTGGTGACCACAAAACCCTCAGAAACTGATGAATTATGCATTAAAGATACAATTCCCTGACTGAAATGAGCCGAAGAACTAGACTCTGAAGTCCGTTTGACTCTTAGTCACTTGTGAGTAAAGTCAACCACTTGTGAGTAGAGTTCGACCTTGACCTAAGGTCATATCCAAAATTGGCTGGTACACCTTTTTCACAATGGAATGTCTGAAATTGAAGACTGAACTTTTTCCGTCCAACAAAATAGATTGGAACATCCATTTTTATATCTACTTGTGTTGTTAACACGCAAAGTGGAGGGTGGTGTGGCGTCAACATGCGATGAAGGGGGTCACGAAATGCCTCCCCTGAGATCTCGCAAATCAAGAGGGTTAGGAAAACGCACGTTTCGGGATTTGTGAGGGCTGCAAGATGTTTTAGTTAAGCTCAATCGTATGGACTTCGATCGTTTAAGGTCGATCTTAAAGGTCAAATCAGGTCATAAAGGTGAAATGTACGTCATACCGGACACCTTTAGCGAGGTAGCTTGCCCTTCGCTAGCTATCCAAAATCGCTAGCACCTTTGCCGCCCCGGTAGCTCAGTTGGTAGAGCGTTGGGCTCCGGCCCGCTGCTCAGAAGCATGCAGTGGCAGTGCATGTCCAGGCTTGGGATCGGTTCCCCTGAGTCGCTCCGGCGCTCAAAAGTTTACCCGACGTACAGGTCGGCTGGCAACTGACTGGTGAGAGGGTGACCTGAGCGGGGCGGCCGTCCCTGTGTTTTGTGGGACGTTGGCTTTGGCTTTGGCTTCTAAGTCAAACCTTCATTGTGGGAGTTGCTCGTTCGGGTGGTAGGGTCGGGGTTTCCGTGACAAGTCCTTTGATGACTTTAGTGAGACTCCGACTCCAACAGTCGAACTGAGAACAACTTGGACAAAATTTATTTAAAAAGTGCTGTGATTATGCAGAAAAAGTCGCGAAACGTTTGAAACATATAACAGGTCCGGTGACTGTGGACACCCTCACGTCAACGGAGCCCTGGAGCGGAAGGGGTTAGGGAGTAGGGGATCGGGGGCAAAAAGGCAATTGCCCCCAAACGGAAAACTCGGGGCAAAACTATGTTTTGCCCAAAGCGATCGACCTCCTTTCCCACCGACTCATTTTAGCTTGTAAGATTTTGGTGCTTCACTCTCAACTTCAAACAGAATTAGTGAAGTTAAGTGTAAATATTGGGGCTTGGATACAAAAAAGTATGTTGAGCCCATATTTTCACCCCGTGGCGTTTTCTTTTTCTTTTCGTCTCCAGTTCGAAAATCTTATCGAAAAGGCATATTTTAGCGCAATTTTCACTGCGTGATGTTTTCCTTTTCGGCTTTGGTTTGCCCCTCCCAAACCAACCGCCTAGATCCGCCAGTGTTAGGAAGTATCTATACTTACTTGACTCCGTGCAAATGGCTTCTGAAGATATTACGTTCAAGGAATGGTAAAGATCAGAGACAGAATCGACGCTTCCGGATTGTGTGGGAAATATAGAGCAATTTGTCGATTCCCTGAGTGAGAAGGTATGTAACCTAACCCGTCACCACTACATCTCCAAGGCTCAGGGGCATTATATAGCAAACTGGAAGGAAAATGCACCAAAGGGGGAAGCCGTAGACATCGGTGACTTCTCAGAAAATTATACATGCATTGCGCAAAATGCTGCTCAATAGTATCACTGGTCTGCAAAGCAGGTGCCTGTACTCCGTTTAGTTGCATACTGGACGGAGGATGGAGTCCGGTGCAGTAGAAGCTGTTGTTTTTAAGTGACGACTTAAAGCGCTCTCACGTCATGGTTCATACCATGCAGTACAAACTCGTACCTTGGCTACGCACCCACATGCCAGGTTTGAAGAAAATACAATGCGTACCAGACGGGTGCGGTGGCCAACACAAAAAAGTTTCACTTTATCAATGTTTGTTATCACCAGATACACTTTCGAATATTATGTGAATGGCACTTTTTTGCTACCAGCCACGGGAAGAACGCCTGTGACGGAGTTGGCGGCACAGTTAGGAGAAGAACAGCCCAGGAAAGCTTACGAAGAGAAGAAAAGGATCAGATCTTGGATCCTCTATTGACGTTTGCTTTTCTGTCGCAAGGCTTCGACATCACAATCCATTTCGCGTTTGTCAGTAGAGAGGAGGCCTTTGAAATGTCAAAACGACTGAAACAACGGTACAGCTCGGCGTTGAAGATCAAGGGCACCCAACAGTTTCATCGTTTCACACCCGTAAACCTGAACACAATGCAGGTGCGAGAGCTCTCTGAAGACAGCGACGGAACCAGTGACAGATCTAATCGGTCGGTTTGGGAGGGGCAAACCGAAAGTCGAAAAGCAAAGAAAAAGAGAACATCACGCAGTGAAAAATTGTGCTACAATAACATGACTTGACAGTAGGATTTGGGATATTCGAAGCAAAAGGCAAAAAACGCCACGGGGTGAAAAATATGGGCTCAAGATACTTTTTTCTATCCAAGACCCAATATTTACACTGAACTTAGCTGGTTCTGTTTGAAATTGAGAGTTGAAGCATCAAAACATTGCTTATAAATTAAAAAGGAGTCGGGGCATAAAGGGAGGTCGACCGCATTGGGAGTGAAGGGGGAAAAACATAGTTTTGCCCCGAGCTCTCCATTTGAGGGGGACATGCCGATTTTACTTCCCCCCTGGAACCGCCACTAGACGGAACAGAGGTGCCTACTGCGACAGCGTAAGGTCAGCTCAGCACAAAGACAGCTCATGGAGGCGCCAGCTCCCGTATTTCGGTGCATTGTTGTAGACCGGCGTCCAGTTTTCATATTTTTGCACGCGCTGACAAATTTATGCTTCCTTTAACTTCAAGGAGAGTAAAATCGCGCAAAGATATCGTCAAGGAGGTGGTATTGCTATATAGTTCTAACACGCTGGTGGGAAATGCTTGCTTCGGTCCGATGCAGACAAAAACTAATTTGAATTGACGCGATAGGCGAGTTCTAAATATGAACACGGGAAACCACGATTGCCTTATTTGGCTTTCACCAGACTTCTGAGCACTGTTACTATTGTATCACCATTTCGTCCCACAACATGTCCAATATACTGTCGAAGCCCAAAGCGACGAGTTATTAGCCGTTTTCACAACGTGAATTAAATCTTGGGAGTCTTTTTGAAATTTTTTTGGTAGCACTGTAAGATTGCTGCCATTTGTCGGATTTTCACAAGAGTCTTGGGAATTTATTGACTACGATTATCTGGCACATCTGGCAATGCTTCAGTGTCGCCGGGCAGCCTGTGTTGAGTGTTGCGGATTTTAATAAAATTAAATTCAACTTTAATAAGTCATATAATGAGTGAAATTTGCATCAGTTATACTCCTGCTACCCAGTCGCTTCAATCACTGATGTTTTTTCTCTCAGCTTGTATATTATCTGTGTAGTAAGTTTAAAACAAAAGGAGTAGTAGGGACTAGGGTAACGTCTGCTCGTGTAATACTCAGGTAATTTTCCAATTACATTGATAAAAAGTTTATTACCTAGGTAACCAACTCGCATACGAGCAGGGATGTCCTAAACAAAGGGTAACAGGCAGAGGAATCCCTAAATGTAAATCAGGTTGGATATTATGACAAATTTTTGGGGTTGAATGATGTAAGTTTTCTGCATTGTCATTACAATTAATGTGTGGATCCACCCAAATTCTGAGACGTGCTAAATTTGTGGGTGAAGTGTTTGAACAGCATCATTTGAAGACAAACAATTTGGTCCAAACTTTTGTCCCACTGCACATATATCCCCCTATTTCTAGTCGGAGCATCTCCCCAAATAAAAACTAAGTGGCGACGTCCCTTATCCTCATTGCAGGGTATGGGTGTTTTGACTGCTAGCGGCTTTTACCTTGAAGTGGGCGCAACTGGAAAATTATATTTTATCTTGGTTTCTCAGGTCTGCTTGGGTATATGTGCTATGCAACTAGCAATACAAAACACTTTGCTTATTGGAATAGAGCTATATCTGCTTTTCAGGCCAGGTCAGGCTTTCTTGATTGGCTGCAAGGTGGTTCCATGTGAAATACAGGATATGTACAGATTATCATTGTTTTTAAAATATACCCACAGACAATAATGCTAATTCATCATAATAAGATGGCGTAGCTTTGTTGGTTGCATTGCTCATTTACCAAAAAGATCCTGGGTTTTCTGAGATAACTAAAAAGTAACTAAAGGAGTTTCCTGATGATGATCATTTTGTCGTGCTATTGGGATTCATCCTTTGATACCTTAAAAGTATCAAGCTATAAAGTGGTGCAGTATAAGGCTTAACTTTGGCATCATTTGTGAATTCTGTGTGACAGCAAGTCACTTGGTGCCCCCCATCGGCGCCCCTTCTAGTCAGCGGCACTGTCACATAATTTTTACAGGGTGGACGGACCCGAGCTGGTGCTAACTGGAGAAAGCCAATTTTGAGCATATTTAGTACCTGACAGCATTAATGATGATGGACCAAAAATTTTGGGGGACAACCCCCTGGTTGGCCAACAAGGGAGATGCCTCCCCTCGTTTTCAGCTCCTATGCTTCTAGTGATGTGAACCAAAGTTTGAGGTTGACATGCTGGGTGAATCAACCCCACATGCTTCAGCAAGCCTGGCTTTGCACGTTAGACATCTACAGCTGACATTTATTGAGTATTTACTCCAGGCAAATACAATGGATGGTACTATTCTATGCAAAGAGTGAGAAGTTGAGGTACATTGCTTTTACCATTATTGTACCATGCTAAATTCACTGACACACTGCCCATTTCACCATGTTGACCTACAAACCCCAAAGTATGTTTGGTGAGCTATCGCCGATGGAGTTGGCCGCCTACCGGAGATTGCGGGGCAACTTGCCGGTCGTGGCATTGTGAGAAGGTATTCGGCGGCGGCGGCTTCCCCACCTGGGCCTGCGACAACGGTAGTCGCCTGGGTAACTGTGGCCCAACCCGGACCAGCGGCGGCGACGGCCCAACCCGGGCCAGCGGCGGCTCCTTGGAACAGCGGTGGCCCCCTCTGATTCAGTCGGTCCTCGCCATACTCGTGAACGTGACACCGGCGATGTATCGACGAAGAAGTTCGATGTGCCGATGTGCAGTCTACGGCGTCATGGTCTCCCCCTTCCCCAACTATCCATCGCCTCGCGCCTCACGAACACCGTCGCCTCCCGCCTTGCTAGTGCCGTCACCCTCCGCCTCACCAGTGCCGTCACCTCCCACCTCACTAATTCCGTCACCTCGCGTACACCGATCTAGGGGGTGGGGGTAGGATAGACCCTCGGCGCCATCTGAAATGGTCACGGCAACCCCCTAAAAGTTGAATTGCGCCCCCTAAAATGTCGCTTCCCACCCACCACCCCCCTAGTATGCGAGAATCAGTGCCCACCGATAGGATTTTGCGCCCACCTGAAAAGTTTTGCAGGCAAATAGCGGCGCACACTGGAAAGGTGCCCCCGACGATCGGCAATCTCGGAGCCGTCCATGCCTTCCCGGGGGTGCCATCCGGACCAGGGGGCGCATTTTTTGACCGGAAAAATATTTCAGGCGGGCGCAAAATCCTAGCAATGGGTGCCGATTTTCGCATCCTTGGAAAAAGGGTGGGAAGCCACATTTCAGGGGGGCGCCATCAACCCTTCAGGCGGCGCCGCAACCATCCAGAGGCATAGGCAGGGGCGTTGCCACGGAATTTTCGCAGGGGGGACAGACCCGGGCTGGTGCTGACCGGGGAGGCTAATTTTGAGCATATTCGGTAACTGACAGCATTAATGGCCATTGACCCAAAAATTTGGGGGACGTCTCCCCCTGGTTGGCAAACAGGGGGGACGCGTCCACCCCGTCGTCCCCGCTTTCGGCGCCCATGCATAGGCAGATCCAGGGGGTGAGGCACGTGCCTCTCCGATTGACCCTCTGCACCCCCTGAAATGGTCACGGTGCCCCCTAAAATTTCGATTCCCCCAGAATGTGAAAATCGGCGTCCACCGATGGGATTTGGTGCCCACCTCATACGTTTTTTCTGGTCAAAAGTGGCGCCCCCCTGGTCCGGATGGCGCCAACCCGGAAAGGTACCCCCGATCGGCCATCCTGGATTCGCCTATGATCCAGAGGCGCATATAGTCGATCGGAGGGGCACCTGCCCCTTTAATTGACTCCCAATCTGTATGATATTTCCGAGACTGTAGACATTTTAAAATATACATACTAAGGATTATGAAGAACATGGTCATATATAGATATAGCCATTTTCAAGCTGGCCTTTTCCGCTTTCATTGGCATCGGCACGTGCATCACGCTTCCAGCGCGGACCGAGGGCTGCAGCGGCGGGGTGTGGTGCATGGCGTCACCGCCAGCACCGGCGGCGACCCGCACTCCTTGCCGCTGTTCTGGGAGTCGCCGTACATGCGGGGAGACCAACGAAAGTGTTTTGTTGCCCCTTATAAATAAATATACATAAAACCAAAGATTATAAATTTCAGCAAGTGAGTAGCTTGTGGGCGTCTCCGATGCAACCATGCATTAGATGTTTGAGCCGGTTGCGCTGGATGAGATTGAAACTTTTGTTCCTAAAATACATGTAACATAACGATCGTAGCTAACATACCGTGAGTAAACATTCATTAGAGAACAAACTTGGCGTTGCGTAATTATCGCCCAAGTTTCCCGAACGCGGCCTCTCTCTATGGCCTTGAGCGCGGCCATGCTGATCTCAGTAAGCTGTCCGGTGATTGGTTCTTGGCCATGACGTAGTTAGTGACGTCAAGCTGGCATCTCGTGCCTAAGTAGCCGACCTCAAAATTTGCTTCTGCATATGGAAGCCTTTGAAAAAATCCCTCCAGACAAATCTGGAGACCGAAAAGACCGGATCTAGAGGCTTGGGAGACTTTTGAAAAAACCGACCCTGGAGGTCGGTTTTTTTAAAAAGACCCCCAAGATCTTGGGATATTTCTAAAATATATATCCATTAATTTAGATTTATTTATGGAATTTAGTGCCAGGAAAAGCTCAGAATCAAGATATTTAGGGTCATTGCTTTCAATTTTGGGTAAGCATATTTCTCTAACTTCTATAGTTTCACTGAAATGAATGCCGGTTTTTTTGGCTTGGGAAATGTTAAAAAAACTACCAAAAGTCTCCCAAGGTTGATTTCAATTTATTCACGTTGTGAAAACGGCTATTGTCATCCTTTAAAGCACTGTGATGAGCATTAGCACGCAGTCGGACAGGGTTTAAGCATAATTGACCGAGGTGGCCGGAAACCCTTCATAGCAGAAAAAAACATCGATGAGCAAGTTAATTAGGGAAACAACTTTGAAAATTGGTCCACTATGATTGCGCACTGACTGGCCTATAGGCTTACAAAATCAGACATATATTCCTAAATAACCATAATCTGCGGTCACATCACACCAGTTCAAATGCATTGCAGACCTAGCTGTGCGATGATCCCTTTATGATATTTTCCCGCTCAAAGTGTATTCACAACCTTGTTTTGCACAATCACGGCATTTCGCAAAGTGCCCTTTACGGCCTACATTGGACCTCTATGACCTTATATGACCTTGACGATACTGGTCTAGGTCCATAAAATCTAGCTTAAGTAAAACATTCTACAGCCCTCACAAAACTCGAAACGCGCGTTTTCCTAACCCTAATAATTGTTGGGGTTTAACGACGCACCAACTGCCAGGGTCATACGGCGTCGCCCGCGTTTTCCTAACCCTCTGGCGAGATCTCAGGGGAGGCACTAGGCACTTCGGGACCCTCTTCATTACCTGTTGACGCCAGACCCCCTCCACTGTGCGTTTTAAAAACAAAAGCAGATATAAAAAACAGATGTTCTAACCTATTTTAATGGAAGGAGAAAAGTTCAATTTTTAATTGGAACATTCCATTTTGAACAAAAGGTGGACCAGCAAATTTTGAATGTGACGTTAGGTCAAGCTCAAACCACAATTTATTCACAAGTGTTCTACGGTCAAATGGACTTCACATCAGAGCTTTTCGGCTCATTTCAATCTTTAATGCATAGTTTCATTAATTTCTGTGTTTTATGGTCACCTAAAAAGCAGATTAGCAGATTTTCACCAAAAAGCACTGTAAGCAGATTTTCAAAAATGCCTTAGGCAATAACTTCTGAAGTTTCACTCCAATCGAGCTAAAACTTTCAGATCCGTCTTTAGAAATCATGAGAACTCTATAAAATTATTTTGAAGAAAATGGAAGAGGTACCGTGTAGATTTTCCATTTGCCTGGTCGATTCGTGGTGGAATTGCCCGGTGTCACAATCGTGATCTCAAATGTAGATCTGAATTAGAAAGCCGATGAGTCAAAGAACGTTTTAGATATTGTCAACTTTTTCTAATATTCGACGGAAAAATACAACTCCAAAAATAAAGTAGAATGACGCTTTTGACTCCGAATAATTATCATGCTTATCTGGAAAATAATTCTGGGGTGCTTCAGGATCCCCTCCACTGCGCTTCTTAAGCCCAAATTTGAGTAAAGTGTGAAATGTTGTAATTTTATCACTAGTTGAATGGTTCCCAGCTAAATTGATAAAATTCACCCACGTATTCCGTCCTTAGGAATAAATTCAGGCTAAAAGTGGAAAAAATTCCCAGTGCGCGATGGCCCCTGGTGGGGCAAAGGTGGCGCCGAACCTCCGGTGGGGCGCGTGTTAAAGGGAATGTGGCACCTTGGTCGAATCCTGGAATTTAGTGTAATTAGGGGTACTTTTAGCCGAAAATAATGAAACCACTCATGATTTCTCTGAAAAATGTACAATAAGCTCAATATTCTGATTTTTAAAATACTCCTCTAGGAAAAGAAATAAATATCAGCCTGTGGATGATGTCATGATCTGGCAAACACTACTATACTTGAAACGCTTCAAGGGCTTCGATTGGATGATGCTCATCATGACGTCAGCATATGTCGTCACACCAACAGTCATGACAACTGTGGCCTGCAGCTAAGGGTACATGAGAGGTACATTCGAGGTAGGTTTTAACTTTTTTTCTACGGAAATCTCGAGTTCTAAGACAAATGATATATTGAGTACCGGGTTTCCCGACCTGCTTTACAACTTGGCTATCTCAGTTAAAATCACGTTATGAAAGTGCCACATTCCCTTTAAGAGTTGTATTTTTAAGCGCACTTATCATAGGCAGATTCAGCGGGTGAATGCCCTCTCATCATGCTTTCGGTGCTCTCACACTGTTTATTTGTTTATTAGTGCTATATGAGCAACGGGGTCATGCCTAGAGGTGGGGCTTTTTAGAAAAGCTAGTCCCGGTCCCGCCCAACATTTCTTGGTCCCCGCCTAGTCCCTGCGAGGAAGGATGTGGTCCCGGCCTAGTCCTGCGAGGAAGGATGTGGTCCCGGCCTAGTCCCTGCGAGGAAGGATGTGGTCCCGGCCTAGTCCCTGCGAGGAAGGATGTGGTCCCGGCCTAGTCCCTGCGAGGAAGGATGTGGTCCCGGCCTAGTCCCGGCGAGGAAGGATATGGTCCCGGCCTAGTCCCGGCAGCCTGTTTTTCCACTTTATTGGCTTTCTAATGTACTAATTTCTTGTCGATTAAGAACGAAACATATTAAGCAAATTCACATCGCCAGTTAGTAAAAATCAACATAAAGAATGAATCATAGCTTCAGGAAATCCTAACGTACTATCATGGAAAACTGCCTGAATTATCTGAGGATCTCTGAGGAAATGTTTGCATGTTAAGCCCTTAACAGGTAAGAAACTATAAGTCAATCCAAATTTAAGCAGCATAACACCTCCAGTCTGTCCATCCATAAACATTCAATCAATAAGCATACCTAGGATTTATCAGGGAAGGTCAGGACACAAATTCCTTCAACATCCCTAAGATCAAATCACCAAAGTACATAGGACCAATTTGACATATCACTTTTGCAGTGGGCATGTGACTGAAGCACTATTTTTGACTGTTTAAAACAATGCTCTCTGTTTAATGTATGAGCCTCTTTAGCTTCTTTGGGGCCACCTGTGCCTATCTGGGACTCCGTTAGGTCGTAAAGGCACTCAGCTGGTCTGGCACCTTAGCTTGTATGGGCCTCCGGAGCTGCTTTTGGGTCCCCTCAGCGTAACAGGGCCCCTGGTTGAATTTTAACCCCCTGAACTGAATCTTAACCGCCTGAGCTAGTGATCGCCCGAGCTTACTTAGGACCCGTTTAGATGGTTAAGCCCCCCCCCCACGCCGACCTTGGGAGGCCTGTGTTGGATTGGGCCCCCTGATTTGACATTGGGCCTCCTGAGAGAGAGCCTCGCAAAAGGCCTCTGGGCTATTCTGGGTCCTTGAGAGAGTATCGCACATGAGTTTACTGGCCTGATCTTGGGGTTCCAGCTTGTTTGAGCCTACCTGAGCTGAAAAGGGCTCCTGAAGTAGAATTTCACGGAAACCCTGAGCTAGTCTAGGGGCCCTGAGAGGAATTATGTAAGAGGTTTCACACTGAGTCCGAAGGCTCCTAGCTGGGATAGTGTCACTTGAAGTGGCAAGGGCCCTTGAGTTGGCATTGGGCCCGTTTAACTGGTATGGATCAAAATAGCTTGTCTGGACCAGTTATGCTGATCTGGGTCCCACTTTTTGTAACATTTTTCACAGACCCACAAAGTCTAACAGCAAATCCAATCTGTCGGTTTTCTTCATATATAATATGTATTGCACATATAATCATCGATATAACTGTCTAGCCTCTCCCATGACATGAAGTGGACCGGGACGTGATCACTGAGAATGGTAGGCGCTAAATTTTGGCCGTCGTTGACGAGGCATGTGGTCTGAAGTAAATGACTGTATGGTGTAAGAATATCAGATACACTGACTTTAAGCCGTTTGCAATTGATAGCTACAGCAAAACGGGTCAAGCAAAATTATATTTTTAGGAAAAAGTTCGTTTGGCCTTAAAAGAATAACGGAAAATAGCATGCCCACTTATAGATAGGGAGACTTGAGATAGGGAGAATTCGTTATCTGGGGTTCTCCTACACAGGATTCGCTGCTGGGGGAGCATCTGTTGAGATCACCAGTGAAATGTATTATCTGAGCGCGTTGGCATCTGTTGAGATCACCAGTGAGATGTATTATCTGAGCGCCTTGGCTTTAATGTCACCTACTCTCCTTCGTAGCCGGTTAACTTTCTTGTATAAAATTTCTCAACCTGCCTGTTAGTGCGAGGGTTAAGCCCCATTTACTATTTTACACCCACCTGCTATTTCATGTAACTGTTTTGGTCTTAAGGATGACGGCGTAGCCGAACCTTGGCGGCATTTCTGTCCTTTTACTATTATTGTTTCCTTTACTTGTTTTATGGGCGCACAATGGTCTCAGTTGTCGGCGCGTCCTAAAACACCAAAGATACGAATGAGGATGATAATGGAACACGGAGGTCATTGTGGGTCTGCCCCCCCCCCCACTGTTTGTGAAAATGTTCCCATTTCAGTCAAACTGGGGAAAGGTACGAGGTACAACCACTGAAACTGACTCCATCTCCCGAGACGAGCTCTCAGAGCTCGCTGAGACTGACTGGCGGGCATCCAGATTAGCAATCGGGAGGGGCCCCAGAGCTGAAACTGATTCTCAGGGGTCCCTGATAATAATAATTTTTGGGGCTAATTGACGCACCAGCTGCGAGGGTCATATCGCTTCACCAACTCCTTCCCTTTTGGAAGGGTTTCTCGGGAGCCAGCTTGCTCATTATTCAGGGAAACCACCGGGCCTTGCACCTGGGTCGGCGGCTTGAAAGCCAGCTGCGCTGACTACTACACTACCGCGACCCCAAGGGGTTCCTAAGACTGAATCTCTGATTCCTGAGCCAACTCACGGGGCCCTAAATAGATAACCCTTTACGGTGCTTGAGATAATCCCCAGGATGGGGCGGGAGGGAGGCAGCAGCATGACAGTCTGAGCAGACATTTTTCTGCCGTTTGCCTAAGCGTACCCCAAAAAGAAACACCATACAGACATCGGCGTATGAACAAGGTTAGCTGTATCCATACCTTTCGCCAAGGAAGGAGATGCCTCCTTTGTCATTAACGTCGAACCCAGAGTCTTTGTATCCCCATCCATTCCACTTTAACAGCTCCTGCCTGTAAAAAAGCAAAAGTCACACGCAGCACTGCAATACAACAGGTAGTAGGGTGGAGAAAAATCAAATAATTATTGGGGCTTATCGACGCACCAACTGCCAGGTCATAGGCGTCGCCAACTCTCTCCCTGTTGGAAGGGTGAGAGGTTGGCGACGCCATATGAAAAATCAAACTATTTGGATCGTTCCTTACCATTGTTTTTATACTGCACTCGGGCTAATGAAACTACGAGCAGTTCGGCTACGAGCAGTTCTCCGGCCACCTCGGAAAAACAGGTGGTGGGGCCTCCGAGGCCCCCTCCAGTGCGCGTGTTAAGCAGCCTACCTCCAGTGGGTGATAGCAACCCCTTGGCCCCTTTTCCCCCGTTCCAGGGGAGGCTCCAGCGTGTTTTTTGGCGTGAGTGGCTTCCTCCTATGCACAGGAGGATAGGGGGAGGGGGTGCCCCAATCGACCCTCGGCGCCCGAAAGGTCGATGGCGCCCCGAAACGTCGCTTCCCCCAGGATGCGAAATCGGCGCCACCGATAGGATTTGCGCCCATCTGATAGGTTTGCCGGTAAAGTGGCGCCCCTGGGCCGGATGGCACCCCGGGAAGGTGCCCCCACCCCGATCGGCAATCCTGGATCCGCCTATGCTCCTCGGAAGTCTCAGGAGGATCCACGCGTTGGATATCTGGGGCTGATCCGGAGGGGTACCAGTAGCCGGGCGCTTAGTGGGCGATCGCCCCGCGCTACCGGCTCAAAGTTTCTACGCACAGCCGCCACTGATGGTGTCGGGTTTGGCGGCTGCGAGGCTGGTGTGGTCGGGAAGGCTGCAAGAGCATCACCCGTAGGAGGTACGATAGGGGACAGTGGTCGAGCCGCCCCGTGGGGACTGTTTGCCCCTCTCGTCTACAATGTCCACCCCTCGGCATTGGAGGGGTTCAGGTTCAGGAGGGGCACCAGGTGCCGGCTCCGACTCACCAGCAGGAGTCACTGGCTGATGACCAGGGGCGGGGCTTTCCCCCTTCCCCATCCCCAGCAGGTGCCAGGGGCGGGGCTTTCCCCGTTCCCCATCCCCAGCAGGTGCCAGGGGCGGAGGATTTCCCCGTTCCCCATCCCCAGCAGGTGCCAGGGGCGGGGATTTCCCCCGCTCCCCATCCCCAGCAGGTGCCAGGGGCGGGGATTTCCCCCGTTCCCCATCCCCAGCAGGTGCCAGGGGCGGGGGATTTCCCCGCTCCCCATCCCCAGCAGGTGCCAGGGGCGGGGATTTCCCCGTTCCCCATCCCCAGCAGGTGCCAGGGGCGGGGATTTCCCCGCTCCCCATCCCCAGCAGGTGCCAGGGGCGGGGATTTCCCCGTTCCCCATCCCCAGCAGGTGCCAGGGGTGGGGAGATGGGGGCGGAAGCGGCGATGAGATGACCAGCCCCATTCTCCCTGCCAGGCGGACAAAGTCCGCCATGGTCAAGGCGCGGATGGGTCATCCGCGGACATCTACGAACACCATCTGAAGCAGACTGTGAGTACGATTTCTGTGGGCGTATGGGCTCATAGGTATCACGAGCCTCTTGGAAAGTCATTAGTTCCTTGACCTTGATGGCCATGAACTCCTTTTCTCTCCCAAGAACAGGAGAGCTACGACCATAGGCTGCGTGTGGGCTCTGTCCCTCTCCGCACTTAAAGGGAAAACGTAAAACCAGACTTGCATACATGACACCTCTGACCTCCCGGACATTTTGGCTTAGAAATGGCCGACCTAAACAATGACAACTTAAAGGGAATGTGGCAGCTTGGTCGAATCCTGGAGTTAAGTGTGATTAGGGGTACTTTTAGCCAAAAATCATGGAATCGTCCATGATTTCTCTGAAAAATGTATAAAAAGTTCAATATTTTGATTGTTTAAAGCGCACCTCTAGGGAAAAAATAATAATCTGCCTGTGGATGATGTCATGATCTGGCAACCACTACCATATTCCATAGGCTTCCAGGGTTTCGACTGGCTGATACACATTCCCTTTAAAGGGTATCTGGCACCTTTATAACGTGAGTTTAACTGAGATAGCTTAGTTATGGAGCATGCCAGAAAACCCGGTACTCTATATATAATTTGTCTTGAAACTAAAAATTTCCGTAGAGAAAAGCTAAAAACTACTTGAAATGTACCCCTCATATACTTCAAGCAGCAGGCCAGTTGGCAGGCTGTTGGTGTGACGACATATGCTGACGTCACGGTGAGTAATCAATCAATTGAAGCCTATTGAATATGGCAGTAGTTGCCAGATCATGACTTCATCCACAGGCAGAGGTTCATTTTTCACCCTAGAGGAGCATTTTTAAAATAAAAATATTAGCCGTTTTCACAACGTCAAATAAACTTAGGAGTCTTTCTGCAGGTTTTTTTGGAAGCACTGTAATACTGCTGCCATCTTTAAGATTTTTTCCCAAGAATCTTGGGAACTTATTGAGAAGAATTATCTGGCACATCTGGCATCGCTTCACAGTCGACGGGCAGCCTGTGCTGAGTGTCGCGGATTTTAGTGATGTGAAATTCAATTTAAATAAGTCGTATAATGTTGATAAGTTTTGAAGTCTGCGGCGAGGAGCATGATGATGAGTTGTTAAGATGTTCCCGGCCTCTCCCCTCGAATCCGGAAATGTAAAAACACTGAAGATTATATATTCGGGCACAGCCCTTCATCAGAATCGTGGAGTAAATATCAATAATTTTCAGTCCTAGATAGCCAGACCTCGAATTGAGCTTGCTCAATTGGAGGTCTATTCGAGGTCTGGCTTTTAGAATCGTGGAGTAAATATCAATAATTCTCAGTCCGAGAGTTGCCAGACCTCGAATTGAGCTTGCTCAATTAGAGGTCTATTCGAGGTCAGGCTAATAGCTCAATTCGAGGTCTGGCTATACTAGGACTGAGAATTATTGATATTTACTCCACGATTCTGATGAAGGGCTGTGCCCGAATATATAATCTTCAGTGCTTTTTACATTTCCGGATTCGAGGGAGAGGCCAGGAACATCTTAACAAGTCGTATAATGGGTAAAATTTGCATCAGTTATATTCCTGCTACTCCAGTTGTTTCAAATCATTTAGAGTTTTTTTTCTCGGCTTCTTTATCAGCTGAGAAATAAGTCCAAAACAGAAAGAGTAGGGACCAAGGTAGCGTCTGCTCTTGTAATACTCAGGTAACTTTCCAGTTGAAGCCATGTACATGTATCACCACACTGACGCGCACACTAACACAACGAATGGAAAAAACACACAAAACAGGAAGCGCACATTTAATCATCCACTCGACTGACTAGAAAACTACAAAAGTTGACCGTCACATTCGCCTGAAACTGTACCTTGTTTGCAAACAGGTGACACACACAAGCCAAAACGATTCCATCCTATCGAGAGAGGAGGTGGGGCTTTTGGGAAAAGCTGGTCCCGGTCCCGGTCCCAGCCAAAATGTTTTGGTCCCGGCCTAGTCCGGGCAGGAAGGATGTGGTCCCGGCCTAGTCCCGGCAGCCTTTTTCCTACTTTATAGGCTTTCAAATATCCTAATTTCTTGTGGATTAAGAGCTAAACATATTAAGCACATTCATATCATCAGTTAGGTACAGAAATCAACATAAAGTATGAATCATGGCTTCACAAAATTCTTACCTGCTATTATGAAACATTTCCACAATTATCTGCCAATGCTCTATGAGGAGACGTTTGCACGTTTAACCCTTAACATGTAAGAAGATATAGGTCAAGCCAAATTTAGGCAGTATAAAAGCTCCCTTCTGTCCATCATGAACATTCAATTAATAACACTAGTCAACAAGATTTAACTTTTGCCATGGATCCAATGCGAAATAGTCCGTTTCTAAGATAATTTGTGGCACTGAACACGAATCTGGCAGGAGAAATGTCGTATCAGATCAGAATTTCGAGATCCAGTATGTCTGTGTGTCGTCTTTGTGCAGGCCTACTTGGCATCAGCGACCTTGTCAGTGCGAAACCCAAGAGGTCTAGGAAAATGAACGTTTGGGTGTTTGTGGAGGGTAGGGTATTCTACCCTAAACCTGATTTTCATAGACCTAGGTCAATATATACATGCGTGAATAAATGCTTGCCATGCTTGAATAGACTGCTGCTTGTAGAGCCTTAGTATTTGAGGAAAACTGGTGCCTACGTTTTCAGTCATCAAAGTAAATATGTATCCAGAAATAACTTAGTGCCCCTTGTTTGCCAAGAAGCAGTTTTAACGATGCTTAGCAAAGACCATCTCTGGTGAACACCGTCATTGTCTAGCCTCTGATCAGATTGGTTTTCGATTGTTGAATACTCTGAAAACATTTTCCCTGAAAAGTGAGTGCGTTCATATTATTTCCAAAGTGCGTGTTGACTTAAACCTCGTCTCGAACCCATTCTCTTGCTTCATTAAGTTACCAACTATGATTGTCATCAGGAACTATGCCGCAAGAGGAGTTCTATGCGAAATTTGTTGCTGCGAAAGATAAGAAAGAAATGAAAACGCAGTCGGTGCCGAATTCCACTTATGATGAGATCGTCAAAGACTTAGGGGACATTAAGGTTCATGGAAAGCTGTACTTAGCGAGACACTACTCGCACTTCAAAAATTATGATGTAATTACAATTGCAAGAGAGCACAAGTTGATCAACAAAAACATGCATATCAATCGATTCCCAACAACAATTCAGACGCAATGATATCAAAATAAACCCTGTATCTCCATTTCATGCAAAGTAACTGATCTAAGTCTGAAAACTGCTTAAATAACCCCAGATGACCTCTCAGAGGTCATAGGTCAAATATTGCAGCATGAACCTGGAAAGGGACCCAGGATACCACGATTTGGAGAATATGAAGGTATTTTCAGCTTTATCTACACAAATAGAGACCAATTTCTGTTTTTTCCATGTATTTCCAATGGAGAGGTCATGGCGCGTGCTTGACCTGAGGTCATCCATATGAAAAATCTCGGAATATATGGTGTACCACTTGGTGAGCCAATTATGTGGTATAAGTTTCAATCCGGTAGATTTACCAATTTATTTCTTATACCACCTTAAACATTATTTTTCTAGCTGAGGTCACTTGACCTGCACTGGTGACCTGACCTGAGATGAACCAGCCCTAAAATTTTGGGGAAAGCTGTAGAATTGATCAAGGATAAAGTGTGCCAAGTATGGCGGAGCTTCGCGCCGCCATTTCTCGTGCCGCCGGTAAAAACCCGAGAGGGGGTGTTCAAACACCCCCACAAAGGCGAAGGTTAATGCAGTAAAGAACAACCACGCCAACATTAGCCGTGCGACTGTCGAGCTTTACCTGGAAACCTGCAAAAACTGCGAGAAGAAGAAAACACGACCACAGAATACGGTAGTGTCTCTCCAAATCATTACTGATGACATGACCAGACGTGATCAAGTCGGCCTCATCGATTGGCACAGTGAATGGAAGGATGGATATGCCTATATACTAAATTTTCAGGACCACCTCACCAAATTCGTAGTGTTGCGTCCACTCAGAACAAAGTCAGCAGAAGAGATGGCATACAACCTATTTGACATTTTCTGTATCTTTGGAGCCCCCAACATTCTGCAAGTAAGTTTTATTAGAGATGATGCTGCAGTTTGCGCGGAGCTGGTCCAAAAATAGTATTAAATGCACTGTTGCTTCAATCCACTGTTCTTTGGATCTCGTTGCTCTGATGTGGGCTGCAGTACAACAATCTGTATGTCAAAGGGGTGAATAAAGACAAAAACGCTAATTTTTGTCATAAACTATCTTGAATTTGACTGCAAACATATTTAACAAGTATCTAAAATGACTAGTAACTCAATCAAAGTACATACTTACCTAGTGTGACAATTAAGATTTCACTAAAACAGGGATCGCTTATGCATAGGCGGTTTCAGAAGGATATATAGCTATCAGTCAATATTTAACCGTGTCGTGACAGCTATTGATAGACACAGGGCAGTGTCATGACAAAAGTTATTGCCAAAAGAACTTCCAAATCATTGATGAAGTATTTCTCCTATTCAAACTATTATTGACCTGGTTGACATGTCACTCACTTGCACCTCGCGATTGACAATTTTTTTCCTAACCGACATACCATCAACTAAGTCAACTTATCATTATCTGCTACACACATCTTTACCAGCTTTGGCCCGTTTGCAAAAGTCCGGCCCGTTTGCAAACGGGCCGGACGCTATGCAGACGGGCCGGCCCATTTGCAAACGGGCCGATTTTCCATACGGGCCGTAACATACAAATATATATATATATATATATATATATATATATATATATATATAGTCTTATTAAGTTGTTGTAGCCATTCGAGACAAATATGCAATTCTTCAATAAATTTGGATTTATCCGTGTTTGGTGCTTTGTACATTTGGCAGACAATGAACGACCTGTCTTGAGTTTTCGCACTGACACATACTACTTCGGCAGTTGAGGATGACGGGCAATGTAACTGGGTAGGCGATAAATCGTCTTTTACGTAAATGCCCGCACCCCCTCCCCTTTTGCCGACACGATGGGAAAAATAAGCTTTGTATGAGGGAATTATAAATAAATTTTCGAGCTCTTTGTTAATCCAAGTTTCAGAAATTGCTATCACATGAAAGGGAATACCTATCTCTTTAAGTAAATCACAAAGCTCATTTTGCTTGTTCAAAAGCGATTGGATGTTTAAATGAAAAATACCTACATTGAGCTGGTTCGATGCAAACTGACCGCTCAATCTCGAGGGTGAGTAATAAGAACAAGTGGTTCTTATTCTATCAAAATCATAGTGAGCTTCTAAGTTGTCGTCCACTGTCAGGGAAGCAAAGGGATCAATCGTCCTATCTTGGAATGCCAGTCCATAATTATTCATTCAATTAACCTGGATAATAAACAGTGCCTAACAGACCTAAAGCGAATCAGATACGCCGCCTAGGAACAAGAAAATCACTTATTCGAAGACGATTTCGTTTCAAAACCGGAGTCCAGAGAATGGTACGGACCAGAAGCTCCAAAATCTAAATCTCGGTACAAGTCTAATTACTGGAAAGTTATTTTGTTATTTTAGTTTTTATTTCACGCATGAAAATTAATAATCAAAACTTGTTATACATTTTATACTTGTTTTATATATTATTAACAATTGATGAGAAGAGAATTCGCAAGGCTGTGGGTTTTATAATTCAATAATGAGCTAAATTAATTTCTAATGCTAATAATGACACCATTCAGCCCCAACAGCCCCCTAAAAACACGCCGGAAAGGATAGAAATACATGCCGTCAAAAACACAATACAGGCAGGAACAGTGCCTGTCAGAAGATGCATGCTATGTCTTTGAAAAAAGTCAAAAGTAACGAGGTCCAAAATCCAGTTCAGTGATACAGCCGCCTGGCCGCGTGCGGTGGGACCGGACAGTACAGCTGGACCCCGCCTGGCCGCGTGGGGACCGGACAGTACAGCTGGACCCCGCCTGGCTGCGTGGGGACCGGACAGTACAGCTGGACCCCGCCTGGACGCGTGGGGACCCGACAGTACATCTGGACCCCGCCTGGCCGCGTGGGGACCGGACAGTACAGCTGGACCCCGGCTGGCCGCGTGGGGACCGCACAGTACAGCTGGACCCCGCCTGGACATGTGTAGTGAGACCGGACAGTACAGCTGGACCCCGCCTGGACGCGTGTAGTGAGACCGGACAGTACAGCTGGATCCCGCCTGGCCGCGTGGGGACCGGACAGTACAGCTGGACCCCGCCTGGACATGTGTAGTGAGACCAGACAGTACAGCTGGACCCCGCCTGGACGCGTGTAGTGGGACTGGACAGTACAACTGGACCCCGCCTGGCCGCGTGGGGACCGGACAGTACAGCTGGACCCCGCCTGGACGCGTGTAGTGAGACCAGACAGTACAGCTGGACCCCGCCTGGACGCGTGTAGTGGGACCGGACAGTACAGCTGGACACCGCCTGGCTGCGTGGGGACCGGACAGTACAGGTGGACCCCGCCTGGACATGTGTAGTGGGACCGGACAGTACAGGTGGACCCCGGCTGGCTAAGTGGGGACCGGACAGTACCGCTGGACCCCGCCTGGCCGCGTGGGGACCGGACAGTACAGCTCAGAACCACCAGTTACTATGGAGCAGCGCAAAAACAGGCTTACCTGCGCTTTGGCAAGGAGTTGGTGTGTACGAGCTCGCTGGTCTCCATGCTGCAGGAGTTGGTGTGTACAAGCTTGCTGGTCTCCATGCTGCCAGTGGTGAATCAGGGGTAACGTTCCTTCTGAAACGCCAGTCAGAGGTCTTAGACACTGCTGAGTCGTGCCTCATATGGATCAGAAAACTACATTCGTTCTCCCCACAGTTGTTAACATTTCTTGCACGGCATGCGCTGCCGGATAGAAACGGATTCCTTCAATTGAAATAGTAGAATAGCCCTTTATTTTGAACTTTAAAGTATGTGGAAATATAACGCAGAAAGCTTTGGGATACATCAACAGCGGTTTCTCGACAGGCTCCTAAACCTGCTATCCCCATTTGAAACCATTTATAAGAGTGGGCCGCTGCCTTTGATTTGATCGATTTGTTGTGTGAGGTTTCCGATAGCGTAAATTCACGAAATGGCCTACACGAAATGTTATTTTAAAGCTTTTATGAAATGCCTTTAAAGCTTTTGAAGTGATAACTTGATAAGTGACACCGGCCAGTGAATCTTCAACGTTCCCCTCTGAATAAGAGAAACTATTCACCAAAACAGCAACCACTCATCAACTCTGTTAATTTTCGCTAATGCTGCTTACAAAAGTATGAAAGAATTTTGACAATGCTTTTAACACCCGCCCTGATGGAGCTCCCAGCCACCTTCGCCCTCGTGAGGGAGTGTAACACTCCCCCTCAAACTCGGCTCCTATGAGGGATAGCGAAAAACGCGAACGCTGTTGGATAGCTCATAAGAATTCATAAAGAAACTACATCCGTTACCTTTTACCTCAGGTCAATATTGAGGTCATGACAGATCATTGAAGGTGACATGTTAAAGAAGAGTTTCGGGCTCTAGCCTCTGACAGATAGGAATTAGAATTATTTTGTAGGCACCATTCGCTTCCTCTCGTTACGTCGGATCGAATGAAATATAATATCACCATATTCACATTAGAACCAACACAGCAGACGTGGGCGTTTCGGCCGTAGTCTCCGTCAGCATCTAAAGGATCGGCGATTAAGAACACGTCACCAAGACATGTTGCGGTCTCATCGTTTGGATTTTTGTGCAAAATAATATGCGACAGAACTATAAAAGCACCGTTTCTGAGGATATGCAAATAATGTTATTTATTATTAAATGTATGCAAGCTTGGCATAAAATGCAAGAATTATTATTATTACCATAACTATTCTATTTTGTCTCTTGCTTAAAGGAAATGTGGCACCTTCATAACGTGATTTTAACTGAGACAGCCAACTTGTAAAGCAAGTCGGAAAACCCAATACTCCATATATCATTTGTCTTGGAACTCGGTATTTCCGTAGAAAAAAGCTAAAACCTACCTGACACCAACCCCCTCATCAGCCCCTCGCCGGGCGGCCATTGTTGTGAGTTGCTGGTGTGACGACATATGCTGACGTCACGATGAGCATCAGCCAATCGAAGCCCTTGAAGCGTTTCAAGTATGGTAGTGGTTGCCAGATCATGACATCATCCACAGGCAGATATTTATTAATTTTCCCAGAGGAGTATTTTTAAAAACAAAATATTGAGCTTATTGAACATTCTTCAGAGAAATCATGAGTGGTTTCATTATTTTTGGCTAAAAGTACGCCTAATTTTACTAAATTCCAGGATTCGATCAAGGTGCCACATTCCCTTTAACTAGACCCTAATAAAACCGCTTATTGTTCCCAATTCATGAAACCACGCCTAAGGTTTAAAAGTTTCATTTCTAGCTATTTGTCCTACATCTGTGGCTCTCCTATATCTTTGTTTTTACAAACTGCTATAATTTAAGCTCTATCCCAGTTTGGCAAAATATTTGTTTTATGGAATGTATGACAAATGCACTGAATTGTGAGTTGTTTCAAATGTCTCTTGTATTTCCTTTTAATTTTATTTTTAAACCCCTTCCTTGTTACACTATGTATGATTTCATAGAAGACCCGCACGGTACCTGGTACACTACAATTTTTGAATCTGGGTCGTCTGAACAGGCTTTTTTGCTAAGATGTTACTAACTTTTTACCGAAACAAAATGTTTCTTTGCAACCCGTTCAAGTTTGTTCGCAACAATTTCAGCTGGTTTCGAGCACGATATTGTAACAAATCGCACCACTTCCTTTTTGTTGGCTTTCGCGGATAGTTTTTGGATTTCTAGAGCTTTCTTTTTCGTATTTATCAGAAAACCCCTCGGATGTTTTAGCTCCGTGAACGATGTTATAATATTTTCTATTTCTTCATGCAGATATTCTTCACTGCAAATGCGTCAGACCAAAAGAAAAAAACACTACCATTCCTCGCTTCACCCTATCACTATGACCTGAGTAATAATGAAGATAGCATTCCTTGTTCGTTGGCTTTCGATATAAGTTCAAAGATGTAGACTGTCCTGTCTCCTCGAATCCTGATGTAAAAAACACACTTGTATATACATAACACATTGTATATTCGGGCACAGCCCTTCATCAGAATTATGCAGGTGGACCTCGAAGCGAGCTTCATACAAATGCCTTTTAGAATGAATTCTTTTAAGAATGGATGTCGCGACAATAACGATCTTGGTACCTCTGACCTAAAGGTTGCGTCCATGATACAACAAAACTAGAACAGTAGTTGTGTGACAGAATTCTCTTTTATTTCAGCCAAACACTTGCTTTTCATTAATAATGAAAAATTCGCTGTCATCACTGTTGGGGTTTTTGGGCGCACTGACAGCTTCGTCACATCGCGTCCATAACACTAAACAAAGGATATCTGTGGGGGCTGCAACAGGTCAGGTGCTAAACAACTGTTATACCTCCTAAAAAGTAATAAGCCTGCCGTATAATCGCTTGTTTCTGTCCGCTACAGAAATGAAGAGAGAAAAAAATTACAAGGGTGAATAAATGACATTGAATGCGGCGCTCTTTAAGAAGGCTGATATTGTTGCCACATCGACTGACGGCGACTCACCAATAAGGGACTCAAATGAAACATCTGCTGGGAACTGAACCCTCCTCTCAATCTCAAAGTCCCGGCGGTCAGTGAGACCATGCTTAACAGTGAGTTGTTCCCCTCATTGCGGGCACTCCAGTGGCTCGACTCCTCTCAGCAGAAACGAGTGAGTGGAGTAGGTGTTTCCTATACGCAATCTGGCTAAAACAACCTCGTCCATTCTACATCTTGCGTCGGTCGATGGCCATGCACCAATCCTGGGCTTCAAAATGCGCAATTTGGAGCCCTTGGGATCATTATCCCATCGATGTTGCCAAGAGTCGAATGCATACCGCCGGATGGAAGGTAAACAGTCAGAGAAAGGCACTTTTATTCCTGGGGGTACCATGCCCCGAGACGCTTCCTTCGCCGCAGTGTCACTCTGCTCATTACCAGGTACTCCTACGTGACTGGGCACCCATGCTAGTATGAACTGTTTTTGTTGGCAGTGTACTCTGTGCAACTTACTCCGAATAATTTCTAGAATATATGACGATGAGGGATGAAAATCGAATGACATTAGCGCTTGCAAAGACGGCAGTGAGTCAGCAAATACAACGTGTTCGCGTCTTCTCGACCATAAGACCTGATCTAAAAGGGGCGTTCCAGCACAGATCGAATAGGCCCCAGGAGCGGATCCAGGAATTTTCGCTAGGGGGCCGCAGCGCTGGGGGCGCCACTTTCATGGCCAGGGGCGCCATTTTTAGGCCGGCTGGGGGCGCCAAATTTTATTTTCTTTGCCCATTTAAAGTATTGTTTTTGCAAACCGAATCAGTTAACCCGCGCCCCGGTGGGCCTCCGAGTCACCTTCGCCCTGGTGAGGGTGTTTGAACACCCCCTCGCGAACTCGGCCCCCATGCAGGATATCGAAAAAACGCGAACCCTGGTGGATAGCTCATACAAATTCATGAAGACACTATATTAGTCACTTTTTGGCTCAGATCAACATTGAGGTCATGACAGGTCAAAGAATTTGACATTTTGAGCAAAGTTGTTGGGCTCTAGCGTCTGGCAGCGTTGAGTTAGAATCGTTTTGTAGGCCCTGTTCGCTTTCTCTCGTCACGGCGAATCGAATGCTGTATAATATGAGCACACTAGGTCAAAACACAAATCACCTCACCTCAGGCCAGGTCAAGGTCACTTTTTGACTTAGCATAGTCCATATGCCTATAAATCGAATGGCAATAGCAATCCAAACGCAATGGTATAAATATAAAAGCTCTATCATCATTTCATGCAAAGTTATTGAATCAAGTCTGAAAACTGCTTAAGTAGCTCCAGATGACCTCTCAGAGGTCACAGATCAAAAATGGCACAATGAACCTAACAAGGGGCCTAGGATACTTCGATTTGAAAAATATGAAGGTGTTATCACCTTTATCTGCACAAATACAGACCATTTTCTGTTTTCCTCTGTATTTCCAATGGAGAGGTCATGGTCCGTATTTGACCTTATGTCATCGATATAAAAAATCCCGGAACTTTTTGGAGAAATCGGTGGGGCCATTACGTGTTATAAGTTTTAATCCGATAGATTCACCCATTTCCTACTTATGCCACCTTAAACATCTTTTTAGGTAAGGTCACTTGACCTGCACTGATGACCTGACCTGAGATGACCCAAGCTTAAAATTTTGAGGAAACTTGCGGAAGCGATTAAGAATACGGTGTGCCAAGTACGGCGGCGCTTCGCGACGCCGTTTTTTCTTGCCGCCCGAAAAACCGGAGGGGTGTGTTCTAACAGCCCCCCCACTGGGGCGAGGGCCAAAGAGGTAATTAGAGATTCATGATTTCTTTAAAAAATGAGGAAAGATCATAGCTTTGGATGTATCTAAAATACAGCTCAGCAGTGGTAAAAATTGAATGTATTTCTTTGACGTTTATTTTATTGATGCACTCGAACCCATGGTTAGTAAAGACACTCTGGGACCCGGGGATACTGCATGGTGACTATTTTCTCCCCAATCAGTGATCAAAATTATCTTCAGAGGCCTTAAACAGTTTGTAGAAGACCAAGGAATATTTAGAACAGGTCCGTCTCATTCAATGAGCCCATGTTTGTCATTAGGGATATTATTTTAAGGGTCTAATAAACTACTAGGTCAGAGCAGTGATCCCAGCTCCCTTCAACCTGAGCTAACCAGCCACGAAGGATCTATGACTTAAGTTCATGGACCTTGGCTTACTTCAAGACCCCAGTTATTGTACACCTTTCTAAGACTATATTCTAATATTATGCCCTCCTAAGACTTGAATGAGACAAGTAACTTTTCGAATTCCAATGTGGTATTTTGACCTCCTTCCGTGCGTAACCACGCTCCACGTAGGACAAGCGTACCCGGGATGCACAGGGACCAGTACCGACCTAGCCTACGCAGAATATCAGCATACCGATCTAAGGTGCGCACTACGATCACAATGCTGATTTGACCCCACCAGTGTGTGGGCGCAGACTGGAAATCAGAATAAAATGTCGACGTGCGTGCGCTCATTCTTATGTACTCTCGGCATCATAATACGGCCCCTGGCGACCCTAAGGCAAGCAAAGGCCCAGTTTAGGGATACTCCACATCAGAGATCAACTCGGAAAAATGTGTTTGTGTCTCCCTTCAGCGGCATATACCTGAATTTTTGCAGGAACTATAGCTAGCCGTAACCAGATTTTGGCCGTTGCCCTGCCTTCGCTGTGCTCTGGCAGCGAGCGACATTGGACTCTCGACTGACCAAAGTGAACTCGAAGTCGTGCACAGTGTACACTTGTACACTTTCCGGCTTTCTCCAGGGGTTCACTAACTGGAAAATTAGATCCTAATGGATTTAAGGGTCCCACCAGTCCTACTCACAGCAGTCAAAGACTGTCATGGATGGTTCCCCGCCTGGATGCAGGGGGGCCAGCGACTTACCGATTAGACCTCAGGTTACCTCATGGCTTTCCACAGGAATATGGCAGGCCTTACTGGTCACGGAAAGACATGTTGGTCCCGGAGTATCCTTTTTACAGACTGTGCGTTCAGTTCCAAATATATATTTACGATACAGAGTGCTCTTATGGTCACATGGGGTATCGCCCTGTCCGATAAAAAAACCATGCTGGCAAGACATGGCCCTGACTGCGACCGAAAGCTCTGTTAGTTACAGAGATCCCTGTTGACCTTAGATTGCCCTATTGATAACGAGGAGACTCCTGGTCCCAAAGGATCCAAAGGCCCAAACACTCAAGCTTGTCACAGCATCCCCCGCTGGCCACAAAGGGCATTCTCGGTAGCACACAGAAGGCTCTTCTGACTACATTGGGCCCTGCCGACCACGGAATGATGTGCTGGTCATGCTTGCCACAGAGCGCCCTGTTGAAAACAGGTGACCCACCCGATTAAAGAGTGTCCTCCTGCCCCTAGGGGACCCTGACGATCACATATAGGGCGTCGCTTGCCGCAGAGGGTCACGCTTGTAACAGCAAGTCATACTGGTCCCGAGGTTTACGCTTGGTCATAAATTGGCGTAGCCCGGCTGCCCTTCGCGCGATCTTTTCCCTTCGGGTGCCTCTCATGCGACTGTGCTAGCCACCCCACCCTTTTGCTACGTTTCTTACCCTCCCTACTATAGTTTCATCACTCAATCAACTCTCCTTCCCCGATCACCAAGGCATTTACGTGGCAGAAGTCGTTGCTCAGAACTTGGCCAACATCTCTCGAACTGAGCCGTGCGTAAAAGTTTAGAACAAAGTCATCCACCAGAAGTCTGTTTCCCATGCACTGTATTGGAAAGGTTGCAGACTTCATTACACGCCACTTCAGCTAATATACAAACTCAGCTGACCATCTACCTGGGTTTTTCTTGATTGTAGTATAGTTTTATACGAAAGTTCCAAATATGTATTCGACAAAATCCGTATTTGGGGCAGTTTTTCTGTTAAAATGTGTTTTACAAAACAAAAAAAACTCACTGCAGCTTCCGAAATATCTAACGAAAAATACAATGTTGGACATTTGCTTAAACACCAAAGTGCTCAAAATCCAATGATTTGAAACAACTATCCTTATTGTTATCAAAGTGTCTGAAATTTTGAAAGAAAGCCGTAAAAGGCAATGCCAGATACCGTGCCACCTTGCTCTGTCGGGTCAAATGTTCAATTTGGTACGAAATGCAGCATCGGCGTGAATTTTTCTTGGAAGGTATATTTGGTAACATTAAAGCAGCATACTGTATGAATTACGTTGCAAAAATAGCCAGTTTTAAACGTCTTTAAAATGTATCCCAAATCCAGCTCTATCAAACCAGCCGCAAACTCAACCTATCCAAGGTGATGATGTTAGAGGTCGCGCTTGACCAACACTAACCGAGCTTATCTATCACTGATCTACAACCGAGAGGGGTGGGTACATGGACGATCCAGGATTTCGATAAGGGGGAGCGAAGTCTCCGGGGGCAGTCAGACTACCATTTGGGGGTCGGCCTTTGGTATTATGGATCTTTGTGATGCCAATTTTGCGTATTTGTGATGCCATTTGAAAAAGTGCCGATAAAAAAGACACGTTGCCAAGAAAAGGAAGAATTTCTCAAAGTGCCTCGAGTTAAACAAACAACAACGAATAGGACACCTTCTACCTGGATTACATTTTGAAGCAGAATTTACGCAGAGACGGCCTTTGGAGATTTTGCGAACCAGTCGTTGCAGTTAACCTTGTCTGCGCAGAGGGGATAGTGATAAATCCATAATATTCGGGATAAGGCGAAACTTTTTGCTGTTTACAAACTTGTGGGAGAGGACGCCACCAAAATTCTGCAGGTGCCTCCTGCCGAGCTCTCAATGTTTTTCTTACACAGATGACGTGGGAATTTCGCATTGCTGTCTGGACACAGCCTTTCATTAGTGGCACTGCGAAAAAAACCTCGGCAAAATAAGTAAATGATCGAAGTCAACACCTTATAGGGTTATCAGTAGATCCGGAATGTTTTCTAAACAAATTTAAGGGATATTGGTCTATGTGCACAGAATTTGCTTCACAAGTAACATTATTTTTTACCAGTCCCCTATATTCCATCGTAGTATGTTCTTGTCGCAAAAGACAACACAACCACATATCGGACGGGCACACAACCACACATCGGATGGGCATGAATCCGCCCTGGGGGATCCTGCGTGGTAACGGAGCAAAATGACACCGATCGATACCCAAAGCAAACATTAAAAGAACTCGGGGAAATTGTTACCACGCAAAGCTGAGAGCTGTCCATGTTGCAGTGGGATGCCCTAAGGCTGAAAAAGAGCGGGCAATCGCGAAATTGGGGCACCCGATACAAAGAAGAGGAAATTCGAAGTTAAAGGCGGTACACGTAAAAATGGGGCGCCCCAAGGCTAAGAAAGAGCAGAAAATTGTGGAAAATGGGCGCGCAATCATGCACTAGAGGGCAGTCAAAAGTGGACGAGAGCGATCAATTTTACGGTGGTCCGCTTTATAGCAAAAAGGGACGGTCAATCATGATTTAAGGGGTTCCGAACCACAAAGCGGAGGGCGGCCAGAGGTGAATGAGGGCAGTCCACGTTGAAGCAGGGTGCTCTAAGGTTGCACAAAAGTGGCCAACAGTGGAGAAGGTGCGCGCAATCATACAGAAGAGAGGGGATAAAATAGATGGGGGCAGTCCATGTTGCAGTAGGGCAGCCTAGGGCTGAAAAGCGGGTCAATTATGAAAAAGGGGAGCCCAGTCACAAAGTTAAGGGCGCCTGTAGGTAAATGAGGGTGCTCCACGTCGCAAAAGTCCGCCAAGGGCTGAAAAAGGGTGGAAAAACGTGAAATATGGGTTTCCCAACCATAAAATAGAGAGCGTCCGGAGGTGAGAAAGGGGTCCACATTGAAGTGAGGCGCCCCAGATCTGCAAAGGAGCGGCAATAGTGGAGAACAGGCGAACAATCATGCAGCAGAGGGCGGCCAAAGGAAGGTACAGTCCCCCGCAATTGAAATTGCCATAACTAGGCTCGACCGGTTTAGGATGGATATCTTGCATCCTATGGTGCCTATAGGTTTAGAAACGGGTGCATCATGTGTATTTTTTCAAGAGCTTTCCAGTGGTCACCATTACTTACTAATCTGACATCTGGGTGAGAAAATATTACACAATTACTGATTTTGCTGCTTTCTGACGGGGTAGTCTTCGGCTGACTTGCCACCGCCTCTGATAATCCCTGACCCTCTCGCCCATACCTGGACCACGTGACCTCACAGATGAATGGGCGGTTGGCATTGTGCCAGCTCATTCATCCCTCTCACAAATCTTGTCGTGTCTGAGGGGCACTCGTATTGTAATTGCTCCCACTGTGTTGCTGTGTGCTGGACAACTGGCGTCACTGACCTGGGGCCCCGGTCAGTGGCAGAAACCACGCAATGCAGTGGCAGAACCACGAGTTGCTTTTTTGAGGGGGAGCAATATCCAATAAGATAGGCACAGATGGGGCCAACCATCGGAATATATTTTGCTGCGGGGAAGCACACGAATTTTCCCTCCTATATTCGTCCTTGTGCTTGGGTTGCGAAACATGTAAGCTGTCATTGGCTGCCGGGCTCCCCTCACCTGCATGTTTATTTAGACAGGATTCTGGTAAAACGGCTGATACAGTGATACAACTTTGTTTGGAGGTTTCATTAAAATAATATTTTCAGATACTCGTCAGAAGAGGGGACAGTTGGAGCCATAGGTGGATCCAAGGGTAAAGGAATGCAGGTCCCCCTCATTGACCCTCGGCGTCCCTAAAATGATCACAGCATTCCTCTAAACGGTCGATGGCACTTCCTGAAATGTCACTTCCACCCCTCCCCCAGGATGCGGAAATCGGCACCCCGCCATAGGATTTGGCACCCACCTGAAAGCTTTTACCGGCCAAAAGTGGCACCCAATTTGTACGGATGACGTCCCACCCCCGGCAAGGTGACCCCCATCGGTGATCCTGGATCCCCCTATGGTGGGGGCAGGCCCCCAATTTTCATTAAACATCGCGATTTAAGAAACAATAGGAAAATCGGGCATTGTGTGGGCAGCATTTTGCGAAGGTCTCAAGAAGCCTGAACCTGACGAGGTTTTGTTTTTAGATGGGAAATTTTCTTGTCAAGGGTGACGGTTCACTGGCTCTATCACTGTTTCGTCGGTGGCGGCGATTATTTATTATGGGACAATTGCTTCCAACTAAATGAGCTTAATTCCGTCCACAGAGAATTTTTAAATTTCTAGCTTGAGAACCTTTGTAGAGTCTATTTCTCGGGAGCATAAAACTGTGCCCTCGCTTGAATAAAATCACGCAGTCGTCTCCCCTCAACGAACGGCAACCATTGCTTTAACTGGGGAGGATTGAGTTTCCATGAACTGGCCTCTAGACTGACATCACACGGTGCAAGCTTGGCATAGCGTTTGCGATAGTCTCTAAAAAAATTGTTGGGGTTAGACGACGCTCCAGCTCTCAAAGTTATATGGCGTTACCAACTCTCACCCTGTAAGGAGAGATTTGGTGCATTTGATCATCATACCTATTCAGAGAATCTGCCTGGACATGAACCCAAGGAGTTGAACCCGGGGGAGTTGAGCCAGGGAATCAGCGCTAGGTTTCTTGCGGCCTTTTGGCAGCACCCTCACTTGTCGGAAGGATATGATCATATTTTATGCTGAAAATATTAGATAATTTGTAGCAGTATTACAAAGGTATAAAAGCCTATGTAGCAGCTTTAGCGGTGATAGTGATCGTTGTTGAGAGTATCATTAGCGGTAAAATTGGTCAGTGATGGATCTAGGCGGTAGTTTTGGTGGGACAAACAAAAATCGAAACGCAAGAAAAAACGTCGCGCAGTGAAAGCTTTTGCAACAATCTAACTAGCCGGCAGGTTGGGGAGGCGGGGAGTGGGGAGTAAATATAAGTCGAAAAGCAAAACAAACTGAGTGAAATATGTGGCCACAAAATGCTTGCTTTCGATATCCAAGGATCATTCATCCAAATACGATTTTAAATATCAAGAGGACCAGGCTCCAATATTCACACTGAAGTTGACTGGTTCTGCTTGAAAATGATTTCTTCAGTTAAAGCACCAACACCTTGCTTATGAACTTAAAAAGAGCCGGGGAAAAGGTCGACAGCTTGGGGGAGGGGGATAACATTATGGTTTTGCTCCGAGCTTTTTCGTTCGGGGAGAAAATACGTATTGTCCCCTTCCCCTTGGGTCCTCCATTAGAACTGGGTGCTGTTTGAGGGGTCTCGTTGCCACGTGCGACCACCGAGGGTAAAAGGGCAGTGAATAGTGAATGTTTCTCTGATGAAATCCACCAACTCGAGAGCTACTACTCTTCGAAATTTAGCACGACATTGGTTCCAGCTATTATTGATGTTAAAATTGTTCGATGTGTCGCTGAAATGAAAAGATTTTAGGATAAATATTGTTTACATATTCTGGTTGGGCGAAACCAGAATATTACCCGGGGGACCTTGTAACCAAAGCCTACCTTTGGCGGACGCAGGGGGCATTCCGGTCATGGCCCCCCAAAGCGCTGAAGGGGGGCCAAACTATCTTTCCCCCCAAACGCCGGAGAAATTTTTGAAAAAAGGTGTGTACACTAAGCCTGTAGAGCAAAAAAATATTCGCTTCCCCCTCCCCCCCGGAGAGCGATCATGCACTTGGAGAGGTAGCTTATACTAGATCTGTCGAGCACTGAAAAAAGGTGTTTACAATAGGTATGTAGAGCAAAAAATCTTCGCTCCCACCCTCTTCCCCCCCACAGGAGGACAGGCAGACATGGGTTTGCCCCCCAAAACTCGGGTCTGCGTACGCCCCTGAAGCTCCCTTGACCTGAGAGGGTATATTACCAACAAGACTAAAATTGGACTGGAAACGAATGTTAAGCTGGTCTGATTCTGGTTTAGCCCGAGAGATTATTATCAGTATATTGTTTTGGGATTTCATTGAGTTTAAATCTTTAGCCTCGATAAATTTTTTAGAACTCCCGCAGCCTAATATTGAGCCCCTTGGGCTAAAGGGTGTTTTAAGCTCGTGCAATCTTTCGAAAGCCTAGCTGGCTCAGAGGCCCCTAACTATCGTGCATCCTTAGCTGCCATCTCAACTTAACGTATCTGCATTGGTTTTGGTCGCCCGGAAAGAGGCACATAAGCATTTATCACTAACTTTAAGAATTGTTGGGGTTTAACGACGCACCAACTGCCAGGGTCATACGGCGTCCCAAACTCTCACCCTGTTGGAAGGGATTTTGGGGATCAGATCGACTTATTCAGAGGCTCCGCCGGGACTTGAACCCGGGACTGGTGGCTTAGAAGACAAGGGTGCTATCCACTAAGCCACCTCATCCCCTTATCACTAACTTTATACGATATTATACGTAATAAAAATTTTTGGGCTTATCGATGCACCAACTGCCAGTGTCATATGGTGTCGCCAACTTTTTTACTGTTGAAAAGATATCCCGGGAACCAGCTTGCTCCTTGTTCAGGGAAACCGCCGGGCCTTGAACCCGGGTCGGCTGGGTGGAATCCAGCTACGCTGACCACTCCAATACAGCGTCTCTAGCATTTAATTGGAATTGAAGACATCCCTCTAGCTGAATACTGATTTGTGCAAATCAGGATATATTTGAATATAAGCTGATGACCATTGTTGGTTGGCAGCCCCTACCAATGGTCCCCAGCCTTTGGAATTTTTCCCTAACTGGCAAACAGTACCCCTCTAGCTCGAAATACCTGAAGGCCTTTCCCGTTTGGCAAGGGCTAATGTGACCTTTGAGGAAGGTCGTTATGAGCACATAACCAGGCAAGCAAGGGCAAAGTAGGAAACCGAAGAGCCTAATAAAGAAAACAATAGCTCTTTTTCGATTCATGTAATGTTCCCTTTGTGCCCATCCCCCAGCAACGTGAGAGTTGGCGACACTATATAGCCTCAACAGTCGGTGTGTAAGCCCCCAAAGCTGCTTTGAACCCATTTTCTTCCTTTGTCCCTGGAAAAATGCGAAAACAAGCAAGACCTGAATGTGTGTATTTCGCTCTGGACACATGAGCAACAAGAAAACAGTGGAATGAAATTCAGGCAGAATATCTGCTCCTAATTTCGAAACATTTCAAATAAATATGAGGATTCAGTACTTGCAAGTCGATAGTTTTAGTCATTTTTAGTGTAGTGGCAGGTTTCGACTCATTACCTCATGCATTTATCTACCAATTTTTGTGATTGAGACCCCATTAGCCAAACGGCACTTTTTCATGCTCCCTTCTTGTTCTTCATAAGGAGTTTTAGCGACCTAGCGTTCATGAATTGTAGCCAAATATGTTAATCATTTTCATTTTAACCATTTTCTGGTCCATAAGTCCTGATTACCATATAATAAAGAGATATTTATTTACCTATTTTGCAGCACAATGGTGACAATACTATCAGCATAATTCACAACAGGAACAGACACCCATGGAACAGGCATATATGTTAAACCTGATAAACAATTTGAATTCAAACTTACCCCACAACCCCAGGCCATTCCATTGATAAGCTAAGCGGGGAATATAAAGGAAAAATATGCCCATATACATAATTTTAATCGCCTTTGTGCTCTTCCCGGGCCCCATCCTCATTTTTGGCGAGTTATTCGGAGCCGATTTAAATGAGAGACTAGTCGACTTACACCAATTTATGGTTATCAGCCTGACAACTTATAACTGTAAATTGATAACAGTTCAGGTCAGGTGAACGAGTTTTAACGTGATTTCCACGCCCATGTGGGTCATTTTTGTTTTTCTTAGATAAGAACGATAAAGCAAGGGAAAAACGCGACTCCTACAGCAGGCCATGGTCGAGTTTCCTCCTCATTCAAAAGCTCTTCGAAATAAAAATTTCCCAGATATCGTCTAGTTATTTTGAGATCACGTCAGTAAAGACGCTACCAGGGATCACCGGAGGTCATAGTTTCGAGCTTGTTTGTGCTCATATCTTTAGAACAAGACGGCAAGGAGCTTCCAGCGCCATTTCTATTTTTCGTATCACCTTTGCCTCTTGAGTTAACAGGGGAAAGGGAGATGGACTGACGCCCCACGTCGTAGTGGGTGCGAAAAGAGGCCAGGTGGTGTCTGGTTGACATACTTGGCTTTTCCCATTATTATCCCTTGCACCTGATTGGATTCAGCCAAATCAAAAATTTTTGGCGTCGTCTTCACCCCTCCCCGGAGAGAGGGGGGTCTGAACACCATCCCTCAGATTTTTCCGACTGTGCATAAAAATGCCGGCGCGAAGCGCCGCCGTAATTGGCGCTCCCTATCCGTAATTAATTCTTCAACATTTTCTAGAATTTTACGTTTGCACCATCTCAGGTCAGGTCAACAGTGCAGGTCAAGTTACCTCAACTCCAAAAAGTTTAAGATTTCATGAGAAGGAACGGTGTGAATCTGTCTTCTTAAAACTCATATCACATAATAGCCCCATCAATTAGCGCAAAACATATTCCGGGATTTTACATATCGATGACCTAGGATCAAATACAGATCATGACCTCTCCATTGGAAATGCATGGGAAAACAAAAATTGAGGGAAATGGTTTTATTTCTGTTGATATGTAGTTGAATACCTTCACATTCTCCAAATCGTAATAGCTTAAGCCCCTCTCCAGGCTCATGGTGCAAGTTTGGACCTGTGATCTCTGAGAGGTCATCTTGGATTGCTTAAACCGCGCCCCAGTGGGCCTACGAGCCATCTTTGCCCTGGTGGGAGGGGGTGTTTGAACACCCCTCGAACTCGGCCTCTACGTGGGATAGCGAAAAAAGCGAACGCAGTTGGATAGTTCATACAAATTCATGAAGAAATTACATTTGTCACTTTTTGGCTCAGGTCAATTTTGAGGTCATGACAGGTCAAAGGAAGTGGGATTTTGAGTAGAGTTTTTGGTATCTAGCGTCTGGAGAGTTGAGTAAGACACCATTCGCTTCCTCTCGTCACGGAAAATCGAATGATAAATCAAATCGGAAAATCGAACGAGCCATACTAGGTCAAAACTTAAAAATGACCAGACCTCAGCTCAGGGTCACTTTTTAACCTAGCATAGTCAATATGCAATCAATCGACTCGCAATAGCAATCTGAACGCAATGATATCAAAATAAAAGCTGGATCATTTCATGCAGTTATTGACATAAGTCTGAAAACTGCTTAAATAGCCCCAGATGACCTCTCAGAGGTCACAGGTCAAAAATTGCAACAGGAGCCTGGAAAGGGTCCCAGGATACTACGATTTAGGGAATATTGAGGTTTTCTCAGCTGTTGAGTACACAAATACAGCCAAATTTCTGTTTTCCCATGTATTTACAATAGCGAGGTCATGGTCCGTAGTTGACCTTAGGTCATCGATATGAAAAATCCCGGAATATATGTTGTAGCACTCGGTGGGCCCATTATATGGAATAAGTTTTAATTCGATAAATTCACCTATTTCTTACTTATGCCGCTTAAACATTTTTGGAGGTGAGGTCACCTGCACTGGTGACCTGAACTGAGATGACCCAACCTTAAAATTTGGGGAAAAGTTGCGGAATCAATCAAGGATAAAGTGTGCTAAGTACGGCGGCGCCTCGCGCCGCCGTTTTTTCGTGCCGCCGGAAAACACCCGAGGGGGTGTTTAAGCACCTTCCACCGGGGCGAGGGTTAAACAGGTAGACTTGGGTCAATAATTTCGCAGGAAATGATGAAAAAGTTTTTTATTTTGATACCATTACGGTTGGATTGTTATTGCAAGTTGATTGATATGCATATTGATTATGCTAGATCAGATAAAGACCTTGACCCAGCTTTAGGTCACGTTACTTTTATGATTTCATGTAGTATAGTCATATTATACATGGTTCAATTTTCCGTAAAAAGAGGAAGCCAATGGCGCCATACAGTTTATACTAACTGAATTCAGTCAGACGATAGGCCCCATAAACTCCTCTACACCCTATCACATTTTTTTACCTGTCATGACCTAAATATTGACCTGAGACAAAAAGTGAGTAATGTAGTTTCGCGATAAATTCTTATGAACCATCTACCAGTGTTCGCGTTTCCCTCTATCCTGCATAGGAGCCGGGTTCGAGGGGAAGTGTTCTCCCCTACAGCACAAGATGGCTCGGACACCCACCGGGGCGGGTGTTAAATAACAAAATTCGGCCACAGGGTGCCGTTTTAAACCCCATGAACTCTAGTCCCCCAGAAAAAATATTTCAGCAGTGATCCTGTGAGCCTTATGAGGCTGGAAACATTGTTTGAAGCCATAACTCAGACATACCCAGTCTTGGACTCTCGTGCCCAGGCGCCTCGGTCACTGGACGGACCGCCTGGGGCTAGACACCTGCGAGACAGTACTGATCACCTCGGTTCAAAACACTGTGCCCCCTGCCTGCCACACACTATTTACTACGTGTGGCCTTGCACCTGTCGTTGTAAACACGTAGTAATCACGTGACCCAGGTATGCGTGCCAGTCGAGCGAAGGGTCGGGGATTATCAGGGGCGGTGGCAAGTCAGCCGAAGACTACCCCGTCAAAATGCAGCAAAATCAGTAATTGTGTAATATTTTCTCACGCAGATGTCAGATTAGGAAATAATGGTAACCACTGGAAAGCTCTTGCAAAAATACATAAGAAGAACACGTTTATAAAGCTATAGACGCCATAGGTTGCGAGATATTCATCCTAAACCGGTCGAGCCTAGTCATGGCAATTTCAATTGCGGGGGACTGTACATGCGGTCCATGTTGCAGCGGGGCGCTCTAGAGTTGAAAAGGGCGGCCAATCGTTAAATTTGGGGGCCTAACCACAAAGAAGAGGGCGTAAAAATCGATGAGAGTGGTCCTCATTGAAGTGTGACGCCTATTAGTAACCCAGGGCATGATATATGACCGGGTGCTTAGGTTTATAAATGAGTCCAGCGGTGATGCAGCATGGGAGTGCCAAAAGTTGAGTGTGGTACACCCTGTGGGACGCCGGTGGTCTAGCCGGGGTTAGTGTGGTGAGTTAATCATTTAGTTATTTTGATTTTCGGGCGAGGGATGGTAATGGTGATAGTGCATCGGGGGACGTTGATACTTCACAGAGGCGATACCGATACTGGATTTATGGATACCGGTGATGCAGGCAATGGGCGCCTGCAGTACATAGGCGTGGAACCGTCAGTGGAGCGTCTGTGGGAGCAAATAATTCATCATAGGGACACTGGTAGGGTAACAACAGGGTAGAAAGGGAGTACATGAATAGGGCACTGGTTGGGCAACAGGGAGGAGAAGGCAGTGCATGGGAAAGGCGCTGACGGCGCAGTTTGGCCATCAAGGAGACACCGAAGCTGAAGTTTGGAGCTTCCGGTGATACAGCTTGGGGGTACTCGCATTCAGTGACATTTGTGGGAGCTGTCAAGGGGAGGTGCTGGTAAGACAACGGGCCACGTTGGGGATGCAAGAAATGCAAAATAAAAAGAAGCTGTATGGGGTTTCTGGCAGGGATGTGTTGGTGCGTTCATGGAGCGAACGATAGGCACCCATCATGCACCATGGAGGCGCTGGAGGCACGGAGTGTGCTGTCAAAAGTTGGGGCACCCATAGTGCCGCGTGGCGGGGGTAGGGGGGTGCTGAGCGCCGGTAGAGCAAAAGTAAGATAAGCAGAAATGTGTGGGCGCCTATAGTAAAGTGTGGGGGCACCAATGGAGCAAAAGGAAAGCACCAATGTACCATGGGGGCCGCTAAACAGAGTGGTTTGTCGAAATGTGGGGGCACTCCCGATGAGCCCACGGCGGGAGATGAAGGCGCCAGTGGAATAACAGGCACCAATGATTCATTATGGGGGCGCCAGTGATACAGACTGATGTGTCAAAAGATGGTGGGAAGAGGCGGGGGAGGGCGCCCATAAAGCTAAAAGCAGACAACAATAATGCATCATAAGAGTGGGGCTCCAGCGGTATAGAAGGGGCTGTTGAAAGGTGAAGACCCTCTCAGTGGGGCATGGGGGCGCCGTTTGAGATTAAAAACAACGCACCAATGATACACCATGGGGAGCCAGAGGTACAGAGCGGGTCCAACAAGCAGGGGCGCCCACAGTGAAGCGTGGGGGCGCCGGTGGAGTGCACAAAAGACACAAATGATGCCCAGTGGGGATGCCGGTGGTACATGCAGGGTTTCAACACATGGGGCGCCCACAGTGACGCGTGGGGGTGCCGGTGGAGCAAAAGCGAGACATCAATGCTGCACCATGGAGGCGCCAGTGGTATAGAGTGGATTTTCCGAAGGTGGGGGCGCCCGTAGTGAGGATTGGGGCGCCTATAGTTTATAGCGGGATGCCAAGAAGTAAGAGAGCCCACAATGAGTCTTGGGGCGCCGGTGGAGTGAAACGAAGGCACCAATGATGCACTATGGGGACGCAAGTGGTATAGAGCGGATTGTTAGAAGGTGGGGGCGCCCGTAGTGAGGAGTGGGGATCCAGTAGTACATAGCTGGGAGGGAGAGAGTGGGGGGCTCCACTGGTATAAAACGGGCTGGTAAAAGGTGAAGACCCTCTCAGTGAGGCATGGGGGCGCCATTTAAGCAAAAGGCACCAATGATGTACCACGGGGGCGCCAATGGTAAAGAGCGGCTCTAAAAGCAGAGGCACCCACGGTGAAGCGGGGGGCGCCGGTGGAATGCGCAGAAGACACCAATGATGCCCAATGGGGGCGCCGCTGGTACATGCGGCGTTTCAAAAGATGGGGCGCCCACAGTGACGCGTGGGGGCGTCGTTGAAGCAAAAACGAGACATCAATGCTGCACCATCGAGGCGCCAGTGGTATAGAGCGAATTTTTAGAAGATGGGGGCGCCCGTAGTGAAGAGTGGGGCGCCGGTAGTATATAGCGGGGTGTCAACAAGTGGAAGAGCCCACGATGATGCACGATGGGGGGCACCAGTGATACAGGGCTGGTTGTCAAGATGTGGTATTTGCATGCAGAAGCATTACCATGGGGCGCCAGTATTTCCGTTAGGCATGCAAACGTGGAGCAAATGGAGGCGGCCTCCGGGGGTGCCTTAGTGCCGAGGGGCGCCTTACCAGCGAGGGGCCGCGGTCCCCGCGCCCCCCCTGGATCCGCCCCTGCCAGGCCCCTACACAGCATAGTCCGGATTTCGTTCCAATTTCGTCCAATGGGTTTTCAGGAGCGTGAAATCCTGATCTCAGATTATTTCTTTCTCAGACGTACGGTTTCGGAGTTGCTTGAAGAAAATCGTGAAAATCGCCGGCTTCGTCAAAACATGGTGATATACAACGGTTATTTTCAACCTTAAATCTCATTTTTTATCTTCAAATGACACGGGAATAGATTGAACATGTAACAACCAAAGTTTGAGCATCTCGATTTTTATTTAAAAATTTAAAAATTGTTAGAGATGTTCTGACAATTTTTTCAACGATTATTTGAAAGTGTGGCCAGTAATTCACGTTAAAGGAGCCAATAGCAAAAGTGTGCACCTATATCTCCCTGTTTAGTGAAATCAGTAATTTTTTGCGTTCTAGACTTTATTCAAGTGTAATTAGTTATAGAAAGACGCCATGCGCGCAAAAATCCGCGCAGACGACGACCGCCCGGCGCGCCCGGCTGTCGTCGGCGCGGCCGCCGGTGCGTGGGCACGGACAGGAGATTGACTCGGGAGCGTATGAACTCTTGCCATCGTGATTAAAGATGGGAAATAAAAAGAGAAAACACGTGTTCAACAAAAGGGTGAAATCAGTGCAATTTTAATTCCCTTAAGGGTGTACGACTCGCCATATCATAACGTTGCCCATAAAATCGATTACGGATTTGAATCATACATTTGAATTCTGAAAATGAAAAGACGTGTGCATTTGTGCAGGCTTGGTCTGTTTTGTGTATTGAAAAGACATCGTATCGAGTTTTGGGGGCAAACCCATGTCTGCCTCTCCTCCTGGGAGGGGGGGGGGGTGGGAGCGAATATTTTTCTCGACAGACCTAGTGTAAATACCCTTTTCCAAAAATTATCCGGTCTTTGGGGAAAGATAGTTTGGCCCCCCTCGAGCACTTTGGGGGGGCATGGGCGGAATTCCCCCCTGCGTCCGCCAATGAGCTAGATGACAGTGTTACTTGGGCAGCTGGGAGTCAAATGGAGATAAGGCATGTATTCAAGTTGGCTACTTGGTTTCGGACGCCAGTTTTCTGCTGCCGGTGTTGGTGTTCACCTTTTGCGCGACATAGGAATGGTAGAATGCCACGGGATAAGAGGACTTACTGTGCTGACTAGAGGATTTACTTTTTCTAGATTCCTGGTCCCAGAGCCGGCCAGACCCAGCGTGGCCTTGGCATTGTCCCGAAAAAAGTTGAGTTAAAAAACAAATTACAGCCTTGTCTTATACGTTTCAACCAGTGACTTCGATTTTCTATTTCAGCCATCAATTACGTGTAATTGTGTTATTTCATTTCACTTACGAATGGAGCTTATTCCAACAAAATTAGGGTTTGTATTGCCGTTCCAGCGTTAACCAACCCAAAACCCCCTTGGATCGAGAAGAGATCTCCAGCCCTGGCCATGGTATAACACTTTTCGGCCCGACACCTCCCCCGTGACGTCATTTTTAAACAGCCCCATATAGGGTTCAGTAAGACAATTTATGTGTGTATATTCATCCATATTAGGTTATTTATTATATCAAAAATTAACTTGTCACAATCTGATATGGGCCCCAAGGAACACAGGTCTTACTTAAGATTATTACGCTCTCCGATCCTCAGAGGTCCCGGCACGATCCCGGTACAGACCCAATTGATCCCGGCAAAGTCTCGGCCGGGCCCAGCATCTGGTCCCGGCTCTGGGACGCCGGGGCCAAAAATAGAACCTCTGGTGCTGACCCCGTCGAGTGTTCTCCACAAAAGACGCCAACTTACAAGACAGAGTAAATTCAAATTCGCGAAATGTCGCAATTGCTCAAGAAGAACCAGACAGCAGCCGGAGGCAGTTACTGAAGAACTGCTCGCTGCGGAGACACAATCAGCATCAACTGACTCACTGGGCCCTCCATCAGTTTCAGCCGAGGTCAATGTTTCCCATGTATTGCCGGTGCTGGATGGGACTACCGTTAGAACAGACAGGCTTTTGGTTGGACCGATCCTTTGAATTTTGTCTTTTCTCCGCTGTGTGCTTTCAATTTCTGACTACCGTTTTCGAAACATAATAGGATGTGATTGAGATTTGTCATTTTATTTCAGAATCGAAGTGGTAAATGTCAAGGAGGAATGTCCATCTAAACTGTGAACCAAAGTAGGTCACTTTTATGCCTGAATAGAAATTAAAGCTATATTTTGGTACATTGCTTCAACCTCATCTTCCTCCACTGCTGGTAAACCGAACAAAATGCCACTAAATTTAATACACTACTGTCATAACACAGCCCTTTAGCTATGAATTCGCTTCAGCCTGGGACCTAAAGAATATTGATTCCACCTTGCTTCAAAACACATACTTTATAACGTATGTTGTTTACTTTTTTACTCTTAATGCAACCTTACTGAAACTGAAAACATAAGATGAAAGAAAAAGGAAGACTAAAAAATATGTTTTTGTCAATGGCACACCCTACCCTATGAAAACTTCCACAATACCATGTGCTTATGTAGCTGCATGTTTCCCTAGCAACAAACTTCTAACCCACAGCTGAGCACCACACACGTGTCGTCAGCTGGCCGAAGTGCCAGTCGGCCATCGGTGACGCGTGCCAGGCGGCCCATTTTCGCGCGCATGGCGTCACTCTCTGGCTGATTAGACATCGATAAATTCAAGAACACAAAATTTAATTGATGTTATTAGAAACCACAGGCTCAGGGCAACATTTTACCTAAGATCATTTTAAGGTGAATCACTGGCCACACTTAAAAGAAATTGTTTCAAAAATTGAATACAAATGTCCAAAGACTTATAGTTATTAAAAAAACTTAATTTTCAAAGTTGGACAATATAATTTGAAATTCAAGCACGTTTTAAATGAGCATCCATAACGAAGGACTACACAGAAAATGATGATTGTACGACACTATGTTTTGCCACAAACACGGGTTTCACGATTTTCAGCAAGCTGTAACTCCAAAACACGTTTTTTCAGAAAGGAAATATTCTCAAATCTAAATTCTACGCTATTGATAACCCTGTGTACGAAGTCGGAACGAAATATGAGACTATACTATGTACAATCCAGGTGGTGCCTGGTCGATTTGTCCCGGAGCGCCCCAAAACTAGAAAGATGGCATAGAGTTCCGCAGTAAAGACTAATGCTGTCACAGGGAGTGTATAACGTTTTTCGATTTCATCACTTGCATACGCACATCCGATACCGTTTTCCGTCTTAAATCCATCTGTATAGCAAACCTTAAAACCAGGATATATATATATATATATATATATATATATATATATATATCACTTACGTGTTCCCAGAAGACCTGCTGAACTGCACTAGGTGGCAGATCTTTGGTCTTACCAAGTCAGCTGGTGGCAACTTGAGTCTCTGGGAGGGTCCAAGGCTCTAATGCGGAATTCTGGAAGGTCTGAATCTGCTCACAATCAACCCCTGCTTCCCCCAGTCAAGTGCCAATTCTGAGCCCAGGGTGTCTGTTTCAGGACCTGTTTTCTCGCGGAGAGCTGAAGTCATCCAAAAATATCTTACTGTATGTTGGGTGATTTGGAGACTGTTTTGCTTTCAGTGCGTATTTCATCGCAAGGACCCGGTGTCGTAAGTCTAACGGCATCTCATTTGCCTCGATGAGCATGCTGGCGGTAGGCGATGTGCGGAATGCACCGATGATAACTCGAATGGCATGATGATGTATAGTATTTAGCAAAGCTTTTGCTATCTCCGTGGCTGAATCGTATCCTATGCAGCCATATTCATTTTTGAGCGAATTAGCGATCGATACAACATCAAAAGTGTTTTCCTTCTGCACCATACTTAAACTTAGTTATGACCCTCAAAATGTTCAGATCCTTGAAACACCTTTCTCTTGGAATCTTAAAGTGGTTTATCTAGGTCAGTTTAGAGTCAAAAGTCAGGCCCAGGAACCATGCGTGTTTGACTAACTGGACTCTTTCTCCATACATAGTTGATATGGGGTCATCACACGGGCTGCGTCTGCGGCAGAAATGCATACATTTTGTTTTTGTCGTTGAGAAACGCAAGCCATTTTTTAGCTCCACTGCTGCAACTTTGGCAGTCCAGCGGCTGTGGACGACGCAGTTGCCCACGTACTGAAATCGTCCACGAACAGAGCTGTGTTGATATTAGGTGGTAGGTTGTCTGCCACGTCGTTGATTGCTATCGCAGACATGGTCACAGAGATGACGCTACCCTGGGCCGTTCCGCTTCCCTGCGCTCGTTCCTCTGATTGTACGCTGCCTATTCTGAATCTAAATCGACGGCTTCGCAGGAAATTTGAAAAAAACGCCCGTATGACCCCGTATGCCCAATCCAAACACCTTTTGCAGGATGCCATGCCTAAATACTGAATCATAGGCCTGCTTTACGTCGTAAAAATAGCTATTGTGTGTTGTTTGTCAGAGAAGCCTTTGCGGACATCAGCATCGAGAGACCTGAACAAGGAGCAAGCTGGCTCCCGAGAAACCCCTTCCAACAGGGATAGAGTTGGCGACGCCATATGACCCTGGCAGTTGGTGCGTCGATAAGACCCAAAAAAATAGCATCGAGAGAAAGAAGATGGTCGACAGTACTTCTGCCACGGCGAAAACCACACTGGACGTTCGAAAGTAGTTGGTTGGTCTCTAAGCACGGTATTAACCATTCTTTCCAGCAGTTTACACACGCAGGAGGTGAGAGATATCGGGCGCAAGTCATCAGGAGACACGCCTGGCTTTCCTGGTTTGAGGATTGGTATTATGGTGGCCTCGCGCCACTGGTCTAGGAAGTCATCCTGCGTCGATATGGTTAAATATGTCAAGCAGTGATACAAGAGGGCAGTCAGGAGCGTGCCGCAACATCTCGTAGGTAATTGTGTCAGGTCCCGGAGATACATTTTTTGTGTTGTTTAGTACAGCCCCGAGTTCACGCATTGAAAAAGAAAGGTTGTGTGCAGCCGAACACAAAATTGATTTGATTGATTGATTGATTGATTGAAAATTGAAAACGTTTCCAAAATTGATCGGTGTTTTCTCTTCTCGCTCCCGAAAGCGAACGAACTCGAGATCCTGAGATTCCCTACTACACCTTACCTCGAATGCTGCAGCCATACGGTCAGCCACTGCCTGTGGATTGCTGATTTTGACGCTGTTTTCCTTTAACACGCGCATTGACCGGGTTCTCAGCCACCTTCGCCTTGACGGAGGGGGGCGGGTACCCGTCCCCCCCTAAGATCTCGAGAACCACGGTAGGTAGCGAAAAACGGTAAACGGCGTTGGGTAGCTCATCCACTTCTCCATCAAAAATATTTGTACCATTTTTTTTGGTCAGGTCACATTCAAGGTCACGAGAGGTCAAAACATGCCGTAATAGGGACAACATGTAAATTACGTTTTTTGGCCATTACATCTGAACAAGTAGATAGAGCAAAACGACTTGAACTATATGAATCCTCGCAGCAAGCCGAATCGAATGAGATATAATTTGACCTTGCTAGGTCAAATAAAATATTTGACCTGACCTGAGGTCAGGTCAGGGTCAAATGACATAAAATGCATATCATTAGAACCGCAAAGCCAAGCCGAGTCTAATGCAGCTAAAATAAACGCTCTATCACCATCCGTTACTGAGTTATTCAGTAAAAACCATTTTTCCCATGTATTTCCAATGGAGAGGTCATGCCTCGTACCTGACCTTGGGTCATCGATATCAAAAATACCGGAACATATTTTGGAGAACTCGGTGGGGCCATTATGTGATATGAGTTTCAATCAGATAAGTTCACCCTGCTCCGACTTTTGCTATCTTAAACTTTTTTGAGGTCAGGTCACTTGAACTGCACTGGTGACCTGACCTGAGATGAGCTAACCTTAAAATTTTCACAGAAGTTGTAAAAATGATGAGGGAAAAGGTATGCCAAGTACGGCGGCGCTACGCGCCGCCGTTTTTCTGCATCTCCGAAAAACCCGAGGGGGGGCGGGTACTCGCCCCCCGTCAATGCGTGTGTTAATACTGTGGCAGGTGTTGATCGACGCTTTCCTTGTATACTTTGAATACGAGACCAGACCTGTATAGATGGAGTAAAACGGTTGATTGTATTGACATATGCCACCCACCGTCTTCTTTTGGATTATCCATTATGGTGGAGTGAAAAATTCAAACTATATGGATCGTTCCTTAACATTGTTTTTATATTGCGCTAGGCTTTATGAAACTCAGAAGTGAAATATTTTTGGAAATCGGACCGCGGGAACATGAGCAATATCGAGCATTTATGCGTGGATGTTTCAGAAACTTTTGGCGTTGCAGTCTCCATTGGAAACCTTTGGTGCTAGCGTACGGTGGTTTAAGCGCTATCTGTTAGAGCAGATCACGTGCTTTTTTGAAGCGTGGGGATCACCCCAAACACATGTTTGAGGTGGAATATAGATCCTAACTAGTGGACTGGTATATTTTGGTTGCAGCGGCGGATGTAAGAGGGGGAGGGGCTCAAATCCCTTCCCCGAGATGTCTGAGTGCCTATAGTAAATGCATGACTGGAGGCTTTCCGTGGTAGTGACGGGATTGAATGGGAATCCAGTACGATTACAAGACACAGCAATCACTCGACCGATTTTTGTTTCATGGATAGGTTCATGTCATGCTTCGTATAAGATGTTGGCATCAGTTCGTGAAACTTGATCCCCGCCTTAAATGTACCCGTCGCGCCTCTCAAACCCTAGCACGGAACGTGACGCCTCGGTCACTAGTTTAAAGAGAATGTGGCACCTTGTTTCGACGAATATAGTGTATATAGGGGCATTTTTAGCCGAAAATCATAAGAACGTCTTGATTTCTCTGCAAATGCACAATGGGCTCAATATTTTGATTTTAAAATGCTGCTCTAGGGTGAAAAATAAACCTCTGCCTGCGGATGATTTCATGATAAGGCAACTACTACCATATCGAATAGGCTTCAAGGGCTTCAATTGACTGATTACTTACGGTGACGTCAGCGCTATCCTCACGCCAACAGCTGAAAACTGTGTCTGCCTGGCTGGGGTAGATTTGAGGTACATTTCAGGTAGGTTTTTAGCTTTCATCCACGGAAACTTCAAGACAAATTATATGTTGAATACCGGGTTTTCCAGCATGCTTTACAAATTAGCTATCTCATTTAAAATCACGTTATAAAGTTATCACATTCCCTTTAATTGCAGAGCCGATACATATCAGGAGTCATTTTCTCGCAAATCGTGCGTGCTATTTTTTCGCTCCAATCGGCTGATCTCTCTTTCATCAGTCAACCTTTCTGCAAGACATCCCTCAATGTTGGAAGCTCTGAAACGGGAAGCTCGGCCGATGGGCCAATCAGATCTCTGTCCCATAGTTCTCGCCTGAGTCGTCTACTCTTATTCCTCGGCATTTTCGGTTTTAATAACAGATGCTTAGGAAGTCGTAGAAATACTTCTGTTCTCGCTTTTTTAGAGCAAAAGTAACACGGCACACAAGTAGCACCTTCCGTGTAGATACAGAAAAGAAACACAAGGATGTCGATTTGCATTTCTGACGACTTGGTACGTTTTATAAACTGTCTTATCACTTAATATTGCCTCCCCCGACTTTTCCCCGTGTTTGGGTGTCACAATCCAAACCAGCGAAAATATTGTAGTGACTAATGTGTTGCGAGCGGTAACTTGTCTCGGCACCAAACTTTACCTTTCTCATCCCTCCAATTTGCGGATATCTCGCTAAGGTGTGCACTGAACATGATAGCTGTGAGCACCTGGTGGCAACTTAAGCTGCCATATCTTCTGGGATAGCGGTCGTTGCTCCGGTGGTATTCCGTGGCAACTCATGCCAGTTTCCGGAAACTTAGCCTCAGGCAACTACAGTTGCCATTGGCACTCGCCTTAAAAGAGATTCGTCGATGAGTCTTGCACATGTCTAATACACAACAGAGAAGTGGCACATCCAGGACCATAATGGGGGGGGCTAGGGGCTCGGGCCACCCCCGTCACTACCTCGGACAGCCTCAGGTATGCATCTACTATAGGCACTAAAATATTACGGGGAGGGGTTTGAGCCCCCTGCCCCCCCTCTTGCATCCGCCACTGCAGCTGAAATATACCTATCCACTAGCTGGGATCTATTTTCACCTCTTGCATGTGTTTAGGGTGATTCCCACGCTTCAAAACGCACGTAATCTGCTCTAACAACCAGCCCGTAAACCACCGTACACTAGCACCAAAGATTTCCAATGGAGACTGCAACGCCAAAAGTTTCTCAAGCATCCATGTATAAATGCTCGATGTTGCTCATGTTCCCGTGGTCCGATTTCCAAAATTCTTTCACTTCTGAGTTTCATAAGGCCTAGCGCAATAGAAAAACAATGTTAAGGAACGATCCAAATAATTTTGATTTTTTCACTCCACCCTACTATCCATCGAGCAAACGCTCCCGCACGCCTAAACGCTATCATGTTAAACGCTATTAAAACGCTTTACTGCTGCCGTTGCCTCCACAGGTACATCCACGGGGCCACATCGCTCCGGAAGCCCTCCCAGTCAGCCCTTCGGAGGTTCCACTGGCATGGCAGAACCAGCGGTGCAGCCGACCGGGCTGACCGGATGTTTATTGGAAAGTGGTCACTTCCATGGAGGTTTTCAAGGGTGCACCAGCTGAGCTGGGTAAAGATTGAAGGTGAGCAGACAGAGAGGTCTATAGCCGAGAGCGAGCCAGAGGGCAGGGTAAAGTGAGTGGGAGGACCCGTGTTCAGCAGGCAGAGAGAGTTGAGATGGAGGAAACGTTCCACTGTTCGGCCTCGGGGACACGCGCGGTCCGGAGGACGCTCCCCATGATGGGTTGTGGGCATTGAAGTCGCCTAATAGAACAAAAGGGGCGGGCAGTTGGTCAACAAGAGCATTAAGGCTATGCAGATCAATGTTGCCACCAGGAGGGAGATAAATAGAATAAACTGTGATTTTCACAAATCCTAAATCTACCCGAGCGGCCACTGCCTGCAGAACCGTGTTCAAGCGAACTGGGAAGCACAGGGGTACAGTGGTGGACTGCCACCATAACACCACCGTAGGCAATGGTGCTACTGAAAACGTCCTTTCTGAACGTCTGGAACTGTCGCAGGTTAAAAGGCTTCCAGGCGACTGTAGGCGCCGATTCAGGCGTTGTCTGCAGGAGCGTGCAAGGGGGTGTGGGGCACCCACTGCCGCTCATTCCGGGCTGGGTCCGTGGACTGGGCGGCTCGGTAGAGGGGTTTGGTTGGCCGACTCCAGCGCTGCCCTCCCCCGTGGCTTTGCTATCAGCTGTTGTACGTCTGCGGTCGTTGCAGTTTTCATGGAGGTTAGCGCTGTATTTTTGGAGACTTCTTGAATTAACCGCAATTTCTCTAGTGAGCCAATCTGGTATAGGATTGTTTTGGTGCGTTTAGCCTATCTGGCAGTCCGTCGGTGCGGGGGCGGATCAGTGAAGTCACGTGATCAGTGAAGGTTCGTTGTATATCCATGTGAAAGAAAGTAGTTCCAAACTGCGATGTAAACATTTGTGGACAGCCGGTGATTTCGGGTCTTGAAAAGTTTTCCATAGGATTTATCGTTATTAGAGGTGTAGGCTGCCGAAGTTCGTAAAGCGAGTGCGTTGCGTTGTATTTGCGTAGGAGCATGAAAATAGTGCCGTTTTCGGAGCATTGTTTTGAGCAGCGGTTCTTTCTGTAGCCTGATCTCGTGCGGAGCAGACGTGCGTCTCTCGCTAGGTAAGTCTCTGTCAGTTTTCGGGATCGGATCGACTCTATTCGCGTGTGTTTGTTGCTGAAATTGGCCTTAATACGTTTGCATCTTGAATAACGGTCTATTGATGTCTTAAAGTAGGCAAAGTGGTGATATAATTCTGAACTTCAGTAGGTGCCCGAGATGAGGTGGTGCGCGCAGCGATGCGCCGTGGAGTGAGCGCGGTTCGGCGTTGAGGTAGCCATCTTGGTCGTGCAGCTGTTAACCTGTCCTGAGTCGCCGCGGATGTGAATGGAAGGCATCGAGTAGGTACGAAACCTCATTATGCATCAACTGTGGAATCGTATCATTGAATAATGAACTTGGTATAAAGTAGCCTGCAGTTTATTCACGGATAAATTGTACTTATTTATTGTTCGACGATTGTATGGTTCTTCCGCTGGTAGTTACATGTGATAGCCGATAGTTTTGCTTAAACTTGTTTGGTTAAACGTAATTGAAGTGTGAGTTGGCAGGTGTTGTGTGGGCAGCCATGCTCGGCCCCACGGCGTGCTGGGGATGACGTCATCACATGTCGCCTTGTGATTGGCTGTGACTGACCTAACCTGAAGCTGGTCACCAATAAACCATTCGAGACTGAAAGCTTGTTGGGAGCGGACGTGCTGTAACAGTGGCGTTCAGGCGGACTCGCCGTGGCGATGGCGTCCCTTGGTGGGCCAGCAAGAGCCTTTGACGCCGGTAAAGAGACTTTTGGTGCATACACTCGGTGACTGGAACAGTACTTCATTGCAAATAGTGTCTGCAAACCGGAGTTGAAACGAGCTGTGTTCCTGAGCGTCGTAGGAGCCGATACGTTCGCATTGCTGGAAGATTTGTGTGCACCAGTGACAGTGGGAGTGCCGTACAAGCAACTTTTGAAGACTCTGGAGGAGCATTTTGAGCCCAAGTCGTCAGTGATCGTCGCTCGTTTCCGTTTTAATTCGTGTCGTCAGGAGGCGCACGAGTCGATAGCGGATTTCATTGCCAGGTTACGGAGGCTGGCAAAATCATGCGAGTTTGGTGCAGTGATGGACGAGATGCTGCGTGATCGGCTTGTTTGCGGTGTCAAAAATCCAAGTCTTCAGGCAAATTTGCTCTCGAAGGACAGGCTATCGTTGTCTTCAGCTGTGGCCTTGGCAATGGCCAGTGAAGCAGCTGAAGCCCAGGCTGCCGAGATCAGCCAGGCGGCTGCTGTATCCGCCGTGGCGCCTACGAGGGAGCAGCCAGCTGTTCACAGCGTATCACAGCCATCAGCGCCGGAGGGCAGGCCTCGACCTCGGCCGGCCGATCCCCGGGCGGCGCGGTGGGTGGACCCGCCCAGTCGGAGGGGGAGGCAACAGGGGCCGGCGCAGAGGATCTGCACATACTGGGGCTGGATCAGCATCGTTTGAAGCTTGCTATCGCTGTCGGAGTCGGCGACATCTACCGCGCGACTGCTGGGCCAAGAATCGTCGCTGTTTCCAGTGTGGCGACATCGGTCACGTCCGGGAGGCGTGTCGTGTCAGAGGAGTCCGCGTCGATCAAGTTGAGGAGCAGCTCTTCCCAGTCGAGTTACCAGTTGGGGGAGAAGAGGACAGTTCAGCTGAGGAATATGAACTGAACTATCAGGCACACTCCACTTCCAGTAAGTCTGTAGAACCACTTCGCGTAGACATTAAGTTGAATAATCGAGAGGTCACGGCAGAAATTGATACGGGTGCTGCAATGTCGGTGTGCTCGGAATCATTGTTTCACCAATTGTTTCCAGGCAAACAACCAGTGATCAAGCCGACTCGGCTTAAGCTAAAAACCTACGGGGGTAAACAGTTAAGTCTTAGAGGGGAATCAATTGTGTGTGTACAGTATGGATCTGTTGCTGTGAATCTTCCACTTGTTGTAGTAGAGGGGGATGGTCCGCTGTTGTTTGGCCGTAATTGGCTGCGCTTCTTCAGACTTAATTGGTCTGCCATACTGAATGTATCAAAAACAGAATCAGACAAAACAACGCCGGATTCAACCACAGCCACACAGCCCTCCTCACAGCTGGACCCTAAGCTGAAATGCTTACTTGCGGAATACTCAGATATTTTCCGGGATGAGTTGGGATGTTTCAAGGGCGAAAAAGTACACATTGATGTGGACCCTGACGCAGTACCCAGGTTTTTCAAGGCTAGGCCCGTTCCACTGGCGTATCGCGATAAGGTAAATGCAGAGCTCGACAGACAGATTAAGATGGGGCTGTGGGAGGAAGTCCGAGATAGCAAGTGGGCGGCACCCTTAGTCATTGTTCCCAAAAATGGTCCAGAGGGGTCCTCGCTGCGCTTATGTGGGGATTACAGACTGACGATAAATAAGGCTGCGCCTTTACATCAGTATCCGCTGCCTAGGGTAGAGCAACTACTGGTGCAGCTGACAGGGAGCACCGTATTTTCGAAAATTGATTTGAAAAGTGCCTACAATCAGTTGGTGCTAGATGAGCCATCAAAAGAGTATTTGGTGCTAAATACGCCTCGGGGCCTGATCCGCCCAACGAGATTAACCTTTGGATATTCCAGTGCACCGGCGCTGTTCCAGTGCACACTCGACAAGCTTCTAAACGGTTTAGGGGGCGTGGCCGTTTTCATTGATGATTTAATAATTTCGGGCTCCTCACGTGACGAACATGACAAGCGCCTGAAAGAGGTGTTGTGTCGGTTGTCAGAAGCAGGCCTACGAGTCAATCGGGGGAAGTGTAGCTTCGCTGTAGATTCTGTGACTTACCTGGGGTTCAGGGTAAGTGCAGCAGGTGTACATGCAACAGAGGAAAAGACCGCTGCAATCCGGCAGGCCCCGGAGCCCAAAAAATGTAGCGGAGCTGCGATCATGGCTGGGTTTGGTGAACTATTATAGTAAATTTCTTAGAAACCTGTCCACAATTCTATTCCCTCTGTACCAACTGTTGCAAAAAGAATGTATCGTGGCAGTGGGGTAATCAACAAAGGGAAGCGTTCAATCGAGCGAAAGGTCTACTGGTGAATCCGCCGGTGCTAGCTCACTTTGACTCTAGTCTACCGGTGGTGTTAGCATGCGATGCTAGCCCAACTGGAATTGGTGTAGTTCTGAGCAACAAAACGCCTCAGGGGGAAAGACCGGTGGCATTCTACTCCAGGTCGTTGAATCAAACTGAACGTCGATACAGTCAGACTGACCGTGAAGCCCTATCAGTCATAAGTGGGGTTAAGAAGTTTAATTATTATCTGGCAGGTCGATCTTTCATAATCAGAACAGATCATCGACCTTTGCTGGGCATTTTGGGCGAAAGTAAGCCGCTGCCAGTGATGGCGTCCCCGCGCATGGTGAGATGGGCCATGCTCCTTGGCGCCTATGATTATAGGCTGGAATACACGCCGGGAACCAAACAGGGTCACTGTAATGCTTTGAGTCGCTTGCCGCTACCAGTTACTGTGAAAGAGCCGCCTACCCCGGCGGAGCTGGTGAATATGGTAGATTTTTTGGATTCGTCCCCGGTCACGGTATCGCATATTCGGACTTGGACACGTAATGATCCAGTACCCGCTACTGTACTGCGGTACACACAAAGTGGGTGGCCAGGGGCGACCGGGAACATGTCACCAGAATATCGCCCGTACCACCAGCGTGTGGGCGAGTTAAGCTGCCAAGACGGGTGTTTGTTGTGGGGTGGAAGAGTGATTATCCCGTCACGGGGTCAGAGTAAGGTATTGCTTTTACTGCATGCGGGTCATCAGGGGAATCCCGCACAAAAGCATTAGCTCGTTCCTATGTGTGGTGGCCAGGAATCAATGATGACATCACAAATATGGTAAAATCATGCCATCAGTGTAATGAGGGCAGGAACCGGGCTCAGTCGGTTCCTTTGAGTCCTTGGGAGTGGCCTAGTGGCCCGTATGAGAGGGTGCACGTCGACTATTGTGGCCCTATGGATGGTCACATGTTTCTGATTATGGTGGATGCCTACTCTAAATGGGTGGATATCTATCCAACCACCAGTTGCACGACAGAAGCGACACTAAATAAGTTCAGATTAGCGTTTGCGAATTGGGGAATTCCACGGGTTTTGTGCACAGACAATGCAACTTGTTTCACTAGCCCAGAGTTCAAAAAGTTCTGTATGTTGCACGGCATCGAACATGTTACTTCACCGCCGTATTCCCCCAAAAGTAATGGCCAGGCAGAACGCTATGTTCAGTCCTTTAAACAGAAGTACCGTTGTTTACAGGGGACGGTTTCAAAGAAGGTGGCGCAGTTTTTGTTCCACTAAAGAAGCACTCTACATTCGACTACGCACAAAACACCAGCCGAACTGTTCCTTGGCCGCCCATTGAGGTCACACCCGGACATGCTGCGTCCGAATACGGCTCATGATATTGAAAGACGTCAGCGTCGCCAGAAACTCACAGCAGATAGGAAAGCACAGGATAGAAGCGTGAGAATGGGGGATAGTGTCTATGTGTCTGAAATAGAGAGGTTGGCTGGTGCTGGGAGTGTAAAATGGTTACCAGGTGTTGTGACGATGGTAAAAAGTGTTAAGGTAACTGTGAGATTGACGGATGGTAGAGTGGTGTGTAGGCATCTAGATGATGTGAGAAAAAGGCATGCAGAAGTGAAATCACCGCCAGGCAGCGCGTGCCGATTCCCTGGTGTCAGTGCGTCTGATGTTGGTGTGGAACCGCAGCGTGAAAGGTCGGACAGTGAACAGAGTGAAAACAGTGAAGGTGGTGTTGCCAGTGGCCATGGCTATAATTTAAGGCCACGACCAGTTCGAAGTCCAGGACGGTTGCAGAATGGTTAAAAACATATGGCGATATGTTTTGGATCGTGGGTGTTTGAAAGCTATCGATTTGTGTAATATTTGGAGATTCCAATGGTTGATGTATTTTGGTTCAGAGGACGACTTGAGTTTGTCTTTTTCGTATTCCAGAGAAAGTTGTTTTTTCTCTCCACTGTTTCTTTAGATATCGTCATATCTGGGGTGGAAGTGTTGTGTGGGCAGCCATGCTCGGCCCCACGGCGTGCTGGGGATGACGTCATCACATGTCGCCTTGTGATTGGCTGTGACTGACCTAACCTGAAGCTTGTCACCAATAAACCATTCGAGACTGAAACCTTGTTGGGAGCGGACGTGCTGTAACAGCAGGTTGCCAGATACCTGTTTATTAGTAATAATGGTCGTTTATCTCGACATTTTTCTCTCGGCTGTTATCCAGCACAGTTCATGTCATGATCGTTCTCCGATATTATTTACGGTCGTTACCGACATATTTTTGGCTTGGACTGTTATCAGTGTAGTAACTTAGGGAAACGCTTGGCTTTGCAGCACGTTTTCTGTGGACTGGATTGAACTATCAGGTTTCTAACAGAATTTGTTTTCGTCAGTTCACCCTCAACCTCAACCTCATCAACCTCTGTCGACCTCGACCTGCCGCCGGGCAAAAAACAGAGGTGTTGAACTCAGTTTCTTCATACCGCGTGGCGGCGACTACAGCGACACTTTTGTCTCTTGGAGGCAAAGCACACTAGGGTTATGCTGCAATATAATGTTTTGCAGGTCAGAAAGGTTCGCACGAATACCTCGGTAGTTCCACTGAACAATAGTCATTTAAATAAAGGGAAACGGGCTTAGTGGTTAAAATAACTTAGCCTAACCCTTCCAAGGGGGCCCAAAGCCCCCATATGGACTCTTTTGACGGTCCCGCGCCGAGGTCACCGAGGCGGTTCCGAACGGGACCACGACCTCTACTGCCCTCCGCCGAACTTCCACGGGCACGAGCGGTTTTCCGGGGCATCTCAGGAGGGCTCCCAGCAGGGCGCTTCATCAGCTACCTTCCTCGCGCCGCGGCCTCAAAGTTCTTTCGAACTTCCACCACCGAGGTTGATAAGACAGATGTGTTTGGGTTGGCCACTGTGTTTACGGGCGATGACGCAGGGATCAGTTGGGGATTTTGCGACGAATGTGTGGTCCTAGGCGCGGGTTTATCTGGAGGTTCAATAGGTGACCGCTCATGGCGCCGCTGTGCTGGGGTGTGCTTCCTCTTGGGGGCGCGGTAGTGGAGTGGTCAGCGTAGCTGGCTTCCGCGCAGCCGACCCGGGTTCAAGGCCCGGTGGCTTTCCTGAACAGGGAGCCAGCTGGCTCCCGAGAAACCCTTCCGACATGGAAAGAGTTGGCGACGCCATATGACCCTGGCAGTTGTTGCTTCGATAAGCCCTCCCCCAAAAAGTGTTTCGTCTTGGGCCCCACAACGGTCCAGAGCCCCACCCCCTCAGAGGTCAGAGGAAGGGGTACAGAGCCCCACGCACCCTCCGCTCCACCCACAGCCACGGGAGTGCCCGACTCGGAGGAGAGGGAAGCCCCATCCCCGGGCACCACACCACCGGCAGAGGTCGCAGGCGGCAGGGGTGGAGGCGGGGAGGGCTCCGACGGGGCTGGGGGTGCCGGCGCCACCACGGAAGGGGGCTCCGGAGGAGGTGTCACCTTCAGCTGGGGAGCCGAGGTGACACGCCGGTCTCTTAAAGACCAGCCCCATCCTCCCTGCCATGCGGGCAAATTTCGCCACGGTCAGGGAACGGATGACCTCCTCCGGGGTTATCCGCAGGGATGTAGGCGTCGCAGAGGAAGCCGCTGGGGCGAAGGATTTCTTTGGGTGAGTGGTCTCATACTCCACTCGGGCATCCCGAAAGGAGATGCATTTCTGTACCATCAAGGTCAGGATCTTTTTCCTTAACACGCGCCTCGCTGGGGGAGGGGGCGAAATCTCGCCCCTCCGTCCCCAGATAACGCAAAATCGAAGGGACGCAGAACAACGAAACTGACAGTACCTTATCCCTGATCAATTTTGCGCATCTGGTCAAATTTTTAGGTCCAGGTCATGTCAGGTCAAGGAACTATTTAAGGTCAAGTGACCTGACCTCAAAACCCAAAATTACGAGCTAGATGCAGTGCCTAAGGAACATCTGTCAACTGATCAGCTTGAAACTTTCACAATATGATGAAGTCATAAGGGTCTACAAATCTACTTTCTCGGAATTTCGATATTGTTGACCTAAGAAGGGGTCAATTTTTTGGTCACTCCATTATAAGCCTATGAGGAAAAATAAAATGAGCTCGTTTTCAGTAAAATACTAGATAGATAAAGCTGAAAATCCTCAAGCCGTCTATTCTTACCAAGATCTTGACCATAACGTTGAGTTTTTGATCATCTGGCCTCTCAAAGGTCATGTCAGGTCACAGGAGCATAGAGTGATTGTTGTGCCAACAACTTCTCACTTAATTGAGATAAAGCTCCCATTTTGATGGCATTGTGCTTATATTGTCACGGGGAGTCGATTGGTGTGCAACATGACCATGCCGGGTCATTTTGTGACCCTGACCTAGCTCGAGGTCAGGTCATTTTCACCATTTGACCTAACAAAGTCATGTTATGCATCATTCGATTCGCCACGATGAGAGGAATCCAACGATGCATAGAGATTTGCTCTAGCTCGCCTAAGTACATATCTAGAGAGAGGAACGCACACTGCTCTGTTGTAAGCCTATGGAGCCTTCTTTGACCTGTGCTGACCTCGATATCGATCTGACATAAAAATATTCCGTATAAATTTTCTTCGTCTTGTCAAGAGCTTTCGAACGCCGTCCGTAATTTTCCTTTAGCTTTCCTAGGAAATGAGATACGGAGGGGAGGGGGCGAAATTCGCCCCCCTCCAAGCGGGGCGCGTGTTAATGAGCGTGGGACAGTCCTTACTAAACACGGAGTGGGGACCGTCACAGTTTGAGCATCGCTCAGTTTCGGCTACAAAGTCAGATTCTCTGAGCTACAATGTCCGCAGAGACGCTTGTTCCTACAGGTTGTTGACGTGTGACCAAATCTATTGCAGTTATAGCATCGCATGGGGTTCAGTATGTAGGCCCATCATCATCATCATCATTGGTGGTTTAGGGCGCGCCGACAACAAAAGTCATGTGGCGCCCATAATACTTAACAAGATATATACAAAAGAGTTGCAACATCTCACAGGGCTAAATGTGCGTCAAAGGTAAAAATGTAAACATCACCGCGCGTGCTGTAAGAAGTCAAAGAGTAAAAAGCAGGTGACTACGTCCAAAGATCATGAGGAAATGATTTTTTTAAATCATCATCGTCATCATCATCATTTTTACCAGGGCCTAGTTAGAGGGCAAATAGATGATGGATCTAAGTTAGGAGCGTAAAGGTAAAGAAAACCTTGACTCTAGCCCCTAAAACCATTTATTTTGGTCTGAACCACTCCTCTAGTCTAGGTCCAAGCAACTAGCAATACTAACTGAGAATATACAGAAATATAGAATTCAGTGGTAATATATCTATTAGTGTCGTGCTTTTCACTTAGTACAACTATTCTACATGGATATTAATCAGTCTATATTGCTTTTTTACTGGGATCTAGTATCCTTGGATCAAAATATGTTTGATAAGATCTTTGGAGCTTTCTTTAGCCAATAGGACCTCTTGCAGCAATGGTATATGGGGAACTACAATCTCATTCCAGGTTTTAGGAATGGTGACTGAGAAGGCGAACGTTCTATATAGCGTTTCTGCTTGTTTTTGTTGAAAATTTCGGTTCTGTCTGGTATGTCTATGACTCTCGTGATAATGGAAGTGTCTTGCATACACTTCAGCTAGTGTTCTGTTTAGAAAGCTGTGAAGAATTAGTAGTTTTTGTTCTTTTATCATATAATGTATCTTGAGTAGGTTGAATTTCTTGAAGATTAGGGAACTTGGGGCCCTGTGATGCGCTCCTTCAATGAGCCTCACCGCTCTTTTTGAATCCCAAATAGCTTTTCTATATTGCCTTCAAAATTACTACCGTATATAAAAGCACAATATCCAAGGTATGGTCGAATTAGAGCGTGATATAACATGAGCAGATGTTGTTTCCCAAATATATATTTTGACCTTGCAATTATTCCGACGTTTCTACATATGGTGTTAAAAATTTTTTGTATATGCGTTTTGAACTTAAGGTTTTCGTCAAGATGCACACCGAGATACTTGACTAAAAAAACATCAAAATGAGGTTTCTAGGTCACAGGTCTAATGAGGTTTCTAGGTCTAAATGACTTTATTTAGATGTTTTTTACAGCCACACGTATACTCTTTCGACGCTAACGTTGGGCCAGAGGAGCAGGCTGGGAAAATGGGTTTATCAATTACAAAAAGTGACCTTGACCACTAGGTACCATCTTAACTAAATAATTCGAGGGAGGCTTTATTGTAAAAAAAGCATCACTTAAAGGGAAGTAGCAGTCTTTACACCGATCTAGTATCACGTCTACTAGTGCTTAATAGGTAGTTTTTGGTTAGCATTTTAGCGCAGTCGACGGAAAAATAGTAGAACAGAAATATTCAAATAACCGATTAAGGTACTTCAGCGAGTTTTCACTGTTAATCATAAGCTAGTGTTTGGCTGAAATAATAGAAAAGACTGTCACAAATACTGCCTAGGTTTGTCGTATTGTCGGCATTACTTTTAGGTTAGAGGTACCAATATGGTTGTTGTCACGACATCCAATCTTATTTTTAACGATTCATTCTAAAAGGCATTTTGTGTGAAGCCAATTCGAGGTCTGGCATACTAGGACTGAGAATTATTGATATTACTCCACGATTCTGATGAAGGGCTGTGCCCGAATATATAATCTTCAGTGTTTTTTACATTTCCGGATTCGAGGGAGAGGCCAGGGAACATCTTAACAACTCATCATCATGCTCCTCGCCGCAGCACTTCAAAACTTATCAACATAATTTCAATGTCTTGAACTTTTTCTGTGATGGCATATATTTGGTAGTAGGTTTTAGAAGTATTTAGGGATAATTTGTTCGCACTGAGCCAGTCACAAATTTTGGGCATCGTCTCTTTGAAGATATTTTTTATCTCACTCAACGACGTCCCGGAGAATAAGAGGGCGGTGTCGTCTGCAAACATATACAATTTTGGTGTGTTTGTGCTTCTGCCAATGTCGTTAGCATAGATGTTGAATAAGAGGGTGCCCAGCAGTGACCCCTGTGGCACTCCAATTCCTACCTTTTCGGGTTTCGAAAAGGCATCCCTAAACTTAGTAATTTGAATTCTATTTGCTAGGTATGATTTGAATAATTCTAGAGCACCATCTCGAATACCGTATTTATGCATTTTTCGCAGTAAGATTTTGTGGTCCACAATATCAAATGCCTTTTTCAAATCCAAGTTAAGGCCGACAGGTATCTGTCTCTGTGCTAAGCAAGAGGTGATGTTGTCATGCAGAAGTGATATTGGCATATATGTTGAATGTCTCTTTCTGAATCCAAATTGAAAGTTGGATGTATTTTGTTCTTGTAAGTAATCCGTCAGTTGGTTGTGCACCACCCGCTCTAAAACTTTGGAAATAACAGGTAGAACAGAAATCGGCCTATAGTTGTTAAGCTGGGCCTCTGAACCAGTTTTGAATATAGGCGTGATTACTGCAAGCTTTAGACAGTCAGGGAAAATGTGTTTATCGAGTGAAATATTAATCAAATATGTTAGATCATCGATAATATATGGTGATATTGCTTTCAGGACTTTTGATGATATGCCATCTATTCCTGGTCCTGTATTGTTGAGACTCCTTATTATGTTCAATACATGTTCATGTGTCACAGGTGTTGTTACAAAGCTAGTATTTTGATCATGTAGATAGCTTAGGGGGTCTGTTAATGTTGGAGGCAGTTTGCTTTGGAGAGTTAATCCAATTGTACTGAAAAATGTGTTAAATTCATTCGCAATATCATTAGGATTCTAGACTGTTTGCCCATTGATTTCAAGCGATTTTGGGAATTTTTGTGTGATTTACCTCCGTGCAGAATTTCGGACATGGTTAACCATAGTTTTCTAGCATTTGTTTTGTGAAGATCGAGTTTTGAGCGATAATATCGAATTTTGGCCTGTTCGATTACTGTGTTCTGTCGATTTTTGTATTGTTTGAACTCTATTTCCTTATGCTGGTCCGACCTGTTTTTGATTAATTTTTATGGAGTTTGTTTTTCTTGTTGATGCATCGAAGAATGGCATGGGTGATCCATGGTTGGATTGGGTCATACCTTTTATGTTTGTATGTTTTGGTCAATTTTTGCATTTCTTTTGTGACTGTTTCAGTAAGAGTTTTTGCATGCTCATGAGGATTGGTTGATCTCGCAGTAAGATTTAGAGTTGCTCGGATATTTTGTCCAAGAGCGTTTGCTTGCCTAATGGCAAAGTAGGGTTTGGAAGTTACTTGTGATGATTCTGGAGAAAACTTTATCTTAACCTTGACGAAGACCGGCATGTGATCGCTAACATCCTCTATTAGGGCACCAGAGGATTCAACAGCCTGTGAGTTATTAATGAAAATGTTACCAATTAAGGTGGCTGAGGTACTGGTGATCCTAGTAGGAACAGATATAGATGGTACAAAACCACCAGTTGCCATGGAGGCCATAAAAGTTTCTGCTGTTTCTGTGTGTTGCCTATTCTTTAAGCCAATGTTGAAGTCTCCTGCAATCACACAAGTTTTCTTGCTAGTCAGAAGTTTTGGCATAATATTGTTCAAGTAACCGAACAATATGTCTGGATGAAATGAGGGAGATCTATAGATGGTCCCGACCAAAATTTTCGTTCTAGTTGATAGAGCTACTTCCACTATAAGGGACTGGACTTCGGTAATTTTGATGGTTAGGTCATATCTGACTTTGTAGTTGAGATTGTCCCTTATATAGAGTGCAGCACCTTTCCCTCGTGTATGTGAATCCAAACAGGCATTGACAAATGTGTATCCGGGAATATTATATCCTGCATTTAGATCTTCACTTAGTCATGATTCAGAAATACATAAGATAGCATATTGTGAATTAGACCGATTGATGAGATTAAGGAGTTTGTCATAATTTTTGGCAAGGATCTTATGTTTACATGTAAGATTCCCAGATCTTGGGGTGATGGGACTTCTTCGGGTTTGTAATATTTGCATTTGTTTGAGAGATCATTGATAGAATTAATGATGTTTTCAGAACCATTGTCTAAGTGTTCTATATCAAGCCAAGACTGGAAAGTTGTATTGTTTGCTGCTATGGTGGGTCCATTGTCAATGATCATAGGTGAATGAGAGCAACAATGGGAGGGTTTCCTGTTTCTTTTCAGAGGGTTCTATGTTTGACAACTACCGGATGGGAAACTAGCTTGACCAGGGAGAGCAAATAGTTTATTTTATTTCTTACTGATTACTGTCTTTGTTACATATGCTGTTTTGTATTTCTGTTCATGTTCATACTGTTTTTTTTTTGGTAAGGTTCATTTGAGATTGCTTCTTTTGTTTGTGTGACTGTTGATGATCATAATAAAAAATGTGTTTTTATTATTGTTTTGGTATTTTGATACAGTCAACAGGACACATGTTGGACACCCGCAGAGTAGGGGGGTTAGTCTGCTGTTGGAGCTATGCTTTTGGGGATGGTATCTGTGTCAACTTCATTTTGGGAGGTCTTCCTTCTGCAGTGATTTGGGTTAGCATCATTGGCGGGCAACACTGATACCCTGTCAGGCAAGGTCTCGTCACCGCTCACAGAACTGGTACTCGAGATGCTGGCAGGGGCTTTTGGAGTCAGAGTCTGTGGATTTGGGTCACAGATCCCTCCCGACAGCATTGACAATGCAGCTGTCTGGCTGTTGCACGCTCCCTGAACTGGATCAGCAGAGGAAGTCCTGGTCTCAGCGGGACATATTAAATGAGACATTCTTTAAAAAAAGCAGCAATAGCCGTGAATTCCACGATTCGACGCTCTCCAAGCAGTGAATCTAGTGAGGACAAGCAGTGAAAGCACCACTGTCTTTCAACCTCAAAATCTCGACAGTCCACGAGAACATGTCGCACAGACAGGCGATCCCCACAGCGAGCACACTCCGGCGGGACATCTCTACAAAGTAAAAATGAATGTGCTGCGTGGGTATGGCCAATGCGGAGCCTAGAGAGGATCACCTCCTCCCTCCTTGAACTCGCAGAATGTAAAAAGCGCATACCGATCAGCGGTTTCAGGGCCCGAAGCCTTTGACCCTTTGGGTGCGTATCCCACCTATCCTACCATAATTTAGTAACGTGTCTCTTGAATATGTGGGAACAAGTCAGAGCACGGGATCCGAAGACCCGATGGTGCTCTGTGCTGGCTGTTTTGCAGCGAGATCAGCGCGCTCGTTTCCGACAATACCTGAGTAACGAGGAGGGGCATTCCAGGACAAAACGACCAAAAATATTTCAATTTGACACCACCATGTCTAGAAAAAATCTGAAACTTTGTCTCCGGGGTAGTTTTGGGCCAGAAACACGCCTGTGAGAATCTTAGCTCCCTCCGACCAACGGTGACCGAGTTATAGCCCGAGGCATTTTCGGGGTCACCTTGTAGACTCATCTTTGATGCTTCATAACTAAAAAAAAGCCTGATTAACAAGTTTTGTATATCATTGAACTCGTCTTGAACTATACTTTATTTTAAACAAGAAAATGTCAAAATTTGAAACTTTTTTTACTTTTAATTTGTTTGACCTTTTCTTTTTTTACCTAGCTTGACATTTTGCAGTTGAAATTGCCCTTTTAGACACCTCACAAATTTTTCTTCATAAAATATTTTTTGACAGAAAAAAGCGTTTTTGCTATAGGTTCCAAATTTTTAGCACCTAAGGTAGGTATGTAGACGGTTTTTGACCACTGCGGTAGTACAGCCTTATGTTTAACGCCGCAAACATAGCGATTGCTTTTGTAATCGGCTGCTGGCAATCATATTGCTTTGTCTTTACGAAATTTTCATCGTGCAAGTGTCAGAATTTATGACAATTAACACGCGCCCACCCGAGGGGTGGGCAACGGACCTCCTCAGGTCCCTACAGGTAGTAAAAAAACACATTCGCGCAGCACCACCGTACTCCCATCTACCTCTAACACAACATTTTGCAACTTCTGGAAAAATAATTTTGGTCAACTGGGAGGTGGTAGGTACCGTAAATACTGAAGGCCAGCTGGCAACTGACTGATGAGGGGGTGACCTGAGGTAGACGGTCGTCGTTATGCCTTGTGGGACTTTCAACTTTGGTTCCTTGGTTAACACTTCATCGTGGGAGTTGCTCGTTTGGGTGGTGGGCTCGGAGTCTCCGTAAAAAGTCCCTTGATGACTCTAGTGAGACATCTACTCCTAAAACTGAACTGGGAACAACTTAGTCAATATTTATAAAAATAAAAATTGCAGACATTAAAAGTGATAGAAAAGGATCCATTGTTTCGAGGGAGACGAGGGCAAATGAACTTATTAATAATGGGCCTTTCAGCCTTAAACGAAAGTTTACAAACATTTTGCGACTTTATCCATAGTTGAAACAAGTATATATTATCCTATGAGCACCACTAACTCACACAATTACATCGTTCCCGGAGATGGAAAAATAGTATCGATACAAGGTGACCCAGTGCAGCACAGCATACGTTTGAGACGATTCAGGCAATGTAAACAAACGTGTCTGAAAGGCTTTCATTCCCAAAAAGTAATTTGAATCTGCTCATATATGCGAAAACATGTCCTGAAATTGTAACGCATTCGACTTGGTCACTTGAACAGGTTGACTCATGATATTTTTACAAGGTGATAATTTTATAGCTGACACGAATCCCAGAATCCCAGATGAATAATGACACAGTGCACTGGGAGTGATGCCGCTAAATTGCCAATTTAAATCACGACCGAAATGTTACACACAATCGTTTGGTCGTGTCACCTTTGAGGTTGCTCGAGATCACAGTATTTCTTACAGGAACAAGTGGAAACCTAAATTTTGTGGCATAGTAGGTGACAGAGGAGAGCCGTAGAAAGAAATATTCAGCACCATTGGAACACTTTTGTTGAGCCCAAACGGATTATGTAGGGCAAGGGCGGGTAAGAGTACGCAGGAGATAAGAGTACGCAGCAGCTGTTTTGGTTACTTAGCAACCACTGAGATGGTGGATGCCCTGGTATAAACAAAATCAAGGTCAGTCAAGGTCAGCAAGGTTGCACACACAAATTCAAAGTGCTCCTGTTCTTTCCACGGGTGTACAGAGCAAAATAAGTTTCTGGGCACCCTTGATGTAATATTTCTTAGCTAGGTAAACTTGTAGACTATGCTCCTATTATCAAAAGCATTGTATTACGGGCTGTGATCAGTAAGAAAGCTGAGCTGGGACTGAGCTGCAGGACCGGAGCTGACGCTAAAACGCCTGCCAGCATGTTTATGAAGACTTTCTTCCCAAGGGAGCGTGTCTGGCAAGAGTACGCAGTAGACCATTGTAAATGAGTGCGCATGCTTAAGAGATAGGCAAATTTAATTTTTGCTTGCGGCAGAGTCTGTAATTCATATTTGGAAAACCAAACGTTGCAACTTACTTTTTTATATTCAGAACGATATAAAATCATACAATGGTCTAATTTGGTGACAAAAAACTTCATGACATGACTTATGCACCTAAAGCACAGCGGGGCATTAATGCATACTCCAACCTCCTCTTGTGCGTACTCTTACCGACCCACTCCCGCAAGAGTATGCAGTTGACTTTTTTATTTTTGATGGGCTCGTGGCGAGTTCCTGTCAGAGCCATCGAGTTGAATCATGGACCATACATAGACAATTCTTCATGCTAAACAACCATACACTAATGTTAGCTGTTAGACATATATAAGAAAAGTGAAAGCCTTCAGAAAGTTAATTAAATACTCCTGCACGGACTTCCCCTATCATATAATATTGCCTAGCGAAATGTCAAAATTAACCTGCTTTGACCTTGAGCCAGGCTTAGGTCTGTATGGTAAAAAGAATATTAATCAAACTGCAGTGGCAAGTCAGACACGACAACGTAAAAATAACACCTCCATCGCAATTCTCGACAATTCTCAATTCTCGCAAGTTATCAAAATTTAGCAATTGCCCCATGCATTCATAATGGAAAGATCATGACCCTGACCCTGCTCCCGGTTATCGATATAGAAATCCTGCTACGAAAAATTCTCTTGCTCGGCGACCTTACTATTTAATGAATCTAACTGCGAGAGAGTAAATTTGATATTATTGATGCACCTCCCAAATATTTTTCGAGGTTAGGTCTCTTGACCTGGGTTGGCGGTCTGACCTGGTATGACCCAGATCTAAAAGTTTGCTATAAGCTGCAAAAATTTCGAGTTAGAGGTACATGAAGTACGGCGGCGCTGCGCGAATGTGTTTTTTTTTACTACCGGTGGAAACCTGAAGAGGCTGGTTGCCCACCCCCTTGTGAAGGCGCGTGTTAATCTTCATATATTTTGATACTTGCACGATGAAAATTTCGTAAAGACAATGCCATATGATTGCAAGCAACCGATTACAAAAGCAATCGCTTTGTTTGCGGCGTTAAACATAAGGCTGTACTACTGCAGTGGTCAAAAACCGTCTGCACACCTACCTTAGGTGCTAAATATTTGGAACTTATAGGAAAAACTAATTTTTTTTTTTTCTATCGAAAGATATTTTATGAAGAAAAATTTTTGAGGTGTCTAAAAGGGCAATTTCAACTGCGAAAAGGTCAAGCTAGGTAAAAGGCAAAAGGTCAAACAAATTAAAAGTCAAGTCAAAAATTTTCAAATTTTGAAATTTTCTTTTCTCAAAATAAAGTATAGTTCAAGATGAGTTCAATGATATACAAAACTTGTTAATCGGGCTATGCGTTTTTGAGTTATGAAGCATGAAAGATGAGTCTACAAGGTGACCTCCCGAAAATGCTTCGGGCTATAACTCGGTCACCGTTGGTCGGAGGGGGCTAAGATTCTCACAGGTGTGTTTCTGGCCCAAAACTACCCCGGAGACAAAGTTTCATATTTTTTCTAGATATGGTGGTGTCAAGCCTTGGTCGATCTGTCCTGGAATGCCCCAGGACCCAGGCTAGTATTACTTGCTTTTTCTTGACATGCGTTCAGTGAATTCTGTGTCTGATTTCATCTAAATAATACGACGATGGCGACTTACTTCCGAAAGACTCGAGGGCCTGTAGCGAAGATAGAGAGTCAGTGAATATAACACATCGGAGCTGTCTCGATAAAAGAATGGCGTCCAGGCAGCGTAGAATGGCACACAACTCCGCACTGAAAACCGAAGCAGCGGGCGGAAGAGTGAAACACCTCACAACATTCTCACTTACAAAGGCACATCCGACACCGTCCTGACCCTTGGAGCTATGCGTATAAAAGAGCTTGTGGTTCGGATAAAAAGTCTGATAGTGTTCCAGAAAAACCTGTTGGGAGGCTACCGGAGTCAAATCTACGGTTTTTGAGACCAGGCTTGTGTCTACCGTTGGCTCAGCTACCATCCAAGGTTCGATGGACGGGGCCTGGAAAAGTTCCATCTGTTCCAAGATAACTTGGGCGTCATCAAGCAAGCTAGCTATCCTGTAATCTACGTGCCGGGCATATTGAGCAGTAGCAATTTGCCGGGCATATAGCAGCAGCAATTTGACGCCGTTGTTCATCTGGGAACAGTCTTCGGAAGGTTGGGTGATTTGGGAACTGAAAAGTTTTAGGCCATACTGCATGCCATGAATTCTGCGCCTAAGGTCCAACGGCATCTCGCTTGCCTCCACGCGCATACTGGAGGTGGGAGATGTGCGAAACGCACCGATTATTATCCTGATGGCGTGATGATGGACTGTGTCCAGCATGCGCCTAGAGCTTTCTGTGGCGGCGTGATATGCTATGGGACCATATTCTATTTTATATCGGACCAAAGATCTATATAGCATAAGAAGGGTTTTCTGGTCCACGCCATACTTAAGCTGTATGTAGGCCCTCACGGGCACCTTCAAGTAACCTACATTGATGTTCTCAGGGAGATCTATCTGATCGAAGGTAAGTATGATTGTGCTTGTGTCTATCATGGTGTTTCCAATTTTTCTACGCATCTTTCTCGCATCGACAACTCCGTATTCGGCTAGTCCATCGACAATGTCATCCTCATGAACCTCTTTTAGGTCCCAGCATCGTATCACTACTCCCTTCACAAAGTTTTTTGTTCGATGTGGTTCTACTTCTACTTTCACCATTGCAGTCCTTTTACTCAGTCCATCCCTCTTTGCAAATTCAAGCTCTCTCAGGCTAAGTTCTCGCTCAGCTTCGGTTGGGTTTGCGAATTCCAGTTCCAGCAATCTTTCCCAACTTGTCGCATGCCTCCTTACGCGGAAAAGGGGAAAGCTGGGCCAACGCACCGTCCGTTCTACGCACCATCAGCATACGAGGGCAGGAAGGCCTAATGGTGCGGCGTTCAAAGTCCGCCCCAACACCTTGTTGGGAGTCGGCAGGCCCAGCGCTGGGCTGCTCTGAGCTAGGTTTAAGGGGAGTGGAGTTCTTGCTTATGCTATCCATAGTAAAGTGCTTTATCTCCGTCATCCTAGTATCCCCAAAGATGATGGAATCCTATGACTGTAGGGGGCCGGCGACGCCCTCGCAGAGCTGGCAAAGCAAGCTCACTAAATAATCCTACTCTGGTCGGGCGCCGCCCTCCCCTTCTCCTCTCAGCCCAGAGGACCGGCGGGGCCACGCTCCGAGAGCGCATCGCAGCGCCTGGGCGCCACGCTACACCCCGAGAACGTATTCCCCCCGGTCACGGACGGACCGAGCGACAGTGCACGACGTGCACTGTCGCTCGGTCTGCACGTTCGCACTGCCGCATTGCTGAACCGCCCGCGGGAGCAGTCGGACGTCCTACCCCCGGTTATATCGAGATATCAGAGCCAACTGGGGCGTGCTGGAACTCTCAGGATTATCCCGCCCGAGGGTAACCTCAACCCCCCAGGATCTCGTCAACCTCGTCGCCGGGGCTCGAGATAGGCCTCGAGTGGGCGTTTACACCCATAAAATGCCGAAGAAGGCAGATAGCTGTGGAGGCCAACAACTAAAGCATAAAAAAGGACAGGAACTAAAAAATTAACAAAACAAGAGAACAAAACCAAATAGGAGCTACGTGCTGGGAGGTGCAGGACAGTGCTGACCCCATCCAATACGGGTACCGACCAGGTAACAAAGGGCCCGTAAGGCAGTCATCAGCATCACCGCAGACCTCATCACCAGAGCCGCCGAAGACAGACGCCGACTCTAACCGACCGAGACCGGAAGAGGCGGCGGCCGCCGGAGGGCCACAAATGATGTGTCCGCAGTGGTGGGACGACGTGCATTTCTGGGCTGACTGGGGCCCCGGGCGCGTCACTCCCCGTTGCTCCAATCTTTACTTGACAGACGAATCCGGCAAGTGAAGATCGGTCCCTTGAGGGCTGAACAATTCGCTGAAAAATTTTAATCGGCTATTTGTATTTCTGTTTATATTCTTTCACTTTGTTGATTGCAGCTAACAAGGGGGTTGGTTAGTCTACGGGTATGATCCGCCCATCCCCTGCAGCCAAACTGTTAACAATAGCTTCTTGTTTAGCACTAGAACATATGATGTCAGATCGGTGCAATGACTGCAAACTTTCCCATTTAATTCAGCCTGATGCCATCTTTTTCTAGATATACCTCGCTCAAATTATTTAATTAAGATCGTACTTTATGGTCAACGTCAAATTATCCCTAAACTCAATCCATTATATAAGCTTAGTTAATATGGTTAATCATTAATCAACCGTTTTCTCCTGCCTGTACCTCTAGCCCAACGTTAAGTGTCGAATCAGAGTACATCTGCCTACAGAAAAACATCATCAAAGATTTATTACTGTAGGCGGATCCAGGGGGGCAGGAGGGGCACGTGCCCCCCGATCGACCCTCTCGACGCCCCCTAATAGTCACGTCGCCCCTGAAAGGTCGGTGGCGGCCCCTGAAATGTTGCTTCCACCCACCCACCCCCCTAGGAAGCGAAAATCGGCCCCCCCGATAGCATTTTGCGCCCATCTGATAGGTTAGCCGGTCAAAAGTGGCGCCCCCGGGCCAGATGGCGCCCCCTCCCGGGGAAGGTGTTTCCCCATCGGCAATCCTGGATCCACACATGCTAATTACCTAAAAAATGAGCCCTGAGCACGTACCTTTGACCAAAGCCCATCACTTCTGGCAAGTTAAACAGTTTATCAATCATAAGTTTTAAAGTGGTGTTAAAAATGACCATTATCGGCCAAGTTATTTTTTTTATTTTAGACTTGAATTAATATTGAAAGAATAAAACAATGATAAGAGTTTTCGACGTCATGACATCCTCAGCTTTGAAACATTTTAAGCATAAAAAATAAAAAAGACTAGCACACGCTTAGGAGCAACCACTTCTTTTCCTGCAGAAATCTATGGACCGGTTAACAGTACAAAAAGACACACTCGCACACAATATGTGTGTATATATATATATATATATATATATATATATGTATATATATATATAAGCATAAAAAATAAAAAAAGACTAGCACACGCTTAAGAGCAACCACTTCTTTTCCTGCAGAAATCTATGGACCGGTTAACAGTACAAAAAAGACACACTCGCACACAGTATGTATATATTCCAATAGTTCGGCAATGTGTGCTCTTTGAGGCAATGACAGTTAAATTGTATAGCACTCGCGCACTTAGATATTTTTCTTTGGAGTTTTGCTATTTTTCTTCCGTTGGTTTTAATGTCAGTCGTTAATTCGTTTAAAAGGTCACCAAAACTCATTAATTAGAACTAGTTTCCACTGTATTTTCAACAGTCTTCTTCAGCATTAAATATTTGTTCATAGTTTTCATTTCACATTTCGAAAACATTTTTTTTAAATATCGCGAGAACGAGCATTATAAAGCCTAATCCTCACGTAGCGTAATTTTTCTGCCCAGAACGCCGGCGTAATATGACGCCACACTAAGTGACGTATGAGGATAAATTCATGACGTGATGGGTATGACGTCACTGCCTTGGAGCCTCTCTTCACAACTGATTGGCGCTTTTTTACTTTGTGACAGAGGACAGAAGGTGAACTAATCAGTGGCATCCCCGCCTGTGGGTGGGTGAATTACTTTTCAAGGTGTGATATTGGTTTAAGTTGTTTGACGATTACCCAGCGAGGCATCTCCCTTCATGTGTATACAATTTACCTAAGAGCAGTACGGCCCGGCCCGACCCGACAAGACCCGCCCCGGCCGTCATGCTAATAAAAATATTATATCTCCTAAAGGATGCAACGTACAATGACGGAATATTTACCTACCATGTTATAGCCTGATCAATTAAATTACTGACAACATATCAGAGATGGGCGGGGTGCTAGTGAAGCTCGTGGCGCGTGCAAAAGCAGGGATGTGTCAAATCACCGAATTTCCGTCACTTGTCACGCCATAACTCGGTTTTGGGTGATCTGAATAGGCCGAAACTTGACGTATAGTGAAGACCACTGCTGTGAGTTGTTAGGCAAATGTCGATTTGGCGCAAGTCATATCACTCACGTGCTAGTAAACGGGGAGGGGTGAACATATTTCATTCCCCGGGCCTTCGATATAATTCCAAAACTATGAATCCGATCGCGATACAGTTTACGATATATCTTCGGACTGATCTTAGAACAAGACGTCATTAGTTATATTCAGGGTTTAACCCTCATCACGTGCGCACGTGCACATTCCTCTTCGCTATCTCAGAAGCTACTGGCACGATTAGGCTAAATTTTGATATGCACATTTTCACCAGCAATATGTATATGTATGGATTGTGCCTATCACTACTAGGTACACACCTCTCGTGCACACGCGCATATATTTAGAATATGAAATTTTCGGGAAACCCCAAGGAGGTGCCACCATAATCCAGAGTTGCTGGGGCATGAATTTTGAATTTCAATATTGTTATGAATATTGGCTTTGTGGTGGAAACTAAATCGCATGGGCAAGAGCATTTATTATTTTCCGACAACTTGCCGTGTTAGGGTTTATGATCCTAATCTTTTTATTTTTCCCTATCGCTCAAAAACATGGTTATTGGCGTCTCGAAACGCTCTTTGTTGCGCTTTTTTAAGAATGCTCTGGTTCCTATATTTCTATTAGAAAAAACAAATACTATCGAAAACGTGTGCAGTCAAACTGGGGTTAGTATCTCCAAAACTATTGGTGCGCAATCCTAGGTATCAGCCAGCCGAATCTGCAGCCATTTAACCGTCTACAAGATGCCAATAAAGGCGACGTTTTGTGGGGCATGTGCCAGTTTCAGGGGCGTAGCCAGGATTTCAAGGGTAGCCAGGATTTCAGTCACGGATACAAGGGCTGCTATGAGGCTTAAACATCCTCTACCCGAAATGTCAGAGTGCCTAAAGTAAATAAATAGCCGGAGGCTATTTCAAGACCGGGGCATACAACTTCAAGGTCATTGAGTGAAAAATGGCTGGAACCCCTGGCCCTAATACAGGAGCTTCCCGAAATGGTGCCCCTAGGCTACCAACCGCCCCTCACCCTTTCTGGAGGAAATCCCGGATCTACCCCTGCTTTCCCTTTTTGTATTGTATTGTATTGTATCCCCTTTCCACCAATTCCATGGCCACTGTGTAAGGGTTACATTTCCACAAGCTCGGAAGTGGGTTATTTTTTTGGCTTTGGGACTACCATGAAAGGGGAGAGACTTATCATCACCCATTATCCCGTTCCCTCAACATTTCCACCAGAATTCAGCGACGCCGCAAAGTTGAACAGCGGCAGAGGAGGTTAGTTTCGGCCGCTGCAAGATTGATCCTGGAAAAAGGCCGGTCTCCGCATGAGAATACCACCCGGAGACGCCCTGCGAAAATCCGTAGTGTGGGACCACACATAAACGTGTTCCAAACAATGGCTCTACGGCCGAGGACGGCAGAGGGTACGGCGAGGGGCGAACGGCGCCATCGCAATAATTTCCGGCGAGACAGTACAAGGACAACGCGACGTCGATGGGATGTTCTAGCCGTCAAGACCATCGGTCAACCTATGCTGGAGGCAACGGCGGGGCGACGCGACCAGGCCGGACGGCTGAAAACCCGTTTGGAAGGAAATACTTAATGGCGGGGATGGGGAGAGGCAGAGAATGGATCCGCCCCAGGCATAGGTGGGTACCAGCCGACACCTCGCCTTCCACCCCCCCGCCTTTTCTTTTGTCACTCCACCGGATGCGAGGGGGGACAGCTGAAGAGAAGAGAGAAGCACACCGGTGGGAATGAAAAGAAACGCTGAAGTGTGGACCCGCCCCAGGCGCGGGTGGAGCCAAGTGAAGCCTGCGGCGGTGCTCCGCATCCCGGCCTCCGGCGCCCCTTTCGCAGCGAAACGAAAAAGGGAAGGGGAGGGGAGATGGGAGAACCAAGAGACAGTCCATGTTTGGGAGGGGCACGTGACAAGGCGTGGACCTGCCTCAGGCGTGCCCGTTGGCGGCTGAGACAAATTTTATAAAAAGGCTGACCAGAAGAGAAGGTAGTAGTGTCGGCGCCCGGGAAGGAGAGAGAAGAGAGGAGACTAGTGACGACACCCGAGGAGGAGCAAGAGAGAGACAACTCCACCGCAGAGAGACAACGCCACTGCAATTTCGCCGCCAGCGGAGACAGCTATCCGACGGCCTACAGTCGCTGACGACTCCAAGCCCCCAAATTGTGGAGCGCCTGATATCCGGCACCAGCACCCAACCTTACGATGTAAGTCCCGACTACCGGAAGGGTTATCCATTCTCTCCCTGGCTAATTCAGGCATGAAAAATCGTTATCCCTTCCGAGTTTGTGCGAGTTTGACCCAGTGGGTATTTCATGGCGGAACAGCACTAGGTCAGTAGAACCGTCAAACTGGCGGGCCGCCCGCACGCGGCCCGAGATGCGCGAGTCCAAAAAAAAATCGGTGGTTTCTCCCGCGTGGAATAGAAGAGACGACGCACGTGATTGATTGTATATTCACACTTGTGCTACCAAATCCATAGTACGTCAATCGTTAGGGTCATGATCACAATCCAGAGAAATAAAAATCTAGTTGCCGTAAACGAAAATTGTTTCCCTTAACACCTCTGACGCTACGCGGAGCATTAAGTGTGGACATAGAGTCGATGCGGTGAAAACATTGGAGGCCCGGCCGACCTCTCGCACCGCAGGCGCGACAGCATGCAGCTCTACGTTCGACAAACGTACCCAGTATGTCGCAAGGACTAACTGGCATAAATCATAATCTATGTAGATTAACTAAACCCCATCTTGTCGGGGTGTCAGGCATATCCGGCGCCGCCTGGGTTTGCTTGGGCAAGTTTTGGCATCCCTCACAGACGGTACGGTCCCTAATTTATGATCAGGCACGGGGCACGCGCTGTCAGCTTTATAGATGTCAGGGGAAGCAAAGAGGGAGCAGAGCAGTGGGTACGACATATCCAGAAGCATTTGATGGCTCTAGAAAAAAAAATGAAAAGGGGGAGGGCGTGTGTATCCTTGTATTAACACCAGATACGCGGTGATTTCTACTGGCTGCCTTCACCTAGTGTGGGTTCGAAGCTTGTGGACCGTGTTCTGGGCAAAGTCCTTTCTTTCCATCCCCCGCTGGTACACGAAAATAGACTCACCATTGGGATCTTATCGTTGATACAAAGATCTGGTCATTGATATGGTGACTCGGCCGATCCAGCGGGTAATTCTGAACCAATTCCAGTATCCGTCGCTGCTCCTGGGGTATCGTACGGAATCAAATGGTGAAGTGCACAAAGCCAAACCGGAAATTCTCTTGTATATTAAACCCTATAGCTCACTCCCAACGGCGCACCCCGACGGGGGACATTATACAAAAGGGGGGAACGGCGGAGGCCCGATGGGCGCTCCGCTCAAACAATAAAGACACAGAGACGACGACGTATAAGTGTATTTTATACAATGGATACGTCATATATTTTTTGCACAACATAGAAACATTCGGCGAGGTGATCACAGCCCAGCAGATTCCGAACACAGGATAAATGAATGTCTGATCCCGGGGATCGTTTGAGAGCTGATATTCATCGCTAAAAACGAAACACTACGACAAAAGCAAAGAGTAACCCTCGCGATAACGCATCTAGGGATCAAAGAGGGGGTCCTTTGGAAAGTTGTCATGCTGTTCTCCTTTCAAAGATCGACGGGGCGTGCAGCGGGATCGCGAGAGCTTAGACGACGGACCGCGCGATTCACTCTGTTGCGGACCGGCCTCCTCAAAAATGGAAGCGCAGCCAGCAGTGCGCGGCGGATTATAGGGGAGTCTGCCCGGGCTTCCGCGTCGCGTGAGTGTCGCCTCCCGCAGAGCCGCGATGCGGGAATGGAGATCTTTGATCTCCTCCTCGCGCTCGGCGATGATCGACTCCAAGGGCCGAGACTGGAGAGATAATTCCCGCATCACCGACGCATCAGCAACGGCGCCCTCGCGTGCGGAGTGAGTCAAAGCCAGGAGGCGGGGACGCCAACGGTCAAGGGAGGCGCACTGGAAAGGGAGAGGCGCCCTTAAAATTGCCTCCGTGACTTCCAGGGCATGGATCGTAGAATCAGCAATCCAACCTCGGTAGTCTTCGGGTTGCCGCAGCAGGATCCGTGCCGCAACATTGATGAGTCTGTAATGGTCGGGGGTAGTTAACCCAAAATCGGGCGGGCGTTGCATCGTAACGTTATGACACACCCCTCACGCGATGAGGTATAACGGTTATGATAATATGTAACGGAAAAGCACGCGGGTCCGCAAAAAAACAAACAAACAAACAAAAAACAAACAAAACAAAACAAAACAAACATAAAGACAAAGGGGGGAAAGAACTAGGGAGTGGGTATGAGGAAGGAGAAACCAAGTCAACAAAAGCCAGGAGCGGTGACCGGGGCGATTTGCAGAAGTCATCGTGCTCACACGGAATCGGTATGACTCCCTTGGCGGTCAGGGTGGTGGCGAAGCTGCAGTCGCCGGACGCGTCCCGGCAGTCCCGCGCGTGTCTCAGGATTCGTTTCGAAATCCGGCGCGTCTAATACTGCTTCTGGCGCCCAACATAGCCGGCCGTCGGCGTCCATTAGACCCCCAGGGAGAATACTGGTGGGGAGGGGGCCCCGATTCAGACTCGGAATGAGAGGAATCCATGTTCGACCAGTAGTCAGTACTAATGCCCGGATCTGGGGACGGCGTTTTAAATAAGGCTCGCTAGAGACCACGTCTGGGGTGAGGAGGTAGTTTAACCTTGGCTTTGGGGGATGGTACCCGGGCCGTACATCGCCTTGATAAGGGGAGGGGGTGTTTAGTTGAGGAGGCAGGATACCCCTGAACTCCGTTATAAAACTAACGATGGGAGCCAACGAAATGGAACTTCAACATAGAGCCCGGACGCGTTAATTCACTAAGCAGAAATTACGATTATGATTGACACCTGACCGTGATCTCAATAGCCCAAGAAGCCCTTCAAAACCACTGTCTACGAAATTACGATTATGATTGACACCTGTCAACTCCAAGGCGCTGGACGGTAGCCTAACCGGCTGAAAGAAGGCGTTTCCTTCTCCTGGGTGGAAAAGGGTGAGACTGACCGTGGTCTCAATAGCCCAAGAAGCTCTTCAAAACCACTGTCTACGAAATTAAGATTATGATTGACACCTGTCAACTCCAAGGCGCTGGACAGTAGCCTAACCGGCTGAAAGAAGGCGTTTCCTTCTCCTGGGTGGAAAAGGGTGAGACTGACCGTGGTCTCAATAGCCCAAGAAGCCCTTCAAAACCACTGTCTACGAGATTACGATTATGATTGACACCTGTCAACTCCAAGGCGCTGGACAGTAGCCTAACCGGCTGAAAGAAGGCGTTTCCTTCTCCTGGATGGAAAAGGATGAGACTGACCGTGATCTCAATAGCCCAAGAAGCCCTTCAAAACCACTGTCTACGAAATTACGATTATGATTGACACCTGTCAACTCCAAGGCGCTGGACGGTAGCCTAACCGGCTGAAAGAAGGCATTTCCTTCTCCTGGGTGGAAAAGGGTGAGACTGACCGTGGTCTCAATAGCCCAAGAAGCCCTTCAAAACCACTGTCTACGAAATTAAGATTATGATTGACACCTGTCAACTCCAAGGCGCTGGACAGTAGCCTAACCGGCTGAAAGAAGGCGTTTCCTTCTCCTGGGTGGAAAAGGGTGAGACTGACCGTGGTCTCAATAACCCAAGAAGCCCTTCAAAACCACTGTTTACGAGATTACGATTATGATTGACACCTGTCAACTCCAAGGCGCTAGACAGTAGCCTAACCGGCTGAAAGAAGGCGTTTCCTTCTCCTGGGTGGAAAAGGGTGAGACTGACCGTGGTCTCAGTAGCCCAAGAAGCCCTTTGAAACCACTGTCTACGAAATTACGATTATGATTGACACCTGTCAACTCCAAGGCGCTGGACAGTAGCCTAACCGGCTGAAAGAAGGCGTTTCCTTCTCCTGGGTGGAAAAGGGTGAGACTGACCGTGGTCTCAATAGCCCAAGAAGCCCTTCAAATCCACTGTCTACGAAATTACGATTATGATTGACACCTGTCAACTCCAAGGCGCTGGACGGTAGTCTAACCGACTGAAAGAAGGCGTTTCCTTCTCCTGGGTGGAAAAGGGTGAGAATGACCGTGGTCTCGTTAGCCCAATAAGCCCTTCAGAGACATTTTCCGTGAAACAGGGATTGTGACGTACTGTACACTCGATGAAGACAGATCTCTGGGCAGCGGACGGGCCCAGGGTCCTATGAGGGAACCAGGTCGAGTGACAAAAAACGGAGCCCGAGGATTTAATATCGTGAGAGCAGCAAGGATGTTGGGCCCCGGGGTCAACAGAACAAAGAGGATAAGGGATTTTAAGGGCCAGAGGATATGAGGGCACGAGGATTAGGAAGAAGGGTGGGCCCAGGGAGTAAGAAGGAAATAAGTTTATAGGAAGTTAGGATTGGAGGATTTTAAGGGCCGGAGGATGAGGGCACGAGGATTAGGAAGAAGGGGAGGCCCAGGAAGTAAGAAGGAAATAAGTTTATAGGAAGTTAGGGTTGGAGGATTTTAAGGGCCAGAGGATATTGGGGCGTAAGGATAAAGGGAATAGTAGGCCCAGGAGTGATAAGGGAACAAGGGAGCTCGAACATGAGTCAGCAAGGGAGACGTCCCTGAATAGCTCGGATTATTTTGATAAGGCGGCTTTTGATATGAACGAGACCAAAGAGACGAAGGAAGACATGCGGTCATGATGCGAGATGACCGCGGGCTTTCGTTTAAAAATTCATCCGGTACGAGACAGGTTGCCAGGACGCCGTTGGAAGGGTTAAAAATTGGGGACTATCGCGCCTTCCGTTGCGAGATGACTAGAGACGACGGATGCCAGGCATGAATGAAAGAGGGGGAATGTTAGGGTGGGGAGGGAATGTTCAGACTGTGTGACATGGGCATAGGGTCCAACGGGGGGCCGGCGATAGGGCCCAGACGAAGCAAGCTGTTTTCGGAAACCGGTACTTTGCAAGATCATGTCAAAACATCGTGGCAGGGGTGAGATAACCACTTGCGGGAAAGGAATTCGGGGTCGTGAGAGCAAAGTCGATCCGGGTACCGCTCTTATGCGGGGAATCCCATGGGCCGCTACGGGCTCGGACCACCTCCACCATTTTGCAAAACTCAAGCGAGCTCGGAAGGCGATGTACCTATTAGTACCAAGTCCCGCCTATCCTAACAGGATACAGCCAGGGAGTGCGGGATTGCTAACCGAACCGATCGTAGGGATATAGCGCGTATGGTTGGGGATGGATTGAATCCGAGTGCCGTGCAACAATGTTCCAAATTCTGTCGCCTCTCAGTATAAATGTTTGTGTGTACGGTCGGTCGCAGAGGGGGAGGACGACAATATATATTAATGGCGAAGGGAATAATGACAGCCAGGAACCGACAAACAGTGCCTCCCTCCCTCTACGCCTATGGTGATAGTTCCCGACTTCTTCTGCAACGAAGAAGAGGGGACGCACAAACCACCCACCCCTACTCCCCCATAGCGACCACCGGACCCCGTCACAACTGCCTCGTTCTTACCTACTCAGCACTGTCCCCCGCGCGCGGATTCAAGGGGGCGGTGGGGGCGACCGCCTCCGTCTGGTGCATAAGCGGATCCAGGATTGCCGATCGCGGGGGCACCTTCTCGGGGGGGGGGCGCCGCCATTCTGACCAGGCGGCGGCACTTTTGACCGGCAAAACCTATCAGGTTGGCGCAAAATCCTATCGGCCGGCGCCGATTTTCGTATCCTGGGAGGGGAGGGGTGAGAAGTGACATTTCAGGGGAGCCATCGACCTTTCAGGGGGCGCCGTGACCATTTCAGGGGGCGCCAAGGGTCGATCGGAGGGGGCACGTGCCCCCATTGCCTCCTGGATCAGCCTATGGTTTCCTCCCCACTGGTGGATCCTAGGGAGGGGACCATGGGAGTTTTGGCCCCCTCTAAAGCCTAGAATGATATCGTTTGCCCCCAATGACCAATTTTCAGCCGTTTTTTCTCTTTAAAATGTTTTCGCTAATTATTAAGCAATTCAGCCCCCCCAACTGTTGGCTTGGCCCCCTCCAAACGCTGCTCCTGGATCCACCGATGCAATTGGAATACCATCTGCTCCCCTTTGAGTAAATCCTGGATCCGCGCTAGCCTACCCTTTTTCTATTTCCATGGGTAATCCGCGTTTGTATCACTACGCAGCTTTCCCTTCCACCGTGCTGAAAGGGACGCGCTGTGCTCCCTAGCGCCTCATTTTCTCTCAGAAACAAAGCCGGATGGCCTTGGCCGGTCCTATACATACATTCAGTAAATAGGTGCGCCAAATTTCGCATAGATGGCAGTGCAGAGTATTATAAAAAGACCTTGATTTTGGCTAGTCAGAAGCAGAAGACCAAACAAGTAAACAACGCTTCAGTTCACATTTCCGAAGCGGGAACGGATTCAGGATGCAGCAATCAGGAACGAGGATAAGCATTTAGCAGCGGATTAGTTTTATTTCCAAACGTGTGACTAAATGAGACTATAGCAAGCACCCACGTACTGTAGTCTTTCTTCTACATACCTACCTACCGTGCCAACTACATGCTACAAGCTAGGTATTGGACGAGTGGTTTTCAAGGGCAAGCAAGTTCTCAGTAGTAATTGAGCGTCGTGTTTCAAGGTTGGTGAGTGGATTATTGGGTATTATGTAGTGGCAAGCGTCATGTCATGTGTTGTATATACATTTATATATGGATGTCATGGTGTTAAGTATTGGCAAGGGTCATGTTAGGCATGTGCTAGGGTTTTTCTCTATAATTAACCGCGCTATCGCCGCCAATTAAACGCCACATAGCCCTAAACTGATCAATCGCATCGGATTCTGCCAAACTGATCAATCGCATCGGATTCTGCCCAAAATTGCGCCGGCGTTCTGCTCAGATAGTTCAATCCAACCAGCTTTTCCGGCGCACAAAATTTCGGTCGGCGGCCGGATCACTGATTGGTCCAGAGCCGGTGACACCACCAGCCTAATGCATGACGTCACCCGCCGACCGAAAAAATTACGCCGTATACGCCGGGTCTGCCCGTTGCGTCGCCACTAATGTATTTTCCGACCGAAATTCTGCCGCGTGCGCTACGTGAGGATTAGGCTTAACACTACCACTTCCTTATTAGCTACCTAACCTATTATAAACGATGCAAATAGGTATTCCTATAAGAACATTGACATAGTTTGAGCGTATAACACTTATATTTACTACATTTCAATACACGAATTACATAAATTAATTACATTTTACATCAGTTACATGTGGCATATATTCATTAACAATGAACATTGATCATCATCTCATCCCCCCAAAGCGTAAGTGTTCGGTGTGTGTTTATCTGCATGTTGAGTGAGGGCTTTTGTTCGTGTATGTGTAGTGCTTCGAGGACTGCTATTTTTCGTGTGTCATTGGTGGAAGCGATGATGTGTGTGTTCTGGACTAGTGTTTGCCTCGTGAGTTCTGTGTTGTGTGTAGTTTGCATATGCTACTTGATGGCTCCATCCTGCAGATGCATGGTGAGCCGTCGAGACAATGTCGTTGTAGTCACACCAATGTAGTGTTCGGCATGAGGTCTACAACCCTCATGTGGACATGATAATTTATACACCACATTGGTGTGCTTCAACGGCACTGTCTCGACTGGCTTGTTGGTCATGACAAGGTTGCATGTTTTCTGTGTTTGGTAGTATATGTGGAGTTGGAGTCTTGGTTTTTGCACTCTACGTTGCACCTAATGATATCCTTAAGTATTCTCATCCTTATCATCCTGATATGCTTAAGTATCCTTAAGTATTCTTAAGTATTCTCCTTAAGTAAGCATTGTCACCGGCTTCTCCTGCGCCGGAGCGGCACCTGCCGAGGCCGCAGGCCGAGGTAGCAGTTGTCTGTTCTGAGGACTGGTATCGGATACTTTTAACTTGCAGGGATAAAAGGCAGGAAGCCATAAAATAACCTCCCGGCTACAGATTTTCAAATTTTTAAAAACTTTCCAAAAATTTTTGTATTATATTTTTTAAACTTTTATTTTTGTATTTTTCTATTTCTTGGTTAACAACTCTGAAACTTACACTCCTTTACAAACAATTAATTACCAGCTGTTGGTAAAAGTTTGAAGCGAAAACTCAAATTTGTACTGATAAAAATATTTTTTTAAAATTTTTACCTCCAACTTGTAGTGAAAAGCATCCCCAAAGTTATAAGTTCAAAATATCTGAAGATATGATACTCAGTCTTACAAACTGGATTTCTACAGGTAGAATGGATTGTGTGTTACTGCATAAACACTAAACTGAACCAAAACCATAACTTTGAAGGTCAGTTTTGGAACTTTTCCCAAAACATTGCAATTATGGGCTAAAAGTTTGAAACCATATAACTTTCGGAATTTTGAAGATTTTTGAACGCAGTTTTCTCTGTTGAAATGGACGTTGTCATTCCAACGACATATTCCAAACTTACATTTCTGAGTTACGGGGAAATATTTTTCTGCGAAAAAATATTACATTTTGTTTTTTTTGCATATTTTTAATATGTTTTTCCAAATTTTCTTTTCAAAATTGGTACCAAAAATAGCCCGGCTCGAGTTCTACAACCGCCTGCCTGATCATACCCGCGCCGTCTCGCATAGGTTTCGAGCTATATATGAAATATATTCGGTAAACCACAAAACATTGTATAGTATATTTCCATTGTCCTGTGCATGCGCAGTCTTTACATAAATAAGCGTTAAACGTGTGTATAATTCCGTCGATGACTTGAACAGAGAGCACACGTGGTGCAGTGTAAAGAGACATGCTATGTTACCGACATTCCGTTGCTGTAACTATTATACTGCTAAAAATCCTCGCCTGTAAATCGAACTGTACAGCTAACGTACATTGTCACCGCATTCTCCTGCGCTGGAGCGGCATCTGCCGAGGCCGCAGGCCGAGGTTGTCCGTAGTAGTTGTCTGTTGTGAGGACTGGTATCAGATACTTGAAACTTGCAGGGATGAAAGGCAGGAACCCATAAATGAGCCTGCCAGTTGCAGATTTTCAAATTTTGCAAGGATTCCAAAAAATTTTGGGTTATATTTCTTTAAACTTTTATTTTTCTATTTTTCTATTTTTTGTCTACAGCTCTGAAACTTACACGCTTTTACACACAATCAATTACCAGCTGTTGGTAAAAGTTTGAATCAAAAACTCAAAATTTGTACTGATAAAATGATTTTTTCAAGTTTTTACCTCCAACTTGTAGTGAAATGCATTACCAAAGTTGTAAGTTCGAAATATCTGAAGATATGATACTCAGTGTTCCAAACTGGACTTCTACAGATAGAATGGACTGTGCATTAATGCGCAGCACTAAACTGAACCAGAACCATAACTTTGAAGGTCAGTTTTAGCCCGTTTTCCAAAACATTGCAATTATGGGCTAACATTTTGAAACCATATAACTTTCAAAATTTTTAAGATTTTCGAACTCAGTTTTCTCTGTTGAGATGGGCATTGCCATTCCAACAACATATTCAAAACTCACATTTCTGAGCTAAGGGAAATATTTTTCTGCGAAAAAATACTATATTTTTTGTTTTTTGGCAATTTATGAATATATACATTTACAAATTTTATTTTCGAAATTGGTACCAAAAAATAGCCCGGCTCGAGTTCTACAACCGCCTGCCTGACCATACCCACGCATCTCCCATAGGTTTCGAGCTATATGATGGTAAAGACTGAATTTGATGCGGTTTTCATAGGTTGTAATAGATTCATCACGTGATAAAGTGCCTTTATACTCAACCGAGATGTATGGCTCTCTCTATACTTGTAGTAAGGAAAATTATGACCTCTGTCGTTTTAGTTTCATGACGCTCCGACGACAAGTTCTCCACTGAGAGGCAAAATATTTCGGTCCCCCCTTTTCCCACAGCAGTAGTGACGTCATTCTGCCCTTCTTGCATGGACCTTCTGTGCTGCGGCGGTAGGCTGCAGCCGGTGGATGCGTGCAAGAAAGGCATAACATTTCTATCCGAGTGCAAGCAGCGGGGGGCTAACCGGTCGGGGCGGGCAGGAACCTGACTACGGGAGGGAACCTGACAACGGGAGGGAACCTGACTAGAGGGCAGAGGGTGCCGAGGCGTGTTTCGAGATCCGAGGAAGTGAGCAGTGATGACTTCAGGCATCTAGGGAAAGGTAGCAAGATCCAGAGGCGTGCTAAGATAGCTCATGGGAGACAATTCGGGGAGGGGCAGTGAGGATGGGGGTTGGTACGGGCCTCCAGCCTTCCCCGCCATTGCCTCGGAACAGCTTCTGTCTTTGTATTACCCATAGGTATTCTGACATTGGGGAGGAGTTCAGCCCCTAGCTACGCCCATTGCATCGACCACCAATTGAATAGCCACCATGTATGTATATAAACATATGAAAGATATGCAGATTTCGTTGCACTCCGTACCAAATTACCGAACAATATCAATAAGAGGCAATCGACCATGCAGATTTCGAATGTGCTATTCAGGTCAACGAAAGGCCACTGCGCATGCGCACTGGAATTAGTGATAACAAAGGCTATCTCGGCAACCTATGGGACGATTTTCTTGAAACTTTTTGAGCAAAAGAATGGCACAAACGTAAACACATATGATTCATGTTAAAGCTGCACTGCTCTGGGCATGCGCAGTAGCAATTCTAAAAGGAAGCCTTAGAGGTGAAGATATTTCAGAGGAGGACATGAACAGAGGGAAAGCCAACATGCTTCAATCTAGCATGATAGTTTTGTTTTTTGGTAACTACAAAGGTCACTGCACATGCGCAATATGGCTTACGATAACGGAGGCTTTCTCGAGTCAATCGACCGATTCGGCTCAAATTTTGCAAGTAAGATCAAGATACTATCTGCAAATCCCAATCGACGGCGTTATAACGCTGAACTGTCCTGCCCATGCGCAGTAGGAATTCTAAGAAATAAAAGTTCAATGGGAGGCCACTTCAGACCCGAAGAACACAATAAACCTCGGTCTGCGGCCTCGGCAGCTGCCGCTCCGGCACAGGAGAACCCGGTGACAATGTACGTTAGCCAAACAGTTCGATTAACAGGCGAGTGTTTTCAGCAGTTTGATACTTATAAAAACGCAATGTTGGAGTTTTAGGTTTTGTGTTCTCATTATGGCCCCATTCAATCCCCTGTGTAAGCCCATGTTTTCCTACAGTAGCATGTCTCTGCACACTGCGTCACGTTTGCCCTCTGCTTATGTCATCACATAAATAAACACACGTATAAAGTTTGTTTTTTAAGTAAAGACTGGGCATACCCAGAAGAAAGGAGATACAATATAAAATATTCTGGGTTTGCCGACCATGTTTCACCCTTCCCTGCAGATTTTCAGCCAATTCAGCCTATTTGCTAACGAGTTAGATTCGGTTACCCTATGTACCAGTGCGCATGAGCAGTAACGTCTGCAGTGAATGAGAGCGAAGATACCGTTATTATTGACTGAAGTATGTTGATATGCCGTTTGTTTGTCTCCTGGTCTAAACTATCCCTTATAGCAGATCATTCCTTACAATTCCTACTACGCATGTGCAGCACAGTGCAGCGTCATAATGCCGTCAATTGGGATTAGCAGATAGTATTCTGCTTTTACTCGTATAGTTTGAGTAACATCAGTCTATTGGCTCCCGATATAGCCTCCATGACCATAAAATCTAATGCGCATGCGCACTGACCTTTGTATTTACCAAGGTTGAAAAACATTCATGCTAAATTTAAGCATGTTGGCTCTCCTCTGTTCATGTCTTCCTCTGAAATATCCTCAACTTTAATGGTTATTTTCATAATTTCTACTCCGCATGCACAGAGCAGTGCAGCTTCAATATGACATTTTTGGTTTACATTCCGTGCTATTCTCTTGTTCACAAAATTTCAAGAAAATCGACCCGTAGGTTACCGAGATCGCCTCTGTTACCATTAGTTCCACTGCGCATGTGCAGTGACCTTTCATTGACCTGAAGACCAGATTCGAAATCTGCATGACCGATTGTCGCTCATTGGTATTGTTCGATAATATGGAACAGAAAGCAACGAGATTTATATATCATTTATATGTCTGAACACGGTGGCGGATACAAGGGGCGAGGCTAGGGGCTTAATCCCCCATGTGAAAATGTCTATAGCTATGGCATAGACGGAGGATGTTTTAAAGCAATGATGGGGATGCTTAAGCTGATAGGTGAATTCAGGGTGGTGGGTGGTGGGCGGGGGCATAGGGAAAAGTGCTCCCCTTGATCGACCCTCGGCGCCCCCTCGAATGGCCACGGCGCCTCCTTAAACATTCGATGGCGCCGCCTGAAATGTCACTTCCCACCCCCCTAAAATGCGAAAATCTGCGCCCATCGAAAGTATTTTGCGTCCACCTGATAGGTTTTCCCGGTCAAAAGTGAGCCCCCTGTTCCGGATTACACCCCTTCCCCCGGGAAGGTTTGTCCCCTATCGGAAATCCTTGATCCACCTATACTCGAGCCCCATAGCCCCACCCCCGTACTGATGTCCTGGATCCGCCCATGCTCGAGCTCGTTAGCCCCACTGCCATACTGATGTCCTGGATCCGCCTATGCTCGAGCTCCTTAGCCCCACCCCCGTACTGATGTCCTGGATCCGCCTATGCTCGATCCCCTAGCCCCACCCCGTACTGACTTCCTGGATCCGCCTATGCTCGAGCTCTTTGGCCCCACCCCGAACTGATGTCCTGGATCCGCCTATGCTCGAGCTCCTTAGCCCCATCCCCGTACTGATATGCTAGATCCGCCTATTCTCTAACTCTTAGCCCCTAGCCCCGTACTGATGTCCTGGATCCGCCTATGCTCAAGCTCCTTAGCCCCACCCCCGTACTGATGTCCTGGATCCGAATATGTTCGAGCTCCTTAGCCCCACCCCCGTACTGATGTCCTGGATCCGCCTATGCCCGAGCTCCCTAGCCACACCCCCGTATGAATGTCTTGGATCCTCCTATGCTCGACCTCCTTAGCCTCGACCCCCGTACTGAGGTCCTGGACCCGCCTATGCTCGAGCTCCTTAGCCCCACCCCCCATACTGATGGCCTGGATCCGCCACTGCTTATACAGTTGATTTAAGCAGGCATTGCAAGGAGCCACGTGTAATGGTATCCCCACAAAGAGGTTTATTCGACTGGGAAAGAAATGGTGTGCAACGGTGGATCCTTTGACCAGTGTTACCTATGACCAGAGGATGCATTAACTAGTGGGTAGATAGATAGATGATAAACTTTTATTGGACGGAAACAATATGACAGGTATAACAAAGAGATTGACGCAAAAGCCCGAAGGCTTAAGTGGTGGGGCCTCTCTTATCTCTCTCATAAAACACATCACTTTTACCGGACCTATCACACACATACACAGTAAGATTTGGACACACATAAAGAAACAAAACACAAGAAACCAAACAAGCAAACCAGTTCCTGACCACCGTTTTATTTTTTATTCGTCGCAAACAGCGACCGCGAGCGGGACCACACCATACGGCCGCCACCCGGCCGTCCGACTGATATGAATATCTAACAGACAACGCGACCGCCGCACGAGTAGAGGAGCCGAAACGAGACAGACTACCCTGCCACCAGCGAGCTTTCGCGCTGATGCGTGGATAGCTGTGGCGTCTGCCTCGGATAGCAGCTCCCAGTGCGCCGGCAGCACCGACGCCACCTCCGGACGCCGCGGTGAGGTTTCGAGCGGGAAACATACTAGCCTTGTGTATTACATTTAAAGGGAATGTGGCACCTTCTCAACGTGATTTTAACTGAGATAGCCAAGTTGTAAAGCATGTCGGAAAACCCGGTACTCCATATTTCATTTGTCTTGGAACTCGATATTTCCGTAGAAAAAAACCTAAAACCTACCTGACACCAGCCCCCCATCAGTCCGTCGCCGGCCGTATGGTAGTGGTTGCCAGATCGTGACATCATCCACAGGCTGATATTTATTTCTTTTTCTAGAGGAGTATTTTTAAAAACAAAATATTGAGCTTATTGTACATTTTTCAGAGAAATCATGAGTGGTTCATTATGTTTTGCTAAAAGTACGCCCTAATTGCACTAAGTTCCAGGATTCGACCAAGGTGCCACATTCCCTTTAAGTAAAGGTACACTGGTGTTGCAATTATCTGCAACCTGTTGCAATGGCAAGATATGTCTCTTAACTAGCTTTCTGCCGAATTTCATCCACTTCCATCGATATTAACCATTCGAAATCCTGGTGTGAAACAGAAACGAACGGATCAAATTACGACTTTGAAATGTATCTTACGGCTTATAGCGCGAAAGCCGTAAGAGATAAGTGCAGGGTATGAGTGAGAAAAATGACGGCAACGAAGTTTGCTATACAGCCGTGTTAAGTTCAATACCGTAGCTATCGTGTTCTGGAAACCAGGTGGCTGAGAAAAAAAGTTTCAAAACTTATATTTTATTTTTGCCTATAAAATAAAACGCTTCAGTCTGAAAGTTTCCATCTCTAAATATATAAAGAGGGAGGCTATTCTCTGTTATTATCTTAAATGGAAACTAAATATTATTAATTAGAACGGAAGGTATAAGGGTTTGAATGATATTTTGAGACATGCAGACCTTCACGCAATAGGCCAAAAATGACCCTCAAATTTCCGTTTTCATTTTGTTTTTGTGTTTGTGCAGAACTGCACAAACAGGCCTATAAGTTGATATTTGACTTAGAACCTGAACTGCCGTAGCTTCAGGTACTTCGAGCCTATAGTTTTGACAATGAGTTTTCCGCCAAATTTAGGGTGGAAAGTTTAAAAGCTAACTTAGAGCACTGAGTTTGAGACTTTTTCTTTTCAACTTTTGTGTGAACTACAAATTTCCCTGATGTAAAAGGGTGCAAGTTTGAATACTCTAGATGAATTAGCAAAAAATAGAAATATAAAGTTAAAAATCACATAATGCAAAATTCTGGGCAAAATTTTGAAAATTTTGAAAATTTACAGCCATGGTGCTTATTCATTTGGAAGTGCCCTCTATCCATAAAAGTTTTAAGTCTCTGATACCAGCGCTCAGAACAGACAACAACAGACAACGACGACGAGACCGGAAAAACTGTCAGAATAGAAGCCGTTTCTTACTTCGTTCGTCCCCGGCTTCTGACCAGCATGGTTAAGTCAATTATGCTAGTATCTTCGCTGCCATGCACTACAAATGTCACTGCGCATGCGCGTTGGAACTAAGGGTAGCCGAGGCTATCTCGGTAATGAATGGGCAGATTTATCAGAAAATTTGCAGGTATATGTGGAATATAGTCGGTAAACCACAAAACATTGTACAGTATATTTCCATTGTTCTGTGCATGCGCAGTCTTTACATAATAAGCGTTAAACGTGTGTATATTCCACCAATGACTTGAACAGAGGACACACGCGGTTCAGTGTAAAGAGACATGCTATGTAACCGACATTGCGTTGCTGTAACTATAATACTGCTAAAATCCTCGCCTGTAAATCGAACTTTACAGCTAACGTACATTGTCACCGGCTTCTCCTGCGCCGGAGCGGCACCTGCCGAGGCCGCAGGCCGAGGTTGTATAGTTGTTGTTGTCTGTTCTGAGCGCTGGTATCAGAGACTTAAAACTTTTATGGACAGAAAGCACTTTCAAATGCATAAGCACCACGGTTGTCAATTTTAAAAATTTCCAAAATTTTTCCCAACATTTTGCATTATGTGATTTTTAACTTTTATTCTTCTATTTTTGCTAATTTATCTAGAGTATTCAAGCTTACACCCTTCTACATAATGAGAATTTGTAGTTCACACAAAAAGTTGGAACGAAAAAGACTCAAATTTAGAGCTCTAAATTAGCCTTTAAACTTTGCACACTAAATTTGGCGGAAAACTCATGGTCAAAACTATAGGCTCGAAATATCTGAAGCTGCGGCAGTTCAGGTCCTAAGTCAAATATGAACTTATAGGCCTGTTTGTGCAATTCTGCACAAACACAAAACAAAGTGAAAACGGAAATTTGAGGGTCATTTTTGGCCAATTCCGTGAAGGTCTGCATTTCCCAAGATATCATTCAAACCCTTATATCTTCCGATGTAATTAATAAAATTTAGTTTCCATTTCAGATAATAAAAGAGAATCGCCTCTCTCTTTATATACTTAGAGATGAAAACTTTCAGACTGAAAAGTTTTTAAACTTTTTATTCTCAGCCACCTGGTTTCCAGAACATGATAGCTACGGTATTGAACTTAACACGCCTGGATACCAGACTTCGTTGCCGTCATTTTTCTCACTGATACCCCCACTTATCTCTTACGGCTTCCGAGCTATAAGCCGTAAAATGCATTTCAAAGTGGTAATTTTATCGGTTCATTTTTGCTTCACACCGGGGTTTAGGGTGGTTAGAGTCATTGGAGGGAAATGAAATTTTGCATTCAGCTAGGTAAGAGACATATGTCGACATTCCATCTGATTAGATATCAATAAAACACCAAGTTACCTTTACTAACACACCGTTTGTCCACGCATTGTTGTAGCACATTGCCAGGCGTCACCCCCGCGTCCACGCCGCCATAACTACCGGCGATCGGAGCTGCCCGCTCTGGTTATGGTCTGGCAAAAACGTACCCAATACTACCCATAAACCATCACAAGCAATTAGAGTACCGTAAAAGTCCCAGTTTACAATAAGAGTATCATGTTTCAGTTTTTGGACCATGGGTGGATCCAGGGAAGAAGTAGGGTAGGTGCCCCCGCCCCCAACCCCCTCCTAACCCCCAATCGACCATCGGCGCACTCTGAAATTGTAAAGACACGCCTCTAAAGGTCGATACCGCTCCCTGAAATGTCGCTTCCCATACGCAGATCCAGGATTGCCTATCGTGGGCGAGGGGGAAGGGGAACCTTCCTGGTGGGCGCCATCTGGACCAGGGACGCCACTTTTGGCCGGAAAAACCTATCAAGTAGGCGCTAAATCCTATCAGTGGGCGCCGATAACTGCATCTCGGGGGAAAACGACATTTCAGGGGGTGCCATCGAACTTTCCAGGGGTTTCGTGACAATTTCAGGGGGCACTAAGGTTCGATGGGGGCACCTGTCCCTTTTCCCCCTTGGATCCGCCTACGTCGTTTCGGGAGGGAGGGGGAGTACGGAGGTGGGGGTCGTTACGGGGGTGGGGCTAAGGAGCTCGAGCATAGGCGGATCCAGGACATCAGTACGGGGTGGGGCTAAGGAGCTCGAGCATAGGCGGATCCAGGACATCAGTACGGGGTGGGGCCAAGGAGCTCGAGCATAGGCGGATCCAGGATTGCCGATAGGGAAGGCACCGTCCCGGGGAAAGGGTGTAATCCGGAACACAGGGCTTCACTTTTGACCGGCAGAACTTATCAGGGAGACGCAAGATCCTTCCGATGGGCACCGATTTTTGCATCTTCGGGGCAGGGGTGGGAAGTGACATTTCAGGGGGTGCCATCGAATGTTTGAGAGGGCGCCGTGGCCATTTCAGGGGGCGCCGAGGATCGATCAAGGGGGGCACGTGCCCCTATCCCCCCCGCCGCCCTCAATTCACCTATTAGCTCCAGTCTCCCCACCATTGCCTCGAAACATCCTCCGCCTATGATATAGCTGTAGGCATTTTCACATGGAGGGAAGCTTAAGCCCTCTAGCCTCGCCCCCTTGTATCCGCCATCGTATTTAGACATATAAATAATATATAAATATCGTTGCACTCTACTCCATATTATCGAAAAACATCAATAAGAGACAATCGGTCATGCAGATTTTGAATCTGGTCTTCAGGTCAATGAAAGGTCACTGCGCAATGCGCAGTGGAACTAATGGTAACAGAGGCTATCTCGGCAACCTATGGGTCGATTTTCTTGAACATTTGTGAACAGGAGAATGACACGGAATGCAAACCAAAAATCATACTATATTGAAGCCGCACTGATCTGCGCATGCGCAGTAGAAATTATAAAAATAAGCCTTAAAGGTGAGGATATTTTAAAGGAGGACATGAACAGAGGAAACCCAACATGCTTAAATTCAGCATGAAAGTTTTGTCACCCTTGGTAACTACAAAGGTTAGTGCGCATGCGCATTAAAACTTATGGTTATGGAGGCTATCTCGCGAGCCAATAGACCAATTTGGCTCAAATTTTGCGAATAAGAGCAGAATACTATCTGTTAATCAAAATTGACGGCATTATGACGCTGCACTGTGCTGCACATGCGCAGTAGGTATCGTAAGGGATAATTTAGACCAAGAGACAAACACACGGCATACCAACATGCTTCAGTCAATTATAACGGTATCTTCGCTCTCCTTCACTGCAGACGTTACCGTGCATGCGGACTGGGACTTAGGGTAACCGAAGCTAACTCGGTAACAAATAGGCAAACTTCGCTGAAAATCTGCATAGATAAGTGAAACATGGTCGGCAAACCCCATCGTATTTTACATTGTCCTTTCTTCTGGGCATGCCCAGTCTTTAATTAACAAAACAAACTTTATACGTGTTTATTTATGTGATGACATGAACAAAGGGCAAACGTGGCGCAAAGCGCAGAGACATGCTAATTTAGGAAAACATGACTTACACAGGGGGTTGAATGGAGTCATAATGAGAACAAAAGACCTAAAGTCACAACATTGCCTTGTTATAAGTATCATACTTCTGAAAACACTCGCCTGTCAATCGAACTGTTTGGCTAACGTACATTGTCACCGGCTTCTCCTGCGCCGGAGCGGCACCTGCCGAGGCCGCAGGCCGATGTTTATAGTAGTAGATGACAATGGTTTGTTTGATTGGTGTCTTGTCTTGTGTTGGGTTGTTTTTCATGATGAGAGATGATGTTTTTGGTGATTTGTAGTAGATGGTAAGCGATATGGTGTCATTGGGGTGTCTGGGTTTGCAGTTCCTGTGGATGATTGCCTTAAGTGTCTTTTCGTCAGCCTTGTATCCTGGATACATGGTGTTTTATACAACAGGTTATGTTTAGTCCCATTATTTCTGTGGTCTCTGCTGTGTGGTTATTATTATCATTCGTTTCTACTGTGCCATTATTATCGGAGGTTTCTGCTGTGGGTGTGTTCTATCTTACTTGCATGTATTTAGCTAGCGTGTGTCTGGTTAAGGTGTCGATAAGTGATAGTGAAAAACAATTATTTACAAGCATTTGCTTCACTCGCTTTAGCTCTTGATTTACAAGGCTCCATGAAGAGCAGTTTTTCAATGCTCTAAGTACAGTCCCCCGCAATTGAAATTACCATGACTAGGCTCGACCGGTTTAGGATGGATATCTCACAACCTATGGTGCCTTTAGCTTTACAAACGGGTTCAACATGTGCATTTTTCAAGAGCTTTCCAGTGGTCACCATTATTTCTTAATCTGACAGCTGGGTAAGAAAATATTACACAATTATTGATTTTGCTGCATTCTGGCGGGGTATTCTTCGGCTGACTTGCCACCGCCTCTGATAATCCCTGACCCTCTCGCCCATACCTGGACCACGTGACCTTACAGGTGAATGGGCAGTTGGCATTGCGCCAGCTCATTCCACCCTCCCAAAAATCTCGTCCTGTCTGAGGGGCACTCGTATTGCAATTGCTCCCACTGTGTTGCTGTGTGCTGAACATCTGGCGTCACAGGCCTGGGGCGGTGCAGTGGCAGAACCACGAGTGACTTTTTGAGGAGGGGTCAAAATTCAATAAGATGGTCACAGGCGGGGAAAAAGCATCAGAATCACTTTTATTGCAGGGGGTAGGGGGCAATAAATTTTCCCTCCTGGTCCACTTTTCCCTCCTAATATAGCTTATCCGTCCTGGATCCGTCCTTGTGCTTGGCTTGCGAAACACGTTAGCTGTCACTTGGTGCCGGGGCTCTATCACCTGTCCGTTTATTTAGAGAGGAAGCTGGTAAAACGGCTGAACCAGTGATATAACTTTGTTTGCAGCTTCCAGTAAAAACATATTTTTTAGATAAGCGTCAGAAGAGGGGGCAGTGGGAGCCATAGGCGGATCCAGGGGGATGCAGGTCCCCCATCGACACTCGGCGACCCTAAAATGATCACAGCACTCCTCGGAAGGGGCGATGGCGCCCCCTGAACTGTCACTTCCCACCCCCTCCCCCCAGGATGCAAAAATTGACGCCCCGCCATAGGACTTGAAGTGTGAAATGTTTTGCCAGCCAAAAGTGGCACCCACTTGGTACGGATGGCGTCCCACCCACCGGCAAGGTGACCCCCATCGGCGATCCTGGATCGGCCTATAGTGGTTTCAGGCCCCAAATTTTCATTAAACATACCGATTTAAGAAACATTGAGAAAAATCGGACATTGTGTGGGCAGTATTTTGGAAATGTTACAGGGAGCCTGAACCTCACGAGGTTTTGTTTTTAGAAGGGACATTATCTTGTCTACAGGAGGTTTGAAGATTCACTGGCTCCATCACTGTTTCGTCGGTGGCGACGATTATGTATTATCGGTCTTGTTTTCAAGATAAATGGGCTTAATCCCGTCTACACAAATTTTCAACATTTCCGGCCCGATAAACTTTGTAGAGGCTATTTCTCGGGTGCAGCAAAAACCTATCCTTGCTTGACCCAAATCACACAGCTGTTTCCTATCAACCAGCGACAGCCATTGCTTTAACCCGCGCCCCGTTGAGCCTCCAAGCCATCTTCGCCTTGGTGGGGGTGTTTGAACACCCCCTCGAACTCGGCCCCTATGCGGGCAGGATAGCGAAAAACACGGAAGCTGGTGGATAGCTCACAAAAGTTCGTGAGGAAACTATATCAGTCACTTTTTGGCTCAGGTCAATATTGCGGACATGAAAGGTCAAAGAAAGTGGCATTTTTAGTAGTGTTTTTGGGCTCCAGCGTCCGGCAGAGTTGAGCTAGAATCATTTTTAGGCCCATTCGCTTCATCTCGTCACGGCGAATCTAATTATGTATAACATGACAATACTAGGTCAAAACACAAAATGACCTGACCTCAGGTAAGTTCAAGGTCCCTCTTTAACCTAGCATTGTCTATATGCATACCAATCGACTCGCAATAGCAATCCGAACGCAATTATATCAAAATAAAAGCTGCATCATTATTTCATCCAAAGTTATTGACCTAAGCCTGAAAACTGTTTAACTAGCCCCAGATGACCTCTCAGAGGTTACAGGTCAAAAATTGCAACATGAACCTGGAAAGGGGCCCAGGATACTACGATTTGGAGAATATGAAGGTATTATCAGATGGACTACACAAACACAGCCAAATTTCTGTTTTTCCATGTATTTCCAATGGAGAGTTCATGGTCCGTACTTGACCTCAGGTCATCGATGTGAAAAATCTCGGAATAAATGTTGTAGCACTCGGTGGGCCCATTACGTGGTATAAGCTTCAACCCGATATATTTACCCATTTCTTACTTATGCTACCTTAAACATTTTTGTGACCTGACCTGAAATGACCAAACCTTAAAATTTTGGGGAAAGTTGCATAATCGATCAAGGATAAAGGGGGGGGCCTCCGCCCCCCGGAAAAACCGAAGGGGTTGTTCAAACACACCTTTCCCCGGGGCGAGGGTTAACTTGGGGGGGAATTCATTAAGCTGGCCTCTAAAGTGACATCACTTGGTGCAAGCCTGGCAGAGCAGTTACGATAGTCTCTAATAATAATTGTTGGGGTTAGACGACGCTCCAACTCCCAAAGTTATATGGCGTCACCAACTCTCACACTGTAAGTAGGGATTTGGTGCATCAGATCAGCATATTCAGGGGATCTGCCAGGACATGAAACCATGGAGGTGAACCCGGGGGAGCTGAGCCAGGGGATTAGCGCTAGGTTTTTTGCGCCCTTTTGGCAACACCCCAACTTATTGGAACGATATTCATATTTTATACTGCAAAAAAATACATATTGTTTACAGTATTAAAAAGGTCTAGAAGCCTATGCAGCAGCTTCAGCGGCGATAGTGATCGTTGTTGTGTGTATCACCAGCGGTAAAATTGAGCAGTGATGGATCTAAGCCGGTAGTTTTGGTGGGACAAACAAAAACCAAAAAAGCAAAAAAAAAACGTCACGCAGTGAAAGCTTTCGCCACAATCTACCTAGTCGGTAGGTTGGGGGAGAAGAGTGGGGAGTAAACATAAGTCGAAAAGCAGAACAAACAGACTTCACTGGGTGAAATATATTTCTTATATATTATCAAATATATTTATTACATATATGTGGCCAAAAGATGCTCGCTTTCCATATCCAGGGATAATTCACCCAAATAAGATCTTAAATATCAAGAGAACCAGGCTCCAATATTCACACAATTGACTGGCTCTTTTTGAAGTTGATTGGTTCAGTTGAAGCACCAACACCCTGCTTATGAACTTCAAAGGAGCCGGGGAAAACATCAACAGCTTGGGGGAGGGGGACAACATCATGGTTTTGCTCCGAGCTTTTTCGTTCGGGGAGGAAAATACGTATTGTCCCCCCCCTTGGGTCCGCCACTAAAACTGGGTGCGGTTTGAGGAATCTCGCTGCCACGTGCGATCACGGCGGGTAGGCGGGCAGCGAATAATGAATGTTTCCCTGATAAAATCCACCAACTCGAGAGCTACTTCTCTTTGGATTTTAGTGCGACATTGATTCCAGTTAATGTTGCTGGTAAAAATTTTTGAGGTGTCGCTGAAATGAAAACATTTTGCGATAAACGTATTTTAAATATGCTGGTTGGGCGAAACCACAATATTACCCGGGGGACCTTGTAACGAAAGGCTACGCTGCTCCCTTGACCTGAGAGGGTATATTACCAACAGAAACATAATATATATCACCAACACGATATTATACAAAAACGTATTATATTACCAACAAAAATCATGACTAACATTGGACTGGAAACTTGAATATTTGTGGACCGTCGGTTACAGCTGCTGGAGGAATGAATTTGTTAACCCAACCCTTCGCAGTGACTTAAAACGCATAAATAGCACCAAAAAATTATCAAAAAGTTGTGTTTTTTTGCTGAAAAATATTTGTATAATGGTTAACAAAAAGCTTGACTGTCTAGGACACATAGATACTCGTTGGGACGGAATTGAGATGTTTCAAACTGCGACACCTTCTTTGATTGGTTTAGGACCTTTAGCAAAAAGTCAGTAATAAACTGCAAAATGACAGGTAGTGTGAAAGCTCCGATTCTGTAAATTTCGAGAAATTTTTGCAGGGAGTAGATAGATGTTTGCTATATCCTCAAAATTTTACAAGGGACCCAAGAGGAAAATGAGTGTTAAGTTGGACCGGTTTGGGCTCAGCCCGAGATATTATCCGTATATTGTTTTGGGACTTCATTGAGTTTAAATATTTAGCCTCGATAAGTTTTTTGAGAACTCCCGCAGCCTAATATTGAACCGTTTGGACTAAAGGGTGTTTTAAGCTCAAATTCTGCGGAGGTATCATCTATGCAATCCTTCGAATGCCTAGCTGGCTCAGGGAGGCCCCTAGCTATCGTGCACCCTCAGCTGTCACCTCAACTTAACGTATCTGTATTGGTTTTGTCACCCCGAGAAGAGGCGCATAAACATTTATCACTATCTTTGTATGATATTGTACGTAACATACAAAAATTATATATACATATATAATTTTGGGGGTTTATCGACGCACCAACTGCTAGTGTCATATGGCGTCGCCAACTTTTTTGTTGAAAAGATATCCCGGGAGCTAGCTTGCTCCGTGTTCAGGGAAACCGCTGGGCCTTGAACCTGGGTCGGCTGCGGGAAAGCTAGCTGCGCTGACCATTCCACTGCCACGCCGCTACCATTTAATTGAAGTTGAAGACATTCCTTCATCTGAATACTGATTTATTTCAATCAGAGTATTTTTAATGTAAGCTGATGGCCATTGTTGGTTGGCAGCCCCTACCAATGGTCCCCAGCCCTTGGAATTTTCCCCTCACTATCAAACAGTACCCTTCCAGGTCGAAATACCTGAAGGCCTTTTCCCGTTTGGCAAGGGCTAATGCGACCTTATATGAAGGTCATTATGAAAAGGGGGTAATTCTGATGTCTGGTGGTAGTCTAGATGAAATAAGACGGTTTTCCTGACCAGAAAGTCAAGCCGCTCGAGCTCAGTAAGAATCCAGCCCATGCGTTGGGGTCTGCGATGCAGTTCTCCATCGGAGGCAAGGCAAGCGCCTTTTAGGTGCACGACATATTACTGCGAAGACCGTTATTATTTTACGTGTCGTATTTACTGACCATTTTGAGTCTTCTTCAACGCCGAACAGTGGCGAACATTAGAAAGGGTACAAGCTGGGGATTCCAGAAGCCCCTCCGAGTGACTAGTGTACTGAATCTTTTACGGCGAAGGACATTATTTCAGCCTGAATACTTGGAAACTGCATTATTAGCAGTACTTTTGAGCTTCTGTAAGCTATACTTATAAAGTGAAGATCAGCATTGACTGAGCTGTTCTGGTTAAAGCGTTCACTTTTTTCAAACATGTTGTCTCCTTGAGCTACTTTGTTCGTCTATTCTGATCATAAGCTCTCAAACCTAGTGGCTTGCACCCCCATTGGTCGGTTATACCATACATTTATCTCTTGGCAGGCGCACACCCAGGATTTTCGTTTGGGGGCGGCACGCTGTTGGGGGGGCGGCATGTCACGCGCAATATTTCTTTCCCTGGTGAGGAGGCGGCAGTTTCGGAACAAGGGCGGCTTGAATCACATATTGGGCAAATGCTTCAACGCAGGGGCAGCACGCTAGGGGCAGGGACGGCAAGGTGAGAGAACTGGTACTAAAAGCCAGATCAGGCTCATTTCTGCCCTCCATGGGTGCCTGCGTCTGCCTCTCCCCCTTGGGTGGGCCAGTGTCTCTTCGAATAAAATATCTTTAATAAATTATATAAAATAAAATAAGGTTGAATGGACCAAACTGTTGTTGAAAAATATGCATACGATTTCTTGCGATTAGAGAACAAACCTTTATGTTGACATACCTACAGTTCTGATGTGGTATTTCACTTGTGGCATTATCTAAAATGTATGTAAAGGTTCCTAACTAAAGATAGAAGCAACGACACTTCATCCATTGTAAAAAAACTTCATATCAGAAAGGTGAGGTCACTTGGGGATCCAGGTGGTCTGTTTGGGGGCGGGGCAAACTGATCGGCAAAAAGCTGATGAACAAAAAATGTCCCACAGCCTAAATGGAAGCTGATTGCTTCTATAATTTCTTGCTGCCGGCCGTAGGGAGGGGGCAAAAACACTCTTTTCAACTTTATAGGGCTGGCCTCCTCCCCGCCCCTTTGGATCTGCCAATGGATTGGTTCCAGCCACAAAAGACCATTTAGTTTGAATAGATTATTGAAGCTAAGTGGTGACATGGAAGAAGTGAGTGCTGAAGCCTCCCAATACACAGAAACATACGTTTTCACCCCAGAAGATGCCCTTACATTCATATCCAACACGATTATCAGTTAATATTTAGTATTTCATAGTTTTTCCACTTTTTGCCATCAGGTTTATGCCAGCTGGTTTAGACCGGTTTAATCCACTTTCTGCCGGCTGCTGCCAATCCTGCAACCCAGTACATGAAATTGAAATGTAATCCGAGACTATGCTATGTAGGGTAGGCCGGGTCAGGGGAGGGGTTTTTCTCCAGGAAACAAGTGAAAGGGGGAAATTATTTGTCCTTGGGGTATAAGAAAATTATATGATTTTTTCCAATTTTTTAAATTGATGCTGAGTGGTAGCGAATGACCGATTTGTGCAGGGACTTTTCCCATTTTTTTCTTCAGAATGCCTAATTAATGCGTGAGGAGATATCTGAGGGCTCCAAAAACATCATTGTCGTGTTCTCCGTATATCATTCCAGCCTATAGAGGACTCTATTTATACTTCATAATGTGTCATGACTCGGTTATTCTCGCTTCTCTCCTGAGGGATGCCCGTCATAGTGCCCCTGGTGGCAGAATGGAGAACTAGCGCAGTCGAGGGAGTCAAGCCGCCAGGGAGTGGTTTTAACTGTGTGTGGAGGCCTGAAAACCGAGAATTCGATTTCTGGACAGTCACTGGCTTTAGTAAATATTTCCCATCCCTCGTTGCCATCGCTTAGTCGTATCTACATATGCCCTGAGGCCTAAACACATGCATCGGAAAGGAAGTGACCGAAACAGACGAAAGCAGGACACAGGAGGGGAAGTATGTAATATTGACCCGAAATTCGACGAGTATTTGTTTCTAGGAGTAGTTTTAGAGTGAGGATATTTATCGTCAGCAGAAGGTTGAAGGCTGATTGGTCCCATATTGGTGTCGGTGTTTGTCGGCGGTGACGCGTATGGTGTTGATCTAGCCATATCGCCCTCAGAAAACAAGATGCATCTGGTTGTATCTTTATCAAACCATTTTTTGCGTCACCAACACATGGAAAAAACGTCGTTTAACGAACTCGTAGGTCAAGTCAATCAACAACAAAATCTCGTTTCGACTCAAAAACAGGGATGCTTTCACGGTGCCGCATTCTCGCACAAACATAACCATGACGGGCAGCACTTCCGACCACTGCGCTTCCAGCCTGAGTCACCAGTTGAACTGCCCTTTCTACCGCCTGGGTATGTACCGGGTATGCGGGCGCTGTATCTCTAAAAGAGAGCAGCTCCGGCACGCTGAGCTTGGATGTCAGTGGGGGTTCAGTCACTAGCTCATTCGACCAGTTAATCATCTCAGCATAACTATTGGCCTGGAAGTCAATCTTGGGGATCTCGTAAGGCCGCACCTCACCAGACACAGCTGCTCTGCACTGTGTTATCACCCCGACCGCTTTTTCCCGGATTTGTATATCATCATCGCACAGCATGGCGATAAGAATCGCCTCTGGGTGAGCCCAGTACCCATTTCGCTGGATGACAGGCCTCACGATCTTCTGTACGGAGAGCGGTAAACCCTTCAGGAGCTCGATGCTGCAGAATAAGTTTCTGGATCCATCTTTGCAGTGAGGATTGCACTTGATTTGGAACCAGACGGGAACGTAATGCCTGACAATGAATTCGGTCAGCATCTTCAAGTTGCTTGTTGGCTGTTCAGTTGAGGCATAGAGACGAAGAATTCTTGTCGCCAACGTCAGCCATCTGGCCTGGTTCAGAGGGCCGATTTTTCTGGCGGCAAGCTCAGTGCCAATTTCCCCCCCAATGATGCCCGCAGTCAGCTTGTACAGTATCTGTTGATCTGTGCTGAGGGCATCAATTGTCTGTTTATCCAGGTTCTGCAGGTTGCCAGGTACTGGACTAAATGATACTAATGGCTTATTGTGGAGATCCTCGGACAGTTTCTTACCGATTGGACCGCTGAATGATCTCGGTCCCGCACTAACGCCATCAAGCTTTGTGAACAATTCACGTAAATTCAACTCATTAGAGTGAAGTAGACAAATGAACCAATGAACTGGTCTACCTTCAAAAAGCTCAAACAGTCGAAATATGCCACCATTTTTTCCTGTGTTCACTGCGGTTCCGTCTGCCCCCAACACAGCTATGTCCCCACCAAATTCCTCAACAACATCATGGAGCTTCTTAAAGATTACATGAGCCTTTCCTGATTCTGGGGTAAAATGCGTTAGATACTCGCCGCCAGGCTCTGCAACAACAGCGATATGTTCTTCCTGCTGTGCTATTCTACGTGTTGAGGGGCCTGACTCATCTAGATGACTGCCTATCATAACATACGAGGTATCTTTTCGGCCATCAAAATACACACCTGACAACTCAGATTCGCAAACCTTGTCTTTTCTCTTTTCTGCTTCTCGAATACGAGCAAGCACCCTAGCCCGTTGTATTTTCTTGTGATCCACTATGAATCTGGTATCACTAGAGGAAATCCTTCCGATATCAATTTGGAAACCATTAACAATAGCAGCAGCCGCACGATTTGACACGCCGTATCTGTCGGCTGCCAATGCCATGTGTCTCAGTGTGTCCGTGTTTACTTCACTGCTGGTCGCTTCATGCTCCGCGCTGTCCGCTGAAGACACAGCTTCGGTGTCTGTGGGGTCCTCAGAGGAGGATCCCTGCGAAAAATAGGAGAATGACTCATTATAAGGGAGACTGACACTATTATTCGACTTAAAAAACAAAATTGATATGTAAGACATTCTCATTTAATTGCATGTGTATCCGATTCCGATCACGAAAAAAACTTACATAGTATTCTGCAATACCTATATTACAACTGTGGTGAGTTTTTTGCGCTATTAGGCTAATCATATCGCACGAGGTCATCCAGTGATGATAAATACTCTCAGCTTAGCGCGCTCAGGAGACTACTGTCCTTTTAACTAGTCTATTGAGGACGTAACAAATACTTATAAACTCCATGCGTCGAAAATAACGCTCGAAAAACATAAAGTGGAGTTATCTATCGAGCACATTAACAGAGCAATGGTTTACCTAAAATACAAGTTTCGCACCTGTAAGTGTGTCTGGTATGGATCTGGTCCTTCTGGAGACTCTCTTGTCATCTGCTGTGCCCTTCTTTCCCTCCTATCTTGTTGCACTCGCCTGCGACGACTTTCTTCGTGGTCGATGGAGCCGGTCGTGATTCTTCTCACGGTTCTCTGATCATGGAGAAACGCAACTTCTAGCTCCGGCACCTTATCGTCTCTGCCACAGGGACAGTTCAGAGGGTCTGAACATTTACAAGCAGCAATGTCAAATAGTTTGGAGAACCACGTGTCTTCCCTCTCCCTTACGGTATCATCCCGATCGCGCTTGGGAGTTTTCATAAGTTTTTTGAAACGTCTATGACAGATGTCACCCAGTTGGCTGATACGAGATCCACTAACCGTTGGAATCCCCTCCTGACGCCAAGTGCTTGCAACTCGATCGCACGCCAGCTTCTTTGCTTTTGCCGCAGATGTCAGCCGTCTGGTTAAAGGGTCTATCTCCCGCTGTATGTTTCGAAAACAGTTGATAAACTGCTTCCTCGTTGGTAACACGTTTGTGGGAAGATCAGCAGGTTGGCCCACGACAAAATTGTCGGTACCTTGTCGAGTTTTCCGAGTTTTTAGCTCAGATTTCCTACCACTAGCCATAGCTAAAAATGATGGCTTTAGCGCGTGAAATAAGCCGACTACTAACGCAGCGGACAGTACCACGACCACTTTAAGTCACGCCGTCAGCCAAACTGATGCGTGACTTCTTCGTATTTAGCGAGCCCACCCTCCCAAATGAGCGACAATATCCAGTGTCAGTGCTTGGTGTCAAATGTGCGGTGGTCCTGGCAGCGGATCGAATGTACCTAAGGAGATTCGAGATAGCGCGCGTGCGAGAGAGAGAGAGAGGGGGAGATGAAAGCCAGCAAGACTGGTGCCAATTCAAGTTAAATTCTCTTAAGACGGTGTTTCTGTAATGCCCATTTGCCGTTCAATAGGTACGATTATGTACCATTGCTTATCAGGCAAACAAGGCTGAGGAAGGGGAAAGGGTATGGGCTCAGACACATGTGAAAACCGCAATTTCATCAGATTAATCCCATTCGGTTGATTACAAGAAATTGAATCACCACCTGTCCCCTTAAATGGGACCAAACCCCGGCGCACAGCACGCCGTTTCGCGCGCTGTTTATCGTGTCCACCGGTAGATGTCACTGGTGACGGATGCTAAAGCCTCCACGGAAAACACTATAAAAGGACTAATAGAACTCTCTCGATTATAACTATTCTACCACAACTGGTGTAACAGCACCCGGCGCATTCAAAAATCACAAAATTGGAGCTCTCTGAGGCTTCCCAATGTTCTAAAATCACATTTTAGGAGAAAAACAGCAAAAAGTGCTCAGATAAATGAGCTTTTTGCTAGTACTCAGACACAATTAAAATTGCTGAAAATTTGCAGATTAGCTTTAAAATGAACAAGGACCAATAATTTCCCCCTTTCACCGGGATCCGTTTCCATCGACCCGGCCTAATGTAGGGGCCTGGTCAATCTGTGCTGAAACGCCCCAGGCCTGATAACCATCACCGAAAGCTTTTGTTTGTGCTATGCTTTCACTCTACCAAAAGCCAACAAAAAGTGATGAAAACCCTTTAAAACTGCTGTCTTTTTGATTTGGACCATCCACATACTCCAATTTACCTGTCAGTATGCAAAAGTTAAATTCAAGAACTTATAGTTTGCTGCAAGTCTGGCTGTTAAGCTTAATCAGCGGAATTTCTTTCAGGCAAACTTATTTTTAGTCAGTTTTTTCCTCCTCCCACATGATTCCTTTAGTTTTCAGTGTCCCTCCCAGGCACCATTCTCTGAAATTTGCACCAGGGTGGTATAATTCTCACCAGTTGTGCCTGATTCGAAGGCCACTTGCACCGACGAGATCTCATTGAAAATGTCATACTTTGCACACTGGAGTTCCACTACAGTACACTTGAACAACAATGACACATTAACATTTTGGGCCTTGACATTAACTACCTAACAAGTCGAAGCAAGCAAACTGCAAAAACAGGGTATTGCCAAAAAAGCATTGTATACTTATTGTCTGCTGTTAGTGTGTCTTCTTCCACAGTATTTTTAAAAGTTAATGGAAACCTAATAATTAAATAACAGCAAATAAGTACAATAATGTCTTTCAACTAATCAATTAAAAAATAAAGATGTCATTTTTAATGTTAACAAAGCAGTTATTTGTCATATTTGGAAGGGGTAATTCCATTCTGGAATTGGGAGTAACTCACACTGCATTACATATCTAAACCACTTTGGTGTGAATGTCACCACTCTTTATGAAATGTGATTCTGACTACGGTGTAATTTTGCAGGTGAACATGGTGTAAAACATGTCACATTTCTACAACTTTTATGGAACAGGGCCCTAGTGATTTTTTACCAAGCGAGTTTGGCCTTGGCACCTACATCAACTAGTTACTTGTTGAGTCGGCTCCATGAGCTGCTAGTGCTATCTTCATTTACAGCCCCATGAAGCACAACATCAACATCATAGCATCAACGATGCTACGATTCCCTAGCCCAAGAATCATGGAACAGAAATACCTTTATTGAGCGAAACTAATTGCACAATAAGTAATCCCCTGTATTCACCATCCATACCATCCATACTCGCATATATCAATGAACAATTTTGTACAATTCTGCACACTCTATAGCTTCTCACCTCTACCGTCGTCCTCCTATTGCAGGGCTGCACCCACGGACGTCGCGGCTCTTAGCTGCACCACGGATTACCATCGGATGTGCCACTTCGCCGAATTCCTATTGTTCAGCGCCACCGACCGCGCTCCCGCATAGGGTACTTTAACTACTTTAACTTTAGCTCCCGCACGCCGGCCCCCTGGCGGCTATCTCCGCGTACGGAGCTAAGATGCCGCCGTTAACACTGAACGCATGACTATTCGCATCGTCATCTTTCCCGAAAAATAAACGCATGGGACCCCGGGTAAATCATGGGGACACTTCGCCATCAAGGGGTGTAGCCAGAAAAGGGGAGATGGTAGATAAGTCATCAAACGACAACCAATGATGAACTTGTGATAATTTCTCCCAGCCATTTGGCCGATCGATACAGGTCAACAACAGGCCCGCCAAGGCAAGGGTGTGCCGCGGTGCATCTGTTGGAGACGAAGGGGAGGGGAGTGTACCAAAACCAGACCATGGAAACCGATTAACACGCGCATTGACGGGGGCGGTTACCCCCCGCGGGTTTTTTCGGAGATAGCAGTAAAACGGCGGCGCGTAGCGCCGCCGTAGGTACTTGGCATACCTTTTCCCTCATCATTTTTACAACTTCTGTGAAAACTTTGAGGTTAGGTCATCTCAGGTCAGGTCACCAGTACAGGTCAAGTGAACTGACCTCAAAAAAATTTAAGATAGCATACGTCAGAGCAGAGTGAAGTTATCTGATTGAAACTCTTCACATAATGGGCCCACCGAGTTCTCAAAAATATATTCCAGTATTTTTTATATCGATGACCTAAGGTCAGGTACGAGGCAAGACCTCTCCATTGGAATTACATCGGAAAATTGTTTTTACTGTATAACTCAGTAATGGACAGTGATAGCGTTTATTTTAGCTGCATTAGAATCGCCTTGGCTTTGCAGTTTTAACGATATGTATATTATATGATTTGACCCTGACCGGACCTCAGGTCAGGTCAAATCCTTGATTTGACCTAGCAAAGTCAAATTATATATCATTCGATTCGGCTTGCTGCGAGGAATCATATAGTTCAAGTCGTTTTGCTCTATCTTTACTTGTTCAGATGTAACGGCCGAAAAACGGAAATATTGGAACCGGAAACGGAAATATTGGTCGAGTTTCAGTTATATTCTTTGTGGGCTTACGAGACATGCATCGTGATCGGAAAGAACTAGACGAATGGCTTTAATTACAGTTTACCCCTGGACTGTTACAAATGACCCTTGATGAGGCCAAATGTAACATTTGAAGCAAGTTTTTCAAAGCCAAGTTTCGACCAATAAATGTTTTTATTTTGGTATAGTGCTACATCTGCCAGATGTCCAAAATGTCAAGGCTGCTGAAAATATGAGGAAAAGCTGTCTAGCACAAAGCATTGCCCTTCCTGACAAAAAAAGTAAAAAATTGTTACAGTTGACCCCGGTCTCCCCTATCAACTTTACAGAAAAAATTGATGCAACGATCTCACTATAAATTTCACGTATGCACTACCAACGCATAATAAATAAATGGGCTAAGCACTTCACAGCTGCACACCAGCAACCAGTCCGACGTGCTTTGACTACACTGTGTCCCGCTTAATCCACGAACGAGCTCTAAGCGCTGACAACCGACCACGTCTGAAATGTGAGCATCATGCAATGCCATGGTTTTGGCTGGGGCGGGGGCTTCTGGTCGGATAGTAAACGATGTTTGATTGGTTGTAGGCTATCTCCAGGGTTGTGGTTAGTTAAATTTATGCTGAGGTTACTTAGACGGGATTTCCCGTCAGTACTTGCTCTGTCTCGATTTTACATGATGGAGAAGACGGCTGCTGATGGTAGTTTTTGAACACAATTTTTGTGGGTTGCCAATTTGGGACGAGCAATAGAACAGAATTAGTATTATTGGGTGGTGTTCTGTCTTATTTTCGTTAGGTGCGTTTGTGTTTATTCAGTTTTAAGTATTACTTGTTTATTTCACTGGGGGGTCAATTTCCCGGCACTGGGGGGCATTTCGGCCGACTGGGGGGCAATTGGCCCCCAGTTAACATGCTAAAAAATGGGCTGCATTGGCTTATCAGAAATCTATAATGCAGAATGTAATTAGGCGTCGCATTTGCCACCTCTCAGTTAAAGGGCTGTATCTTTGTTAGTAATCCAAACTTACACGAGATCATACTTCTAATATCAAATAAAGACTCACCCGCATCCGCCACACTTCGAAAATACCCACGCAACTAGCGCACAACTTAAAAAAATCGAAACCTTTCCGCCGTAAACAATCCGCTTATGGCCGTTACAATGTTAAAAGCGTCCAAGATGGCGGCGGGTACTTATTTTGTGTGTTTTGCTCACTAGATGGCAGTAAAAATGTGTTTTGATACGGGAAATCGCGAGAGTGGCACGTCCGTAATGTAGTCCGTGGCTGCACGAAAGCAATGCAATACACACAAACAATAGGGCTTTTAGTGGCCTCCACGATCAGCCCAGGCTGGGGCCGCGTTCCATCGCCAGCAACCAGCGCACCCCGACCACATGTCCGGAATACGGAGGGACACGACAACAATAACTAGTGCATCCAGGACATGACGGCGCAGCCCGCTGAGCACCGGCGACAAACGCGGCCCACACGAATCAGAACGCAGAGCTGGAGAGGTCAATTTCGCAGAAAATAACCTTCCTTAGCGCTGCGAGTCTGAATGTTAACTTAAGGGCGAAGGGTCCGACAGAAATTCGCCCGCAAAGCTGCGCCAAAAGCCAGCGGCCACTGTTTTAGAAAAGATAAAGCCACGCTGAAGGAAAACCTCAAAGATGTACGCTCAGAGACTCCAAGTTACATGGTTGAGATGAAAACCCTTCTTAAATGAAAAAACAAAAACAATATTTTCGCGGTGATATTCTAAGAATTCACCGCTGTCACCTTTGATTTGGTGTAGAAAGTCGCAACAATAGGGCTAATGTCCATGCATGGATTTCCAAATATGGAGGCCAAGCATAGGTCTGTTAGCAAGCAAAGCTAGTAGCAAAAAATGTCTTCTTTGATTCGTGTTTAAACAGCTTTTAATTATTTTATTCAAATCAAATTTTAAAATTAATAACACCAATACTCATTTTTGCTTGTAATAGACAAAAATTTTAGAGCAGCCGCGGACGGCGGACTAAAGACAAACAGTATATCATCACGTTTAGTAAAAGAATAAAGGAAAAATTTACTGAATTATCACATGGTTTTTAATACTTTTTAGCCTTGAAGCTACTAAAAGTAGCCTTGAAGCTACTTGAGGCTTCTGCTTGGTTGAGAATTTTTCTTCAGACAGTATACCCAGGGGGCAAAGTGCTAAAAGCTGTCCGGCGTGTTGTAAAAGGTTGTTGCACAGAAATGAAATCCCTGTATATTCTGGATCATGACCTTGGGTGGACAACCGATACAGCGCCCAGGGTAACAGCGCCTACTCGTTGTCCGCAGGAGGTACATTTGTCAAAGGATGCACGCGCAAAATCGGTCCTTGCCTCTTGGACTTAAACGGCTTATAACTAAGCTAAAAAGACTTACAACTATAAGCTAGCGGCTTATAACTAAGCTAGTAGTGGCGCACACTTGTTTTTTATCTTTATTATTCTTCTTGCTGTTGTCTACGACCAAGGCCCTAAAAGTCCTAAAGTCTACGACAACGAAGCGTGGTGCGGTAGTTGAATGTTGTTGAAGAAATTGAAGCCATTCACGTTTTATTTGCGACATAACGCACAGACGTAGGTAATTTGAAATACTGTTGAGTATTTTTTTAGAGAGAAGGCAATTGAAACAGTGGGGTTGGTAGGGACGGCCATTTCCAATTGCCAATTCCAGAATTCTCTTTTCAATCAAGCTTTTGTTTTTATGCCTTCCAGTATCTGTATGCAAAAAACGTTTTTTTTCTTCAGTTCTAATTGATTTTGACCCCAGTACCCACCATTTTGGGTTGTATTTTGGTTGTGTCACTGAGTTGCTTTATAATTAAGTGAAAGAATAGGAATTACTTCTGAAAATGTTGTTTCCAAAGAATGAAACTTAGTGAGAGCTGTGTTCTGTGCTGTGAGTGTGCATCATTATTTTTTCTGTTTCATCTAGTTGAATTGATACTTTTCTCATCTTATAAAGTTGGAATATTGCATCAAGGAGGCAATGATGTGCTGGAATGTCACAGTTATATTTATCTCTTATTTTAGTTTTAGATGAAATGTGGAAACCATTATAATGAATTTTTCTTTATCCAGACTGGCTCTGGTCCCGGCACATTCCCAGCGTCTAGCCTTTGGTCCCAGCTTTAGTCCCACCGGGAACAAACCTGGTCCCGGCGCCGGGACCGCGGGACCAAAAAAACCCACCTCTATTGTACATGGCCATAGCTGCTTCACTGGCTAGGTCGTGAAGTTCCTGATTGGGCACTATATCCCGATGTGGTTTCGGCTCCGAGCCGCAGCTGCTGTGTTGAAGGACCCACGAACCTCGCATACAGCCTACAGCTGATTCGAGCCCTGCTGCGCCAGCTGTAGGATACCATCAGGGCAGCAGTACAATGCAACGTCTTTCAGGTTCACCCAGAGACGGTGGTGTTAACAATGACTGCTGACCGGAAGGAGACAGCGCGTAGTCGGGCCGGGCTGGCCACGTAAGAGTGTCGCCAAAAACTGAATGCATAGTTCCGGCCTTGCATTCTGCCAGTCAAAAACCTTGCAGCCGACAGCATCACAGAGCTGTTTGCCTGGGAACATGACTGCATCACTGGGCTGCCCATTACAACTGGCCTCAGCGACGAGGAGTTGGAAGAGATCTACAGTCAGTGTTGAATTGGCAACCTACCGGTTCACACGGTAGCGGTGGAGCCCAAGGCCCTAAAGATAAGGTTGGTCAAGTTTCCTACCAAGCACTACTAGCACCTCACAGTAAATTGTTTTAATCTTGCCTGAAACAAAGATTTACAATCATTTATTAACTAATTCTACTCAAGGAAAATATTATACACAAATCAAGTATTTTCTGTATCAAAACTTAATTGAAAATAGTATGTTTTACAGATCCAGTATATTCTAGGCTGGTATGATGCTAGATTTGCCAGATTTGCTATTGTCACAACTGAGGCATACTTTAGGCATCTGATCATTAGTGTGCTATTACGGATTGTAATGAGTGATCGCCTGTGGTTGTTCTGTTGTTGTTGTAGTCCCGGGCCGGCCGTAGCCGAGAGGCTTCGGTGTCTCAGGTAGTTGGGGCCAAGGCCGCCACGGCCCCACCGTCCCGGAGCTGCACCGGGTCGGGATGGATGGTGCCGAAAGGCGGAGCCGCAATCCCGCCAGGCCGGGCACGGGCAGGACATGCTCGGGTATCGGGCCTTCGCGGCAACGGGGCTGCGCGCCGCAAGGCACGCCGGGTCTGCGCACTGCTGACATTGGTGGGATGGAAGACGGCCGATACGGTGCAGGTACTGTCGGGAGTCCCCAGTGTCCTGCCCTCAGCTGGTGCACGTTCACGGCGTCTTCCCGGCTCTCGGTGAGGACCGGCGTCGGTATCCGATCCCCCATGATGCGCCTGAACAGGCTGTCCGACCAGCAGCATCGCCAGGCCCTGGAGGCGGAGCGGTCGACAGCTCGGGTGAGGCTACGGACGTCCACAGGCGCGGTTTCCTGTGGGAGTTTGGAGGCCTCCTTCGCCAACACGTCCGCACGTTCATTTTCTGGGAGCCCACAGTGGGCCGGGACCCACTGTAGGAAGGCATCCATACATGTATTCACAGCACACAAAAAACACCACAACGGCAAAAACGAATAGTACGATGGGTGCGCACCCTAAAATCCTGTCCCCTGGCCGCGGCTTGGAGGAGAAGGCGCCACACCGACGCGCCCAGCGTGGTCTTCTGGGCGCCGGCGCCGCTCGCAAGGGTCGACAGAGCAGCCTGGGAGTCCGTGCAGAGGACGATGGGGCAATCAGCTGGGGCGCTCCCCATCTCCAGCAGCTTCTCCAGCGCCGCTCGGATGGCGACGAGCTCGGTGCGCGTGCTGCTGCACAGTCTCCCGGCCGGGGCGGTGACCGGGTGCTCCTCCCCAGAGGGGAGCACAATGAGGGCCCCTCCTCCGCCGGCACTCACTCCTCCTTCCGCAGAGCCGTCACTCCAGACCCAGGTGGCCTGGTCTGGCAGGGTGGACAGGTGCTCCTCCGCGTTGGCACGGCGCCGCGCGTCCGGCACCCCTCGCAGGGTGTCCGGGCCGACATCCAGACGGATGTGGACGCGAGTCCTGTCCACCCAAGGGGGGATGGTGATGTGCAGCCTCGCCTCGATGGGAACGTCGGACGCACCCGCTCTCTCCAGCGCCCTCGCACCAACAGCCCGCCAGCCGGTGGTGGTGATCAGGCGCTGAGGGGCGGTAAACTCCACCGTCACGCGGAGTGGGTCGTCCTCTCGTAGGGCTCGGGCCGAACCTGCCAGTCTTGCTGCCAGCACCTGACGACGCACCCTGATGGTCGTGAGGCCCGCTTCTGCCAGCAGCGGGTCACGGGGGGGTGCTGACAGGACATCCGGTGATGGCTCGGGCGGCGGCCCTGAGTTCGCGCTCCAGGAGCTCCACGTGTGACTCCGACGTGGCGGGCAGCCATGCAGCGGCGGTGTACTCCATGGCGCCGCGTACGTAGCCGCTAGCCACCGTGCGGAGTTGTGGCTCTCTAAGCCCCCAGGAGCGGCCCGTCATCCTATGCAGCTGAGCGATGCGGGGCTTTACCTTCTTGCGAAGGTTGAGGCAATGTTCCCCGAAGTGAAGCTGCCTGTCAAAGGTCACGCCGAGAAGCTTCAAGTGCCGCCCACCTCTGACGTCAGCGCCGTCCACCTTGATGGAAAGGTTCCGAGCGTCCTGGTAGCGCTGGGACAGAACGAGCACCTGCGTCTTGGAACCCGCAATGGCCATCTTTCAGTCCCGAGCCCACTTGGCCATGGTGTCAGCAGCCTGTTGGGCGCGCTCTCTGGCGAGGTCGACGGTGCACCCCGTGCTCAATGTAGCCGTATCGTCGGCGTACATGTACACAGAGGTGCCCGGAACGCGCCCCAGTGCCTCCACCGGGTCCGCCGCCCAGAGGGTGAACAGGGTCGGGGCGAGGACCGACCCCTGCGGCAGCCCGGCGCGGAAGATGCGGCCGGAGCTGCGTACCCTGTTCACCTCCGCGCAGGCGCGGTGGTCGCGCAGGAACTGGAAGACCCAGGATGCCATACACTTGGGAAGGTGGCGCAACATCTTGAGCAGAAGCATCCGGTGGTCAATCTTATCATAGGCACGGGAAAAATCATACGCCACAAGGACGAACCTGGCGGCAGTCTTGCCGTCTGACGGGCGGCCTCGCGGCCTCGGGAGGTTAAACCCGTCCTGGACTTCTTGGGTGAGTCGTCCCAGGTTCTCTTCAGCGGAACGGCCGCGCTTAAAGCCGACCTGTTCCTCCGGAATTGTCCTGTCCCTCTCCAGCAGGTGGGTTAACCTCGCTCCGACCATCCGCTCAGCCAGCTTCGCGATGTGACTGGTGAGTGAAATGGGCCGGTAACTGGAGACGTCTTGTGGGTTCTTCCCTCGCTTTTAGGATCGGTATGATGGTCGCTCTCCTCCATGCATTAGGGACCACCGAGGTGCGCCACGAGCAGTTGATGAGGTGCAGGAGGGCATCCTGGGCTGCTGGTCCCAGGTGCCGGAGGTGCTCCGTGCACACATCATCAGGGCCGGGCGCTTTCTTGGACCTCATCTTCCTAAGCTGGTCCAGCATCTCATCTCTGCTGAAAGGCTGGCAGGAGCTGTCACAGGGGCATGGACGTGACCACACTGCGCGCAGTGAGGTCTTCGTGGCTTGGTCACGCCTCCGGTGGCGGGTGTGCTTGCTCACGAGGGAGTACTCGCGAGCGAAGGCCTCGGCGTTGGCCCGGTCCTCCGCAGCGACACGGCCGCGGTCGCCGTTGACCGCCTGGCCGGGGCATACGTCCCGCGCGCACCACTCCATCCGCCTCATAATCTTCGTGACGCGGCCAATGGCCGCGGGCCTATTCAGCTCCTCGGTGACAAAATGCCGGAAAGAGCGCCGTCTTGCCTCTTCCTCCGCCTCTCCGGCTCTTCTCTTGGCGGCCTTCCAGCGGTCCGTGGTTTCCCTCGAGGGGTCCCGTTCCATGGCGATCCTCGCCATTCGGCGCTCCGCCACCGCACTGACCAGCTCCGGGTCGAGGGCCCAGGGTACGGGGTCGGCACGGGCTCCGCGGGGGATCCTGCGGGAGCTCGCTCCGAGGATGGCGTTCGTCAGGCGCGTAGCCATTTCCTCGACCTGCAGGTCCGGCGTAATGGTACCAGCCACCGCCTCGTCACAGTCGGCGGTGAAGCCAGTCCAATCAGCCTTGTGGAAGGCCCAGCGCGTCTTTCTGATACGCCGGGGGAGACTGCCGGCCACCGACACCGACACCACCTGGGGAGGTGGTCGCTTCCAAGGTCGGTGCCGACCGACCCTGTACAGCGGCGAGCCAGGTCCTGATGGGCCATGGCGATGTCCGGAGCCGAGAGACGAGTCTCCACTCCATAGCTGGCACGGGTGGCAGCGCCGTTGTTAAGGATCGCCAGTTCTTGCGCAGGGACCAGTCATGTATCATGCGGCCCACCCTATCCGGGTCTAAACAGACAACATCCCAGACAGGGTGGTGTCCGTTCACATCCCCCATGATGAGGGTCGAGTCGCCCACAGGGAAGGCCTCGAGGGAGAAGTAGTCCACCCGCTCGTCCCCGCCAGAAGAGCGTATAGGCGGGCGGTAAATGTTGAAAATGTCGATGGTGGGTGAAATCGGTCTCTTGGGTGCGCTCAAGATGACTCGGACGGCGCACCATTCGGTTGTGTCGTCTTGAGGCTGGAGAGGCGACTCTTTGATGACGCTGAAGTTGAGGCCATTCCTGACGAGGATTGCGACATCCCCTCCACGGACAGGCCCCACGTCCCTCCTGCCTCTGGCCCTTCGCGAAATAGCGGCGGTCTGGAACCCAGGGACCGACAGGGACTTTCCAGCCAACTGTGCCTCCTGGATAGACACCACGTCCGCCCTGACGTCCGACAGCCAGCGGCTGAGCTCTGCGGTCTTGTTGCGGACCCCTCCGCGTTCCAACTGACAAGCAGCAGTCGGCTTCGGGTCTGGCAGTTGTGGCGGTATCTACGGTTCTTGGCTCGTCGGATGAAGCCACCCCGGGGGCCCGTTCCGCCGCGATCGCGGATTCCCCCGCCGAGGGGCCTCACGGCGGGGGGTGGAGGAGTCACCTATCTACGCGAGCCGGGCCGCACCGAGTGCCAGTCGGTGCGCCCGGACCCGCGGACAGCGTAGGAGATGTAGAGGAGTCGCCGATGGTGGCGGCGGCGCAGCGGTTGCCATTCGCCGCGCAGCCGCGGCAGCTCCGAGACGGCGGGGCCGCAGGGCGTCGGCCCCGCAACGTCCCGCACCTCGGGGCAGATGAGTTCCATTTGGAAGGAACCCCCGCGGTCGCCGCGCGGGGGCCCCCCCCCCCCCCCCCCCCCCCCCCCCCCCTTTTTTTTTTTTTTTATTTTTTTTTTTTTTTTTTTTTTTTTTTTTTCTCCTACCCAAATTTTAAAATTTTTTTACCCATTAATGGGCACTGATTTCAAGACCCAATCATAGTTTAAACTTCAGAATCTTGCATGTGATGTTAGGTGTGATGATAGGTTAAGCTTTGCAATCACAGAAGATCCCTAATAGGGCAGAGTGGAGGTCAAGTCCTTTTGATTGTTTCAGATTTATTTCAGAACAGACAATTTTTGCATCAATACCCATACATTGGCATTGCTCACATTACACCCATATTACATACACTGATAACAGGGCCTACAATTAGGGGGGCTATAATAGTGCTGCACTAACAAGTATTAAAAGTTGATTAGTTGTTATTTGGCCTTCCCCATTGAACCCTGGATGCAAGTGTAGAAATTTCAATGTGATACCCAAGGCGTTCAGCTATAGCCATCCACCAGAACCTTCAGATAAGCAAAAGCTGATAAGAAAATATGTGAGGATTCAAATGTTCTCTTCACAATGTGGTCTGCAAATTGTTGCCCCTCAAACAGTCAGTCCCCATTGAACCCTGGATGGAAGTGTAGAAATTTCAATGTGATAACCAAGGCATTCAGGTATAGCCATGCACCGGAACCTTCAGACAAGCAAAAGCTGATAATAAAGTGTGTGAGGATTCAAATGTTCTCTTCACAATGTGGCCCGCAACTTGTTGCCCCTCAGACAGTCAGGAAAATTATTTGTCAGAATAAGCTGCTGCCTACCATCACTCACAATATGCAAATAATTGTTCTGGTCATCTATTGCCAACATGAGGATTGTGATTGACTGCTATGTCAGAATGCATAATCATACTGAATATTTTGGATTCAGGATCTGAATCTGTACTTGTATATTCCACATCATGTAGCACTAATCATAAACTTGTTAAAAATAAACTAAAAAATATAGTCACTGGGAGGACAAGGGGCAGGTATTCTGTGTTACAGCTGAACATGTCTACTTAGCCACGCTATAGGGAACAAAGTGCACTCAGGAGCAAAAGCCAGTGAACAATTTATCAACTTATTGTAACTTCAATTTTATAAACTGAAGCACATCCAAATAGGTTCAAAATTAGAAATACAAATTAAAATAGATAGTTTCTTTGCATTATGACCACCTACCATAAAAGTGAAGCTTTGTATTTTGCCATGTTAAAGTACTGAGTTGATGAAGAAAATGAACAATTATGTGACTTAAATGCAATAGCAACATTCATAATATCATTTAGCTTATCCAGATATAGTCTCTTAGCTGTTGTGGCAAAAAAATATCAGTTTTGACTATTAGTTTAACAACAGGGGTTTGCCCATTATGCTGAATTGTCATGTGGTATGGATTGTGGCTTGTGAGGTGAACAAACTTTCAGCCTCCTGCATACTCTTCCATCATCGGCATCTGTCCTTACCTGTATCTCAGCCTCTATCTCCTGCATTGGCGTCATTCATCTGGATCCAACTTTGTCCCTCTATATGTATCCACCCCTGCATCCGCCTCTATTCATGCATCTGCCGCTGCCCTCTACATCTGCCCCTGCCAGCAGATCAGTCTCTTATCTTCTGCATCTGCCCCTCTATCCGTATCTGCCCCTGCACCACTTCTGCTCCTGCATCCGCTTCTACCCATGCATCCGGCTCTGTCCCTTCATCCTACTCTGTCACTGCATCTGCCTCTACCACTGTATCTGCCTCTGCTACTGCCTCTGCTACTGCTTCTGCTCCTGCATCCACCTCTGTCTCATGCACCCGCCTCTGTTTCCTGCATCTACCTCTATCTCGTGTAACTGCATCTGTCTCCTGCGTCTGCTTCGGGCGTCTGCATCCTCATGTGCCCCTCCATTCGTCTCTGCCCCTGCCTCCGCTTCTGTTCGTGCATCTTCATCTGCTCCTCCATCCACCTCTGTCCCTTCATCTGCATCCACCCATACATCCGCCTCTGCCCCTTCATCTGACTGCCACTGCACCCGACTACCACTGCTTCTGCTCCTGAATCTGCCTCTTTGCCCTGCATCTGCCTCTGTCTCTATCTCCTGCATCCGCGTCTGTCTCTATCTCCTGCATCCGCCTCTGTCTCTATCTCCTGCATCCACCTCTGTCTTTATCTTTTGCATCCGCCTCTGTCTCTATCTCCTGCATCCACCTGTGTCTCTATCTCCTGCATTCGCCTCTATCTCTATCGCCTACATCTGCCTCTGTCTCTATCTCATGCATCCGCGTCTGTCTCTATCTCCTGCATCCGCCTCTGCCTCTATCTCCTGCATCCGCCTCTATCTCTATCTCCTGCATCTGCATTTGTCATGAATATGCCTGTCTCATACACTCCCCCCTGTCTCCTGCATCCGCCTCTATCTCCTGTATGCGCGTATGTCTCTATCTTCTACATCTGCGTATGTCGCCTGCATCTGCCATTGTCTCCTGCATCTGCATCTTTCTCCTGAATCCACCTCTGTTTCCTGAATCTGCCTCTATCTCCTGAATCCACCTCTGTCTCATGCATCTGGCTCTGTCTCTTGCACCCGCCTCAGTTGTCTGTATCCTCATGTGCCCCTTCATTCGTCCCTGCCCCTGCCTCCGCCTCTGTCTATGCATCTGCCTTTACTCCTCCATCCGCCCCTGCCCCTGCATCCGCCTCTGCCTCTATCTGCCTCTGACCTCTCCAACCGCTCTGTCCCTGCATCCGCCCTTGTTGCTCTATCCGCCTTTTCCCCCATCGTTCCGCTCTGCTCTCTGCATCCATCGCTGTCCCTGTATCCGCCTCTGCCCCCGAATTCTCCCCTGTCTGTTAAAGTACCTTGGCCCGTACATCCGCCTATGTCATCTGCTTTCACCTCCGTCCTCCTTATCTCTGCATCCAGCTCCCAATTCACTGAAGATAGAACCATTAAGGGTGATACTGCCCCCGGAATATATTGAAAGTCGGCCTAAGGTGAAGTCTGACACGCCCAATGATTGAGGCCTCCAGATCAAAAATTGCGTCTGTCTAGAACTATTTAGGGTTAGTTTTGGAAAGAAAAATGTTACAGGACCCCGCTGACCAAAATCACATCTCTAAACGGTCTATAAGTATTTTTAATATTTTCTGGAAAACCACCTTCCTGCTATACCTACAGCGCTAAATGCCCTCGGGCATCCTCGGGGTGACGTAGGCAAAGGGGTTGCCAAACTAGTATATACTAAACTTGAACCCCCCTGGGTGGAGCCTACTTTTAAGGTGGAACAGAGTTCGCTAAGGCAGCAGTTGGGGAAGATCAGTGGCACGGCTTCATTTGCACCTGACTCCGCCAACGCGAGCAGCTGGCGTTCGCTGCTAGCAAACAGTGGTGGGCCAGTTATTCAACACAAGAATAGCACAGTACACGGGATGCAATGCTCACTTGCAACGTTGGCCTACGTGTGTTGCGATGGTGCGATAAGATTCGGCCAGGTGTGTTGGAACCAGTGGCGGATGCAAGGGGAGCTGAGGGGCTCAAGCCCCTCCGCTGAAATGGTAGAATACCTATAGTAAATGCATAGCCAGAGGCTGTTCCGAGGTAATGGTAGGGGATGTTAAAGCCCCCGGCCCCCTCTAATGAAGTCCTGGATCCGCCTCTGGTTAGAACACTTAAAATACAGAACAATTACGGTTTAGAATAACACCGTGTGGTTAGTCTAAGTCGTGCATCGCCTCAAACAAGCTCCACTGCAGTATATTGTTTGCGTGCCGGTGATATTAGATGAGGCGATATTAGTATTATAACCATGCTGACACCAACTATAACGCCTGATACTATACTTCAGTCTGTTGGAATCGATGGTTGATGACAGCACGCAATCCTTTCATCGGTTTCATAGTCAAACTCAAAACAGTTGCGTCACCCTGGTTCCGGCGGCACTGCGCAGGGCCGCAGGAAGGCCAATTAACGCTTAGTGTAGAACAATTCAGCCCCAAAAATAGCCAAAAGCTTATTATATTGTTTAAGAGTTGTTTGAAACATTTCGGAGCTCTGAGGACAGCTCCTGACCAGCTTAGCCAAAATATTTACGTTAGTACCTGCTTCCGCCACCAGGTTCGCTAGTGTCGCTAAGGCATTAAGATAGGGGACGTTTATATCGCTCTGCGCTGGATGGGGTTAAAAATTCTGACAAAATGAGTGTTGCCATCGTGTTTCTACAACCTCAGGGCAAAATAAAATCATAGGAGCACGTGCGACTGCGATATGCGACACACCCTAATGTGCAGTATGCACTGAAAGACAAAGTAGACAAAGAACTGGATAGGCAAATATCAGAAGGAGTCTTGAAACCAGTTAGCAGCAGTGACTGGGCATCACCAGTGGTGACAGTGGTTAAGCCTGATGGATCGCTGTGCCTCTGTGGAGACTACAAAGTCACTGTGAATCGATTGGCGGAAGTGGGAACGTATCATATTCCCACTGTCCAGGATCTCTTTGCTAAAGTGAAGGGAAAGGTTTTTTCCAAGCTGGACCTATCTCAAGCTTACTTGCAGCGTGAGCTGACTGAAGCCTCAAAGAAGCTCCTGATGATCAACACCCTTAGAGGGCTGCTTCGGAGAGACTCCAGTATGGGGTTGCCCAAGCTCCAGAGCTATTCCAGAGGGTCATGGATCAAGTGCTGCAAGGGCTGGTTTTGGTCTATCTGGATGACATATTGATTGGCAGTGCGTCTGAGGAGGAGCACCACGAGGACCTTCATCGAGTGATGGAACGTCTTGAAGCTCACAACATCAAGCTGAACTATGCCAAGTGTGAGCTGTTCAAGAGCTGAACTACCTGGGACATCGGATCACACCTGATGGTATCCAGTCAACAGAGGAGAAAGTGTAGGCCATCCAAGTGATGAAGAGGCCGCAGAACGTCCAGGAAGTGAAGAGTATGTTAACCCGCGCCCCACCGGGATGGTGGCAAAATGATGCAGTGAGAGGTAGAGCCCTCAACCGCGGTGCTGCGCCTCTTCGTTTTTCTGTTATTCCGGAAAAACCTTAGGGGGCCATCGATGGCCCCGGGGGGCGAGGGTTAAGGCTCGTGAACTTCTACAGAAGATTTCTTCCAGATCTGTCCACCAAGCTGCAACCACTGAACCAGTTGTAGCAGGAGGACGCTGAATGGAGATGGACGTCAGCCTGTGAGAAGGCGTACCAGAAGCTGAAGGGGACTGTAAGCAGTAAGGATGTCCTCGTGCACTATGATGTGAAGAAGCCACTGAAGCTAAGCTGTGACGCCTCCGCCTATGGTTTAGGCGCTGTGATCGCTCATGTGATGCCTGATGACACAGAGCGTCCTGTGGCATACGCGTCAAGAACAATGACGCGCACAGAACAGAACTATGCACAAGTGGAGCTGGAAGGCCTCAGCATAGTATTTGGATTAAAGACGTCTCACCAGTACCTGTGCGGACGTCAGTTTACGCTGGTGACAGATCACCAAGCTCTGACAAGTCTCCTGGGGCCGCACAACGCAGTGCCGCCGGAATGCAGCGTTGGGCGTTGCTGCTGGCCGCCTACCAGTACACGATCGAGTACCGCCGCTCCGAGCTACATGGAAACGCAGATGCGCTTTCGCGCCTCGTCCCGAATGCCCCGTCAGCGACTGACGTGGATCAGGAGGAGGTGCTTTGCTGCTCATTTATTTAAGACCTGCCAGTGACGTCGCAGGAAATCGAGGAAGAAACTCGAAGAGATGTAACTTTGGGAAGATTCGGCGAATATGTGATGTCGGGATGGACGGATGACATCTCAGATGACCTGAGGCCGTACTTCACCCGACGTGAATAGTTATCAGTGGAGCAAGGCTGCCTGCTTTGGGGGCGAAGAGAGATCATCCCTCCGAAATCTCCCCAACGACTGCTGCATGATCTTCATCAGGAGCACCCAGGAGTTGGCCGCATGAAGGCGCTCGCCAGGTGCTACCTGTGGTGACCGGGTCTGGATGCGGACGTTGAAGCCGAGGTAAAGAGCTGCTCCGTGTGCCAGACAGTGCGCCAGGATCCGGCACCAGCGCCACTCATCCCGTGGGAATGGCCGGAGCGAGTCTGGGAGAGGATTCACCTTGATTTTGCTGAGAAGAATGGACAGCAATTTCTCCTGATTGTGCACAGCCATTCGAAGTGGCTTGAAGTCATCCTGATGCAGGACATCAAGGCTACTCGTATGGTGGAGGTGATTTGCACCACTTTTGCTTGTTATGGCATACCAGAGGTCGTTGTGACTGACAACGGACCAACGTTTACTTCTCAAGAGTTTGGGGACTTCCTGAGAAGAAACGGTGTTTACCACAAGAAGACTCCTCCATACTACAGTGCTTCAAATGGGCAAGTGGGGCGATGTGTCCGAACACTGAAGGAAAGTTTAGAAAAGAAACCGGCTATCAGAAGTGAAGCTACCTCTTCAGCATCAGGTTGATAACTTTCTGTTTGCGTACAGAAACACTCCGCACACAGTAACAGGGAAAGCCCCGAGCGAACTTTTTCTGAGAAGAACGCCGAGAACCCGGCTATCACTCTTGAAGCCATGCTTGAAGACCAAAGTTCAAGCCAAGCAAGAGGAACAGAAGGCCTCCCATGACGTCAGGAAGCCAGTTCTTCGCGAGTTCAGGCCGGGTCAGCTCGTTCTCGTGCAGAATCGTAGTGACCAGCGTGTGATCTGGGTACCAGGGGTGATCACCTGCCGAAAGGGGTCACTCCTGTACCTATGCCGGGCGCTAGGACGTATTCGTTACGTCCACGTGGACCACCTTCGTGAAGATCCCTCATGTCTGAAGGACGCTGGACACAACCGAGGAGTTCAGCTATCGCCTAATCTGGGGACACGGAGCCTTCCGTCACAATCACCGGTCATCCGACGCAAGTGGACGGCGACAGACCTGCTGAGGACGGCACGTTCCGGACGTGGTTCCTTGCCGAAGCGGACGGCGGCACGGAGAGCAGTCACGAGGGACCAGCCGGACGGGATGAGAGCGAGGCGGAGCCCGCAGTTCGGTGATCAAAAAGAACTTCTTAACCTTGGCCTTAGCTTCTCCTACTCGCCTGCTTTTTCTAAACATGACAAAGAAGAAGAATTAGAATTGCTCTATCAAGATATCTGTAGACTCAAGTCCCAGGGTAAGATTGATGTCAACCCTGATCTACAACTTCAGCTTCAATCCGAGAGTACTAAGAACCGCAGTCGGCTCTCTAGACCCTCCCTCCCTCTAAGATTCAAACAAGCTGCAAAACAACTCCGTGAAAGTGACGATATTGTCATTAGACGTGCTGATCAAGTCAATATTTTGCCATCCTCGACAAAGAAGACTACATTGATAAAGTACAGACGATTCTGGAAGATGAAACCAAGTTTAAGAAAATAACCTGGAACCCTGTCGACGACCTGAAAAAACAGGTCAACAACCTCATAGATGCATCAAACAAGAAAGTAGTAGGAAGACTAGAATGCGTTGTAGGAGATTTCCAACCTGGATACCTCCACGGGAACCCGAAAACACATAAACCGGAAATCCCATTGCGCCCAATAATTTCTCAGATCCCGCTTCCAACATAACAACTGGCTAAGAAGCTGAAAAACCTATTGCTACCATATATTCCAACGACCTATTCTCTTAACCCTACGTCAGACCTCATAGATATCATCAATTGCAGGAAGAGAAAAGGACTCCTCGCCTCATTGGACGTCAGCAGCCTCTTCACGAATGTACCGATAGAGAGAACGATTGAAATACTATCTAAGTATGCCTACCATCACCCCACCTTGGATGCACCTGAAATTCCCGAACATATACTCTATGCGATGTTACGGCTCTGTACGACCAAAGCACCTTTTCGGTGTCCTCAAGGTAACATGTACCTGCAAACAGACGGTACTGCGATGGGCTCCCCTCTCGGAGTGTTTTTCCCACAGGCCTTTATGGCCGCCGTAGAGGAAGAAGTTCTTCCTAACTTCGAACCCAAGTATCCCCCTACTGCCGGTTCGTAGATGATATCCTACTGGACATAAAAGACATTTCAGTATTACATCAACTGGAGACAGGAGCTACAGACCATTTCAGGCCTGACATTCACCGTCGAAGAAAGCGTAAACCACAAGATCTGTTTCCTTGACGTGTCCATCGATGCCTCCAATTCCAGCTACGTCACTGATGTACATCGCAAGAAGACAGATGCTGGAAAATGTCTCCGTGGAAGAAGCGAATGTCCCCAGAGGTATAAGGAGTCCGTTATCCAGGTTTACGTACTCAGAGCATTGAAAAACTGCTCTTCATGGAGTCTTGTAAATCAAGAGCTAAAGCTAGTGAAGCAAATGCTTGTAAATAATTGTTTTTCATTATCACTTATCGACACCATAACCAAACACGCTAGCTAACTATATGAAAGTAAGACAGAACACGCCCACAGCAGAAACCACAGATAATAATGGCACAGCAGAAACGAATGATAATAATAACCACACAGCAGAAACCACAGAAAATAATGGCTTTCAACATAACCTGTTCTATAAAAACACCATGTCACCAGGATACAAGGCTGACGAAAAGGTACTCAAGACAATCATTCACAGGCACTACAAACCCAGACACCCCAATGACACCATATCGCTTAAAATCTACTATAAATTACCAAAAACATCATCTCTCATCATGAAAAACAACCCAACACAAGACTAGACACCAATCAAACAAACCAATGTCATCTACTACTATAAATGCAACATAGGAGACTGTGCGCTCCAGCCAAGTAGTGGATACATTGGGAAAACAACCACCACACTCAGCAGACGACTAACAATGCATTTATAATCAGGGGGGCCACTAACGCACACTGATAAATTTCACGACGAACCACTCGCACGAAGAGCACTAGTAAACAACACGACCATCCTCGCAAAAGAACATAACCCACGCAGACTTGAAGTTTTAGAAACCATTTTGATCAGACAAAAACAACCATCAATAAACCTTCAGACACACGCACGAGGTATACTCACATTATATGGAGGTGACAGATTGAGAGTGTGATTCGTGATATGAGTTAGTTCATGATTCGTGTAAATACCTATGGTGTCAGTTGTTAGTTCGTATCTTATTTAAAGCTAGTATTTGCGATCTGTTACAACTGAAAGTGCAGTGTGGAAAACATGTTAACATTTTGAAGGAATAATTTTCAAACTTGGAAGAGATCATAGTATGATTCATTATTTACCTTTTCACCAAACCATGGCTACATTTTAATGCCTGAGGATACAAGTGTGTAACTTTTGAAACGTCGCGCTATATAAATATAAACGAAATGGAACCATGAAATACCGTATTATTTTTACACTACTTATGTCTTTCGGATCGGTCCTTAACAATCTTAATCCAGAGGAAAGGAAACAAACAAGAAGCATAGAAAAACTCTCAAGAAAGCTCATTAACGCAAAAGCTGCTGTGACATTTAACAATATATGTTTAGATGATAACTCGTTTACTAAATATTCATATATATATATATATATATATATATATATATATATATATATATATATATATATATATATATATATAGTCTCTCGCAGCGTACTCTCCCCGTATCTTTAGAGAGTACGCACCGGGTTATGCCTACGGGAACGTTGAAACGCATAAGTCTAACAATCCCTGAAGGCCTATAATTTCCCAAACCCTTAGCCGTTTGTACAAGTCAGCAAAACTCCTCAACGAATTGCTTAAGCCATTCGTTCCAGATAATTTTAGCTTAAAATCAGCCGATGAGTTTATAGACATCCGAAGGACAAACCTACAGGCATGCTGGCATCTATTGACGTAGGAAGCTTGTTCACCGATGCTCTTGTAAATGCCACAATTCAAATAATACTCGACTATGTGTACCACAACCCATATCCGACAAAACTTCCTCTGAAAATGCTTACCACCATCCTTGAGCAGCTGCTTCAAGTCTGTACCAGTGAGGCTCCTTTCATAATACCAGACGGTACCTTACACCGACAGCGAAAAGGTTTCGCGATGTGTTCCCCCCCTGGGCCCCCTCTGCTAACGCTTACATGTCGGCGTTTGAGAACCTTGTCTTTTGTGGGGATGAGGTGGCTTAGTGGATAGCACCCTTGTCTTCTAAGCCACCGGTCCCGGGTTCAAGTCCCGGCGGAGCCTCTGAATAAGTCGATCTGATCCCCAAAATCCCTTCCAACAGGGTGAGAGTTGGCGACGCCGTATGACCCTGGCAGTTGGTGCGTCGTTAAACCCCAACAATTATTATTAACCTTGTCTTTTGTGGTTCTGATGTGCGCCCTAACATCTATTGCAGATATGTAGATGATATATTATGTGATGTGAGAGATGAGGATCATCAAAAAATCCTGATTTCTAAACTCGAATAAAACAGTGTGCTCAAGTTCACACACGGGTTAAGTATAAATAAGAAGATCCCCTTTCTAGACGTAATGGTGTCCGACATGGATGGCAATTTTGTGACAGATGTCTACCGCAAGGCCACGAACGAGCGCCAAGTGCTCAACGGAGAGAGTGAGTGCCCGAAGAGGTACAAACGCAGAGTTATAACTGCGTTTGTTCGGCGAGCGGTTCGTAACTGCTCCTTGCAAACAGCTCTTCACAGTGAGCTAAGGCGAATCCGTCAGATTTTGTCAACAACGGGTACCTTATACAGGGTGTTGATGAGACTTTCAAAAAGATCTAAAGAAGACCAGTAGTGACAACGCGCCACAAGGGCAATCCACCAGGCTCTACTACCGCAACTTTATGAGCAGTGCCCATAAAGATAACGAAAGAATCATGCAGCATATCATTCGCGACAACTTAAAGTGCACAAATTCCGACACCCAGCTGCATCTCACTATCTATTACAAAAATAGAAAAACTTTCCACCTCATCATTCGCAACAACACATCAGACAAGACTGCCCCTCTGTCACGCACCAATGTACTTCATCAATTTAACTGCCCCTGAGGAGACTGTAGGCTCCTTGCTGCTAAGTATATGGGTGCCACGACAACATCCCTCTCACGACGCCTCACTCTACACAAAGCACCAGGCCACACCAGCTCCATCAAGAACCACGTAGAACAACACCACCAAACACAGCTCACCAGAAACTCCTCACCGACAACACATTTACGCACAAGCACATAAATGATCACCTCAGAATATGGATCACAGAAGCACTATACATCCGCGAACACAACCCAGAACTCAATACACAACTCGACCACACTGAGAAGCTCCACCTGTGGAATACATGGCAACTGTAAGCAAGGAAGAAAGAAAAAAAAGTGAAAGACTTAAGGCCTCGTGTTTTTTGTGTATGCTGAAAAAGAGGAAGTTATAAACTTTAGTCACGTTATCATGTAATCATACATGTTGTGAGCTTTATTCTTCATACAACCGATCACCATTTGAAATCCGTTCAACCTTGCCTCGACTTTTATGTAATATGTGTTTTTGTGAGTAATGCTATTATGTGGTTATGGCTTCAAATGTCTTGATAATGATCGCTGAAAGCCTTTGAAACGTCGACTGTACCTGTAAATGCCGCGATTCATATAACTTTGTAATGCCTACCGATTTAGGACTTATATTATCTTCAATCAACGATAACAGAGTGAAGAAACTTATACGAACCTGCGAACATGAAAACAGAAAACTAGCCAAAACGAACTCTTCGTTGAAGTTTAATCGACAGTGCTTGAGAGAAAATATATGGCCAAAATCCATATATATATATATATATATATATATATATATATATATAGAGGTATATATTTTCGAATATTTCTAGAGGAGTGTTCTTTGATACAAGCTTCGTTGTATATTACAGCTTCTTTGGCGTTGATAAGTTTCTTCGTGGTCGACGCAAAAACTGGAGTCGATACGAAAACGTAATAAGAAAACTTGAGTCGACCACGAAGAAACTTCTCAACGCAAAATGTTTGGTTCATAACGATTATGTATAGGTATGTAGGTCTATATATGTATATTTATATACGATTATATAGGTATGTATGTATGTATATACATTAGGGTGTGTCACATATCGCAGACACACGTGCTCCTATGATTTTATTTTGCCTTGAGCGTGTAGAAACACGATGACAACATTAATTTTGTCAGAATTTTTAAACCCATCCAGCGCAGAGAGGGATAATTTTCCTCATCTTAATGGCTTAGCGACACTAGCGAACCTGGTGGCGGGAGGAGGTACTAATGTGTGCCTTTTTGCTAAGCTGGTCACTAGCCGCCTCAGAGCTCCGGAAATGTTTCAAACAACTCTATAAGAATATAATAAAGCTTGGGCTATTATTTTTGGGCTGAATCGTCCTACACGCACCGTTAATTAGCCTTCCTGCGACCCTGCGCGGGGCTGCTTTTTTTTTTCAATCATTTATTTCACAAAACACGGCTGTAAACTTTGCAAAACAATTTAACAACTCTCCTTCACACCTTGCCGCTCGTGTCACGGTAGTAGCCTCACGTCGCTTCAACGTAACATCGTCTCGACACCAAACTCACCCCCCTCACCCCCCACCCCCCCCACCCTCCCCTTCCCAATCCCTACCCTCCCACAATGTGCAATCACGTTGATTTCATACACTTCACAGATCACTTCACATCACGATAACCTCCTTCACCGTATGCAGCTCGCCGAAGTGGGTCCAGATTATGCAAACTAAATGTATAGCTCAAAATGTTCATTTATGTAGCCATCATTATGATAACGTGACTGTAGCTTCATTAGGTAGCCATCTCTCGTGAAACCTGTCAATTCTTCTATCCTTCTTTGCAATGCACCGTTCCATTTGAAATATTTTTTCCAGAAATGCTGAAAAGACTCCCATTTTTATTTCTTCATCCTTAAACCTCTGATTCACAATGAACTGTTTTGCAGCCAAGACTATAAGATTGACAACATTCAATGTTTCCAATGATCCAAAGAGAATGTTTGTAACAGTGCCAGAGAACTGTTTTGTTGTAGCAAGCTTTGGGTTAATTTTTCTAACTAGATCATCCCAAAATCCTCTAACCTCTCCACACTCTACAAAGAAATGCTCGATTGTCTCTATGTTACCGCACCTATCACAGAATGGATCATCTATCACATTTCGTATGCACAAGAATCTTCGAGTGGGAAAAAACCTATGAACTATCCTATATTGTAAATTTTGAAGCTTTGTTGATTTCGTGATGTTAAATGGAAGTAAGTACACTTTACACCAGTTTTCTCCGTATTCAACTCCTTCGTCTATCCATTTCATTTGCGCTCTGGGGGTTATCTCCTTTAGAAATTTATTTGAAAAATATTTTACTTTAATCCGCTGAACCGGGACAACTTTTCCTTTCACTTCTATGCCACAGCCAAGTACCTTCTCCTGAACGGTTAGTACTTCACTGCCAACGGCAAGCCGTCTCCATATCGCAGGAATGGCCCGGCACCAGCCCATATAAACAAGAGGATCCAGTCGTGTCAAGTTATTGCTTTCCTTAAACGAATTATAATCCAAGATTTGTCCCTCATGATTAAAGAATGCATCAAGGAACAATATACTGTTTTCGTACAATGCAGCATTGAAAATAATTTTCCCTTCCACCCGAATAGCTTCATTATTCCACATTATTTGTTTACGGACTTCCTTTCCACAAGTAGGTTCTTTGATGGGGACCGCTTCTCTAAACCAACCTAACATCTCTTTGTAAAACGCAGCTACTCTTCTGTCTTTAACCCACGCAAAATTGTAATTCATATGCAATAAGTGCTCTAACATGACACGAATCCTTTTCTGAAAAATTTTAGCGAACCCTATATCCATATTCCTCAATAGTCTGCCCATCCAAGAGCAACGCAGCCCTTTATAAAGATTTATCACATTTGGACAATTTAAGCCCCCATTCTTGACTTCTTGACACAGCACATCTCTAGCAACTTTTGGCGGACGCCCCTCCAAATGAAACGCATAATTTTACTTTGGATTGTGTCCAGATGTCTCTTTTGAAAAATTACTGCGGAGGTCATGTGGATTAGCTGAGAAATAACGAGAGCTTTCGCTATTGTTATTTTTCCTTTAAGCGTGAGATTTCGCTGGGACCACTGGTTCAACACATTTTGAATCTTAATCAAAACTGGCTGAATATTAATGTCACTACACTCATGCAAGGCACTAAATGTAACGCCTAAAATCTTAACTCGCTCATTAGGTTCCTGTCCACAAATACGTTCCGCTGAGTGTTTCTGGGAGCCTAACCACATAAATTTGCATTTATTTAGATTCAATTGCAGGCCGGAGTACATTCCGAATTCCTTCACTAGCTCCAAAGCATTCTTGGCTGAGTCAACGTCTTTTACGAACAAAGTTGTATCGTCGATATATTGTGATATTCTTATTTCCTCATTGGAAATTATTATACCGTTCACCCTAGGCGATGCACGAATCTTAACAGCCAAAATTTCGACAACTAAACAAAATATGAGACTGGAAGCAGGGCAGCCCTGTTGCAGACCACGTGATGGTTTAAACCATGAGGAAGTAAATCCATTGTTTATGATAGCGAGTTCCATATCCCTATGCAGTATCTGAATCCATTCAATAAAATAACTTCCAAATCCGAACTTTTTCAGAGTATCTTCAATGAACTTATGCTCGACAGAATTGAATGCATTCTGGAAATCCAATGCCATAAGAATTCCACCTATTTTATCGGCGTCACAATATTCTATGATGTCAGAAGTTATTCTTAAATTTACTCCAATATTCCGCCCTCGTATTGAACCTGTCTGATCAGGAGCAACTAAATCCCTCACTACTAGCATTAACCTATTGGCAATAACTTTTGCAATTATTTTATATATAATATCTAAAAGACAGATCGCTCGTTTGTTTTTCAAAATTTTTTGATCGCCCTGTTTAGGAATCATCGTTATAATACCCCTCCTTTGAGTAACGAAAAATAGTCCTTTTTCTTTCACTTCTCTAATATAACTTACAATGATCTGTTCTAAATCTTCCCAAAAGAATCGAACAAATTCCTTAGTGAAGCCTGAAACCGACGGTGCATTATTGTTTTTCATACCATCAAGAGCTAACCTGCATTCGATGCCGGTGATGGGAGCGTCACATAATTCTCTGTTCTCGGCGCTAACCTTAGGACATTCCAATTCTCCCAAAACATATCGCAAGCTGATTCACTACCTCTATCATAGCTATCCTGTGTTGCGTATATCTTATTAAAGAATTCCTTGCACATAATTAGAATATCCTTGTTACCAGTTACGAAATCACCATTTTCCGATTGCAGCACCTCAATTTTCTTATCCATATTCCTTTGCTTATGCAGGTTGAGAAAATAGCGAGTGGGGCGTTCACCTTGTTCAAGCCACTTAGCACCAGAATAAATCATTGCTAGTTTACCTTTTTCTTCTTGTATTTCATCAGCACGTACTTGCAATTGTCTATACCTTTCTAGTAAACAATCATCACCACACGTGGCTATTTCGGATTCGATCTTATCTAATGATTTTAAAATCCTACTATTTTCTTCGCGTTTTGCAGTTTCTCTTTCTTTCCATCTTTTAATGCTAGCTACTCTTATTTTACTAGATAGAAGTTCCAATAAAAGACCAGAATCAGAGACATTATTGTAAAGTTCCTGACCCCGTCTTGCTTTCTCTATATCGGTTTTGACTAATCCTACAAAGATTGTGTCTTCAAGCAGTTCATTACGGAATCGAAAAAGCCCTGGACCTTTATCAGAGGAAAACAAATTAAATTCAGCACTTACTATGCTATGATCGCTTAATATCCCAGGCCTTATCTCAACCTTGCTTACAACATGATGAGTTTTAATGTATTCGCTTATGATAATGTAATCCAGCCTGGATTGCTGTAATTGCGGTGTTAAACGGCGCCATGAATAGCGTCGCAGTTCAGGGTTTTTCTCACGCCAGAGATCAATAAGCTTATGTTCCTCTATTGAATTGAGTAATATTTTGGCTGCGGATGAAACACGAAAATCGGTCCTTGAGGTGTCTCGATGTGATAAATGTGTGTTTAAGTCTCCACAGAAAATGATGTAAGACTTTTCAGCCTCAGACATGCTGTTGATTTTATCATTGATCAAACGAAAAAACTGTTTTTGCTGGCTCTTTTGTCGCTGAGTTGGCGCATAAGCTGCAACTAATTTCACCGTAAACTTACTAAATTTCAAGTCCGCGATAATAAGCCTACCATCATTAGAGCAATGTGAAACACTAAACACACAGCTTCCTTGCAATGACCGGGGCATAAGAATGGCGACTCCGCACTCAATAGTAGTCTTTCCATGCGAGAAAATTATATCCGATCCCCATTCAGCCTGCCAAACATAAACATCGCGATCACATGAGTGGGTTTCCTGAATTACCGCAATGTGTTTGGGAAAGTGAGAATGTAGGAATCGAAACAAAGTTCTTCTTTTGGACGCTAACCGAATGCCACGAGCATTAAATGTTAGGATTTTAAGATCCGACATACAACTTAAGATAAATTAACGTTTTCCTCTTCTTCCTGAGCTACCGTTGAACAGCGACCATAACCTTGCGGAAAAATGAGGAACTAGCAAGATTACTCGCCATCTATCGGATAGCCAATTTGTTAAACGGTACAGTGTCAATTCAGGAGCAACCAAGAAGTGTCTTATTTCAATGAATTCGTTTGAGAGTTCAATGTTATGTTCGAATACATAAGATGATTTAGTAGCCCTGAGCAATGTCCTTCTGAAATGTATAGGAACTAGAGGTGCTAATCCAGACCCCACATCGACGAACAAGCATGTTATATGGTGTGCACAAACACCTAATGAAATCCCATCCACGATATCGAAAGTGATCGAAACACTGCTCCCCGCACCGAATGCGGCTTACAGCCAGAAACCCCTCCCCCTGGTCCCCACCCCCACAATTTAGCGCGCCGCAAGACAACGGCGCAAGATCGAACAGCTCGATCGCGGCCCGAAGTATTGGGAGCCTCCAACAGATAACGCAGTATCAATTTACCAAACATACTAAGCAAATACATTTGGACCATGAAACGCAGTTAAGCCCTCGAATTCACTGATCATTCCGCAGATTCGTGGTCATACCTGCATAAGTCACACTGAATCCCCAGATACCCAGCATGCAGGGGCGGGCGGCCGAGCCCGCTGACCGGCGACCCCCATGCGTGGAGTCGAAATTTAGATGGGAAGGTGTTCTCTGTAGAAGATATCGGGATTTGCCAGATTGCAGCAGGTCGCCGGGCGAGCCCGGCCACACCGCTCTCTGAGATCTGCGGACACAAACAATCATTGTCATATCTGGCAGTGCGGCATACAAGTACACGAGGGGCCGATTAGACCAGAGGGCCTTAATGCACACAGTTTGTGGCTCACATGATTCAGGAAATTAACGGAAGCGAATCATCACAGCAATACAAAACTGAATCTGGACTGAATCTGAATTACGCATGGTTAACAAAATACTGCATTAGGTAATATGACCAATTGATCATTCCAGTCAGTCACCTATTTGGCAAACTTGTTACAACGCCAGTCTAGTTACAACGCCATCTAACGGGTGAATCACACATATGGTACAGAGGGCGTTGTCATCGCATTGACCCGATGACCTAACCCAGTCAGCTGGGGATTTCATCACCACATGGTTTTCTCCCGCGTACATCACGTTTCCGATTGCATTCTATGACAAGGAGACATATTGATAGTAACCATCTCTGGCCTTTCTTAACAGCTTGTTCTACCGATCTAACCTTGGAAAGGGTGCTAGAATGTAAGCAAAAAAACTTTTTAACGAGAGTGTAGGAAAGACACATCGACTTGGGATCATCTCAGCGCTGATAACAACTGCAATTAGATTGACTCTTCCGAATTACGTGACCGTTTGCACTCTACAACATGCTAGAAAAAACATGGCAGCAAACATTGTTTCTTACTTTTGCAAACATGATGCTCTACAAGTCGCTTTACATATCCAATATCATGTACCTGTGTGAGGAGAAGATAAAGTCAATTTACCAAGAAGAATTGAAATAACAAAATTATTAAATACGCTCACAATACCGACAGCTACAATCCAGTTAACACTTCCCTGTTTTTTGAAGATCGGCGAGCGGTGTAGCAGTATTTTAGCGGGTAGTATCGCCACTAGTGTAGGACCACAAGAAGACGTGGCCCAGGTCCATCTCCCGCGAAAACGAAGAGGCATTACTCGGCAGACGGAAGAACTGCTCCAGTGAGGATGAACTCTGCCAGCAGGTCCCACGATCCGGCAGCGAGAAGTGCTCCTGGCGATGCCGCTGAAATTCCCAGACGGCCGGCCGAGTCAGACCGAACTGTCTGAGTTGGCCGTGCAGAGAAAGGCTGCCAGCAGCCTCGCCCCTCGCAGGCAGACCTGCTGTCCCTCACTGGTTTTCCTCCTCTCACTCAGTCTCTGTTCCAGCTTGGTAGCGGAGGCAACCGACCGCCCAACAGCTCCTTCAACTGTTGCTCGGAGTCAACTCGGATGTTAGCTCCCCCCACTTCCTTTCGGCAATACACAATTCCCCGACGGGAAAACACCGAACGCACTTTGGCACCATTTTCTGAGCGTTTCGCTGCGAGCAGCAGCTGGTACAGTCTTTGGTGTTCAGGCACCAGCGACTCAGATAGGAAAAGTGGTGCCATCTGTCGGCGGGACTGAGAACCCGTCTGGCTCCCCGCGCGGCGACCGTCGTGCACCTGCCCTGGCATGAGGTCAAATCTACGCTCGTAAAGATCGTCTCGCTTCCGACGCTGGCAGAATTTTGCGATGACCTTGGTGTCCCCTTGTAGTCTGTGAACTACTTGGAAATCGGATTCGCTGAGTTCCATATCAGGAAAGTATTGATGCAGCACCTCAAGGGTTTTTGCGGTGATGTTTTCTCCTGGAGATTTTCTTTTGAACTCGTTGCATGTTAGGATTAGTGATGACAGCCTCCGGTTCATGTCTATCGCTTTCACTTGGTCTGTGAGCTTTTTATTTTCTTTTTGGCATAAGTCGATGTCATTTTTGAGGCCCTCGATCATCAAACTTTTATCATGGTTTTCGGCTTCTAGGATCTCAATCTTCCGTTGCATAGTCGCAAACTTCACTTCAAAAGCTGCTATCACTTCCTTGTTTCCAGCTTGAATCAAACTTTTATGGCATCTAGGGTGACCGGATTTGACTCACCAGACCTGTCTGTGTTCTTTCGGGGTGATTTCCTTTGTGTGTTCCTTTTCTTTTCGATGTTCTTCGCCATCTCCGTGACTGATAATTGCCGTTTTCGGTTGCGGCCAGTCGCGCTGTCCGTGTCCTCCGCTGCATCGGTGAAGACACACTCTCGGTCTCGTTCGCTCTCGGACTCCGACATTTCACTTCACCTCACAATGGTCACGTCTGAAAATGTATGAAAAGTTCCACCTCTCGTTGAGCTGATGCTGTACAATAACAGCTTAATTTTTCACATGGGGCTGTACACTCGCTCTGCACTGCGTCACACTGCGGGAGACCCCCAGGTGCCTGGCGCTAACCCCACACCATACCACGGAGCTCCGGCGAGGCACGTCCGACCTTGCGCGGGGCTGCCGGACCCAGGGTGACGCAACTGTTTTGAGTTGGACTATTTTTTATTTAAATTTCTCATAACTACATACATCATACATCTCATACATCTTATACATCTCAGAGGGTCTAGATATTATGAATCAGAGCCAGGAGCGTAAAGGTGAACAAGACCTTGTCTCTAACCCCCCCAGCCCGTCTATTTTTGCATGTTATTCCCCTCAATAATGATGTGTAAGCTATTCATTATCAAGAAAACAGATATGATATATCTAGCATATTCCAAAAATGTGTCAGGTGATTATTCTTGCAGCGAGAGGAATCTAGCACAATGGTGCATTGCTCTTTTACTTAAGCATAGGCTGGAGAAACCACAAACAAAATTTGCACAATTCTTAATAGTCCTGGATCAAAATTTGCTTGATAGTGTTTTTGAATCCTTCCTTTGACGATGGGTTCTCATGCAGCAATGGTATGTGAGGGACTATAATCACATTCCAGGTTTTCGGTATTGTAATTGAGAAACCAAACGTCCTATAGAGTGTTTCAGCCTGTTGTTGAAAGTTTCGGTTCTGTCTTGTTAGTCTGAGGCGCTCATGATAGTGGAAGTGCCTTGCATACACGTCTGGTAGCGTTTTGTTTATGAAAATATGTAAGATTAGCAATTTCTGCTCTTTTAATTATGTCTTGTAATTAGAGCAGGTTCAATCTCTTGAAATTCGGGGAACTTGGGGTCATGTAATGCACTCCTTCAATCAGCCTCACAACTCTCTTTTGCATTTTGAATAGCTTTGCTATGTTTCCGTAAAAGTTGCTTCCATAGATGAAAGCACAGTAGCTCAAGTAGGGCCGAATCAGAGCGTGGTATAGCATAAGGAGGCTCTGCTTTCCCAGAATATGTTTTGCTCTTGCAATTAATCCAATGTTTCGGCGGAGAGTGTTGAACGTTTTTTGTATGTGCGTTTTAAACTTAAGGTTCTAGTCCAGATGTACGCCAAAATATTTGACAGTTTCTGCCCTTGAAATAGCGTTAGAATTTATTACGATGTCAATGTCTTGAATTTTTTCGGTGATTGAATATATTTGGTAATAAGTTTTAGATGTATTTAAAGACAGTTTGTTTGCACAGAGCCATTCTAAGATTCTGGGCATTGTTTCATCAATGGTAGACTTAAATTTACTTAATGTTGGACCAGAGAACAGTAGTGAAGTATCATCTGCAAACATGTAGAATTTTGCAGCGTCTGTGCATCTTACAATGCCATTAACATAAATATTGAATAGGAGGGGGACAAGCAAAGATCCCTGGGGACACCGATTGTTACTTGTTGTGGTTTTGAAAATACTTGTTCAAACCTAGTGATTTGGGATCTATCTTCCAGGTATGATTTAAATAAGTCAAGATCACCATCCTGAACACCATATTTATCACCTTCACTAACAAAATTTTGTGATCTACCGTATCGAATGCCTTTTTGAAATCATAAGTATAGACCTACAGGTACCTGGTTCTTTACAAGGTTGGACGTGATGTCTTCATACAATAATGATATTGGCATACAAGTTGAATGTTTTTCCTGAAACCGAATTGGGAGTCCGTTAAGATGTGTTGTTCAAGCAAATACTCCATTAGTTGATTATACATCACCCGTTCTAGAATTTTAGAAATCACGGGTAGAACAGAAATGGGTCTGTAGTTGATCAGCTGTACATTGGATCCTGATTTGAATATAGGTGTTATCATTGCAGATTTTAGACAGTCAGGAAAAATTTGTTTTTCGATTGATGTATTGGTAAGATGTGTTATATCATTAATAATGTTGGGTCCAATTGCTTTCGAAACCTTATATGATATACCATCTATTTTTGGTCCTGTATTTTTTAGATATTTTACTACAGACAAGACATGTTCTGGCGTGACAGGCAACATCCTAAACCTAGTCCTTTGATCAACCAAATAGCTAAGAGTGTCCGCTGATGTTGATGATAGGTTATTTTGTAGTGATTTTCCTATAGTGCTAAAGAAGGTGTTAAACTCGTCCGCAATGTCGTGTGGATCATTCATGGCTCTTCCATTGATTTCAAAAGATTTGGGAAGTTGTGGGCGTGTTTTTCCCTGTGAAGGATTTCAAACATGGTCGACCAGTGTTTTCTAGCATTTGTTTTGTGAAGATGAAGCTTATTGCGATAGTACCTAATTTTGGCATGTTCTATCACCGAGTTTAACCGATTCCTATATTGAGTTGTTAAGATGTTCCCTGGCCTCTCCCCACGAATCCGGAAATGTAAAAAACACTGAAGATTATATATTCGGGCACAGCCCTTCATCAGAATCGTGGAGTAAATATCAATAATTCTCAGTCCTAGTATAGCCAGACCTCGAATTGAGCTTCACACAAAAATGCCTTTTAGAATGAATCGTTAAAAATAAGATTGGATGTCGTGACAACAACCATATTGGTACCTCTAACCTAAAGTAATGCCGACAATACGACAAACCTAGAGCAGTATTTGTGACAGTCTTTTCTATTATTTCAGCCAAACACTAGCTTTTGATTAGCAGTGAAAAACTCGCTGAAGTACTTAAAACTCGCTGAAGTACTGAAAAACTCGATTAAGGTACTTCAGCGAGTTTTTCACTGCTAATCAAAAGCTAGTGTTTGGCTGAAATAATAGAAAAGACTGTCACAAATACTGCTCTAGGTTTGTCGTATTGTCGGCATTACTTTTAGGTTAGAGGTACCAATATGGTTGTTGTCACGACATCCAATCTTATTTTTAACGATTCATTCTAAAAAGCCATTTTTGTGTGAAGCTCAATTCGAGGTCTGGCTATACTAGGACTGAGAATTATTGATATTTACTCCACGATTCTGATGAAGGGCTGTGCCTGAATATATAATCTTCAGTGTTTTTTACATTTCCGGATTCGAGGGGAGAGGCCAGGGAACATCTTAACAACTCATCATCATGCTCCTCGCCGCAGCACTTCAAAACTTATCAACGATTTCTATATTGTTTAAAGTCCCTTTCTTTGTATAGATTCGATCTGTCTCGTATAAATTTTTGTGGAGTTTGTTTTTCTTATTAATACATCAGAGAATGGCAGGAGAAATCCAAGGTTGGATGGGACCATATCTTTTGTGTTTGTATGCTTTGGTCAGTTTCAGCATCTCTGTCGAGATTGTTTTTACAATATCTTTTGCCAGATCATGAGGGTTTGTTGATCTAGGGATGAGATTAAGCTGTGTCTGAACTTTTTGGCCAAGAATATCTACTTTCCTCATGTCAAAGTAGGGTTTAGGAGCTACCTTATGTTCGGGTCTTGAAGAAAGACTGGTTGTAAGTTTGGCAAGTATTGGCAAGTGATCACTTGTATCTTCTATAAGGGCGGCTGTATACTCTATGGATTGTGAATTTTTAATAAGATGTTATCAATCAGGGTTGCAGATGTGCTGGTAATGCAGGTAGGGACAGAGATGAAAGGAATGAAACTGATTGAAGGAATGCGTGTTTTGACAATGAAACCGATGGAAGGAATGCGTGATGTCACCAGCCATCGATTCCAACAGACTGGAGTCTAATATCAACTGTTAAATTTGGTGTTAGCATGGTTCTAATATCAAAATTGCCGCCCCGGTAGCTCAGTTGGTAGAGCGTTGCACAGTGGGCCGGCGGGCGCTCAAAAGCGCTTGAAATTAATTACCGTCGAACTATTGAGGCTACATCAGCGATATTTTATATCTAGGGGTTTTAAATGCCCCCGAGTAGTTTTCGAGGCTGTTTTTGCTGTATCTGCAGCCTATGTCTAGCTATAAGCATAATATTACTAGGATAATATACATAGTAATATACCCCTCCGGATAACAATTTCTTTTGCCTTCGGGATGTCGTATGGAGGACATATGTCGGCATTCTGACATTCTGACCAGTGGCGTAGCCAAGGGGGGCAGGGACAGCCACCCCCCTGAGGGCCCCCTGAGGACACGGGTCGCGCGAAGCGCGGCTCGCCCGCACTATGCTCTGTGGTCAAACAAATATGAAATTTCATACCAGACAGGGCCCTCTTAAGCCCTCTTCAGCACTCTATTCTGTAACAAGCAGAACCCTTTTTACCCATCAGAGCCCTTTTGGCGCTGTCGCTGGGGCCTTTTTCGGGGCGCTGCCCTCCCCTGAGCGAAATCCTGGCTACGCCCCTGATTCTGACTCTTGGCCGACTCTCTGGTAAACTGCCAGGTTTGCTTCGTATGCTGCCCTTCAATGAACACAGCAAGTGCTTCTTCGTCTGTGTATCGTATTGAGGTATTTGCTGGCTTTCTTAGCATTTTTCTTACCTTAGTAGGTCTTGTGGGAGCCACGGTCACGTCTTTGAGAAAACCAGAAAGGCCCTGGCGCTTTGGAGCGTGTGACATTCAAAAGCTCTGCAGAGGAGTAACCAGCCATGAAAGCGGAGGTTCGACGACGTTTGGAGCTACCAGAAAGTGTTCCACATAAACCCACAGGCCGACAAGGACCCCGGCTTGTAGATGGCTGGTCAAGGTCAACAGGCTCCAATACCCTCGGTGAATCTGCTGCGATGGAACACTCATTCAGCCACTGTTTCTCTTCCTCCAAGAAGCGGTTTAGGGTCCTGTGACTTGCTTGCCATTTCCGCTTCAGCCTTGCAATAAAAATTGTAATTTCCGACCTCACGTGTCTCTTTTATGCTCACTGAATCCGCCCTGTAATGTGTCCTTAACATATGACACTTCGTCATCCGCTGCCACTCTGTTGATAACAATATTGCCACGCACAAAGTTAAACACATCCCTTCGTGAGATCATTTTTCCCACTACAAAACCACAGTTCGCTAGAACAAGGCACCTCTCCAACTGAGTCAGGAGCCTATTGTTTCTCTGTACCAGACTACTTCTGACTCAAGGAAACGACCGTCTTATATTTCGTCTCATCTCAAATTTGAGCTCTCATGATCAGTTCTCGTGCGAAGCGACGTAATCATCTGATGCATTTAGTGTAAAGCGAGTGGCAAACCCAGACCAATCTACACAGTATCTTAATCCCGAGCGGTGTTTAGACAATACCCATATTTCCTGTGTAAAGCATTTGACCCAATGTGACCTGGAAAAAATTGCTTAACTTGCAGGTCTACGAAATAGCTCAGAATTGTGGTAACCGGGACTCGAGACGAATCCTAAATGGAAAACTTGCCGACACCTGCCTTAAAAATGAACAATTTCTACCATTTGGCTTGTAATAGTGTAATACTATGACCGCACCCGTGCATTGCACTGAACAACAAATATGCTCATAATACGAATTCGGGCAAAATCGGGCAAAAAGTAATTATAAGGCATGAAAGTAAACACCTTCAGCTACTTTGTGGACCAAGTTTCACTGCGGCACAAGGTGATATATTTTTTAAAACTCTATTTCAAATATAGTTTGATCAAATCTATCTCCGTCAGTAACATTACTTGGTAAATTTGCTCCCCATACCTGACCAATACACGAAATCACGTTAAAACATGTACTAACATATTTGGAACACTCCGTTCCTAGAAACAAAAGCCATAAAACTAATTTCTAAGCCTTTGAAACGTTGAAAAACACTTGTGAACAAATAAGGAAATTCAGGCGATAAGTGCGTTCCGAAACGCTTTCGGTGGAAACCTCGTATTCAGACTGTTTATGCACAGAGTTTTGCAGTCGTTTAGAAAAATAAGAATGCCATCGTATTCTACATTCAATTTCACACTGATGACACCAATAAAACAGCAATATTTTTGAACTTACGAAATCCGAATAATAAGCGCTTTTGAGGGTCCGCGGGCCCACTGTGCGTTGGGCGGATTTTCAACAGTAGAAATGCCGAAACCATGCTTCAATGACAGTCACAAATAAATATCTGAACCAAGCGCGCCAGGTTCGAAGCCCAGTAATTTCCCTGAACAGGATGCAGCCTGCTCTATTCCCGGACACGCCTACCTGGTTGAGGGTTGGCGCCATCTTTCGACCTGTGCAATTGGTGTGCCATTTGCCCAAATAATGGCTCTAAAAATGAAGCAAAATGCAGCGTATCGCTGCATTTTCTACCACTCAGTAAGAAGGATGCTCGACGGAAAATATGGCGATACGGGGTTTACCTACGTTTGCGTTGGCCTAGGCCTGGTCGTCTTTTAGTGCGTCATTACGAATCTAAAACGCGTGCAGAGCAATAATATAAAAATAGGCATTTATCCTTTAAAAAATTCAACATCGCTCGAACCACTCCCATATGCTGTCCCTGTTTCAGTGCAAAAGCGAGACAATTGGTCCTCCGTCTCCCGGCCGAAACTTGAGAGGGCCGTAGCTTATAGGCAAACGAAATACTGACTAAAATTTGACTTCAATTGAATCTTAAATTCGTATCCTCGCCTAATCATACATAAATTGTTTTCCGGACCAAGATGTGACGATGAAAATAGAGCGTAACGATGAAAATAGAGCGTAACGACGATGAAAATAGAGCGTCGCTAGTTCCTCTAGTCCGCCACCAGGTGCGCTGGTATCGCCCGTTGTTAGAGATAGGCGGACGTTCTTCGGCTCTGCGCTGGATGGGTTGTACAATTTCATGGAAATAAAGGTTATCATCGGGTTTCTTTGTGTTCAGGGCAAAAGAAAATCATAGGAGCACCTTGATCTGAACAATTACCCTTGAAATGACACAACCTATTTATTTATTTATTTATTTAGCAGCGAACAGCCACAGGTCACGACCCACTTACGATTGAGCTCATCGTCTAAGACAGAAAAAACAAACTTCTGACTTAAGGTATACCCACACACTCACACATACGCTGTTAATCGCTTACATATTTACATGTAGCATACATACGATATAGATTTAAATGAAACTTCCAAGGCTAAAAAGGCACCCTAAAGTATCTCCACAGCAGAGACGTAGCTACTAAAATAATGGATATGTGCATGTAATAGAAAGAAATAAAGGTATGAAAATGTGTATATAAAATGAAAAATGCATGTAAATAAAACACCCTATGATATAGAAAATTTAGATTACGAATAGGGTAAACATTAAAAATATAAGTAAAACGTAAAAGTCTAAAAAGGCGCAACAATCACGCGAGCATTACAACGACGGTGCTAAAAAACGCTATCTCATGTATGTGCCTACACTATTCGCATATCGCAGCACATTCGAACGAAAGAATCTAGTCGGCTGAAAAAAGTCCTCCTGCTGGTGTTTGGTGCAGGAAATCATTGGCAAGCTTCGGTAGACGTATCCTAAAGCCATTCTGCACCGTATTAACTCTACCACGAGGCACACTGAACAAGCCAGTGTGCCGTGAGTGTCGGACGGGAGCTAGGACAGCAAACAGGCACAAGCTCGTTACAATCCAGCCGGCCATTGAACGCAGAGCGCAAAAACCTTATATTAGCTTGAGCAAATCTCGCCTTAATAGATGAACATCGAAAATGGGTCATAAGTGACTGATAATCCATTGCAATTCGGCTATGTGTGTGTGTGCGCCCAACCACATTAAGAAACGATGCTGTAGCCTTTCGAGGCGGGAAAGATGCGTAAATGCGGCACCAGATCAGATTACACTGCCATATTCTAGTAATGGCCTGACATGAGCCTTGTACGCACACATAACAGCACAGTGATTAAACCTCGGAAGGCGTGCACAGGAAGAAACATGAATGCTACGCATTAAGGAGCCCAAGCATCCGGTTTGCCTTGCCCATAACCGAGTCCACGTGCTCTGCTAATGTCAGCTTAGAGTCTAAGACCACTCCTAAGTCCCTAATGTTAAAACAGCGTTCTAGCTGATGACCGTCTAAAAAATATGGACATGTGATTGGTGATGTACGTAACGTAAAAGTGATGATTTTGCATTTAGCTGGATTGAGTTTTAAATGCCAGGTTTTTGACCATTCATTTAGTCGGTCCAAATCGGCCTGAAGGGAGTCAACATCCGCTGGGCATTGAATTCTGTGAAAAATTTTTACGTCATCTGCGTATGATAATGAACAAGTTTTAATTTGTCCTGGAAGGCCAGCTACGTAACAGGTGAAGAGGATCGGGCCAAGAATGCTGCCTTCCGGAACTCCGGATAATACCGGGGCCCAGTCAGAATGCTTCCCATCGATAATGACTCGCTGGGAGCGCTGGCTCAGGTAGGACTCAGTCCAGCTATATGCAAGTCCGGTGATATTAAAAGAGTGTCTGAGCTTGTGTAAAAGCAGCCTATGGCTGACACTGGTAAAAGCGGATGAATAATCCGTATATATTGCATCAGTTTGCGATCCCTTTGTCAGCGAGACCCAGCAGTGGTCCATGAAACACGCTGAGTTGGTCACACACGAGCGGTTGGGAAGAAAACCATGCTGGGAGTCTGGTAGCGCTGGACGACATGCGCGAAGCAGGTTCTCACATACTACCTTCTCCAAAATTTTTCGAACTCATTGCCAAAAGTGAGACGGGTCGGTAATTTTCTGGGAGCTTTTTTGAGCCTTTTTTGAAAACAGGAATCACATTGGCCTTCTTCCACATCGACGGAAACACCCCGGATCGCACTGACAGACGACAGACAATTTCAAGGGGGATTGCAAACTCTTCCGAACACTCGTGCATAATCCTTGCGCTAAGTCCGTCTACACCACAAGCCTTGTGAGGACTCAACTCGCGCAAAAGCTGGGCCACCCGGCCCTGTGGTACCTCAAAATGTGTTAGACCGGGTGTGTTCAAAACGGGCGGCTCGGGCAATGCACCGTCGTACGGATCGCTAAATTTTTTCTTAAAACAAGCATTAAAAACATTCGCCCGATCTACTACATCCGTCACTTTCTGGTCACACCATTCAAGCACAGGAGACACTTGAGCACACGATTTAATTGATTTTATAGACGTTCCAATACCGCTTGGGATTATCTTTAAAATCCCGGATGAGGCTGAGCAAGTAAGACCTAAAAATATGAGCGACATGCATTTTAAAATCAGCCCTAGCTCTGGAGTGAGCCTCGATATTATCCTGGATTGGGTTCGCTTTCTTACACCTATGCGCCACGTCCTTGTCTTTCAGGAGGTCACGGACAGTACGATCATACCAGGGTGGATATTTACGACGCAACTCAACCATTGGCACATAATTACTGATAGCGGCAAAAGTGAAGTCATAGAACACACTAACAGCATCATTGACGTCTAAATCCTCCAGAACATTCCTAATATACATGTAGCACCGTTCTAGCGTCTCGGCAGTGTCATGGCTCTGGTAGCCTGCAGATTGGCCAGTGATACCTGGTTCTTCAGTGCGCGCTGTTTGTTCTTCAAATACAATCCCTCGACTGTCAAACACCCACTGTTCTCCGTTGTGCTTGCTGCGCTGACTTGCTCTTTTTCCAGGTGTTTTTCTTGGAAAGTGGCGCTGGAAGAATAGGAGCTTTGTGATTGAACAATATTCTAGATGATAAATGTAAATACACTGATATCAGAAGAAAAAATGCATCGCTCTCAAAAAGCGTGATGCAGGCTGCGGAGATGAGCAGTTGAGATCCCTAGATGCGGGAATACATCTGGGAAGCTCACTTGTTAGAAGACTCTCGATTCGGTAACGTGAAGGTCAACTGCACCGTCTCATCTCTACCCATTCCTGTGGCAGCTTTATCTAAAATTAATAAATTGCGGTAGAAAACTTCACAATGAGGACGCGTAGCAACTCAGGCGTGAGGCTGGACTACTACAGAGATATGCTGTTCAATACGGTGCTGCGCCACCAACACCCAATAACAGGGCTTCTCCCTGCAAGCCAAGGCAGTGACCATTCTTGGGTGAGGGACAATGTGTACTGCGCAGTGGCTCTCTGGGGACTCTCCATGTCCTATAAGAAACACTCTGACATTGACGAAGAGCGTGCCAAGACCTATGAGATGGAGCAAAGAGTGGTGATGATAATGAGGGGCCTGCTAACTTCGATGATGCACCAAAAGAACAAAGTCGAGCTCTTCAAGAAGTCGCAGTCTCCGAAGGACGCCCTTCATGCGAAGTACAGTACCAAGTCGGGACTGACGTGCGTCGGCGACAACGAGTGGGGACATTTGCAGGTGGATGCCACGTCTCTTTATCTTCTGGTCCTGGCCCAGATGACAGCATCGGGCTTTCAGATCGTCTATAGTCTGGACGAGGTAGCGCTTGTCCAAAACCTTGTGTTCTACATCGAGTCTGCTTACTTTACTCCGGATTATGGGATCTGGGAAAGAGGTGACAAGACCAATCATGGCCTGCCAGAGCTGAATGCCACCTCTATTGGTATGGCTAAAGCTGCCATGGAGGCCATGAATGATCTGGATCTCTTTGGCGCCCATGGTGGTCCAGCTTCCGTCATCCACATCATGCCCGATGAGGTCCAGAAGTGCAAGGCTGTTCTGGAATCGATGCTGCCTCGTGAAAGCCTCTCAAAAGAACTGGACAGTGGTCTTCTCTCTGTAACTGGATTTCCTGCTTTTGCTGTGAGTGACGTCAGTATCATAGAAAAGACAAGAACAGCCATCCAAACTAAGCTGTTGGGTAAGTACGGCTGCAAGCGTTTTCTTCGAGATGGCTACATGACCTGCAAGGAAGACCGCAGTCGTCTGTACTATGAGCCATGGGAGCTGCGACTGTTCGATCAGATCGAGTGTGAGTGGCCCCTCTTCTTTTGTTTCTTGGCCATCGACCAATGTTACCAGGGTAACAAAGCTGAGATGGACAACTACATCCTCGCATTGGAGGAAGTGATGATCAAGACAGAAGACGGCCAGAAACTGGTTCCTGAGCTCTACCAGATACCCGAGCAGCATCTGCAAGCCGAGATACAGCATCCCGGCAGCCAGAAGCGTGTAGCTGTCGGTCGGGTGCCCTTCTTCTGGGCGCAGAGCCTGTATGTAGTAGCCAAGCTGCTGCAGGAAGACTGCCTACAGCCAGCTGAGTTGGATCCGCTTAACCGACGGCTCGGCGCTGAAAAGAAGCCAGATGTCGTGGTCCAAGTTGCCATTCTAGCTGAGAACAAGCACGTGCAAGAAATCATGGCTGAGCAGCACGACTTTCAGACTCAGACGCTCGACGAGGTGTATCCCATAGAAGTACAGCCAGCGCGTGTTCTTGGCAAACTCTTCACTCACCTGGGCCTCAACAAGAAGCTAGCGCTATCGGGGCGCCACACTTTAGATGTTGGCATTCTCAGTACCAGCATCCTGTACAGTCTGCAGGGGCAAGTATTCGCCTTTACACCGCTGTTCCTGGACATGGACAGGTTCTTCTTCGCATCAGATGCACAGCTCGTCATCGACATTCTCATGAACGAGATCTACTTCCTGCAGTCCTCGTGGCAGAACATGATGGGCCGCCCGCTGGTCACTATCCTATTCCATGAAGATCTTTTAGAAGATGGCCGAGTGCCTGCGCCCTACGTTCAGACCTTCCGCAAGATCAAGACTGGATATGTCAACGGAACTCGCGTCGCGCTGGGACAGATCAAAGACTTTGTCAACACTTCGTGCCTATCCAGTCTAGAGTTCCTAAACGACCACGAGGCGGGCCGATCTGACGGGTTGAAGCCAGAGGTGCGTCAGTATCTGGACCACCACCTCCGCAAGGCACTGACGGTGCGCCACGTGGATGGTCTCCGGATGCGGCCCTCACAAGCAGGCGCCACGTCCACCTGCAGCCTGACGCGGCGACAGAGCGTGCGCGGCATCATCCGTCGCTCGCGCAGCATCTTTGGCGACGAGCCCCTGCTGACGCCCCGGCCGTCCGGTGTCGACTCTGCTTTCTGTCTGACGCGGCGTCGCTCTGTCCGCCGCGGCTCCGTCCTCGACGAGGAGAGCCCGCTCAACGTGGTGGTCGAGGACTCAGAATTACTGCACCACTCTGCAGAACCGCGAACCTTTGTTTCCAGCGAGGAAGCCAAGGTGGAGGCCCTTCCAAGTTTTCATGGGGTGCGCACTGAGTCTGACGTTCATTATGACGATGTTGGCGCCGAGGAGCTGTTGGCCATGCTGCGCGACTCGGAGGACCTGGAGGAGCGCGGTGACATCTTGCACTACCTGGCCGTTGGTAGCGGACTGACGTTGGCACTGGACATGGACGGTAGGCGCGTCACCGTTCGCGAAATGTACGACGAGCTGTATGAGACGGCGTGCCGCCAGAAGCACTGGGCGATGGTGCGCCATACGGCCGGCATGCTCGGGAAGAAGATCGCCGACCTGGCGGAGGCCGTGACCGCCATGCTGGTACGTCAGAAACAGCTGACTGTGGGCACACCGCCCAACGAGGTGGCGATCGTGGCGCCCCTGCCGGCTGGCGAGCTGCGACAGCTGATCCACTGCGCCTATGGCACCGATCAGACCACCGCCATGCTGACTCAAGAACTCATCATCTACATGAGCATGCTGATCCGCACTGAGCACCAGCTCTTCTCCGAGATGCTGCGACTCCGGGTGGGACTGATTATACAGGTCAGTGGTTCCCTCAATTTGTGTGGCTCTGTTGATCGGGGCCCGTGTTTCAATGTCACGTCGTTAAACGGTCATTCCATGCCAACTCGACACACCAAGTGCCAATTTTTACACGCCACCATCTCGGATCTTCTAGCTACTTTGCATACAGGGTTATCTTGGGCTGGGGACCCGAATCTAAGAATATTAGGATCCTAGCTTACATAGTTTCGATATATGATTGTGTGAATATTTGCAAAATATTGTTGCATTCCCGTCTAAACCGTACTCAAACCTCAAAACGGGTTCAAATGTTTGCATTCTTCCAGCTGTTGATCAACATAAAGGTATCAATCCTTCCTTCAAATATTTTTGCGATTTTGTTTTGTTCAAAATAGATGTTATATATTACATTGAATCAGAATAGGTTTATTTTCCATTAAGAGTGGAAAAGGCCAAAAGAAGCCATGTTTATAGAAGGCGTAAACCAAAAATAGATTAGGTGCCAGCTGCTAGAGAAAGGGTAAAAAGGGTCAGATTCCAAGAAAGGGCCAACCCAAAAAATCGCGGGGCGAAACACGACTAAAAGACCAAATTTGGCCACAAAATTGCCAGCCTGGCAGCCCTGATGCAGCTGCAATGTATTCCAAATTAATGAACTATTTTCCTATGTTTCTTTATGAGTCTGGCAAGGTGAATAAATCCCTAAAGTATCGAACATATGTGGGTTGTAGTCTAAATCGAGACAAGTGTTTATGTACATGCCTACTGCTATGATGTGTGGCTGTTGCTGTCAGCATCATCCTTCATTACAGCAGCTGGTCTTACATTCCCTAGATGGCTTATCTCGGGAATGTAGTGGAAAAACCAGTTATTAATTGTTTGGGCTTATCGACACACCAACTGTCAGTGTCATATGGCGTCGCCAACTCTTATCCTGTTGAACGGGTTTCTCGGGAGCCAGTTTGATGATTGTGACGAAGGGCTGTGGCCGAATATATAATCCATCCCAATTTTCAACATCAAGGAATCGATGAGAAAGGCTAACTTACAGCTTATCAACTTAACAGTAAAATATTGATGCATCGATCTCACTACAAATTTCACGTATGCTACAACTACAATAATAGATAATTAGGCCAAGCACTTAACACCGCCACACCAGCAACCAGTCCGACCTGCTTTGATTACACAGTGTCCCTCCTAATCCACGAATGAGCTTTGAGGGCTGGCAACTTGGCAACTGACCACTTGCGACATGGCAGCATCATGCAATTCCACGGTACTGGCTGGGGCGTGGGTTTCCGGTCAGATAGAAAACGATATTCGGCTGGTTGTAGGCTATCTCCAAGGTTGTGGTTAGTAGATGCGGGCTGGGGGGATCCGGACGCGCGGTAGACAGCGCGCAGCTGCGCGGGGGCGTAAGTTAACGCGGAGCGGCTTTTGGAGGGATCCATCAGTGCGCAGCTAAGTTGTGGCGGAAATAGTGTCGTAACTCGCCGTCTTACGCGCTAACTTTCCGCGTCTTCTTAACAGCGCGGAAGACAGCGTGGAAGCCTGTATGATCCTTTTAAAGCAACGAAAAGGTATTGGAAATGTCAATGAATCCAATTTATATGACTTGCGGTCGACAAAACATGTCTTCATAATAATAATCGAGGCCCACCAACTCCCAGCATCTCACTGGGGAAATCCTCAGAAGAGACACAGTCGAAGAGAAACATAGATCACTGCAGATGTGCCAGTTGACCACCAGCCGTAATGCTAACTGCCCTCCAATACACCTTGTTTTTCGGACCAGGAACTTTATGTCCAATAGGCCCCTCTTTAGCCCTCTCCAGTATGTGACAGGCAGGGCTTTTCTGACCATCGGAACCCTTAGGGTCTTCTGAACCACTGACACCCTTCAAGGCCCTCTATCGACAGTAGGGCCTTCTCTGGTCAGCTGGGCCCTCCTTGACCGATAAAACCACGATGGCCTGCAGGGCCCTTTAGGTCGCAGGGCCCACTGCGAGTCGTAGGGACAGGTATGGCCGTCAAGGCCCTGTCTAACCAGCCAGGTCCTCTTTAAGTGTTGAGGCCATCGTGGCTAGTAGGGAATGGGAGCTCACAGGGCCCACTCTGATAGTCAGAACCCTCTTTAACCTTCGCGGGTGGGGGCTTTTAGACCCCCTCGGGTTTTCCAAAGTGACCAAAAACGGCGCGCGCAGCGAAACTTCGTCTACTGTTCCTTCATCATTTTTACATCTTTCCTGAAAATTTTGGCTCAAGGTCATATCAGGTCAGGTCACCAGGTCAGGTGAAGTGACCTCACCTCAAAAATTACTTAGGACGGCATAACTAAAAGAAGGGTAAATCGATCAAGTTGAAACTCATACCACATATTGGGCCCACCAGGAGCTACAACATTTGTTCCGGGATTTTGATATTGGTGACCTAAGGTCATGTGCAGAGCATGACCTCCCCATTGACAATGCATGGGAAAATCACGAAATGAGCTTTTCTCAGTAAGTATAGATGGAATCAACTTCAAACATCGGTTGCGACTTGCTCTAGCCCATTTCTGAAGCTGATACCAAAATTTTGACTTGTGACCTTTAAAAGGTCACCTTAGGTCAAATAAGCATTTTTGGTGTTTTTCTCTATAAATTTTGAATTAACTAAGATAGAGCTTTTATTTTGTCACCAAAGTGTTTGTATAGTCACTGGAAGTCAAATGATATACATCATGACTATACCAGGTCAAGTTAGGTCAGACCGTTGACCTGGGTCAGGTCAAATTCTTAAATTTGACCTGGCATAGCAATATCATATATCATTCGATTCGTATTGACGAGAGGATTGCAATGGTGCATAAACTATGGCTGTATCTTGTTTGGTTTGGAAGCTATTAGCGAAAAGTAAAGCCTTTATGCATGGGTGGCTATGGACATTCCCAAGAATATGCCCAATATTTAGTGACCTGTAGCTCCCTAGGCTTTGACCTGACACGAAAATGAATGCCACTGTAATGAAAGTGCATCTCAAGAGCTTTCGAATGGTGTTAGAAAAATGTTTCTAGCTATCATAGTTTCTGAGATATAGGAGGTTTTCTTAGTACACCTCATATTAGCGATTTTGACCTATTTTGACCTCTGGTGGCCTTGATATTGACCTGACAAGAAAAATACTGAAGTATTTTCGATATCATTTTCGAAGAGCTTTCGATTGCCGTTTTGCGCTTTTTCTAGCTCTCTTAGTTTTGAGATCGTGGGGGTCTTTTTAGCCCCCCACCAGGGCGAAGGTGGCTCGTACCCGCCACCGGGGCAAGGGTTAACTAGAGAAGCCTTTGAACTAGTATGGCCGATTGCCCCGCAGGGGACCGATTTTCATCTGCTGGACTCGTTTGCACCTGCTGACTGGTCCGGCACATGGATAATTGGGTGTGGGATGTGACGACACCCGCGACCCCAGTTGGCAGGATGGGTTTTGCCCCCGCCTTCGGGCGGGAGGCCCAATCTAAACTGCCATCCTCATCCTCTGTTGGCATTCCTAGCTTCAAATCCCACCAACTCCCCGTTCCTTTTTCTCTTCCTTCCTTAATTCCTTATCTGTCCATGCCTTTCAAACCGTAACCGTTCTGTCCACTCCTAAATGCCCCTCCTATCCACTGTCTGCGATGTCTGGCCCGGCGTGTCTCCACGGGTGGCGGGGATGTGTGCACTCTTGCTCGTCTTGAGTGTGCACGCCTCGGCCGCGTGTGGCGCAGTTCTGGGCTTGGCTACATAGGCTGATCCCCTTCCCTTCCTTATCTCCCTCAATCCCTGTTTACCCTGGTCACTCCATGGCTGGGTAAGGTCTGGTCTTTCCTACACCTTCCCATCCATGTGTGTCTAGTCGATTGTGTTTTCTTGTTTGGTTATTTTTTTGTTTAGTTTCTTTCCTGGGGCATTCCACGACAAATCGACAAATCGATGGGTTGAAATAACACCCTGATGTATCAGATTTTCATGAAAATTTGGGACTAGGGTTCTCAGTGGCGCTGAAAACGACTGTGGTATTTTTAGTCTCGTCCAGATAATCGTTTCGGAGTTATAGCCTCGGGCAATCCGGCATCGGACACGTGCATCGGACTTTTCGCTGGAGTTTTTAGCCATTTAAATCAAAAGTATTCCTTCAAGAGGTTACATGAAAATAATCACAAAAGTCTGAACAATACAAATATGTAAGTTTAATTATATTAATTGTCACGAATATGTATAAAATCTCATTCCGAACTTTTGCAAAGATAAGCATACATATTTCCTATGTTTTTATTGACTTCAAAACAACTTCATGTGAAAGAGCATTGTTTAAACTACATATAACGCCAATAAAAAATGGAGACTACAGAGCAAAATCAGAAACGAGCACCGCAGACCAAGCCCAATACCGTCGCCGGCCACTCAGCCTGCAGTCGGCACGCCGCCTAGACGCGTCCGGTTGGAAGTGGGGTAACGGGGAGGGGAGAACTGAGCAAGACTGCGCTTCGGTGACATTGTGAATGAACTAGATGTGGTGTGGAGGCTACTATGGCTAACATAAAAATTTGAGCCGTTCCGAAAAAATGAACGTATTACCGGAACCTTCGGAACAATTCCGACACTCTGGTGCATCTGGTGGAAAATGTAGTGGGAGGATTATGCGTCAGAAGCCGATTATTACTGTTGTCTTAGGTTTGCTTTAGATAGTTTTCTTTTTCTACCCATACCCTAAAAAGAGCTCCATGTATCCCAGTTAAATTTATATTAGAAAGCACACATCACAAACAAAAAGTCACATAGCGTCCACGCCTACAACTGGTTTTCGAACATATAAGATTAAGACATGATGCTTCATTTAAGATCTGACCCACGGATCGGAAGAACGACTCCATCACATGGTGCCACTGAACTTCACAGATTCAATTTGAAACTCGAAACTCATCATTCGGGAGCTTATGGACAATAACGGTCTTCGAATTAACCGGTACGTACTTGTGAATCTTTAATGTTCCTTTCTCGCGACTGCTTTATTGAAGCGTTTTCTGAACTCAGTTGCTAATTTGAGTACTTTTTGTTGAAACATTTTCGATAGAGATCGAGGCAAGCAATGGAACACTGATTCACGTGTCCCCTTCCAAGCATGTTTGCTGAGATCGTAAGTGGATGGGTACCCCCCTGCAAGTAAAGGTGGCCCGGGGCTCATACCAGCACGTGTTAAAAACACACTGGAGCGGAGCCTCGGAGGCCCCCACCTACTTCTTTTTAGGTGGCCGGAGAACCCTTCGTGGCCAAGAAATTTTATTTCACTACTTTTGAGAATATTCAATGGCACGTCGATTGGTCAAATAACCTTGAAAATCGACCGCAATTTTGTAATTATAGCCTTTCAAAGTTAAACCCTTTTATTTGAGATCGCTGCAATCGCGCGGTTGCACCAGTTCGCGTGCATCAAAAACCAACTGGGGCATTCCAGGACAGATCGACCAAGGCTTGACACCACCATATCTGGAAAAAATCTGAAACTTTGTCTCCGGGGTAGTTTTGGGCCGCCAGAAACATGCCTGTGAGAATCTTAGCCCCCTCCGACCAACGGTGACCGAGTTATAGCCCGAGGAATTTTCGGGAGGTCACCTTGTAGACTCATCTTTGATGCTCTATAACTCAAAAACGCATGGTCTGATTAACAAGTTTTGTATGTCATTGAACTGTCCTTGAATTATAGGTTATTTTGAAAAAGAAAATTTCAAAATTTGAAAATTTTTGACTTTTAATTTGTTTGACCTTTTCTTTTTTACCTAGCTTGACCTTTTTGCAGTTGAAATTGCTCTTTTAGACACCTCAAAAACATTTATTCATAAAATATCTTTCGATAGAAAAAATAAAAAAAAGCGTTTTTGCTATAAGTTCCAAATGTTTAGCACCAAGGTAGGTATGCAGACGTTTTTTTTACCACCGCGGTAGCACAGCCTTATGTTTAACGCCGCAAACAAAGCGATTGCTTTTGTAATCGGTTGCTTGCAATGATATGGCATTGTCTTTACGAAATTTTCATCGTGCAAGTGTCAAAATATATGAGAATTAACACGCGCCGACACAAGGGGGTGGGCAACCGGCCTCTTCAGGTTTCCACAGGTAGTAAAAAAAAAACACCTTCGCGCAGCGCCACCGTACTTCATGTACCTCTAACTCTTGCAGCTTCTGGCAAAATTTTAGGTCTGGGTCATGCCAGATCAGACCGCCAACCCAGGTCAAGAGACCTAACCTCGAAAAAAACTTCGGGAGGTGCATCAATAATATCAAATTTAGCCTATCGTGGTTAGAATCACATTACATAATAAGATCGCCTAGCAAGATAATTTTTCGTAGCAGGATTTCTATATCGATAACCGGGAGGAGGGTCAGGGTCATGATCTTTACATTAGAAATGCAATTTTGTAAACAAAAGTGTGAATTGGGAGTGATGCCGCTAAATGTCATTTCGGGGGTTTAACGACGCACCAACTGCCAGAGTCATACGGTGCATGCCATTTCGAGAAACAGTGTAGTCTTTAAAGGGAATGTGGCACCTTGGTCGAATCCTGGAATTTAGTGTAATTAGGCGTACTTTTAGTCAAAAATAATGAAACCACTCATGATTTCTCTGAAAAATGTACAATAAGCTCAATTTCTAAAATATTCCTCTAGAAAAAGAAATAAATATCAGACTGTGGATGATGTCACGATCTGGCAACCACTACCATACTTGAAACGCTTCAAGGGCTTCGATTGGCTGATGCTCATCGTAAAGTCAGCATATGTCGTCACACCAGTAGCTCACAACAATGGCCGCGGGCGACGGGGGGCTGAGGGGGGCTGTTGTCAGGTAGGTTTTAGCTTTTTTCCTACAGCACGGTCTGTACAACAGCACGGTCTGTACAACAGCACGGTCTGTACTATAGCACGGTCTGTACTACAGCACAGTCTGTACTATAGCACAGTCTGTACTAAAGCACGGTCTGTACTACAGCACGGCCTGTACTACAGCACGGCACCGCACTACAGCACGGTCTGTACAACAGCACGGCCCGGTACTACAGCACGGTCTGTACTACAGCACGGTCTGTACAACAGCACCGTCTTTACTACAGCACGGTCTGTACAACAGCACGGTCTGTACAACAGCACGGTCTGTACTATAGCACGGTCTGTACTACAGCACAGTCTGTACTATAGCACAGTCTGTACTAAAGCACGGTCTGTACTACAGCACGGCCTGTACTACAGCACGGCACCGCACTACAGCACGGTCTGTACTACAGCACGGTCTGTACTACAGCACGGTCTGTACTACAGCACAGTCTGTACTACAGCACAGTCTGTACTACAGCACAGTCTGTACTACAGCACAGTCTGTACTACAGCACAGTCTGTACTACAGCACAGTCTGTACTACAGCACGGCCCCCTCAGGGGACCGATCTTCACTTGCCGGATTCGTCCGGCAAGTAAAGATTGGAGCAACGGGGTGTGACGCGCCCGGGGCCCCGGTCAGCTTTGGGAGGCACTCTGTCGCATTACCGCGGATACATCTTTTCTAGCCCTCCGACGGCCGCCGCCTTTTCCGACTTCGGTCGGTTAGAGTCGGCGTCTGTCGTCGGTGGCTCTGGTGATGAGGTCCGCGGCGATGATGATGGCTGCCTTACGGGCCCTTTGTTACCTGGCCGGTAACCGTATTGGATCGGGTCAGATCTGTCCTGCACCTCCCAGTATGTAGCTCCTGTTTGTTTTTGTTTTCTTATTTTGTTGATTATTTTTATTTCCTGTTCTCTTTTTTCGCTTCAGTTATTGGTCCCACAGTTATTTACCTTCTTCGGCATTTTATGGGTGTAAGGCGCCCACTCGAGGCCTATCTCGAGCCCCGGCGACGAGGTTGACGGGATCCTGGGGGTTGAGGCCCCCCTCGGGCGGGTCAGTCCCGAGGGCTCCAACACGCCCCCCTTTGGCCCAGATATCTCGATCCAACCGGGGGTAAGCCGTCCGTAGGCTGCCGCGGGCGGTCTAGCTACGCGGCAGTGTCTACGGGCACTGTCGCTCGGTCCAGCTGGGCAGGGGGGATTATGTTTCGGGCGTGCGGCGCGGCGCCCTTCGCGGTGGGGACTGTGATAGTTCTTGTCGGGCGCGACGCGGGCCGGGGTTTCGGAAACCGTCGTTTTCCGATACCCCGGCCTTTTGCCCGCGCCTGGTGGACCGCAGTCTCCGCTGCGTGAGGGCTGCCGCGTTTTGCTTCGTCCCGACTCATCGCCCTGCCGGCCCACTGGGCTGATGGCGTCAAGGGGGTGGGTGCGTTCTGGTCGGAGGGGTTGTGTGAGTATCTCTCGCCCCTCTGAGACGGGCGCACCTGCCCCCGTAGGCACTGTACCAGCCCCCGGGCCAAGCTCTTGACAGCTGGCAACCCGGGGGCCGAAGGTAAATATCTCTCCCATGGCGTCTTTACTAGCTTCCACCTCCGATGACCAGACTGCATGGACTCCGACCTCTGGCACGACACAGACCATCCTGAGTTCATCCTCCTACACTGCCGCTACGATGGATCGTTTGGAAGTTAGACCCCCCGCGCGGACTAGACCAGAACAGCCTGGCTCATCTATCCCTGTGTGGCACAAGTCTTCTTCCAGAGTCCTGGTCCTTACTCTAGAGGAGGGCAAGAAAATGAATCCCTTTCAGGTTGCCGAGGCCTTGACTAAATTTTGGAAACACGACCCATGTCTATCGGCACTCCGCCAGCAAGTTGGACGTCACCATGTCCTCAGAGAAAGAAACGTGCAGTCTGCTGTCGGCTAAAAGCCTGTCGTACTCTGGAGATGGAGGAACCTTGGTATCGATACCGGTAACAGTGACTCTCCACCCCACAAAGAACAGCGCTGCTGGTGTTGTTTCTTGTCGGGAGCTCGCTGGGTCAACAGAACAGGACGTATTGAATGATTTGAAGGAGCAGGGGGTGACACACGTGCGGGGAATTAGTAAGAGGGTGAACGGTGAGCTTGTAGCGACAAACACTTTCGTTCTGACGTTCAATACTACGGAGCTGCCTCAAACCATCCGTGTAGGCTGGCTTTCCGTGCGCGTTCGTAGGTACGTACCGGACCCCACGCGATGCTACCGATGTCAGAGATACGGTCATGTGGCCAAGACCTGCAAAGGGCAGGAGATGTGCGCGAGGTGCTCGATGGCAGGCCACGGCTCAGCAGTTTGCAAGGCAGGCGTCCCCAAGTGCATCGGATGTGGTGGTGATCATGAGGCGTGGTCACGCACATGCCCCACGTTCCTCTCTGAGAGGGAAAGGCTGAAGGAGCATGTTCTGGGAAGGTCTCCCAAGGAAAATGTATCACAAGGAGATAGCTGCCGTGAGGTACCTGGCTCTCTCAAGCCGTCCGTGATGGAGGGAACTTTCGTGCGCTCCTCATCCTATCGCGATGCCCTCGTGGGAGGACCTGTGCAGTCGAGATCTCCCATCAACCTTGATTCCTCCTTGCGAGATATCATGCACATATCGGTCCGTGATTTCATTAGCCTTTACGGTGAACGGGTGCCTCAACCAGTCAACCACTTCAGTACCCAGACCGGTGAAGTTAGGATCACATCTGATAAGTCCGTTCAGACTGACCCAGTGGCCAACTTTGTTATATCCCCATCAGTACCGAAGCCTGACAATCAGAGTGGGCACACAACGGATAAGGGCACCCAAGTGGATCTCGAGGAAGGTTTGCCTGCGTCGGGCGCCGCATTACTAGCGGACCCTTCTGGCGAGAGTACGGGGCCTGATGTGAGTGGGGAGCAGCCAGTCCCTGACACGGGGGATACTGCTCCAGCAGGAGAGAGGCGCACAAAACTGCAGAAACGTGAGTTGGAACGTTCTGCCTCAGCACCACCAAAGGGTCGCAGTTCGCGAAAGGAACAAAGTGCAGCGCTACTGCCAACCCCTGCAGATAGTGACTCTGCACTTATGCCTCCGCCATACCCGCCACCGTCACCGCCGACACAAACACCGCCACCAAAAACAAATGACATGTGTCGCTCAATTTCAGAGTCCCGTGAAGGGAAACGAAGACTTTCCCCTTGTTCAAGCTCAGAAAAGGCATCCCCCCAACACGGCACTAAGAAACACCAAAAACCAGATTTCCTTTTCCGTGACACAAAGGGAAAGAAAATATGGGTGCCAAGAGTGCAAAAAGAGTTCCCCATTAAAATAAAGCAAGCGGGGTCCTTAGAAAGTTTTGGAGAAGTCCAAAATGTTTGGCAAGATGTGCCACGCCCTTCTATTAGTGATGAGAGGCATTCCGGTCCGAGAGTCCGGGAAACATATATAAGCAGAAACACAACTTTCGTTCGCCGCTCTCCGCCCGAGGGTCTCGGATATCCCGAGCGAACGGAGAGACCACCACAAGCATGGAATGCACGCACGGCTTGGTGCGTATCAGAAATGTACGACGGAAGAAACTGGGAAACTTAGGTAGAATCTCGGCACATTAGTTTTTTACGCTGCTGTTCTTGCTAAACAATGACTTATGCTAGCCTCTTTCTAAGGAGCTTTTGCTGACCGTATATAGTTGAAATCTAATATAATATTAACATTTGAGAATTCCCTGTAATGATGGGCGCGAAATGGCCAAGACGCTGAAAGCGCCCTAAAACCCCAATACACACACACACACGCACGGCCCGGTATTACAGCACGGTCTGTACAACAGCACGGCCCGGTACTACAGCACGGTCTGTACTACAGCACGGCCCACTACTACAGCACGGCCCACTACTACAGCACGGTCTGTACTACAGCACCGTCTTTACTACAGCACGGCCTGTACTACAGCACGGTCTGTACTACAGCACGGCCCGGTACTACAGCACGGTCTGTACTACAGCACGGCCCGGTACTACAGCACGGCCCGGTACTACAGCACGGCCTGGTACTACAGCACGGTCTGTACTACAGCACGGTCTGTACCACAGCACGGCCCGGTACTACAGCACGGTCTGTACTACAGCACGGTCTGTACTACAGCACGGCCCGGTACTACAGCACGGCCCGGTACTACAGCACGGTCTGTACTACAGCACGGTCTGTACTACAGCACGGCCCGGTACTACAGCACGGTCTGTACTACAGCACGGTCTGTACTACAGCACGGCCCGGTACTACAGCACGGCCCGGTACTACAGCACGGTCTGTACTACAGCACGGCCCGGTACTACAGCACGGTCTGTACTACAGCACGGTCTGTACTACAGCACGGCCCGGTACTACAGCACGGTCTGTACTACAGCACGGTCTGTACTACAGCACGGCCCGGTACTACAGCACGGTCTGTACTACAGCACGGTCTGTACTACAGCACGGCCCGGTACTACAGCACGGTCTGTACTACAGCACGGTCTGTACTACAGCACGGTCTGTACTACAGCACGGTCTGGTACTACAGCACGGTCTGTACTACAGCACGGCCCGGTACTACAGCACGGTCTGTACTACAGCACGGTCTGTACTACAGCACGGCCCGGTACTACAGCACGGTCTGTACTACAGCACGGTCTGTACTACAGCACGGTCTGTACTACAGCACGGCCCGGTACTACAGCACGGTCTGTACTACAGCACGGTCACTGTACTACAGCACGGCCTTTGTACTACAGCACGGTCTGTACTACAGCACGGCACAAGCACGGTCTGTACTACAGCACGGTCTGTACTACTACAGCACGGTCTGTACTACAGCACGGCCCGGTACTACAGCACGGTCTGTACTACAGCACTGCCTGGCACAGTACTACAGCACGGCCCGGTACTACAGCACGGTCTGACTACAGCACTACAGTCCTGCACCACACACGGCCCGGTACTACAGCACGGTCTGTACTACAGCACGGTCTGTACCACAGCACGGTCTGTACTACAGCACGGCCCGGTACTACAGCACGGTCTGTACTACAGCACGGCCCGGTACTACAGCACGGTCTGTACTACAGCACGGTCTGTACTACAGCACGGCCCTGTACTACAGCACGGTCTGTACTACAGCACGGTCTGTACTACAGCACGGTCTGTACTACAGCACGGTCTGTACTACAGCACGGCCCGGTACTACAGCACGGTCTGTACTACAGCACGGTCTGTACTACAGCACGGCCCAGGTACTACAGCACGGCCCGGTACTACAGCACGGCCCGGTACTACAGCACGGCCCGGTACTACAGCACGGTCTGTACTACAGCACGGTCTGTACTACAGCACGGTCTGTACTACAGCACGGTCTGAACTGGCTACAGCACGGTCTATTACTACAGCACGGTCTGTACAACAGCACAGTCTGTACTACAGCACGGTCTGTACTACAGCACGGTCTGTACTACAGCACGGTCTGTACTACAGCACAGTCTGTACAACAGCACAGTCTGTACAACAGCACAGTCTGTACTACAGCACGGCCCGGTACTACAGCACGGCCCGGTACTACAGCACAGTCTGTACAACAGCACAGTCTGTACTACAGCACGGCCCGGTACTACAGCACGGCCCGGTACTACAGCACGGTCTGTACTACAGCACGGTCTGTACTACAGCACGGCCCGCTACTACAGCACGGCCCGGTACTACAGCACGGTCTGTACTACAGCACGGTCTGTACTACAGCACGGTCTGTACTACAGCACGGTCTGTACTACAGCACGGTCTGTACAACAGCACCGTCTTTACTACAGCACGGTCTGTACAACAGCACAGTCTGTACTACAGCACGGTCTGTACTACAGCACGGCCTGTACTACAGCACGGCACCGCACTACAGCACGGTCTGTACTACAGCACGGTCTGTACTACAGCACGGTCTGTACAACAGCACCGTCTTTACTACAGCACGGTCTGTACAACAGCACAGTCTGTACTACAGCACGGCCCGGTACTACAGCACGGTCTGTACTACAGCACGGTCTGTACAACAGCACAGTCTGTACTACAGCACGGTCTGTACTACAGCACAGTCTGTACAACAGCACAGTCTGTACAACAGCACAGTCTGTACTACAGCACGGCCCGGTACTACAGCACGGTCTGTACTACAGCATGGTCTGTACCACAGCACGGTCTGTACTACAGCACGGTCTGTACTACAGCACGGTCTGTACAACAGCACCGTCTTTACTACAGCACGGTCTGTACAACAGCACAGTCTGTACTACAGCACGGTCTGTACTACAGCACGGCCTGTACTACAGCACGGCACCGCACTACAGCACGGTCTGTACTACAGCACGGCCGGGTATTACAGCACCGTCTTTACTACAGCACGGCCCGGTACTACAGTACAGTCTGTACTACAGCACGGCCCGGTACTACAGCACAGTCTGTACTACAGCACGGCCCGGTACTACAGCACGGTCTGTACTACAGCATGGTCTGTACTACAGCACGGCCCGGTACTACAGCACGGTCTGTACTACAGCACGGTCTGTACTACAGCACGGCCCGGTACTACAGCACGGTCTGTACTACAGCACGGTCTGTACTACAGCACGGCCCGGTACTACAGCACGGCCCGGTACTACAGCACGGTCTACTACAGCACGGCCCGGTACTACAGCACGGCCCGGTACTACAGCACGGCCCGGTACTACAGCACGGCCCGGTACTACAGTACGGTCTGTACTACAGCACGGTCTGTACTACAGCACGGTCTGTACTACAGCACGGTCTGTACCACAGCACGGCCCGGTACTACAGCACGGCCCGGTACTACAGCACGGTCTACTACAGCACGGCCCGGTACTACAGCACGGTCTGTACTACAGCACGGTTGTACTACAGCACGGCCCGGTACTACAGCACGGCCCGGTACTACAGCACGGTCTGTACTACAGCACGGCCCGGTACTACAGCACGGCCCGGTACTACAGCACGGTCTGTACTACAGCACGGTCTGTACTACAGCACGGTCTGTACTACAGCACGGTCTGTACTACAGCACGGCCCGGTACTACAGCACGGTCTACTACAGCACGGCCCGGTACTACAGCACGGTCTGTACTACAGCACGGTTGTACTACAGCACGGCCCGGTACTACAGCACGCTCTGTACTACAGCACGGTTGTACTACAGCACGGCCCGGTACTACAGCACGGTCTGTACTACAGCACGGTTTGTACTACAGCACGGCTCGGTACTACAGCACGGTATGTACTACAGCATGGTCTGTACTACAGCACGGTCTGCACTACAGCACGGCCCGGTACTACAGCACGGTCTGTACTACAGCACCGTCTTTACTACAGCACGACCTGACTCATAACTTATACGACGCACTGGACAAGGGGCAAGAATTTACAGCTATATATTTGGACATCTCAAAATACTTTGACAAAATTTGGCACGACGGACTTCTTTTTAAGTGTGAAAACGACTTTGGACTCACAGGACCGCTGCTAAGTTGGCTAAGATCGTATCTGACTGACAGACAGCAACGTGTAGTTATTGAAAATGGCGCTTCAACGACCCAGACTGGTCCAGCCCACCCCCAGCACGCACCATCCACACCTCAGGGACTATCAAAAGCCTCATTATCTCAATCTTGCCTCAAAACTTTGACAGCAGGATGTCCACAAGGCTCGGTACTAGGCCCATTATTGGCGATAATGTACCTTGACGGACTTTCTACAAAGACGACGAATGAGACATTATACTTTGCTAACGACACATCACTTTACAGATCATACGAACCAGCTGACGCCCAGGAAACCCAGACGTCACTACAGAGAGACCGAGGCGAAATTAATCAATACGGTCAAGACTGAGCCATCACTTTCAATCCATCAAAAACAATACAGAAAATTTTTTCTTTACGTCGTGAAAGAGTGGACCCAAATTTAACATTTCGTAGCCTCGCCGTCTCAAAGAGCCTAACTCATAAACACATCGGCGTTACTTTCTCCAGTGACTTTCGCTTCCACGAGCATATCAACAACACCCCAAAACAAGTATACACATCACTTGGTCCCCTCTATCCTATCGCCCAACACCTTCCAAGACCCATTCTCGACAAACTATACATTATTTACGTTAGACCTTACTTCGAATACTGTGACACAATTTAAGACGGCCTGATAACAAAAGCTGACGCCCCCCGACTTGAACGAGCCCAAAATAGAGCGGCCAGACTCAACAGGGGCGCGTATGAGAACTCCCACATCAAAACTGCACGTAGAATTGGGATGGACGTCACTGGAAACTCGACGTAAAGTCGACAGGTTACGCGAATTTCACAAACTTAAGCAGCCAAACTCACCCACACCCAACTACATTCGATCGATTATTCCAGAAACACGATACTTTCACACCGGCAGGACTCTTAGAAATTCACTAACAGTCACGCAGCCATAAATACGAACATCCCTTTTCCAAAATTATTTTATTCCGCAGACCTCAAGGGACTGGAATAACCTGCCCATTGAAATTCGAAATTTGAACGCTGCAGCTTTCAAACAAAAAACCCTAGAATATTTCGGACAGATGCCCGCTCCTAAGTACCTCGCACTCGGCTCCAAAATTGGTAATAAACTCCACAACTCACAACTCCGAGTTGGAGCTTCCGCACTTAATTATCACCTCTTCCAAACCATACAAAAACCTTCGCCAAAGTGTTCCTGTGGTTTTCGGACCGAGACTATTAAACATTTTGTTCTGGAGTGTCCTCTTTATAATGATGTGCGTGCCGAACTATTTCACACTATTACACTTTTAGGCCACAATCTCCGAGTACTTCCTCTTCAATCGCAACTTGACTTTCTCATATCTGGTATTGGACTGGACGAGGGCAGTGGACGGGAGGTGGCCAAAGCTTTCCAAAATTTTCTGATAAAATCAAGAAGATTCACTTAAGACTCGGAGTGGTCACGTGGCGCCGGCTGTCCCGGCATAGTGGGCGCCGGCCAGGCGGTGGGCACGTCCGGTGGGCTCCCGCTCGCAGAGCTGTCACCTACGGAGACCGCGAACGAAATTTGCCGGTTGGAAACTGTTTAAATGTTTAAATGTCAAGTGTCGGGTTGGTTCACTTATGTTTCGTGTGTATGTGTCTACCTGTTGTGTTTACGAACCTACATGTGTATAGATAATTTTGAGAAAGGCGCCCTGAGTTAAGTCCGCTAGGACTTTTGCGCCGATCTCGATGTAACCTTTTGAAAACCATTGTATATGAATAAATTATCGTATCGTAAGGTCTGTACTACAACACGGCCCACTACTACAGCACGGTCTGTACTGTAGTACCGGGCCGTGCTGTTGTACAGACCGTGTTGTACTACAGCACGGTCTGTACAACAGCACGGCCCGGTACTGCACGGCCAGTACTATAGCACGTTCTGTACTATAGCACGGTCTGTACTACAGACAGACTGTGCTGTTGTACAGACCGTGCTGTAGTAGAGACCGTGCTGTTGTACAGACCGTGCTGTAGTAGAGACCGTGCTGTTGTACAGACCGTGCTGTTGTACAGACCGTGCTGTAATTTGGGACGAGTCGAATGAGGTGATCTGTCCCTCAGGTAATGGCTGGTGAACTGCAGCGGCTCCTGAAAACCTCTCCCGACGAGGCCACGGAAACCCTGGTCAACCTCAGTCCGTTCGACATGAAGAGCCTTCTTTACCACATCATCTCCGGCAAAGACTTCGCCGTCGCTGCCGCTCCCAGTGGCAACTTCACGGTGCTGGGTCGCCGCTCGGCCAAAGTCAGCAAAAAGTCTGAGATTCATGGTCTGCGGGGCGCGACGTGCGACACACTGTCAGTGGCCTCGGAGGAGGAGGAGACTGAGACGGAGCGCTGTGGACAGTGGCTGCGCCGCCGTCGTCTCGACGGCGCTCTCAACCGCGTGCCGCTGGGCTTCTACCCGCGGCTCTACGCCTACCTGGTGGGCACGCCGGGCGTGTACATCGCGCAGCGTCTGATTCCGCACTCGCTGACCGAGGAGATGACAGAGGGCGAGACGAAGCTGGCGCTGCAGGTGGAGTCGGTGCTGACGCAGATCCCGGAGCCGGAGTACCGCCAACTGATGGTGGAGGCGCTGATGGTACTCACCCTGCTGCCAGACTACGGTGCACCGCTGCCCGACCATGTGGTGGAGGTGGAGAGGCTGGTGCACCACGCCAATGACGTGTTCCTGGACGAGCAGCGCCGCGAGGGGGCGACGCCACACTCTGTTGCGCCCGTTCGCCCAAAAAGACGCGGCCGGACGGAGCGCTGGAGTGCGGTGGCGCCGCCTACATCTGCCGCCAGTTCTACGACTCGGCGCCCAGTGGCAGCTTCGGCTCGATGACGTACTTGGTGAGGGCGGCGGCGCAAACGCTCAACTGCCTGCCGCAGCAAGGCGACGTCGACTGCAACATCTCGTGAGCAACCACTCAGCCCAAACACTACTTGGGGGCCTCCAATGAAGCATTGTCTCCAATGCTGTGTTGCTCCTCCTGCCACGTCCAAAACACGGGCTGGAGTGTAGGTGTGCTGACTGCCTCACCGACCGCATTTCTGTGTATTGCTGTGTGCTTCTACTTTTAAACGCCATGGGTGTTTTGAGAGTAATTTATCCCGAAGTGTTATACGCACATCTTTGTTATACATCTTGGGATAAATAATTTCACGTCACTTCCTTTTTGTGTCTAAACATAAAAACAAAGGAGTATTTACCCGCGTTACAAGTGGCCAATTTCTAGGGGTACACTGCCCCATTTATTGGGGCTCCACCCCTTTGTAAGCTCCGCCCTCTTCTTTCAGGCTCATAGATTATAATTCGAGCACAGGAGGCTTCTCAGATCATTTCATACCACCTGTATTGAACTTGGTTACGGCATGAGGACATCTTTACAGATTTACACAACCGGGTATATCTGCTCTACTCTTAAGTTTTCTCAGATTCTCTCCGACGGTGACAGTTTTGAAACTTTTGATTCTCCTAAGTTTATCGGGAGCTACACTGGAATTTTCTGTTGTTTAATTTCTTTAAATTTAATGGAACTATGTTTCGGGGTTCACTGTTCAATAAAATATGACAGCATATTCAGTTTTTTTTCTTGGTTAGGCTTTCAACTCGTGCAGTAGTTTCTTTCCCTTGAGAGATCCAAATCCAAGAGAGCTCCAAAATTGGGAGAACTGAGAGCATTGTGCCTATATTTTGATCATGTTCATGTAACTTTTCATCAATATAATTGTCATTTTAGAGGACATGAGAGATGTATAACACTCCGTCAAAGAGTGCGTATTATATAAGATATAAATTCAAAAGTGATCGAAGATCAGTGCGACAGTATTAAAATGGAGCTGACAGACTTTATGATCTGTTCTATTCGCAGGTGCTTTTCATCAGGCCGGCATCTGCATTAATGTTAAAGGAGGGCACAAAAATGCCAACAATTGTTTCTATAGGTAGGGCGTTCCACCTCATTTCAGTACGCCGGATGCTCAAATTTACACCCTCATGTCTTTGATTTTCTTTAAACTTATTCCGTGGGCTAACGACAGTCCAGAACACGTCTGTGACATTTTTAGGTCGCTAAGTGCAACGGTTGAGCAGTTATAGCCTCCGGCACTTTATCGACGCAGCAATTTTTGCCTATTTTTTTCTATTAAAACAGTTCGTAATGGGTAAAAGTTTGCATCAAAATGTTTGGAATGACCCCATCAAACCGACGGTGACAGTTTTTACACTTTCGATTTTTACTGAAAAAATGTATTATTAAAACAAATAAACTAGTTTTAAAAGTAGCGTAGATTTGAAAACAGACAGCAGCATGCTAACATGCGGATTGACGGGAGTCTGAGCCACCTTCGCTTTGACAGGAGGGCGGGTATCCGCCCCCTAAGATCTCGGGAACCAGGCTAGATAGCGAAAAAACGGTAAACGGTGTTGGGTAGCCCATCCAATTCTTTATAGAACACATTTGAACAATTTCTTATCAGTTTTCATTTAAGGTCACAATGCCTTCACTAGAGGTCAAGGTATGCCATCATAAGGATGACATGTAAATGAAGGTTTTCGGTCACTACATCTAGACAAGACAAGACTGTTCTGATTTAGGCTATATTAAACTTTTTTCAGGTGAGGTCACGGCTTGTACTGGTGACCTGACCTGAGATGACCCAACCTTAAAATTCTGACCAAAGATGTAAAAATGATCAGAAAAAACGTATGCCAAGAACGGCGGCGCGTACGCGCCGCCGTTTTTATACCCTCTCCAAAAATACCGAGGGGGGCACGCGTATTGACGCCCCCGTCAATGCGCGTGTTAAAGAGCAGGTTTCAAAGTATTACAGTCAAGAATAAAAGCCGTGGGTATTTGCTTATAAACACAACAAAACAACCTCACCAGATCCTGTGGACCAGTGAAAGAATCCCAGTTTTACCTGTCTGAATGATCTTTTCACTTCTGTTTGAAAATTGTACCCAAGTTGCCTCTTTAAAAGCGTTAACTTTACGAACAAAATGATCAGTTGTAACGCTTTTCAGTTACGTAGAAGTACTAAACCATTTTAAATCATTGTTCTTCGTAAGAAATACAGTTTGCATTATAGGCGCCATGACTAGTGGCCATTAAACGCGCAATATCACAGCCGTTATAAAAACGAGGTATCAGTTTCTCAAGAGAGCACCTGTACGTGTCGAAAATGTTTTATCTTTGTTCCAAGTGGTCCCATACATGTCACTAATCGCACAGTACTATTCCTGCCGCATTACACTTCAGCACTCTACCGTATGACCTCCACATCTTTATCACATGTCACTAATCGCACAGTACTATTCCTGCCGCATTACACTTCAGCACTCTACCACATGACCTCCACATCTTTATCACATGTCACTAATCGCACAGTACTATTCCTGCCGCATTACACTTCAGCACTCTACCATATGACCTCCACATCTTTATCACATGTCACTAATCGCACAGTACTATTCCTGCCGCATTACACTTCAGCACTCTACCACATGACCTCCACATCTTTATCACATGTCACTAATCGCACAGTACTATTCCTGCCGCATTACACTTCAGCACTCTACCACATGACCTCCACATCTTTATCACATGTCACTAATCGCACAGTACTATTCCTGCCGCATTACACTTCAGCACTCTACCACATGACCTCCACATCTTTATCACATGTCACTAATCGCACAGTACTATTCCTGCCGCATTACACTTCAGCACTCTACCACATGACCTCCACATCTTTATCACATGTCACTAATCGCACAGTACTATTCCTGCCGCATTACACTTCAGCACTCTACCACATGACCTCCACATCTTTATCACATGTCACTAATCGCACAGTACTATTCCTGCCGCATTACACTTCAGCACTCTACCACATGACCTCCACATCTTTATTACATCTCACAAGTCAGCAGCCTTGCTCCTATCCTGACGAATTAAAGATAGAAATAAAGGAAGGTGGGAAATTCTCACACGGTTTTCAAGCTTCTGTGCTTATCTTGCCGTTTTACCTTTCCAAATAGATGTTTAAATGTGATAATTTGTTTATAGACTTCTTTGAGGGAAATTAGTGTTGTTTATATTTTGGCTTGGATTGGCAGAAACGTCTAAGCTTCTCTGCTGAGCTAATTTTCCTGGAACGCAGACAGGTTAGATTCAAGATTCACTTTGTCTTAGAATTCTTTTCCATGCGTTCCCTACATTGTTGCACGAATCTTTGTCACGTGGACTGGCAGCATTATTTCAATCATATCTGACAACAAAATCTACTTTACAATCTCTTTTCACATGTCGGCGAGCTTTAAAATATAGTTCATGTTTGGCTGTACGATCCTCCCAAGTGTATTGCATTTTTCCAAGACCTGGTAGCAGTTGACAGTTTTTTGTTGTAAGATATGTATTAGATGTATTAGCTTTAGCGGGTTTTTGTAGGGCACACCATGGTTCGTGGCTTACCCGGTCTAGTCCGACTCATGTACACAATGTATCACATGTACCACAATGCTATCACACATTTTCGTTTTCAATGCCCAGCATTTTATCGCGTGGCTTCGTACAGGATGTCCGACGAGAAGTCGTCACGAGAATTCTTGAAGGTGTTGGTAGAAATGCCGAAGAAAAACGCAGAAAGTGGGTAGCGCTTCAATGTTTCAGATACCACGCCAAATAATATCTTACTTGTTTTCCCTTCCACGTCAACGCCCAAATTCAAGATTGCAAATGCCACTAAATCGAACATCGCGTCCTGAGATTTGTTGGAAACAAACCCAAAGTGAAATTAAACCTTAACTTAAGCTCTCTCGCTTGTCCCCTCGTTTCAGAATTTGCATTGGACGTTGCGACCGGCGATCATGGGGACGGCGATGTACGGCGGGAGAGGTTTCAGAATTAGGCATTCGGACAAACGTCTCTGTCGTTGGTTCACAACGGCATTGTTTTTGACTCCCCAGCGCTTCTATTCTCATCTTTCAGGAAGCATGGAGTCCAAAACCGACATTGTGCGTGCGGCGTGTTTTTAGCCTTCCTCCGCGACGATCGTCTTCCTTCGAGGGTAGAGGAACGGGGAATTAAAAACTAGGCTTGGTCTGTTAGGAAAACAACGGAAATATAATCGCTCAAATCGTTATGAATAATTATTTACGAAACGTGTTGATGTGCTTCGCGAAACATTTGGGCAGGTGAGGGGAGTGGCTGAACATTGTTGTATAGGTAGCTATCGTACGTGAGTAATCATGCCCTTGCAAATAAATAACCACTTTTTGGGACTTTTGTCTCATTACTTTGAGACCAGCTTGTCCGCAGATTGGTTTCATCTAAACGCTGAAGAAAATATTGTCGGTGAACTCACTGGTTTAACTCTTCTTTATGCCTAGTTTTTTTAATGACTATATTACAACTATTGAACTAGGGAGTAAAAATGGGGAAAATGTATACAAAACAAGTGTATTTCGTCAATTCCCACTCCTTGTTCAATTAAAGATTGTCTGGAGGTCACGTTCACGGCGTCTGAGGTAGGTATAGGGACAGGTGAACGTACCCTCCGCACCACGCGGCTCGCGCCAACAGCGCGTACCTGTGATATATTTTTCCAGCTTTTCCATGCTTAGAAGCAAATACCCACAATTTTTATTTTTGATCTCCATGCTGTGAGACGTGCTTCTGCCAGTTTTCAAATCCACACTGAAGAACATAGTTAAAAAAACGACCTGAATTTTTTAATTCCTATTACTTCTTTGAAAAAAGTAAAATATTTTAGAAATGTTACCATTAAGCTGACTGACTCATTCGAAACATTTTAAGATATGATTTTAAACAATTCTATAGTTTTAATAAATTTTATGAGGTCTAAATCTAAAATTTTGTGAATATTTTTGATAATAATGGTAACCACTTATTATTTTAATTATTTGAAATAGCTGTAGAAGAAATTCCTGCGCGGACAAAGTGTGAAGTTGCCGGAGGCTATAACTGCTAAACCGTTTCACCTAGCAACCTAGAAATGTCACAGGCGTATTCTGGCCTACCAGTAATCCCATACACAAAGTTTAAAGAAAATTGGAGATGTGAGGGTGTAAGCCTTGCACACTGTACACTGTAAGACCTGTGCTGAAATATGGAATACCCCAGGTATAGGTATCAGCAGCTCATACAAGGGGCAGCGGGCCCGCCCCCTCCCCCTAAACGCTTCGACTCCGAAGTGCCGACCCCCGCCCATCCGATATGGGTTTTGGTAATAATTGGCCGCTACAGGCGCCCACCCAGGGCAGAAATGAGCCTTGATCTGGCTTTTATTTAGTGGCAGTCATTCTCTCACCTTGCCGCCCCTGCCCATAGCGTGCGGCCTTTTTACGTGATGAGTAACCTCTCCAGTCAATTTTCCCCTCTAGTAGCCTTCCGCCCTCCGTCAACCATGCCGGCCTCCTTCGTCAGCCGCCCTCCCCCGAAACCAAAATCCTGGGTGCGCGCCTGATAGGTATAGATAGCTGAATGCTGGGTGCTTCTTTTGCCGTTTCCAGCCTCGGCGGCAGTGCTGAACATCGCTGACGCAATATTTTAAGCGGGGAAAGCATTGTCCTTCGAGGGACGTGTTCTCTGTGATCGCTTTTCATCCCGTGTGTGTGACCCAAAGAAGAAAAAGAAAACCAAGCGTTATAGAGTGAAGATGAGTAGGGCTGTGCTTGAAAAAGTGGAGTCAGGGTAATTGAGTTATATTGTTGACATTCAACGTGTTGCTTGACTCGTACTTGGGGCTTGGGGTAGAACTCTCCGCTCCGTTGTTTGAGAGATGGCACCGGCCTTTCATGGCTTAGTGTGTTGTATACAGCATCAGCTCTGACGGTCAGCTTTGTGCTGGGTTGTACTAGGATTAGAACGCTGCCATATGCTGTGAGTGGAACTGAGGCTGGCGTTTCCGGCTGTAGGCCGCGCAATGCCGATGACTGGAGGCCGGCAGCCGCCGTGACGTGAGGTTGGAGGTGCTGGTCGCTGATTGGCCTGCATTTGGCCAGCGCGCGGGGATGGGCAGCGGCGGTGAAGTTGTATTACGAGTTGTGCGACCAGGTTCTCAATTGACCCCATCAGAGCCACTTGGTAGCCGAGAGGGGTCAGAATAGGACTGCTGGTGGATAGCAGCGCTGCCGGTGGTGGGAACATGGTGGATATGTTGAATAACGCTGGTGCGAGGTGGCTGGCACATCGCCACGGGAACATGGTGATCTGATGATCCTGTGGCGTGGAGAGTATGCCAGCCTTCAGTTGTCAGTGGGGAGCGCTCTGAGCAGTAGCTCCGACGGCGCCGCTGGTGCTGGAGTGTCGCGCCAGTGTGTGCTGCTGTATTCAGCTGCGCCGCAGATCGCCCCGCTGCTTGTTGGTAGCGCGCTAGGTGCAGTCGTATGTCCCGCCTGGTGATAGTATGCTGCGCCGGTTAGTAGAGTGAGGACGGACTGCTGCGCCGGTTAGTAGAGTGAGGACGGACTGCTGCGCCGGTTAGTACCGACTGCTGCGCCGGTTCACTAATTTCGCTAACGAAGGTTTGCGGCGACGGCAGCTCAGCCGGAGAATTTAAGCCGGACTTGGTAGCTGCGTTTACTCAGCCATAGGCGCGGGAACGGGAGGCAGAGGGGCGGTTGCCCCCCCCTCCCACCACTTTCGCACGGTGGATAGTGCCCTGCCCCCAACGTTGAGCCGATTCCGGACCTTTTCCGTTAACAAATCAAGTGCTAGGCCGAGTCATATTTGACCCCAACAGCGGTGACAACTTTTGCCAACTTGGAAAAAGTTCCTGCGTCTATGTACTCAGCTGCTGATGAAGCAAAGGATCATCAAAGTCTTTGTTATATTCCTTTAAAGCAATCTGTACATCCGCTGGATTGTTAATTGGTTACTTTGGCTCTGCTTTTAGCGGCTGTGTCCCCATGCGATGGTGTGTATGCGCCCTACCCAGTCCCTTTTGTGGAGCAGCCACAGCCCCTCTCTGCCACTCGGGAGTCGTTTTGGAATGCAGTTGGGCGTGTGGTGTTGAATTGGTGTTGCTGTGAATTGCTGTGTTGAGCGCTGCCCACGACGCCCCGTACCGTGGCCAATACATGGTCGGTGTGGAGTAGGCTGTTTCATTTTCGGTCAATGGGAGAACGGGATGAACGGCGCGGCCAGTGAATCGGAAAAGCAGCGCCAGAATGAGAGGGCCTGGTGTGGAGTGGTTGGCGACAGGCCGGTGCTGGACCCAGTCATTGCCCTACGCCCTTTCAGCACTGGGCTCCGGACAACACACAGCGCTGATGGCTCCCAAAGGCAATGTCCCACCTGTGGTTTTTTATTTTATAAAAGAAACAAAAAGGGGGGCCCCCCCCCTTTTTTTGGGGACCACGGGGGTAAAAAAAAAAAAATTTTTTTTTCAAAAATAAAAATATGTGGTGCTATAACAGAAAGAATGAGGGAGGGGGCACGTCTTGATCGATATTAGGGGCACACGGACCAGTGCATAGCTTAGGGGGCCCTAGTGGTCAGCGGACCCCCTTGGGCTGATCTTAAGCACTGCAAAGGATCCTCGGGTCAGGGGGCGCCCGAGTCAGTCTTAGGGGCGCCGAGTCAGCTCAGGGCCGAATCAGTCTCAGGGGCGCCCGAGTCAGCCTCAGTCTCAGGGGCCCCCCTGAGATCCATTCTTGGCGTTCCCGGCGCGGTCTCAGGCCCCCTGCTCCGAGAGTCGGTCCCAGGCCCGAGTTATTACCCCACACCCTCTCAAGACCTGCACGGGCACGGGCCTGTGGTTCCAAACAAAACGCAACGCTGGTGGCTCCCAAAGGCAGTGCCCCAACTTTGTAATTGATTTTGAACTGAGGAAGGGGTTTTTGGAGAATGTGTCAAGAAGTCACTAGGTTATGTACATAATTTCAGCCAAAGCCCTCTGCGTTAGATTTCTGCACAATTCAAAGCTCAAAGGCAGGAGGGTCCCGCCACTGGGCGGGGGGAGTTCACGTTCCCCTTACTTCTGAGAGTGGGGAGATGGAGTATGTTTTTCCCCTCCCCCATTGGTCACGCAGGGGCCCACTATGTTCTCCCCAATGCTAAACTCGTGATAGCAAATAAGGAGCGGACCTGGAGACCACACACCAATGACAACCACAGTTTCTTGGCCAGACATGACTGGATACAGACGCCCAGTTTGGTCTCTCAAGAGGGCCTTTTACCAGCTCAGGTGCCCCGAGATCAGCTCAGAAACACTGCCAAATCAATTTTCTGTGGGCCCATGCCAGCTAAATGGGCTGAGCACCAGCTAAGGAGCCAAGACCAAACCAGGGTGCCAGCTCAGTAAGGACACCCAGATCACGTGACCCATATCAGCTCAAAAAGTGTATTGGGTTCATACCACTTAAACGGGCCCAATAACAATTCAGGGGCCCTTGCCACTTCAAGGGACACCAGTCTAGCTAGGTGTCCTAGAACCAAGTCAGGGGCCTCTTACACCATTCCTCTCAGGGGCCCTAGAATAGCTCAGTGCTTCCTCTGCAATGCCATCTCGAGGGCCCTTCCCAGCTCAGGGAGCCCCAAATCAGCTAAGGCCCCAAGACCAGGCCAGCAAGCTCCTGTACAATGCCCTCTCAACTCAAAGACCCAGAATAGCTCAGATGCTCCTTACGAAGCTCTCTCTCAAGAGGCCCAAAGCTAACTCGGGGTACTAGGCCAACTCAGGGGTTGAAAGATCTGCTGAGGGGGTCACCAACAGATAAGGGCTACCGACACGCTCATTGAACCTCAGTGCCAACACAGTAGTCTCAAGATTTTCGTGGAACGGGGGGACTAATCATTTCAACACGCCATAAATAAGCTCAAGGGTCCCAACACTGGCCCAGGAGGCCAATTTTAAACTCATAAACTCAAATGGTTCAGGCAAGCTGAGGGGGCCCAAAGCAACTCAGGAACCCATACAAGCTAAGAGGACCCACCAGTTGGGTGTCCAGACGAACTAACGGGACTTCAAATAAGCACAAGGGGTCAAAACAAGCTAAAGGGACCCATACCAGTTAAATGGAATAGATATCAGTCCAGGGGTTTTCAGCCCATGGGAAACTAATCCAGTTAGAGGCCCAGGGACTAAGCAAGCATTTCTTATGTAATTCCTCTCGGGGGCTCTACCAGCTAAGGTGGACCCCAAACCAGCTTGGGGCCCCAAGGCAAAGCCACTTAGCTCCTGTACATAAAATGCCCTCTCAAGGACCCGGATCAATCCAGAGCGAAACTCCCTCTCATGAGGCCCACAGCCAACTCGGGGGCCCAGACCAACTCAGAGGTCCCAAGAGTAGCGGAGGGGCCCCGTATCAGTTACGGAGGCTCGGACCAGATAAGGGCCCTCGACGAGCTCATGGACCTCAGTACCAACACAGGGATCTCAAGATCAGCGTGGTGGCCTAGCCATCTAACCGGGTCCTAAATAAGCTCAGGGATCCACATTAAATCAGGGGGCCAATATTAAACTCAGGGGGTCCCAAAGTAGCCCAGGAGGCACATACCAACTAAGAGGGCTAGACCAGCCAGGGGTGTAATTTTCTCAAAATCTTTGGGGGTGCTCAGCCGGTGGGGGGCGGCACCCCAAAGGGGCGGCAGCTTTGGGGGGCGGCACCCCTTCAATGCACCAAATCTGTTATTCATCGCTTTTTTGCGCCTTTTATAGCACAACGAACATTCTATTTTAATGTTGGGCAGGTATTCTACAGCTTTTGCCAAACGTGTTTGCTTTTTAGGCGACATCCCAAAGCTACATACACGTCTTAAAATAATCCAAATTGAGCTTTAAATCTTTCCACGATCAGGGGCGCAGCCAGAGCTTTGGTATGGGGGGCACACCACCTTTCAGGGGCACCCCGGGAGAGAAGGGGCACACAACCTAAAAACCTTACTATATCTTAGTCAATATCAACTTTTGGGTACCTTTCGTCCAAGAAAAATGGAAATCAAGCATTGATGGAAAAGGAAAACTGAAATAAAAACAGAAAAAAGAAAAGTGTCACCAAAATCTCATGAAAATAGCCAGAACACGACTTTTTGGGATATATTTAAGGTTAAATCAGCCAACTCCTGCAAGTTCTTGACATCAGAGAAATCAGTGGAGCCTGTGATATCTGTCACTATGTGCAAGATAGGACATATTGCAGTCGAAAATTCATTTGTTATGCCCACTGGTTTTGTCGTGACGAGTGAGCCCTGGTTGAACGCGGATTAAGTTCCGCGGCTCCCACAAGGGCCGTGGGAGGAGGTGTGGCATCGTGACATTGGACGAATACAATTTGTGTTGCCGAAATAATTAGGGAGATACTTTTTTAACGCGTTTAAAAGTTCCATATTTTCAAGGATCGGTTTCAGTTGGAGTAAAGAAAAAGTAAACAGGCTGGTAGTTTGGATGGGGATGAAGTGACAGGGCTGAAAATTGTGAAAAACTAGTTCTTCATTCATTTAAATTAATTAGTAGAAATCCTGGTTCAGGGACTGTGCTCTGAGCTCAGGGGCACATGCCTTTTTATCACCCCTCCCCAGAATCCACCAGTATAATAAGCAATTTATTTAACCCGGGGTGCCTAGGCATCACAAGCCGTTTTAGCGATGACGGTTCATTCCTCGTTAGCTCCATTTTACAAGAGGAGTTTGCACTGTGTCCTTATTCCCCATCTGTTCAGGACCAGCTCAGGGGCCCCCTAGTGTGGATCAGAGTCCTCCAGAGCAGCTGCCCCTCATTCCCCCAGTTGTGCCCCCTGGGATTAGACTAGATCCGTGACCCCCGTGGTGATGGGAGTTGGCCTTGTGTTCTTATTCTGTCTATTCAAGACCAGCTAAGGGGGCCCTGGTATGGATCAGAGCCCCCCCTCCCAGAGCAGCTCATGCTTGGCCCGGGACTAGACTAGCTCAGTGGCCCCAAAGATGGGGGGTCATCAGACTAGCTCAATGGGCCGCAGATAGGGTCATAGGGCCTTGCACCATATTAGCTCAGGGGGCACCAGCCTAGCTCATAGGGCATCAGATGGGCTCAGGAGGCACAATGAGGACACATGAGGCTCCAGATCAACTCAGGGGGCATTAGTTTAGCTCAGGGACAATATACCTGCTCAGGGGTACCAGATCGATCAGTTTGGAGGTCCAGATAAGCTCCTAGTCCCCAGACCAGAGCAGGGGTCTAGATCAGCTCAGGGAGCAGCATATCAGCTCAGAGAGAGGGCAAGTGATCAGCTCAGTGGTCCCCGATCAGCTCGGGGCACAGATCAACTTGGAGGTACTAGATCAAGTCAGGGGCATTTAATCAGCCCATGAGCCCCATACCAGCTCAGGGGCCCTCATCAGCCTCAGTGGGCACAACTCAGTTTAGGGCCACAGAGCTGCTGAGGAAATTACTTAATCAACTCAGGAGGCCCAGATCAGCTTAAAAAGCACTAGATTTGCTCAGGGGGCACCAAACTAGCTCTGGGGGCACTAGACGCGCTCAGAGGGCATGAGATGGGCTCAGGAGGCAAAATGTTGGCTCAGGAGGCACCAGTTCGACACAGGGGGCGTTAGTTTAGCTGAGGGGAACCATATTTGCTCAGGGGGAACCAGATTGATCAGTCCTGGAGCCCAGATCAGCTCCTAGCCCCCAGACCAAAACAGGGGCATAGATCAGCCCAGAGAACACAAGATCAGCTCAGGGTGCACCAGACCATCTCAGGGAGCACCAGATCATCTTAGGAGACATCAATAACCAGCTCAGGGAGCACCTGATCAGCTCAAGAGGCACCATATTGGCTCAGGGGACAGTAGATCAACTCTGCGAGGCATGTGATTAGCTCAGGGGCTCAGATCACTTCAAGGGGCACTAAAGCAGCTAATAGGGCACCAGGCGAGCTCGGAGGCATCAGACTAACTCAGAGAGCATTAGCTAGGATCAAGAGGCATAATTATTTGCTCAAGGGGCACCAGATTGACTCAACGGGCACCAGATCAGCTTAGAGGGCACGTGATCAGCTCAAGTGGCCAACACCAGCTCAGTGGGCACCAGATGAGCTCAAGGGGCACCAGATTAGCTCCGCCGGTACGATTATTGGCGACGATGACACATTAGCTAGTCACGGATTACGTACCCGTACTCTCCGCGGGTGCTTGGAAATGCGACAGAATGCCCTAGCTGACCAAAAAAAGTACTAAATTGTACAACAATAGCTTTAATCGCTAAATGTGATCTAATTGTATCTAGGTTCGACGGCGTAGGGCAATAAATTTCGAGCGGCACGGCCCAAACGGGGTACACCACCTAGCCATCAAAGGGCACTCCGGCACCGATGGGGGAACGTGCCCCCTGGCAGCGCCCCTGTCCACGATTGAAGTGTATCAGTTTTGTGGGGTTAAATTTTACCTTCAGTATTGCAGAGTGGATGGAGATTGAAATGAAAGCAAAGGACCTAAAGGGAATGTGGCAGCTTTATAACGTGATTTTAACTGAGATAGCCAAGTTGTAAAGCATGTCGGAAAACCCGACACTCTATATATCATTTGTCTTGAAGCTCAAACTTTCTGGAGAAAAAGCTACAAAATACCTGAAATGTACCCTGTACATGTACCCTTAGCAGCAGGCCACAGTTGACAGCCATGTTGGTGTGATCACATATGCTGACGTCACGGTGAGTATCAGCCAATTGAAGCCCTTGAAGCCCATTGAATATGATAGTGGCTGCCAGATCATGACATCATCCACAGAGCAGATATTTATTTATTTCCCTAGAGGAGCCTTTTAAAAATCAAAATATTGAGCTTATTGTACATTTGTGAGAGAAATAATGGACGATTCCATGATTTTCGGCTAAAAGTACGCCTAATTATACTAAATTTCATTATTCGACCAAGGTGCCACATTCCCTTTAAAGGGAATGCGGCACCATTCCCTTTAATCACTACGTGGAAACAAAGCAAAAACATCGATAGTGGTCCAAACAATGCGTGTATTGATCTTTAAATATTAAGAAAGATGGCAACTCCACTGTACCCGTGCATGCCCTTTTTTGCCCTAACGCCTTTTATTTCACCCTAACGCACAGGGGAGGAAAGCATCATTGCTGCAGTGATGAGCCCAGAGCTCATCAGAACCATGAGGTTGTGCAAAAGTATATTTTTGCACACCCGGTTTTGGCTTCGTCCGGGGAAGCGCCCCCGGATTATGGCGGCGCCCCCGGCCGGCCAAGAAAACATCAGACCTAAACACCGCCTACCTGAAGAGGTAGGGCTCTCTGTGCGAAATCAAAACAGTTTCAAATATGAATGGTGCCCCCTTTCATCAAAGCCATCCCATGGAGAGCAAATAGACCCAATTTACCGACTCAACGCAGGGAAATGATGTCGGCGCCCCCCCTCCTGAGTGGGCGCCCCTAGGAAGCCAACGGTGCCCCCTGGGGGATGGAGGCACCCCCTTTCCCCTGAGAAGGAAGGCGCCCCCTCCCGAAAATCTTGTACAACCGCCCGAAAATGGAATCCGCCGTCCCCGAGCTGGGGGCGGCAGTCATGAGCACAGGGCGGCACGAATTAGAGCGGAAGTGATAAGTCAGGGATGGCATTCATTAGCCGATGCGATAGTGATGAGCTGGGGCCAGCATGAAACAGGGTGGCAGTGATAAGCTGGGGATAGCTCTGGTGAGGAACTGGCAGCAGATATGAGCGGGGTGCTGTTTGAATCAGAGCGGCAGTAATAAGTCAGGGTTTTTCCGATATCAGATGTATTGTCAAAGCTAACAATATTATCACCCCACCATATAGTCCGCCTCTACAATCCATTCACTGGCAGCATTAATCCTCCACCATTTGGAACTCACTACACATAAAAAGGAACCAAGATAACACGAGAAACAACACTCCCGGCTCCAGCTGCACATAAATCTAGTAGCCCTGCAGGAGTTCCATAGAGTTCCAATATTACCGAAAACGATACAAACGACCAGATGGCCGACAATGAAACGCAAAATGAAACTCCCAGATCACAAAACACCGTTCACGTCTATTATGACGCCGCTTCGCCTCGTTCCTTTCAGCACAACCACCAATTCCGTTTCGAATCTATCCGTACGCCACATATTAGTGTTGCTGTGATTTATGACGGTTCGGGACGGCAAAACACACACAACTTAACCCTCCCCCTCATACCACGCAACGCAAGACGCGCCTCGCAAGCAGTCACAGCGTATAAGCGTATAAGCATTCGCGCCCCGTTCCCGCATAATCACGGCATTTCCCGATATGCCTTCAATACGGCCTGACTTTGACCTTTATGACCCCGTTTGACGCTGAAAATATTGAGGTAGATCAATGAAATTTTGATATCATGTAGGTCGTTAACGCCTACACAAACCCCGAGCGCGCCTTTTCTACCCATCTTTGATTCCGCGATCCCAGCGGAGAGGGGGCACTTTCGGACCCTCTCCACCGTGCGTTGACGCCGGACCCCTCTCCACCGAGCATGCTCAGCAGGTTTTGAGACTTATATTAACCCTCGGCCCGTTAGGGGGTGCTTGAACACCCTTCGAGGTCTTCCGGTGGCACGAAAAAACGTCGGCGCGAAGCGACACAGTACTTGTCACACCTTATCATTGATCAATTCCGCAACTTTTCCTGAAATTTTAAGGTTGCGTCATCTCAGGTCAGGCCACCAGTGCAGGTAAAGTGACCTCACCTCCAAAAATGTTTAAGTTGGCGTAAGTAAGAAAAGGGTGAATCTATCGAATTCAAACTTGTACCATATAATTGGCCCAAAAAGTACTAATAAATTTATTCCGGGATTTTTCCCATCGATGACCTAGGGACAGGTACAAATCATGACCTCTCCATTGAAAATGCATGGGGAAAACGGAAATTTGCCGAAACATTCCTCTATGTCTGTAGACGCCGCTTGGAATACCTTCGGATTCCCCAAATCGTAGTATCCTAGACCTCTTTACTGGTTCATGCTGCAAGTTTAGACATGTTACCTCTGAGAGTTCATCTGGGGCTTCCTAAGCAGGTTTTAAGACTTGACTCAATTGCTTTGCAGGAAATGTTGATAAAACTCGTATTTTGATACTATTTTTTATTGCTATTGTGAGTTCATTGATATGCATATTGACTATGCTAGGCTGGATGGTGATTTTGACCTAGCCTTAGATCAGGTCATTTTTATGCTTTGGCCTAGTATAGTCATATTATACATCATTTGATGATTCGCCGTAACGAGAGGAAACGAATTGTGCCTAAAAATGATTCTAGCTCAACTCTGCCAGACGCTAGAGACCAGAAACTGTTCTCTAACATACCACCTTCTTTGACCTGTCATGTTCTCAATATTGACCTGAGGCAAGAAGTGACCAATGTAGCTTCTTTATGAATTTTTATGAGGTATCCACCAGTCTTTGCGTGTTTTTGCTATTCCGCATAGGAGCCGAGTTCAAAGGGAGTGTTTGAACATTTCCCCCAGTCGAAGTCGAAATTGGCTCAGAGGCCCATGGGGGCGAGTGCTAATGATTTCGCAGGAAATGGCGATAGAGGCTTCATTTTGATACTGATATGTTTTGATCGTGATTACAAGCCGATAAATATGCATATTGAATAGTTTTAGTCCGCATGTATCCCTGTGTTTTTGGGGAAAATGATTAAAGTTGTCCTGCTATTGGGCTTGTGAAGAGGCATGTTGTAAGCTTTGTCTCGGGGGAGGGGCTCTAGAGCTGGTCGAGGGAAAAATCCCCAATGGCTTGTCTCAGGGAGTCAGGAAATCTGGCGTGGGTGGAATCTGGTAGGAGGGTTTTTGGGTCTCCAAAATCAGCTTAGGAGCCCGTGCTAGTTAAGGGGACCCAGACAAGGGCCCCCGACGAGCTCATTTGCCCTCAGTGCCAACACAGGGTTCTCAAGACCAGCGTGGGGTGCCTACCTATTCAAACGGTTTCTAAATAAGCTCAGAGACCCAAAACTAACCCAGGGGTCCAATTTTCAACTCATGGGGCCCAGAAACTCTGAGGGGACCCTGCAGCAGCTCAGGAGGTCCATAAAAGTAACAGGGCCAGACTAGCTGGGTGCCTCGACGAACTAGTGCCCAGATACGCACAACGGGCCCCAAACAATCTGAAGGGACCTATATCAGTTAAACGAAAACGATACCAACCCAGGGGACCCTGACCAGCTTAAGGGACACTAATCCAGCTTGGGGCTCAGAGCTCAGAGCTCCAGCTTTTAGCTCAGAGGGCCCAGGACCTGTTGAGGGGGCCCTATAGCAATAAAGGGGCCCGAAAAGCTCAATAGGCTTCAGCAGCGACATATATGTAGGTTTCAAGTTCAGTGTGAGGGCCTGGTTTTAAAGCGGTCCCAGATCAGCTGAGGGGACTCGATATAAACTCAGGGAAATCACCAAAACTCAGGGGACCAGGCCCGCAGAGGCTCTGCGGCCTATGAGGCTCAGGTTAGCGTCAATCGGGTATTTCAGAACGGAGCCGTTAGCCAAGACAACTGTGACAACTGTGAACGACACCTCAGTTTTCGCCATGACCGAAGATAACTGTATTATTTGCTCAGCGTGCTTCAGTTAGTGTCAGTGGGTGGTTCCAGCATTTTCTACCGAGGTACCAGTCGTTAGCTGACCCGAAATATGTTTGATGGTAAACGTGAACATGTCCTCACTAGGAGGAAGCTTTCGTGAAAATAAGTATTTACAAATCCTTTTTTAAACGCGTTTTTACATTGACACTGGCCGCCTTTTGGGTGGTAAATTGGCCAGTGGCGAATCCAGGGGGGGCAAAAAGGCATTTGCCCCCCCCGCCCCAAACGGAAAAGTTTGAGGCAAAACCATGTTTTTGCCCCCAAAGCCATCGACCTCCTTCTTCCCCTACTCCTTCTTTTTTAGCTTATAAGCAAGATTTTGGTGTTTCAACTCTCAACTTCAAACAGAACCTGCTAAATTCAGTGTAAATATTGAGCCTTGGATAGGAAAAAGTATCTCGAGCCCATATTTTTACCTCGTCGCGTTTTTTTGCCTTTCGCCTAAAATACCCAAAATTCTACCGGTAAGTGATATTGGTAGCGCAGCTTCTTACTGCGTGACGTTTTTTTGCTTTTCGACTTTGGATTGCCCCTTCCAAAACCGACCGGCTAGATCCGCCACTGAAACTGGCGCCCCTCAGGTTCGGCGCCCCCAGGTTCGGCGCCCCGCGAGCCTGGGCCCCTCTTAACGAAATCCTAGATCCGTCACTGCCATATAATGCATTGATATTACCTCACCTAAATTACAGTGCAATCATTTGGGGAACAAGTTATGAATCCAGACTCTTCAAAAATTCCCCACAGATCTTGAAGCCCGTGTGTTGGAACTGGAGCCCCTAAGATTGTCGGGGCCCCTAAAGTGGTATGGGCCCCCAGTTGCTTTTGGGCCTTTTGAGTTGGTTTTGAGTCTCCTGAGAGGCTCAATGCAGGTAGCTCCTGTGCTCCTGTGGGACCGTGAGTGAGGTGCCACCCCGTGGCTGATAACTGTTGCCCCTGACTGATAGCTGCCGCCGCTTGATTGATAAACTCCGCATCTTGGCTGCTAACTGCCACCCCTTGCTGATCACTGCCGCACCTTGGTTCATAACTGCGGCCCCTGACTGATCACTGCCGCCCCTGGCTGATCACTGCCGCCCCTGTTTGATAACTGCGGCCCCCTGGCTGATAACTTCCGCCCTTGACTGATAACTGCCGCCCCTGGTTCATCACTGCCATCTCCCGGGGCAGTGAGTATCCTGCGGATATCTGGGCAGTGAGCGTTCTGGGGAGCATCCTTCTGTGGGTATCATTAACATCATGTTATATCTGAGGAGCGTTAGTTTTAATGTCATGTATTCATCCTAGTAGTCTTTCAGGTTCTACATAACGTCGAGTTTCATATTACCTATAGTCTCTGACTTTGGTATATCGTGTGGAATTGTCTGTGCCATTTTTCAGTATTTGTATTTCATTTCATTTTTTGTGTTTTATATAATCTTCTGATACAACTTTCACAACCTGACCTGTTCTACCCCTTGAGTTGTTAAAATTCGTACGAAAATGTCCTATTTGTGTATCTTATTTAATGTTATGGGCGCCGTATGACCCTAGATGTCAGCGCGCTCGAAAACCTCAAATATGATGATGGACCGTCTCACGACTGATCACTGCCGCCCCTGGTTTATCACTGCCGCCCTAATTCATGCCGCCTCTGGCTCATTGATGTTGTCCCAGGTATATTTTGACCCAAATGCGCGCCGCCCCGACTCATTGCAGCCCCCTGGTTCATCACTGCCGCCCCCTGGCTGATCACTGTCTCCCCTGGTTCATATCTGCCGCCCAGATTAATAATTGCTGCCTTGATTCACGCCGCCCCTGGCTGATCAATGCTGTCCCTGTTTTTTATTAACCCATATAAGAGCGGCCTCTGGTTAGACACTTCCTCCCTCGAATCTTCACTGCTGCCCCCCGGCTGATCACTTCCGCCTCTGGTTCATCACTGCCGAGGAGACAAGTCCGGCCGTGGCCCCCAAAACCGGTCAAACTTAGGCCCTGCTGTCCGCACAGTTTTGTCAGGAGGAATCTCTAACACTCTTCGAGGAAGCAAACAGCAGCCCACAATCGTCTAATCGTTATCTGTTTGTCAAATGGAGGAATTTTCCGAGCCGAGTAAATGGTAGACTGCTGCTGCCGTGCTTTTACTCTTTTAGTGTCAGTCAGGGGTGAAATTTGTTATCTCTTTGGGGTGTGCGAGTACCCCTAATCACAATGAGAGCACCCCAATACATGTGTCGCCCTTCGGCTCAGCATTTCTGCCCTGATTCATGCCGCCTTCGTCTTACCACTATGATAATGCCGCCCCCGGTTCATCACTACCACCCTGGTTTATGCCGCCATGGTTCATCACTGACGCCTCCCACCTATCACTGCCACCATGATTCTTGCCAACCCTGACTTATTACAGTTTTGGGAACCACTGATGCCCCGCTTGGTTGGGTGGTGTGGGCTCTGGTGAATTTTCTGGACTATGGCCGTTTAAACCTTTTTAACGGCAGAGTGATATGTGTGAAACCCGGAAGAAATGTCCTAGATTGTTTGTAGAACACCGTTCACTCAGTAGACACTGTACGCGGCTGACCTTAGGTCGTTAGAGTCAGTCGCGGATGAGGGTGAACCCGTCTGTCGCCATATTAGTGCTCCTTGCGCTGCAGTGCACCATGAGTGAAAAAAACACTCGGACAAAGAATGCGATGTTTCCATCGGTGCGCGTAGCCGAGTGGTACAGAGGATTGGCGGATCATATGAGACTGATCGGAGCGAGAGGTCCCCGGTTCGAGACTGGGAGGGCGCAGCAGTTTTGCCGCTGTCTTACTGGGAGCCGTTTTTTGCCCGTCTCAAGTATCTCAGTAGGAGGTTTTGACTGGAAAAACAAACATGGGCAAGCGAAAGAACCCCAGCCCACTAGAAAAAGGAAATGAAAAAAACCCGCGCGGTGAGCGACTCCGAGAAGAAGATTCAATGGAGGATCACGAATCAACTATCAACGACACTAAAATAGATGAACTGAAGAAATTTATAGCACAAGAACTAGTGCGAAACAGAAGAGAGGAACAGACAGCCATGGAACAGACATATATGTTAAACCTGACAAACAATTTGAATTCAAACTGACCCAAAACCCCAGGCCATTCCATTGATAAGGTAAGGGGAAATATACTCCCATATACATAATATTAATCGCCTTGGTGCTCTTCTCGGGTCCCATCCTCATTTTTTGGCGGGTTATTCGGAGTCAATTTGAATGAGAGACTATTCGCCTTACAACAATTTATGGTTATCAATCAGACAACTTATGGCAGTAAATTGATAACAGGTTAGGGGCAGGTGAACGAGTTTTAACGTGATTTCCACGCCCATGTGAGGCAATTTTGTTATTCTTAGATAGGGACGACAAAGCAAGGGAAAAACGCGACTCCTATAGCAGGCCTAGGTCGAGTTTCTTCCTCATTCAAAAGCTCTGTGAAATATAAATTGCCCAGATATCGTCTAGTTATTTTGAGATCACGTTAATAATGACGCTACCAGGGATCACCAAAGTTCATAGTTTCGAGCTTGTTTGTGTTTATATCTTTAGAACAAGACGGCAAGGAGCTTCCAGTGCCATTTCTATTTGACTCCTGAGTTAACAGGGGAAGGGAGTTGGACTGACGCCCCACGTCGCAGTGGGTGCGTAAAGAGGCCAGGTGGTGTCTGGTTGACATTCGTGGCTTTTCCCATTATTATCCCTTACACCTGACTGAATTCAGTCAGATCAAAAATTTCTTAGAGTCGTCTTCACCCTCGCCCCGGAGAGGGGGGTCTGAACACCCTTCCTCAGGTTTTTCCGACTGGGCACAAAAATGCCGGCGCGAAGCGCCGCCGTACTTGGCGCACCCTATCCGTAATTAATTCTTCAACCTTTTCTAGAATTTTACGGTTGCGCCATCTCAGGTCAGATCAACAGTACAGGTCAAGTTACCTCAACTCCAAAAAGTTTAAGATTTCATGAGTAAGAACGGTGTGAATCTGTCTTCTTAAAACTCATCACATAATGGCCCCATTAAATAGTGCAAAATAAATTCCGGGATTTTACATATCGATGACCTAGGATCAGATACAGATCATGACCTTTCCATTGGAAATGCATGGGAAAACGAAAATTGAGGGAAATTACTTTATTTCTGTTGATATCTAGTAGAATACCTTCGCATTCTCCAAATCGTAGTAGCTTAAGCCCCTCTACAGGTTCATGCTGCAAGTTTGGACCTGTGATCTCTGAGGTCATCTTGGATTGCTTAACCCTCGCCCCAGTGGGCCTCCGAGCCACCTTCGCCCTGGTGGGGAGGGGGGGGTGTTTGAACACCCCCTCGAACTCGGCCTTTATGTGGGATAGCGAAAACGTGAACGCTGGTAGATAGTTCATACAATTTCACGACGAAATTACATTAGTCGCTTTTTGGCCCACGTCAATTTTGAGGTCATGACAAGTCAAAGAAAGTGGGATTTTGAGTGGAGTTTTTGGGATCTAGCGTCTGACAGAGTTGAGTGAGAATCATTTTTTAGACACCATTTGCTTCCTCTTGTCACGGAAAATCGAATGATGAATCAAATCGGAAAATCGAACGAACCATACTAAGTCAAAACCCAAAAATGACCTGACCTTAGCTCAGGGTCACTTTTTAACCTAGCATAGTCAATATGCATATCAAAACTGGTTAGACAATAACTAATATAATTTTCATAGATCAGGCAAGAGGAGCTCATATGAAATTATGTGAGAACAACCAGAATCTATAAGTTTCCAATTGAGGAATGACTTAGTTTGACTGAGATTTGACAGATAATTCAAAAAAAAACTTTGGGGCAACAACTGAAAATACAACCAATAGTGAGACCGCTGATAGTCTGGTGAGAACATATGATGGGAAGAACAGAGGAGAAAAAAAGAGAAAAAATGACTGAGAAAAAAATGCATATGTTTTCAAATGGCAGCTCAGGTTTGGGGTCCCCAGAAGTCTAGACCTTATAAGTTGTTGCTGTGCACGTAAGAGGAGAAGACGGCCGAGCCCCCTCTCCAAGCGGGAGCGGCACAGGCTGCACCACCGAAGACGGGAGCACCCCCGGCCCCCAGCCGAGCGCAAGCCGGCCATCTGCGGAGGGACGGCAGGTAATTTGTAATACTGCTAAAAATAGTTAATATTTTCAGCATAAAATATGATAATATCCTTCCGACAAGTGAGGGTGCTGCCAAAGGGCCGCAAGAAACCTAGCGCTAATTCCCTGGCTCAGCTCCCCGGGTTCATCTCCTTGCGTTCATGTCCCGGCAGACTTCGGCCACTTTGGCGCATCAAAAGAACGGTGCGTCAGCTGATGAATGGTCCTTCACTTAGAAGATGCTCACTAAAAGGCCGCGGAAGCTAAATAAAATGTCTTTCATATAAAACAAAGTTTATGCCGTATTGTTGCCGGACGAATCTATCTAAAAATATGATTTTTATCCATTATTTCGAAACTGTCAAAAAATAAATCAATTAAGTAATGCCGATGCACTAGAAAATTCGAACTTGTTTTTTGTTTAGAATGCAGTGGGGACACACACCACCCACTCCACCCTAAATATTTCCTTGTCCAGATTTCACAGAGTTTAAAAATATCGCGAGAGGGAACCATTCGGTGACAACCCCGCCCTTCTTTGATTTTGTGCTGGCGACATAGGCGGATCCAGGGGGTACGTGCCCCCATCAACCCATGGTACCCCCTGAAATGCTCACGGTGCCCCCTAAAAGCTCGTTAGCACCCCCTAAAATGTCACTTCCCGCCCCCCCCACCCCGATGCAAACACCGGATGGCGTCCCCTCCCCCCCGATTGGCCATACTCGATCCGCCTATGGCTGGTGGGTCATTTTTGATCGGATAAGCGGATCCGGGGAGAGGGGGGGTGGCAAAATATCACATGTATGTATAGGTGGTGGAGGTGGTGACCTGGGGCTTGGGCGTGCATAGGTGAAGTGGCGGTATTTTTTAATATTTTTGCTGTCTCCGGAAAACGCTGCCTGCGGCACACTGTACCGGCACATTTTTGTGGGTTCACGCAGACAATAAATGCAAAAAAACTTTACTGAGGCCCTCAAATTTTGGCGATTCCCTCCTGATTCGCGAGTTTTGGTGGTGGGGGGTCCCTCCCCTCTTCGATGCCTGGACCCCCAAATCATGGGCAGATCCAGGAAGCAGAAATGAACTTCTAGCCATCGGCCCAGAAGTACTGTCTCCAAAGTCTAGTGCGATTCTCCTCGCTCTCCGATGAGAGGTACCACCAGAATCGAGCCGCTATCCCCCACCTAGTAGACCCCTCTACCAGTGGAGAAAATCCCGCTTGCTCATTGGTACGTGGGTACACAACGAACGATTTTCAACTCACCATTGTTAGCCGAGGTCGGAAGTTAGAAAACTAGACAAATAAGCATCGGGACTGAGTGTGATGGTTTCGGGAAATCTTCAAACTCTTGCGGGCGAAACAAGTTAGAGGAAACACAACTTTTTATTTAGACTCATTGTTCCCTATCTCAATTACTCAAATTAGACTTCAAGTGGGAAATTGTTGAATGAAAAATCGGGGGAGACAGGTCTCTTGCTCCTCCCTCCGATGTGTATGCAAACGGGTTATTGTTTAAAGAGAATTAGGGAGAATATCTAGACATCGACATAATTGCACGGAAACCCCTCATTTTGTTTCTCATATCTTGGTCCGTAAATCTGCATAAGCCTTGGTGAGGTGCATCTCGTTGGTATTACATATGCAAACATATTTTTAAGAATATGCCTTCCATTCTGGTCATCGTCAGCCCGAGAAACGCCCCCCCCAGTAAAAATTCAGTGACGACGCCCCTGGGTGCAGAACAAACGCAATCAGATCAACTCGCCCTCCTCACCAGATTTAACACATTTGAGCTTAACGCAGATTGCCCGTGAGCCGTCACTTTGTCTGTGGTAGTGTAGTTAGGAGAAACGGTCAGTCCGCGATTTATCGGAAGTTTAATTTGAAAACCACCAAATCCTCGATAGCTTTAAAATTAATATAAGTATTAGTAAAGACGCATTTAAATACCAGTCAGCATCCCAATGGCTATAAGCGAATTATACACACACTGAAAGAGCCCAGACACGCTGGAAAATAAAATTTAACTATGACTAGAATGCTTCTTTAGACTCTTTTAAAACGTATCTATACGACAATCAGTACAGTAACACAAGCGTCATACATGTTTATTGAACATGCAACCCCTGTATCATTTAAATAATTCATGCAAATCTGCATTATTTACATGTCACCAATACTACTAAGATCTCACCACAAATTACTTGCAGGATATTACATTGAACAACTCAGGTACACGCTTCGTTTGAATCCACCCGAGATGGATGCCTTGCTCGTGAAAGATCGAGTAGACTAAGCTTCACATAGATATCACATTCCTGGAATTTTAGTACGCATCGACTGCAATGGACATTCCGCGCCCATGTCTAAACCATTTAAAACAATAGGTGTTGGTTCAGGCATGAGAAAAATCGGCAGCAGTTCATGCTTTGGTAAAATAACCTACAATACTTTCCAGAGTGCAATGTAAATCGTGCATTACGTCACTGGTAAGACACAAAACAGCACAGACACCAAACATAAAAACGTGACTTGATCCGAATTATAATTTCGCTGACAGGTTATCACACGACATGACCACCAGAGATAAAGTGACATTAACCCGCGCGGGGCTGGGGGTAAATTTTACCCCCCCCTCGCGAATTTTTGCGATATCTTAAAAACGGCGGGGCCAAGCGCCGCCAAATTTTCAGTACCTTTTTTGACATAAATTTCACACATTTCTGCCAAATAAAAATAAAATCGGTTGAAAACTTTTTGAGAAATAAGCAAAAATGTGACGTCACTACAGGCGATTTTTGTACCAAAATCGTGCAATGTTTAAAGAGCTGCTGAAGCTACAGTTCTGAACTGATTTCCAATTTTCTTGCATCAAACGATAGGCATTATTGTGGTCTTCAAAATGGCTATCTCGGATTTTCAAAATTTTAGTTTTGGAAAAAAACATTTTTAAAATTTTTTTTTGAAAAAGTTACAAAATGTCTAAAATTTTCAAGATTTTTCAAAAACCGGAGTTAATTTGGTAAAACACCATACAGTGCATATGCATGACAAATTTTGAGTCTCTAGCTTTATAACTTTAGCCTGGAGAGCTGCGAAAGCTCAGCGACTCACGCTCTGATTTTTAGGGCTGATCAATACTGTCTTTATTTAGTGAATCATAGTGACCCAGGATGACCCAGGATGACCTCGTACACGCTTTACACTACTTTTATAGTGTTCCTGAGACAAAACAGGTCCAAAATCATGTGTCATTTGGCAAAAAGTATGAACTTAAAAAGTTGACCTCTGATGACCTACCTTGACCCCGGCTGTGCAAATTGAGACCAGAGTATTTCAGATATGATTCTCTGAACATCATAGCTGAATTCTGCATGCAAAATGGCTCAAAAACATGTATCGCATGACCACATTTGGATACAAAAATATGGTGACCTTTAGTGACCTCATCTTGACCTGACCCGGTCATGCCACCAGCCTAACGGTCTCAAAGCACCTTGCTGCATTCAATTGAAGGCTTTCCATGAAGTATGAAGCTCATAGCTTCCATTGCCTGATCTCCGTAGCATTGCAACCTCAAAAACCACGCTTTTGACAGCTGACCTCAGTTTGACCTTGACCTTGACCTCAAACTTAAAATAAAGTACATGTTTTTAGTTGTTCGTGATGAGATCTTTCGATTTGCGTTTGAATTTTCCAAATCAGACCATTAGTTCGGGAGATAACAGGGGGTAAAATTTACACCCCCAGCCCCGCGCGTTCGGCTGGAGACCTCAGCCCCGCGCGGGTTAAACTTCACACGCGCATTGACGGGGGAGGGGCGGGTACCCCCTCGGTTATTTTTAAGGTAACATAAAACGCCGGCGCGTAGCGCCGCCGTACTTGGCATACCTTTTCTCTGATCATTTTCAAAACCTTCGTCAACATTTCAAGATTAGGTCATCTCAGGTCGGGTCACCAGTACAGGTCAAGCGACCACATCAAAAAAGGTTTAAAATAGCATAAGTCAGAACAGGATAAATTTATTTGATTGAAACTCATTCAGATAGCGAGCCCACCGAGTGCTCTAAAATATGCTCCGGCATTTTTTACATCGATGACCTAAGGTCAGGTACGAGCCATGACCTCTCCATTAGATTTACTTGGGGAAATGGTTTTAACTAATAACTTAGTAATGGATGGTGATAGAGTATTCATTTTAAAAGCATTAAACCTGTCTTTGCGGTTCCATGATATGAATTTTGACTTAAATTGACTTTGACCTGACCTCAGATCAGGTCAAATCCTTGATTTGACCTAATAAATCATTCGATTCGGCTGGCCGCGAGGATTACAACAAGATAAATTGTTTTGCTCTAATATTTTCCATAGAGAATTGGATGGGCTACCCAACGCCGTTTACAGTTTTTGCTATCTTGCGTGATTCTCGAGATCTTAGGGGAGGGGGTACCCGCCCACCGTCAAAGCGAAGGTGGCTCAGACCCCCGTCAAAGCAAAGATGGCTCACACCCTCGTCAATGCGCGTGCTAATATTGATCTAGAATACAACGGCAGAATTTCACATCCGGAATCCTCACAGAAGTCTCCTAGTGCGAGCACCCGACAAAACTCGTGCTCTCTTAGCTTTTAGAAAAGCTTGAACACTCGGCACAAAATCTGTATGCAATACCAATAGGGTATTTAATCAAGTTCACTTTGCGCTTCTCTATTGCTTCATGTTTTCCACCGCCCAAAGCCATCGTTCAACTCTCAACTGCAATGTATAGCACAAATAGCAAAATAGTATAGCTGTCTTGTCTTGGGGTGTGAGGACCAAAATTAAGAAAGCACTTTGAATCATTATGAAAATATTTCTTACCATTTCCACCACTTTGCTTCACGCCCATCAGGTGTCCATGACAAAAGTTGACTTCGATGACGTCTGCTCGAGACTTGGTTTGCACACGGCTTGCTGCCGTTGCGTCGTCACCTTTTGAGAGCCGGAAAACCTGGGAACACAATACAAAAGCATGGGATGATGCACATTAGCACGCAACAGAATAAGATAAATAAAAAATGGGCAGCTACATAGGCGGATCCACGGGGAAGGGGGCCCATGCCCCCCACCGACCCTTTGGCGCCCCCTGAAATAGTCACAGCGCCCTCCTGAAAGGTCGAGGGAGCCCCCTTGAAATGTCGCTTCTCCCCAGGATGCTAAAATCGGCGCCCACCGACAGGATTTGGCGCCCACCTCATAGGTTTTGCCGGTCAAAACTGGCGCCCCTAGCCTGGATGGCGCCCCCCGGGAAGGTGCCCCCCCATAGGAAATCCTGGATCCGCCTATGGGCAGCCACAATATTTTCGTTTCGAGAGGGCACTTCAGCCGCGGGGCAACATTTTAGCATGTGACTGCCATTACATATGCTGTGGCTAATCATTCATGACACACTGATTTGTAGAATGATTGGACTAGAATAGAATAGCTTAACCCCAAGGGCTCTAATCATGAGGGTTTGGATACCACAGACCGCACCATGACTTATACACAATTTGAAGGTCATCATATCTTAAAGCATACATCACAAGAAGGAAAGTTATCGGGTACAGAGGACTGATCTTACCTGCGATCCAAATTTCCTCTGTCCTTGGGATGAGCTATTCTAGGCACTTCTGATGATCTGCCTCTGGTGTTGGTGAGGTGGTTGCTGGGAGGTGGGACTTGGCGTCCAGCATGGGTGTACAACGCTGATCCACCTCTGGTGTTGGTGAGGTTGCTGCTGGGAGGTGGGACTTGGCGTCCAGCATGGGCGTACAGCGCTGATCCGCCTCTGGCATTGGTGTGGCGAGTACTGGGAGGTGGGACTAGGAATCCAGCTGGGTCGTACCACATCATTCCACCTCTGATGTTGAAGATGTGGCTGCTGGAGACCGAAGCTGAGCTCTGGGAACGAAATTAAATAACTTCAAATATTGTTTTGAATAGGTTTGTGACACATTACATTTTTTATTCACTTCTGACTCAGTTACACTTCAAATTTTCTATACTCATCCCCTGTGATAGTAACAAGGAGCCCAAATTGGACAGGTTTTGGTCCCATCAGGTTGAAGTTTGACTGTTCCCCTTACTTTTTATGGTGGCAACGCTTAGGGCTGAAACAGTGCCGAAAATCGAAAGCATCACAAAGCATCATTATTATTGACAGAACAAGGAAGTTAAGAAAAGTAAGACAGATAAAAAGTACCACTGAATCCTGTTTCTGTGTGATATATTATGGAAATGCAAGTGTTTTTAATACTGGCATCAATGATAATTCATTTAAAAATACTCCTTGGAATTTGAATTCAAACAAAGAAATAAGGCAGGAAAACCACATTATAGAAATGTAGGTAACCCCATTGAAGGCAATGCTGCCCCAGTCACATAATTTCCTCTCAATTTTGGGCAGAATTTGAGCTGCCCAAATCACCTTGTCTAGTTTCATGCCGAGTTCTGCTGCCATGCAAATAGTTTAACATGTAATCTGAGCTTGTTGGGCTTAAATTGAATTCAAACTTCCGACAAGCATCAAACTTTGAATAGATCCCCGGCACATAAAATAGGCACATAAAAGAGGCATAACTTTACACATCTGATCTTTAGTGTGTTGTTATTATAGAATTGTAATAAGTGATTGCCTGTGTTTGTGGTTCTGGTGCTGAAGGTAAAGGGGCCAAATAATACTAATTGGTTGGACAAAAGTACTTTTAAGCAAAACACGAAGTTTTAAGTCTCTAAAAAGTTCAGCCACAGAAAAAATGTAGGTAGGGAATTTGGTAGAAAGCGTAAGCTGATACATCAGCAAAAATTATGTGTGAGAGCCTTATCTTACCTGTGATCCTGCAATCCTGTCTGTGATTCTGTGATTCTGTCGGTGTCTGTGATTCTGTAACGGCTGCTCACACGCGCGGCAGCCGCAGATATTTCAAGTGGTTTTACCGTTTGCTCCTACCACTACTGGAAAATCGCAGAACAACACAATAATATATAATAGAACAACACAGATGAGGGATGAGGGTGATACAGAGGGGGAGGCAAAAAACGCCCCCCCCAGTGATCTAGAGAGAGAAACGTACACTGCTCTGTTGTAAGCTTATGGAACCTTCTTTGACCTATGCTGACCTCAATATTGACTTGACATAAAAATTCTTTGTATACAATCTCGTCGTCTTGTCAAGAGCTTTCGAACGCCGCCCGTAATTTTTCCTAGCTTTCGTGGGAAATGAGATAAGGAGAGGGGGGCGAAAAACGCCCCCCCCAGCGGGGCGGGTCATGCCAGGGACCCCAGCGGTGCGTGTGTTAAGTTTGCTTGCATTATTGTATGTTTCGTAAATTAGTTGAAATTGTTTGCCTGACGGTAATAAAACGCTACAAACGTTTGTGTTCTTTTGCTGCTAGTATTCGAAGCGATTTATTTAAATTATCCTTTCCAGGGCATTTTATATGACCCTTCTATAAAGGGTCACCTGACCCTGTTTTCGAGGGTCACATCGTACATAAATGAAGGGTCAACTGACCCTGAATCGGCGAGTTCCATGGTTATTTGGCAAATCAAGTGACCCGTCTTTAAAGAGTCATATGACCCCCTTAGTCCTGGTGACTTTCCTCTGCGGTGTCGATGAACACCGAAAAAGATAGGAAACTTTTACAGGGTCACATTACGCCGCTCCGGGAGTAAACTCTTCTTTCCCAACCTAACCTAACCTAACCTAACCTAACCTAACCTAACCTAACCTAACCTAACCTAACCTAACCTAACCTAACCTAACCTAGCCTAGCCTAGCCTAGCCTAGCCTAACCTAACCTAACCTAACCTAACCTAGCCTAGCCTAGCCTAGCCTAACCTAACCTAGCCTAGCCTAACCTAGCCTAACCTAACCAACCTAACCTAACCTAACCCAATCCCAACCTAACCTAACCTAACCTAACCTAACCTAACCTAACCTAACCTAACCTAACCTAACCTGCTGCTGCTGCTGCTGCTGCTGCTGCTGCTGCTGCTGCTGCTGCTTTTCACATAACTTGATTAATGAAATTAGACGATTTTTCTCGCTAGTGAATACCGGCCTGATGGAGCATGGGCAGCAGTATATCGCCACATGACTCTCTCAGACACAGGCTCACGTTAGCAGGAAAAGGGATATTTACATTTCTTGACCCTTTGTTAAAGATTCATAAACATCTAGACGGCATAAGGCATGCAAACACTTAGCAGTTTGGTATCTCTTGGAAAAGAGAGAAACTTGCAATAAGTACGCAAGACACTGATATTTTTGTAGCAGTCTAATCAACTACAGAATTTCGTGCTTTCCGTATTTTGTAGTAGTTGAATAGGACAATAAAAATATAACAGTATATGTAAATATAAAGAAATCCGGATATAAAAAGCACTGGTGGTTGTATGTTCAGACACAGGTTCTCGTCAGAATTATGTAGTAATTATAAAAAATTAGTCATAGTGTAGCCAGACCTCGAATTGAGCTTTACAAAAATGCTTCTTAGAAGGTATTGTTTGAAAAAGAGGATGTCGTGACAATGATCTTGAAACTTCTAACCTAATAGTAATGCCGACAATACAGCAAAACTAGACCTCGCTGGAGTATCTCAATCGGTTATTTGTATATTTTTCTTATTATATATTTTATTATTTTACTTGACTGCAGCTAAAATGCTAGCGGCTAGCGATAATAACTTATTTAGCACTGGTACACGTGGTACTAGATCGGTGTAATGACTCCAAAATGTTCTATTTAACTCAGCCCGATGTTATATTACTATAAATGCCTCGCTTGAATTATGTATTGGAGATATATGTACAATAATATAATATAATATAATAATAGTATAAACACACACACATACACACACGTATATATACATGTATATATATATATATATACATATATATATATATATATTTATATTTTATATCTTATATATATATATATATCTTACATATTTTATATCTTATATATACAATAAAATATATATATATATATTTTTTTATACTTATATGTATATATACGTGTGTGTATGTGTGTGTGTTTATACTATTATTATATTATATTATATTATTGTACATATATCTCCATTACATAATTCGAGCGAGGCATTTATAGTAAGATAACATCGGGCTGAGTTAAATAGAACATTTTTGAGTCATTACACCGATCTAGTAACACGTGTACCAGTGCTAAATAAGTTATTATCGTTAGCATTTTAGCTGCAGTCAAGCAAAAACAAAATAAAAACATAAATATACAAATAAGCGATTAAGATACATCAGCGAATTTTCTGCTTTTAACGAAAAGCTAGTGTTTGGCTATAATAGAAAAGTCTGTTACACAATTACTGGTCTGGTTTTGTTGCACTGTCGGCATTACTCTTAAGTTAGAGGTAGCAGGATCGTTGTCGTTACGACATCCTTCTTTAATAATTCACTTTAAAAGGCGTTTTTGTGAAGCTCAAATCGAGGTCTGGCTACAAAATGACAGAATTTTTTATATTAACTACATGATTCTGATGAAGGGCTGTGCCCGAATATACAATCTTCAGTGCTTTTTACATTTGCTTTCGAGGGGATAGGCCAGTGAACACCTTATCAATTTATCATTATACTCGTCGCCGCAGCACTCCAAAACCTATCACCATTTAAAAAAAGCTGACTGATTAAAACAAACAACCCCCCCCCGATCGACAATCCTGGATTCGCCTATGACCGGCGGTAACGACGAATGGCGCTCCACCGACAGTAGCGAGGAGTGGCGCTTGGATGGTCCGAGGCACCGTCGGTAACGAAGAATGGTACTCGGAGGGTCCGAGGCACCGGCAGGGAGAGGGGGACGAATTGAGACCTTACCTCCAATGTCGAGTCTGGTTGACTGGCTCCACGGTTAGTAGAGACACTACTGGCCCTTCGTCCCCGGCGCAACCCCGACATCGTAGAGAGAGAAATGTACATACACTGATTTTCGGGAGGAAGGCGCTTCTCCCGAAAATCTTGCACACCGGTCCGAAAATGGAATCTGCTGTCCCTGAGCTGGGAACGGCAGTCGTGAGCCCAGGCGGCACGAATTGGAGCGAAAGTGATAAGCCAGGGGGCGTTATTCAATAGCCGAGGCGGTAGCGATGAGTTGGAGGCGTCATGGAACAGGGTGACAGTGATAATTCGAGGATATTACTGGTGGGCCACTGTCAGCAGTGATGAGCCAGGTGCTGTTTGAATCAGGACGGCAGTGATGAGTCAGGTGCTGTTATGAATTAGGACGGCAGTGATAGGCAGGAGACGGCAGTGGATTAACCAAGGCGGCATAAATCAGGGTGCTAGTAGTGAACCGGGGGCGGCATGAATCAGGGCAGCAATGCTGAGCCGGGGGGCGACGCACGTATTAGGGGTAGTCATTATGATTTGGTGTGCTCGCTCACCCCAAATAGATAGAACATTTTACCCCTGGCTGACACTAAAACAGTAAAAGCACGGAAGCAGCAGTCTACCATTTACTCGGTTTGGAGAATTCCTCCAATAGGCAAACAGACGATTAGACGATATTTGGCTGCTGTTTGCTTTCTAGAATGGTGTTACAGATTCCTGCTGACAAAACTGTGCTGACAGCAGGACTTAAGTTTGGCTGGTTTTGGAGGGCCATGGTCTCCTCGGCAGTGAAAAACCAGGGACCGCAGTGATCAGCAGGGAGGGGGAGAGAGAGAGCAGCGAGGATTCGAGGGAGGAAGTGTCTAACCAGAGCCGGCTCATAATATATGGGTTGATTAAAAAAACGGGGACTGTATTGATTAGCCAGGGGCGGCGTAAATCAGGGCAGTAGTGATTAATCAGGGCGGCAGTGATGAACCAGGGGAGACACTGATCAGCCAGTGGGCAGGAGTGATGAACCAGGGGCGGCAGTGATCAGCCGGGAGAAGGTCCACCATCATATTGGTGTTTTAGGGTGCACCGATATCTAGGGTCCTACGGCGCCCATAGCACTAAATCAAATACGTAAATAGGACATTTCCGCACGAGCTTCCACAAGTCAGGTGGTAAAACAGGTCAGGTTGTGAATATTGTATCAGAAGATTATATAAAAAGAAATTAATTAAATACATAAAATACAATATAAATACTGAAAAAATGACTTCAGCACTTTTACAAGACATACTAAGGTCACCGACTAGGTAAAATGAAAATTGACGTGATGTAAAAACTGAAATACTATTAGAATGAATATATGACATTAAAACTAACGCGCCTCAGATATGACATGATGCTAGTGATATTCACAGAAGCATGCTCCCCCACAACGCTTACAGTCCAGATATCCCCAGGATGCTCACTGCCCCGGGAGACGGCAGTGACGAACCAGGGGTGACAGTGATTAGCCAAGGGCGGCAGCTATCAGTCAGGGGGCGGCAGTCATCCGTCAGGGGGCGGCAGTGATCGGCCAGGGGGTAGTTATCAGTCAGGGGGAAGTTATCCGTCAGGGGGCGGCAGTGATCAGCCAGGGGGCGGCAATATCAGTTAGGTGGCGGCAGTTATCAGCCAGGGGCGGCAGTGCTTAGGCAAGGGCGGCAGTTATCAGCCAGGGGGTGGTATTTATCAGCCAGTGGGCGGCAGTTATCAGTCAGGGGGCGGCACTGATCAGCCAGGAGCGGCAGTGTTCAGCCAGGGGGTCGCAGTTACCAGCTAGGGAGCGGCAGTATCAGTCAGGGGACGGCAGCGATCAGCCAGGGGGCGGCAGTAATCAACCAGGGGGCGGCAGTTATCAGTCAGGGGGCGGAAGCGATCAGCCAGGGGGCGGCCGTGATAAGCTAGGGGCGGCATTTAGCAGTCAGGGGCGGTACTTATCCGTCAGGGGCGGCAGTGATCAGGCAGGGTCGGCAGTTATCAGCCAGGGGCCGGCAGTTATCAGTCAGGGGGCGGCAGTTATAAGTCAGATGACGGCGGTAATCAGCCAGGGGGCGGAATTTAATGAACCACGTGCGACAGCGATTAGCCAAGGGGGCGACTGTGACGAACCATGGGCGGCAGAGATCAGCCGGGGGCGGCAGTGTGACCAGGGGCGGCAGTGACCAGCAATCTGATCAGTGATGAGCCAAAGGCAGCAGTAATCATCCGGGGGGGCGGCAGTGATTAACTGTTGGTGGCAGTGGCGGCACAAATCATGGCAGAAGTGATGAGATAGGGATGGCACTGTTCAGAGCAGCGGTGATAAGCCAGGGGCGGCACATGTATTGGGGGTGCTCAACACATGATTGGGGGTGCTCAAATTAGGATTGGGGGTGCTCAGGCACCCCCAAAGAGATAGAAAATTACACCCCTGCACAAATCCAAATGATGGAACTGCTGCATGTCTTGGTTACGGGTTCCTTATCCCTTCTACCATAGATGCTGAAGAAGACAATTTTTGTCGAAATGCGTTCATCTGCCTGCTGTATTGGTGTAAGTAATAAAAGATGCTTAGTTTGGATTTAAGACCGGACACTCAACCACCCATGCAGCCTATATTTTGAAAGAGGTCACCCATTGCTTCACGAAGCGTGGTAGCCCAGTTTATGCATGCTTTTTTACGCCAGTAAGGACTTTGATCATGTTTGCCACTCAAAACTCGTCGTTCTCAATGATATTCGTCCTATATTTTGGAAGCTGCTAGGGCCAAAAGTGTTTCTGTAATACAACTGATGATTATAAGAACGGCACCAAACAGGGATTTTGATACATTTGGAATCAACACGTACACTTGCATCAGATACAAGGAAAAACGCAAGAAAGACCCCAATTCCATGTGGTCTTTTCAATTTCTGATACATTGGCTGAAGCAGCGCGTAGAGGCTGATCAGGGCGCCCTCAATATCCACTTCATTAGTGGCGGCGGACTTCTCGGTCAATATGTCTCAGTCCACCACAATCAGCCTGAGCGCTCGATAGCGCCACCTATTGTATCCACCCACACAGTAAGTGGAGAGACGGAGGTACTCCATGAAGAGTTTCAGGAGCAGCGACTACAGTGTCAGCTTCAAGGGTGCAGCCAGGGGAGGCACAGGGGACAAGTGCCCCCCCCGGGGGCCCCCGACCGTTGAGTGCTGAGCCCCCGTTTTGCCTCTGCCCTTCGGTGTACAGTGCCCTGCGCCGCTGAGTCTGAATATGATAATGAGTCTGAATATGATAATGAGTCTGAATATGATAATGAGTCTGAATATGATAATGAGTCTGAATATGATAATGAGTCTGAATATGATAATGAGTCTGAATATGATAATGAGTCTGAATATGATAATGAGTCTGAATATGATAATGAGTCTGACTATGATAATGAGTCTGACTATGATAATGAGTCTGAATATGATAATGAGTCTGAATATGATAATGAGTCTGAATATGATAATGAGTCTGAATATGATAATGAGTCTGAATATGATAATGAGTCTGAATATGATCATGAGTCTGAATATGATAATGAGTCTTAATATGATAATAGTCTGAATATGATAATGAGTCTGAATATGATAATGAGTCTGAACATGATAATGAGTCTGACTATGATAATGAGTCTGAATATGATAATGAGTCTGAATATGATAATGAGTTGAAATGATAATGAGTCTGAATATGATAATGAGTTTGACTATGATAATGAGTCTGACTATGATAATGAGTCTGAATATGATAATGAGTCTGAATATGATAATGAGTCGAATATGATAATGAGTCTGAATATGATAATGAGTCTGAATATGATAATGAGTTGAATATGATAATGAGTCTGAATATGATAATGAGTTTGAATATGATAATGAGTCTGACTATGATAATGAGTCTGACTATGATAATGAGTCTGAATATGATAATGAGTCTGAATATGATAATGAGTCTGAATATAATAATGAGTCTGAATATGATAGGACCACACGTACCCATCAGAACCCTGCTGTGGCAATTTCGTGCTTTTTATTGTCAACTAGAGAAGCTGTTGCGTTTCAAGGCCCTGAGAGCAGTCGGGATGCATAATCGTAGTGCAGGGTCATTCCAGGACATATAGTCCAGGCCAGTTCACTATCACCCTTCAGACTGCCAATTTTGTAATTTTATAAATTTTGTACTCAAGGCTCCCTATGCAAAGTAAAAACTTGGAACCGTTTTCAGGTTGCAAGTTCAAAGAGGTCACCAGATAGAGGTCATGAAGTTTTAATGTCAACGCAAGCATTGAAGGTGTAACAATTTTGCATCATAAGAGTGGCTAATATAAATTAATTAGAATGAATATCAATTAACCCACGCCCCACCGGGTGCGGCGCCATATTCGCCCCACCGGGTGCAGCGCCATATTCGCCCCACCGGGTGCAGCGCCATATTCGCCCCACCGGGTGCGGCGCCATATTCGCCCCACCGGGTGCGGCGCCATATTCGCCCCACCGGGTGCAGCGCCATATTCGCCCCACCGGGTCTGGCGCCATATTCACCCCACCGGGGAGGCTCTAACTCCGAAAATATGGGGGTTAGTGCAACTCTGCACAGTGCATTAAAAAGTTCGAGTAGATTCAGTCAGAATTTACTTCACATGTTTAAGCGCTCAGAGGTTTGACCTCCAGAGGTCAAATTTGGTCACGATAGGCTATTGCCACTCAAATATGCAATGCTCAAGAAACCTGGACATAGCTGTTATGCCATTAGAGTTATTGAGATCTGGTAAAAGCAATTGATAGGAAAATTCCAGGGCTTTCTTCGCTATGTGGAATAAAATGACCGGCCAATGATTTGATCTCTAGAGGGCTCCTCGTGACCTGACATGACCTGAGGTCACGAAAGGTCAGAAAGTGACTGCTGTATATCAAATGAAAGCCAGTGATGGCACATACATGACGACGTTTAATTCAGCTCTCTTGCTTGGTTAGGTCAAAATTTATCGTCAAAATGCGTTTTTTGAACCCTGGTGACCTGTGATGACCTCAGATAGGTCAAAGGGAAAATATCACCCCTGGAATCTGTGGAAGGGTGCCCACGAATGATTTTTTGGAGCAATCTGAGAACAATATCCCTCTTATCGTCAAGCAGAATACACGAATACACGCTCATTAAAATGAATTATCGAAACGATTCGGGTCACAAGGAAATATTTTGAGAGTCTATTGCGTCATAGCTAATTTCACCTCTACGGTCTGCGTTTGCGCTGCCCCATGATGGGTGATGACCATTCAAGTCTTCAAGTGGTAATAAAGGACCGTCTACTTGTCTAAATAGTTGCGCAAGATCCCTATCCGTTGGATCAGGATCGCTGGGAAACTTGTATATGGAAATCACCGTCAATTTGAAGTGTTGTATTTTTAAGCTAATAGCTACACAGTCCAATGGCGTTACCAAACGCACATGACTGTGTGGGATGCTATTTCCTATAAGGATGGCTGTACCTCTTTCCAGGGGCGTAGGAACGGTTTGAAAAGTGAGGGGCCAACATTAAAGGGAGCCCACCTCAAGGGGGGCCCAGCCCACGGGGCCCATGATTACAGGGTTTGTTAAGATTAAGGAAATGTCAGTGAGGGGGCCTTTCTTGTGCTGGCCATTATGTGTCTTCAGGGGATCAACACCCCATTTGGGGGAGAGGGGGGTCGTTAATAAAACCTAGAAGCGCTAGTGTTAAAAATGTTTCCAATTTTTGGAGTTGGGTGGCTCATTACTGTTGCTGTCGCTGAAGACGATTACGCTTCGGCGTTCGAAAGTGTTGAAGGGGAGTACTCTGGGTGGGCGGGGGTGGCAACGGTGCAACTTGACCGGGATTTCCTGGTTGAATATCATCATCATCCGAGTCAGCCTTAGTCTTATCAACAAAGTTTCCCTCGTCGTCGATATCATACTTCTCTAATGTAACAGGCTTGTTCCAACGGTCCTTAAGTCCGTATCCTTCGATGTAATCCTTCGTCGATGTATGTAATATGTTATTCGAACATTATACCACTGTTGCTCGTCCAAGGCATCCACAATGAAGTAAACATAGCCGGAATGCATGTTCTGCAGTTTGGACTGATCCTGATATGGGTATCGTATAAACAAACGATTACTTCGATCGGTATGACCGGAAACAAAGCATTTTGGGCTTGATATATTTTGTTACCTTCTTAGGGCGATAACCATGGCATTTGGTTAAAGGATGTTGACGAAGCTGCTCATAACTCATATTAGAACCGGGATAATAGTCAACGAAAGACATCAAACGCCAAGGGTAGGTCTCCTCGTTCTTGCCAATCTTGAATAGTTCTACCTTAAATCCATTGAACTTAACACGCTGATATTGGGAAAAGGTAAGTGCGTGGTGTGGGTCGAGCTTATTCGTAGCAATCGGGAACTTGTGGACGTCTGTTGTATTCTCGAAAAAAATTCTTCTCCAAAGAAACAAACTTCTGACGAATAAAACGAGATTTCTTCGGCCATTTATTACGGCGGTAGCGATATGACCGCCTATAAGGCACACGTCTCGTACTCAGGCGGCGGGAACTCATGTATGGGCGACCACGACGCCGTCTCGGTCGGGGAATACCACGCGGTTGTTTCCACATGATGCACGTTCCAACGATCACCAGAGAGTTTTGACCTATCAGAAGCGAAGTTGGCAAACACAATGACCGGCTTGGGCTCAAACATCGTTTTTATACCCGGATATTTGTCGGTCACGATAAATCCATTTTTTAACATTTCAAGGGTTTGATACGAAAAGTGTTCGGCGTTGGAGCGTACAACATCAATCACAATACCACGGATGTCATCAGACAACAACATACAGACATCCTTAGCCGCAGTTACCCCATCCAAAAGTTCAAACATATAAACAATATGCAGATATAGCGCCAAAAACGTTTTCCCAATGTTTCCCCCTTCGTTGTGTACCCAAAGAATTTGACGTCCGTCCTGATGCATTAACTCGCGCAAGATTTCCTTTTGCCAAGGACGGAGAGGCTTTTCTCGCAGGAGAACAGCTCTCCGCCTCGCTTCTTCACGGTTCTTTATTTGGTTGACGGTTGAATCGATGTTTGTTTTGTGTGTGATGTAGGCAGGTGCTGATTTCACGAGGTCCCTTTCTTCTCCTTTTACTAATTTCCGGACCACCTCCTCGATGTTTAATTTCCTTTTGGCAGGCTGAGTATTGGGAATATCCTGTCCCTGCTCAGCCGACCAGTCTCTAAGAGTCCAAATGCCAGTATCTTCTTTGGTACAGTAGCGATAATTATCCCGCGATAATTATTCCTGTTAATTCTCCAATTTTTCAATATTCTAAGGATTGTAGATACTGCCCAGGGCTGCCAAGTTCTTTTCAGCAGAAAAGGACCAAACCGAGTTAGAAGCAGGGCAAAAAGGGTCCAAATTTCATTTTTACTAAAACAGCCAAATAAATATCACAGAAGTCAGATTTGAGGCTAAAACGACCCCTCAAAGTAATCATAGACTCACAGAAAAACAACTTGTATCGCTGTTTAAAACTAATTTTTGACGGTTTGATCTTGATTCGACTCTTTTTTTAACGCACTACCTATTTAACCTTCGTCCCACCGGGGAACAACGATGGCCTCCTAAGTTTTTTTCTTCAAAATTACAGAAATACGATGAGGTGCAGCACCGTGGTTGAGGGGTCTACTTCTCAGTCCATCATTTTCCCACCCTCGCGAACAATTTTTACCCCGGGCCACAATAGGTCAGGTCACCAGACAAGGTCAACCAAGGTAACCTCACTTCAATTTCTGAGTTCTACATTAGCTACATCTCTAATCCGATCAATTTTTTTGTATTTTTGTATCATTTTTTACTAAGGCCACTGATTTGAAAATTTATACACTTGATGACCCTTCCGTGGTTTGCAAAATGTATATCCGGAATTGTTTTATTTGATGACTTGAGGTCAGGTCACAAGGTGACCTCTCCCATAGAAAAAGCATGGACAAAGCGATCTTATGATCTTAAAGTCACAAAAATAGTTGAAATGCTCCAATTTCTCTGAAAACCTTCTTGGCCACCCTTTCACGGATTCCAGGGGCGATATTTTCCCTTTGACCAATCTGAGGTCATCACAGGTCACCAGGGATCAAAAACAGTATTTTGATGCACTTTTTAACCTCATCAAGCTAGAGCGCTAAATTAAACATCATCGTGTTTGTCTCGTCAATGGCTTCCATTTGATATACGGCAATATCGCTTTCTGACCTTTCGTGACCTCAGGTCATGTTAGGTCAGGGGTGCTCTCTGGAGGTCAAACAATTGGCGGGAGGTCATTATGTTCCACATAGCAGAGAAAGCCCTGGCATTTTCCTATCAAGCGTACTATAGTACATTTCGATAGCTCGAATGGCATGAGAGCCATGCCCAAGTTTTTTAAGCATTTTAGTAGAAATAGCCTATCGTGACCAAACTTGACGTCTGGAGGTCAAACCATTCACCTGAGCGCCTAAACATGTAACTAAAATCATCATCATCATCATCATGTATTTCTCACACTTCCACACAAATGAGGTGGCTTTTAAAGTGTTGTCGCAATGAGTATGAAGTGATTATAAACTATGGAAGGAGATGGTAAGAATGAGGAAAGGTGAGGATCAAGAGGATGGGATTCTACCTGGAGGGGTCGCTGCAGCCACAGGCGCATGCGCTCACAGCCTCCAGGTAGAGTAAGGATAAGGATAAGGATTAGGTTCCGGTAAAAAAAAACACCACACACAATCGCACACTCACTTCGAACACTTCAACTAAAATAATATGAGGCTGAAAATGTACGATTCTTCGGCTTCGTTTTCATTTCGTCTTCGATCTGGTAAATTTCGTTGTTTGTGCTCCATCATGTCTGTGACATCGTTGCCTTGCTTCACTGTTGTTCAATTGTTGCATATTTTTTTCTTTTCTTTAATCTCCGGTGCTGATGTTCTCTTTCACAAAACTTGTTTTTTATTGTTCTCTAAAATTAGCCATCCTGAAATATTTCAATATTCCCCCGCAGAAATTCTTTTCTTGAAGGAGCTTTTAAAAACACGTGAAACGCAACAAAAAATCAAGGAGAAAGATTAGCGACGAAACGAGGATGTTAGGCCAAAAAATGATTAGTTACTTCTTATTTTTATCTTCTTCTAGCTTGCACCAGAGACGGTCGAGGCGAATGAAAATTAGTACATAATGTAGCCAAAAGAATGTATCCTTAACCTGTATGGTATCATTGCTAATTTTGAATTAGAACAGGAGTATTTTCATATTTTCAAAGAGCACTGAAAACACGTCCACTCCCTTTCGCTGAAAGAACTGAACTGATATTTATTTGTCCAACGACCATTTATTTGTCCATCATATTTATTTGTCCAACGACATATTTGAGGAAAAATAATAGAGATCGGCGCAAAAGCCAGATGGCTTAAATCTTGGCGCCTCTCTCTTACACACTGACACACGCATGACACTAAGTCAAATACACTTTCACCAACACACATATTCATGAGAACAGGTGACCATGATTTGTCACCGCTGGGTGAGGGACCACTGCCAAGAACAGACACAATTTTAGAGATTTTAGAAATTTTACAAATCTTAGAAATTTTATAAATCCCGCCACTGCTGCAAATTAACTACTCAGAAAATATCTTGGAGCTCGTTAGAAATGTTTGAAATGCTGATGCGACTGGCGCATCCTGGCTCTTACGTAAACAAGTACCATGAAGAGGAATACTTACCTGTTCAGCTTTGCGAATTAATCTAAAGTCTGTTTGAATGATAGCTGACATTATTGCAAAAAGCTTATCTCTGTGGTGCTGAAATGTTCTGCATTTCAGAATGAAATTTTCACTTGTTTCGTTTTTATGGTCACATAAACATTTCGGAGATTCAGTTAGTTGAAATTTGAAAAGGTGAGATTTTAGGCTGGACATGCCCAGTCTTAGTCAAGTCAAAGCCTTTTTATAAGGCGTTCTGTGCATAGCACCTTTGCCCGCCTCTAAAGGAGTGTGTGGGAGAATTTTAGAATTTTGCGTGAGGGCAACCGTTAGTCTGTTAAAGCAATGGGAGTTATTTCAAGTAATGGGTTGCAAGATGTTTCAGCTTGCCAATGGACGGTCGTGGCAATGGCATAGCCATGCCAAGGGAGTTCTTTTTATAAAATTAGGCCCGCAGAGTGCGAAGGTTATCTGTGTGGTTGAAGACCTTAAATTTAGAATTTGGAATTTAGAATTTAGAATTTTGTGTGTCAGCTACTGATGTCGGCTTGTCTACGTTACTCGAAATCCTCCGTTAAATCAATAATTTTCATACTTTAGAAACTGCGCTAAACACCTGGCCAGGGTGCCGCGAATTTACCCTGCAACCCGGAGGTGAGGTTGCAGCTCCCCTCTCCGGCTGGGCAGCCGCCGCGCAGAGAAAAAGAGAAGTGTGAGAGGACAGTTAGATTGTTAGTAAGAGTATGAGTGTGGTTAGCGTAGAGCCGCAGTGAAAGGTATCACTGCGGTGAAGAGATATAACCTACTTTAACCTAACCTGATTTCAAAGCTAGCCTAACATAACCTATCCTTAGCCTACAATATACCATTTAAAGGTTAAACAACTATCGCTTAAATTTTGCAGGGGATCGTCTATGGCATGAATGGTTAATTGGAAAATAGGCAAGTCCTACTTTGGGGGTGCACCATCCACCCTCCATCATATATACTGGAAGGGGTGATTTTATAGAAACTTCTCTAGCCCAGAGTCCTTTAGAAATGTAAAGATTTTTTTAAGTAGCTCAGGATGGTCGTTACCGAGCAGAGATTTTAGGTCTACAGGGATGTTTTGGATTCGGCAGTAATCTAGCATGGGTTGCCGATGGGTATCGTGCTGGGGACAATTGATGAGAATGTGATAGGGATTCTCCATTGCGTCGCAGGTACCACAGGTACCCGCGTTCCAATAGGCATTTAATTTTGTGTGTCCATTTCTGAGTCTGGTTAGAATAACCTCGCGCCGGCGACTCTTTTGGTTGGAACTGGGCCAGTAGCCGATGTTAGGCCTGATATAGAATAGGTGGGCGCTGTGGTTTGTGGTCCAGTTATTTTGAATTTGCTCCCGGATACTGTCCTGGAGGAGAGCTTTGCTATCATCTCCAGACCACATTAAGGGTGCGATCTCTCTAAGTTCTAGGGACTGTTTTGCCTGCTCATAGGCCTTTTCATTCCCTTTAATTTTACAGTGGCCCGGGATCAATGAAAAGAGACATCAGGGGTATCATCGATATCTTTCTGAATATCTGCTATAACGTGGTGGCTGGGGTTAACTACGTTACTGACGGCCTGCAGGACAGATTTAAAGTCTGAACAGATGACGGCTGAGTTGATATTTTGGGTTCTGGTTATGGCTAATGCATCTAGGATGGCAACAGCCTCGGCTGTGAAGATAGAGCAGTTGTCCGGAAGTCTTTTCTGTAGGCAAATATTTTGCCCCCAGATGCCGAGGCCTACTTTTTCGCCTATTTCCCAGTCTTAGTTTTGTGTAATGTATTTCCCAATTTGGTACCTAACTGTAGAATTTGGGTGAATGGGGACTTCCGAAATGCTTATCAATACGACAGTTCAATATTTTTAGCACGTCTCAGATGTAATTGATACTGGGAGCTGGTTCCATAGTTTAGTCGTTGCTGGGGCAAAATATTTTTGGTAGGCAGTAGTTCTGGTATTTTAGGTCGCGAGATAAGTGGATACCTAGGTGTTTGTGGGATGATTGTTTGGTAATTTCCTCGCCTTCAAAATATAGTTTTGGAGCCTCTAGATTACTCTTGAATGAAAAGGTCTGTTGTATAGTTTTCGATGGGTTGTAAGATATAGCCCACTCTTGTCCGTACTTTTCTATTGTATACAGGTCGCTTTGGAGAGATGTTTCAGTTCTGATAATGTCGTCGTCAGTATGTGTGGCGTAAAGAGACGTGTCGTCGACAAAGAAAAGAGCGTCATTTGTCGTCTTGTTAGAAAGGTCGTTCAAATACATCATAATGAAGTCACACGACCTTTCTAATGCACTTTGCAGATTTGCGCTAACACCCATATTTTCGGAGTTAGAAAGGGGCTCATCAATGCCCTCGATGGGGCGAAGGTGACGCCAGACCCTTAGTGGGGCGCGGATTAAAAAGAAGTTAGGAGTGCCCCTCTAATCCCGCGTAGCTACCAAATGATTTTATCCACATAAGCAGAAAATTTGTTAGCATCATCAATTATCTTGGCTGCACCAATCCCCGCTAATAGTTGATATGTTTCCTGCTTTTCCAACTGTGAATTTTTGCTCTTCAACAGTGGTGGATCTAGGGTATTGGTTAGCGGGAAGGAGAGGGTGGAGCCTCAGAGGGCGCACTTAGCCATCGACCTTCCACCCAAAGGGCGCCTATATTATTGCATCCTTCGCGTTCGGTTTTTGGTGGTTGTCATTTTTTTGGATCGTGTTTTTACTGAGTTCTGTCCCTCCCTCCCACTGGTATAGCAGTTTTTCTGATGCTCTGTTCCTTTATTGGTGTCAGAACATCTTATTCAAGCCCTGAAAAGGCCAAGAGAAGCCATAATTATACAAGAGACAAACCAAAAAGAGCTTAAGTGCCAGCTGCTAGAAAAAGGACCAAAGGAGGTCAGACTCCTAGAGAGGGCCAACCGAAAAAAATCGCGCGGCCGAACACGACAAAAAGCCCAAATTCGAAATATTTAGCCACAAAATGGCCAGCGTGGCAGCCCTGATTCTGCCGCAATTTATTTGAAATGAATAAACTATTTTCTTATTTTTCTTTAAGAGCATAGCAAGGTAAGCAGGTTCCTGAAGTATCGAACACATGTGGCTTATAGTCTAAATAGAGATTTATGTACATACCTACTATGGTGTGTGGCTGTCGCTGTCCAAATCATCTAGGAATTGTAGTGCAAAAATAAGTTCCTAATGTTTTTTCTTCTTTTTTTTCATTGACGGCCCGAGGGCCCTATATTTAACCGTCACTTGGCAGTCGAGGATCACATAACAACGCAATCAGGAATCACGAACAATACAAAATCCGCGACAAAATTCAGATACGGGTATCGATGGCGCAGTTTCACACCTAGACACAAAACACCGATATACACGCGATCAGGACATATGAACACACACACACACACACACACACACACACACACACACACACACACACACACACACACACACACACACACACACACACACACACACACACACACACACACCAGCACCTTCAGACCGATTATTTAATTAGATTCACCCGCGTGTATTGTTGTGATGAAGAAGCTGGTTAAGATAACTACTATTTTTTCAATATCTGAATGAGGCCTCCCCATTTTTTTTCGAAAAATTCCGAGTTACCTTTTAGTCTGCTTGCAGTTTGCTCTTTTTCGGCCTCTGTTTTTAGAATGTTCATAAAGTAAGTTACTTCGGGTTTCACAGTGTTATTACGAGCTTTGTTGATGACCTATTTTGCTAAAGTGACGATTAATTTCTGGATCGGACTTAACTCATGTAAAAAGAACCAGGACTGTGCGGTCCTTGGAAGCGGTATACCATACCTGCGTTCCAAATTGTTTTTTATATCATGGATAAATTTTTGTACGAGTTTTTGAATTTTTGAATAAGTTGCTAATTCTTGGGGCTTATCGACGCACCAACTGTCAGGGTCATATGGCGTCTCCAACTCTTTCCCTGTTAGAAGGGTTTCTCGGGAGTCAGCTTAATGATTCTGACGAAGGGCTGGCTGAATATATAATATTTCCCAATTTACAACATCAAGGAATCGATGGGAAAGGCCAACTAACAACTTATCAACTTACCGAAAAAAACATACAGCGATCTCACTATAACTTTTATTTACCTATGCTACCACCACAATAATAAATAAATAGGCTAAGCACTTCGCAACACCACGCCAGCAACCAGTCTGACGCGCTGTGACTACATCGGGTTCCGCCTAATCCACGAACGAGCTCTGGGCGCTGACAACTGACCGCGTGTGAAATGAGAGCATCGTGCAATCCCCCGGTACTAGCTGGGCTTCCGGTCGGTTAGAACACGATGTTTGATTGATTGTAGGCTATCTCCAGCGTTGTGATTAGTTGGTGCTGAGGCTGCTTTGCCGGGATTTCCCGTAACTACGCGCTTTGTTTCGTTTTTGCACGATGGAGTAGACAGTCACTGGTGGAAAGTTTTAACACAATATTTGTGCATTGCCAATTTGGGATGAGCAATAGAACGAAATTGTTACTGTCAGGTGGTGTTCTGTCTCATTTTCGTCAGGTTGAGTTTGTTCAATTTTGGGTCATCTGTCTATTTCACTGTGGGGCCAATTTCCGGGCACTGGGGGGCATTTCGGCCGACTGGGGGCAAATGGCCCCCCAGTTAACATGTTAAAAGGCCTGCCTGGTGGGAAGTGGGCGACATTGCGGCTTGAAAAGCATGATTGAAGTGGACGAGGACGGGTCGGATTTTCCATGCCCGATCATGGTTGGGATCAGAGCGAGCAGATGCCTGCTGGTTGTTGTGCGATGGAAGAACCTATCCCTGGGCATGCCGTTGGAAACCAGAGGAACACTTACATCAGGATTTACATTCCAGTACATTTTTTATACTTGGCAGGATGTGGTAGGACATGACAAGAATTACGCCAAAAGAATGCTCGCATCTCTGCTCCCGCAAAAAATCGCTCACATCTCTTCCGTGCTTGTGTCGAAGGGCTTCCCACTCTGTCCCATATAAAGCATCGACTGTGGGATGATGATCTTTTCAAGCAGGGGGTCAAACTGAGAGACCTGATGGAAAATATTTAGCGGTTCTGGCGAGCTGTCTCCAAAGTCAACCATGACTTCCCCAAGTCCAGAAACGGGATCCAGAATGACGACATCAGGGCATCTCTTCGACCACCTGGCTGCCCCTAAGGTCTCCTCCATCGCCCTAGTTTTGACCTCTTTACTCATACTCATTTATTTCTTCATTTACACAACAAAAACATCATTCAAGGTGCAAGCCCTATTTGTGCAAAAGCGCCGAAGCACTTGAATCAAGCCACCTCTCGGGTGTCAACGCTGCAAGCACGGTAGCGCCGCCGCAGGTCTCACCGCCCACGCCCCGCCCCCGCACGGGCCACGCGCCACGCCGGGCCAGCCGAACGGTCGGCCGCGCATGACAGGGGCATCTGGATCGTCGATAACCACATCAACAAGACCACCATTCTCTTCAGCAGCATCAAGGCGGATCATGTCCTCGTCGTCGACGCCCGGAAGAGCCTCCTCGTCGGATTCCTCAGCGTCAAGCATCTGCAGTCTTTCTTGCTGAGACACTGGGAAACGCCGGCTTCGTTTCTCCGGCATTTTACTGGCAAAATTGTTACGAAATGTAACCTTCGAAAATCGTTGTCAACCGTCCGTACACCACTGCATCCCTCTTCAAACTATTCCGCTCTCCTGCCAAATTTTCTACTAGTTGCCACACCACCGCCTAAATATGCCTTCATAAAGGTATTCTTATGGCACCTCTGCAGCTATTGGCTACCCGCCCACTGTGGCGCACGTGCACTAGCCCGTTTCAAATATCAAAAGTTTTCAGAATTCGTTAGGTCAGCAATTTTTCCCATGATTTGGTATATTTCTAGTCGATTGACAACAATTTTGCCCCAGTTTGTTCAGAAATAAGGTTGCCTATATTAGCTTCAAAATTCCATGTTTTCGGATTCGCCATTGGTTTTATGGGCAGTACCGGCGTTGCAGTCGCCGATGCCATGGGCCCTGTTTCTCAGGTTGTCATTTCTTTCGAGCGCAAATTGTCGAAAGGGTTATATCCTGTGTAGTACATTGCCTATTTTACGGACGTTGTGGGAAGTATTCCTCAGTAGGAAAGTGAGGGGAATGGTCCCTGAAGAACGCTCTTTGATAAATATGTAGGCAGATCGATAGAGTGTCTGACATATGTTTTAGTAAATTAACATGGTGCAACATTCGCTGGGAAAGGAGGACGAGCATGCAGAAATCTCCTGTGAGAGAGTCGGGAATACCTGCTCAGTCCTCATATCATTTAGTTTTAAGGCAATACATATACGATCCAATTATATTTGCAAGCGATTCGTCTCCCTCACAAGTCACAAGCGAAGTGAAAGCAGAGACGATACAAGTTTGCGCTTTTCGGCATGCTTTCACTTCGCTGACTCCCTGACTAGTTGTACATCTTGACTATATTCCAGGAACATATTTGCACTACCTTTTAACAGAAACCACACTTATACCTCACTTGAGTATCTCACATGCATGTCACGTCTTGATTTCAGGCGTAATCACATAGCACGCTTTCCTACTATAGCGTGCTCATCGGTGCCTTTTCTAAACTCCGTCAGGCGCGCCCTGCGATGCTCTTCTGCTTGCAGCAGGGACTAAAACTAACGATCATCTTTGACAGCGCCAAAAAAAAACTGTTTAAGGCCTCTTCCCGATACGTCATTAGTGACTTTGATCGATCGGACAAGCCCCTCGTGAAGCTGCAAGTCTTTGTGAGAGGCTCAACATTTTGGATGTGCCGACAACCATGCATGGCCAGCGGATGTGAGGTCAAAAAGAAGCCACGAAGACTCGTCCACCATGTTAGCCAGCTGGCTTGTTTCATCGAGGACAACATCAGTAGGGTCCGTCACAGCTACTCTGGGTGTCGCCACTAGTTTCTCACTAATCTTAATCTCCTGCTCTTCAGAAACCTCTACGCTGAATAAACTCAACACGACGACTGGTAGCTTTAGATACCACAAGTGTCGTCGCAACACCTTGATGGCAGCTTCCACTTCCTCACGGTCTACGTACTTGTATGTGACCAGCGTTCGGTATAGTTGGAGGTCATTTGCTGGTGCATCTGCTGCGACAGGTGCTTGAAGTCTGAGCTCGGCGACCTCTGGTCGCCGAGCTCAGCATGATAGCTTTTGGTCTTGTACGTCCCCGAGGCACACGGTTCGTGAAGGTTCATGGTTCATGTTCACGGTTCATTCCATCAAGCCCGCTGGGTGGCAAGCGTAGGTTTTGAAGTGTCATAAGCCTCTGAACTTCAGTTCCAATGTTAACATCATTTGCTTTGCAGTGTTTGATGTGCCTAACTTTTCACAGGAAATTTGAAAAAATACAATGTATGTAGATAACAGAGAATAATGCTGTGCCATATCTACGTGTAGCCTCGTTTCTAATAGGATTGGAAGGATTCCACTGACGCATCCCTCGCTATTACTGTACATACAGCGTCAATCACCTGTTCCCTTTGAGGATAGTTAGTTGTGACATTGGTACAGTTGGTGCGGTTTCAGAATCATGGCGGTGCCGATTCCATGGGGTCTGATTCTATTTTTTGTTCCGGTTCTGCACTGCATCAAAATGTACCTGTTCGCCGACCAGATAGGCTACGAAAAATATCTAACACACGAGCTTCACTGCATAGCTCTGTTAATCGTGCTTGTGTAGGCCAGAGCGCCTGTCGCAGCACATGCACCAGCAAATGACCTCTAACTATACCGAACGCTGTTCACGTGCAATCGCACGTAGACCGTGGGGTAGAGGAAGCTACCATCAAGGTGCTGCGACGACACGGGGGTTTTAAAGCTCCCGTTCGTGTTGAGTTTATTCAGCGTAGAGGTTTCTGAAGAGCAGAAGGTTAAGATTAGTGCGAAACTAGTGGCGACACCCAGAGTAGCTGCGACGGACCACTCCCCCACTGATGTTGTCCTCGACGAAACAAGCCAGCTGGCTGACATGGTGGACGAGTCTTCGTGGCGTCTTTTTTACATCTATACATATATATTTCGGAATACACACGGGTTAAAAAGGAAGAAGACATGATGATGCAAAAAGATAAAACCGTAGATGATGTTTACAAAAAGAAACACGATATAAATACCACACGGTCCAGAAGGCTAGGGGCCGCGTACAGGCGCAGGCGGGCCAGTGCGAAGCGAGCGGCAGACAGAGATACTGCGACCAAACGCAGGACAGCACCCAAAAAGGTGACCGCGGGACAGCGTCAGTGCGCCGGGAATCAACGATGAGGCGGGTAGCCAGGCGCATACACAATACAGTGCACGATGTAGTGTAGAAAAAAGAAAGAAAGGAGAAAATGCTAGAAAGATAAAACATTAAATAACGTAAAATAAAGTCAATTTACCACAGATCGCATACAGGCTACGTAGCAGAAACCCCTAGGTGTTGAGAAAAAATGCGCACCGATTTTTGGAGTACAGCTCCTCTGCCCAAGGCAGAGATCCGCCAGTCGGACTTTTTGACCTCACATCCGCTGGCCATGCATGGTTGTCGGCACGTCCAAAATGTTGATCCTCTCACAAAGACTTGCGGCTTCATTAGGGGCTTGTCCGATCGATCAAAGTCACTAATGACGTATCGGGAAGAGGCCTTATACAGTTTTTTGGAGCTGTCAAAGATGATAGTTAGTTTTAGTCCCTACTGCAAGAAGAGCATCGCAGGGCGCGCCTGACGGAGTTTAGAAAAGGCAGCGATGAGCACACTATAGAAGGAAAGCGTGCTATGTGATGACGCCTGAAATCAAGACGTGACATGCATGTGAGATACTCACGTAAGGTATAAGTGTGGTTTCTGTTAAAAGGTAGTGCAAATATGTTCCTGGAATATAGTCAAGATGAACAACTAGGCAGAGAGTCAGCGAAGTGAAAGCATACCGAAAAGTGCAAACTTGTATCGTCTCTGCTTTCACTTCGCTTGTGACTTGTGAGGGAGACGAATCGCTTGCAAATATAATTGGATCGTATATGTATTGCCTTAAAACTAAATGATATGAGGACTGAGGAGGTATTCCCGACTCTCTCACAAGAGATTTCTGCATGCTCGTCCTCCTTTCGCAGCGAATATTGCACCATGTTAATTTACTGAAACATATGTCAGACACTCTATCGATCTGCCAACATATTTACCAAAGAGCGTTCTTCAGGGACCATTCCCCTCCCTTTCCTACTTAGGAATACTTCCCACAACGTCCGTAAAATAGGCAATGTACAACACAGCATGCATCCCTATAGAAAATTTGCGCTGGAAAGAAATGACAACCTGAGAAACAGGGCCCATGGCATCGGCGACTGCAACGCCTGTACTGCCCATAACACCAATGGCGAATCCGAAAACATGAAATTTTGAAGCTAATATAGGCAACCTTATTTCTGAACAAACTGGGGCAAAATTGTTGTCAATCGACTAGAAATAAACCAAATCATGGGAAAAGTTGCTGACCTAACAAATTCTGAAAACTTTTTGAAATTTGAAACGGCCTAACGTGCACTGTCAGCTTACAGGCTTCCGTCACAATACTCAATGCATACAACAACATGCGCAGATCTCGTAGCTCGAGGACGAATGGGTCGCTGGTGACCCACTAATTCAACTCACGCTGAGGAGCAGTGCTGTAATCTGAGATGCTGTCACTGCTTTGTGGTATAAAGTTAAGGTCATGATACTACTATCATTAAAATTTCAGGACATTCCTGCAAAAAAAGCTGTGAGAGAGGACTTTGCATTTTCAGCTATTATCCTTCTTATTTCCCTTTAGCTATTATCCCTTTTCAGCTATACCCTGTCCGTCGATAGGAATGCTCCGTTTTCATCATGGGGTCTCCGTTGTCACGTATAGCAATTCAACGGATCGAAAACAGAGCAGAAGTGAAAACAAACTATCACTGTTTTTATTCTCACTCCCACTTAGCGATGGGAAGAGGCATTTGTAACTGCCAAGAGCACATGCCGTCAGAGCGAGTATGGGTCACAAATGACCCATTCGTCCCGAAGCAGTTAAATCTTTACATTTAGAGCCTCTTAAGCTTTTTAGCCAGTATTCTGGGCGGATATAGCCTAGATGCTGAAAGCGCCCTATAAACCCCAAAACACACACACACACACACCCCCCACACACACACACACACACACACACACACACACACACACACACACACACACACACACACACACACATTAGCTAGTATTCTGAAACACAGTATTGAAGGTAAAGGCACATCATAAAGCCTCTATCCCAAGACACAGATAAGTTCAACAGCTAAGAGAAATAGTTACTTAATAATTAGTTACCAGAGTTTTGTAAATGCAATTAACCTCCTAAGTATCTTTCAATGATGCTAAGAGCATACTAATCCGAAGAGGTTTGGCAACCCGAACCACTATTAATCAAATATAAATTGTCGACTATTCTTGCAAACCTTATGAAATAATATACAGGTAAGGATGCCAAAACATTTGTTTAACCAAAACAGCATCAAATAGATAAATCCACCAGCCAGTAAATATGGTACTAACATTGACTTCTTGCAGGTAAAAGTACCCAACACTGGCATGAGCCAAGCCTTACCGTACATTAAATAACTTAATCGCTATGCCCTACTGGGCTTACGCAGTTACTCAGGAACTGTCCTAAAAAGCCCCAGTATCAACAAGGCTGCACTGTTAATTCTCCCTGTAACATTTATGTGTTAAAGGTCATCACAATGTGTTAAAGGTCATCACAATGTGTTAAAGGTCATCACATACATGAAACTGACTGACCAACAAATAAGACTAATGCCGTCTGTTCCTATCTTCTAATTACTGACATTTTCTGACTGAAAAACAACGTTTTATGATAGATCCTTCGAGTACTTTTTAACAAACTATGATGCCACGGCGGATAGAGTTCATTTTTTACTGCATCGCCACTGCACAATACCAGCCCCCTCAAACAGCAAGCGCAGACCACCGGCTGTGAGGTCCCACCGCGTAGCATATAACATGGGAAAATTAAATGATTGAATATACAGATTTTTGCAAAAGGAGGCTCAGAATCGAAAATGAAATGCTTCTTCATTGCATTTGGGATACATTTGATTACTGTGTATTCTCACAAATTCGTAAGCGGGAAGTGCAATTAGCAGCAGTTTAACACACGGCTGAATGGTGAAGGAATTCCTCCACGCCCGTGTGACGTCACTTGGGCGTGGAGGAATCCCTCTTGAACGTACCTTTAAGTAAAGATATCCTGGCACAATACTACCTGAACCAATACCTGCCGAAGATAATATCAGTAGAAAAGCGACAAAACTCACTAAATCTTCAAAATCGCGCAGTGTCGCTATGCCTTTGTTTGCACTGTTACTTCTTTGTTTCAACAGAGGTTAAAATACGTCTCTTCTCGTGCATATATGTCTCCCTCGGGTCTTCAATGGTTTTCTACAAAATTCCCAGAGTGACGAAACTTTTGCGTCAGATAGGTCACGTGACCTAAATATGAGGTGATCTGGGCTTCTGATTGGTCATTTGTGATTTCTTTAAACTCTTATATTTCTGTTCAAAACTAGTTTTTGAATGTAGTTTTTTTAAATAATTTTTGTCTTCAATAGTTGTAGAGTTTTACATCACTGTTTAGAACAGAAGTGACCTATTTCTTAGAGAAATTGACAACCTTAGCCGAGGGTACGACATTTAAGCGATAGTGAGGTGTATCGATAAGTCGTCTAGAAATGTTGACTTTGAGAGTGATTTTAAGGCATTTGCAGTGCGAATTGGAAAAAATGAGAAGAGGGCTCCTAAAACAACTTTTTGTGACCTTTTGATCTAGCTAATAAAAAATCTTGCATATCTCAGCCTGCTTAACAAGGCCTAATTCGCAGTGTCTGGGCGCTATATGGCCTTGCCAGGCTGGTGCGCCCCTATAAGCCCAAATTTTTTTTTTTTTTTTTTTTTTTTTTTTTTTTTTTTTTTTTTTTTTTTTTTTTTTTTCCCCCCAAAAAAATCCTTTAACTAACTAATTCGCATGTGGAATTAATTCCATTTCTAACTTTATGGGACAATCATTTTGTTTGAAATAATAATCTTAAGCATTTAAACACTTCTTTATTTTAAAACCCTGTGCTTGGGCCACCAAGCGCGAAGTCAGGTTTTTCGTCACGGAGGCAATAAAGATATTTTAAAAGTAAGAGGTACCATACGCAAATCCAGGGGGCAAAGGGGGGCACGTGCCCCTCAATCGACCCTTTGTAGCCCCTGAAATGGTCACGGTGCCCCCTGAAAGGTCGATGGCGCCCCCTGAAATGTCACTTCCCTCCCTCAGGATACGAAAATCGGCGCCCCCCGATTGGATTTTGCACCCACTTGATAGGTTTTTCCGGTCAAAAGTGGCGCCCCTTGGTTTGGATGGCGTCCCCCGGGAAGGCCCCCACCGATCGGCAATCTTTGATCTGCCTATGTGGGGCTTAGGCGGATCCAGGGGGAAGGGAGTATGCTCCCCCGATCGACCCTCGGCGCCCCCGGGAATGGTCACAGCTCCCCTGAAAGGTCGATGGCGCCCCCTCCCTGAAATGTCGCTTCGCAACCCCACCCCCAGGATGCGAAAATCGGTACCCATCGATAGGATTTTGCGCCCACCTGATAGGTTTTTCCGGTCAAAAGTGGCGCCCCCTGGTCCGAATGGTGCCCCCGTTAAGGTGCCCTCCCCCATCGGAAATCCTGGATCCGCCTATGCTCGATGGGCACCGATTTTCCCACACTGGGGGGAGGGTGGTAAGCGATATTTCAGGGCGCGCCAATCGGCCTTGCAGGGGGTGTCAAGACCATTTCAGGGGGTGCCAAGGGTTCATCGGGGGGGGCACCTATCCCCCTTTGCCCCCCTGGATCCGCGTATGGGGTGGGAAGCGACATTTCAAGGGGCGACACACAAGATACCTTTACTTAAGGTGCCATCAACCTTTTAGGGGTACCGCGACCATTTTAGGGGATGCCCAGGGTCGATGGGGAGGGAGGTACCTGCCCCCTTGGCACCCTGGATCCGCGTATGATTGACCAAGCTTTCAAAACACCTTTTCCGCTTGTCTGAATTCCCCCTGCCATGGAGCATCACGGATTTGCCTCCACAAACAGCAACAAACATCAGAGGACGCGATCCTACCACAAACAGCTACAAACATCAGTGGACGCAACCCTACTTCAAACAGTCACAAACATCAGAGGACGCGATCCCACCACAAACAGCTGAAGGAAGAGCACCCGCCTGGCAAGGACAAAGAGAAGCTTTTCATCCAGGGTGGTGGAACCGCTCATGTGGAGGCCCATCTCTGATACAGCTTACACGCTTCTAATCAGCGCAGGGAAATGGGACTGGGCAGGACGGCCCAAGTTACCCAGGCTGCTTTTGTGTTGGCTCAAGTTTGCAGCCTGCCAAAGTGGAGATGTTTGGGGGCAGGTGGTAGATAGAGTTAGGGTTGGGCGGAGTGTAGACTGCAGCGGGCTGATTGCCACTCTCCGCCGTATGCTCAGTTGACGCGACGGCGGTGTTATCGCGCCGTCGCGCGCTATCGGGGCTCGCGCTTATTCGACAAGTGTGGCCGCCGGCGTCCAGTGTGCGGGTCAGTGGCTCCGGGGCACGTAGTCGATACGCGGCCGCTGCCATACGGGGCTCGCCATCACCTGTCAGGTACTGTGCTGGATTCTCAAGCATTTCTGGGGCGTGGTGGTGTGGTGGTAAGCGTGTTGGCTTTCCAACACCTGGCTTCAAGGCCCGGGTCGGCCACAAGCAGGCGGCCGACCCGAGAAAGCAGCAGCAGCTGGTTCCCAACAAACCTTTCCAACAGCGAGAGTTGGTGGCACCGTAGAACCTTCACAGTTGGTGCGTCAATGAGCCCCAGGGATTATTACTACCCCAAGCATTTGGCTCATCTGAGTCCATCTTATCATGGAGGTTCGTGCTACAACTAACTGCAAGCGCAGTACAATGAACCTGTAGTGACGGTGTTGGACGCGAAATTTGCTCAAGGGGAACTCTTCCCTCTCAGGGAGGGTGACCCGCAATGGACGACATTCGGCCAGACAGAAATGTGCAGCAGGGTCACTTGAAGGCGGATTTCTAAAAAATAATCACTTTTGAAACTCATGCACTTCGACTTTGACAAATCTAAGCACGCATTCAGTATAGAGATACATGTCTTCTCAATGATTCTAAGCGATAGACAAGGCTTAAAAGGAGGAACATATCCAGGCACTATTAAAGTGCGTAACCGTCTGCTACTCTGAGCCGAGTTCGAACCATGTCTGCTGACACATGATGTCACAGTGGACAAAAATGGGTCAAATTCAGACCCATCTAGAGAACCCTATAACTCGGTTACCATGGGAGTTAGAAAAACCAACGACATAAATGTGTTTGTCTTGACCCAAGGATTCAAATGATGTGCAACATGACCTTTAAAGTTCACTTTTTTACTTTGACTTTAGGTCAGGATCACATAATTTTATCTAGCTCTGGATCGCAGGTCAAGTTCAAATGATGCCCTTTAAAAGTCATTTTACATATCACTCAAATCCTTGGATTATGCTCATTACTATCGAACCAAATCTAAGACTGTATCTTGTTTTGTCCAAAGTTATGGACATGAACAATTTCAAAAACCATGACAATTGGTGGCATCTGGTGAGCTTGAAAGTGACCTCGGTGACCGATCTACGTTAGGGAAAAATATGCAATTGCCTCCCCCCCACTGAAAATTGGTTGGCAAACATGATTTTTTGCCCTCCCTCTCTAAACGAGTGCAGAGAGCAGTTCTTCGCAAAGCTAAAAAGTGTCAAAGAAAAGTAGAGGGTGATTTATAGTACGTTGCGGCTGTGCTAACAAAGAGAACAGAGGTATTCTATTAAGTACACCTTCCAAAAGAAGAAGAGTAGGAGAGAGCTTCTTTCAGGGCGCGCGGTGTATTGCAGGGCTTATCAAATGGAAACGCTTGGTGCGAAGTCATCATTGCAAAAATGCACACGCTTGCTCCAAATTAGCCTTTTGCGTTCCAGTCTTTACATAGTGTTGCCTGCTTTGATAAACAAGGGAGATTGTGGGGTTGAGGGGTGGAGATCTCTTTTCAAACCAGGGGAGGTCACAGTCTGATTGGTGCTGCAGGAGTGAAGTTTTTTTGTATAAAATAAAGACACTAAAATTCGGGCAATGCCTATAAGTTCCGTATGAAACCGTACGTTAAGATTTTTACACGAGCCGGATCATGACTTCCTCGGGAGGTGAAGGGCACATGCACATTAGGGTGGGTCATACTCACGAGAAAATTAAAATATCTGTATTTTAACTGTGCACTACGATTTTAATATGCGAAATCTATTTTAAGAAACTTTCTTCAAATACATTTCGGTCAGAAATTACTTAAAAGGTCGCAAAAACGCACTTTTGTGTTTTTCACGTTAGGGATAGAAAAGTACACTGTAATAAAAGTTTACTCTTTTTGGATTTCTTTACACACAGCAGCCTTTACACCTTTTTCAAACGGAGGTTGACTTCCTTTATTCATGTGCTAAAACACCCCTCTAAAACAGCAGTTGGATTTAAGAATGCGAATTTAACATGTAATATAATACGGTTGATTCGGTTATTGAGTAATGTTGTCTATTTGTGTAACTGCACACACCTAATTTCTTATTCTTTAAACGCGTTAGTTTTAATTCTACTCGGTTGAATGAAGCACTGAGTTATCTTACATCGTCCATGACACAAAAATTAATGTCATTTCACTCTCGCAAAGCGTGCGCGGTGTAATTTTACATTTTTAAATTGTCTCATCGTACACTGATTTGCAGGACGATAACTTGTGGGGAATCGCAAAACCGTGTACTAGTACTCAGTAAAACAGTGTAATTGTATCCGCTGCACTCTCTCACGGTGTCATTGTCGTGTGAGAATCGAGTAACCGACACACGTACGGATTATTTTACACTTTCGCACGATGTGCACAAATCCCAAAGATGTACGTTCATATATATTTCGAATGCAGAGTGACTTTGTGACGAGTGCGTCTGCACTGGAAATACATGTTACCTGATCGCAGTCGTGTAATGTTACACTACATAGTATTTGGAGCGTCTTTTTCTTTTACGTGTAAGCTTACACTGATACCCTGCACCCCCCCTCCACGCCAACCCTATAGGGATTGGGGGCGAAAATACAGGACTTGCATATCCCATGAGAATGTATGCTTAGGCATGATGCTCTAAATGCCTACTAGCAAACGTGAAAGTCACTCAGCGTACTCTAGTTCTGGAGTGCTAGGAAAGACATGACGCTTCAACACGACAGACTGTATTTTCCATCATAACACAGCTAACCAGTACCCAAATAAAAAAGGAGTGGGGCAGGCCGATCATTGTAAGCAAACACAAAACTAGTCCTTGCTTCAGACCACTTGCCTCTGATCTATGGGCCAGTCGCTGATGGGCACAGAGTTACAATGGGTAGCGGCTACCCCTCATTTACCCCGTATACATTGGCAGTGGGCACCTTCAGAACGCTCTATTTACGCATTGACCGCGGTAAGGACTTATCTACTCGTGTAATCACTCCAAAAGACCGAATCCCGGGTACATGAGGTAAGTCCGTTTTTGTGGTGGATACGAAAAAAGGTGCCCATGTGTCTGAGGTAAATAACACAAACTACAGGGTGCTCCATATATACATGATTAAACGTAATTGAAGTTTTCAATATGAAATCATAAGGTATCAAACTTCTCTCGTGAATTTTCTGACACTAGACTAAGGTAAATTTGATAATCAGAGTGACATTCCAGTGCTCAATCACCCCTCCTCGTATGTGGGATGCTTGACTTATTTGAAGCTGAGTTAGAAAGCCCACTCTCTGTTCTATACAGGCCTGAGCCCTGCGCAGGTTGTTTTTGCAGGTTGCCCCTCATACAGCTCCTTGATGGACTCTTTGAAGTCTTCCGCAGTCATTTTCAGCTCCTTTAGGGTGGCGGGGGCTCCTCATCGGTTCCGCCAGACACACGGACCAGAATAAGTAGTCCAGGGGTGAAATGTCAGGGGTGCAGGAGGCCCAGGTGTGTTGTGTGAGCCTCTTGCAGTCTCGACTTGTCGCTTCTGCAGTGGCGGTGGAGGGTCCGGTTTTAAGGGGGAAGCGCCAATTTCTTTCCAGTCAACGTCATAGGGTTAGTTTTAGAAATCATCATTGAGGGAGGACGCGGGGGGGGCACGGTGACCTGGTGACCGCTAGTTCCACCGCCCATGCGCCCCTGGACTACTGGTTCTGGTCCGTATATCTAGCGAAATTGATGAGGAGCCTCCCCCCACCCTGGAGGAGCTGCATATGACTGTGGAGGACTTCAAGGAATCTATCAAGGAGCAGGAGGTCAGGAGAGCCTACAATAGCATCCTGCGTAAGACGCAGGCCTGTTTAGACGTGCACAGGCCTGCGCCTTTAGCCTGTTAAGACGTGCACAGCCTGTTTAGACGTGCACAGTAACTCTTGAGCACAGGCTGAAAGAAGCGAAGCAATCCACAGAGGAGTGATTGAGGACTGAAAGTCACTGCTCATCAAATGTCCCACAGCCTAGTACCCCAAAATTCATTGGACATGTTAACTAAATTGTTATTCCACATTGAAAAGTTTGTCTACTTTTCATGGATTTATAAGACACCCTGAATTATAAAACCACCCCATAAACAAAACCACTCCACGCCACAACCACAGACTCACTCGAGACCAGTGGCATCCTTGACGCGTACTAGTCGCTGGTGGGTGCGGACTGGTAACGGTGACCCTTCTTTTCTTAATATTTTCCGGCTTATCAGCGCAGCTGAGCTTCCTCATGATGCGGGTCTGGATATTTCTGATGTAGTAGAACGGGTAAGCTTGCTGTCCGCACCAGCAGCTTCTCACTTTTCGGCAGCCCCTCCAAGTTCACAACGTTAACGCCCTCAATGTGGAGGGTGCCACACTTTACGAATGGACTTCTCCGGGTGGTGGCGGACAAATCATCTTCAAACTCTTTGGCACTGTCCAGCTGGATATAATCAAGAGAAATGCGAGTTTTTCCTCATCTGTATCTGTAAGGAAAGGTTTTTACAAGTCATATGATGAACCATGACAATAAAACATTTCGTATTAATAAAGCACAAAGCTTTATATTAACCAAGTGCGTGCAAAATAACAATGGTTGATTGGAGTCAGGATCTTCATAACGCTTCCGCCGGTGTCACTCGACAACGTGAAAATGGCAGTACTTACATCTGGTTTCAGTACATTAACGGAAGCGAATAATAATTGTTGTGGTGTAATGACTCTTGAACTACTGCCAGGTCATACGCCGTTGCCAGATTTTCCCTCTCGGGAGTTTTTTTGTCTTGAAATCGGGTGGAACTTATTTATCCTTCGCTGTGGTGGAAGGCCATTTTGCGTTCCCTCCCCCAGCCCCCTAAGGTTTATCCAAGGTGGCTGAAAACGGCAGTGCGCAGCGCCGACGTTCTTTGTGTAAGCTTTTCCTGACCCAATGCATATTTTTCCTGAACGTTTGAAGTCAAGCTCATGCACAGTCAGGTCGCCAGGCCTGGCCAAGGTCCAAAAATATTCAAAGTGGCCGCAGTGAAAGTATGTTTAATTTATTGATCTGAAATGTGTAGCACATAAGGCAACCAAGGACCACAGTATGCGGTAACGACACTGATACCAATGACCTAAGGTAATGTACGGCCAATTACTTCACCACTGAATGTCTACGGGGAATTGTGAAATGCGATTTTCTCAGTAAATACGTCTGAGATTAATTTCAAATTTCAACATCATGTTTTAGTGGTCCATTCCTAGACTTGAAGCAAAGACATTGTGCCCTGAAACAAATCCAAAAGTGATAGGTGATATGATATCAAATTAAAAAATTCACATTTTTTATATAACCATGTTTTCTGTTTTCCATGTTTTTCTGTGTTCTTTTCTATGTTTTTCTTGACTTCTATCTTAGAGTGGATAGTGACCTTGAACTGAACTTAGGTCAGATCTTTTTAAATTTTGACCTGCTAAGCTTGTGTTGTGCCTCATTTAATTTTCCGTAGCGTAGAATGGCAACAGCTTTTGAATAGGTTTTTGGGCTTTCGGGCGCAAAAATCTCCTAGGCGCCCACCCGTGTTCGTAAAAATGTAGCGGTTAGTTTTTGGACTGCCTTTGGGCAAACTGGTTTATATATTTTCGGCGTGTGCATTAGGCAGCATATTTGTCTGTTCATGGAACCTAAAGTATGTGTGGTCCAGTATTGTACATTGCGGGTTATTTTAACACTGGAAGAGCTTTGCCTTCGAATTTCGAATGACGGCAATTGTGTGTTATTTTCCAATGAGATAACATGAACATGTTTGTGCTACATAGAGATACTCTAGCGCGTCGTTGGACTCAGTAGCTAACAGTTGGGGTACAGTATCCACTTGAAAGAGCTGGTTCCCAAAAAGATAGGATAACGTGCCACATCTGTCATGTATGGTAAGTCCCACTAACGCATTTCAACGCAATAAATCACGGTGAAAAGGTAGAAAGAAACTGAAGAAACCTACCATTTGAAGAGACCAAAAACTCCGGCCACAAGTTTACAGTTTCGCGCGCAATGGCGGCCGGAAATAAATACTTGATGCAAACATGTTCCTTTACATGAAAAAACCAGACACTTCGCTTATTTCTCAAGGATGTTCGTGCTAAATATAGTGATAAGCGTGTCAACCGAATCCGACTTATCTGAAAAATGAGTGGCTCGGTCCAAATGTAAGGCAAAACCGAGTCCGAAAATCAATTACATGCTGTTTTCCATCCTTTTTGAATCCATTAAATGTGTTTTGCATAAGCTTACACCGTATTGGAGCTGATGTTGTTCTGCGTTATTCGAATTTCAAAATGTTGGTTCTAGCAATAGTGTATCAACACTCATCTAATAAAAAGATGGTGTTAAGGGATGCCGTTTTCCGAAACAATGACATGAAAAGTGTAGTACTACATGGTTTTGATTAACGATTACACGTTCCGTGTATTATGATCCTTGGATGGAGAACAAAGACTAAGTCTGTTTAAGATGACACAGGGGTGTAAAGAAACACAATTTGGATTTTAGTGGTTGCTTTTGAAATTGGTGTACATTGAATCGATTTTCAAGCAAAAAATGCTGCGAAATGGGCCACGAATTCAGATTACACGTGCCAGAGGCGGATCTAAGCAAAGTATTTGGGGAGGGGGAATCCGAAAAATATAGAAAAAACGTTTTTTTACGAAAATCAGCCCAAATCAGCTAAAACTGCGTAATATTTCATTGCTTTGGGGACCAAGACCCGTTTCCTTCCCCTGGATCCGCCCCTGGCACGCGCATTCAATCGAATTTGAACACTAGTAGAAATGGATAAAAGGCGGCGAAATAAATAAATATATTGATCAGTCTGGCGTTGAGGTCAGGGCTGGAGAGCTCTCCTCGACCCAGGGGGTCCTGGATGGGTTACCGCTAGCACGGCAATACAAGCCCTATTCAAAGCCTTTTGGAGACACAAAATTCAGGGGCCCTGACCCATAGGCGGATCCAGGATTGCTGATCCGGGGGGCACCTTCCCAGGGGGGGCGCCATCCGGACCAGGGCAAGGGCCACTTATGACCGGCAATACCTATCAGGTGGGCGCCAAATCCTATCGATGGGCGCCGACTTTCGTATCCTGGGTGGGGGGGGTGGGAAGCGACATTTCAGGGGGCGCGATCGACCTTTCAGGGGGTGCCGAGGGTCGATCGGGGGGGCACGTGTCCCCCTTGCCCCCAGGATCCGCCTATGCCCTGACCCTCCCCCCACAATCCCGCTCAACCAATGGTTGAGGCTACTTGAGTGATGACTGGCCGTCATTATAATTTTACGATGCCCGATAGTCATTTCTTAAAACAAACAGGGAGAAATTGTTCAGCCACCGCTACAAGTATTCAAGCCCTGAACTGCGGAATACTTTGGTATATAATGTGTGTGTGTGTGTGTGTGTGTGTGTGTGTGTGTGTGTGTGTGTGTGTGTGTGTGTGTGTGTGTGTGTGTGTGTGTGTGTGTGTGTGTGTGTGTGTGTGTGTGTGTGTGTGTGTGTGTGTGTGTGTGTGTGTGTGTGTGTGTGTGTGTGTGTGTGTGTGTGTGTGTGTGTGTACATACATATTTAGCAGACTTCATCCCCCAGGGCTAGCACTGATAAGAGAAACTATATGCCAATCAAACACACTTCAGCGGCCAGATTCAGATTCCAGAACTCTGCTCCTGAGACAACAGTAACATATTGTGCCCTCCTGAGAGATCTGATGGAATTTGGGCACATTTCAAAGAATACTCTCGATACGAAGAAAAAACTAGGGCTCAGAACTTGATTCTTCAAGATGCAGTTGAGGCAACTGAGGCTAAGGCGCATGAGGATGAAGTCACTGGAGTTTATTTTGATGGCAGAACTGGCAACACATTGCTCCTGCCCCGTGATGATGAAGCTGGCAGACACCGCAGGAGACTAGTTAGAGACGATCATATTACGGTGACATCTGAGCCCAATGGGTTATATAGGTCTCACTACACTCCAGCTCCATCATTCCCACACAGCACGTCTGCCAAATAGGTTGCAGTGGCCCTGCTCGAGTGGCTGGTGGACCGTCCACTCGAACAAGGCCACTGCAACCAGTGTGTTGTCAGTTCTGTCATCAAAATAAACTCCAGTGACTTCATCCTCATGCGCATTAGCTTCAGTTGCCTCAACTGCATCTTGAAGAATCAAGTTCTGAATCCTAGATGGTAGAGAGTAAGAGTAAGAGAAGAGTAAGATATGACTTATTCTTCGAATCGTGCCCCCAACTTTCATCAGATCTCTCAGGAGGGCATAATATGTTGCTGCTGCCTGAGCAGCAGAGTTCTGGAACCTCAATCTGGCCACTGAAGTGTGTTTGATTGGCATAAAGTTCCTCTTATCAGTGCTAGTCCTGGGGGACGAAGTCTTCTAAATATGCAAGTATGATATACCCAAGTGTTCTGAAGCTCAGGGCTTGAATACTTGTAGCAGTGATTAAAAATTTTTCCTTGTTTGTTTTTAAGGGATGACTATCGGACATCGCAAGATTATGATTACGGCCGGTCATCAGTCCAGTATCCTCAACCATGAGTTGAGCGAGGTTGGGGGCGATCAAGGCAGTGGCGGATCTAGCCGGTGGGTTTGGGAGGGGCAAACCAAAGTCAAAAGTCGAAAGCCAAAAAAACGCCACGCCGCAAAAGCTGCGCTACAATATGCCCAAGCTGCGCTACAAGCTGCCGGTAGAATTTTGGGTATTTGAGGCGAAAAGCAAAAAAAAGCTGACGGGAAGAAAAATCTGGGCTCGAGATACTTTTTCCAGTCGAAGGCCCAATATTTACACCGAACTTTTTCTTTTTATATTTTTGCGCCCCCGACCTGGGGACATTTCTACATATTTGCACCACATATACACACAGTCACACTGTGTACATGGCAGATGTTTTCATTTATCGGTACCCTTGCGGGACAGTCGTGTCCACACGCTCCCTTTCACATGCCCCACCATATAATGCGGCGAGGCTATCCCGATTTCTCGGGCCCGGCGGAGCAGAGGACTGCTCCGGTGACACAAAGCGAGGCCGTGCCCTCGGGGCGCGCCACCGGACCGGTAGATCTATTTAAAGGCTGATCAGGCCCGTGCTTCCAATAACAAGGACGCTGGTTGGTCAGCGAAACTCCCGTGTCCAGGCAAGCACTACCCAGTTTACTGCCATCTCCTGGGTAGGAGGCGGTCGAGGAAAATGCTGCCAGGGGTCAGCTTTGATCTAGGGACCTCCCACATAGAACGGCGACGCCTTAACCAAATGCGCCACCGCAGTGGTTATATGTACACTGATCTTAACTGGTTCTGTTTTGAAGTCGAGAGTTGAAGCCCCAAAATATTGCCTATAAACCAAACAGGAGTCGGGGGAAAAAGGGAGGTCGATCACTGGGGGGGGCAAAAACAGTTTTGCCCCGAGCTTTTCCTTTTGGGGGAGGCAAATGCCTTTTTTGCCCCCCCTTGGATCCGCCACTGGTCCGGGGCCCCCTGAATTTTGGGTCTCCAGTAGGCTTTGTATAGGGCTTGTATTTCCGTGCCAGAGGTAACCCATCCAGGACCCCCTGGGTCGAGGAGAGCTCTACAGCTCCGACCTCAACGCGAGGTTGATCAATATATTTACTTATTTCGCCGCCTTTTATCCATTTCTACTAGTGTTTTAATTCTATTGACTGCGCGTGCCAGTGGCAGATCCAGAGGGAAGGAGCCGGGTCTTGGCCCCCAAAGCGGTCAAATATTACCGAATTTTAGCTGATTTGGGCTGATTTTCATAAAAACAACGTTTTTCTATATTTTAGGATTCCCCCTCCTAAATACTTTCCTTAGATTCACCTCTGGCACGTGCAACCTGAATTCGTGGCCCGTGTGACGGAACACGATAGCTCGTGATCGCTCGAGAGCTTGCACTGTCTATAAGAGTCGGAATTATCCTACTACTTCTCTATCCCTAACGTCAAAAACATAGAAGTGCGTTTTTGCGACCTTTTAAGTAATTTCTGACCAAAATGTATTTAAAGAAATTTTCTTAAAATTGAATTTCGCATAATAAAATTGTAATACGCAGTTAAAACACGGAAATTGTAGTTTTTTCGTGAGTATGACCCACCCTAATGCACATTTCAACAAACTTCGAGCATTTAAAACTCGCCTCGCCCCGGTGGGCCTCTGAGCCACCTTCGCTAAGGTGGGCGCTGGTGCATAGTTCATAACAATTCATGAATGAAGAAACTACATCAGTCACTTTTTGGCTCAGGTCAATAATGAGGTCACTACAGGTCAAAGGTGACATTGCAGAGAAGAGTTTCTGGGCTCTAGCACCTGATAGAGTTAACCCGCGCCCGACCGGGGGTCCGGCCACCTTCCCCCCCACCGGTGGCATGGATGGCCCCCATCTTCAACTCCGAAAATATGGTGCTAGCGCAAATCTGCGAAGTGCATTAGAAAGCTCGTGTGAATCCAGTAAAAAAGTACTTCCCATGATTAAGCGCTCAGGTAAATGGTTTGACCTCCAGAGGTCAAGTTAGTTCACGATAGGTTATTTCCACTCAAATTTGCAGTGCTTAAGCAAATTGGGCATAGCTCTCATGTCGTTAGAACTATTGCAATCTGGTAAAACACATTTGATAGGAAAATAACGACCTAGGATAGGAGCATAATGACCTCCCGCCATTGGTTTGACCTCCCTCCAGAGGTCACCTCGCGACCTGATATGACTTGAGGTCACAAAAGGTCATAGGTGACCTTGCCGTATATCAAATGAAAGCCAGTGACAAGACATACACTATGACGTTTATGTCAGCCCTCTAGCTTGATTAGGTCAAAAGTTATCGTCAAAATACTGCTTTCCCCCTGGTGACCTTTGATGATCTCAGATAGCTCAAATGGCAAATGTCGCCCTGGGGATCCGTGAAAGGGTGTCCAAGAACGCTTTTCTGAGCAATTTGAGCATTTGCAATCATTTTTGTGACTTTTAGATCATACGACAGTTTTTCCCCATGTTTTTCCAATGGGGAGGTCACCTCGTACACCTGACCTCAGGTCACGAAATATAAAAATCCCGGATATGCATTTCGTAGATCCTGGAGGGGTTATGATGTGCAGGAAGTTTCAACTCGATCGGTTTAGAAATGTAGCTATGGTATAGCTAAAAATGTTGAAGTGAGATGACCTTGGTTAACTTCTCCTAGCCTCAAGCACGCTGGGAAGCTCCCGAGCCACGTGAGGGGCTGCCGTCCCGCAGCGGAGAACGCCGGTGCACGGCCAGTGTCACTCAATGTTGAGACATTGAATCCCAGTGCTTCTGCCGCTGCTGGTCCAACAACTGTGGCCTCAGCGCCGGAGTCGGCCATGGAGTTGAACACACTGGTACCTGCAGTACAACTGAATTGTACCTTTATTTTCGGCGCCGGTTGCACAGATGCTCCGTGCCTCCGGATGTCGACTATCGTCGGGGAAGTGCCGACGCAGCACGATCGAGACCTGTCAGCGCCAGCGTGCAGGCTGTCACGCCTCCCTCCACAGCTGTCAGATCCTGTGGAAACCGACGTGTTGCGTTCACATACATTCACGTGATAACGAAATGCATGATCACGGCGGGGAGACTGGCTGCTGGCATGGTAGTATGGACTGGGTGAGCGATATCTGCAACGGCCTTGCCTCCTGGCAGGAGACCGGCTGGGACTGCGTGCGTACCGGCTCTCCCTATACCGATACGGGCTGTCATATCGTCTCTCCCGAGACCGGTTTGGAGCGCGTGCATTCTCCCGGTACCGGCTGCTTGTCCCTTGGCCCCACTCACCACTCGGAAACCGGAGGCTGTGGCCCGGCTGATACCGGGGCGGGGAGGGGGAGGGCCGGCCGTGACCTTGACCGCTCGCCGCAGGCACCGGCGTGCGGCCGCGGCTGCCCCGTGGCCGGTCCGATGACGTCACGCGTGCAGGTGTGGCTGTCGGTGGGGAGCTGGAGACACGGTAGCGAGATTCACGTTTGTAGCGAGAAACGGCGTACAGGGACGGGTCAGAACAGCCCCTGATGTCGGCGCTGATCTTAGCAGCACTTTCCGCTGCGCGACATATATCGATCGCCCTCTGAAGAGTGAGAGGCTTCTCCTCCAACAGACGCTTGAGGGTGTCATCGTCCCTTATCCCTGCTACGATTCGATCCCTCAGCCGGTTATCGATACAGTTTGTACAGAAGTCACAGAAACCGGCGATATCCTTGACAGAACACAAGAAGTCATCAAAACTCTCACTCGGATGCTGGATGCGAGTGTGAAAATCTCGTCTGTCGACCACGATATTCCGCTGGTCCCTCAGCTACTTTTCCATGAGACCGATTAGGTCAGTGAGGGGCGTGTCGTCAGTGAGAGTAAGGCTGTACCGAATGATACGGTTCCAATCATCGCTAACAGCGGCTTGCAGGGCTGCACGTTGTTCTGTAGCGGGGAAGTTAGAGAGCCGTGACAGAGTTGCATAACCTTCAAACTTATGTTTCCAGACATCGAACTCCTTTAACGAAACAGATGAAACCAGGTGGGGAGGCTGCAGAGCGATGGGTCGTGGTCCTGGAACAACCGAACTGGTTGACACAGGGGCGGGTTGAAGCTGGCTACGCTGGCTATGTTCCGAGGCGATGTGGTTCGTCAAAAGCACAACGTTTTCCTGCAGCTTTAAAATCGCGTCGGCTACAAGGGCCATACCTGAGTCAGTGTCCTGCTTGGCCATGTCTTCTCAGTCACTTCTTGGGTGCAATGTCCTCAAACCGACCGCGCCATGTTAGGTTCCCGCTTCCCGCACTCTCATGGCACACCCCTTGCTCAGCTCTTGAAGTGTATTCGACGAATGCCGCTGCACGGTCAGGCCCGGTGCCTACCGCACTAACACCATCTCGTGAGGGCGCACTACACCAGCGGTACCAGTACATCACAGTGACTTGACCTAGTGTAACCCGGGTTAAAAAATCAGGGATGGTGAGAAAATGATGGGATGAGAGATAGAGCCCTCAACCACCGTGCTGAGCCGCGTCGTTTTTTCTGCTATCCCGAAAAAAACTTCGGGGGCCATCGATGGTCCCCCGTGGGGCGAGGGTTAATAAATTTGTTATGCACCATTCGCTTCCTCTCGTTACGACGAATCTATGATGTATGGTAGGACTATGCTAGTTTAAAACATAAAAATGATCGGATCTGAATTCAGGTGAACGTCACTATCTGATCTAGCATAGTCAATATGCATATTAGAGCAAGTCGTTAGAAAATAATTTCTGATTTCGGATTAGGAGTAGTGATTTTATTATGTTATGATGTGTTGCAAACATGATGACAGCAAAACAAATCCGATGAATCTACGTTTAATGGGCGGGAAACGGCCTTTTCTGACGGCATGTTTTCAGTAGCACAGCGTTGAAGTCTCCGTTGACTTCACAATGCATTGTTGTCAGTATCCTTGCAGCACGGTAACTTGGTTACCACCATCAAAACGTCGGATCCATTTGCACCCGATCCGTAGACAGGCGGACGCACTGGATACCCGGGCAGCTGCTGATACGCCAAGGCACCCTCTGGTCCTTTCCTGGTCACCCCCTTGTATTGAAGATGGTGGATTTCTCGAGTTTTGAAACTTAACAACTTTGGAAATTGTTGACGTTTAAAGGGAATGAGGTTCCTTGGTCGAATCCAGGAATTTAGTGTAATTAGGGGCACTTTTAGCCGAAAATAATGAAACCGTCCATGATTTCTCTGAAAAATGTATAAAAGCTCAATGTTTTCATTTTAAAATGCGCCTCTGAGGAAAAAATAAATATCTACCTGTGGATTATGTCATGATCTGGTAACTACTACCTTGTTCAATAGGCTTCAAGGGCCTCGATTGGCTGATACTCACCGTGAGGAAGACAAATGAGATATTGAGTTCCGGGTTTTCCGGCATGCCTTACAACTTGGCTATCTCAGTCAAAATCAAGTTATAAAGGTGCCCCATTCCCTTTAACGACGCACCAACCTCTTGGATTATACGGTGCCGCTAACTCTCATCCTGTTGGGAGGGATAGTCAGGTTGTCCTCATTCACTGTCCCTGCCGGGGATTTGAACCCGAAACCTATGGTGCAGGATACAGATGTGCTGCCTATAGCAACATAGCACCCCCTCCCCCTCCACCCTTAATAGCTTTGGCTGGTCAGCTGGTTGAGCTTTTTCTCTAGTTGAGCACCTACTCAGATTTGGGTCTGAATACGAGCGTGGTTTGTATGTGAGACTTTAGAGTAAGACAGTGTAGTAATGTAATAATCAAATGATCAGACTGGAGGCTGTGGGTATGCTATGGTGCGTCATGTGCATTTTGACACACACAGCTCTGAAACAAACCAGATTGACGACTAATTTTACTTGTTTGCCGTATTTATTTGTCTGACGCATGCTTAACGCTGTGAGTATGTCTTAATCACCATCATATATTTGCAGATGACCTGGCAACTCGAATATCCTACACACATTACACAATATACATTAATTCCGTAGTACATTAGACATGAGTTTTACCTGTTACCCATCCTTTCTATAAGCAGACCATTGCAAGGTCTTTCTTGGGCCTCACTTTGCCGGTCTCTGCCTGCGAGTAAGCCTAGCCCTGATGAAGCCGTCTCTCCTGTCGTATCCGAACACAGCCTCGGAGTCGGCCGTTACCTCCTTCACACACAGTTCCACGCCCTGACCATGAACGAGTAAGTCGACAACTTCCATGGAAGTAGCCTGGAACATCTTCATCTCCTCGGCAGGAAGGCTCAGGGTGAGCACAAGACAGCTTACCTACAGCCTCCAGGCTGATCATTTGATTATTACATTACTACACTGTCTTACTCCAAGGTCTCACATACAAACCACGCTCGTAGCCAGACCCAAATCTGAGTAGGTGCTCAACTAGAGAAAAAGCTCAAGCAGCTGACCAGCCAAAGTTATTAAGAGTGGAGGGGGAGGGGGGGTGCTGTGTTGCTATAGGCAGCATATCTGTATCCTGCACCATAGGTTCCGGGTTCAAATCCCCGGCAGGGACAGTGAATGAGAACAACCGGACTATCCCTCCCACCAGGATGAGAGATGGCGACACCGTGTAATCCAAGAGGTTGGTGCGTCGTTAAAGGGAATGTGGCACCTTTATAACGTGATTTTGACTGAGCTAGCCAAGTTGCAAAGCATGTCGGAAAACCCGGTACTCAATATCTCATTTGTCTTGAAACTCGAAGCTTCCGTAGATATAAGCTAAAACCTTCCTGAAATGTACCCCTCATGTACCCCGAGCAGCAGGCCACTGTTGTTAATTGTTGGTCTGGCGACATATGCTGACCTCACGATGGGTATCAGCTAATAGAAGCCCTTGAAACCTATTGAATACGATAGCGGTTACCAGATCATGACATCATCCACAGGCAGATATTTATTTTTCCCCAGAGGCGCATTTTAAAAATAAAAATATTGAGCATGTTTTACATTTTTCAGAGAAAGCCTGGATGTTTCCATGATTTTCGGCTAAAATTGCCCCTAATTACACTAAATTCCAGGATTTGTCCAAGGTGCCTCATTCCCTTTAAACGTCATCAATTTCCAAAGTTGTTAAGGTTCAAAACTCGAGAAATCCACCTATCTTCAATACAAGGGGGTGACCAGGAAAGGACGAGAGGGTGCCTTGGCGTCTCAGCAGCTGCCCGGGTATCCAATGCATCCGCCTGGCTACGGATCGGGTGCAAATGGATCCGACGTTTTGATGTTGGTAACCAAGTTACCGTGTTGCAAGGATACTGACAACAATGCATTGTGAAGTCAATGGAGACTTCAACGCCGTCCTACTGAAAACATGCCGTCAGAAAAGGCCGTTCCGCGCCCATTAAACGTAGATTCATCGGATTTGTTTTGCTTGCATCATGTTTGCAACACATCATGACATAATAAAATCACTACTCTTAATCCGAAATCAGATATTATTTTCTGACGACATGGTCTAATGCATATGAATCGACTCGCAATAACAATCAAAACTTAATTATATCAAAATAGCAGCTTAATCTTTATTTCTTGCCAAATTATTGACACAAGGCTGGAAACATGCTTAAGTAGCCCCAGATGACCTCTCAGAGGTCACAGGTAAAAAAATACAACATGACGGAAGGCTGGACTTCGGCACGTACAACGACGGAAGGTGCTCTGCGCCTACGGGGACGGAAAGCTGGGGTTTGACGAGTACGGCGTCGGAAGGCTGGGTTTCGGCGCCTACGGGGAGGGAAGGCTGGACTTCGGCACGTACAGCGACGGAAGGTGCTCTGCGCCTACGGGGACGGAAGGCTGGGGTTTGACGAGTACGGCGGCGGAAGGCTGGGTTTCGGTGCCTACGGGGAGGGAAGGCTGGGGTTCGGCACCTACGGGGAAGGAAGACTGGGGTTCGGCGCCTGCGGGGAGGGAAGGCTGGGTTTCGGCGCCTGGGGAGGGAAGGCTGGGGTTCGGCGCGTACGGCGGCAGCTGCGTGAGCTTCGTTGCGTGCATTGTCTTGGTACGCAGCAAGAGCGTGCGGCGGTCGCAGCATAGCCAGCTCGGTGTCTGGCTTTGCTGTGATTCGTCGTCCAAGTTGGACCAAAGTCGTCGATTTCCGTATATATCACGAATGACACATTATCCAGCAAGGGCGGCAAAACTTTTAGAGTAAAGTACAGGATCAGTATCGTAATGATTGCAACTTTTTTAACCCACTACCCATTTAAGAGGTAGACAGGAGTGCCCTTCCATACCCATGCGCCCCGACTATTTAGATTCCATAAAAAATATTAGGTAAGGTTGGTATCTATGTTATTGTACCGCACCACTCCCCACTCCATTAATTTTTTAAACTTTTTTCTGCTCTACCAACTAATTAAGGTTAGTTTGTTTCCCTGGGACTCCCCCGAAAAATTAGACACGCTAGTTACTCTCGAGGGAGCCACAGAGATCAGAGTTAGGGTATTAGTAGGTAATTAATTTATTTGGAATAAAAACCTCAGTGTTAAAAAGCCACAAAACTAACTAAAGAAACGGAGAAAAAATCAGAAGAATTAACCCAGGATCCTGACATCCATACTACTAAGCATCCTGCTGTCTTTCATATCTTTCAATCAAGTACTTTCTAAGGTGGTTCTTTAACTGTATTTTTTGCAATGGTACTTCTTCAATAATTGGGGACATGGGGCATATTATTTCATTCCATACTTTAGTCGCGGAACATGATAAAGAAAATTGTCTATAATTTGTTGCAGCAAAAGGTACTTGGAAATGTTGAGCTAAGCGTGTATTGTTTGGGGAATGAGCTTGGAAAAGTGATGAAATAGCTTCAGGCATTGTTTGGTTTAACATTTTAGACAAAATGACGATTGTGTGTTCCCGGACAATATCATGCACTTTTAAAAGTTTGAATTCGATAAAAAGTCCATTTGATGGAAAGAAAAATGTTTTTTTAGCTATCTTTATTTCCCGTTTTTGTAGTCTCAGAAGCCTATCCAATTTCGACGAATAACTGCTTCCCCATATTACAGCACAATAATTCAAATAAGGGAGAAAAAGGCTATTATAGAGACATAATTCACGTGCATTTAGGTAATATTTTGCCCTAACCGTTAATCCTACGCTTCTACTAACTAATGCTTCAGTACAAGCGATATGTCTTTCCCATTTTAAGTTTTCATCGACGAGAACGCCTAAATATTTTACAACTTTAGCCCTATGAATGTTTACACCATTCAAAATAACTCTTATATCACCAACAACATTTCTACAGTATATTTGAAAGTGTGATTTTTCAGGGTTGAGAGATATACGATTGGAGTGAAACCATAGTTCAATCTTAGGTAATACGTATGATATTTGATGTAGAATTTCCTCTCTCTTAGAAGAAAATATAATGGCCGTATCATCTGCGAAATGATAAAATTTTGCTAAGTCCGAAATACGATAAAGGTCATTCACATAAATTATAAAGAGAAGGGGGCCAAGCATCGATCCCTACGGCACTCCCATTTTCATTTGCTTTATGTCAGATATTTTGTCCTTAATTTTTGTTTCTTGATGTCTGTTTGACAAGTATGAACAAAGAATTTGCAGAAGTGTTCCCCGAACACCTAGAAACTTTATTTTTGCAACAGAATGTTACAACTAACGGTATCAAAAGCTTTTTTTAAGTCCAGGAACATTCCACACGAAATATGACCCTTTTCTAGAGATTTTGATACAGTATCATACAAATGTGCAATAGGCATGTAACTACTATGATTCTTTCTAAATCCAAATTGAAGTGAGTGCAGTATGTTGTTTTGCTCTAAGTAACTCACCAAATACTGCTGTATTATTTTTTCTAAAATTTTTGAAAAAATAGGAAGAAGAGGTATTGGACAATAATTAGTAAATTGATCAGTTTCTCCAGATTTATAGATTGGTATTACTGTTGCAATCTTGAGCATGTCTGGAAAAATGGCAGATAAGCAAATATTGAAGAAGTGTGTTAATTCATTTATGCAGCTTCTATAGGTTATCTTTAGAATTTGTGTACAAATTTTGTCCGTTCCCCCTCCAACATCGTTTAAAGATTTAATCACACTTTCAACTTCTTCAGTATTTGTTGTTGGTGTTGCATCAAATATTTCATAAGTGGGGGTTTCTAAGTAATTGATTGCACTGTTTTCTGTTGAAGGTATATTTTGTTCCATCTTTGTACCAACTGAGCAAAAGCAAGTATTAAATCCATTCGCTATCTCATCACTTAAGACATAAGAGCCTTCACTATTTTTAAATGTAGATGGGTAAAGAGTAGTACTTTTAGTTACTCTCCTATTAACAACTTCATTCAATAACTTCCAAGTGCCTTTTCCGTTCCCTTTGTTTTCTTCAAATGAGTCTTGATAATACTTTTTAGCATCTCCTATAGTGGCTGTAAGTATGTTTCTATACCTCTTACAATTTTGCTCAGTTTGATCTAGGTCATTGGAGAACGTGTTTTTTTCTTTTTCAGTAGATATTTTTCATAAAGTTTATTTTTGTGATTTATTCGGGCCAATATTCCTGGAATATCCATGGTTTAATAGGGGTTCTTTTCCTGCTGGGGGTAAAAGACTGAGAAGATTTCAATGCCAGTTTTAAATGTGTCTGTAAGTAATTCACCAGCAATGTTTGGGTCAGTTATGCTATGGAATTCTCTGAGTCTATTCGCTATAAAAATATTCAATTCGTCAGTCTTTGACCTGTCAAACAACGTGATCGTTTCTTTACTCATAGTATTAATCAAATGTTGAGCAAGCGTCATAAATATAGGAAGATGATCTGATATATCATATACAATAATTCCAGATAATTCGGTTTGTGCTATTTGATTTATGAAAAAATTATCTAGAAGTGAGGGCTCTTGGGTACCTGGTCTTCTGGTCGGTTTGGATATTGCCGGCAAGTAATTTGATCCTGCCATCAGATTGAATAGTTTAAGTGCCTCTCTATCTTCAGGAAGTTTCCAAAATTTAAATTCAAATCTCCGGCTAGAATCTGGATTTCATTAGTTTTTTTTTCGAGTTCACCTAAAAGTTGTTCTAAATGTTAAAGAAATAAAACATTATTATAGTTTGGCGGTTTATGAGTTTCCCCGACTACAACATTTTCACACTTGTTAATTGTTTTATACGACACTTCCACAAATGTGGATTCAGGGATATTGTCTTGTAAGTCTTTTCGCGATTTACTCTCAGATGGTTTATTAATGTACACCGCTGTGCCACCCCGGCGTGTGTGCGTCTACTGGACGCATGCATAGTGTAATTATCAATCTCGAAATATTGCTCTAGTTCCTGTTTTAACCATGTTTCAGCTATAACTCTCGCTGTCCATTCAATCCTCGACATTTTCAAAAGATGTTGTATTTCGTCGAATTTATTTTTTACTGACCTTGCATTTAAGTGAACTTTCAAAAATTTATATCCAACACTTTCTACTACTGGTAGGTCATAGTAGCTGCATTTGGATGAAACACGAACAAAGTCAGACTGTTCATCACCTTCAATGAAAGCAAATTCGTATGGGTTCTTCTCTTCAAATGCTGTACTTAAGCTTTGGATAATGGATCATGCCTCCTCCCTCTTTTCTTCCGCCCACAAGGATCCTAGTCTAAACAGAGACAGCAAGAAATCAGAAAGCAAATGGTGAGAAAAACACATTTCAATAACAGACAAATAAACAAAGATGTACATGGCAAAGATGGAATGCTGAGCATCATCTATCTATCAACACCAGTATCCCCGTACCATCTCGGGGGATCAAACTTGAGAGACTGATGTCCATAAGAATAGCAAGCATGAGGGAAAATGTGATGCCAAAATGATGATGATAAGGACTGTCGAACAACCATTCAAGCCTCACAATTTTCTTATAGGATGTGCAGTACGAAGTAGGCCCCACTGCAATATCAAAGTTTGATTTACCAAATATTTAAACCTCTCGAATTCCAAATTTATATAATCATTATAAATTTTCTAATGCGACAAATCCACTGATAATCAACAATTTTGCTGGCAGAGTCAAGCAGACATCTGAACAGGGCATTCTAAGTTACTATATTAATGTTGATTTATTTTCCGAGAAGAAAAGACAATCAAAAAGCTACGTGAGAACCATATCCACCATCGATGAAATGAGCTCTCAATCCCACCCCGCCACAGGATTGTTAATATACTATGGCCAATGCAACATCGTACAAATCATACAAGTCCCCAGCCTCCGTGCAGAAAAAAAACGCAGTCAATCTCCAAAATCCAGTCCAAACCATTTCCTCTGCTCTGTCTCCGTTGAGGCTGCCAGTCATCAGCAGTTTCTAATGAGTCGGGCTCCAAGTTCCCGATTGAGATTTCCATTATCACCGCCAACACAAGGCGATTAATGTTAAGGTAAATATTTAGAGAGACCCCAGTGTCCAGATTAAAAAGTTAAAACCGGTACAGAGTACCTATATCTCTCACTCACACTCTCATGCACTCAACAACTGATCAACATGAGTCCAATAGCACTCTGGCAGGCTCAGCTGATGGCTGCCTAGGGTCTCTATTGCAAAGTGAAATCTCACTGTTCAATTAATCAATTGAAAAAATCAATCAGGACTGCACCATAACTCAGATCAGTCTGCTAACTTACCTCCTCAAATTTCCATTCCCCTCGGATCCTCCACTGCCTCCACATCCTCCACACCAGTTGCCGTCCCTATCACATGTTAAGTGGATGATAAATTAAATATACTCAGTCTCGAGGTCTTCTCAGGGCTCCATGCTTGAGGACTCCACACTTGAGAACTATCAGAGCACCCTGCAGCTATCTCCATACAATCCCCTTTTTCACCAGAGCAGGGAAGGACGCGAGACACTCACCATCCCTTCAGCGAACAATCAGTTCCCAAGTAGCTCCATCTTCACTCACCATACAAAGAGAAGTTTGAGACTCAAAATGAAAATAAAAACTTTGATTTGGCATTGAGTATTAAATAATTGAACATGTGTATGATTTTTTGTCTGCTTGACCCCCGCCCATAAGAATTGCATTGCTTTTGCAGCAGTGGTACACATGGTTTGCCATCACATGCATCATATGTACACAAGGTTTGCAATCATAGCCGTTACCAGCCATTGGGTGGTAGGGCTGGAGTCATCGCGTACTTTCTCTAAGGGCTGGTTCTCAATTTTGTCAAAGTATTCCGGTGCTGAAGCACCTTGTTACCTAATGTCCGGTAATTTGGGTGTGCCCAAGGCGTTCAACGCTTTCTTTGCTTTTTGGTCGGATCTGCACCACTTGGGTTTTCAGATTGGTAATGGGTGTTCATCAAGAAGATTTTGGACCGAAAATGAAGGCAGCGGTAGGATGGATTCCTGAGCAAAATACGGCGGCAAATAAAATGAGTTGCCTGATTCTTAACATTTGGGTTGTAGAGTCATAATGGAAATGGTCTCCTCTATTATCTTCGTTGGCGTCTCTTGGGCCACATGACAGACAAAGGTCAAGGTAGACGGCTGTGGTGCTACCACCAGCCATTTTGCACAGACAGTGGTCAAGGTAGACGGTAGCTCCAGTGACGGGTCATAAAAGTGTTTCATCGATGAGTGTTCATGAGTGTTTTCATGAGATAAGTGTTCATGAGTTCATGAGTGTTTTCATGAGATGAGTGTTCATGAGTTCATGAGTGTTTTCATGAGATGAGTGTAATGCATAGGTTGCGTTAGCGATTGCCGGTTGACGTTCATTCCATGTTCAAGCATTAACACGCGCATTGACGGGGGGCGGGTATCCGCCCCCCCCTCGGGTTTTTCGGAGACAGTAGAAAAACGGCAGCGCGTAGCGCCGCCGTACTTGGTATACCTTTTCCCTTATCATTTTTACAACTTCTGTGAAAATTTTAAGGTTAGGTCATCTCAGGTCAGGTCACCAGTACAGGTCAAGTGACCCGACCTCAAAAAAAGTTTAAGATAGCATAAGTCGAAGCAGGGTGAACTTATCCGATTGAAACTCATATCACATAATGGCCCCACCGAGTTCTCTAACATATGTTCCGGTATTAGGTATGACCTCTCCATTGGAAATACATGGGAAAAATGTTTTTTACGGAATAACTCAGTAACGGATGGTGATAGAGCATTTATTTTAGCTGCATTAGACTCGCCTGGGCTTTGCAGTTCTAATGATATGCATTTTATATAATTTAACCCTGACCTGACCTCAGGTCAGGTCAAATCCTTGATTTGACCTAGCAAGGTCAAATTATATATCATTCGATTCAGCTTGCTAAGAGGATTCATATAGTTCAAGTCGTTTTGCTCTATCTTTACTTGTTCAGATGTAATGCCCGAAAAACTGAATTTTACATGTTACCCCTATGACGGGCATGTTTTGACCTCTCGTGACCTTAATGTGACCTGACAAAAAATGGTTCAAATGTTTTCGATGGAGAAGTGGATGGGCAGCCCAACGCCGTTTACTGTTTTTCGCTACCTACCGTGGTTCTCGAGATCTTAGGGGGCGGGTACCCGCCCCCCCGTCAATGCGAAGGTGGTTCAGACCCCCGTCAATGCGCGTGTTAATGTTTCAGAGCCATTGCATAATTTTTTCCCGTATTATCCAGTACATACTGCACTTCTTGAGCCGTTGAAGAAAGATGATTTAACTGTTTTCGATATGTGGTTGTGCTCAAAGAAGATTTATTGCCCAAAAGCTGCAGCTAGGGTAGACTTTTCAGAGTGGACGGCTCCAACCACGACACCGACAAAGCAGAGCCAGACAGGGAGGTAGCTGGCAGTCGTTTGGTGAGCGAGCGCCATTCCTTCCGTAGCACATAAGTGTCCCGGTACCAGACGTAAATAGGTATGTGGTAAAACATCTAGCACAAAGAGAGTAGCATTTTTGACGAACGTGTTCCAATTGGATAAAGCATCATAGCCTTGATGCTTTGAAGAATCACATGAGAAGTTGTCTACATGCGCAAAATCCATCTGTGGAGGTATGAAGATTCTTCCAAAAGGGTACGTGGTCTTTTTTCCACAACGCCTTCGTGCTCGTTGGTGACTGGTATGAATACCAGACCCCCGGGCCCTCAGCAGGTAGGACTTGCAGACGAACGCACAACTGCAGCAACTCACCTCATGGTCCTGGCTAACAATATGGCACTTTAAAGTTAATGTCGAACTCTGCCTCTTCGACTAGTGCAATTCTGACGACTACCACGAGACCTCAAAATTCGGCAATAAGACCATCCGACGAGGGCGAGACGTTACACGCCGTCGGATAGCCGTGTGGGCAACTCTAGCACGGATCGGGCAAGCGTGTCACCGTCACCCCTTCGAATTCGCTCAAACTTTGTATGCCAGCTTGCCCATGAACTCCATTATGTCTGGCACCATATTCAATTTTTTGGGTCCGAGGTCAAATAGGTCACGAGATAGAGGTCACAGAAATTTGAGGTCAGACGTGAAGTTGTGACATATTTGTATTTTATTGTTAGGAAGAATTAAATAATCCTCAGAAAGTTTCAGATCACTAGAAAGGTAATGCATGGGGCTATTCAGGAAGCATATTATTGCTGACCGGAGGTGAAATATTGACATCGTGACCTATTAACATTTTCTTTGAATTGATTTTCTTCAAGAAGTCCTATTTTTATATTTTCCATTTTTGGTGTGAAACCTTGCTTTGGTGCGCGTGGAACCATCTGGAACAATTTTGTTTGGTTATGCGAACTCTTAGTCGGGTTAATGAGATCACGAAGTAGGTTATGTCGCTGGTGTTTTGGTGGCTTCAGGAGACACCTCCGGATCGTAGCCGATATGGGTATTGTTTTAGGGCGCATGAGCTTCTGAGTGCATTTGCATATCTGAAAGCTGGAAGAAAAATATATTTGGGTGACCCTGACCTTGGTATGTGACCAAGATTGCGCATGTATTTTGGTTAAAATGTTATCGGCACCAATGAGAACAGATTTGATCTCTACGTCTAATATTGATATCACATACTATTCCCACTGAGAAACGCAAGGTGTGCCTGCGGGATCTTACACATATTGATCATATATCCATGACCCGGGCTCAGGCGTGGGTCATTAACCCTCCGCTGGAAGTGCAGGTGGAAAACGGAAATGGCCCTAAAATAGATAAATTACTGAAGACAAGGATGAAAAGGAGTTAATGCACTATCTCTAATATTGCTTTATCCTTATTATACTATACTTTATCTTGCATCTTTCGCTAGTCTGGTGAAGCGGGCCAAATCAGTGCCTTGTTATTGAGTGTCGCACGTGCCGGTGTATTGCTCACTGACGGGGCTGAGGCCGCGGCCACACTCCTCTGTGACTGCTACAATGAGGCCGCTCCCAAACACCCGGTCAACGCCCGCCCATCTTCCCCCTTCTCGAAATGACATGATAAGTGGATGTGAATGAATTACATAAATATAAAGGACTTCTCCACTAGTAAAAATGAAAAACGTTCGGAGCTTTCAGCCATATTTTTATCAGCCTTCGTCAGCGAGTGGTCGGATCGATCGGTGAACATCGGAAGACAAGACACGTTACAAAAATTATATAACAAAGGCAAAAAGTATTCCATGAAATGTCCACGATTAAGAAAGTTACCTACCTGAAGAACATTTTAGTAACAACGCAATTTCTCATATTTTGATATTCAACGATTAAAGGTGGCTTACACAGTACAGAATAATAATGGTAGGTACTTAACACACATTATATGCTAGTATAAAAACGCTAATGGTTAGAAAAGTGCTAAAAAAGAGAATATAAGATCCATTGCAACATCATAGTTAATAGAACTAACAAGTATCTAATAATAACGGTAGGTACTTCACACATTAAATACTAGTACACATGTCAATATTCAGTAAAAAGCTACAAAAATATATAAAAGTTAAGAAGCACATCCAGCCATCCTATATATCGATAAAAATAAAAGTATGCAATATATAATAAAAATGTAATATATGACAATCCTATAACAATAATATAAAAACTAGCTGATCACCAACATATGTTAAAGTCATCCAAAAAGTACTTAGAGCTGCAGCTATGTATGATGGGAAGCCTGCTCCCAGAGTTCCGGTTGATGTTGGCGTCGTTCGGTGATGTCAGTACCGTCTCACGACGGCCAGCAGTGCGGATGTAAGCGGACTCTAGGAGCAGGCGTTGATGATAGTTGGTGGCGTGATCCAGGATTTGGGCTTGGTCAAAGTAAGGGGTGCAGGTCCGGTGGGTGCTGAAAGCTGAGGTATTGGCTTTCGACCGAGTGCTTTCTCTCCAGCTTTCCCTTTGTTCTTTTACTCTTGTTTGCAATTCTCGGTCGGTTTCTCCGATGTAGGTGACGAGCTTGCCATTCACTGAGCATGAGCATTGTATACTGTAAATGATGTTAGAGTTCTGCTCTTTTGGTAGGTGATGCTTTGCTTTGCTGCAGAGGATGCTGGAGATGGTTCGTTGTGGTCTCGACACCAGCTGTACGCCGATTGCCCGACTTGCACGTTTGAACTGGAAAAATGATGGCCCTGTAAATGGTACCGAAAACCGGACTGGAAGAGACTGGTTGTTCGACCCCGCTGGGGCCGGGAGGGCACGGACCTTGAGCTTGATGTCCTCAGCGGTTTTGGTGATGGTGGACTTGATTGTAGTCAGTGGGTATCCGTTTTGCTGGAACTTTTCTTTGACGAACAACAGTTCCTTCTCTCGGTCCTTGGCAGTGCTGCAGTACCTGTAGGCTCTGATGGTGTCTGCTCGAATGGCCGCTGTGAGCAGGGGAGGAAAAATGTCAAAACTGTCGCCAATCAGAATTCGTATGGGCAAAACTGTCGCACCAAGGATAAGTTGCATGCTGGTACAACACAACATACAAGGTTTGGAAAGTCAGTTGTAGATCTACCTAAAACTCCAGTTAAGCCAAGTTCCTTAGCATATTATAGTTACTAAGACTGGTATTTTGTTATATTTGTTTACATATATGGTTCACCGACATTTGGAAATATGGTTAAAGCACATTTTTAACAAGCAACTTTGTGAATTTCAAACAAATATTTAAAGGAAAATTTAACCACTGGTTTTATTACTCAAGTAAGGATTCTCAAAATTTTATAGAGTACAACCAAACCAGGACAGGGGTAGCCCATTTTATTCCCTGATGGCCTGCTGAGTTTTTTTTCGAAAGGAAGATCACACATTGGAATAATTCAAAATTGTAGTGCTTCTAGGGACAATACATGGTGAAAATAATGACTCTGGCTCATTTCTGCAAAACAACTGATGGCTGATATTTCAATAAAAATAATTGGTATGGTTCAACTATGCATCAACTGCTAGTTTTATATGGAGTTGCTAGGATTAATATTTTGTAATATTTTGTTTGAGTTAATTTTCCTCTGTTAGTAATGAAAAGTATCCAAATTATTGTGATATAAAATTGGCCCATGAGCTGGCAATGCTATTTTCCTATTATATTTGAGCCAACAATGAATATGAATGCAAACAAATGTTTTAGCTAAAAGAGGTTACCATTAGGAACCAAAGCAACATATAATTTTTTCTCTTTTTCTTGAAATAGTGAAACATCTTTTGAGCTTAAACACAGTCGATAGGCTTACACAGTCAATAATCAGGTTAAAGATACCCATGTACAATCAAAAGACCAATGTTTGGTGTATGGGATTTAAGATGACAAAATAATTATTCCCTCAGCATGTGCAGCAGGGTTGAGCATAACATACCTTGCCTAAGATTGTGTCATAAAATGTAAACATGACTAGGTAGGACAGGGTCAATAGGTGTAAATTTCTTCATTTTTTCTGCAAACAGTAGAACCTTGGACAAATTAAATGGTGATCAAGTGGTTTCTTGAAATGTCATATCACATGGCTTGCTCAGTTAAGATCATATTGAGAGGGTGTCATCTTCCCTTTTAACTGGTCTTGACAGTTCCCACATTTAAGAACTAACATGGGTTAAATAGCCCATTATTGGGTAAAGTGGTTATTGAGAACGCTTGTCAAAATTTGCTGTACGGCAAATCCCCAAAATCAGCAGTGTCAAATGCTGCCCAAACAGGTGCAGATCCAGCAGGTTGCTTTAGAGGGAAGCCAAGCCCATCCACCTGAGAATAGGTCAAGTATACTTGAGTATACTTTCTATAGAAAGTATGACTGACGGAGTCAATGGACAGAATTTATATGGAGCAGTCAAGAAAGTTTGCACTATCAATAAGATATCTTGCAAATGGACAAAAACAATCATAATAGTTTTATTGATGAACAGTTCCCCAATTGATCAATTATGAAAACGTGGTTGGCTATTGAACAGGCCAGAAGAGGGTCGGGACCCTTTTATTGCTTTGGGGGCCATGGTCGAATCGGCATGGCAGGTTCTGTACAGCATGGCAGGTTTTGACAAGAGCTCATTGGGGCAGCCTTGGGGAAGATCAACCAAAGCTGGGCAGCTTTTACCCTTTTTGGGCAATTAACCCTATTTCCGTCAGGCTCCCGGCTACCCCTATTTCCGGCAAGGGGGGGCAATATCGGCCCCCCTAAGATCTCGTAATCTAACCGGCCGATTTTGAAAATTCGAAGTGCCATAGATTCCTCTGCTGCTAAACTTTATTTTGAAAAAAGAAAATTTCAAAATTTTTATTTTTTAGGAGAAGGTCGTGCAAAATATACAATTTTTGTGTATTTTTTAGATTTTCCATAACCCTTGTCTCTGTTGTACGATTTTCACAAAACTAGTTCAGATTTACAAATAATTGACCCAAAATTTTCGTATACTCGAGTTACGTAAAAATTCGAAATTCAATGGCAGTTCCAGGACCAGGACTATGAGGGGAAATATATACAACCTAAAAAGTTTTTGTTACGCGGATTAGAAGCCGTCATATACTGCTTGGCATCTTTGACACATAAATAAATGAGAAAAAAAGTGAAAAACTCATCAGGGGCGGATGCAGTAAGGTAAAACAGTGGGGTAAAATACATACCAACAATATGCGAATGGTATGCATGAGTATATTAGTCCCTCGACTAGTTGAAATTTAATTTCTGATAATTTTTACCCTCCCATGGCAGCTCTGGGAAAGGGGGGTGACAAAGGCGGATCAAGGACTCGTCGTGGGGGTGGGGGTGATTGGAAACACATTTTCAATATACAACGATATTGAGTCGCGGCGGTGATACTGGCTGGGAATATACATTTTGAAAATGTGTAGTGACTGGACACGCCTCTGGTAATCTAGAATTGGGTTATAACTATTTTGAATTTTCATACACCCAATTGTATTCGCCCTGGCACGGCTGTAAGCAGTCTTCTCACTTACTAACGTTTAGTCCTTCTTGATAACATTCCCCCCATTTTGAACTGCTGTAACCGCCCCTGATGAATACAAATAGTGACAATTGTGAATGCACTATCATCTCACATAAAAAATGATATAATAAAACCATATAACTGATATCAGGATCAGCAGAGACGGCTTCCTTTTACAAAAAAACCCATCGCATACGATAATACTTGGTTTGTGGATAGAACCTCCCCAAAAACCCAGCCATAGCTCCGCCCCTGGTAAATATATAATCTTGAAAATTGCAGAAAACCTGCCTGTACTAGTTTTAGGAAAAGTCAGGAAGTTTCAAAGTTCTATCGCAAGCCGTTTCGGAGATATTCTCGAAAAACCTGAAGGGGGGCAATATTAGCCCCCCTGCCGGAAATAGGGTTAAAGAAACTTTGAATTGCTCTCCCATCCATTTATCTTCCTTTAGCGGTGTGCGGTCGCAGATTGCTGCTGTACAAGGGCAGTACGAAGAATCTTGGTACGAAGATCCCTCGATGTACGAAGGCAAACATACTATTTTGAGCACTTTTATCAAGTTCCGTCCAACGCTAAAATAATTTTCACACGCCGACCTACTCGATGAATCAAGTTATAGGCATTTACAAACGACAGTACATCGATATCGACATAATAAGGAAACGGAAGTTTGGGGATGTTTCAGGTACTCTTGCGAAAATCCGAGAGCATTTGATGCCAGACATTTTTTTCAGGAAATACCAACTGGCCTTGAAAAATACCCAAGATAAGGACGGTAGAAAATGTTACAAATGCGCTATTAATGCCCTATTCTTGGTTATGATATTATGAATCACGTGTTTCAATCCCTTGCGTCATTTGTCTTGGGTTATTTTTGACAAAGCACCTGGCATCAAGAGCTCTCGGATTTTTGCGAGGAACATTCCCATACTCAATGTTTTCGACTGTGAGCAAGTGAGCAGTGACTCCAATGTTCAGATTTGCCGTCGGGGCTGGCCGGGCCCTGTATATCCGGCAAGTCTGGCTGTCGCCAATATCACTGTCGCATCCACTGTCCAAGGTCATTGCTGGCCGCAGCGCTGCCGTAGAAAAACAGCAAAGAAACGTGACTACTAATTAGACAATTGTAATTCACTTGTTTTATTCGCCAGAAAGTCTTATCTATTGAGTCTTCTATCGAGGCATAGGCGGATCCAGGATTTCCGATCGCGTGGAAAAGGGGGCGTATAAGCTGGGGCGCCATCCGGGCCATGGGGACACCTTTTTGTACGGAAAAAAACTTATTGTGGGGGCGCGATACTTGCATACTGAACGGGTGGGAGTGGGAGGGGCATTTTAGGTGGCGCCATCGATATTTCAGGGGTCCATGACCATTTCAGATGGAGGCGAGTGTTTATGGGAGTGTGTGTGTGGGGGGGGGAGTGTCAAGTGCTATTGCCTCCTGGATCTGCCTGTGTATCGATATTTTTAGCAGCGTAAAGACCGGCTTCCTGGGAGTTTTTTGTTTTCTCGGCGGTTGCTGGAGTTCCGATTTGGTAGACTTTATCTGTCGCACTTAATATTTTTACTAGCCAAGTTCTGTCCCAAGCCCTGGTTGGCGAGTTGGTGGGTTTTTCCACCTCTGGCTGTGAGGTACCGAGGTTCTGTGAAAGACTGGAAAGGGACGACCTGATTGGTGGCGCAGTTCTTGCGGTACACCTTGGTGAGGAATCGGTCTTCTCCTCTTCGTATATCGATGTCCAAAAATGCGAGATGTTGGTCTTTTTCCAGTTCAGATGTCACGTTTATGCTGCTCTCCTTATTGTTCAGGACTTGAACCCATGCGCTCAAAGGGTCAAAGCCAAAGCCAAAGCCACCTAGATCCATAACGCAACCTCTGCAAGCATTGACCCAAGATAAGTCCAGGGTAATTATTCCAACAGACAAGGCTAAAGCTCTAGTGGTGATGGACCGCACAGATTACATAGCTGCCTTGTTCCGCTGTTTAAAACCACCGCTACAAGTACGAAGAGTTACCCTCCAATCCTACCACTGTCTTCTCAAACACCTTCAATGACCATCTAATAACAGCCTTTGCAGGCCCTGCTACTCGCGGTGTAAACCGCATCAGAGTCCTGAAAACGCAGGATGAAAACACCTACAAGTTATACCGGCGACTGTCCCAAATGCACGGAAGATGCGGACCCTTCTATGGCCTCGTCAAAACACGTGAGTACGCCGGTCCTCCAACATCATAGGAAGAACGAGTACTTTGGCTTACCAACCTGAATGAAATTGAGACCCATCTGCCCAGCTCATCGAGCGGTGGATTATGAACTTACAAAACACTTCACATCATGCCTGAAAATCCTACCGAGACCACCAAACTCAATCAACTCGCCTCTACAAGTTTTGGAGTTGCTGCAGAATATGGAGCACACCGCGAACACCTGTCGTGTGGTTTCGCTAGATGTGGAGGCGATGTTTCCCTCTATACCCACCGGGCCGGCCATAAACCTCATCCGTGATCTGCTACGTACCAACAAAGATGCTTTAATGGCTGTTACCTCCCTAAAACCAGACTCTGTCGCAGACTTTCTGCAGTTATCCATCAATAATTATCACGCTGTGGTAGAAGATGCAGGCCGAGAACGCTTGTTTAGACAGACCAGCGGCTTAGCAATGGGCAAGAGCTATTCTCCGCTAGTAGCAGACTTCTATATGGGTGCTTGGGAGGAAGACATAGCACAGTTGGCAACAACCTGTGGTGGAAGAGTCATCATGTTTTGTCGCTATGCAGACGATTACCTCATCCTGTTCGAAGGAGATGATGACGCTTTGAGCGCATGGGTCCAAGTCCTGAACAATAAGGAGAGCAGTATAAACGTGACATCTGAACTGGAAAAAGACCGACATCTCGCATTTTTTGACATTGATATAAGAAGAGGAGAAGACTGATTCATCACCAAGGTGTACCGCAAGGACTGCGCCACCAATCAGGTGGTCCCTTTCCAGTCTTTCACAGAACCTCGGTACCTCACAGCGGCCATTCGAGCAGACACCATCAGAGCCTACAGATACTGCAGCACTGTCAAGGACCGAGAGAAGGAGCTGTTGTTCGTCAAAGAAAAGTTCCAGCAGAACGGATACTCACTGACTACAATGAAGTCCACCATCACCAAAACCGCTGAGGACACCAAGCTCAAGGCCCGTGCCCTCCCGCCCCAGCGGGGTCGAACAACCAGTCTCTTCCAGTCCGGTTTTCGGTACCAGTTACAGAGCCATCATTTTTCCAGTTCAAGCGTGCAAGTCGGGCAATCGGCGTACAGCTGGTGTCGAGACCACAACGAACCATCTCCAGCATCCTCTGCAGCAAAGCAAAGCATCACCTACCAAAAGAGCAGAACTCTAACATCATTTACAGTATACAATGCTTGTGCTCAGTGAATGGCAAGCCCGTCACCTACATCGGAGAAACCGACCGAGAATTGCAAACAAGAGTAAAAGAACACAGGGAAAGCTGGAGAGAAAGCACTCGGTCGAAATCCAACACCTCAGCTTTCAGCACCCACCGGACCTGCACCCCTTACTTTGACCAAGCCCAAATCCTAGACCACGCCACCAACTATCATCAACGCAGTTGACCCGGGCGACCCGACCGGGGCGGACGTGTGTTGACGGCGCTCCGGTGCACCAGCGAGCAGTGTGGATTTTATCCTACCTAGGCAGTCAGTGAGTGTACGCAGGTCTGGTATGCGACCAAAGTGCCTTTTCAGAGAGAGAAAACTATTGTGATACAGGGAGAACATTTTGGATGACAGGTATGGACAGATAGTAACTCGGCTTCTCGCCGACGACGGAATGTGACTTTGTCGATTTATTGGTGAACCACCATGAAGGATTAGTGCCAGAGTAGACAACGGGACTTTGGCTTTCTTTTGTCGGAGCAGCTTTTGTGAGCAAATAAAGGGGTTCGATTGATATCATGCCAAACGGGCGAACTCAAGGCCGAAGGAAATCTCAGACGCCAGCTGAGGCAGCGGCCGGGGACCATGGCCGCCCGTCCACGCGGCAGCCGGTTGCCCCGCCCCAACCGCATGCAGCGCCTCTGGCGGCGCAGCGTGGCCGCCCACGGTCCGGCTCCGGTCGGATCGCTCTCAGCCAGAGCACGGGCGGCTCCAGCGAGCGGGGCGCGGGAGGTCACCAACAGTCGGTCAGAGACATGATCCAGCAGTTGGACAACCAGACAAAATGCAGCAGTCCGTCCAAAAAACGGCGAACAACGAGTGTGCAGTCGCACTCGTCCGTCGAATCAGTCGCCGTTTCTGAACCGCAGCACCCGAATCGACCGGTGACAGAGGAAGTGCTTCACAACACCATGCTTAAGATGATAGGCATTTTCAAGCAGGAAATGGTCAGTGAGTTCGATTCTCTGAAAAGCGAGCTCACACGGGTCCATGGGCGGATAAAGGAATTAGAGGATCATGTGACAGCTAGGGACTTGGAGATCGACAATTTCGAGAGACTCATCACAGTGAGAGATGACAGAATAGCCGAGCTGGAAACGGAGGTGGATAACCTGCACGCAGAAACCAGGAAAAAGGACTTGGTTCTTCTAGGATCAGCCATCCCTCCTCCACCAGGGCAACCCTGGAATGAAGACGTGATAGAAACGACGGTGAAGATATTCCAAGACTGTGAGTCTCCAGTACAGGTGACTAAAGATGATATCGAGGATGCGTTTAGGCTTGGAAGAGGGAGGAACACCCACAAACCCATCCTGGTAAGATTCAAAAGTGCAGGGAGGAAATCCACCCGGGACCAACTCTATGAGAACAGATTCGATGTGAAGCCGAGGGCGGTCAGAGACAGCACGGAGCCACCACCGAGGCTTGTGATACGGGAAAATCTCACACCACTGCGCCGGAACATTTTCTCCACTCTCATGGGTAAAAACTAGCAAACCGAATCCACTCGGTTTTCTCCAGAAACGGTGAGGTGTTCTGTCGTGTGGTTCCAAAAGGTGTAAAAATAAAGGTTCAGAGCATGAAAGACATTCAGAAGGTGATAAGTGGATGAGAGACATATTCAGAAGGGGTTATGGTGTCGTCGGTTCACATGTTGCTTAAAGAGGTTGGCTTTCCATTTAACGATAGTTGAAGTAGTATTAAGGTTTTGGAATTAATTTGCTTGCAAAAGTGTTTTTCCGACATCGTTCTGCGCCACTGACTGGCTGCATGGTTTTTTCGTTAATAATTTGTTTTTTCCTCCCTTTTACTAATTGTTAGATTTCTGTAATGGTGGACGATTTATCAGTTGTCGGCGAGGAGTAGGTTTTTTCTGTTCATTTTCCTCAGCGTTTTTATTTTGACCTGCCCGTTATTTTGGCTACTGCCAATTTCAATGATAAATCTCAGAGTAAGAGGAAGATACGTGTGCTCTGCAACCGCCCGTGTACACATGTGGCGCTGTATATACTCATGCTCTGAGCCAGCGCCGCAAGTTCCAGCGTGCGGCGGCTGCGTCGCTCAGGTCAAACCCCCGCCCGGTAGCATCTGGTTGCAGTCGAACCACGCAGTGCATTGGAGTGACCTGATGAATTTGTGGTATACCCTTTGTTGGCAAGCGGTTAGCAATACTTTTGTTTCAATGTCAGTAGTGTATGATGTGATGGTTTTTCATGCGAGCTGTCAGCTGAAAGCACGTTTACTGCTCTCGTTTGCTTAGCTCATTACATTGATGGGCACGATTAAAGTATGTTCGTTTAACTGCCGAGGCTTAGGAACCTATGAAAAGCGGAGGGACGTCCTGAATTTTCTTAAAGGAACAGATAATCATATATTTCTTTTACAAGACATTCACTGTACGAAAGGAAAAGAAAGTATTTTCAGGAATACATGGGGGTCGGATATTATTGTAGCGGGTTTCACGAATAGTGCCCGCGGGGTAGCGATTCTCACCAAATGCGTTGGCATTGCCTTTTCTGAGACTGTGTGCGACGAAGGTGGAAATTACATCATTACAAAAGCAGTAATTAATTCGAGCATTGAATTAATAATAGTAAATATATATGGCCCTAACAGTGACGAGCCAGTTTTCTTTCAAAAAGTACAAAGTTTGTGTCATGATTTACAAGGAGATGCTGAAATCCCAATTCTTTGGGCAGGTGATCACAATACGGTTTTGCAGTTTCAGCTTGATACCAAAAACTATGCGCGCCAAAATAACCCTCAAGCCAGACAAAAGATTCTGGAGGCTATGGAAAGGTTGGATTTATGTGATGTCTATCGGGAGAGAAACCCGGAGTCACAGATTTTCACGTGGAGGGTGGGCAGCCCTCCACGTAAACAAGCACGACTAGACTATTTTCTTATTTCGGAGACATTGATGCCGCTGGTTGTGAACGCAGGTTTTTCTTTCGGATACAGATCGGACCATTCTTTTATTACTCTAGAAATTCAGTTGTCTACTGCACCCAGGGGTAAAGGTTATTATAAAATGAATGCGTCATTATTAAAAGATGAAGACTACCTAGCAAAAATGAAAACCTGTATAAGTGATACATTAGGACTTTACGTCCTTCCTGTTTATGTAGAAAATTTCCATTTGGAAGATCCGCAGTCAGTTGAAATTTCAATTTCATGGCAAGACTTTTGGGAGGCACTTATACTAAGTATGCGCACAGAAACAATTTCTTATTCTATTCACAAGAGACGTCGTATGAGAATGGAGGAAACTGAAGTAATACATAATATAGATAGACTGGAAAACATTGAGCCCGAATTCAGATCCAGTGATGACTATGAGGAGTTAAGCAGATTAAAAGAAAAGCTAGAGAAGGTACGAGCGTTTAAGATGGAAGGTGTTATCACACGTTCACGGGCTAGATGGTATGAACAGGGTGAGCGAAATTCGAAATATTTTCTTAACCTAGAGAAACGAAATTATATAAATAAGCAGATAACAAGCCTCCGGGTCACGGAAAATAATGTATCATCAGACCAGAAAATTATTATGCTTTCATTGGTGAAGCATTATCGGGAACTTTTTGCAGAACGAAAAATAAATCAACACGAGGCAACCGGTTTTGTGGATATGAATGCATCGACCGAGTTGTCGGAGAGTATTAGGGTAGAACTGGGGGCCCCTGTGACTTTAGAAGAGCTCTCCAATGCGCTAAAGTGCATGTCGAATAATAAAGCTCCTGGATCTGATGGTTTCCCCAATGAGTTTTATAAAGTTTTATGGGATGAATTGAAGCACTTCTATTTTAGGATGGTACAGGAAAGTTTTCAAGTAGAATCTTTACCCTACTCATTAAGAGAGGGCATTCTGACCCTAATCCCGAAACCAGGTAAATGCCGGACAGAAATTAAATCATACAGGCCAATAACATTATTGAATTCAAGCTATAAAATCGTAGCCTCCGTGATAGCAAATAGAATGAAGCGGGCTTTGCTTGACATCATAGGTCAGGAACAATCTGGTTTTTTGCCTGGTCGATGTATCGCGGAGAATAGCAGGCTTACGTACGATATTATTCAAACCCTGAAGAATAAGAAAAGCACGGCATTGTTTCTTAGTTTGGATATGGAAGAAGCATTTAACTCCGTCAATTGGGACTTTGTGAAGCTGGTACTTAAGAAGGCAGGGTTTCCACAGGAAATGATTCAATGGTTCGACACCCTGTATGGCGGTGCATTCTCCAGGTTGGTTATCAATGGCCACATATCCGAGCGTATTGAGTTAACGAGGTCATGTAGACAGGGTGATCCCTATAGTCCTTACGTATTTTTGTTGGTGATTGAAATCCTGTTGGATATGATAAAGAGAAACCCACGAATAAAAGGCGTCAAACCTGGCTCTAAAGAATTTAAGATATCGGCATACGCAGATGACGTATTGTGTTATCTGGATGGGAGTGTTAACAGCTGCAGAGCACTTTTCCATGACCTAGGTGTATTTGCAAAATTTTCAGGACTAAAGCCTAACATTAAAAAGACGCAAGCCTTCTGGGCAGGGTGGAATGTTCGCGGTAAACAACCCATATGCCCAGACCTCAACATGACCTGGGCCGCTAAGATAAAGGTTTTAGGTATTACTTTTGCTAATACAGACGCAGAGGTGACTGCAGACAATTTTGAAAGCAAGCTCACGAAGGCAAAAAATGTTATGAAATGTTGGAGACAGCGCAACCTTTCCATTCCGGGAAGGATTCTGATAGTAAAAACCCTAATTCTACCTATATTCACGCATATTTTTACAGCTCTACCATGCCCAAATAAATCGTTTTTGAAAAAATTATCGAGAGAGCTGTTCCATTTCGTGTGGAAGGGTCCGGTAGAAGCCATTAAACGTAGTAGCTTATGCAGTCCAGTAGTGGCGGGTGGACAGGCTATGATATATGTAGATATATATAACTCAGCGCTAAAAATTAGCTGGATTAAAAGATACGTAAAAGGACAGAAGGATTGGAGTTTGCTTTTTGATGAAACCATTGGTAATAGTGATTTTATTTGGGAGAGAAATTCAGTTTTCTTTAACCAGATAGCTAGTACATGCAAAAACATGTTTTGGAAAGAAGTTTTTGATGCGATGTCACTATTTGATAAACATAAGATAACTGCTATTGATGACTTGCCAAGACAGAGCCTATGGCATTCTAACTTTACCAAATTTAGCCAAGGTATGATTAAGCCGTGGTATAAGAGCGGTCTTTGATATGTCAATGACATAATCAAATCGAATGGACAAATTATGACCTTTGCCGAAGTCAGGGATGCGTTTGGCGTGAGGGGCACGAATCTTGATTATGATGGATTAATACGAAGTCTTCCAGCAGAGTGGAGAAGGAATGGTCAAAAAGAAAAACTGTATTCGCCGATGATACATCCCAATGTGCAGGCAATAATGCAGCAAAACAAAGGCAATAAGCATATTTACGATATTCTCCGCCTGGGTAAATATAGGAATTCAACCAACTGGTGGGAAGAAAAATGGAAACAAAGTTTTGGGGACATTGATTGGTCTATAGTATATATGCTGAGTAAAAATACAAGTTATTCGGTCAAGTACCATGCCATACAATACAAAATAATTACACAAACAGTTGCCACGAATAGGAGACTTCATACTATGGGTCTTAGCAATTCGTACGCTTGCAGCCGATGTGAAAGGGCAATAGAAACCATTTTGCATAAATTTTGGGAATGTCCTATGGTTGCAGAGTTTTGGTCTAAAATCCGTACGTTTTTGAAAGACTCAAGAATAGCACCTGACCACCCTCCGTTTTCTGGGAAGCAAATTATCCTTGGCGTAACGGATACAAAGATTATAAACCATATCATCCTAATTGGAAAAATGATGATATATCACAACTCATATTTATCAGTTGATATTCTTCGGATCAGATTACTGCTTGATAAAAACACTGAAAAACTTATAGCTTCGACTGAGAGCAGGGAGCGTGGATTTCAAAAGAAGTGGAGTGCGCTACAGGGCTTATTAATAAACGACCAGCAGAGCACTGGCAGATTAGCTTGACGCAGGTGGTTGCAGAGTGTGTACCTAGTACCTACAGATTGTGAAATGTGCTATACCTACAGAGCGAGTGCATGCCGTGAAAACTTCCAAAGGTGGAATGGGTCGCCGGGATAGTGTTCTTGCTGATGTCAACGGTGATGAAAAATGAAATAAAATCGGAAAAAACTATCATCAACGCCTGCTCCTAGAGTCCGCTTACATCCGCACTGCTGGCCGTCGTGAGACGGTACTGACATCACCGAACGACGCCAACATCAACCGGAACTCTGGAAGCAGGCTTCCCATTATACATAGCTGCAGCTCTAAATCGTTTTTGGATAACTTAAACATATGTTTGTGATCAGCTAGTTTTTATATTATTGTTATAAGATTGTCATATATTACATTTTTATTATATATTGCATACTTTTATTTTTATCGATATATAGGATGGCAGGATGTGCTTCTTAACTTTTATATATTTTTGTAGCTTTTTACTGAATATTGACATGCGTACTAGTATTTAATGTGTGAAGTACCTACCGTTATTATTAGATACTTGCTTATTATTAGATACTAGTTTTATTAACTATGATGTTGCAATGGATCTTATATTCTCTTTTTTAGCACTTTGCTAACCATTAGCATTTTTATACTAGCATATAATGTGTGTTATGTACCTACCATTATTATTTTGTACTGTGTAAGCCACCTTTAATCGTTGAATATCAAAATATGAGAATTTGCGTTGTTACTAAAATTTTCTTCAGGTAGGTAACTTTCTTAATCATGCACGTTTCCTGGAATCCTTTTTACACTTGTTAAATAATTTTTGTAACGTGTCTTGTCTTCCGATGTCCACCGATCGATCCGACCACTCGCTGACGAAGGCTGATAAAATATGGCCGAAAGCTCCAAACGTTTTTCATTTTCACTAGTGGAGAAGTGAAGGTACACACTGGCAAATTGGATATTAAATATATTAAAATTTGCCAGTGTTTACCTTTACCTTTATTGTTCTGTCAAATGGCTCTTCAACAATAGTGGAGAAGTCCTTTATATTTATGTAATCTTCCTCCTTTATGGCTGGCTTATTTGCTGGGAGAGAAAGGGGACACACCGGCGGCATAAGACATCTATTCAGCATTCTGGGGCTTATCGACGCACCAACTGCCAGGGTCATATGGCTATCCAGCATTCTTCTCTAGCATTAAAGGGAGGGGATGAGGTGGCTTAGTGGATAGCACCCTTGTCTTCTAAGCCACTGGTCCTGGGTTCAAGTCCCGGCGGAGCCTCTGAATGAGTCGATCTGATCACCAAAATCCCTTCCAACAGGGTGAGAGTTGGCGAAGCTGTATGACCCTGGCAGTTGGTGCGTCGTTAAACCCCAACAATTATTAGCATTAAAGGGACATTGTCGCAAAAATTTTTATTGGCTAGATAAAAACGTGGCAAAAAGTTGTTTCAGAAGTCATATTCTCATTTTTGCAAATTCAGGCTCAAAATCCCTCAAAATCGGCCTCAAAGTCAACATTTATAGACGACTTTACCGAGTCCTTATGGTATCGATAAAATGACGTTACCCGGGCTATGGCTTTCAATTTATATATCAAAGAATGTAAAAAAATTTCCATCAAAGCACTTCAGTAGCTAAACCTGAGGTATAAAAAAATCATTTTATAAAAATAACTTTCCAAAACGCTTCTAAATAAGAAATATAGGACTTTAAACAAATACCATCAACCAATCAGAAGCCCAGTCCTTATAGGATCTGGTCACGTGGGCTTATCTTACATCAATGTGATGTCATCACGGCTTTCGATGAGTTATCGATATATACTATTTCAAAAGCCGCGGCAAACACGGAGATATGAATACAAATTCTATAAGACTTATTAGCGCTGCGGGCGGGCCCGATCACCCTAAATATTATATTCAATAATTGTTCGTTATTGCATGATTGCATTGCAGCGACAATGATACAATAAAAAGATACGGGTAGCGCGATCCAGAAGAGCCTCTTTTGAGGCGTGACGAAAGTTTTTGGTGGTTTTACGGACGAGGAGATTGTCGCCGCTCCGGTCTCGTGATCAACATATCAATATCGTCGGTTATCTGTACGTAAGATATTTAGAGCCTTTGATGTGGTCAATTGAGATTTTCTTCGAGGTAAAAAAATGTATGTGTGAAAAGTTAATGAAACTATTTTAATTTTTGCCATCCATCGTTGCTGGCCACCAATGCTTGTTGAGGTTTTGTGTAGTGAGTGTAGTGAGTTAGTCAAACACTAATCCTATCAAATATGGGCAATGCATTTAATGTTTCTGTTCTGCATTAACCCTCGCCCCACCGGGGGATCGATGGCTCCCTAAGGTTTTCCGGGATAGCAGAAAAACGACGAGGCGCAGCACCGCGGTTGAGGGCTCTACCTCTCACTGCATCATTTTCCCATCATCCCTGAAATTTTTACCCCGGGTCACCCAAGGTCAGGTCACCAGACGAGGTCAACCAAGGTCACCTCACTTCAACTTTAGAGCTCTGTAAGAGCTACATTTCAAAGTCGATTGATTTGAAACTTCCACACTTCATGACCCCTCCAGGGTCTACAAGGTGTATATCCGGGATTTTCGATTTCGTACCCTGAGGTCAGGTCACGAGGCGACCTCTCTCATTGGAAAAGCATGGGAAACCTGTTTCATGATATAAAAGCCACACAAATGATTGCAAATACTCAGACTGCTCAGAACAGCGTTTTTGGACACCCTTTCATGGATCCCAGGGGTCATATTTACCCTTTGACTTTTCCAAGGTCATCCAAGGTCACCAGAGGTCAAAAACAGTATTTTGACAATAACCTTGACCTAATTAAGCTAGAGCGGTAAAACAAACACCATCGTGTTTGTCTTGTCACTGGCTTTCATTTGATATACGGCAAGGTCATGTGACCTTTCGTGACCTCAGGTCATATTAGGTCACGAGGTGACCTCTGGAGGTCAAACCACTGGCGGGAGGTCTTTACGTTCCACATGGTGGAAAAAGTACTGGCAATTTCCTATCAAATGAACTTTACCAGGCCTCAATAGCTCTAATGACATAAGAGTTATGACCAGTTTGCTTAATCATTGCATATTTGAGTGAAAATAGCCGATCTTGACCTAATTTGACCTCTGAAGGTCAAACCTTTGACCTGAGCAGTAAAACATGCGAAGTAATTTCGTACTAATTCACGCGAGTTTTCTATTGCACTTTGCAGATTTGCGCTAACCCCATATTTTCGGAGTTAGAGGGGGCCATCGATGGCCCCCGGTGGGGCGAAGGTGGCGCCGGACCCCCGGTGGGGCGCGGGTTAATTAGGTTCACGAAGTTGCCAGAAAGCAAATTGTATGCTTAATTGATAACTATTCATTTTGGCCGACTATTATAGTTGTGGTCTCATTCCGTCTGTCAACACCAATCAGCGAGTAGCATTGAGTCTATGTCACATGACTATAGCCTCTCCCTGAGAACAAATCTTAGAACCAATCTTAGATTTACAGGCTGACAACCTGCTGTGGTGCTGCTGAAAAAAGTAACAGCGCAACAGTGGTAGCATACTATTTTGTGATTGGTAGATAAGCATTCTGGCTCATTTTTGTTTGATAAGCAGTAGCACATACTAGAGGCAGTTGTGGCACTGATATTTCTTTTCTAGAGGAGAGGCTCAAGGGCCTGCGGAGAAGACTGTGCTGACAGATGGAACAAGGCTTATGAGTAGTGTCAATGCCAAAAAATCCTCATTTTATTGTTGCACAGGTCAACTTGTGTACCAAAATGGGTGAAAATGATTGGTGATGGCAATTTTCCAATGATTGTTTAGGCATAATATTTTTGAATGTCCTATATTCCCCCTCTTTTTGGCCTAACTTTTTATTTACAACATCTGTGCACTCTAGTAAGTGTCTATATCAAGCCTGTAATTTGAATTACAAATTTCTAGCTGTTACAAATACTAGCTCTGCACAATGTGTGCATGCTAGTGCATTTGCTGGTTAGTTTATGAGATATTGCAACGCCAGAGCTGGAACAAGCATCAGGAGCGTCACTAACCGCAAGATTTAAATATCGGAAGGAAGTTCTGAAGCACTTATGGCAGAGATGGAAGAGGGAGTACCTTCTCGAGCTGAGGAACCCTCGACGTGAGGGCCCACCAAGGATTCCAAAAGTTGGAGACCTCGTTTTGATCGGGGATGACACCAAGTTGTCACCCACCCTCTGGATGAGTGGAAAAGTCGTCCAGCTGCAACCCGGGCGGGACGGCCTGGACAGAGCAGCGACGGTGCAGAGGATGAGTGGAGGAACAGTCACAAGACCGGTCCAAAACCTGTATCCTCTAGAATGCCCCTGAGCTGCTCTGTCCTCACAAGGGCAGGGTAGGCCAGTGCCTGCCACTGCCCTTTTCGGGGAGGATAATGTTCTGAAAACATGGGAGGACGACACGAACGACGGTCACGTGACTCAACGATTTTGCTGACCAAAAAACGTGCCATTAAACATAAGGATTTTACGATAGAATCGGAACTAGATGGTTTCACTTAAGATTAAATTAATTCGATTAGTATAATATTATATTAGATTAGAGAGATATGACATATTAGATTAGACTTACCGACAATTTGTAATATATATATATATATATATATATATATATATATATATAAAATATATATATATATAACGAAATTTTTGGTCGATTTATGGTGGAATGACCTACCTGGAACAAACAAAAAGAAAATAATCAAAGGCAAATACGCTCTGGCTTTCAACAAAAAAATGTATAAAAGAAAATTTACTGCCCAACTATACGAATATATATATATATATATATATATATATATATATATATTTGTTTGTTTTTCATTCAAGCATATTCCATTGAAGATTGTTGCGTTCTTTGCTTTCACCAGTTTCTTTTGAAGTTTTAGTATTTTGTTGATCGTTAATTCAATATTGGACGGAATTGAGTTGATGAGCTCACCAAAGTTCATAAAGTCACAATAAATCGACGTTTCGAATCTATTAGTTGATTCATTATTCAAGATAACATGTACAAAAAAATGTCGCCAGGTCGATTGAGTTCCAGGATAAACATATTGCATTTGGAAAACATTGAGCACATTGCGAAGCGTGTGACTGGCAGAATTAACACTTACAGTACGAAGATAAATTTTGTTATTGTTACGTTAAACCATAGAGATCTACTATAACTAGAGCGGACATTCTGTACAAAATGATAATAACCTGACGTCAAAATTGAAAGTTTTGTTAGTACAAATCTTAGCCAGGTTAATTGAAGAATCACGTGCCAATTTCAATGAGAGCTTCTGTTAGTGCACTAAATAATTTTGGCAGGGAAACTCATTATTTATTGCGAGGATTCCTGGTACATAAGACCGTTGTCATGGCGACCTTTTGTGGAATTAAGCTGTATTAGGGCTGGCGCTATTAGTCAAATTTCTCAGTTTGACCTAATTTGTAAAAGAAGTAGCAATTATTCTACCAAACATTCTTATGAAACATGCTCAGAAGTTTGCACGATAAATGAATCATGGATGCCGAAGCTCGCCGCCACTAGAAGTGTTTACTGTTGATACTTATCTAAGTTCGGCATCCGACATGGCTAAAAAAGCAACTGTGAATTTCAACGCTATTGGAGCCTAGAAGACTGTGGTGTAATCCTATATGGGTAAGTCTGCGCGCCCAGTGTTCTCCAATGGATGATTGAAATTTTGATAATGCGTTAAAAATAGGATCATCGTTAAAAGCATCAAATTTATTATAAGCAAACCAGTCCATAGGAGAAGCAAGGAGACCTAGAAAGTGTCCGAAACTAATGCACTATGTGAAATCGAAATTACCTATCCATCCGTTTCTTGATTAAAGTGAGTCTGAGTATGGAGTCCTGAGCCTGAAAAATTGGGGACACACTTTGATAAAGGATGCTTTTTATACATTTGAGACGGTGATATTCACTAGGGTGAGCTTTAAATGTAACCTCTAGCTGAACAGAGCTTTCAGAAGTTAGTAAATTTCCAGATTTGCTGCGGACCCAACCACAAAGGCACTGTGGATCACTGCGGTCAACAGGCACCCCGACTGGAAGCCCTCACTCTGTAGCAAGGTTTACAGCCGACATTTCTCTGCTGATGATTTTACCGGAGGCACAGACCACCCAAGATTGAAAAGAAGCGCAATCCCATGACCTACTGTATGACACTTTCGACGGAACTGCATATACAGCTGTATCTAACTTTGTGGACATATCGCATAACTATCTGCACTCGCACCCAAATTAAAAATGAGTTGACTTTGCACCCATTCTACACCTACGAGTAGTGGCAGATCCAGTAATTCATTATGGGGGAGGGGCTCGAGCCCCGTCGCTATCGCCTCGGAAGAGTCCCCGGCAGTGCAGTTACTATAAACACTCTGACATTTCGCGGGAGGGGGATTTGAGCTTCCCCCTTCCTCACCTTGTATCCGCTCCCGAGTCATTGTCAGTGATCAGCCCCCCCTCGATGACAAAACCATGCTGATGCTGGTACATGCTTATCCGGATTAAGAACAATGGGGGCCTGTATTTGCCCTCGCGGTGCACCCTCCACCTTATGCTTACAGCAGAACGACGCATTCGAGCTGTTTCTGATGAAGCGAGTCATGTCCCCAACCTCAGTCGGCAACGTTTGGAGATCACTGGGCTTGAGGAGCTCAGCAGCGGTGACCCTATGGCCCTAGGACAGCATGCCATCGAGACGGCGTATGGGATAGACAATCAAATCACCAGTCTGATGCGCCGTCTCGTCGGAACGTACTACGAACTCCGCCTGCGCCACAATCCACATAGCTCACCTCAGGACATCGCGACTGCAGCAATCCATGCACGCCAGAGGCCTAATAAGCTAGACCTCTTCCGAGGGCATTGACTGAACACATGGCAATGCTGCGGCACCAATTATACCCGTGTGCCATTTTAGCCAAGGCTTGGAATCGTGACGATTGGAGTAGGATGATGGTAAGCATAGCACGCCCATGAGGTGATGACAGTCACCGTTTCGAATAGTTAAGTGTATGGTGATACCTGGTACAGTGATTCTTCTGGGCGCGCTGATCTTGACTTTGGTCAATGGTGATAAAGTTGTCAAAACTTGTTGCACTGAAGTTTTGACAACTCTGAAGCATTGCAATTTCTTATATTTTATCACAGTTCCTGTGACTGTCTATACTCTTACTTCGATAACTGATACTCTATGGTAGCCCTATGGAATATAACATACTAAGATAAAACAAGCCATAGTAACTTATCATGTCAAGGAAAATGATACTTCTGCTGTATTCGTGAACGGTATCTCTGAATAGTGTAGGTATACTTTTATGACACGACTAAGTAAATATTTGTGGGGTGACGCACAGTATGATACACAGTGCCAAACTACGCACGAACTTAAGAAAAACGCCAACGGATAGAGGCACAGTCTTCCGTCAGTCAGCTGAATGCACTCATGTCGTGCGACGGCCTTTCTTGTCGCGGCGTGAAGCGCGTCGGTCGTGCCTGGAGAGGGAGGCCCATTTGACGTGAGTTTTCCTGTACCCAGTTTTCTCTTGAAAGCAGAAAAAATAGCGTGATGTTATTTGTATGTCCCCAGGTTTATGTTTCCTTTGAAAGCTTAATGATGATCTTGGTTTAATTTGAGTGCGTAATTCGAAGGCTGGAAGTTTTGGCTTCTAATGTGTGGAGTCCTTCAAATTGATAGATTAACGTACCGAATTGGAACTATCTAAATGTTTCAGTGTACGCCTTTGGGAGAGATGTGTCTTACTCCGCACACAGCAAAGTCTCCTAATTCCGCAATACCTCATTTCAATGCATGTTCAGGCACAACAGTCATTTTTACGGCGCTTGAAGGATGGTCAAACTAAATGTCAGCCCTATTCTTTTCACAATTATATATCTCTTCCACCAAAGATGGATCTAAACCACACGTAGGGGCAGTGACGAATCTATGATTTCAGTAAGGGGGAGGCGAAGCTCACAAGGGCGCTACTTTTCACCCGAAGGGTGCCCAGTATCACATCCTGGCAGGGGCACCGCCACAGAATTTTACAGGGAGGACGGGCCCAGGCTGGTGATGAACGGGGGAGGCAAATTTTGAGCATATTCGGTACCTGAAAGCATTAATGATGATGGATCCAAAAATTAATGGGGGACGTCGCCCCTGGTTGGCCAACAAGGGACACGCCCCCGTCCCCCCCTCCGCTTTCGGCTCTCCTGGGGGAGGGGGTGGAAGTGGGAGCGGCAAATTTGGTTACTTCGCAGATCTAGACGACACGGATTTTTGGGGCGCCTATTTACCCAAGAGCGCCTAGTTTGCACCCGGGGGAGGGGTGGAAGCAGAATTTTTTGCCTCGCAGACCTAGTGTAAACTGTGTTTTGGGGTGCCTTTTCAGGAAGGCTCAGAAGGGCACCTCTTGGACTTAAGAGGGGGTCAGCCGCCCACTTCGCCCCCTTGGACCCTTTCCTGCCTAGGAGGGAGTGGGTGAAACTTTTCAGGAGCCCATCAGGTCATTATGGTATAGCCAAGGGCGTCGCCACGGAATTTTCGCTGGGGAGACGGACCTCAGACTGGCCGCTGACCGGGATGGGGGGGGCGGGTGGGACACAAATTATTTGCATGCAAGTGTGGTTGAAAGTACCTTCTCACAGTTTCACACTGTACCAGCCATGGGCGCCGAAAGTGAAGGAGGGACACGTCCCCCTGTTTGGCAACCAGGGGACGTCCCCCAAAAAAATTTGGCCCAGCGTTGTTAATATTGTCAGCTTCCGACTTTGCTGAAAATCCGCCTCCCCCGGTCAGCACCAGCCCTGGTCCACCCTCCCCCTCCTTGTGAAAATTCCGTGGCGGCGCCCCTGGTGCCAGCACGCCTGCGGTCATTTTTCGCAATCTCACGCAGAGAAAAGAGAAAACTACCAACATTTTAGGTCGAGTTAAATTGGGGTAATCAGAGGAATTCCCCTGATTTGCAAGCTAGGGCCCCGTGTACCACCGTTCCCCTGCACTCCAGTCCGTGGGTATGGCTACACCATCAGGGTTTTATGGCACTGTCTGTGGAGAAACCGGTTGAAAAGCTAATGTGTCCCTCCATCCCCGCGAAATCCTGGTGCTTGGGGAATGCTGTGGCTCAGTGGATACCCGTGACCGATCCAGGGTAATATTCCAGGCGGCTAGGGGCTCGAGCCTCCACCGCAATTACTGCCAACAGCCGCCAGCCTATGCAGTCACCAGGGGGGGGGGGCTGGGACATTTCGGGAGGCTTAAGGAGGCCCGAGCCCCAAACCCTTCCTGGTATCTGCCACCGGTAGATATTGACAGTCCACGGAGCAATAGGTCCTGGGCTGAAGTCCCGGACGAGCCTTGGAAATCCCCGGTCTGGTCCCCAAAATTCCTCCCGATAGGGTGAGAGTTAGCAACGCCGTATGGCTCTGGCAATTAGTGCGTTGTTAAACCCCAGCAATGATTAAATCCTGATGCTCCTTCATCCCTGCCTTCCCTTTTTTTCTTCCTAACCTATTTGTTTGTCCTTTTCCAGATCCGAAGACTCCTCTTCCCCCTGTTTTATAATGGCGCGAGTGAAGCGATCCGTGGCATATACCCGAAATGACCTATCAAGAGCGGTTACGAGTGTACGGGAGAAATCTTTAAGTTTCCGAAAGGCCTCTCAAAGGTACAACGTACCAGTGAGGACTATCCGCGACCATCTGAGGGCAGACCTCAGGGACCCCCCGGAAGACCGGCAGTGTTCTCGAAAAAGGAGGAGGCTGATATCAGGGCCAGGTTGGTGAGGCTCACCCGAATCGGCTATGGGGTAACCGTGCCAGAAGTTAAGAAGCTGGTGTATCACTACTGTATCGCAGATCAGAAGAACACCCCTTTCAAGCATGGCCAAGCGGGCAGAAAATGGCTGAAAGGCTTCATGCGAAGAAACCCTGAGCTTTCGGTGCGGCAGTCGGAGAAACTCACTAGGGGTCAAAAGGTCAACAAGAGAACTGTCGAGCAGTACATCTGTCTGCTTGAAAATCGCATGAAGGAGCTCGATGTAGCTGACAAACCCGAGCGGATTTTTAATGCCGATGAATCAGGAGTGCAACTCACTCGAAACGCCTTGCCGGAGGCCTCATCGTCACAGAGCGTGGCGCGCATATACTGTGGCATGCGGTTTTCCCTCAGCGCGGAACAGTGGATAAGGTGTCACGCATGTGATGGGTGGGCCTGCGTGCCCTGTACAGATGCACATAAGTATCAGAAAGGCTGGGTGTGCGATATGTGCCGCAGTTAGTCTGGGACAGCAACATGCTACGCACAATGTCTTGTGACCCTGTCTTGGATCGCTCACATATAAATGTATAATGAAATATGTGTGTCTATGGTAATACGAGAAGAGCTAACATTATTGTTCTATAGATATTAATCTTTATACGAATGAAAGTAAAAATAGATTTGGTCCTATGTTGAAACAGGACCTGAAAAAAACAATTACAGGCTCTCAAACAGGAAAGGGAGCAGCGGGGAGTTCGAGGTGATGCATCCGATTTTATCCTGAAAGCTAATTTCATCCAAGTTGAATGAGTTCAAAGTTTCAATAGCGGAAAAAGATGTGACAAGAATTTAGGTCCAAATTTTTGTCCACTTTGAGGAGAAATGTTTATTTTGATAGCGGAGAGTCTTACGTTCACGACACTTTGAAAAATTATCTCTAGCCCTACTTTAGACCCACTAGTTTTCAGATAAAATTTCCCCTATTACGCTTAGACTCAATTCTGGGACAGGATACAATTTATACAACAAAATCACGAAAAGGTATCGAGTGCAAATCGTGCGTACTTGGGTACGCCGACTGTGCGTTGATTGGGACGGGGCTTCAAATTACGAATAAATGCAAGCTTCTAGAAATCACTGTATAAGCGTAAGGTGCGTCATTCGTTCGAATTTTCCTTTGCCATGTCGGTGGATAATTCAACAGAGCGCTAACATGCACTTTTAGAGGTTTGAGTGTACGCTGCTGTGACGGGAATTCTCACTTTTCCTTAGGATGTGCGCCGTATGGACCCTTTCCCCTACAATAGGAATATCAAATACTTATGATTGCACTCTGTGTACTAACAATATAGAAACGATAACTCATCTGTTTGGCATAGCAGAATCGTACAAAAATTTATCCATGATATAAAAAAACAATTTGGAACGCAGATATGGTATACCGCTTCCAAGGACCACACAGACCTGGTTCTTTTTACATGAGTTAAGTCCGATCCAGAAATTAATCGTCACTTTAGCAAAATAGGTCATCAACAAAGCTCGCAATAACACTGTGAAACCCGAAGTAACTTACTTTATGAACATTCTAAAAACAGAGGCCGAAAAAGAGCAAACTGCAAGCAGACTAAAAGGTAACTCGGAATTTTTCGAGAAAAAATGGGGAGGCCTCATTCAGATATTGAAAAAATAGTAGTTATCTTAACCAGCTTCTTCATCACAACAATACACATGGGTGAATCCAATTAAACAATCCGTCTGAAGGTGCGTGTGTGTGTGCGTGTGTGTGTTCATATGTCCTGATTGCGTTTATATCGGTGCTTTGTGTCTAGGTGTGAAACTGCGCCATCGATACCCGTATCTGAATTTTGTCGCGGATTTTGTGTTGTTCGTGATTCCTGATTGCGTTGTTATGTGATCCTCGACTGCCAAGTGACGGCTAAATATAGGGCCCTCGGGTCGTCAATGTCGGAAAAAAATTCGAAGGGGTGATGGTAAACATTTCTGCAAAAAGTGGTCGATCCGTGCTGGCATTGGCCATGTGCTGAACTGGGCGCTGTTGCTGTTGGCAGGATGCGCCACCTGCTGGCGTCGTCCTTCGTGGCACGCCGCAGCCGGCTGCTGCTTCTGCTGGTACCCTGCTCGACCGCTCTCTTCCTGTTGCTGCGGCCGCGCCTCCAACCGACCCGCTACTGGTCGCCGCAGCACCAGACCTGGTGGGATGCAGACAGCACCGATGTGCCGTGCCAGATGCCGGCTCTTCCCCAGGACGTGCCTGAATTGCGCCGGTTCTTCAAGGACGTGCCGGCACTGAGCTGCGACGAGGAGCCCGCTTGGGTGGTGACGGCCGGTGGCAGCAGACTGGTGATTCTCGAAGCAGCCCGGCAGAGACACGGCCAAATCACCTGCGAGTTCACTGACCTGCTACGGGAGAGTGACTATCGGACGGTGGAGGGAACTCCACCCGTTCCAGCAGCAGTTACAGCCTGTTGGCGTCTGACTTTGTGCGCGTGTGGTGCAGCGGCGCGGATGGTAGCAGCTGGAGCAGCGTCCTGGCCGGCGTGCGGCAGTCGGCTGCTCCTGGGCCGGCGCCGCTCTCCCTCTTGCCGGCCAAGCGTGCGCGCCTCAATGTGCTCATCCTCGGAACGGACTCACTCTCCCGCAACACCTTCGGCAGGAAGCTGCCGATCACGGCTGCCTTCCTCAGTGACAAGCTGGGAGCTATCATACTCTCCGGCTACAACATCGTGGGCGACGGAACCCCCCAGGTCAGCCCACAGCAGCTTTCTTAGCTCCATAGTCTGCTACTATCCCAAGGAGTCTGATTCTAGGAAGAAGGAATGTTAACAATCCTGTCCTCGTTAAAAAGATCATAGTAACGGTTAGCTGAAAAAGTTGTTGATGACAACTCTTTTCGCTATTAACAACCTACATCTCTATCTCCATGCCGTTTATTTTTCACAATGTCCAAAGTGGTATAATCGGTGCTGGACCGGCGCAAAAGCTCAGAGGCTTAAATCCAGGCGCCGGTACAGATTGCCGCTAAACATTGATCACAGACAACACATACCCACATATACACACACACACGCACACGCAAACATAAGTAGAAATAACAATGAAATATCGTGTCAACTATTTTGATGTCAAACACATACACAATACCTGAATCGCTGCCCGGGAGCGACAACGCACAAGAGGGCCCCAAGTACAGCGGCAATCGTCGGGCCGCAACCGCCGCAGCCGCTCCGCCCCGCTCTCTACGGCAGCCTGCCTGTCTGAACAATAAAGGCCTGTACGGCCAGCGCAACTGGTTCTAAGTCTGTTTTTTTCAATATCTTTACCATGCAGTAAAATACTTATCTTTTGGAATCTGGTGAGGTTGTTGAAATGTATTAATCCACAACTAGCAATACGTTGAAAGAGAAGTGTTCGGGGACCGTCATATTTTGTGCAATCGAGAAGATAGTGTGAGGTGTTTTCCGATGGTCTCCCACATGAGCATTGGGGAGGAGATGGATGGGTTGATTTGATACAAATGTTGGTTTAAAGCTGATATACCCAGCCTGAGTCTAGTATGGTAGGTGTTTCCTAATTTTGAACCGATGTTGTATGGATTTACCGTAATTGGAAATTTTTCTTTTCTTAATGCAGTTTTAAACGCTTTTAGTGTTGGATATTCCCTTGTTGTTTATTGGCGAAGAAACTCATTTTATTCCATAATTTCGTTGCATTGGGTAGAAAAGACTTTCCATACATATCCGCTCGATTTCGGGGAACTGAGAGGTTGATTTAATTTCGAAGTGGAATCCCAGTAGTCTGCCCTCGCGTGGTGGGGAGAAGTTATGTGATGTATTCGGGAATATGCGGCGATGGATTCTGTATTTTGAAGTTCATATGAAATTGTTTATGAAATTGTGTTCTGGACTGGAGTGATTCTATTCCAACCTCTTCGAGAAGTTTTTGGATGGGGCTTCGAAATCGAGCACCTGTTGCAAGTCTCAAAATCTTATTTTGTAAACGTTCGAGGCGCATGCTGTCACCTATTGTTATAATTTGATCATAAATGATATCTCCGTAAACGAAAGAAGGTCGAATATACATTTTATAGATAGTGATTAACGTTGCCCTCGGTAAAAATGCAGCGATGGGGTAAATGGGGCCGCCATCTAAAATACACTATCTAAAATAAAATAATCTATCTAAAATACACTAAGAGCAGGGCTGCCAGGCTGGCCATTTTTTGTCAGATACGTCGAATTTGGCCTTTTTTGTCTTGTATGACACCACGTTAATTTCTTTTCTAGCAGCCGGCATCTAAAATATTTTTTCACTTGTATAAATATGACTTCTTTTGGCCTTTTCCGCTCTTGATTAAGATGTTCTGACACCTCAAAAGCAACAGACCACCAGTAAAACTGCTATGGCGGTAGGAGGGAGGGAGAAACTTTGTTAAAACACGATCCACGAGTATGACGGTGACCGAAAGCCGGACGCGAAGGATGTGATACTAGGCGCAGCCCGCTCCCGCAATGGCGGGCCAAGCTGCTGTTCCTACAGCGGCATCCGGGCCGGGCGGACCGGCCTGTGGTGGCGTGGAGGTGCCGGGAGGGAGCGGACCCGTCAACGCTCCTGCGCCTGCTGCTGCCGTTGTGTCTGAGGTTTCGGCCCGAGGTCTCGGCCGGTAGTCGGCGGCCGGTTTCGTGAGATGTGGCGACGACGGCGGACAGTGGATTGGCAGGGCGGGAGGTGGCGGTGGATACACTCATACAGGACCGGGGGCGGTGACTTTAGTTCTCGTGCCTGTGTGGCTCGAGGTTTTCCACGAGTGTTGCTGGCCGTCGCCGTTCGGACGAGATGAGCAGCCACGTCTGGCTGCTCTTCTCTGGCGTGTGCGGAAGGTTGCGCACCTTAGTTGGACTCCAAAGCAGGTATTGTGTAATACTAATTTTTCTATTCAATGTTTACTTAGTATTGTTGTCTGGAATGTGCAGTTTTTCTCTCGGTTAGGGTAAATTTAATGCTGCTCTATCACTCAGAACAAGCAGCTGTGTTGGGTCCCTCTTTCGACGACAAGTACCTTGCGATATCAAGGGTGATTTCCTTGGGAGTAAAGCTAATACGAGTAGGTATTCCACTAATGTGCGATTGAAACCGGTTTTCCGTTTCGCTTGGGGTAGTTTTTTTACTGCACACCCTAACAACGCCAAGGCTACTGCAGTCATGCTTACTTTATGTGTTGATGTTCTTTGTTTTTTGCGCTACATTCGTATATCCCTTATGTGGTGTCTTGACATGAATGTCCCACCTCTCTCAGCTCTTACACAACATTCGCATAAGTACCACGGCTTTAGTTATCTCAAGACTGCGTCACACGGACATGTTGATACTTTTCATGAGCAGTTAATGCATTACGGCGTATTGACCCGACCATCTTATGTCACGCAAAGACATAAAGGAGTATATTTATTTCTCTATTGCTTCTCATTCACAAGTCGCTAACACTACTTTGAGACTAGCATCACTAAACGTAAATGGCCTCCGAGCTCAGGTGGTAAGGGGTGTTCCTAAGCGGCGTAAGATTTTCACATGACAATGGCAGTTCGACGTAGTTCTCTTGCGGGAAACACACTCTACAGCTGAAGACTGTGACAAATGGTTAAATGAATGGGGAGGCCTAGGCTGCTTTTCACATGGAGATAATAGGAGCCGAGGGGTATGCACGCTGATCAGGCCGAACGCGGGCGCCTCAATAAGTAAAACCTGCACTGATAGAGACGGAAAATTTGTAATTCTTGAATTAATTTTGAACGGTGTTAGCCTTACTGTTGGAAATTTTTACGATCCCAGCACAGATAACCCACGTGTAATTGAGGACTTTGTAACTGAAATAGACGAATACGAGAATTCCTCATTTTTTGGAGGGGATTTTAATTTTTGTTTGGACACCTCAAAAGACAGAGAAAGCTCAGCAAGACGATTAGCCAATAACGATAAGTGTAAGGAGGTCCTAAAAAGTTAATGGAAGATAAAGATTTAATTGATGCTTGGCGAGAGCTCAACCCACAAAAAAGATGCTACACATATGTTAGAGCGAACCCATCGAGCAAGTCACGTATTGAATTTTTCGTTGCGAGCGAGAACATTAATCGCTGAAGGAGCACTCATGTTGTTGAGAAAAGGGACGGATACCTATCGGACCACAACATGATTACGATGATAGTCCAAGTACCAACAATTGATATGGGGCGTTCTTTTTGGAAATTTAACAACTGTCTTCTGAAAGATGAAAATTTCGTTAATATGGCACGCCAGGAAATACGAGAGATTATAGAAGATAATGAGGCTAGTACAGACTCAAGCATTGTATTGTTTGAAACCCTGGTTTGTGTGCTCAGAGGTTACATAATAAAATTCGCATCCCGCAAAAAAAACAGCAAAGATGCACTGCTTTCAATCAGATAGAAGAAGAAATTTTGAGACTGGGAAGTATAAGTAACGCGGATGAAAGCTTCTTATATACGCTAAAAATAAGAGGGAAGACCTAATGCAAGATATGTCCAGCCAAGGAATGTTCCTGTCTAAAGTACGGTGGCGTCATTTAGCAGAAAAGGGAAGCAAATGCTTTCATGACCTGCATAAAAGAAACAGATGCAAAAACGTTTGCAAAGCGCTCTTTATTGAAGAAAATCAAATCCCTGGACAAAAGGTAATAACTAGTAGCACAGAGGCTTCAAGAAAGATTTTAATTTTGCAGTAAGCTTTACGAGAATTTTTTCAGGACAACATTTATTTAAAAAGTCGTTATCAATATACGGGAAAACAAGGCATATCTGTAATAACTGTCTGATGCGTCATTCGCACAGGTTCGCTTAGCATGTGCACATATATCACACAAACTTCACCACTGAAGGGACACAAATTTAGCAGGTGATTATGCATCACGCCCCATGAAACCGATCCCCACAGGCGCACCGTCCGCAACTCTACCGAGATCCCGTTTCCCGCCACCTGGGGAGCTGGCATTGGTACAGACACCACTGCACCACACAGACTGGAAATCAAGGCGTCACCGGCATGTACGCGGCGGCGTACTAACCGGGGTTGACGAGACCACACCTCCGGTTTTGGGGGGGGGGCTGTCCGTCCGGCACTCCACATACACACACACACTTCAGGCTAGCTGGCAACCGTGGTGGTCACGCCTTCAGGCGCTCTGCAGATTTATGTGTATTGTGAGTGACAGATATTGTTATCGAGCTCTGTCGTATGTTCAGGACATACTTAAGACACTAACACACCCTTGCTTAGCCAAGTTTTGGCCTTTACCAGTGCACACGCCCAGTTATAGGCTTTAGAACTGGGTGTGGTTGAGGGTGTACCCGTTGGATTTGAAACATAGCAGGGACCCGTCGCGGTCTCCAGAAGTGAAGATCTGCTCCTTCATCTGCTGCCAAACAACTACATGTCATGGCAGCCGAGTGGAGAAGGCGCCCGGCTGGCACGCAGTCGGCCCCAGTTCGAGCCTGGGTTGTCACAGCGCTTTTCGTCACTTCATACCTTCTGTTTGATTCCTCCGGATCTGTCTGCTTGACCGGCCGGTCGGCCTCGCCGACAGGTGTCAGTGGCGTTACCACCGAATTGCCGGCGCTGCTGGTGCCGCCCTCTGTAATCTGTCGGGCGCTCCGCAGATTTGGAGGACTGGGGAAGTTTTTTGGCTCCCGACACCCTTACTCTGCAAACTCGGTGGCTACATTTCAGACCTGCAGACTGCAACTTGCTGGCGACATCGAGTCCAACCCCGGGCCAGAGCAGGGATCCCTCACCGTGGTGTGCCAAAACGTGCGCAGCATACGCAACAAGTTAGGAGCCATGCGCGCCGCCGCTCCTGAGCTCAGCCGTCATGACGTGATAGCGCTCACCGAGACCTGGCTGACGCCGGACGTGCTGGACTCTGAGCTGAGCACGGGACTGGATCACCACGTCTGGTTTAGGAGGGACCGACCCACTCACGGAGGAGGAGTAGCATGTGCAGTTCGGACTCAACTCTTCCCCACGCGGAGAACTGACCTGGAACCCGACATGGAGGTGCTGGTGCTGCAGGTTGGAGCAGTGCGGAAAGTTCTTGTGGGTGTCTGCTACAGGCCGCCAGACCAGGACACTGACATTGCCAAACTTACAGACCTCCTGGGAGACTGAGCGATTCCGGCTTTCCCTTTCTCCTGGTTGGAGATGTGAACTTGCCAGAGATCGAGTGGCCCTCGGAGGCTGAGCCAGTGCTGCTTCGGAGGTCAAATAGGGCCATCCAGTTTTTAGATGCTGTTAGTGCGAATGATATAAAGCAATCCGTACACACCCCTACCCGCGGTGATGCAATACTGGATCTTGTTTTATCTCGTGGGGGTGAGACCCGATCTGAAGTGGTAGACGGTACGTTCAATTCAGACCACTACGAAACAAGGTCATTTTTTCGTGTTACTGTCACCTGTATGCCTAAAGTCTCACGAACTCGTGCTTTTAACTATCGAAACGCTGACTTCGACGGTCTGCGTACCGTCCTCAGTTTGATTCCCTGGACCGTTCTGATTGATTTAGATGTAGACGCAGCCACCGCACTGTTTTATGACTTTTTAAATGCTGCAATCGCTGACCACATACCTACTGTTTCCTTTTCTCGCCGTTTTCCACCGTGGTTCGACAGCGACGTTAGGGCTGCCTTGAGACGAAAAAGACGCCGCCCATCGCCTGAAAAAAGTCTGTGCCGTGCCCAGAGCACAGCAATGATTTCTCGAGAGCCAGGGCAGACTTTAAGGAAATCACTGATACCAAATACAGGGAGTATCTTCTTGGACTTGTAAATGACTTCCCCGATAACCCCAAAAGATTTTGGTCGTTTATCAAGGCTCTCAAATCATCTAGGCAATCAGTACAATCATTAATGCAGAACGGCACAACCCACAAATCTCCCACTGAATGCGCAAGTCTGCTCAACAGAACTTTCATTTCAAAATTCTCAAATCCAGTTGTACAAAATTTTCCCGACTGCCCAACACTTCAACCATTACAACTAAACCGATTTGCTGTACCACCCGGCAAGGTGTTGGCTTTGATTATGAGTATTGACGGGAACAAGGCGTGCGGGCCTGACGGTCTCAGCGCACGCATTTTGAAGGAGTGCGCCCATCAGCTCGCTGTCCCTATAGAAATTATATGCAAACTCTCTGTGAACCAGGGAGTGTTCCCGCAACTCTGGAAAGACGCCAATATTATACCCATACACAAAAAAGGCAGCAAAACATGCGCAAACAACTATCGTGGAATCTCTTTACTCCCTCTTTGCTCCAAAATTTTAGAAAAAGTAGTTTTTGATGAACTGCTTGCTCATTGCCAACTAGCAATCCCGGTATCACAACACAGGTTCTTACTAAGACGATCGTGCGTGTCAAACCTGAGTGTATTCTTACACCACGGATGGAGGTCGATCCAGGAGGGCGCTCAGACAGATGCTATCTACACTGATTATTCTTCGGCCTTCACAAGTGTCAATCATGCATTGCTTCTTCACAAAATTAAGAAATCCTTCAATGTAACTGACGGAGCGCACTCCTGGATCGAATCCTACCTCTCCAATCGTCGTCAACGCGTCGTCATCGACGGAAAAATGTCTGACTGGGCACCCGTCCTTTCAGGGGTGCCGGAAGGTAGTGTCTGTGGCCCTTTACTTTTTATATGTTTTACTGCAGACCTACCACACTGCATACAGACGCAATGCGTCATGTACGCTGATGACGTCAAGATTTTTAATCGCATAAAATGTTCAGCCGACGCAGATGACCTGCAAGCGGACCTGGAACGACTCTCCGCGTGGTCGAAATCCTGGCTTTTGAAATTGAATCCTTCAAAATGTCATGTAATAACGTTCACCCTTCGAAATTCCCCCATTTTGGCCGGATATTCATTGGATCATTCAATTTTGGAGCGCCGCACGGAGACTCGGGACCTGGGCGTCCTACTTGACACAAAACTGACATTCTCAAATCATATTGACTCAGTAGTAACACGAGCAAACCGCATGTTGGGGCTTCTTATAAGAAGCATGCAAATCCCACAGTGTCGGCACGGCGGTAGACTGAGATGCCAGTCAGTCACAAGTGCGTACTTTGCTCATGTCCGGTCCATATTGGAATATGGTTGTGTAGTGTGGGCTGGCACAGCTGTCACCAACCTGAAACGCCTGGAACGGATTCAGCATAAGTTCCTTATGTGGTTGGCGGTGAAGTCGGACAGACCAATCGCAGTCACTGACTATAACACGCTTTTACTACATTTTAAGCTTCCTTCAATTCGTTCGAGACTCGCGCAATATGACTTGCTTTATTTGCATAACATTTTCTCTGGACGTCTTGACTGTCCCCATGTGATGGGATGTTTCGGCCTATTAGTGCAGGGGCGTGTATCGCGAGTACAGAGGCTGTGGAATGTTCCATACGCCAGAGTGAACACTGTAAAGAGGTCTTTGTTCTGCAGGATTCCGGTGCTCACTAATGATTTTCTCAACTCCAGCAGAGATGTTGATTTTTTTGACTCAACGCATTTCACCTTCAAATCGGTGGCCAGACAATTCGCGAATAGCCTAGGGCCATTTGTGTGATTACAATGAGTGCGCTTTGTGACCGTGGAAATGTCTTTTGTTAGGCCTGTAGGCATGTATATGACCCGTTTTTTACACTTTTACAGATGTTTAGATGTCTAGACCGTCGTTTAATGATGTATTGTTCGTGCTACTACGCTTATATAACTTATTTACCTTTTTTACCACTTGACTGCACCTGTAATTGGGATACATCCTGTTGGTGTTTACGCAAATACAAATACAAATACAAATACAAATACACACACATATGGGGAAACAAAAATATTGACAGCGGGAACAATGGGTCAATCAGTAGAAAATTAATGGTTAATAGAGGAATAGTTCGCGTAATCGACATTTACGATGTTTCTGAAAGAATGCTAATGACATCAAATGAAGTATCTCAAATCTATAATATACATCCAGTAACATCTCTCTTCATCCATCCCAGAGATATGGAAACTACGAATTATAATGGATAAACCGACCACACCAGACATTCCTGAAAGTTTTGCTACCCTAAAGAGCACACCGAAAGCTGTCCAATGGGCGGGCGTATTGGAAGCTGAAAGAACAAGAGTGGGTACCAGACAGGGAGAAGTGCCATGAAAAGTGGCAGGACTATCTCCAGAGAACACCGAACCCCCTCTCCAGATACAGTGGTCTGAGTTTTATGATCGGCTTCGCCATTCAACGAACAATGCCAATCTCAGATGGCTTCAATATCGCATAATTAAACGTATCTTACCGACGAACAGGCTTCTTTACATAATGGGGCTTTTGGAAACCGACAAGTGCAAACCCTGTCCGATGTATTCAGAAAATATTACGCACAAATTCTGGAAGTGTCCCTCAGTTAGATTACTTTGGCTCGGTGTGGAAGAGTTATTGGGACTACGAACCTATTTGACAAACATAAATATATTTTTCGGTCTTCATCTGCGTAACTTTAATCAAACCATACGTGCTAATACGGTCATTATGCTCACAGATCAGTTTATTTGGAAGGAAAAAGACTACCCGGAATACCTGAAGTTTGAAAAGCTGAAACGATTTATACATCATTACCTCAAGACCGAGAAATATATTTCGAAAATTACGACCAGAGAAAGTCAATTTGGGGAGAGATGGGGAAGGCTATGGGAATTCTTGAGACGAGATGAACATCTTCAGTAGATACATACGCAAAGTCACGCACATACATGCCCACATGCCCTGGTAGTTATTGTAGGTGCAATTACACACACTCGCTTTAACGCCAACACACCATATGCGCAATGCACAGGTGACTTCTGGGCGCCTCCACGATAAATACAGAGAAATATGTAGGGATGATATCCCTGGCCAGTGCTGTAGTTCCGCCAGGTGGTGCCAACGAGCGGCTGCTGACCTCCCCTAGGTCAGCAGTGCTTTAAAGTGCTGTAGGGGGCACCACTATTGTCACTTGTTTTGATAGCTGTTAGTGCGCTTCATGTAGGAATCTGAGAGGGCTGTGGTTTTCTGAGTGCACCCGTTGGGTTTTTGGTCGCAGTTGTTCGGATACAAGAGGGAACCGGTACACTGTGCTTGTAGATGTGTTCTTTTTGTCTGTGTGCAGTGACGCCATCTCCAGGTAATGTCAGGCCCCGCAGGCCATCGCTATTTGTTTTCGAGCAGTTATAGAAACGCCATCAGGAAGTGGTTTTGTGGTGGCGACTGTGGTTGAAGTGGATTTATGTGGTGGGTTTGTGCTAGTTTTGGTACGAATTTGAATAAAAAAGCTTTTGACCTAAAAAAAGAAGAAAAAAGTGATACTATGTGCGCTTTTTGGGTGAAAACTTGATGGCAACGCACGCTCTCTGAGGCTCCGTCCTCCCCCACTTACCTAAATCCTAGATCCACCACTGTTCAGGAGCAAAAAAAAACACAGTTGGAAAAAAACTGGGGAAATATTACATGTTAGCAGGAATTGGTGCCGCTAAGATAATGGATGATGCTAACAAATTTTCTTGTCATGTGAATAAAACCATTTGATAGTCACGCGGGACTGGAAGGACACTCCTGGCCTCCTATTAAATGGGTAGTGAGCTAAAAAAATATTGCTTTAAAGGAAATGTGGCACCTTCATAACGTGATTTTAACTGAGATAGCCAAGTTGTAGAGCAAGTCGGAAAACCCGGTGCTCAATATATCATTTGTCTTGGAACTCAAGATTTCCGTAGAAAAAAGCTAAAACCTACCTGAAATGTACCCCTTATGTACCCTTAGCAGCAGGCCAAGGTTCTCATGGCTGTTGGTGTGACGACATATGCTGACTTCACGGTGAGTATCAGCCAATCAAAGCCCTTAAAGCGTATTGAAATGGTAGTGGTTGCCAGATCATGGCATCATCCACAGGCAGATGTTTATTTCCTTCCCTAGCGGAGCATTTGAAAAAAATCAAAATATTGAGCTTATTGTACATTTTTTCACAGAAATCATGGATGCTTCCATGATTTTCGGCCAAAAGTACCCCTAATTACACTAATTTCCAGGATTCGACCAAGGTGCCACATTCCCTTAAAATCAACATCAAACTCTCAACAACTAGATTTAAACAGTGATACAGGAGTGCTCTGTCGTTTTTCTGTGGGTATGTTAGTACTGTTAGGGGTCATTTTAGCCTTAAATCTGGCTACTATGGTATTTATTTGATCATTTTAATGCAAATAAGATTTGGCCCCTTTTTGCCCTTTTTCTAACTTGGTTTGGGCATTTTCCCGAACTTGGCAGCCCTGATTAAGAATTTGTTTTTACCAATTAATAAACTAAACATTATGCCCCATTTGTAGTGCTTGTGTTCTCCCTGAGTGTTGCTAGTACCACTATTCTTTTCGGGGAGTGCACAGGGAAAGATCTGTTGGAAGACGTAACCTTCTTTTCTGACAGTTTCTTGTTCTCTGTTGTCCGTAGTAGTAGTAGTAGTAGTAGTAGTAGTAGTAGTAGTAGTAGTAGTAGTAGTAGTAGTAGTAGTAGTAGTAGTAGTAGTAGTAGTAGTAGTAGTAGTAGTAGTAGTCGTAGTAGTAGTAGTAGTAGTAGTAGTAGTAGTAGTAGTAGTAGTAGTAGTAGTGGTAGTAGTAGTAGTGGTAGTAGTAGTAGTAGTAGTAGTAGTAGTAGTAGTAGTAGTAGTGGTAGTAGTAGTAGTAGTAGTAGTAGTAGTAGTAGTAGTAGTGGTAGTGGTAGTAGTAGTAGTAGTAGTAGTAGTAGTAGTAGTAGTAGTAGTAGTAGTAGTAGTAGTAGTAGTAGTAGTAGTAGTAGTAGTAGTAGTAGTAGTAGTAGTAGTAGTAGTAGTAGTAGTAGTAGTAGTAGTAGTAGTAGTAGTCTGCTGGTCTGACCAGTCGGTGTAACCATTGACGGTCTCTGGCGGTCTGACCAGTCGTTGTGACCACTGACGATCTCTGGCGGTCTGACCAGTCGGTATAACCACTGGCGGTCTCTGGCGGTCTGACCAGTCGGAGTGACCATTGACGGTCTCTGGCGGTCTGACCAGTCGGTGTAACCACTGGCGGTCTCTGGCGGTCTCACCAGTCGGTATAACCACTGACGGTCTCTGGCGGTCTGACCAGTCGGTATGACTGTTGCCGGTCTCTGGCGGTCTGACCAGTCGTTTTGACCACTGGCGGTCTCTGGCGGTCTGACCAATCGGAGTGACTGTTGCCGGACGGCTTCGACAATCGGTCTGACTTTTCCATGGGCTGTGTGACCGGTGCGTGCGACTTTTTGCCGGGCGGTATCATGTGTGCCGTATTGGCTGGGCTGTGTGACCGGTGGGTGCGACTTTTTGCCGGGCGGTATCATGTGTGCCGTATTGCCTGGGCTGTGTGACCGGTGGGTGCGACTTTTTGCCGGGCGGTATCATGTGTGCCGTATTGCCTGGGCTGTGTGATCGGTGCGTGCGACTTTTTGCCGGGCGGTATCATGTGTGCCGTATTGCCTGGGCTGTGTGACCGGTGGGTGCGACTTTTTGCCGGGCGGTATCATGTGTGCCGTATTGCCTGGGCTGTGTGACCAGTGGGTGCGACTTTTTGCCGGGCGGTATCATGTGTGCCCTATTGCCTGGGCTGTGTGACCGGTGGGTGCGACTTTTTGCCGGGCGGTATCATGTGTGCCGTATTGCCTGGGCTGTGTGACCGGTGGGTGCGACTTTTTGCCGGGCGGTATCATGTGTGCCGTATTGGCTGGGCTGTGTGACCGGTGGGTGCGACTTTTTGCCGGGCGGTATCATGTGTGCCGTATTGCCTGGGCTGTGTGACCGGTGGGTGCGACTTTTTGCCGGGCGGTATCATGTGTGCCGTATTGCCTGGGCTGTGTGACCGGTGGGTGCGACTTTTTGCCGGGCGGTATCATGCTTGCCGTATTGGTTGGGCTGTGTGACCGGTGGGTGCGACTTTTTGCCGGGCGGTATCATGTGTGCCGTATTGCCTGGGCTGTGTGATCGGTGGGTGCGACTTTTTGCCGGGCGGTATCATGTGTGCCGTATTGGCTGGGCTGTGTGATCGGTGGGTGCGACTTTTTGCCGGGCGGTATCATGTGTGCCGTATTGCCTGGGCTGTGTGACCGGTGGGTGCGACTTTTTGCCGGGCGGTATCATGTGTGCCTTATTGGCTGGGCTGTGTGACCGGTGGGTGCGACTTTTGCCGGGCGGTATCATGTGTGCCGTATTGGCTGGCAGGCACTGATCCCCATTCTGACTGGTCAAACCGAGCCCGAGCTGCCTGAGGCGCGCCGCCGTGTCTGGGGCGCCCACTACTGCGACGTCTACCCTTTCGTTTGGAATGACTATCAGCGGGACGGCTACGTCACCGCCTTCTTGGAGGACGCTCCCAATATCGGCACCTTCCAGTACAGACTCAACGGTTTCATGCGCCAGCCAACCACACACTACTTGCGTACGTTCTACCTGGCGCTGGAGCCGGAGAAGCGGCGAAATGTAAAACACTGCCTTCGAGACGTGCCACGCTATAAGGTGAGACCTGACAGGATTTTAGTGATATGAATAACGCTGAGAACTCAATGATACTTTCTAGCTAAATTCAATGGTGTATGTAATAAATAGCGCCTTGCTTGATGAAAAATCATTTTAAATGCCAAAAACACATGACGACATGCCTGGAGTGCAGCTTGATAATTTCTCAAAGTGGTCCTAATCTGCCGCCTTTGCCGGTCCGTCATGGTCGATCGGAGCCAGGGCTGGCAAGTACCGGTAGAAACTAGGTTGATGCCGGTCATTGGCATAAACTGGTAAATACTGGTATTTACCACGAAAAAGTGGCAAAAACTAGCAAAAAGTGTCAAAAACCCTTGAATTGAAGATTAACAGATCAAAAAGACGTTTGAAGGTCATAGAACAGTTGTAAATGTGAAGCAAATGATAGCATTGGCATGATGTCTGAACAAGATTGATGTGTAAGCAGGTATTTTATTTCCTATCATCATATCATATCATATTTTGTATTGCGACATGGGGACTCCAAAATCAAATTACAGGGAACAGGGGCCAGATGGGCCCATGTAATCATTTCCTAATTATTCACAGGGTTAGGCTACGGGCAGTGTTGCCAGGTTTCTATAGTGAAAGTATGCCAAATTTGGCATATTTGGCCTATTTTTCGCCATGATATTGACCTAATTTGTGAAATTTTGGTCACAATCTGTGAAAGGAACATGGAAACCCCGCCAAACGTACCATTTCTGTATACAGTAATAGATTTAGTGTGCTCAGAGACGTGATTGGTTTTTATAACATTTTGAATATATAGTATTGCGATTTACGGACCAAAGTTCGTATGGCTTAAGTACGTATAGATAAACTTTGCACGCAGAAGTTCGTCAGCGAATGTACGTAGGGTATAAAACTCATATGCCAAAAGTGCGTACGCAAATGTATGTACGCAAAAGTTTGTAAGCAAATTTACTTAGGGTATAAAACTCGTATGGTAAAAGCACGTACGCAAAAGTACGTAAGTAAAAATACGTAAGCAATTGTATGTACATAATAAATGCATAGGTTTGGGTGTGTTCGAGGCAGGTAATTGTGGGGAGGCTCAAGCTCCCTAGGCTACCTGAAATGTGATCCTAGACAAGGGCGTCGCCACAGATTTTCGGGTGGGAGGGCCGGCGCCAGGGGGAGGGGCTGGGGTTCGTGATGAAGCCCTATGTTCTCTCAAACCTGGCATTTTCAATAGTATGTCCAGCCAAAAGCGGGGGGGGCTGGCCCCTCCCCGCCACTTTCCGAGAGTGGGAGGGTCCGGCCCCCCGGGCCCCCGGTGGTGACGCCCCTGGTCAGTGGTCATAGATATCTGCCATTGCGCTCAAGTTATTTGAAAGCCCGGCGAGATGCGGGCAGGTGATTGATTGCCTCTGTACTTGGTGCCGTGTAATTTTCCATACGATTTTTATGGTGAATCTCTAGGAGCTTTACTTATATGAATTTGTATCATTACGAAAAATGTTACCCCTACGATATTTTGGTCCTACGTACTTTACCCCGTACGAACTTTTTACATTACAAACATTTTACCACTGCGTACTTTAAATCGTGCGAACTTTTCCATACGAACTTTTTACACTACGAACATTTTACCCCTACGTACTTTAACCCGTGCGAACTTTTCCATACGAACTTTTTCCATTACGATTATTATCCACGTACGTACTTTATCTATACGTACTTTAGCCATGCGTACTTTTGCGTACGCACTTTAGGCATACGAACTTCTTCCTTACATACTTCGGTCCGCAACCCTATTGCATGTACAAATATGCCAAATTTGTGACATTTGGCTGTAAATATGCCAAACTGGCAACCCTGGTTACGCAATGTGAGTTATTTCACTGTAGTCTTCTCGCAGCAGTGGGCGGGGGTGGGGGTGTTTTAACACCTCTCGGGTTTTTCCAACAGTGCCGGAAAATGGCTTCGCAAAGCGCCACTGTACTGGGAATAACTTATCTGATCAAATACGCAAGTTTCCTGAAACTGATTATTTTGGATCATCTCAAGGCAGGTTGCCAGGCCAGGTCAAGTGGGCTCACCTCAGAAAATGTTTGAAAATTGCATAAGTTAGGATCTATCGCTCTGAGACTTGTCGCATAATGGACCCACCAGGGGCTAAGAAATATTTTCCGAGATTTTTCATATCACAGATCTAAGGTTAGATGAGAGCTTAGATAAGATCCATATCGCAGAAGCAGATTAGATAAGGTTAGATCTGTAGGTATCTCGAAAAATTGCTCTATTTTTGATGATACCTACGGATTAGAATTATTTCTTTTATTGAAATGATAGTGTCTCAGGCCATTCCCACGGATCATCTTGTAACTTGACCTGTGACCTCTGGTAGATCATTTGGGACCACTTAAACAGGTTTCGAGACTTATATCAATAACGTCATAGGGAAAGGCGATAAGACTTTCATTTTGATACCAATACGTTTGGACTGTCATTTAGAGTCGATTGATGGGCATATTGGTTATGTTTAGTCTTATGACCTTGACCTGGCCCTAGGTCAGGTCATTTTTATGATTTGACTTTGCGTGGTCTTGTTATCCATCACTCGGTTTACTGTAAAGAGAGGAATTGAATGTCACTTGAACATTGGCTCCAACTTAAACCAGTCAGGCGCTAGATTCAAAGAAGTATTCTCAAAAAGTTGATAAGGTGTTCACTGGCCTGTTCCCTCGAATCGGGATGTAAAATCACTGAAGATTGTGTATTCGGGCACAGCTCTCCATCAGAATCAAGTAGTAAATCTAAAAAATTCTCAGTCATAGTGTAGCCAGACTTCGAATTGAGCTTCACACAAATGCCTTTTAGAATGAATTTGTGCCTTTAGAATGAATGAATAGGCATATGAATAGGAAATGAATAGGCAATGAATGAATGAATGAAAGCAAATGCCTTTTAGAATGAATTGTTAAAAAATTGGATGTCGTGACAACAACGATCTTGGTACCTCTAGCCTAAGAGTTATCGAAATGCCATAGCGGAGTCGATAATTCGTTCGTTGTTAGGACTTTCTCCACTCGAGTTTACACAAGTTAAAGGAGCTTTCGACCTGTATTTCAGGCCTCCGTCAGCAGTTTAATTCATGGTAGAGAAGCACAATTAAAAAACAATCCTCATTTTTGAGAGGAGGATTGTTTTTGAATTGTGCTTCTCTACCATGAATTAAACTGCTGACGAAGGCCTGAAATACAGGTCGAAAGCTCCTTTAACTTGTGTAAACTCGAGTGGAGAAAATCCTAACAACGAACTAAGAGTTATGCTGACAATACAACAAAACTAGTGTTTGAGAGACAGGCTTTTGTATTATTTCAGCCAAACACTAGCTTTTCATTAATAATGAAAAATTCGCTCAAGTATCTTATTTTTGTAGTTGACTGCAGCTAAAATGCTAACAATAACTACTTATTTAGCACTACTACACGTGATACTAGATCAGTGTAATGACTGCAAACTGTCTCATTTAGTTCAGCCTGATGCTACATTTTACTATAAATGTTTCGCTCGAATTATTTAATTCAGATTGTACTTGGTGGTCGGGGTCAATTTATCCCTAAACTCAATCCATTGCATGATATTATTTAATAAGGTTTATAATTGATAAACCCTTTTCCCCACCCTGTAGCTCTGGCGCCGAATGAGTTAAGCGTCGAATGAGTATACGTCTGGCAATTCGACGCTTACACTGAGAAAAACTGAGCCCTCTTTTAGGTTTATGAGACCAAAAAAAGGTTTCATTTTCCCTTTTCAAATCAGACAACACGTTTTGAGTCTTTTTGAGCCTCAGGTGAGACCATATTTTCGAGTCCCTTTTTTGGTCTCGAATGAGACCAATAACCACCTTATGCAGCTTGCAAAGTAGACTCAGATGAAACCCTTTTCTATTTGGTGAGTCCCTTTTTGCGACTATAAATATGTTCCTTGGTCTCGTGCAAGACTCATATGAAGCCTTTTTATTTGGCGAGTCGCTTTTTTCGACTATAAATCTGTCCCTTGGTCTCATTGACCCCGCATGTTGAAACCTTTTTTAAGACTCACGTGATCCTTAATTCGTATGGAACAGATTTTCTCCCGTTTCTGAAATCATTTTCTGGTAGTATATTAATTGTAATGTTTTATTTCATGACTCATGGCATCTCTTTGAACTTCCTGCAGTTCTTTTGGCCAAGTATTGCCAAAATAGAAACATGCAAAGTCATCGCATCACCATGGCTGCCACCAACTACCAAGAGCTTATTGCACCAACAAACTGAAACTCCATTATAGGCAACAGACAGCTCAGCTCCGGGTCAGCTCTGCCACAACATTCACAAACTCAAAACAACTAATGCTATTGTTTATTGTCCAACAACCACCATCGAAAGGCGTTATAATGTTATGCCTACTTATTTAGTTTGTTTAACATTGTTTTTGTACTAACCTGAAGATGAGTGTACCAAACGTAATAATGCACGAAATAAATATGTTTGCTAGCCTAATATTTAGACTAACAGAAGAACAGCGGAAAACAGCGAGAATGGGAGCGAACACCCATACGTTTACTTCGTGTTTAACAATATATGAATTGCTCATTGCTTTAGTATTGCTCACAGCTGTCTCCACTCTTTAATGCCGCAACACGTCGGCCCAGTACAACACGTCACTGTAGGTTCAGAAAAGCGGCCATTTTAAGGTCCCGTACTTTACAGCTGGCACTTTGCACCTCTTTGACATTCAGACAAGTACGCTGGATGAATTGCAGGACCACGTTTGTGCTTCCCGCTGCCCTCTGGGCAAAGACGACGTAGGCTGCTGCCCAGAGCAGGAGCCCGGGGAGAGCATCGTCATACTCCGCCATCGCCTCTCCCTCGCAGTGGAGCACACCGCCAACCATGGTGATACGCACCACGGTGACGATGGAGGGCGCCTTCATGGCGTCCAGAAGGGCCCGAAGGGTGTCCTCGTCTGGAAACAGTACAGGCAAATGCTTAAAATTTTGCACAATCCCACTAATCACTCACATGGTCAGGGGACGGCTACCCGCCTCGGTAGACCTATCTGATTTTCTCATATTGATCAAAAACAGAAACGCCGATTTTTTTACCTGAATGATCATGTCATATATCATCTATCATTTATATATTATTTGGATGTGTAGCCATTCTAAGGTTTCCGATAACCATGTCCATACATGTTTCTGCGAATATGACCAGCATTCTTGAAGTCTGCATACGGCTCTGCACACTGAAACTCCCAAAGCTCACTAGCCTTCGTACGCCTCTGCGCACTAAAACCCCCATCCTCAGTAGCCTGAGTAGGGGAACGCACCGAATTACGGCCACTTAAGCACTTGGCGGTGAAAAACGTTGCGTGGTCTACAGTGCAGGGTTTGATGGAACTGGAACATGGTAAACATGTGTTAAGAAATAATGGATCGAGTATTTCGAACAATTCCCCACCTTCAACACCCCTCATTAATTTGTTAAAAACACTTGTGAGTGTCACGCCCGCGGCGTGCACTCACGGTCGGAATATCGGACGGCAATGTGGCTCTGTCGGTAATTTCGGACACAACAATGAAAAACTGTTGCTGCTCAGGTTAACCCACCCCCCACTCTCTCAAACCCTCCAGAATCCCCTATCCTTAAAGCACAAGTGCTACGTCATGGCATCTCATCACTGAAAGTCGCATTTCCGAAGGCCAGTCTGCAAAGTATGGCACTTTCGACGACATCTCGTGATGCGGACACCCTTCAAGTGGTGCGAACTTTGGAGCAAACAAATGCCCACTTTTGCCGTCTGGTGCGAGGGAGCTCAAATCAAACACCCACAGAGTTCTGAGAAGGGAGAAACTGGTAAAAACATCGAAATTTCCGGGTCAGTGAAATTTCTCACCAGTGCTTGGTGTGAATTTTAGGCTGCTGGTGGTGAGAAAAATCTACAAGGCTGGTGCGGACTGGTCGGGTCTGCTGCCATAATTTTCAGACTGGGGCCTCTCTGTGGTTAGCCCGGCCCCTGTGTTCTGCTCGGGTCCCTGTGGTCTGCCCGGGTCCTTTCATCTGTCCAGGCCCCGTGTGGTCTGCCCGGGCCCGCTGCCCAGCCAGCAATTTCGACCGGGCCCAGAGCGGGCTGAGCAGGGCTCTGCCCGAGCCATAAGACTCATAGCTGAGCCACATAGACTCGAGCTGAGCCCGACATTAGGTCGGGGGATGACAACTTGCCCGAGCGGTAGAGCCCGGTCTTGCTTGACCATGGGCTCTGCCCAGTCAAAGCCCAGCATATATCGGGCAGAGCCCAGCCAAATTGCTGGCTGTGTGTGGTCTGCTCGGGCCCCTTGTGGGCTTACTGGGCTCCTATGGTTTTCTGGGTTCCTGTGGTCTGCCCGGCCCCTTTGGTGTGCTCAGGCCCTCTGTGGTCTGTCTGGGCCCCTTGTGGTCTAAGAATATCGTGTAGAAACTGAAGCTGTTGTGTTAGTCGCGTATTTGCAGGTGTTTCTTATTTGTTAGCAGTTTCGTGCCCCAGGTGGTGTGTCCGTGCTCCCTGTGGACGAAACCGGCCCTCTGTCATGCTTGCAGGCCCCCTGTGGTTTTCCCGAGCAACGTGCGGCCTGTCCCATGCCTCCTGGAACATTTGGGGAGAGATGGATGGGGCGTGAGAAATGTTAGGCCCCCAATTCCTTTTGTACTGATCGTATATGAGGATTGTAAAGGGAAATAGGCAGTACCACCTTTTCATAGTACCCCTTGACCGGTACCCAGTGTTGTAAAATGTCATTGAACTGGCAAGGTGAATGGATCAGAAAAAGGTGTCTTGATCATGTAACATAAATATCAGTAGGTTCGATTTCCCTGCTGATAAAGGAATTTTGCTTTTCTATCTCTACCTTCCATTTGTATCAAATTATTCGTGATAATTGATTTCGTTCCAGGTGTGAATGTTAAAATGGTTAGACAGTATAAACATAAGCCGGGTGCACAAAAGCGTAAAACAAGGAACATTCAAGACCCAGAGGCTGCTCTGACAAAACTGCCCAAACTTTTTTCATTTTTCAGGCAACCTATGAGTCTAGAATCGTCTTGCTAATTTTGCAAACTGTTATAAAATGACCCCGATCATATTTGCATGTAATCTCTAGCAACGTACGCGTCCACTTAAAGTAGTTCATATCACTACTATTTTTGGTACTATCATTTATACCTTCATACCTTCATTTACCATCATTACCTTCTACCTTCATTCTACCTACCTTCATTGCCTTCTTCATTACCTGCTACCTTCATTTATCGACCGCAAAAAATTAAAACCCCAATTTAAAACTAACTCGGAAAAGTGCAATGTCAATGATATAGTTTCCAGCAAAAAGGTAAAGTAAGGTTCTAATTTCAATCGTTCTTTTCCTGATCATTGCCTCCCTCGGCCAGGCCACCAGCCGGATCCCGTTTGCTAAAAGACCCTCCAGCATCCATCCCTCCTGCGTCGTCCGGGGCTGATCCCGTTGTACCTCCGGAGGAGAGCATCCGCGTGGTCGACGAAGACGGTAAGTAGACATCTACTTGTCCAATATACTTACATAATTTGGCAGCTTGTTCAAAAGATTGGGTATTCTGACTACTTTTTGGGCTAAATAGTGCAAATCATGAACAGTGACGAATAGCTCGCTAAAAATGATTATTTAACCTTTGCAGTCAGTTTTCGACAACAAACGGTCGAAAATACGTTTTTTCGGTCACATTTTCATTAAAAAATACGGGCCCCATCATGTACGAGCCCCCTTTCGAGCTGGGTGCCCCCATTCGAAAACATAAAGTTGTGCCCCTGGCATTAAATAACGTAATATCAGATATTTCGAGCCTAAAGGTTTGATTATGATTTTTCCGGCAACTTTAGGGTGCAAAATTAAAAAGCTAATTTGCTTAAAGCTCTATAGTAAGCTTAAAAGCTCTATATATATTGTTTTTTACATTTACATACATTTCTCGATACATTTTCTTAACACTGCTCTATAGATTTTTTAGATTTCAAAAATCTGCAGCCGGGGAGGTTACTTATTGGACCTATTCATTGTATTCATTCATTGTAACCTTGTATCCATAAAGTTACAAGTCTCTGATACAGGCCCCCGAAAAGACTACAACAGATGACGACGGCGAGACCGAAAAAACTTGGAATAGAAGCCGTTTCTCACTTCGTTCGTCATCGCCTACTGATAGACCACGACGAGAACGACCAAGCGCCAGTATAGATCCCCTTGGGAAATCTCAATCTGCTTCGCTCCATGGATACCGTCATGCAGCTCTGACAACAACTACAACAGACCACGACGAGACCGGTCACGCGGCCAGATTAGAGCCTTTTGAGAAATCTCAATCCTCTTCGCTCCATGCACTTTGTCACGCGGCTCTGAGTAATGTTGATGCCGCTAATGCTGCTCTCCGCACTGGAGCGTTAGTTATTTTAATGTTAACAATTGTATCCACAATAAGTGCCGGAATTTTTGCCCCCCCCCCACCTTTAACCATCCGGCTAGATCCGCCCTTGTGCAAGATAATACCTGTTCTCTTTGGGTATGATAAAACAGTGTGGCTTACCTCTCTGTCCTTCTTGTGTGTTTCAGGTTCATCTCGACTTCATAGAATCTATATGGAATGCGTACCCCAAGCAGCCAAAATTTGTATTCAGCTTCCAATCGGAGTTATCCCACGACGACGTCAACCAGGTCAGCTAACACGCGCCAGCAGCCCTTCGTAACGTGTGCCAGCAGTACTTCAAACACGTACCAGCAGTACTTCATTACGCGTGCTAGCAGTACTTCATGACACTGTCAGCAGTACTTCACAACACGTACCAGCAGTACTTCATAACACGTACCAGCAGTGCTTCATTACGCGTGCCAGCAGTACTTCATTACACATGCCAGCAGTACTTCACAACACGTACCAGCAGTACTTCATAACACGTACCAGCAGTGCTTCATAACACGTGCCAGCAGTACTTCATAACTCGCGCCAGCAGAGCTTCATAACTCGCGCCAGCAGTACTTCATAACACGTGCCAGCAGTGCTTCATAACTCGCGCCAGCAGTACTTCATGACACAGCGTACACACACGTACCAGCAACCAAACACGTACCAGCAGTGCTTCATTACGCGTGCCAGCAGTACTTCATTACACTGCCAGCAGTACTTCACAACACGTACCAGCAGTACTTCATAACACGTACCAGCAGTGCTTCATAACACGTGCCAGCAGTACTTCATAACTCGCGCCAGCAGAGCTTCATAACTCGCGCCAGCAGTACTTCATAACACGTGCCAGCAGTGCTTCATAACTCGCGCCAGCAGTACTTCATAACACGTACTAGCAGTACTTCATAACACGTGCCAGCAGTACTTCATAACTCGCGCCAGCAGTAATTCATAACTCGCGCCAGCAGTACTTCATAACACGTGCCAGCAGTGCTTCATAACACGCGCCAGCAGTACTTCATAACACGTACTAGCAGTACTTCATAACACGTGCCAGCAGTACTTCATAACTCGCGCCAGCAGTACTTCATAACACGTGCCAGCAGTGCTTCATAACACGCGCCAGCAGTACTTCATAACACGTACTAGCAGTACTTCATAACACGTGCCAGCAGTACTTCATAACACGTGCCAGCAGTGCTTCATAACTCGCGCCAGCAGTACTTCATAACACGTACTAGCAGTACTTCATAACACGTGCCAGCAGTACTTCATAACTCGCGCCAGCAGTAATTCATAACTCGCGCCAGCAGTACTTCATAACACGTGCCAGCAGTACTTCATTACACTGCCAGCAGTACTTCACAACACGTACCAGCAGTACTTCATAACACGTACCAGCAGTGCTTCATAACGCGTGCCAGCAGTCCTTCATAACGCGCGCCAGAAAAACTTCATAACACGCGCCAGCAGTACTTCATAACACGCGCCAGCAGTACTTCATAACACGTACCAGCAGTACTTCATAACTCGCACCAGCAGTACTTCATAACACGTGCCAGCAGTGCTTCATAACTCGCACCAGCAGTACTTCATAACACGTGCCAGCAGTGCTTCATAACACGTACTAGCAGTACTTCATAACACGTGCCAGCAGTACTTCATAACTCGTGCCAGCAGTACTTTACAACACGTACCAGCAAAGGGGAGACCAGGGCAAAACAGACACCCTAAGTGTTTTTTCTAACATAGCAAGCTCAATAGCTGCCAAAAGACTGCCCCCCCAACCTGGACCCGCCCCTGCTTTCTTTTCTCGCTGTTTCTTTGACCTTACCACAATAACAACGTACATAGCAAATTATCCTAAGTGATTGGGGTAAACCGGGCCATCAGACCATTTTACACCATTGCTCCATTTTGCCCCTTCCGTTTTGCCCCACAGCTACTCCGATTCAAGTTCTTACGTGTCGGAAAAATAGCAGGGCTTGAGATTTGAAATTACCTGTACCCTAAGCCTACATTGCCAGTTATTCTGACATATCACCATCAGAACTGAACTCAGTTGGTCACTCGAAAAAAACGAAGATTTAAAAGTTGCAAATATCGTGATACTTACAGAAGATCCTTTCCAGCCAGCCCGCGTCGAAATGATGCCGCTAACTGACGATATACACGCTATATTTTGACGTCCTATGTCTAAAGCAATAGTTCATCTTCTAAAAGCTAGATGGAAACACCAGCAACATACCGAAATAGCTAAAATTCGTTTTGCCCCAAAGTCCGTTTTGCCCCGGTCTCCCCTACTTCATAACACGCGCCAGCAATACTTCATAACACGTACCAGCAGTAATTCATAACACGTGCCAGCAGTACTTCATTACGCGTGCCAGCAGTACTTCATAACACGTGCCAGCAGTACTCCATTACGCGTGCCAGCAGTACTCCATTACGCGTGCCAGCAGTACTTCATGGCACTGCCAGCAGTACTTATGACCAATACATTTATTAACATCGCACAGATATTCATACATACAATTGCACACAAACTAAAAATTATACATTGTTGGGTGAATTATCCCGTAAAATAGTTGTAAGATAAAAATATAGAGAAAAGAAAAGATAAGGGTTCGGAGTTGGTAGAGAAAGTAATCAATTTCTGAGGAGCATGGTTAATAACTGTTCTGAGGTACGAAATAACTAGGACGCCAGGAGCAGCGAGGTCAGGCCTGATGCTTACCTCTGGAGACCTAGAAGCAGGAGAACCAGACCAGAGAATACTTAAGCGGTAAAGATGCTCATATCATAGTGTTCAAACCCACAAACATTAAATGTATAAGAACAATAGTAAGTTTGGATGAGTACATAAGTATATTAGTACGAATCCAAATATATCTTTTTATGATTCTTTTGAACTGGACTTTGCTCCACGGAACGTCATTCAGATCATGTATGTTGCTAGAGATAAATGTGTTCCAAATCGTTGGAGCAGAAACGAACAAAGAAAATTTGCGATAATTTGGGATGCAGAGGGCACAACGAAATGGTTTCTACGTCTGATAAGACGTCTATGTTGGTCTTCAGTCAGGAAGAAACGCTCACTTAGTGGAACAGGAAGATGTCCAAAAAGAAACGAGTGAAGCATACTGAGTTGGATGTACTGGATGAGGTGAGGTAGTTTAAGGAGATTAAATCTTTTAAAAAGAGGACTTGAGTGTTCACGAGAACCTGCATGTGCTATAATTCGGACAGCTTTTTTCTGAAGGATGGTAAGTCGAGACAATTTCAAACTATATGTGTTGCCCCAAATTTGAGCCGAATAATTCAAGAAGGGAAGGATAAATGCACTGTAAAGCAGAAGAAGATGCTGGGATTCTAGACAGTATTTTGCACGTCTTATGAGACCTAGGTTTCGGGCAATTGTAGTTTCCACTGACCTAATGTGAGCACTCCATTTCAAATCTTCATCTATAATGACACCTAGGTGTTTAGTCGAGAAAAATCTCTTGATAAGAACATTGTCTATTTTAACATGTATATCTGGAGTAGTATGATGACAAGAAAAAAGCTGAAGAACATTTTTTTTGCATTTAGTGTAAGTATATTACAGCCAAGCCATTTTTTCAATTCGGGGTAGACTCTCACTAATTGTGGCTTCAAGATTGGAGGACCTGGAGGCAGCGTACAAGAGAGTTGTGTCATCTACAAACAGGAAAAATTTAGCATTCGGGCAGAGAACACGTAACACGTACCAGAGAACTTCATAAGACGTACCAGCAGTACTTCATAACACGCGCCAGCAGTGCTTCATAACACGTACCAGCAGTGCTTCATAACACGTGCCAGCAGTACTTCACAACACGCGCCAGCAGTACTTCATAACACGCGCCAGCAGTGCTTCATTACACGAGCCAGCAGTACTTCACAACACGCGCCAGTAGTGCTTCATAACACGCGGCCGCAGTACTTCATAACACGCACCAGCAGTACTTCACAACACGCGCCAGCAGTACTTCATAACCCGCGCCAGCAGTACTTCACAACACGCGCCAGCAGTAGTTCATAACACGCGCCAGCAGTACTTCATAACACGTGCCAACAGTATTTCATAACACGTCCCAGCAGTACTTCATAACACGCACCAGCAGTACTTCATAACACGTACCAGCAGTACTTCATAACTCGCGCCAGCAGTAGTTCATAACACGTACCAGCAGTACTTCATAACACGCGCCAGCAGTGCTTCATAACACGCGGCAGCAGTACTTCATAACACGTACTAGCAGTACTTTATAACACGCGGCAGCAGTACTTCATAACACGCGCCAACAGTACTTCATACTTGCCCTCCTGCGGTGCAAAAATGACAAAAGAAAAAAGTGGGACGAAAAACAAACGCATCCAAGATTCACAAACAATAGATTGTGTAGAACAATTAGGTGAACAATTCCCTCCGTCGTACATCTCAGAGAAAAGGCGGATCCAGGGGGCAATCAGGGACACTTGTCATCTCTCATTCCCGTCCCTGGATACCACCTGAAAGGGTCACGGCGCCCACTGAAAGGTCAGTGGGACACTCCTAAAATATCCCGCCATCCTCTGTATTCCATGTATCTTGCCTGTTTTTACTTTTTCTTTGTCAGCGAGTCTTCGTGTGGAGCCGACATTATTGTATCTATTGCCACTGTTCTGACTTTCTGTATCTCCATCTTTCCTATCTCCTCAACCAATGTGTACGGCTGCTATCGAGTCATATACTGCGAATGCAACCAAAGCCTGAAAGATATTAAATATGTCTGTAATATTACCTCCCCGGTAAGTCACTTCGTAGAGCGTTGGGCTCCGACCCGCTGCTCAGAAAGATACAGGTAGTGCGCATCGTGGAAGCCTGTGATCAGTTCCCCTGAGACGGTCCGGCGTTCAATTATCAGACATAAGTCGGAAGGCAACTGACTGGTGAGAGGGTGACCCAAGCGGGCCGACCATCTCCCTGTGCTTTGTGGGAAGGTTAACTTTCGCTTCTAAATTAACTCTTCATTGTGGGAGTTACTCGTTCGGGTGGTGGGGGCGAAGTCTCCCTGAGCCCCTTGATGACTTTAGTGAGACTCCGGCTACAGAAACCGAACTGGAAACAACTTGAACAAAATGTATTTAACAAATGCGTCACTCAGTTAGATAAATGTACACCACGATATTTTGAACCCTGGGGTGTCACTTATAATTTTCGCTGACTTACACACGCGCACAACCACCGGCAAAAGCTGACCAGTTGATTACGGACTATAAAGACGCTTCGCATGACGAGTTTTCTTACCTTGAAGTTAGAAATTACTATAAATAGCATATTCTATTGAGGTCCGCAGAGGGTGTGCCTGCATGAAAGGCGATAAAAACCACTTACACACAGGCATAAAGATATACGGCGGGCAAACAGGCAGGCGACCGATGTACACTCAGCAGCGTTCATGTTCAGAGCAAAAAGCTGCTGGCTGTGGTACCCTGCCAGCTCAAGGATTCCATTGCTCGCCCTGTGAATCTTGTTTTCTAGAAACAGGCGTAATTGGTGATGGTGCCTGTCAAGGGGAAGCACCTGATTATTTTGTGTGTGTGTTCAGCCTGCTGGGATAGGTTGTTCTTTATTTAGAACAAATTTTCATTGGAGTGCCAAGAAGGTTCTGCAGGAATGGTGCAACTTTCTTAACACTACTAGGTACCCGGACGAGCAGCATCAAGAAGCCCTGAATATCAAAAACATATTGCACTGTGATAAAGACTGCAATGAGAAATATATTCAAACACTCTGTACACAATTTCCAATAGGTTGGGTGAGTGGGAGGACACGATTGTTTTCACCTGGATATAAAAGGAGGGCATATAAGTAGGTGCTTCAGTAGCAGCCCGAAAAGGAAGGTTTTACATGTCTGATGACTTACATGACGGAACATGACTTACAAGACTTACAAAACAAAACCTGAAAAACTTTGAAAACAGACAAGATTTTCACTGTGTGCATCGGTGCATCGTGGTTTATTAAGATCACAGAAACAAAATACTGAAACCCTCAATTGTTGCCTTTGCTAGCTCCAGCAGATAAATTTGGCTTCATAATCTTCACCATTTTGTAGGATTGTGGGAACAGGCCCAAATTGTTGGCCACTTCTCACGGCCTTAGCATGTTAAACCAAAATATTTATTCATGTGATTGATACCAACAAACCTTCAGACTGTATCCTACCCATCTTTTTAATGCCAAATTTTTGCAAGATTTTGGCCAAGGAGAAACCATATCATGGTGAAATACAGTTGTGTGATGCATCACTTTGGCCTTAAATCTTAAAAACATTGCATATATGCAATTTATGGTCATAAAGCTTGTGAGACACACCAGAAATCTGCAATACCCAGGGAGGATTAAACTTTGAAATATACTCAAATTAGTATATAGGAGAAAAAGAGGGGATGTAGTTTCCATATACAATATACAGCAGCAGTGATTATCAAGCAGGTAGTGACAGCAGGCACTATCAAGCCAGTAACTGGAATACAATGCCATGAGATATCACATTACCAGCTAATTTTAAAACAGAAGACAATTTAACTGTAGCATAGCAATGTAAATTGCTGATAATTGATTGTTTGATGCCCATGCCTGTCTTATTAGCTAACATAAATGTGTATGGATCTAAGTCACCTCACAATCTGGGAAGTCAACATGCAGAACAACTTCCCAGAAGATACTGCCACTTCACAAGACCTCAAGATGTTCAAGACGTTGGAAATTTGGATGCACACTGAGCAAGAGAACAGCTTGTGTTTGTTTAAAATGACGCAGCCTTTACAGCCCTAAATCTTTACATTTAGCGCCTCTCTGACCACTACACAAACCTCAATAAGCCTTTGTGGCCAGCAAAGATGGAGAGCAAAAATTAAAATTGTATCATTAACTTTTCACGCATACATTGCTTGCCCACTAAGAAAATCCCAATTCACTACATCAATGACCAAAATATTTTACTTACAGATAACCGACGATATGTTCATCAACGAAAAGCGGAGCGGGATGATCTATAAAACCACTAAAAAACTTCATGCCTCAAAACAGGCTCTTCTGGATCGCGCTACCCGTATCTTTTTATTGTATAATTTTTGCTGCAATGCAATCATGCAATAACGAGCAATTGTTAATTATAACCTTTAGTGTAATCGAACTGGACCGCGGGGCTAATTAGAGTTATATAATTTTTATTCATCTCTTCGCGTTTTGCCGCGCCTTTTCAGTTACATAACCACTAAAATAAAGTTGGTGCGGCCCTACCACCAATAATCAATCATCAATCAACCGCGCCTTTTCAAATGTTGCATATCGATAAGTCACCGGAAGCAGTAATGACATCACATTGATGTAAGATAAGCTTACGTGACCAAATCCCATAAGGACTGGGCTTCTGATTGGTTGATGGAATTTTCTTAAAGCCCTATATTTCTTGTTTAAAAGCGTTTCGGAAAGCTATTTTTATTAAATAATTTTTGATGTGATAGGTTTTAGCTATCAAACTGCTTTAAAGGACAGTGGCAGCGCTACCATACGGGCACATTAGGCACTGCCTAGCCATTTTTAAATGTCGAAGTCGGTATGTATTTTATGAGGAAGAAATCTAGCTTCACTCCATGTTTAAGTTACAGCGAATATTCCTTTTTCGGATCACTGAGTCAAAGAGCCGATGATTCGCATCTCTGACAATCCACGTTCGCAGCTTTTACCGTCAACAAATGTGGACTTAGGCACTTCGTGATTTCACTGAATCTGCCTAACACCGTGGCAAACCTAACGTGTGCTTTTTGATTGACATCTCTAATACCTCATTCATTCGGACGCGAGTACTGGCTCGTAAAATCAGCCGCCCAGGCTTGCCTTAAATGCTAGCACGTGCGATGCCGCGTCTTAGGACCTTGATTTTAGCGGATTCATTTATTGACTTTCTTGTATTAGCGGATTTCTAGCCTTCTCTAGTGCGGGACAGTTGTTTGGAAATTATATGCAAGATATTCAATTTGGGAAACCCTTGTGAAGAACTTGAGTCATGGCACAAAATCTGGTGGATGAAATTTAAAAAATCCGTTCACAAATCGATCGTACAGCGAGAAATTGGACGTCATAAAAAATGAAGTGCCGAAGCCGTCCTTGAAATGGGAGGCTCTCGTGAGTACCTTGTCCTTTCCGGCTTACTTACCTACCTACCTATTCTTGAATCTTGCCTTGTACCTTTATATACTGCCGCATAACCGTTTCTGCAATCCCCGACGTAAAGTTTTTGTATATATTTTTACTTCTATGATATTAAACATTTAAACATAAATATTCTTTTTGCTTATCGACTTGAGCTTGCCCTCTCCAGGCGGCCTGCTGCATCTGCCCCTGTCCACTATTAGGCAAAAAGCCTGGGTGACGTCCTTACCTCTAAACCAATCGCCTAGGCTGTCACAATCTTCAAGCGCCGTCAATGTTAAAGGAAAAGTTTGACTTTGTTTTTATAGAAATTAATAGGCGTAGCCCAGTCTACGCCATTTTATCGATACCATAGGGACTCGATAAAATCGTCTATAAATGCCGACTTTGAGGCCTATTTTGAGGCATTTTGAGCCTGAATTTGCAAAAATGAGGATATGACTTGAATATGTCCCTTTAACCCTGCTTGACCCTGGTCCTGGCACAGTCCCGGCGTCTAGCCTTTGGCACCGGCTTTAGTCCCGCAGGGACCAGATTTGGTCCCGGCGCCGGGACTGCGGGACCGAAAAGTTCCACCTCTACCGACCGTGTCGTGTGTCGTGATGTCCGACAAGTGATGGCCGACAATGACTTGAAATGTGACTGACATGACCTATTCCTATCCCAGATGGGTGGGTACACACTGACCTCTCCTTGCCGGCTGGATGGGATTGACACTGACCTGTTCCTACCGCAGGTGGGGCTGGAAGACGCTGACCTGCACGCGATGTTAAAACGACTTTGGCTGGCTGGTCGGCTGAAAGATACTGTCCTGGTGATGATGGCGGACCACGGTCATCGATTCGCCGAGTTTAGGAACACGCTGCAGGGAAAACTGGAGGAGAGACTGCCATACTTTGCCTGGGTGCTTCCAGAAGAATTCCAGACAAGGTATCCACAGGTATGTTGGGCTCCACATCATCATAGTAATACTGATCAACATGTCCAGGTACTCCCAGCACCGTGAGCTCTTTTCAATAGTCAGATGACTACAGGGTCCCAACCCTAGCCTTAAATGCATATTTCAAATGTACTAATTGTTGCCAACGCAGCTTTACTACCAACTGCCCAATTCCTCCCGCCCAGTGATTCCCGAACAAAGGTCCAAGCTCCCATTTGGGGTCACAAAGACATCTAACATCATCATCACAAATACATGTTCGCGAAGGCTTTTGGACCTTAGTTATACGTGTAAAGCAAAGGCAGCGTTGATACAGTCCCCAATGAATTGGGACTGACGGATTGAAGGGGCGTTACTTTACGTTTAGGTTGAATTGCAGGTTAAATATTACGTCGTAAAGACCAAATAACTTCCTGTTCATTTTATTCATTGATCGATTTTATCGTCTCTTTCTATCCTTTATCGACTCTATATCTTCTGGCCATCAAACTGACATAATCTTCACTGACTAATCCGCGGCCTTTCACAGCCTCTTACTCTACAAGCTTCAAAAGTCTTATAACGTGTCTGGAGAAGCGCTGTCCTGGCTCAAATAATTTCTTTGTTCAAGAAAATAAGGGGGTAGGGGTTGTTGTAAACGGGAAGTGCTCTCATTGGACGGATGTACGCTCTGGAGCACCGGAAGGCAGTCAAATCTCCCCTTTGCTCTTTGCGTTGTTGATAAGGATCTACCAAACGAAATTCAAACAAATTATTTGCTGACGATGTGAAGCTTTACCACCAAATTCGTTCTCTTGAAGGCTCAAAACTGTTCCAGGCTGATCTAGATAGATTGACTAAGTGATACGAATCCTGGAAGCTAAATCTGAATCCCTCAAAATGTCACTCGTTTAGAATCCCGCTAAAAAGAAACCCTATTTCAGCAATCTACAAAATTCGAAACACGCCTCTGGAGCACATGGACAAAGTTCGCGATCTCGGCATTTGGTTAGATTCCAAATTGCAGTTTTCTGAAAATATAAACACCATTGTTAGCAAGGCAAACAAGATGTTGGGTCTGTAAATGCGCTCTCTGCAGACTGGCCAAGGTACGGATAGGCTTAAAGGGAATGTGGCACCTTCACAACGTGATTTTAACTGAGATGGCCAAGTTGTAAAGCAGGTCGGAAAACCCGGTACTCCATATTTCATTTGTCTTGGAACTCGATATTTCCGTAGAAAAAAGCTAAAACCTACCTGACACCAGCCCCCTCAGCCCCCCGTCGCCGGCGGCCATTGTTGTGAGCTACTGGTGTGACGACATATGCTGACGTCACGATGAGAACCAGCCAATCGAAGCCCTTGAAGTGTTTCAAGCATGGTAGTGGTTGCCAGATCGTGGCATCATCCACAGGCTGATATTTATTTCTTTTTCTAGAGGAGTATTTTTAAAAACCAAATATTGAGCTTATTGTACGTTTTTCAGAGAAATCATGAGTGGTTTCATTATTTTTGACTAAAAGTACGCCTAATAACACTAAATTCCAGGATTCGACCAAGGTGCCACATTCCCTTTAAAGAAGGGCCTATTTTGGCTGCACATTTTGGCAACGTTCGATCAATTCTGGAATATGGATGTGTCATCTGGGGCGGAGCTGCAAGATGCCCTTTGGACAGATTAGAAAGGGTTCAGCAATTTTTTTGATTTGGCTGGCATCTGACACTCATAAATCTCGGCCATCAGTCACTGTCATGCCGTGATTTCTTATGCTCTTCAAAATCAGAAGTCTGTCCCGGAGGAGACTCCAGTACGATATTTGCTTTGTACTAAAAATCATTACCGGCAAAGTGTACTCCGCCTGTCTGCTCGGGAGCTTCCCACTCCATGCACCTCAGCTGTCAATCAGGGGGGATGCAAAGCCACTTTTACATGTTGCCCTGCCTCGTGTGGAGACCATCGAAACGGGTTTATTTCGCAGGGCAGCGATTGCATTTAATGATCATCTTGGACGCTGTCCCGAGGCAGACCCGCACATAGGTTTCGACCTTTCGCAGTTTTAGAGCCAGTGTCAGGATATTTGTAAGATATTTCTTTAGGCTTCCATTTTAGGCTTCTTATCTTATATTATGTGGCTTGTTTTGATGTCTTAGTGTATCCAGGGGTGTAATTTTCCAAAAATCTTTGGGGGTGCTCAGTCGGTGGGGGCGGCACCCCATAGGGGCGGCGGCGTTATGGGGGCGACATCCCTTCATTGCACCAAATCTGTCATTCATCGTTTTTTGCGCCTTTAATAGCACAGGGGACATTCTATTTTAATATTGGACAGGTATTCTTCAGCTACTCCTAACATTGCTTACTTTCTAGGCGACATCCCAAGGCTACATATACGTCTTCCAATAATCAAATCTGAGTTGTAAATATATCCACGATTGAAGGATATCAGTTTTGCGGGGTCACATTTTACCCTCGGAATGGTAGAGTGCCTAAGTGGGGGGTCAGCCAAATTTCAACCTGATGCTGACAAAAACTTTCAACGTCAGGACCAAAAACTGTTCGAATTTGGGCTTCTCGTTGCCTTCCGCAGCGGCTGGTTATAAGAATGTCCGGTTTTCTCTCATTTTGACTGAGATCAGGAAATTTTTGACCAAAAAGTGGGGGGCCAGGCCCCCTGCCCCCCCTTTCCGCCGCGTATGGTAGAGTGGGTGGAAATTGAATAAAAACAAAGGACTTAACACTATAAGAAAAGAGAGCAAAAACAGCGATATCACTCCAAACAACGCATGTATTGTCCTGTAAATATTAATAAATATGAAAACTCCACTGTACCCGTACATGCCCTTTATTTTTGCCCTAACAAAAATGAGGAAGACTTTTTGCCATAACAAAAAGTCGTCAAGCAAATTCAAACCTTTTTCATATACCCTACGGCAAAACAGAGATTGTCCCCCCACATTTATTGTAGATCTCGGCCCGCCGGCAGCGAGAAAAGGCAACGTTGCCGCAGGCAAGGTGTATTTCAACCCGTTACTGGGGAACACATCAAACATGTCAGCATACATGTCCACACTATTTCCCCGGCCCCGGTCCGGTCTGCCCACTGCCGCACCCTATATAAACAATTTATGAAGATGGCGTTACTCGTCACATCTTAAGCGAAAACAATAGATGAATAGATGGCGCTACCGTCACCATCCGGGAGCCAATGTGACCCGAGAGCAAAGCACGGAGAACACGTTAAACCACATGAACATTACTGGAGCCGAAACGTCAAACACGTCAAACTACTCTGAGCATTTTTAAAGGCGGAAATACAAGTCATGGCCTTGAGCCGAAAACCCCTTAGTCACAAATACAGTTCCAACACTAAAAGCTCGCCAATGAAACCTCAGTAATTTTAATTACCGGCTGAATGAGGCCTTTTAGGCTACCACTCCGGACAGGGAAGCTCCACCATCAAGCGGGCTGACACCGCCGCTGTTCCACTCTTGCCATCACCAACCCACAAACGGGGTCCGACGAAATCCGGACACTCAACCTATGACAGAATACAGGCACCTTCAAGAACCGCCATCGACTCACCAACCTCGAAAACCGGAGCACGAATTATGTCACCAAAATACAGACACCTTTTAGGAACGTTGAACCTCACCGCGCCAGAAATGGCTACATGCCAAATCACACCCTGATAGAAGTTACTGAACCCTGACCAGCAAAAAGGAGATCTCGTATCACTATCTTCCACTATCGAATTGCACATCATTGCTCCAAAACCGTTTACTTACGTCTGCTCAGATGCAGGAACACACGCACATTTTGGCTGCAGGCAGCCGCTCACCGCTGCGACCACCAAGCGAAAGAGCGCGGCTCACGCACAATCGTCTCACAACAAACCCGCAGGTCACGTGACCCCGATTGCACCCGAAAATACGCTCTTTTTCCCGACGAATACGAGTCTGAGGTGCAATATCCTCGAAATCTGTTTACCAAAATTGACTTCCGAAGCTCAAAACTAATCGTACAATAAACCACGACCTATTTCGCCCAACCAGTGAAACTTCACTAACAGTTAATACATTAGAGATGCCACATTCACCAGACCGCTCGTTCTAGCCCATCTAGAGCTGCAATTGTAAATCCAGGGCAGGGTTAGGCACGGTCAGACAGGACGAGGATTTTATCTTCACGGGACTTCCCCGCGGCTGGAAGGCGACCACTGGCGCCCCCCTCCCCCGACCCATTTAAACCGGCGGGCGTACTTAACATTTATTGCTGGATTATTCCAAAGAAACTGTTTTCGCACGTCTTTTCCGTTTTGTGGCTCTTTAATAGGCAAAACTTCCTTTAGCCATTTCAACATTTGCGTGTAACATAATGTCACATTTTGAAATTTAATCCATTTACCTCCGTAGTTCATGTGGAATATGTGCCCACACTGAATTTTCAACCTAAACTGTAAAATTTTAGAACAAGGTGCATCATTGTTGGATATTATTTTCCCCAGCCAGGATACGCGCAGCGCTTTGTAAATATTTTCTACATTGGGCACATTCAAAACCTAATTTTCGATAGTTTGGTAGACAGCAGTCCTCGCAACTTTTGGTGGGCGTCCTCTCCATATGAACTTCATGATCTTACTTTGGATTACAACTAAGTGCTTATTATCAATTTTCACAGCCGAAATAATATATATCAAGTGGGAGACCAGCAAAGATTTTGCGATTGTTATTCTACCCTTCAAAGACTCCGTGACTATTGGTTCAAAGTATTTTGCATTCTGGTATCAACGCGACGCATATTTTTCTCCTCACACTTATATATAGCACTAAACTCTACTCCAAGTACTTTGGCCTGTACAATCGGAACTTGTCCGCAAATCAACCGTTGGGAACTCTTCTCTTTGCCTAGCCACATAAAAGGGTTTTTTGACAGGTTAAGTTATAGACCAGAAACTACTCCGAAATCTTGAATGACTTTTCGTGACTCGTTGCCTGAATTTACACCTTTCTGAAAAAGGGTCGTGTCATCAATGTACTGAGATATCTTAACCTCTTGCCCATGTATCACAATTCCTTTTAAAGGAAATGTGGCACCTTGGTCGAATCCTTAACCCTATTCCGTCAGGCCCGGCACCCATTTCCGGCAAGGGGCAATACGGCCCTCCAAGATCTCGTAATCTAACCGGCCGATTTTGAAGATTCAAAGGCCATAGATTCCCTCTGCTAAACTTTATTTGGAAAAAGAAAATTTCAAAATTTTATTTTTAGGAGAAAGTCGCAAAATATACAATTTTGTGTATTTTTAGATTTTCCATAACCCTTGCCTGTTGTACGATTTTCACAAAACTAGTTCAGATTTACAAATAATTGACCCAAAATTTTCATATACGCGAGTTACCAAAAATTAAATTCAATGGCAGTTCCAGGACCAGGACTATGAGGGAAATATATACAACCTAAAAGTTTTGTTACGCGGATTAGAAGCCGTCATATACTGCTTGGCATCTTGACACATAAAAAATTAAAAAAGGAAAAACTCATCAGGGCGATGCAGTAAGGTAAAACAGTGGGAAAATACATACCAACAATATGCGAATGGTATGCATGAGTATATTAGTCCCTCGACTAGTTGAAATTTAATTCGATAATTTTTACCCTCCCATGGCAGCTCTGGGAAAGGGGACATAGGCGGATCAAGGACTCGTCGTAGGGGGTGGGGGTGATTGAAACACATTTCAATATACAACGATATTGAGTCGCGGCGGTGATACTGGCTGGGAATATACATTTGAAAATGTAGTGACTGGACACGCCCTGGTAATCTAGAATTGGGTTATAACTATTTTGAATTTTCATATACCCAATTGTATTCGCCCTGGCACGGCTGTAAGCAGTCTTCCACTTACTAACGTTTAGTCCTTCTGATAACATCCCCCATTTTGAACTGCTGTAACCGCCCCTGATGAATACAAATAGTGACAATGTGAATGCACTATCATCTCACATAAAAATATATAATAAAACCATATAACTGGTATCAGGATCAGCAGAGACGGCTTCCTTTACAAAAACCCATCGCATACGATAATACTTGGTTTGTGGATAGAACCTCCCCAAAAACCCAGCCATAGCTCCGCCCCTGGTAAATATATAATCTTGAAAATTTCAGAAAACTGCCTGTACTAGTTTTAGGAAAAGTCAGGAAGTTTCAAAGTTCTATCGCAAGCCGTTTCGGAGATATTCTTGAAAAACCTGAAGGGGGCAATATTAGCCCCCTGCCGGAAATAGGGTTAAATTTAGTGTAATTCGGCGTACTTTTAGCCAAACAGCGTCCTGAAACTACTTTTCTGCAGAGTGTGGGATGTCAAAATTCAGGAAAAAGAGGTCAAAATTACTTGACAAAATAGGGGAAAAAGCAAATGTAGGATCAGAACATCTCGGAAAACAAGAACATGCACCAAAAATAACATGTACTAAAACATCATATGCACGTGAAATACAAAAACAAATAAGGGATTACCAATATTGATATTAAAATTAACTGTATTAACAGAAGTTAAACCAACTTGAGAAACCCACAAATCCAACTCTTGCCGAGTTCAGCATTTTTCCACAATAAAAGCATCAGAAATGTACAAGTGAATACATTAATAAGCCGCAAACCTAAAGCATTAAGATGTAAATAAAGCAAAGTCTGGAATACCTACCCACCAAAACAATACCTCGGGTGAGGTAGGTCTTGCTTTAGAACCTTTAACAAGCTGAAATGTCTAAAAGACAGGGAAAATTCCAAAACTTGTCCATTTGAACAAAATATTTTCAATCAAACCTATTTTTTAAATTATACCTACACCAGCGGGATTCACTCCCTCTGTTTTCACTTGAATTCATGGAGAAATTGCAGCATGCAATCACACAATAAAAATACCTAGTCAAATGGCCCGCATGAAAATATTAACTTAGCTTTACCCAGGTGCCTGGATTTCTCAAACTTGAATTATACTACCCTCATTGAAATAAATAATGAACAACAGGTTGAGGTTCAGAATTACCCTGCTTAAGCCATAAGACATACCAACACTGGCTACTTAAAACTTACCAGCTCTCAAACGTACTTATGAGCTTCGATACCCTGCATGCAATCCAGAAACGTACACAAACACCACGGTTTGGCAAACACTAAACTCAACTGCGGAAAATTAAATTTCACAATGCTAGAAAGACATCTCGCGTCAAATTCAGGCCAGCCTGTCGACACCGGTTGCCAAGTACGGTTTTTCTAATGCGAGTAAACTGTTATATACGTTTTAAGAGTCATATTTTCCCAGAAACTGTTGTCAAGTAGTTAAAAATGTTTTCGGGATATTAGTCTGGGTTATTTGATGAAAAGTTAAACTTCCGAATATTTCGAGTTTATTGATAGCTCTTTTTAACGGAATGCGAGTAAACTGACCAGGCAGACCCCCTGAGCGTGAAAAGGATGTCGAAATTCTTCACCTTTAAATCACGCAGAGATTTGGCGTTTGTAATGGAAACAACTAATTTTACCTTAATGTTTCGTTATTTTTCTAAAAGCATCTTGAAATTCATCTAAATATTTTGGCTGTCTTTGGAGATATTCCGAGAAATACATAGAGGTGCAATTTTCATGATCCGTGAAGATTCCCTCTTTAGGTATTATGTCTTTAAAAACTGTAGAACAAATGTCCAATATTGGGATCGTTTTATCAAACTAAGACAGCAGAATTTTTAATTTCATATATGGTAAACCACAAAAACATCGTAAAACTATAGCATTTCTCTTTAAAGTCAAGGATGTCGAAATTATTTGACAATGCTTGCATTGTTCCACGCAAAATTTCGAGTGACATAACCCAAAATATTGCTAAGCAATATTTTTTTCCGAATAGAAAAGATTCTGATTGCATATTTGGGGTACTCTCAAAAGTTCCTTTTGCACAGAAACTTCAAAAATAAATGTTATAATTCACCCTGACCCGTGCGATTTCTAAGGATGTTGAAATTCAGTCGTAAGGAGCTGACGTCATCAAACTATATATTACGTCAAAAGCACTACATTTCAAGGCCTTTGGCCTTGGTTAGTAGTAGCCTCCAAGAATGGTGTGGTGACGCAACATGGTGACGATCACAGAGCTACATACAAATACATATAACAAAAAAGATTGGAAAAAATACATATAACTCTGTGGTGACGATTGCTTGGTTTTTGAGCAATGTGAATGTCATGATGTCTCATACCAGTTTCAGCCTCAGGCAGTTTTAAGCATCAGTTTTGGCTAGCAAAATTACGAGCAATATTTCGGGTTTTTAATTTGTCTCTGAACTTCAACTTTCCAATGGTACCGCTAGTCAGCGCTGCCGGTAGTCATTGCGTTTATTTTGCATTCAGCTATATGTTTAAGACGATAGCGTACATCGCAAGCGTGTGAGGCGTGTGGGAGCTTTTTTGTTGAAAGAGGTGAGAGAGGAGAGAAACGGCGAGGGTTAGTGTGGTTTATGATGTGGGGTATATTATTAGTATTTATACTTTATTAGTACGCTAAGAGACGTGAGGGGTCGATGGCTGACTTTATTTTCGTTATATGGTTGATTCAGCTTATTGCATCTCCGGGTCAGGCATTATCTTTCACATTCTGTGAGGTCTCAGTGTGCTTGTGAAGAAGCAATTGTTAGGAATGTTCTCTTGCAGGGTTTTGTCCTTTTGAGCATTCATTGTAAAATGTTTGTGCTAGAATCCTTCAGTATTCAAACTTCCTTCTCTCCAAAGATGAATGCTGTGTTCTATTTTGACATGGAATCAGTTTTGACGGCAGGGGCGTAGGAACGGTTTGAAAAGTGGGGGGGCAACCTTAGAGGGGGCCCACCTCAAGAGGGCCCCAGTCCACGGGGCCTATAATTTTAAAAATTTTAGATAGCTTGTTTAGTGTAATAAGGCATGCATGCACACTAGGGTGTCCCAAAATACCACTTTTTCGTCTGTGCAAGCTTGCCGGTTGACACCGCATTCTCCTTGAGTTAATAATGAGCATGCAAAATTTGGATTCGATCCTTTGAGGTTTGGTCCCCCCGCCCCCCAAAACTGGTGAAAATCTAAAATTGTTGAATTGGCTCGAAAATGGGTTCATTCGAAAGCTTATGACAGAGGAAAACATATTTCCCTCATACAAATTGATGTAAAACCACTTCTTCATCGTTTTAGAGAGCTAAGAAGTTCCGAATTGTGGTATCACTGGCCAGAGGCGGATCTAATAATTTTTTGGGGTAACATGAGCAAAATGGGAAAACAGTGTCTTTTTCAAGAAAATAGACCACAATTGGCCAAAGCGAGTAGAGTTTTATCACTTTTAAGGGGATGACTGGATTGGTTTTCCTTGCATCCGCTACTGGTATGGACATGACAAATTATAAATTGTACTTCGCCTGATTTCGGGAAACAAAGCCATTTGCGGCATCACTACGGATATAAGTGCATGGTACCATTGTGACCGTTGGAATGAATATTCCATGTGTTCGTTCCTTTACAGAGTTGTCGTGTCATGAGTAATTTGCATTTAATGTTGAAGCGGTCTTCCTGAAGCAAATTGTACGATGCCTTCAGCATACTCGAAGAAAAGATACAATGATGAAGAAGAGACAAGTCAGCAACGGGAAAACATGCAGGCCGACCTCTGAAGTACTCCTTTACACCGTTGTGACCGTTAGAAGAAATATACCATGTTTTTGTTCCTTTACAGAATTGTCGTGTCAGGATTAATTAAGGTGTCCCAAAATACCACTTTTTGGTCTGTGCAAGCTTGCCAGTTGACACCGCATTCTCCTTTGAGTTAATAATGAGCATGCAAAATTTTGAATCGATGCTTTGAGGTTTGGTCTCCCCGCCCCCCTTTAACTGATGAAAATGGAAAACCGTTGTATTGGCTTGAAAATTGGTTTATATGAAAGCTTATGACAGAAAAACCTATTTCCCTCATTCAAATTGATGTAAAGCACCACTTCTTGATGCTTTTATGGAGCTAAGAAGTTTCGAATTGCGAGATCACTGGCCAGAGGCGGATCTTATAAACTTTTTGGGGGTATCGCGGGAAATGTGGGGAAAATTATTGTTTTTTTCAAGAAAATGGACCAGAATCATCACAGTCTGTACAATTTAACCGCTTTCAAGGGCATAGCTAGATTTCTTTTCCCTGGGACTGTGAATGGCATGGAAAGTGGGCGTTCATTGCACAAATATGATTGTTTCATTTTTTTCGCAACCGATTGGTGCAGTCAGAACGACACACCATATCATCAAGCCAATGGCTTTAATGTGTTTATTCGGAAGCCCATGAATGGGAAAGGAAACTTGTTCTCAGAAAAAATGTTGTTAGATTGCTCCTTCTAGTTCTATATTAATATTTTTACACGTGCACGCCATCCAGCTCTTTTCGAGATTCGGCGCTTGGAGACGGTGTGCGCAGGCTACTGTCAGTTCCGAGCCCTCATGTCACCTTCACGGGCAACGTCGGTGTAGTCCATGATGTATTTCACCGATCGTTCCGCGCTGTCGTTTGTGACTGCTAGATTTTCCATGAAAGCGTTCATACAGATGAAGTCTGTATCACTCGCCGATTCCTGGGTGGTAAGCACTGGTTGCTGACGTTCATCCACCTGAATGCCAGCCAGGAGTGCGGTCGGACGAAGTCACAGAGCCTCAGCTTATATGCTCCTGACAACATCGGCTTTCCCTGTGCCAATGTTCCTGGCTATGTGACTGTCAGGAGTGCAGCTGCTACCTCTGCATTTTCATCTGTTGACACACCCTCACCAAACAACCAGAGGACGGCGTTTTCCCCCGTGAGATGCCAGGGTTGACGCATGATAGAGCACTGTGTGGCTTTCGCAGCACTTGGTAGCTGCCCTGAATAGGTCTTTATGTCCTGGAACAGCCTGAGGTCAAGCCGTGGAGTTCCCGCAATCAGTAGGGCCTGCAAGAAGTATGGGCCATGAAAGAGGGCGATTAGCTCTGCAATCTGCTTGACTTGAAGGTGCTCGGCGGGGGCCATGGAGAGCTTGTCGAAGAGTATCGTCAGAAAAACAACAACAAAGAACAGCGTGAGCAGAAAATATTTTATCTAATTCTAGGATTAGGCACCTGGTGTTGATTCATGAAGAAACTGAAGTCCTCTTGCGAAGAAGGATTGTTGTTAGACCTCATGATCATTTGCAGGTTCCTTAAGAACTTGTCACTGTTACCACGAAAATAATAACCGACTGCCATGAGCTGGCGATGAAATGAATAGAGCTGGCGCTGAAATGAAAGTGTTTCTCGATTCAGATTTCAGTATTACTTTAACCACACGCCTAGCGTATGCATGACACATTTTTACAGCTGCTGTAAACAGTATTGCAGGGCACTCGAACGGTGACTTATATCGCCTGGACCTCTAAAACGATCTATCCAGCTAGTTAGTGCTTCGTTGCACTAGGCTCTTGTATGCGGAGGGCTCGGTACCTTTGGAGGATTTTACGCTTGGTCGGTAGCTGATTGGCAGGCAGCTGAAGGGATTTACCAACAAAGTCATCTCATCGTTTCAATTGATGCCTGGACTACTTCAGAGGTCAGTCCGCATGTTTTTTCCGTCGCTGACTTCTCCCTTCTTCATCATTGGATCTTTTCTTCGAGTATGCTGAAGGCATCGTACAATTTGCTTCAGGTAGATTGCTTTAACATTAAATGCAAATTAGTCATGACACGACAACTCTGTAAAGGAACGAAAACATGGAATATTCATTCTAACGGTCGCAATGGTACCATGCACTTATATCCGTAGTGATGCAGCAAATGACTTTGTTTCCCGAAATCAGGCGAAGTACAATATATAATTTGTCATGTCCTTACCAGTGGCGGATGCAAGGAAAACCAATCCAGCCATCCCCTTAAAAGTGATAAAATCTACTCGCTTTGGCCAATTGAGGTCTATTTTCTTGAAAACAAGACACTGTTTTCCCATTTTGCTCATGTTACCCCCAAAAAAAGTTTATTAGATCCGCCTCTGGCCAGTGATACCACAATTCGGAACTTCTTAGCTCTCAAAACGTTGAAGAAGTGGTTTTACATCAATTTGTATGAGGGAAATATGTTTTCCTCTGTCATAAGCTTTCGAATGAACCCATTTTCGAGCCGATTCAACGATTTTCGATTTTTACCAGTTTTGGGGGACCAAACCTCAAAGGATCGAATCCAAATTTTGCATGCTCATTATTAACTCAAAGGAGAATGCAGTGTCAACCGGCAAGCTTGCACAGACGAAAAAGTGGTATTTTGGGACACCCTAATGCACACAAGGATGTCAATATATGGAAAATTGGGAAATTAAATGTTTCCCTATGATTTCGAGTTGTACCTATTATGATGAAACAAATCATAATAGAACGCCAAAAAAACATTTTTTGGTTTTTACCTAGATCATTTTCAAATACGAAGTACATTTTTAAGCTTTTTTGGAGGATTTCAATCATTTTTTTACCATGAGTGCGTTTTTTTTATATTTACAGATGTTTAGGCCCTTTTCATTACATTTACAAAATTAAGAACTGCTTAGAAAACTACAGAAAATGCTTTGATACCAAATAGCCTCACTTCGCTTTGCCTAATCAACTTGTATTTGCTTATTTAATGACGAAAATGGGAACATTCATGTAGGGTAGAGTGGGGTAAGACGCATACATTAAGGGAGAATTCGTCTGTACCGATCCTGCCAGGACAGAATTACTTTATTTTTTCTTCGTTAAGTTTTGTAATAGTTTTTCTGCACTCAGATAAAAATTTGTGATTCTGACACGATGCAAAGTGTGCGAAATCTATTTTTTCTTGAGACCATGTAAAAAGGCGTTTTACCCCGATAGCAGGGTAAAACGCCCAAGTCCCGGATTAAAAGGCCGTCATAAAACTCCCAGCGTATATTGTACCTTTTGCTTCACGTGAACAAACAGGAACATCATTATACTTACGTTGTAAGACAATTCAGTGACAAAATTGGTAGGGTGAGCAGATTTACATCGCATAGAGTGCAATCGCAACTTTAAGACAGATTGTTTTTATGTCCGGAGAGGCAAAAAGTAACAAATGTTTGCTGAAAAACACCGGAGTTTACTGGGCGCGTCCAATCATGCCCAGGTTCGGATCAGAAAGGCTGCTACCAGAAAAAAATATTAGATGGATGCTACAGTTCTTACATCAGCCTGGACATAGTAGTAGGCGTCTTACCCAGGTGGGCGCGTTACCCCACTCTACCCTAGGTTATTACGGATCTATTCTTTCCATCATTAGAGATTGATTTAGGTAAAGGCTGATCACAATAAATACGCCTACCTATATTTCGATGCCTAAAATGCAGAGTTCCAGCATGACTGCAAGTGCAATGTTGGTACTTGATGGCCAGCTTTGTGATGCCGAGGAGGTGTGGGCATGGTGTTATAGTGGTTAGCAACCTTGCTTTCCACGCGACCAACTCGGGTTTAAGGCACGGCACATTCCTTGTGCAAGGAGCAATTTGACTCCCAAGAAACCCCTCCAACAGGGAAAGAGTTGGCGACGCCATATAACCCTGGCATCGAAAGAAGTCGCGCCTTCCGATGGCTCAGGGACGACTGTTGCTCGGCATTTAGTGCAGGGTCCGTGTCCGATTCATATTTTGTGTTGGGATTGATATGGAATGGAGTTTGATTGGGCCCAGTTCTCGGGACTCATTTGGAAACACTCGGGTAGTAGGTTCCTTGGCTTTGTTACGAAGCGCTCCTCCTCCAGGGGCTTGCAGGCAGCGTACTACCGAACTTGAACGTTCCCAGACAAGCTATCGGGGCCGTTTGGGTTTCTTGTTCTATATTACAGTTGCTGATATTTGTATATTCGTTGCGGGGCCCACCTCAAAGGGGGGGCAGTATCCCCTGACCCCCCGGTTCCTAAGCCTATGCCGCCCAGGGGCCGCCAAATTATCTCGGAGGGCCCCAAAGTCCAGACCATGGCTCAGGAACCCAGATCAGTCAGCTCAAGGGCCCAGACCAGTGCATTAGCTTCGGGACCAGCTTATCAAGAGACCCTACATAAGCACAGCACCCCTAGAAGCTCATCACAGGGGAGCTCCAGATTCGCACAGGGTGCCAGATTAGCTTAGGGGCCCGGTTCAGCTCGGAGGTCCCCAGGTCGACTTATGTAGGGTCTCAAAACAGCTCAAGGGACTTGTTCAAGCTCACGGATCCCAGCTTAGCTCAATGATGCTAGAACAGTTCAGAGGCCCCAGACCAGCTCAGGGCTCTTGTTCAGTACAGGCTAGCTCAGCTCAGGGGCCCAGATCGGCTGATATAGGGTCCCCTCTCATACCAGCTCAGGGGCTTCATTCAAGCTCACGGCCCAAACTTGACCCAGAGACCCTAGAAAAGTTCAGGGCCCCCATACCAGATCAGAGGCCCCAGTTAAGCACAGCGGTACCCAGATTAGCCAGATTAGCTAGGCTTAGGGGGTCCCAGGGTGGCTGATGTAGAGTCTCAGAACACAGTGGCGTAGCCAGGATTCGGCCAAGGAGGGGTCCGACTACCGTCGGGGGGCCCCAGGCCGTGGTTCCCTTAGTAACCGCGCCCATCTCCTATATCTTTTGTATAGTATTTTAACATTATAACATTCACACGAAGGAAATTTTGTTATGGCTTTTTAAGCATTCATTCTTATTTTGTTTATAGCTTGGCTTTTCGATCCGACCAAGTGTTGGTAAACTAAGGTCACCAAATATTAAGGATGGCCCATAACTTATATGGTAGCGTGGCTATAATAACAGCTTTGAGCTATATTACGGGAGGTTCAATGTTGATGCGCGCATGATGTTAAATCTGAGTCTACCTCAATTCACTCGGGTAATCAGACATGAATTTATTGGAGGTCAGTCGTTTTGAGTACGAGGAAATGATCTACGGGAAATGATTAGCAATTATTTCCCGGTGTCGAATCCAAAAGCTCTTTAATCAGGAAATTTCCAAAGAAACGAAAAAAACGAATAAAGATACAAGGGATATGGGAGTGTGTCCTGAACATTACATAACCTATATTCCGTCGACAGATCCTGTTGAGATCCAGTTACTTTCTTACCCTTGCTATCTTGTAAACGAGCAAATTACCAAGACAAAAGGCGCCCAAGATATCTATCGCTTTAGCTCACTCTGTTATTGTTATTTTCAACCTTTCATACCTTTTTTTCTTTTTGGGATTATGCTCATCAATTTCTGTCATTACCCTAGTTTGTCTGGCTTCCTACGAAAATATTGGAAAGTTGTTTATTTCAGAATATTTAGGAATGAATGTATTGGTGTTAAGCTACTAGATTAAAAATTGACTCAAGTGCCAAATTCCCTGTTCGATTTGCTCTTATGGTAAAATTAGATTAATTTTTGCCCTTCCTTCGATAATGGTGCCTGATCGACCTGTTTCAATTTGTGCTCTATTAGTACGCAATAGGGGTAGGTACATTTTTTTCCGAGCCATATGATTTTGAAAATTTTTATTTGAGCTCTGGAGCCACCTAAGACCAACACTTGGCGGCACTCACAAAGCTAATTTTCGGCCGCTCTCCCGATTAGATCTCAAGGGGTCTCTGAGACTGATTCACGGCGCCTCTTGATCAAAACTGGGGGCCCCTGAGAATCTCTCGGGGCTCCTGAGATTAGTTATCGGCAGCACCTCTTAGACTAATCATTGGGCCCCCCAGATTTGCTCTGGAGGGGGGGGCTGAGACTGACTATCGTGGCCATCCAGATTAGCTATTGGGGTCCCCTGAGGCTGTCTTTGGGGTGGGGGAGGGGGGCTGGGAATGACTTCCGACAGCCCTCTGAGACTTACTCTAGGGCGCCTCTGAGACAAACACCCGGGGGGGGGTGGAATCACCTCTGAGACTGAGTCTTTGGCGTTCCTGAGACTGACTCTCGGAGGCTCCAGATTAGCTCTCGCGGGCCTAAGGCTAACTCCGGGCCCGTGAGACCAAAAATCGGGAGTACCTCTGGAAATTACTCTCAGAACCCCGAGATTAACTCTCGGATGTCTCTGAGACTGACAACCGGGAGCCCTCTGAGAATAACTTTTGGGTGCTCCCTGAGATTGACCCTTGGGGCCGCTTATACCAAAACTCGGGGGGGGGGACAGCCTGAGGCTAAATCTCGAGGGCTCCCAAAATTACCCCTCTGGGGCCTCCTGAAACCAGCACTCTGCGCGTCAAATTAGACCAACTCTCGGACCCCCGGATTAACTCTCGGGACCACCTGAAACTAAATATTGACTCCTGAGAGAGAAACCCGTGAGACTATGAGGGCCCCCTGAGACCGACTCTTGGGGTGCTCTGAGACTCACTCTTGTGGTTCTCTGAGACAGACTCTCAGGGGGACCCTGAGACCGAATCTCGGGGTCCCCTAAGACAGACTCTTGGGGTCCCCTTGACCGACTCTTGGGGTTCTCTGAGACTGACTCTCAGGGGCCCTCCTGAAATAGACTGTTGCAGGGCCCTGAGAACCACTCTCTGGGGGGCCCTGAGACAGACTCCTCGGGCCCCTGATACCGACTTTTGGAGCCCCTGATACCAACCCTCAGGGGCCCCCAAAATCTACTTTCGGGGGCCTTGAGATCGACTCTCAGGGCGGGGACCGTGAGGCCAACTCGGGACGCCCTGAGAACGAATCTTCAGGGCCCCTGAGACTAACTCTGGGGGCAATGAGGATGGGGGGCTGGTACGGGACTGGAGCCTTCCCCGCCATTGCCTCGGAACAGCTTCTGTGTTCGTATTAAACATAGATGTTCTGATATTGGAGGGGGGGGAGTTCAGCCCCTAGCTCCGCCCATTGTATCTACCACCATTTGAATAGCCGCAATGTATGTATATAAACATATGAAAGATTGAAGATTTCGTTGCACTCCATGTCAAATTACCGAACAGTATCAATGGAAGGCAATCGACCATGCAGATTTCGAATGTGGTATTCAAGTCAACAAAAGGTCACTGCGCATGTGCACTAGAACTAATGGTAACAGAGGCTTTCTGGACAACCTACGGGTCGATTTTCTTGAAATTTTGTGAAAAAAGGAATAGCACGAAATGTAAGTAAAAAATGTCATTAAAGCTGCACTGCTCTGCGCATGCGCAGAAGAAATTATAAAAATATGCCTGAAAGGCGAGGATATTTCAGAGAATGACCTGAACAGAGGGAAAGGCAACGTGCTTTAAGTTAGCATGAATGTTTTGTCACCCTTGGTAACAACAAAGGTCAGTGCGCCTGTGCATGAGAACTTATGGTCATGGATGCTATCTCGGGAGCCAATAGACCGATTTCGCTCAAATTTTTGCGAGTAAAAGCAGAATATCATCTGCTAATCCTAATTGATGGCATTATGACGCTGCACTATTATGCGCATGTGCAGTAGGAACTCTAAGGAATAATAGGCTATAAGTGATCATTTAGACCAGGAGACAAACAAACGGCATATCAACATGCTTCAGTCAACTATAACGGTATCTTGACTCTCATTCACTGCAGACGTTACTGCGCATGCGGACTGGGACTTAGGGTAACCGAAGCTAACTCGTTAACAAATTGACTGAATTGGGTGAAAATCTGCAGGTATAGGTGAAATACGGTCGGCAAACCCATCATAATTTATATTGTATCTCCTTCTTCTGGTCATGCACAGTCTTTACTTAACAAAACAACCATTATACGTGTGTTTATTTATTTGATGACATGAACAGAGGGCAAACGTGGCGCAGCGTGCAGAGACATGCTAATTTAGGAAAACATGGGCTTACAAAAGGGATTGAATGGAGTCATAATGAGAACACAAGACCTAAAGTCCGAAAATTGCGTTGGTATAAGTATCATACTGCTGAAAACACTCGCCTGTCAATCGAGCTGTTTGCCTAACGTACATTGTCACCGGCTTCTCCTGCGCCGGAGCGGCACCTGCCGAGGCCGCAGGCCGAGGTTGTTGTTGTTGTCTGTTCTGAGCGCCGGTATCAGAGACCTAAAATTTTTGTGGATAGAAGGCACTTCCAAATGAATAAGCACCACAATTCTCAATTTTCAACATTTTCAAAATTTTGCCCAGAATTTTGCATTAGGTAATTTTTAACTTTTATTTTTCTATTTTTTGCTAATTTATCTAGAGTATTGAAACTTGCACCCTTTTACATCAGGGAAATTTGTAGTTCACACAAAAAGTTGGAAAGAGAAAATTTTAAATTTAAGTCTCTAAATTAGCTTTTAAACTTTGCAACCTAAGTTTGGCATAAAACTCATGGTCTAAACTATGGGCCGAAATATCTGAAGCTACGGCAGTTCAGGTTCTAAGTCAAATAACCACTTATAGGCCTGTTTGTACAGTTCTGCACAAACACAAAAACAAAATGAAAACGGAAATTTGAGGGTCCTTTTTGGCCCATTCCATGAAGGTCTGCATTTCGCAAAATATCATTCAAACCCTTATATCTTCGGATCTAATTAATAAAATTTAGTTTCCATTTCAGATAATAAAAGAGAATAGCCTCCCTTATTATATATTTGGAGATAAAATCTTTCAGACTGAAACGTTTCATTTTATAGGCAAAAATAAAATGTAAGTTTTGAAAGTTTTTATTCTCAGCCCCCTGGTTTCGAGAACATGATAGCTACGGTATTAAACTTAACACGGCTGGGTAGCAAACTTCGTTGCCGTCATTTTTCTCACTCATACCCCCATTTATCTCTCACGGCTTCCGCGCTATAAGCCGTAAAATCCATTTCAAAGTCGTAATTTTATCTGTTCATTTTTGCTTCGCACCTAACCTAACCTAAGCTAACCTAACCTAACCTAACCTAACCTAACCTACCTAACCAACCAACCAACAACAACCAACAACAACCTAACCAACCAACCAACCTAACCTAACCTAACCTAACCTAACCTAACCTAACCTAACCTAACCTAACCTAACCTAACATAGTTTTATAGACCATATGGTACCCCAACAGTGCATATAGTACCCCACGGGGTACTATATGCACTGGGGGTTTTCTCAGGTTCTGTTAAAGATAGAAAGCTGTAGTAAGCTGGAAAAAGAAAGCCCATTCTTTCATCTACCTTTTTGATAAGTTTCAAGCTCCTATCACAACTATAAATGGGTAAAAAAAGCACTTTAGTGGGGTCTGATTGCCAAAAATGGACCATTTTTGAAACTCATATGTAGGTTTATCCTGGGGTTCTGAAATTTTCTGAGGGTGTATATGGCTCAAACCTACCTTAAGCTACACCTTTCGATATTGAAACAGACCCAAAAAAGTTTTTATCTTTGTCAAAATAAATGATATGTGGGGGTATGTATTCACCCGCACTTGTAGCTTGAGTTTTAGCTTGCAAATCGGGACCGCCCGGTGAGCATCGTTTTTTGGCTATAACTTTTGAACCCTATAAGCTATCATCTTGGAAAGGGCAAGTTATGAATGATCGTGATATTCCGCACATTTTGAAAAAAATTGTCCCGATAAACTCTCTAGAAGCAAAGTTATTAGAGAAAACCCTCTAGGTTGTAATGTGAACTGGGGTAAAATACGGTTTTTTGCCGGTAACTTCTGAAATAAGGGACGGACCACCTTGTTCTTTTTTCAGAAGATAGATCTCAGCCTGCTTAATTTTAGAAGATCCAGTTTTATCATCTTATAGTTCAAAATTTTGAGTAATTGCTATATATAAGGTGAAAAACTGCAAAAACATGACTTTTTTAACTCTCTATAATTCCTAAGATTACTACGCTGTTCCCTTGATTGTTTGGCAATGCGTTAACAATACCCTAAGCTAGCTTAATCTAGAATTTCAGGTCCTTCAGTATAGAAGTATAAATTTAGCAGGCCCTTAAACTTTGTACTCTTAAGAATATTTGCTGAAAATTGTAATTTGCTTATAAAAATTCTATATAAGTGTTTCATGGTGTGTAAGGTAGCTCATAAAATTGAGGAGTAGACTGGGTAGACGTTTATAGGCCAAAAAATTAGCCCGCGAAGGTTTTTTTCTCTGCCGAGGGAAAAAGTTGATAAATTTTACCCAAACATTGAAAATTATATTTAAAATAGGAATTATTATTCAATCTTGCCTAAAATTTGTACACACCAGTTTTCGACTATGCAGATTACGATTATTTTGTCAAAAAATTTTTTTTGAAAAATTGTAAAAAAAATTGGTAACCTTTTATTCTTTTTTTCTTTTTTTGCCATAAACCTGGTTGAGTAGAAAGCGTTGAATCCATTAAAAGAAACCGTTTTGAAATCGGTCGGTAACTTTGGCTGCTATTGACCATTAAAGGTGTGCAGCACGTGTAAATATTTCGTCTTTGGGCTATATCCTTAAAAATGTAAAACTGATTGGCATAAAAATGAAACTTTACTAGTTTTTAGAGAACCTACGTCTCGAAAAAATATCAAAAAATATTTAAGATAATTTTGAAAATAAAAAAATCCAAAATTTGGAGCCCCATATATACAAATTTTTTAATTAACGGAATTACTTTTACAATGATATAAACTAAACCGGTTGTTCTATGTGCCACTAAGTTTTCACTTCCCTGAGTATCATAGAAAGCGAGCTTTAGGTCCGTGAATACGTCTCTTTTTTAGAAAAGTGCACTCTTGGTGTGTTTTGAGACCTCAAAAAATCAAAAATAAAGCAAGCATGTATTTGAGCATCAATTAGCATATAGCACTTCTTACGGACTTTCGAATGAAGTATTGAAATTGTTTTTTTCTTATCACGGTGAAAAGTTATGGGGCTTTTACCAAAACATGGAAGTGCCAATACGACAAAAAAATTTAAAAATTCAAAAAGACTAAATTTTTTCTCTCAAAATTGTGAGCCCTATAGCCGTTAACTATACAAATATATATACAAATATACATTTTTCTACGGTTCCGAGGCGCTGCCAGGCTGTTCCGACGCAGTGCGATGCGGTACAGCCTACTGTGCCTAGTTGCGGCGCAGCCTAACACCTTCAACTTCACTGATGATGATGATTGGTGTTTAAGGGCACTTCAGCTTCTTTGGCTATATGTGCCCATCAACTTCACTGCCAACACTCGGGCGTCGCTGCCGATGCAAAAAAAAACTCGTCGGTTCAAAGGAAGAGCTAGATGTCCCTGACGGTTAACACGAGTCGTTGCCACTTGTATTTGAGCTTTAACGCTGTATTATATCGTTATATGACCTAAATTTGTGCTCGTTTTTTGGCCTGAAAGCTGGGCTATTAGAGAACATTTTGACATCGAATAAGACAAAAACATTTGCCCCTATACATGGAGAATTTTAATTTCGGACCAGTCGGCTCTAATGTCCTTCTCCAGACTTAGAGTTCCAAGTTGCATAACAACGTTCGAGTAGGAAGCTTGCTCAACGGTGCCTTACCGTTTTCTGTTACGGTAGTCTGTGGGCGACGATTAGATAGCACTGTTCAATCCCCAATTAGAGGATTAGCCATCCTCGACCTGGTTCGACGCGCCTGTTTGCAATGCCCTCATAGTCGACCAGTCATGCTGTCACTGCAGAGCCGGTAGCTCCGGATTTTTTAAAGCGTTGCTTTATTTGGACAGGCCAGCTGAGGTTATGCTATGCCCTCCCTCAACTATGCTATGCTTTGCTATGCTATGCACCTATGGAGCAGTCGCATTTGTACGCCGCAGTGGCGTAGCCAAGGGGTGTCCTTGGGGTCTGCGGACCCCCCTTGGGCTGACCTTATGCACTGGAAAACACGAGCATTGGTCTCAGGGGCCCCCCTGAGCTCGGTCTCAGGGGGCCCTCCGAGCTCGATCTCAGCCCCCCCGAGGTTAGTTTCAAGGGACCTCCGAGCTTGATCTCAGGGGCCCCCAAGCTTGGTCTTACGGGCCCCCTGATCTTGGTCTCAGGGGCCCCGAGCTCGGTCTCAGGGCGCCCCCGAGCTTGGTCTCAGGGAGCGCCCAAGCTTGGTCTCAAAGGACCTCGAACTTGGTCTCAGGGGCCCCCGAGCTTGGTCTCAGGTTGCCCCCGAGCTTGGTCTCAGGGGCCCGATCATCGGTACTGAGGGCTCCAGAGTGCCGAACATGATCTCAGGGGGCCCTGAGCTTGGTCTCAGCGGCCCCCTGAACTGGCCTCAGGGGGCCCTCCGAGCTGATCTCAGGCCCCCCGAGGTTAGTCTCAAGGGACCTCCGAGCTTGATCTCAGGGGGCCCCCAAGCTTGGTCTTACGGGCCCCCTGAACTTGGCCTCAGGGGGCCCTCCGAGCTCGATCTCAGGCCCCCCGAGGTTAGTCTCAAGGGACCTCCGAGCTTGATCTCAGGGGGCCTCCAAGCTTGGTCTTACGGGCCCCCCTGATCTTGGTCTCAGGGGGCCCGAGCTCGGTCCCAGGGGGCCCCCGAGCTCAGTCTCAGGGCCCCCAGGTTGGTCTCAGGGGACCCCCGAACTTAGTCTCAGAGGGCCCCTGATCATCGGTATCGAGACTCTAGGGAACCAGACATTGATCTCAGGGGCCCCTGAGCTCGGTCTCGCCCCCCGAGCTTGGTCTCAGGGCTCCCCGAGCTTGGTCTCAGGGGCCCCCGAGCTTGGTCTCAGGGGCCCCCGAGCTTTAGTCTCACGGGCCTTTCGATCTTGGTCTCAGGGTCCCCCTAGCTTGGTCTCAAGGACCCCCGAGCTTAGCCTCAGGGCCTTTCTATCTTGGTCTAAGGGGGCCCTCCGAGTTTGGTCTCAGGGGGCCCCCGAGCTCGGTCTCAGGGGCCCTTGAGCTTGGTCTCAGGGACCTTCCGAGCTTGGTCTCAGGGGGTCCCCGATCATCGGTATTGAAGGCTCCAGAGTACCGAGCATTGATCTCATGGGCCCCCTGAGCTCGGTCTCAAGGGCCCCCGAGCTTTAGTCTCACGGGCCTTTCGATCTTGGTCTCAGGGGCTTGGTGTCACGGGGCCCTCCGAGTTTGGTACCAGGGGACCCCCGAGCTTGGTCTCCGGCCCCCCGAGCTTAGTCCCAGGAGGCTCCTCGAGCGTGGTCTCAGGTCCCCCAAGCTTGGTCTCAGGGGCCCTGAGCTTGGTCTCAGGGGGCCCCAAGCTTTGCATTAGGGGCCCGAGCTTGGTCTCACGGGCCTTCCGAGCTTTGTATCACGGGCCTTTCGATCTTGGTCTTAGGGGGCTCCAGAGCTGGTCTTAGGGATCCCCCAGAGCTTTGGTATCGATGGCTCCGGAGCAGCGAACATTGATCTCGGGAAGTGGGGGGGGGGCAATATTTATCTCGGGGTGCCCCCCGACTATCGATATCGAGGGGACTTATGAGCGAGGCAGGCGAGAATTGGCCCCATGGGACCCAGAGTTTGGTCTCACGGGCCCAGGCTTGGGCTCAGGGTCCCCGAGCATTGGTATCGAAGGGCTCCAGAGTACCGAGCATTAGTCTGGGGAGGGGCTCCGAATGTTGATCTGGGGGCCCCCCGAACAACGGTGTCGAGTTACTCCTGAGAAAAGCGCAAGCATGGACCTAAGGGTGCCCCCCGAACCTGATCTAAGTGGAACCCCGAGCTTGGTCTTAGGAGCCCCGCGCATCAGTATCCAGGGGCTCCGAAGTATTGGTATCAGGGGAAAGCAATGCTTTCAGGGGCCTCCAAGTGCTGATCTCGGCGGGCCCCCGAATGTGTGGATGCAGTGGCGTAGCCAAGGAGTTGTAGGAGTCCGAGGACCCCCCTTTGGGCCAATCTGAACCACTGCAAAGTATTCTCTGATCACGGGGCCCCAGAATCAGTCTCAGAAGCCCCTGAAGATTCGTTCTCAGGATGTCCCGGGTCGGCCTCAGGGCCCCGCCCTGAGATTCGGTCTCAAGTATAAAATTCCAAGTCAAGGTATATTTCAGAGGGGCTCTGAGAGTTGGTCTCAGTGGACCCCGAAAGTCGGTCTCAGGGGGCTGAACTCGTCCCAGGTTCCCCAGAGAGTGGTTCTCAGGGCCCTGCGACAGTCTATTTCAGGGGGCTACATTAAAATCAGTCTCAGAGAACCCCAGGAGTCGGTCAAGGGGACCCCGAGAGTCAGTCTTAGAGTACCCCCTATATTCGCCATATGACCTTAGCAGTTGGTGCGTCGATAAGCCCCCTCCCCCACCCCTATATTAGGTCCCATAGTCTAGCGGGCGTCTCTCTCGAGGAGTCAATATTTACTTTCAGGTGGCCCCGAGAGTTAATCTGGGGGTCCGAGAGTTAGTCTCATTTGATCCGCAGAGTGCTGGTCTCAGGAGGCCCCCGAGGGGTAATCTTGGGAACCCTCGAGATTTAGCCTGAGGCTGTGCCCCCTCCCCCTTAGTTGTTGCATAAGAGGCCCCGAGTCAATCTCAGGAAGCACCTAAAAGTTAGTCTTAGAGTCTCCCGGGCTAGTCTCGGTTCGTCAAGAGCTAATTTTGGGGCTTTGAGAGTAATTTCCAGAGGTGCCCTGAATTTGGTCTCACGGCCCCGAGTTAGCCTTAGGCCTCGAGGTAATCTGGGTTTCGAGAGACAGTCTCAGGAGTGCCGGCCAAATACTCAGTCTCAGGGGTGCTTCCACGCCTCCCTCCTAGTGTTAGCCTCGGGGGCGCCCAGGTTAGTCTCAGAGGGCTGTCGGAAGTCATTCCCAGCCCCCCGCCCCACCCCAGAGATAGCCTCAGGGGACCCCCAAGAGCTAATCTGGATGGCCCCGAGAGTCAGTCTCAGCCCCCTCCCCCAGAGCAAATCTGGGGGGCCGATAGATAGGCCCATAGGTGCTGCCGATAACTAAACTAGGGAGCCCCGAGAGATTCTCAGGAGTCAACAGTTTTGGCCGAGAGGCGCCGTGAATCAGTATCAGAGACTCCCTGGGATCTAATCGGGAGAGGGGCCGGAAATTAACCTTGTGATTAGCGCCAAGTGTTGGTCTTAGGCGGCCCCAGAGCTAGTCTCAGGTCCCCCAAGAACTGATCTCGGAAGCCCGAGTTAATTTCAGAGGACCTTTCAGTTCTAGTGTAAGGAGGGCCGGAGAGCCAATTTCAGAGATCCGACAATTAGTCTCACGAGGTCTCCAGGAGTTAGTCTCAGGGGTCCCCTGAAGCTGCCCTCAGGTGTCCCCAAAAGCTAGTCTCAGCGAGCACTCCTCTCCTTCCTCCACTCAAATTTATCCTCAAGGCCCACGGGAGTAAGTTCCAGGGAGTCCCAGTAGGTAGTCTCATGGTACCCCCAAATGCTGGTTTTGGGGGACGTAAGTACTGATTTGCGGGAAAAGTGTTGTTTTCAGGGGTCCCAGCTACTGGTTTCGACATCGTGTCAAGTGCTAGGCCCCTTGATATCTCTGCTCGACCCAGGGGTCAGGGGGGGAGTGGGTGATGGTCCTGGATGGCTTAACACTGGCATAGCAATACAAGCCCTGTACAAAGCCTATCAGGGACTTAAAGTCCAAGGAAGTACTCACCTCCCCAAGCCCCGGGATCTCCAAACAATGGCTGGGGAGGAGTAAGTGAGCGGTTTCATCAGTAGGACCGTCCATGGAATAGGTTTTATATAGCATCTGGGGCACACTCATATATCCTTTTTATTGAGCGTCCTTTTTCCTTTCCATTTCTTTTAGAGTTTAGAATAGAATCCAGAGATATCGCTTGAGATCCTAGGCTCAAAGAAGATTTTCGAAAATCATATTTTCGAAAATTTATATTTTCCCATTGCGTACCAAAAAGGACAAATTGAAACATGTCGATCAGGCACCATTACTGAAGGAAAGGCAAAAATTAATCTAATTTTAACATCCATAATAGCAAATCGAACAGGGGATTTCGAACTTCAGCTGGTTTTCAATCTATTAGCTTAGTCCCAATTACTACCGTCCTAAATATTCTGAAATAAACAACTTTGAAATATTTTCGTAGGAAACCAGAGAAACAAGGAAAATGACAAACATTGTTGAGCATAATCCCAAAAAGAAAAATAGGTATGGAAGGCTTAAAATAACAATGCCAGAGTAAACCAAGGCGATAGTTATCTCAGGCGCCTATTGTTTTGGTAATTTGCTCATTTACAACATAGCAAGGGTAAGAAAGTAACTGTGGTGAATTCATCAGGATCCTTCCCCGGAATAGACGTTATATGACGTCCGGAACACACCACCATCCACCATATCCCATGTATTTTTATTAATTTTTTCCATTTCTTTGGAAACTTTCTGATTAAAGAGTTCATGAATTTGACAACCGGAAAAAAATTGGTAATAATTTTCCGTAGAAGACCATTTCTTCGTACTCAAAACGACCGACCTTCAATAACTTCTTCATACCTGATTACCAGAATGAATTGAGGTAAAGTCAGGTTTAACATCATGCACGCAGGAACATTTGATTTCCCGAAATGAGTCACAATACTGTTATTTTAGCCACTCTGTCATATTGGTATGGGCCAGCCTTAATATTTGGTGACCTAAATTTACCAAACCTTGGTCGGATCAAGAAAAATCAAACTATCAACAAAATAATAAAAACACTTAAGAAGGGATAAAAATTTCCGTCGTGCAAATGTTATAATGCCAAAATATTATACGACACATATAGGAGATGGGCCCCGACTACTAAGGGGCCCCGGCCTGGGGGCCCCCGACGGTAGTCGGACCCCCTTGGCCGAATCCTGGCTACGCCACTGGTACGCCGCAACAGTATATTGCTGCCAACTAACTTTGGAGGGGGCTGGGAAAAAAAAGCTGCGAACTTGGATTGTCAGAGATGCAAATTATCGTCTCTTTGACCCAGTGATCCGAAAAAGGAATATTCTCTGCCACTTAAACATGGAGTAAAGTTAGATTTCTTATAAAATACATACTGACTTCGACATTTAAAAGTGGCTAGGCAGTGCCTAATGTGCCTGTATGGAAGTGCCGCCCCTGCGTTGGACTGCGATATGCAAAATACCCTACTGTGCAATGTTCATCCGTCTAACAGATGACAAGGGGATTCGCATTGGGTGTTTTGGCATGCTCAGAGAGGACAAAATGGTTGATGCGGTAGAATTTGCTCACATGGCGACCAAGACATCAAGTGAGGCGCGTTTTGTTTGCAGGAGACGGCGTCGCTGAGAGCACACGCCACCCAGCTGACCACGCCGTTCGACCAGTACTTCACTCTGCAGCATCTGCGCCAGTGGCCGGGCCCACCGCCGACTGACCCGCTGCGGCGCGGCCGCAGTCTCTTCGCCGCCGGCGCGCCCCGCAGCTGCGCCAGCGCCGCTGTCCTGCCACACTGGTGCGCATGCGTCAACAGGCGTAGTCTGAGCAGCGACCACCCTGCAGTGGCAGCGGCTGCCGCCGCATTCCAGCGCTACGTGAACGCGCTTCAGCAGGAAGAGGCGGCCGGACTGTGCGCTGTGCTGCGAGTGTCGGCAGTACTTTCTGCCGAGGAGCTGCGGCCCCAGCGCGCCGTGCAGGCTTTCGTCGGCTCCAAGGACGCCGATGGCTTCGAGCCGGACCTGAGCGGCGACACGCGCGCCCAGAGCCAGACGCTGCAGCTGCGACTTCGGGCCGCTCCTGGTGAGCGGCTGTTTGAGGTGACTGTGAGCAGGCGACTGCCCGATGGTGACTTTATGGTGCGGCACCAGGACATTAGCAGGACGGATCGGTACGGCTCCCAGGCCAGTTGCGTCCAGCAGAGGATGGATCACATGAGAAAACTCTGCTACTGCAAGTAGCCAGCATATACAGTCAGACAGTGCGGCAATCATGGGTATTAGCACCAAACTGAGGTCAAGGATGAAGGTGTCCAAGAATATTTCCTCCGAAATTACTCGAAACTATCACCCCATTTCATCCCTTAAGCAAAAGTCACCTTGGCCTTGCTCTCACTTGGGTCTGCCTCCATAAACAGGCATCTTGAGACCATAGGAAAGGGTACTTCCAGACTCGTAAAAAGAGGAAAAAAGGAAGGAACGCAAAACCAAATTATTTGGATGATCAATGGTCATAAATGGTTCGGTTTTCCATGGTCATGAAGCGGATTAAAAATACTGAGCACTCGTCATGAACATTATTCCTTTATTTTAGAAAAAGTAAGTTTGAAACGGACAAACGGGGTGTCACGATGCACAAGATGCAGTGCACCTAAACTAGGTGCACCGCACCTTGTATTTCACATTAGTGTTAACAAATTCAGGCTTGTTCCGTCTGTAAGCACAGTTTTGTCAACACCAATCAGCGGGCAGCATTGCGCCTACGTCACAGGACTGTAGCCTCTCCCCAACTCAAGAACTGGTCCTACAGGTTTTACGGGCTGAGGGCCTGCTGTTGTGCTACCGGGAAAACTGTAACAGCACGACAGCGGCAGCCTACTATTTTGTGATTGGTAGATGAATGTTGTTTCCTTTTGTTTGGTTAGTACATACTAGAGGCGTTTGTGGCGCTGATGTTTCTTTTTCGGGGGAGAGGTTAGATGGCCTGGTGACAAGACCGTGCTGACAGGCGGAATCCGTGCTGTGCTGACAGTTTTGGTATTCCTAGACTAATTTGGATCTCAGGAGTCCATAGAAGGTGGTATCTTGCTTCTCATGCGAGCCATTTTCCTGTATTTCTTTCTCAAAGGTAAAAAATGTCCTTGGCCCGAGAGCACCTAATCTGACTGCACTTTATCGCGTGGTCTGCCTGACAACCCGGAGCAACAGCGCTGGGCGGGGCCATCCGTGCCACGTAGTGTTCCGGCATCGCCCTCCAGCTGGGTAGTGGTGGTCTTTCCAACGACCGTGGTACGTGAGGCGGCGTCGGCAGCGACGTCGGGGTACCGGTGCAGATCAACAAGGCGAAACCGTCTGGGGCGGGGCATGCAGAGTTGGGTGTGAGGAGCAGGGTGACGGCGAGAGCTCTGCATAGGACAACAAACGGCACGGAATGCTTTTTATTAGGGCCACTCCCAATAGACACACTTGTCCAATTACAGGGAGTACTGGCGTGGGTGTCTTGGGATCCTCTCCACCGGGTCATATGGGAGATGGAGGGCGGTTTCCCGCTGTTGGGATTGAAGCCACTGTAATGAGTACTCCCCGCGGCTTATATCTGCAGTTCTGTTTCACTTTTGTTCGACTCGCCAGTGTTATGTCTGCTTAGGTTTCGTTCTTCTAGATGGCTTACCTGTCATTGTGTGTCACGTCCAAAATCAGCCGGCTGCTGCTAACATACATGTATCAATATTAGTTACCATTGTGATTCATGACCAATTTCCACTGGTATGCAATTAGGAGATTATCCCAGGCAGGCGCGACGGAACGTCATGGTACAGCCCCCTGCAATTGAATCTGTACACACTAGGCTCGGCAGTTTTTGGATAAATTCTGGACAACTATTGCTCCCTCGGCCACGATGAAATATACAGCATGTGTGTCTTGCCCATGGCTTTTGATATTGTCCGAAAAACTGTGGTCCAGATTCATAGTTTGAAAATAATTTGCAGAAAACGTTTTGGATGGCTGTCTCGTGACAATTTAGTTTATCAATTTTAATTTTCAAAATATGTGGCTGCTGAATATAAGTGGGGAAGAAATCGATAGCTGGGAGCAAAACACACAAGCTGTATGTTTAATCACGTCTCTGCAAGCATAAGTTCGCTCACACTATAACAAACACTTCTGAGCCTAGTGTGTACAGATTCAATTGCAGGGGGCTGTAAGTGTACATGTACTATATCAGGAGACAATTGCTATGCACAGAGTGGTGTAAGACGATTTTGCAGCTGGACCGTCATCGATCCATGGTCTGTTTGCCTGGACAAAGTCGCCAAAGTCGCCAAACCCCATTCCTGGGGGGACACTATGGGCTCGACTGCCCGCGCGGACTCATCTCTAGTGGTCTGTTGAACACTAAAGACTGACAATGACATTAGAGCTCTAACACAGGCACAGCCTGGATCGGCGTCGTTCCGGTCTTGCGTTTTTTTGCCCGGAATATGCTGTTTTGTCTTCATGCAGATAGCACGGGGATGGATTTAAATATCCAATCCAAATTTGCTCCAATACAACGCCGATTAGAGAACCGAGAAGTGTTTGGCCCACGGTCGTAAAGCAGGCTACTGGACGGAGGAGATCGGCACCATACTCGGAGAAGAGGGAAGCAGAACACGGCACGAGGAAAAATTACAAATATTCTACCTGTACCACCAACGTTGTCCAACTTCTACACCATGTTAATCCATGGTACTCGACCTGAAGACGGGCAATGCAGCCACTAAGCCCACCGCCTCCTCCCATGTAGCTGAATTATGGAATTGGACGACATTATCTAGATTTCAATCGGCACGGAATCCTAAAATCCTCACCTCCTAAAATACCTCACCTCCAAAAATGTTTAAGGTGTCATAAGTAAGAAATGGGAGAATCTATTGGTTTGAAACTAATACCACATAATGGACCTACCGAGTGTTACAAATATAGTCCGGGATTTTTCATATCGATGACCTATCTTCAGGTACAGATATCAGGTACAGGTGGAAATGCATTGGAAATGCATGGCGAAAACAGGAATTGCACTGTATTTGTGTAGATAAAGCTGCGAATACCCTCATATTCTCCAAGTCGTAGTATCCTGGGCCCCTTTCCAGGTTCAAATAGCAATTTTGTATCTGCAACCTTCGAGAGGTCATCTGGGTCAATTAATCAGGTTTAAAACTTGGTCAATAAATTTGCAGGAGATGATTACACAACTTTTATTTTGATACCGTTACATTTGGATTGCTATTACGAGTCGATTGATATGCATATTGACTATGCTAGGTTGGATAGTGACCTTGACCTAACCTTAGGTCAGGTAATTTCTATGTTTTTACCTATAATACTCATATTTTACGTCCTTCGATTCGCCGTAACAAGACGAAGTGAAAGGTACCTGAAACGATTACAAACCCACTCTGTGCGACGTCGACTTGGACTTCCTGATGTGTCAAAACTTATTGATTATCACCAGCTGTGTCTGGTGCGAAATATACTGGTCACTGAACAACCGAGTGACCTGCGAAATCTGCTTATGTATGCCGAACACCACCATGGCACGAGACAAGTTCACCAGCTTCGACCTGCGCGCGCGAGAACTTAAGCGGGTAAAGGAGACTGGGAAATGATGGCACAACCAAATATAACGCACTACCGTCTAACGTGCGCAATGTCTCGAGTCAGACAGCTTTCAAACGCACTTTAAGGGGTTATTTGCAGAGTGGACTGTCATTTTTGTTTTCGCTTGAGTGGTAGGTAGGGGAGACCGGGGCAAAACGGACACCCTGTGTTTTCTAAAATAAAGCTCAATAGCCGGCCGAAAATTTTGAGCTATACACCCTGAAGTAGGCTTATGAATTGTGTCACTTATGTAAAAGTATCAGCCTAATAAATTCATTTGGAAAAACATGGCAGTAAAATATATAAGTAATGTTTTTTGTCCGTTTTGCCCCACAACCCTGGGGGATTATGGTTTTCAGGAAAGGGCAAAATGGACAGAATGACCTGCTGTCATTGGACTTTGCCCGGGCACCCCCAAATATATATAAATCCACATCCCTGGCAGCCCTGGTAATATGGCAAAAAACATCATATTTTCGTTAAGCGTCAACATCTATTAACTCAGTGAAAAGTTTAACCTGCATTCATTTTGGCACAAGACCGCCCCCAGCCTGGACCCACCTCTGCCTTGTTTCCGTGGTTTCTTTGACCTTATAACAATAACAAACTACATAGCACATCATCATAAGTGATTGTGGTTACCGGACCATCAAAGACCATTTTACACCATTGGTCCATTTTGCCCCTTCCGTTTTGCCCCACAGCTACTCCGATTCAAGTTTTTACGTCTCGGAAAAATAGCAGGCTTTGAGATTTGAAATTACCCTTACCCTAAGCCTAAACTACCACTTATTCAGACATATCACTATCAGAAGTGCACTCAGTTGGTCACTCGAAAAAACGAAGATATAAAAGTTGTACATATCATAATACTTACAGAAAATCCTCTCTAGCCAGCCCGCGTGGAAATGATGCCGCTAACTGACGATACACAAGCTACATTCTGACGTCTTTTGTCCAAAGCAGTTGTTCATCTTCTAAAATCTGGATGGAAACACTAGTAACATACCGAAATAGCTAAAATCCGCTTTGCCCCAAAGTCCGTTTTGCCCCGGTATCCCCTATGCGTGGAAGGTGTAACTAGCTCTGTCTTTTAAACCTGTGTATTTTACTCCTTTAATGTGCTTGACGTCCAACCATGAAAAACCTTGAATGATCGGGGATGATTGCGAATAAACTGATTCTGATTCAGTGCACGAAGGGCACCATCCATTGGCGGACGCAGGATAGGGGGGAATTCCGGCCATGGCCCCCTCAGAGCGCTGGAGGGGGCAAACTATCTTTTGGCCCCCCAAACGCCTGAGAAATTCTTGAAAAAAGGTGTTTACACTAGGTCTGTAGAGCAAAAAATCTTCGCTCCCCCCAGGCGAGCGATCATGCACTTGGAGAGGTAGCTTATACTAGGTCTGCCGAACACTCAAATTGCACGTCCACCCCCCCCAGGAGAGGCACATAGGTTTGGCCCCCAAAACTCGCGTCTGCGTCTGCTCCTGGCACCGTCACACTACAAAGGCCAGTGCGTGCAGGACACCGTCACGCTACAAAGGCAAGTGTGCGCAGGGCACCATCACGCTACAAAGGCCAGTGCGCGCAGGACACCGTCACGCTACAAAGGCCAGTGTGCGCAGGGCACCGTCACGCTACAAAGGCCAGTGCGCGCAGGGCACCGTCACGCTACAAAGGCCAGTGCGCGCAGGACACCGTCACGCTACAAAGGCCAGTGTGGGCAGGGCACCGTCACGCTACAAAGGCCAGTGTGCGCAGGGCACCGTCACGCTACAAAGGCCAGTGCGCGCAGGGCACCGTCACGCTACAAAGGCCAGTGCGCGCAGGGCACCGTCACGCTACAAAGGCCAGTGCGCGTAGGGCACCGTCACGCTACAAAGGCCAGTGCGCGAGTTCAACCCTTATCGGGACATATCAATGCCACTATCTATTTGTGACAAAATGTTTCATAAATAATAATTATGCTCCAGAGGAAGTAAACACATTCCGTTGATAAAATGCATGTATTCCAAATTAGCGATTGCAGCTAGAGAGATAGGATTCCGGACAGAGCAAGCATTGAAACGACACCGTAACGGAAAGTAGGTGACGTCTCCTTACCTTATTCATCGGTTTCGGGCGTTGGACGTTTGCTACGTCCCAAGCGCATTCTGCGTTCCAGACCTTTGTTCTTCGCGACTTCAAAGACAAACTAGGCAGTGTAGTTTTCACCCAAGGAAAGCAGAGCCACGACTAAAACCTCAGGAAAGTCTACGAAGAGCAATTATGACAGCAAGTACACAGGTCATACCGCACTTCAACGAACCAAAGTTCCATGCACACGAAAATGACACCCAGTGGTAGTTTAGGTGATCTTGTCCTCTAGAAAACCCCTACAATATTATACACAACTGCCTCTACCTCCTTCCGAATTCCATGGGGCAGCCATGTACGTTCTATGAAGCCAGGGACAAGTTAGAACACCAGTAGCCAGTCCTCCACACCCGCAGAGTTGGCAATGCAACCACCTTTGCAACGCTCAATCACTTCGGCGCCTGGTACGCAGCGGCCGGCCTGGCAGCGGCGCCTGGTACGCAGCGGCCGGCTTGGCGGCGGCGCCTGGTACGCAGCGGCCGGCCTGGCAGCGGCGCCTGGTACGCAGCGGCCGGCCTGGCGGCGGCGCCTGGTACGCAGCGGCCGGCTTGGCGGCGGCGCCTGGTACGCAGCGGTGCTCTCGGTACGGCTCTCACTTCTTGCGTGAGCGGAGACTCCTGGTGACCACCTTGCGTGGAGAGAAGTCCCTGGAGACCTGCGAAGCCGTCAACTCTATTAATTGACTACTGCTCGGCTCGGAAGCCAGGTGCAGCCAAGGTAGTAGAGGATGGCTACACCAGAGTTTAGTAGCGCAAGCCGCTGTAGAAGCATATCACAAATGCTGAATCATCGTTATCCTGACAAAATTTTCTTGTCAAAATTCATACATTATTTAAAGTTGATGAGAAAAACAGATAAAATCACCAAATCAATCTTAATCGTACTTTTGTCCCCATCGTTTAGGGGTAACTGGTAGATTATTCCAAATTGAGACTAAATATGAGCGCCCCATTATAGCGGTGAACTATGTGCTTTTTGTTCAGTTTTCAAAAGAACTTGACAATAATTGGGCGTCGGACACATATTCAGTTTGTTGCAAAACTGCATAGACACTTTGGTTTGTGACAGATGTGATTTAAGCTTTCATAAAGTCACGAGGAAGTTAAGATTTGCTCGGTAAATTGTAGGGAATTGGGGAGTTATCGAAAGAGAAAATATGTTTTTAATTACTCGCGAGAGTTTGATTTCAACATTTCCTTGCTACAGGACAGAGAGTTACTTCAATTGACAGACACTTTCATCATTGAATTCAAAATTTACTTGCTACACTGCAGTCCTGACAAAGCAAATTAGTTTCGTAATATATGGGAAACGGATGCACTAATTGCACCTCATACGCACAATTCCAGGGTCGTAGTTATATTCACAAAAATGGATATGCACTTTTATAATACGATTATAGATCAAAACGACAACTATTTGATTACAAAAGCAAATATTAATCTGGGTCTTGATGTCGTGATTGCTTCTGTCGATGACCCAAACGATGACTTTCCTGATTTTATCGTAGACTAGAAGAGCTGTGTCAACAAACAGCTGGTCAGGACTCGCCTCTGCTTTTAGCAGGTGACTTAAATATAGGTTTAAACCAAGGCCTTTAAATGAAAAGGTAGAAAACTCCGCTCTAAAAAATGGCAACCTCTGTTTCTAGAGAATTTTACGTTTATGACGTCAGCGATTGCTCTCGAGGTGGAGCCGCCCATTCATTCGATGTAAATCGGCTACGGATCGTGGGATGTTTGTACGGTTTCAAGATGCATCTGGCGAGGGGCAGACCCAGGATTCATTACCCCACGTCCACAAAAAGCAGTATTATTGACCCTAACACGCAACCTATCTGCTGAGCCCCGTCTTCTACAATACACAGCGGCAATGCGCTGCTAAGCATTTCTAGGCGATCGCTGACGTTATCGCCATGGCGAATGCCAGATTTGCGGTTGCCATTTTTGGCATATGCTAAAAAGCCGGAGCGCAACCCCCTGGTTTAAACGAAGAGCTTGACACGCATAATTATGCATGAGAAAATAACATAAGGACAAGAAATCGCATAATCAAATGATGGAGAACAACATGACTGATGTCCATCGTGCAAAGCACAGTAATGAAAAAGGTATTCATGAGGCGTTAGGCGGTCAGAAATCAAGCAGGCTCGCCTGTATTACTTTCTTGCCTCCGAGATTCTTTCTGTTCGTATTGTGAGTTGCCCGATACAGCCATCTTATAGAAGCTATCACTCAATGATTACCATGAGTCTAAAGGTTGACAATCAGCCTCGAGGAAAAGGTTTCTTAAAACGCCTGTGTGAATCTTAGCCCCCTCCGACTAACGGTTAGATCCGAGTTATAGCCCGGGGTATTTTCCGGAGGTCACCTTGTAGACTCATCTTTGATGCTTCATAACTCAAAAACGCATTTCTTAATTAACAATTTTTGTATATCATTGAACTCGTCTTAAACCATCGATTATTTTGAGAAAAATAAAATTATAAAATTTTACAAAATTTTGACTTATTTTTTGACTTCACGGAACTTTCCTACTGAATTCTAGAATAATCTACCAAATTTTGGGAGGATCGGATACCAAGTTTGGGCGGAATTTGGCAGCAATCTAGTACAAATCTAAGTGCACCTCCTTCACCCATTAGACATCATCCTCGATCTAAACGGCGAGCGGCATCTTTTCAGAAAAATTCAAAGCCTTCAAAGAATTTGTTGCAAGGGCATGCATTTATATGATCACTGCAAACCTAGATGCATTTATGCAGCCATGAACAGCGATTTTGACAAACGTACCAACAGAAATAAATTAGCAATGAAACACAAATACAGCCATATTTAGCTTCTCAATCGCAATTTTAGATACCTTCTATCACGTAAATTCAAATTATCAGCACCCACACGCTGAAAATCTTACCGGTTACTAAAAAAATGCAAAAGAAGCGTCGAGTACTAGTAGGATAAAGCCGCACCAGTACGAGACCATATACCTTAAGCTTGATGCTACGAAAACTCACTGAAATGTCTAACCATGCACGTCGGCATGGATTAATACAAGTACAATAACACAAACGTCCAAATAAAACCTGCACACTCGTTGAAAATTCGTCCTCTTCTCTTCATGGCCGAGAGAAATATGTCTACATTCGGCCATCAGAACTAACGACCAAGGCCGATGCTTATTGTTGTTTTCGGGAGTTGCCATGACAACGTGAGCTGTTCAAGTCTGACTGCAAGTGGCTGCTCGTGCTGAAGCTGCTATTATTATGACACGTTCTAGAAAATTTGTAAAACTAATATTTTACGCTGGAGTTTCTGCGAAACGCACGGTGGTTTCAAAAATAAAAATGTTTCTGCTTTCTAATCAAGCATATCAATTTTGTTATTCCAGTTCTGAACTAGGCTTTTCAGAGGTTCGAAAAAGTGTAATTTCTCCATTAGACCCATACACATATATTTTCATCGAAAACGATATGTAAACACAAGCACAGGGATTAAAAAGCACAAAATATCATAAAAAGGCATAAAACACGATGCCAAAAATGGCCACGAAGAAGGCGCCGCACGACACAGCAGGGCCAGGTGAAACAGGCCGGAAAGTGAACCACTAACCACATAGTAACTGTTGTGCCCTTCCAGCCCCGATGACGTAATGCGCCCAAACAACTTGAACGGGGTCTGGGTTGAAATAACACCCCCATATCTCAGATTTTCATGAAAGTTGGGGACTAGGGTTCGCAGAGGTGCTGAAACCGACTGTGGTATTTTTAGTCTCGTCCGGATAATGGTTTCACAGGTATAGCCTCGGGAAACCCAGCATTAGACGCGTGCATCGGACGTTTCGCTCGAGTTTTTAGCCATTTAAATTGAAGGTATTCCTACAAAAGGTTACATGAAAATAATTTCAAGTCTGAAAAATGCAAATATGTAAGATTAATTATATTAATGGAGACGAATATGTATAAAATGCAATTCAAAACTTTTCAAAGGTAAGCATAAATATTTCCTAAATTTGTACTGACTTCAAAACGCATTCTTGTGAAAGCGCATTGCTTAAACTACATAAAACTCAAATAAAAAGAATAGAGTCTACACAGCGAAATCAGTACCGAGCACCGCAGACCAAGCCCAACACCGTCGCCGGCCACTCAGCCTGCAGTCGGCACGCCGCATAGATGCGTCCGGTTGGAAGTGGTGTAACGGGGAGGGGAGAACTGAGCTTCGGTGACACTGCGAATGAACTAGATGTGGTGCGGAGGCTACTATTGCTAACAGAGCCGTTCCGAAAAACGGAACGTATTACCGGAACATTAGTAACAGTTCCGACACTCTGGGGCATTTGATGGAAAATGTAGCGGGAGGATAATGCTTCAGAAGCCGATTATTATTGTTGTCTTAGGTTTGTTTTAGATGTTTTCTTTTTCTACCCATACTAAAAAAAGTTTAATGTATCCCAGTTCAATTTATATAAGAAAGCACACATCACAGACAAAAAGCAACACAACGTCCACGCCGACAACCGCTTTTTGAACATATCAGATTAAGGTATGCCGATTTATTTAAGACCTGACCCACGGATCAGAAGAACGACTCCATCACGTGGCACCATTGAACTTCACAGATTCAATGTGAAACTCGAACCTTCTATCGCTCGGCATGCGAGACCTCATGCACAATAACGGTCTTCGAATTAACCGGTACGAACTTGTGAATCTTCAATGTTCCTTTTCTCGTGATTGCCTTATCGAAGCGTTTTCTGAGCTCAGTAGCTAGTTTGAGTACTTTTTGCTGAAGTATTTTCGGTAGAGATGAGGCAAGCAATGGAACACTGCTTTCCATGTCCCCTTCCAAGCATGTTTGTTAAGATCATAAGGGGATGGGTAACCCTCCTGCCAGTAAAGGTGGCCCAGGGCCTCATACCAGCGCGTGTTAAAAAGCACACTGGAGCAGAGCCTCGGAGGCCCCCACCTGCTTTTTTCTAGGTAGCAGGAAAACCCTTCGTGGCGAAAAAAGTTATTCCGCTACTTTTGAGAATATTCAATGGCACGTTGATTGGTCAAATAAGCTTGGAAATCGGCCGAAATTTTGTAATTACAGGCCTTCAAAGTTAAAACCTTTATATTGAGATCAACGCAATCGCGCGGTTGCACCAGTTCGCGTGCACCAAAGACCGACTGGCAACGTTATAGCGCCATATAAAACGAGATTATATGTAAAGTTCATCCCACATGAAGGTGAAGGTCACAGTTCAAGGTCATACCAGCATTCTCAAAGTCAGTGGTCCGGTGCTTCCGGTCGCATGGCGTTACCCATTATGACGTATATTATGCTACGACGTCATAGTTAAGATAACTCAATGTAAAGGTCAAGGTCAAAGGTCAAAGTTAAATGTCATGGGTAAAGGTCAATCCTCATTTCCCGTCCAACGGTTGCTATGGTGCTAGTCATAGTGTAATTAAAGGGAAGATGTTATATTGTGACGTCATAGGTTAATGACCTTGAATGACCTTAAACCCAAAGATTAAGTTTACATTTTTGGACGTTCTCACTATGACCTTGGTCTGTTTTAATGCATTCTGGACTTCTTTGCGCTTTATCACGGAATTTCCTGGTGAATACGGCTAATCCTTGACCTTTATAACCTCGTTTGAAGTTGACGATACTGACCTTGGTCAATTGAAATCGGTCATAATATAGATTTAAACAGTTCCCACCCAGTTCCCAACCGGAGTTTTTCTAAGCCTCCTAGTTTCCGACAGCTCAGGGGGCCTACCAGTCCCCCTGCAGTGCGCGTAAGTGTCGGACGCCTCACCAGTGCAGATGTTAAGGAATAAGACATTGATAACAATTTATTGTTTTAAACACACCCTTACCCTCACGTGCCACTAATACCACCATTGACACCTTTTTCGTTACCAGAAACGTTTGATAGTTGCAGCGACGGCGGGCCGTGCTGGCGCACGAACTCAGATCTCAAAAGTGGGGATCGGGACGTTTGGGAACTCAGATCTCCCTTTCTGTTCAAGTCTCCATTCTTTTTATTGCTGCATCTTATAGAGAAACGTATAAATAGTAATATGAGCCTCAAAAAGGTGAAAATAAGTCATAGGAAATAGTTTTTTTAGATTTTGAAAAATTGAAGAATGTATAGTATATTTCAAATTTTACTTTTTGAATTATATTTCCCATGGGCCAGAATTCGTAATTCGTCCTTAAGATACCTGGATTAGGTTTTTATGGTATTTGTAGAAGCATACAGGTAAAATCTGTCTTTGAAGAAGACATGCAAGTGGGTATGGTCAAAATGCCTGAGGCTATAATTTTCAGACCGTAAGTCAGGGAGGAAAGTGAATACGAATATCGTCATCAGCTCCATCAATAGCCACCCTGACAAAAATACACCGAAATCTGCGACGTGAGGGTGTTATCGACTTGTCGATCTGTCGTGGAATGCCCCACCTGTAAGCGCCGTTTTCGGAACACGTATTGCAGGGCGTAAGGGATGCCCATCGTATGTGCTGCCATCTATTGAGGGGCAATATAGTTATCTGCCAATGGCGGCGCTAGAGTAGGGCGCACAATAGCGCACGATGCATCTTAATTAGTGATGGTTGTTCGATGGAAGGTTTCGGGAGAGGGAAATTTTCAAGATGTTTTTACCTGTGGTATTTTAGGATGAGATTAAATTAGATTAAATTGAGATTAAAGTAACGTTTCGTGAGATACTGTTAGAAGGAATGTGTAAAATCATTTTACAGTGGAACATAATAATTTACGCACTAGATTACAAGGACACGTCAGCTTTAGATGAGGGTCGTGTTTTGGTTGGAGGAAATGGCAAGCAGAAAAGGTGCCACGTATAACCGGACCGCCGGATTGGTGTTTGTAAACCTACTCGCTTCATTTCCGTTCTGTCTCGAATGTAAACATGTCTGGAGTTTACAGCAGGCCGCTGTAAGTTTATTTATCGGAAACCGGCGATATTTCAAGCCGTTATCGTTTTAATCATATCATACAATGCTTTCAGAGAATTTCGCGTGCTTAAATTTAGTATTACTTGAGTTATTTGATATTTCAGATTTGGTGGTTGGTAGCGCCATGTTTGAATTGGGTGTTCTGTGTTCTATTTAGGATGGCGGGATAGAGAGCGGTGACGGCGGCTGCGGAGGAGGTGCTGACTCACGGATTGCTCCGTGTAGATTTTCTTCAGGTGGTTTAAAATGGCTCCAACGTGTTGGTACGTAGTTTAGGCTTCAACATATATTAGCCGATATAGTAAAGTTGAATTTCTCGCGCTGGTGCATTTCTGAAACGCTTTTCCCTAAGGTGGAGTCTGGTGCCGGCATATTATTTAGGAGGGCATAATTTCCTAACAGAGGATTTTATCTTATTTGGCACTATTTAGATGAGAGAGGATACACAAACATAGAAATATCCAATATAAATGCTATTACTTACGTTATAACTTAGGATTGTATTGTGGATTGTCTGCGGGGTGTCGATTGCGTCATAAGGCTGAACTGCTGGTTGACCCCTGTTCCCTACACTCCCTAGCTTTCGGCTCGGTGTACCAGCACTCTAATGAATTTCCCAACTTACAGAGACGGTGTAAAGTGCGAAGGCGTGATAGTGTGACCGCACCAATAATACAACCGTGAGCAATTCGAAGCGAGTTTGTTTCCTCTTCAACTGCAGTTGGGCAGTCACAATACCTATCTGGCGTGATATTTGAAACGGTGAATTGCTAAACAGATCAGTCCACACTTTTCTTCGGCAGATCTTGAAAAAATTTAGTGTATACTACTAGTAGGTCTTGGAGAATTGTAATACACTACGGAGGATGCAACAGCCGAACATAAAAATACACATCTGAGGATTTTTCCCAACAGAAGGCATCGAGGCATGTGGTTTAGTTTTCAAATTTTCACCCATTGCACGCCCGGAAAACGCATATTCAGGTTTAAAAAGCTGAGGACGCGCCTGGACACCACAGAATTTCTCCTAGGGGGAGAAGGGGGAGGGGATGGACCCGTACCCGTACTGTAAATAACCGGGGCGGGAGGGGGTGGACCCGTACTGTCTGGTATAACCGTACTGTACTGGTATAAACGTACTGGTATAACCGTACTCCCCCCGGGGCGGAGGGGTGGACCCGTACTGTAAATAACCGGGGCGGAGGGGTGGACCCGTACTGTAAATAACCGGGGCGGAGGGGGTGGACCCTAAGGTCCTCAACCACAGAAATAACCTTCGCACTCTGCGGGTCTAAACTTATTAAAAGACCTCCCTTGGCATGGCTATGTCATTGCCACGACCGTCCATTTGCAAGCTAAAACATCTTGCAACCCATTACTTGAAATAACTCCCATTGCTTTAACAGACTAACGTAGCTTGCCCTCACACAAAATTCTAAAATTCTCCCATACACTCCTTTAGAGGCGGGCAAAGGTGCTATGCACAGAACGCCTAATAAAAAGCCCATAAGCCATAAGCAAGGGGTGGACCCGTACTGTAAGTAACCGGGGCGGGATGGGTGGACCCGTACTGTAAATAACCGGGGCGGAGGGGGTGGACCCGTACGGTGAGTAACCGGGGCGGAGGGGGTGGACCCGTACTGTAAATAACCGGGGCGGACGGGGGTGGACCCGTACTGTAAATAACCGGGGCGGAGGGGTGGACCCGTACTGTAAATAACCGGGGCGGAAGGGGTGGACCCCTGCTGTACATAACCGGGGCGGGAGGGGTGGTCCCGTACTGTAAATAACCGGGGCAGGAGGGGTGGACCCGTACTGTAAATAACCGGGGCAAGGGGTGGACCCGTACGGTAAATAACGGGGCGGAGGGGTGGACCCGTACTGTAAATAACCTGGGCGGGAGGGTTTGAACCCGTACTGTAAGTAACCGGGGCGGAGGGTTTGGACCCGTACTGTAAATAACCGGAGCGGGAGGGTTTGGACCCGTACTGTAAATAACCCGGGCGGAGGGGTGGACCCGTACTGTAAGTAACCGGGGCGGGAGGGTTGGACCCGTACTGTAAATAACCGGGGCGGGAGGGTTTGGACCCGTACTGTAAATAACCGGGGCGGAGGGGGTGGACCCGTACTGTAAGTAACCGGGGCGGGATGGGTGGCCCCGTACTGTAAATAACCGGGGCGGGAGGGGTGGACCCGTACTGTAAATAACCGGGGCGGGAGGGGTGGACCCGTACTGTAAATAACCGGGGCGGGAGGGGTGGACCCGTACTGTAAGTAACCGGGGCGGAGGGGTGGACCCGTACTGTAAATAACCGGGGCGGGAGGGTGGACCCTGCTGTAAATAACCGGGGCGGGAGGGGTGGACCCGTACGGTAAATAACGGGGCGGAGGGGGTGGAACCGTACAGTAAATAACCGGGGCGGGATGGGTGGCCCCGTACTGTAAATAACCAGGGCAGGAGGGTTTGGACCCGTACTGTAAGTAACCGGGGCGGAGGGTTTGGACCCGTACTGTAAATAACCGGGGCGGGAGGGTTTGGACCCGTACTTTAAATAACCGGGGCGGGAGGGGTGGACCCGTACTGTAAGTAACCGGGGCGGAGGGGTGGACCCGTACTGTAAATAACCGGGGCGGAGGGGTGGACCCTTACTGTAAGTAACCGGGGCGGAGGGGGTGGACCCGTATTGTAAATAACCGGAGCGGGAGGGGTGGACCCGTACTGTAAATAAGAGGGGCGGGAAGGGGTGGACCCGTACTGTAAATAACCGGGGCGGGAGGGGTGGACCCGTACTGAAAATAACCGGGGCGGGAGGGGTGGACCCGTACTGTAAGTAACCGGGGCGTGAGGGGGTGAGCCCGTACTGTAAGTAACCGGGGCGGGAGGGTTTGGACCCGTACTGTAAGTAACCGGGGCGGAGGGGTGGATCCGTACTGTAAATAACCGGGGCGGAGGGGTGGACCCGTACTGTAAATAACCGGGGCGGAGGGGTGGACCCGTACTGTAAATAACCGGGGCGGAGGGGGTGGACCCGTACTGTAAATAACCGGGGCGGAGGGGTGGACCCGTACTGTAAATAACCGGGGCGGGAGGGGTTGGACCCGTACTGTAAATAACCGGGGCGGAGGGGGTGGACCCGTACTGTAAATAACCGGGGCGGAGGGGTGCCCCCTACTGTAAATAACCGGGACGGAGGGGTGGACCCGTACTGTAAATAACCGGGGCGGAGGCGGGTGGACCCGTACTGTAATTAACCGGGGCGGATGGGGTGGACCCGTACTGTAAGTAACCGGGGCGGGAGGGTTTGGACCCGTACTGTAAGTAACCGGGGCGGAGGGGTGGACCCGTACTGTAAATAACCGGGGCGGATGGGGTGGACACGTACTGTAAATAACCGGGGCGGAGTGGGTGGACCCGTACTGTAAATAACCGGGGCGGAGGGGATGGACCCGTACTGTAAATAACCGGGGCAGAGGGGGTGGACCAGTACTGTAAATAACCGGGGCGGGAGGGTTGGACCCGTACTGTAAATAACCGGGGCGGAGGGGTGGACCCGCACTGTAAGTAACCGGGGCGGAGGGGGTGGACCCGTACTGTAATTAACCGGGGCGGAAGGGGTGGACCCGTACTGTAAATAACCGGGGCGGAGGGGTGGACCCGTACTGTAAGTAACCGGGGTGGAGGGGACACAAAAACGCAGGGACCCGACGTAAATAACCAACAGGCGGACCCGACTGTAAAAACCGGGGCGGAGGGGACCCGTACGAGCCCGACTAAATAACCGGGGCGGAGGGGTGGACCCGTACTGTAAATAACCGGGGCGGAGGGTGGACCCGTACTGTAAATAACCGGGGCGGAGGGGTGGACCCGTACTGTAAATAACCGGGGCGGAGGGGTGGACCCGTACTGTAAATAACCGGGGCGGAGGGGGTGGACCCGTACTGTAAATAACCGGGGCGGAGGGGTGGACCCGTACTGTAAATAACCGGGGCGGAGGGGTGGACCCGTACTGTAAATAACCGGGGCGGAGGGGTGGACCCGTACTGTAAGTAACCGGGGCGGAGGGTGGACCCGTACTGTAAATAACCGGGGCGGAGGGGTGGACCCGTACTGTAAATAACCGGGGCGGAGGTGGACCCGTACTGTAAATAACCGGGGCGGAGGGTTTGGACCCGTACTGTAAATAACCGGGGCGGAGGGGTGGACCCGTACTGTAAATAACCGGGGCGGGAGGGTTTGGACCCGTACTTAAATAACCGGGGCGGAGGGTGGACCCGTACTGTAAATAACCGGGGCGGAGGGGTGGACCCGTACTGTAAATAACCGGGGCGGGAGGGGTGGACCCGTACTGTAAGTAACCGGGGCGGAGGGGTGGACCCGTACTGTAAATAACCGGGGCGGGAGGGGTGGACCCGTACTGTAAATAACCGGGGCGGGAGGGGTGGACCCGTACTGTAAATAACCGGGGCGGGAGGGGTGGACCCGTACTGAAAATAACCGGGGCGGGAGGGGTGGACCCGTACTGTAAATAACCGGGGCGTGAGGGGTGGACCCGTACTGTAAGTAACCGGGGCGGAGGGGTGGACCCGTACTGTAAATAACCGGGGCGGAGGGGGTGGACCCGTACTGTAAATAACCGGGGCGGAGGGGTGGACCCGTACTGTAAATAACCGGGGCGGAAGGGGTGGACCCCCGCTGTACATAACCGGGGCGGGAGGGTGGTCCCGTACTGTAAATAACCGGGGCAGGAGGGGTGGACCCGTACTGTAAATAACCGGGGCAAGGGGTGGACCCGTACGGTAAATAACGGGGCGGAGGGGTGGACCCGTACTGTAAATAACCTGGGCGGGAGGGTTTGAACCCGTACTGTAAGTAACCGGGGCGGAGGGTTTGGACCCGTACTGTAAATAACCGGAGCGGAGGGTTTGGACCCGTACTGTAAATAACCCGGGCGGAGGGGTGGACCCGTACTGTAAGTAACCGGGGCGGGAGGGTTTGGACCCGTACTGTAAATAACCGGGGCGGGAGGGTTTGGACCCGTACTGTAAATAACCGGGGCGGAGGGGTGGACCCGTACTGTAAGTAACCGGGGCGGGTGGGTGGCCCCGTACTGTAAATAACCGGGGCGGGAGGGGTGGACCCGTACTGTAAATAACCGGGGCGGGAGGGGTGGACCCGTACTGTAAATAACCGGGGCGGGAGGGGGTGGACCTGTACTGTAAGTAACCGGGGCGGAGGGGTGGACCCGTACTGTAAATAACCGGGGCGGGAGGGGTGGACCCCTGCTGTAAATAACCGGGGCGGGAGGGTGGACCCGTACGGTAAATAACGGGGCGGAGGGGTGGAACCGTACAGTAAATAACCGGGGCGGGATGGGTGGCCCCGTACTGTAAATAACCAGGGCAGGAGGGTTTGGACCCGTACTGTAAGTAACCGGGGCGGAGGGTTTGGACCCGTACTGTAAATAACCGGGGCGGGAGGGTTTGGACCCGTACTTTAAATAACCGGGGCGGGAGGGGTGGACCCGTACTGTAAGTAACCGGGGCGGAGGGGGTGGACCCGTACTGTAAATAACCGGGGCGGAGGGGTGGACCCTTACTGTAAGTAACCGGGGCGGAGGGGTGGACCCGTATTGTAAATAACCGGAGCGGGAGGGTGGACCCGTACTGTAAATAAGAGGGGCGGGAAGGGGTGGACCCGTACTGTAAATAACCGGGGCGGGAGGGGTGGACCCGTACTGAAAATAACCGGGGCGGGAGGGGTGGACCCGTACTGTAAGTAACCGGGGCGTGAGGGGTGAGCCCGTACTGTAAGTAACCGGGGCGGGAGGGTTTGGACCCGTACTGTAAGTAACCGGGGCGGAGGGGTGGATCCGTACTGTAAATAACCGGGGCGGATGGGGTGGACCCGTACTGTAAATAACCGGGGCGGAGGGGTGGACCCGTACTGTAAATAACCGGGGCGGAGGGGTGGACCCGTACTGTAAATAACCGGGGCGGAGGGGTGGACCCGTACTGTAAATAACCGGGGCGGGAGGGGTTGGACCCGTACTGTAAATAACCGGGGCGGAGGGGTGGACCCGTACTGTAAATAACCGGGGCGGAGGGTGCCCCTACTGTAAATAACCGGGACGGAGGGTGGACCCGTACTGTAAATAACCGGGGCGGAGGCGGGTGGACCCGTACTGTAATTAACCGGGGCGGATGGGGTGGACCCGTACTGTAAGTAACCGGGGCGGGAGGGTTTGGACCCGTACTGTAATTAACCGGGGCGGAGGGGGTGGACCCGTACTGTAAATAACCGGGGCGGATGGGGTGGACACGTACTGTAAATAACCGGGGCGGAGTGGGTGGACCCGTACTGTAAATAACCGGGGCGGAGGGGATGGACCCGTACTGTAAATAACCGGGGCAGAGGGGGTGGACCAGTACTGTAAATAACCGGGGCGGGAGGGGTTGGACCCGTACTGTAAATAACCGGGGCGGAGGGGGTGGACCCGCACTGTAAGTAACCGGGGCGGAGGGGGTGGACCCGTACTGTAATTAACCGGGGCGGAAGGGGTGGACCCGTACTGTAAATAACCGGGGCGGAGGGGTGGACCCGTACTGTAAGTAACCGGGGTGGAGGGTGGACCCGTACTGTAAATAACCGGAGCGGGAGGGTGGACCCGTACTGTAAATAACCGGGACGGAGGGGTGGACCCGTACTGTAAATAACCGGGGCGGAGGGGGTGGACCCGTACTGTAATTAACCGGGGCGGAAGGGGTGGACCCGTACTGTAAATAACCGGGGCGGAGGGGTGGACCCGTACTGTAAGTAACCGGGGTGGAGGGGTGGACCCGTACTGTAAATAACCGGGGCGGAGGGGGTGGACCCGTACTGTAAGTAACCGGGGCGGAGGGGTGGACCCGTACTGTAAATAACCGGGGCGGAGGGGTGGACCCGTACTGTAAATAACCGGGGCGGAGGGGGTGGACCCGTACTGTAAGTAACCGGGGTGGAGGGGGTGGACCCGTACTGTAAAAACCGGGGCGGGAGAGGGTGGACCCGTACTGTAAGTAACCGGGGCGGTGGGGGTGGACCCGTACTGTAAATAACCGGGGCGGGAGGGGTGGACCCGTACTGTAAGTAACCGGGGCGGAGGGGTGGACCCGTACTGTAAATAAATGGGGCGGGAGGGGTGGACCCGTACTGTAAATAACCGGGGCGGGAGGGGTGGACCCGTACTGCAAGTAACCGGGGCGGAGTAGAAGGCGAATATTGGGCATATTGGCGGTCTGTACGCGCTAAGGAAAATAAACTTCACAAGCACATTTACGTAAGCCCAAGCATGTAAGAGAAAGCGAAACACCTAGGCCAAGTCCTAAATTTTTTTGAGGACACCCCTGACTCGTGAATGAGTCGAAGGGGGAGGGATCGGTCGTTCGCTGTGAACGCCCATGCTTGCGGAATTCCAATATTTCATGCAGGTACCTGTCCGGATATGATCAGAGAATATTTACAACCATTGGCGACAGCTAACTGCCTCAATTTGGTGTTGGAGAGATATGGAGCACAGGCGAACTTGTTCCGCCTCCCGCAACAGGCGTCAGCACGCTGACTTCTGGTTCAACAGGCGTCAGCACGCTGACTTCCGGTTCAACAGGCGTCAGCACGCTGACTTCCGGTTCAACAGGCGTCAGCACGCTGACTTCCGGTTCAACAGGCGTCAGAACGCTGACTTCCGGTTCAACAGGCATCAGACAAGGATGCCAGACGCAGCGCACTCACGCCCTTACCACTTACCTCCACAGGCGAGCACTCTAGCATTGCGTTGGAGCTGCGTTTGAAGAGCTTCCGCTTAGAGGTGGACTTGTTGGCGCGCGCTGGTGGGGCCCGGTCTGAAGGCGTGGCCTGCTTTTCCACCAGCACGTGTGGGTCTGCTCGGGCGCGACTGCCGCGCGACACAGACGAACTCCTACCGGCACCGCCACACGCTGTGTCACACAACGGCACACACTACCAGTCCACAACGGCACAGACTGCCGGCACACAATACCATCACACAACGGCACACACTGCCGGTCCATCAACAACGGCACACACTGCCGGCGCACACAATACCATCACACAACGGCACACACTGCCGGTCCACAACGGCACACAATACCGTCACACAACGGCACACACTTCCGGTCCACAACGGCACACACTGCCGGTCCACAACGGCACACAACGGTACACACTGTCAGTTCACAACGGCACACAATACCGTTACACAACGGCACATACTGCCGGTCCACAACGGCACACAATGACACACACTGCCGGTCCACAACAGCACACAACGGCACACAATACCGTCACACAACGGCACACACTGCTCGGCCCACAACGGTACACACTGCCGGCACACAATACCGTCACACAACGGCACACACTACCAGTCCACAACGACACACACAAACCCGGAACGGTACCGCCACACACGGCACACAGACCGGAACGGTACCACCCCACAGACCGGAACGGTACCACCTCAAAGACCGGAACGGTACCGCCGCACACGGCACACAGGCCGGAACGGTACTGCCACACAGACCGGAACGGTACCACCCCACAGACCGGAACGGTACCGCCACACACAGGGGACTGCGTATGCTGTTACACAGCGGGGCACGGCGCGAAAATCCGGGGCAGCTGCTCCCAGTCAAGCGAATTCAGCAACGCAACAGCAACGATCAGGTACCCATTCACCTACAAGGCACTTCTTGTCTGTAAAATAAACATACTTTTGAACGCACTAAATGGGCATGGTTGCAGAATGCCCACCCGAGGCCAATCTCGAGTCACAGCGACGATGTTTAACGGGATCGTGAGGGGTTGAAGTTCCCCTCCCCCTGGCGGGTCAGTCCCGAGGGCTCCAACACGCCCCAGCGTCTGCCAGCACTGTGGCTCAGTTCTGCTGGGCTGCGGGTCAGGTTTCGGGCCTGTGCACTGTGGTCGGAAACGCTGTCGTGGGTGGCCACGGGGCCATTTTTCGGATTTTGGAATTAGGGGTTTTATGGCTGCCGATGTGAAGAAAATTGTTCAGAGTGCTCTGAATTGCCACTATTATCAGGCTAATTTGGTTGAAAGGTGCACTTATTACTCATCGAAGGCGATGATGAAATCCAGAAGTAAGCCACTCGATGTGTCTGCTAGATCGGAGTTTTGAACTTTGAATAACAAACGTCAAAACTGAGTCAGACTAAAAATAATTAGTATCAAAATGTTCCTCATAGTGGCAGCTTTAAGATGATTAACATTTTGTGTATATTCGAATTTTGATAAAGGTATATAATCTGCGTTTTAATTACCCCTTTCATAAATCCACCTTACAAACTAGTTGCTAACTTTGAATAGACAAAAAAAAAATTACGTTTCTGCCAACTAGCTTTTTTGTGGAAACATAGGTCAAGTAATTTTCCGTCATCGCCTGAAGAGAGCTAAAAGCGCAAATGTGCGCAACATTGTCCACAGTGTAAATTGTAAACAGCTGTGGCGCGACGCGCGGCGCCTTAGCGGCTGTGTCTTCCCTTGGGTGGTGTGATGGGCCCGAGCGCCGCGAATGCTGGCGATTGACGGGATTACAGCGTGCTGAGCGTCCAAATGGATTCCCACGGCGACTGCCTATCCCGACGGTAACCTGCCGCATCAGCCTGCTGAGCGTCCTGTGCGGTGACGGTTATATTGTTGTCACCTCTGACTCCTGTGATACCTTTCTGCCACCTCTAACTGCCGCCCGGTCCGTGCCTGCGGCAGTGCTGCTGCGACTGCGTGTAACCTGTGGAGCGGGCCAATAAACCAGTTGTTAACCACACACTCGGTTGTCTGTGCTTGGCGAAGCAGGACGTCTCGAGCGTTCTCTCTGGTCGTTCGTTGTCTACCAGTAGTTGAACTTTGGTCCTTTTGGTCGGCCTGGCTTGGTGATGGGGTGAATTCATTCTTGGTTCCTCTTGTTCTCTCTAGGTCGAAGTGGAGTCCTTGGTTTCATAATCTGTGAGTCTTCCGGCGTGGGTTCTTTGGTCTGCGAGTGGGTTTATATTTATTTTTCCGCGGCGTCGCCATTTTGTTTTCGCCCTAGACGCCATCTTGATTCTGATCTGGGCGCGGTTTATTTCTCCTTAGGTAGGGGTCTTAGGTTTTTAGGTTCTTGTCGATATGACAAGACCTAAAAAACGGGCTTTCTATGATCTTGTGGTAAATGATGATGATGAGGAAGCGTACTTAGTAGTTGAATTATTATCCGGAAAGCCATTCAAGTCTAGGGGATGGCCCTGGATACAAGCCTGTATAAGAAGTGTGGTAGGAGGGAAGGTCGAGAAGGCGTATATTGGTGGTGATGGCAAATTGGTGGTGAAAACGAAAAACAAAAAACAAACCAAACAGTTCCTGGAGACAAAGCTGTTCAATGGCGAAGCAGTTCAGTGCATGTTACATGAGCGTATGAACACCAGTCGGGGCACCATATATGCACCTGACCTGGTGGACCTGAGCGAGGACGAGGTCTTGGGATGGTTGAAAGAATTTGGGGTCACTGCGGTGAAACAGGTTAGACGTTCCACAAAGGAAGGTGAGGTTGTTACACCTTTGTTCATTCTGACGTTCAACCGAACCAAAGTCCCAGAGGATATTAAGTTGGACTATGTTCGCTATAAGGTTCGGCCATCATACCCGAGACCTATGTTGTGCATGGCGTGTGGTCGTTTTGGTCATCGGGTAGAAAGCTGCAGGTATAATCCCAAATGTAGGAAGTGTGGCATAGAAAAAGGTAAACATGATCAGGCGAAATGTGTGTTAAAGTGTGCAAACCGTGGGTCAAAGGACCATACGTTTCTGAAGGTGGATGAGTGTGATGCGTATAAAGAACAACAAGAAATTTTTAAGATAAAGTATGAAGAGGATGTGTCATTTAGGGAAGCAGAAATGATAATGAAGGAAGGAAAAAAGGTGCAGCCCACTCAATCGTTTGCACAGGTTGTGGCATCCCGGCCGACTCCCTCCTTTCAGCCGACTCTCCAGCCGCTAGGGTTGGACTCTCAACTGAGAGCTGTGGAGGACAAGGTAGATAGGGTTATTCGAGGCTTAGAGGAGAAATTTGAGAAAATGGTGAACATGATGTCTAAAGTGTTAAACCACGGGGCGGGAGGTCGGAGAAAGTGAAGGACCTGTTGTTGGGGACAAGTCCCAGATCAACAGTGGGGAGAGTGGTGAGTTGGAAAATAGTGCCACGGATGAGAAGGGGTATACTCTTGTTACTAGAAGGAAGGATCTGAAAACAACGAAACAGAGGCCACAGCTCCTAATGGGAGGCGTCCCCACCTCCCAGTCTTCTCAGGGTCGGGGTCCTGGAACCCGGGCACTACCTGGATCAGGTCCTGGAGCCCGGGCATCCTCGAACCTAGTTTCTGGTGTTGGGACCCCACCAGATATGAGTTCTGGGCCCTTGTTTTCATGGGGTCCGGGAGCTCAAACCTCGGGAGGGGAGGGTGGGATGAGAGATAGGGAAAGTATACAGAAAAATACAGCGGCTGAGACAAATACAGTAATAGACCAAAACCCAGCAAAGTCACAGTTCTCTGGTAGTGGTGCTGGTGTCTGGCAGACCTCCGGAGGTCGCAGAGGCGGTCGTGGGGGTGGCCGTGCCAAACCTCAACCATCTCAAGGACACCAGTACTCACTCTCACCAGTGCACAGATTTTCTCTGCAGAACAATGGATGTGCTGGAGAAAATGCAAGAAGAAAACAGAGTAAGCAACATCATGAATCATAGACACATATAAAACAAAACAAAAACATGACTGCCTTCAAACCATCGTTGTGGTGCCAGATGTTTGCTTTTGTTTCTTTTCTAGGATTTCTGTTCAGCCTTCGGCATGGCTTGTGTTCAGGTTTATGTTTTTTTGTTCGCCGAGGTTTATTTCTGGTTGTACTGACATCAGTGTTCTGGCGTCATTCAAACAAAACCAGGAAGAGCGTGTGGGCAGATCCGAGACGATCAGTGGACTGCAGGTTGTGTCTCATGTCCTTTTCTTTATTTAGTTGTGTACTTGGTTATATTTCTTGTGTTACTGAGTACTACTATGTTTGCTTCATTATTTGTGTTCATAGGGGCCTGACCTTATTGTTTGGTCGTATTGACATCAGTGTTCTGGCTACTTTCGAACAAAAGCATGCAGACAGATCCGGGACGATCAGCCGACTGCAGGTCTTGGGCCATGACCTTTTTATCTTAGTTGCGTACCTGATTATGTGTCTTGTGCTTTTGCGTACTACTTTGTTTGCTGCATTATTTGTGTTCATAGGGCCCTCGCCATGTTGTTTCCCATTCATGGCAGCATTTCTTATGTTCTGTTTTAAAGGTCCATTAAGTACCTCAGTTACACCTTGTTTTTGCTGCCGCGTAGGCGCCTGTCACCACAATCGTGTGTCAGTCATATCGCCACTCACCTCATCTCCATTACAAAACAAGCGTCACGCATCCTGCTCTTCTGTCAGTGTATTTGCGGTGTTTCTGATCCTCGTCTACATCGATCTGATTGCAATCAACATATAAGTTTCTGCTGCGACAAAAATCCGCACACATCTTTCACTCATATTCGGCATAACACCCGCATCCTCATCCTATGTGTGTGAAAGGAGACATGGTAGTACTAACACTAATCTGTGCCGTCCCTTTATGTTACAAGTTCGTCTCTGTACTATTTTTGTTATGTTTTATGTGTCCATTGTATATTTATTTTCAAACAGACTGATGTGTGCTTCGCCCTTCCAGTGGTTACTGACCACTAACATGCCTGATAAAATTATTTCCAGGACTTTCAGTTCTTCAAGAGATTCTTGTTCGCATCATTTTTGTTTAATTGGTATGTTAACCTCGCAGCGACCGACGGGCGCCCAGTGCCGGCGGCCTCTCGTAAACATTGGCCGTCTCCCGCAACGTAGAACCCCCTGGGCCCAGGGGTGCAGGGCGACCTGCGGGATTATATCCCGGGGCAGTGTCGGGCGTCGCGTCGGGAGCTTTGTAGGCCTACGGTCTAGTGTCACTGAAGGTGACAGTTGGTTGACCTCGAACTTCTGCCACCTTACAGAAGGTTGGGTGGGTACATGACGATTGTACATGCGCAGAAGCTCAACCTCTCAATATCGTTTTTCATCAGATGACCCCTTCTCTCATTTCAGGTTTTGCAGGATTAAAAGGCAACGTCCAGCCTCATCAAAACTCTGATGAGCAATGAAATTTTCCAATGGGACTGCCGAGGACTGATTAGTAAATGGGCGGAAATAAAACCTATGTTACTAATATTATCACCACTGGTGATCTGTTTACAAAAACACACTTTCTGGAAAATGACAAATATGACTTTAACTTGGAAAACTACTCACTTTATAACCAGTATGCTGGAACTGGAGTACGACAGGGTGGAGTGTCCATTTATGTTGCCAACGGGTTGCCACATTTTCCCTTGAAATTAAACACTCCTTTACAGGCGGTGGCGTGTGTTGTTAACATAAATGGACAAAGAATGACGATCTGCTCGCTGTACCTTCCCCCGGGAATTGTTATAATAGAAACTGATCTCAGACAGCTCATTAGACAATTTAATACACCATTTATTATATGCTCAGATGCAAATAGCAAACACCTCCTATGGGGCTCACCAAGAAGTGATAACCGAGGCATGATGTGGGAGAGGATTATTCAGGACGAATCCTTACATATTCTTAATACTGGTAGCCCCACAAGAATGGATGAATATTCTGGCAATTTTTCACACATTGATGTGTCGATATGTTCGAGTTCTCTGGCACCATGTTTTGATTGGCGTGTGGACCCTGACTGCTTTAACAGTGACCACTTCCCTATTCACATATTGTTTGCGCAAAATGTATGCACTATCAATATTCAACCAATTAAACAGTTTAACACAAAGAAAGCTGACTGGCCTAAATTCCAAGAAAGGTGTGAAACATATATTACTACAGGAAGTAATATGAACAGATGTAAACAACTATCTGAACAAATCATGAAAGCGGCGGAAGAAAGTATCCCAAATAAAAGACATTCAAATAAGTACAACTGTCCCTGGTGGACACCGGATTGCAGAAGGGCAATTACTCTTAGAAAAAGATCTTTAAATAGATTTAGGAGATATAGGAGAAACAGGAGAAACAGAATAGACCTGGACCTAGATCCAATAAATCAACGATTACTAATGGAATATAAAAGACTGAAGGCTTTAGCGCGAAGGGTAATACGATTAGCAAAGAAAAAGAGCTGGGAGGTGCTCCTATCAACATTTACGGCCAGAACCCCTTTAACAAGGCTTTGGAGAATTATCAAGTGCTTCGCAGGAAAACGCTTTCGACCAACACCGCCAATTGTGATAAAAGAAAATGATGTGATGATTGATGACCCGTTTCAGGTTGGCAACAAATTTGGTGAATTCTTCTCAGAACTATCGTCAACTCGAAACTTTAATCCTACATTCCTGGAACATGTACGAGGCCTGGAAATTCCAGATTACTCTTCAGAAAATAATGAAGGTTACAACTCGATATTTACAATGCATGAATTACGAATTGCTTTAAAGAAATGTGGATCGACATCTGTTGGACCAGACGGGGTCCATTATGACTTTCTGAAGCAACTACCGACTTCTTCTATGAAGCATCTTTTGGACTTCTACAATTGCATTTGGACAAATGATCATTACCCTCCTGAGTGGCGCCACTCGTACATAATCCCAATTTGTAAACCGGGGAAATTACCTCATAAAGTTCAATCATACCACCCTATACAACTAACTTCGTGTTTAGGAAAAGTTTATGAAAGAATGATAACGAAAAGAGTAATGTGGGTAGCTGAAAAAGACCATCTGCTCAGCAAAGTACAATGCGGCTTCCAAAAGGGCCGGTCGACGGTGGACCACTTGGTGTCGTTAGAAGCTGCAGTGAGAAAAGGGTTTTTTTAAAAGAAATGTACTGTAGCAGTGTTCCTCGATATTAAATCAGCATATAATATGGTGCACAAAAATACATTAATATCAAAACTCTATAGAATGGGCTATCGAGGCCATTTTATGAGCTTTGTGGACGGCTACCTGGAAGGAAGAACATTTCAAATAAAACATTATACGCTGTCAGACTGTTTTCCACAGGAAAATGGTGTGGTACAGGGCGGGGTGATATCACCTTTCCTATTCCTGTGCATGATAAACGATACTTTCGACAATCTCCCTAATGAAGTCGCAAAAGCTATGTATGCAGATGATTGTTCGCTATGGGTTTCGCATGCTGACGTAAACCAGGCCTAACAAAATGCCCTAACACAGATAATGAACTGGTCATGTACAAATGGTTTCGCATTTTCAGCGGAGAAGTCACAGGTGATTGTGTTCCAAAGAAACATGAAGCGCCCTTTCTTTGGTCCGCAACAGCAAATAAAAATGGGAGATGATGTAGTGAAATTTGTACCCGAGGTGCGCTTTCTTGGTGTAAATTTGGATGAGAAGCTCACAATGAAAAGTCACATCAAAACTATTAGGGCCAGAGCTGAGAAAAGAATGTCTATATTAAAATGTATCTCAGCCCCCAGCTATGGAGCTGATCGCAAGACTCTGCTTTGTATTTATAAGACACTAATCAGACCGATCTTAGAATATGGCTGCCAAATTTTTGATGGGACGTCAGACAAAATTACCGACTCACTAGAATGTGTTCAAAACTCTTGTCTGCGCATAGCCCTGGGAGCTCTCAGGTCAACAAACGTGAAAGCTCTATTAGTGAGGAGCAAATGTTCCCTTATTACAGGTCCGACGTATGTACTTAACCATCAGATACTGTTTGAAAGTAGTTTCGGACCCTGAACACCCCTGTCACGAGGAGGTAACAACTCTTGGACCCTACTTCATCTCGGCGAGAATCGATTAAATCGAATATGCGGGATCCCGATCTCATGCCGTTTCAAGAAAATAACAGAATGCATTGAATTTGTGTGCCCTGACAATTGTGAAAGAACGAGAAATATCAGAGCTCCGTGGGAACTGACCCCTATAGAGGTGGAGAAGTTAATTAACACTAGGAAACAAAACACTAACCGTGTGGAAGTACACGAAAAATTTATTGATCTGATGTTCAGATATGTGAACCATAGTTTTCTGTATACAGACGGCTCCAAGAAGGATGGAAAAACGGCTTGCGCCTTCTGTTTCCCGTCAGGATCCATTGAAGAAAGATTGTCGGATGGTACCTCTATTTGCACTGCCGAGCTGTTTGCTATTTGGAGGTGTCTTCAATTCATAAAATCGAGAAACATAAGAAAAGCAGTCATTTGCATAGACTCTCTCCCAGCAATACAAAAAGTTAGCAACGTCGATGACCAATCTCAGATTTCAGGTAATATCAGAGAAATTCACCATGACCTCGTACAGGAGAACTTCGACATCAAACTGGTATGGATCCCCAGCCATCAAGGAATCCCAGGGAACGACCGTGCGGACCGCATGGCCAAAAAGGCCATCAGTTACGACCACCTAACGGAGGTAAAGGTTCATTTTTCTGAGTGCTTTGGAGATGTCAAGGGTGGTATATGTCGATATGTTTGCAAGCAGTGGCAACAACTGACTGCACCAACCCATCTTAAGCAGATCAAACCTGAAACGGGCGACTGGAAATCCGCCTATCGGGAAAGCCGTCGTGAGGAGATTGTGTTAGCCCGGTTGAGACTAGGGCATACGAGACTTACTCACAGTTACATCATAAGCCGAGACCTCCCACCGACCTGTGACGTGTGTTATGTTCCCCTAAGTGTCTCGCATGTCCTGATAACATGCACCAAATTCCAGGTGCAGCGGAGAAATCTCCAGACTGTATGCAGAAGGCTAAATTTACCAATGACGCTAAGTACTTTGCTTGGAGAAAATGAACACGATATTTTCAATCATGTTGTAGTCTTTCTAAAAGACATCAATTTGTTCAAAGAAATATAGTGCCGTTGTCTACTTTACTTAAGAATTGACTGCCCTCAGAGAGGAACTTAAGATTTAAGCCTAAAATTGCAAAATGAATGGCAACGTTCCTGGCCAGAACCGTTGAATACCAAAGATTAGCATGTGAAGTGTATGTGTGCTAACTTAACAACTTCCAGCTCATCGCTGGAACAGGGCAGCACCACATGACATGGTATGTATGATTTAGGTTTAAGAGATGCAAATTGCAGGGGCGGGTTGGCGCGCCCCTAAAACCCAATAATCAATCAGATGCAAATTGCGTGAATATGACAGGTTTAACATGATTAAGTCACGGGCCCCTCTAGAGTAGATCGTTAGATGTGTAGAAATAAGAGCCCAGTCTTAGGAACAGAACCTGTTAAATTCGAACACTTCCTTTGCTCTTGGAGTCCGGTACAGAAATATTGGACCAGCTCAATTGTGCATAGGTTTATCGCATGTAGTTCTGGTTCCAGTACCATACTGGAACCAGAACTGTTTTTTCACGGCCGTGGAGGTCTTTGCCACCTTTCCCACAGGTCAGAGACGCATGAGCCCAGGAGGCTGAGCGTCTGAGGACACCAACAACAAGTTGTTAACCAGCACTCGCAGCGTTTAGATGGGAGCATGTACGGAACGGAACATGGCGCAGCCTGCAGGATTTTGAATTGGGAGTTTTGAAGCGGTGAAGGGCGTACATTAATAATTCAAGATGGCATTCGAGGCTCCAGACGCTTTTGACTTCACAACACCGACATCCTGGCCTTCGTGGAGGGATCGCTGGGAGAGATTCCGGAAAGCGAGTAAGCTGTCCAAGGATAGTCAGGAGGTACAGGTTAGTGCTCTGATTTACTCCATGGGCCCGGAAGCAGAACACCTCCTTACATCATTTGATCTGGCAGAGCCAGACGCCCGTACATACGATGTTGTTATAGGGAAGCCGAATGCTTATTTCTTGCCGAGGTCGAATATTATCGCAGAGAGGCAACTTTTTGAGACCAGAAATCAGGGGGAATGTGAGGGCAACGAACTATATATCATGACTCAAGCTGAAAAATGCGATTTCGGAGCAACAAAGTCTGAGCGAGTAAAGATATCGTTTGATTGCAGGAATGCTGGACAAACAGATGTCTCGGAAGGTTCAACTCCAGGCGCTGGATGAGTCTGTTACTATGGATAAAGTAATAGTTATGATGCGTAGCTCTGATCTTGTTGGTGAAAATCATCCGTCAAGTGTTGACAGGGTCACTACTTCCCCTAGCAGCAGTAACGGCGGAGGAGGTAGCAGCAGTGGGTCTGGCTATGTCAGCAGTGAGAGCAGACAGCGGCAGCAGGGACAGCCTAGAGAGGAGCATGAGCAGCCACCACAGCGGCACTACCAACGGAATCAGCAGCGTCAGCAGTACTGGACTCAGAGACGGCAGCCACTGCACCAGCCGCGCTTCCCGCAGCATCAGAGCTGCAAGTACTGCAGTAAGGCGAGGCATCCCTCGCGCTCACAATGCCCTGCTTTTGGATCGATCTGCAGCTTCTGCAATGGTCTCGATCACTGGGAATGCGTCTGTTATAGGAAGCGTGCTCGTATAAGTGAAGTCGCCTACATCCCTTCTGCTGATAGCGTAGCAGAGGAGTATTTCTTAGGAGAGGTTAGAGACGCGAATGATGAAAAATGGACAGTTAATTTGGTTGTAGAAGGCCAAAGACATAACGTTCAAAGTGGACTCCGGAGCTGACGTGAACGTAATAACCTCACAGTCGTGGAAAAATATGCAGCACAGGCCTCTTCTTCAACAAAGTAGCGCTAAAGTTTCTAGCGTGGGGCATCAACTGAAGGTACTGGGCACTTTTGATGGAGTTGTTGAACATAAAGGCGAACGAAAGCTGATGACAAAATTTTACGTCATTAAAACTGCTTTCCCTCACAACCTTCTGTCGCGTTCAACCAGCAGTACACTTGGGTTGATAAGTGTCGTCAACACTGTGATGCGGGTGCCCCTACCGGACGTCTTCGGAGACACAGGGCTGATGGAGACCGAGCCATTCACCATTCGCCTGCTAGACGGAGCCGCCCCCTACGCCATTACCACAGCAAGGTCCGTGCCACTTCCACTTATGAAGGCCGTGGAGGAGGAGCAGATCAAAATGGAAGAAAACGGCATCATCGAAAAGGTAACACAGCCAACAAGCTGGTGTGCTCCCATGGTGCCAGTAGCAAAGTCTTTCGGGGTGCGGATTTGCGTTGATTATAAGGAGCTTAACAAATCGGTTAAACGGGAGACTTTTCCGATACCGACATTTGACCAACTCACAGCGAAGCTACAAGGCTCTGACTACTTCACTAAGCTTGATGCCTCGTCAGGTTTTTACCAGCTGCCCCTCAGTGATGAGTCGAAGCCGATGACTACCTTCATGACGCCTTTTGGAAGGCGAATGTTCCGGCGTCTACCAATGGGAATAAGTCTGGCCCCAGAGGTGTTCCAGCGCAAGATGCAGGAGATGTTGGAAGGACTTGAGGGCGTCATCTGCTTCATTGACGACACTCTCGTCTACGGAGACGAGAAAACTCACGATGAAAGGCTGCAGGCTGTCCCACCGTCCATCCATCCGGGCGGTCCAGTCCATCCAGTCCATCCCACCGGGCGTTCACCGGCCGAACTGCTGATGGGCCGTCCGCTTCACACCCGGCTGCCCTCTCCGGTGACGCCAGTGCCGAAGGGCACAGCAGCGGCACGAGAGAAGGATATGAGGGCAAAGCAGGCCATGAAAGGTAAATTTGACCGTCATTTCGGTGTGAAAAGTCTGAAGCCATTGCAAAACGGAGATCGCGTGCGTATCAGAACTGCCGTTGATAAGGACTGGGCAAATGAAGGCATTGTCAGGGAGAGACGGGGTGAACGTAGCTACAATGTTGAAACGCCATCTGCAGTCCTCAAACGTAACCGTGTTCACTTGTCCGTGCCTCCTCCTCTAATGAGGTACTCCACCCCCCCCCGGCCCGCTATGAAGCTGAGGAGCAGTACCGGCCCCAGCGTTCTGCGCAGCAGCTCTGGCCTGCTGCACGACAGCAACTGGCACCCGGTCTGTAGCAGCTGCCTCAGCGGCCAGCTGCCACACCGCTCAGCCTGCCTCAGCGGCCAGCTGCCACATCGCTCAGCCTGCCTCAGCGGCCAGCTGCCACACCGCTCAGCCTGCCTCAGCGGCCAGCTGCCACACCGCTCAGCCTGCCTCAGCGGCCAGCTGCCACACCGCTCAGCCTGCCTCAGCGGCCAGCTGCCACACCGCTCAGCCTGCCTCAGCGGCCAGCTGCCACATCGCTCAGCCTGCCTCAGCGGCCAGCTGCCACACCGCTCAGCCTGCCTCAGCGGCCAGCTGCCACATCGCTCAGCCTGCCTCAGCGGCCAGCTGCCACACCGCTCAGCCTGCCTCATCGGCCAGCTGCCACACCGCTCAGCCTGCCTCAGCGACCAGCTGCCACACCGCTCAGCCTGCCTCAGCGGCCAGCTGCCACATCGCTCAGCCTGCCTCAGCGGCCAGCTGCCACACCGCTCAGCCTGCCTCAGCGGCCAGCTGTCACACCGCTCAGCCTGCCTCAGCGGCCAGCTGCCACACCGCTCAGCCTGCCTCAGCGGCCAGCTGCCACACCGCTCAGCCTGCCTCAGCGACCAGCTGCCACATCGCTCAGCCTGCCTCAGCGGCCAGCTGCCCATCGTTCAGCCTGCCTCAGCGGCCAGCTGCCACACCGCTCAGCCTGCCTCAGCAGCCAGCTGCCACACCGCTCAGCCTGCCTCAGCAGCCAGCTGCCACACCGCTCAGCCTGCCTCAGCGGCCAGCTGCCACACCGCTCAGCCTGCCTCAGCGGCCAGCTGCCACACCGCTCAGCCATCCTACGGTTCTACCACCGCCTGATACATCGGCGCAACAGGCACCCAGCTCCGTACCGGTCTCGCGAAAAAGACGCGCAGCGGCGTGCGCTACTAAACTGTGTGACGCTGAGTGACTGAGACTTTTCCAGTGCTGCTCCTTTAGTAGGGATTTGTTTTTCGTCGTATACTTTCCAGTATACTTCGGGGGGAGGTGTGCAGTGACGGTTATATTGTTGTCACCTCTGACTGCTGTGATACCTTTCTGCCACCTCTAACTGCCGCCCGGTCAGTGCCTACGGCAGTGCTGCTGCGACTGCGTGTAACCTGTGGAGCGGGCCAATAAACCAGTTGTTAACCAGCACTCGCAGCGTTTAAATCGGAGCGCGTACAGCACGGAACACGTCCTAAGGGGGATTCCCGCGGCGGCTGCCTATCCCGACGGTAACCTGCCGCATCAGCCTGCTGAGCGTCCTAAGGGGGATTCCCGCGGCGGCTGCCTATCCCGACGGTAACCTGCCGCGTGGTTCTGCCGACACTCTGACCCGAAGGCGTCAAGGCAGTGGCTGAGTCTCTCTCCCCCTCTGTGACGAACACACCCACCTCCGTAGGTACTGTACCAGTCCCAGGGCCAAGCCATTGACGGCTGACAACCCGGGGGTAAAAAACTAGACATCTTTCTATGGCGTTTTCACAAGCTTCCAACTCGTATGACCAGACTGCACAGATTTCGACCTCTGCAACATTACCGACCTCCCTGATACCACCTTACACCACCGCTGTGGTGGACCTTTTGGAAACCAGACCCCCGCGCGAACTAGTCCAGAGAAGCCTGGCTCCTTTACCACTGTGTGGAACGTGGGGGCCGTAGGGGGCGGAACAAGTGGGGTACCGTGCCCCCCTGGACGGACCAGGGTGGGGCACCACCGCAGGCGGCGGAACAAGTGGGGTACCGTGCCCCCCCTGGATGGACCAGGGTGGGGCACCAGCACTGAGCTGCCCCCTTTAAATCAGCGAAGACAGCAATCAAGTAAAAGCACGTGTTCGGGCTTTTGGAAAGAAACTTTGAGTTTGCAATATTTTTCACATACACAAAGAATCTGACAGCAAATCAACTCAGTTGATTTGCTGTCCGGTGTGGAGTTTTGCTGCAAGTTCAAAACTGCCCCCCCCCCCCGCCCCAGTGTGGAGACTCGGTAGGACTCACGCTTCGGAGGCACTGTCAGGATCGTCGTTCTCGTCGGCGAAGTGGACCGACATTAGCGATGACGCCTTGGTGGCGCCGCGGGTCCGAGGCCGCGACTTGGAAGTCGACGGTTCTTCTGCCACCTCCTCGTCACGCTCCTGCGAACGGGCAGCGACAGTCACACCTCGCACCGGCCACACGCCGCGGCGACAGTCACACCTCGCACCGGCCACACGCCGAGGCGACAGTCACACCTCGCACCGGCCACACGCCGCGGCGACAGTCACATACCGGACCCCGTGGTGACAGTCACACCTCGCACCGGCCACACGCCGCGGTGACAGTCACACCTCGCACCGGCCACACCCCGCAGTGACAGTCACTCCTCGTACCGGCCACACCCCGCGGTGAGTCACACCTCGCACCGGCCACACCCCGCGGTGACAGTCACACTTCGCACCGGCCACACCCTGCGGCGACAGTCACACCTCGCACCGGCCACACCCCGCGGTGACAGTCACACCTCGCACCCCGTCGCAACGGCCACACCCCGCGGTGACAATCACACCTCACACCGGCCACACGCCGCGGTGCCAGTCACATACCGGACCCCGCGGTGACAGTCACACCTCACACCCCGTCGCAACGGCCACACCCCGCGGTGACAGTCACACCTCGCTCCGGCCACACCCCGCGGCGACAGTCACACCTCGCACCGGCCACACCCCGCGGTGACAGTCACACCTCGCACCGGCCACACGCCGCGGTGACAGTCACACCTCGACCAGCCACACCCCGCGGTGACAGTCACACCTCGCACCGGCCACACGCCGCGGTGACAGTCACATACCGGACCCCGTGGTGACAGTCACACCTCGCACCGGCCACACCCCGCGGTGACAGTCACACCTCGCAACGGTCACACCCCGCGGTGACAGTCACACCTCGCAACGGCCACACCCCGCGGTGACAGTCACACCTCGCAACGGCTACACCCCGCGGTGACAGTCACACCTCGCAACGGCTACACCCCGCGGTGACAGTCACACCTCGCAACAGCCACACCCCGCGGTGACAGTCACACCTCGCAACGCCCACACCCCGCGGTGACAGTCACACCTCACAACGGCCACACCCCGCGGTGACAGTCACACCTCGCACCGCCCACACCCCACGGTGACAGTCACACCTCGCAACGGCCACACCCCGCGGTGACAGTCACACCTCGCACCGGCTACACCCCGCGGTGACAGTCACACCTCGCAACGGCTACACCCCGCGGTGACAGTCACACCTCGCAACGGCCACACCCCGCGGTGACAGTCACACCTCGCAACGCCCACACCCCGCGGTGACAGTCACACCTCACAACGGCCACACCCCGCGGTGACAGTCACATCTCGCACCCCATCGCAACGGCCACACCCCGCGGCGACAGTCACACACCGGACCCCACGGCGACAGTAACATCCCGGACCCCGCGGTGACAGTAACATCCCGGACCCCGCGGTGACAGTCACACACCGGACCCCACGGTGACAGTAACATCCCGGACCCCGCGGTGACAGTAACATCCCGGACCTCGCGGTGACAGTCACACACCGGACCCCGCGGTGACAGTAACATCCCGGACCCCGCGGTGACAGTAACATCCCGGACCCCGCGGAGACAGTAACATCCCGGACCCCGCGGTGACAGTAACATCCCAGACCCCGCGGTGACAGTAACATCCCGGACCCCGCGGTGACAGTCACACACCGGACCCCGCGGTGACAGTAACATCCCGGACCCCGCGGTGACAGTAACATCCCGGACCCCGCGGTGACAGTCACACACCGGACCCCGCGGTGACAGTAACATCCCGGACCCCGCGGTGACAGTCATACACCGGACCCCGCGGTGACAGTCACACACCGGACCCCGCGGTGACAGTCACACACCGGACCCCGCGGTGACAGTCACACACCGGACCTCGCGGTGACAGTCACACACCGGACCCCGCGGTGAATTGGCCAGGTGATGATTGGATGCGCCGTCGCTCAATTGAATTGAAAAAATTAACTCCGGACCATCTCAGGGGAACCGATCCCAAGGTTCCACTTTGCACACTGCCTCTGTATCTTTCTGAGCAGCGGGTCGGAGCCCAACGCTCTATGAAGTGACTTACCGGGGAGGTAATATTGCGGACATATTTAAAATCTTTCAGGCTTTCGTTGCATTCACAGTATATGACTCGATAGCAGCCGTACACATTGGTTGAGGAGATAGGAAAGATGGAGATACAGAAAGTCAGAACTGTGGCAATAGGTACAATAATGTCGGCTCCACACGAAGACTCGCTGACAAAGAAAAAGTAAAAACAGGCAAGATACATGGAATACAGAGGATGGCGGGAGGAAAGGGATATTTTGGGCGTGTTCCACCGACCTTTCAATGGGCGCCGCGATATCCATATCCAGGTGATATCCAGGCACCAGAATGGGACATGGCGAGTGTCCCTGATGGTCCCCTGGATCCGCCTTTTCTCTGATATGTACGACGGAGGGAGTTGGGAGCAATAGCACTGGTCAACAGCCAAAATGGATCCGGCACGTGAGCACCTGTTTCCAGCTATTTCAATACCGCTGATTTCAAATTTAGTAACTGTTTTTTGCCATCGGACCTGGTTTCTTGCCGACAGCATGCCTGGTGTATAGCCCCTACATTTTCCACACACAGTCATGAGTATAGCCTTTTTTTGGAAAAATCTAGATCAGGGTTGTCGAGAACCCGGATTATCTGCACCCAGACAATGCAGCTTATCACTACACATATGAATTTATTGCAACGGAAGACTACCTCGCATTCAAGTGCATGAAGATTGTACATTAAACAAGGCTTGAACTCGGTCGCACAAGCTCGCCGGTATTGTAGACCGAGTGGTGACGTCGCAACATTATATGATGAGGATTTTATGTCAGTCACCTCCTTTGAAGGTCAAGTCCAAGTACAAAGTCACAGGTCAAGGTCATGCCACCATTTCAATGTCATTGACCCTAGTACCTCCGGTCGGATGACGTCACCTAATATGACGTATATTATGTTATGACGTCATACGCTACGTCACTCAATTTTGAGCTCAAGGTCCCAGGTTCAAGTCAAAGGCCATAAGTCAAGGCCAAACCTGATTTCCCCCGACGGTTGCCATAGTGGTAGTTGCAGTATAAGTTATAGGCAAAATGTAATATTTTGACGTCAAAAGTCAATGGCCTTGAACGACCTTGACCTAAAAGTTTCAGAGAACATTGCCTCAGACCTTTCCTTCGTTACTTTAGGTAACTTTCCCTCCATATCCGGCTTTTCATCGCATAATCTCGGCATTTCCCAATGGCTACCCTGCACACACAGAATTTGACCTATATGGCCTCGTTTTACCTTGAATATATTGACCTAGGTCTATGAAAATCGGGTTTAGGGTAGAATACCCTAGCCTCAACAACCACCCAAACGTTCATTTTGCTAGACCTCTTGGGTTTTGCACTGTCAATGTCACTGACGCCAAGAAGGCTTGCACAAAGACGACACACAGACAAATTGGATCTCAAAATTCTGATCTGATACAGCATTTCTGCTGCCAGATTCGTGTTCAGCGCCACAAATTACCCTAGACACGGACTATTTTGTATTGGATCCATTACAAAAGTTGAATTTTGTTAACCAGTGTAATCAGAGAACAGATTGAATCTGAACTAGGAACTATCACCTAATCTTTCTACACAATCGATTGTTTGCGCATCTTGGATGCGTTTGTTTTTCGTCCTACTTTTTTTTTGTCATTTTGCACCGCAGAAGGGCAAGTATCCAGCATCAGTAAAAGCGGCGTGTTTAATTTTTACAGCAGGGCGCAAAATTACATCTGAGGTCAGGGGCACAGGAAAGTTCCAAATCATCATCTGCTGACCTTACGGTGTCTCGGCGATAATATTCAACATCCCGGATAGGTTTCAACAGTGACGCCTATTCGGACCGAATGGACACTTTTTACCGAGTGCCTCCACCCCTCCTCGATGACAAATTCTGGATCCGACTATATTTTAGGGGTTTCAGGTCGTACTCTGGGAGCGCCGATAGCGTCGATCAGAACGACTCCTTGCATATCGTGCAGGATCCCGCACGGATCCGTGCAGCATTTTCTGCAGGATACTGTACAGGATCCTGCAGGACAACTGTTCCAATTTAAGTATAGGATCCCTCATGGGCTGTCCTGCACAGCTGTGCAGGACAATAGGATACTTTTACTAGGGGTGAGATGCCCGGCCGTCCCCAACCTGGTGCAGACAAGAAACGTTTCCCTCTAAACCAAAAACGGGATCAGATTTGGGTATTTGTGCGTTCCACACTTGGTTGTTACACGTATTTCAATTAGTTCTTCCAAGTCTGACTGAAATCGATAAATTTCCGGAGGAAAGGTGGTCAGGGTGCACGCTCCTTGATCCCCCGATTCTGATGCATATCAAGAGAGATTATTCAGCAGGTTTCAAACTCAGCTATTCTCCGGTCAGTAGCGCACCAAAAGGGAGGGGCAGCGGGCTCACCCCCCCCCAAGGCTTCGACTCCAAGGTTCCACCCCCCCCCAGCATGTCGAGGGCTGAAGATGCAACATGATTTTGGTAATAATTGACCGCTGCAGGCTCCCATCGGGGGAAGAAATGAGCATTGATCTGGCTTTTTAGTACCAGTTCTACTCCCACCTTTCCGCCCCTGCCCATAGCGTGCCGCCATTTTATGTGATAAGTACCCTCTTCGCCACTTTTTAACCTCCAATAACCTGCGGCCTCCTGTAAAACATGACGCATACCATCACCCTGTCGCCACCTCGCCCTTCCTCAGCCGAGCTCCCTCCAAAACGAGAATCCTGGGAGAGTGCCCGCCCACTACGTTATCTTTGAACTATGTTTCATGTGACCACAGATATGTGACCACAGAATTCAGATATCACCCAAGAATTAACATTCAGTGCTTCATAGGATTCATTAAACATCGAAGATTCACCCGTGTTTTCTTCACCGGTTCGGTTTCTTTTTCCTGGCTGGTACAAATACCCGTGAGGGATCCATAATGGCCTTCCGCAAAGGGCACAAAGAGAATTTTTTGAAAGGCGAACAACGTCTCAAAGCAGTGAGAAAGCAGGGAAACTGGTTTCCATTGGAGGAAAATTCGACGGATGAGGCATAGGCGGATCCAGGGGGGGCAAAGGAGGGCAAGTGCCCCCCCTGATCGACCTTCGGCGCCCCCTGAAATGGTCACGCCGTCCCCTGAAAGGTTGATGGCGCCCCCTGAAATGTCGATTCCCACCTCCCTCCCCCCACAGGAAACAAAAATCGGCGCCCACCGATAGGATTTTGCGCCCACTTGATAGGTTTTACCGGTCAAAAGTGGCGGCCCCTAGTCCGGATGGCGCCCTCCCCCGGGAAAGTGCCCCCACCGATCGGCAATCCTGGATCCGCCTATGGGATGGGGAAGCATCCGAGGGAGCTGGAGATCAAGTTGGTACCACTTTGCATGTAGAAAATGCGCTACACCGGTTATAATAGAACATCTTTGGGGCTCATATCCCCCTTTCATCTGCCTGGGTGAAGGCATATAACCAGAAGAGTTTGGCCCTAGAATAGCTCCTCCATCTAATCTACTTGTAGGTATATAACAAGGAGCAAACAGAAAATCGGAAATTGGCTTGCTACAGTAAAAGCGCACCTTCCAGTCGAGCCCGGGCCGAGTGGGAGGCGGGAACGAAGCCCACTAGACTACGGTTGCCAAACGTTATCTGCCCATAACTAATCATTTCTTGAGTAATTATTTTAGGCTCCATTTCTTGGGCAAACTAATTCAATTTATAGTTTTTAAATACCACCTAATTCAAATACAAATACTGGTTCAAACGTGCCCGCCATTGCCTCGGAACAGCCTCCCTCTGTGCATTTACTATAGGCATGCTGACCTTGAGGGGAGGGGGCATTGAGCTTCCTGCCCCCTTTGTATCGGCCACAGGGTGTCAAGGTAATATCATACGTCCATACATCACGATAGGTTACCTAAACTGCTTTGCAAAAAGAGTGCTAAAAGCATACAATCAAAGCCACCAAAGAACAATGCCTAAATACTTGATTGCATCATTAATGGCCCCCACAGCACTGCGGTCGGAAACGCTGTCGTGGGTGGCCACGGGGCCATTTTTCGGATTTTGGAATTTAGGGGTTTTATGGCTGCCGATGTGAGGAAAATTGTCCAGTGTTCTGAATGACCACTATTATCAAGCTAATTTGGTTGAAAGATGCACTTATTATTCATCAAATAAAGGCGATGATGAAATCCAGAAGTAAGGCACTCGATGCGTCTGCTAGATCCGAGTTTTTAGCTTCGAATGATAAACGTCAAAACTGAGTCAGGCTAAAAATAATTAGTATCAAAATGTTCCCCATAATGTCAGCTTTAAGATTATAAGCGTTATGTGTGTATTCTAATTTTGATAAAGGTATATAGTCTGCGTTCTGATTACCCCTTTCATAAATTCACCGTACAAACTAGTTTCTAACTTTGAATAGACAAACAAAAAAAGTTACGTTTCTGCCAATTAGTTTTTTGTGGAAACATAGGTCAATGAATTCTTCGTCATGGGCTTAAGAGAGCTACGTGCGCAAATGTGCGCAAAATTGTCCACATTGTAAATTGTACCGGCCCGCCCGCCGCCCGGAGCCGTCCGCCCGTCCGCCACCCGGCGCCTCCGCGGCTCGCCACGGCCCGCCGGCCGCCCGCGAGGTGCGGGGGACGCTTATCAGGTGCTTCTCATGTCGTACTGCTCGCCTTTATGCACATTTTCTTCAATGTAAGCTCATAGGTTTTCTTGACCTTATCCAGAATCACCCTTGGTCAAGGTCACCCATGCATAAACCAGGGTTGGCAAAATACCGGTAAAAACTAGGTTTATGCCAGCCAGTGGCATAAACTGGTAAATACCGGTATTTACCAGGAAAAGTGGCAAAAACTGGCAAAAAGTGGAAAAAACTTTAAACTGACAATGATAGACCAGAAATACATGCAAAGGCCATAGAGCAGTTGTAAATGTGAAGCAAATGATGGCATTAGCATGGTCTCTGGTCAAGACTGGTGTGTAATCAGGTATCTTTATTTTCTAGGTATCATGGCTCAAAATGCTATGAATAACCAGCTTACACCCAAAACTCTGGAAAATGTCAAAATGTCAAAAGTGATAAATTCTAATCCGTAGGTACCAGACGTACGTAACTGAAAACGTGGAAAGGTCAGATTAGAAATTAGCCTGGTTTCAAAAATTACCAAACCCTACCTTTCTTCTTCTTCACTGACTGGCACTCAGGTTCCAATGTCTGAATATGCGTCCGCTTTGGGCCTTTGATGTATATTTTTGTCCAGTATTATGAATGGAAACTGGTTATTCCTCTCATTTTTAAGTAAGCAGTTTGTCTATTTTGCTGATTGAGCAATCAGAACAGTGGTATTTCTGAATGGTACACTTTGAACCCTCCTCAGGTAGGATGTTCAGAAACAGATGATTTAATGACATTTGATATTAAAGCAAAGCGTTTGACTTTCTCTGCTGTAAAATTCAAGTCTAAAGAAGTCAAGGTTCTTTAATTGCTTGCTTAACGCGGCATGTCGATTGCTTTCGAGCCCTTATGCTGTTAGTTATGCGAATCTGAGGAGAAAATTAGGAATGTTTCAATATCATTGCCAGTTCTCTGGTCAGGATTCCTTGCTAACTATACTGGACGCGGGAAATTGGTTGACCCTCAACCACCAACCAAATATTTTTATATGCATACCTATCATATTTTATATTCTGACGTAGGGACTCCAAAATAAAAATACAGGTCATTTCCTAATAATTCGCTGGTTTAATTTACGGCAATGTGAGTATTTCACTGTACTTTTCTCGCTCTAGTGGGGAGAGGGTGTTTGAACACCTCTCAGGTTTTTCCAACGGTGCCGGAAAATAGCGGCGCGAGGCGCCGCCGTACCCTGCATCACTTATATTTGACAAAATACGCAACTTCCCTGACAATGATCATTTGGGGTCATCTCAGGTCAGGTCACCAGGCCAGGTCAAGTGACCTAGCCTCATAAAATTTTTAAAAATTGCATAAGTCAGGATCTATCGATCTGAAACTTATCACATAATAGACCTTCGGGGGGGTAGAAAATTCCGGGACGTTTGATATCACAGATCTAAGGTCCAACACGTATCATGCATATCCATTGGAAATGGCTGTAGAAAACGCAAGTTGCTCGAAAAATGACTATTTCTGAAGTTACCCACGGCTTAAAGGGACTTCTTTTTATTGAAATGGTAGTATCACTCGGTTTTCTGTAATGAGAGAAATTGAACATTGGAACATTGGAACATTGGCTCCAAGTTAACCCAGTCAGCCGCTAGAGTCATGAAATTATTCTCAAAACTTTCACTCCTTTGACTCATCCTGCCCTCAGTAAATGATATAGTATCCTCATAATTTTTCGTGGGCTATTCAGCGCTTTCGCGTTTTTTTTGCTTCTCTAAGGAGCCGAGTTCCAGGAGGTGTTCAACACCCGCATGGACGGGAGCAGATACCCGCCCCCAGGGACTTTTCGTAGATAAAATAAAACGGCGGCGCGCAGCGCCGCCATATTTGGCATACCTTGTGCCTGATCTTTTTTACAACTTTATTAAAAGTTTTAAGGTTAGGTCTTCTCAGCTCAAGTCACCAGTGCAGGTCAGGTGACCTCACCTCAAAAAAGTTTAAAATAGCATAGGTCAGAACTCAGAACAATGTAAACCTATCCGATTGAACCTCGTATGACATAATGGCCCCACCATATTTTTTAAAAATATATTCTGGTATTTTCGATATCAATGAACAAAGGTCAGGGCATTTTTTAAGGAAAAGTCAGTGGGGGGCATTTCTTGTGCTGGCCTTTATAGTGTCTTCAAGGGGGTCAAGACCCCATTTTGAGGGGGTTGTATAAAACTTAGACGCGTTAGTGTTAAAAAATGTTTCTCAATTTTTTAGTCATTCCAAGTCTAGAGATAACAGATGCTGCCCAGGGCTGCCAGGTTTATTCAGCGGCGGAGGTCAAACCGAGTTAGAAAAGGGGCCAAAAGGGGGCAAAATGTTATTTTCACTAAAATAGCCAAATAAACACCACAAAAGCCACATTTGAGGCTAAAACGACCCCTAACGATAGTCAAAAGCGACTTGTATCACTGTTTAAAGCTAATTGTTGACTGTTTGATATTGACTTGAGGTCAGGTAGGCAATATTTTTTAGCACACTACCCTTCTAATAGGAAGCCAGGGGTGCCCCTCCAACCCCGCGTGGCCATCGAATGATTTTATCCACATAACCAGAACATTTTTTGGGATCATTAATCACCCCACTTTTTTGACCAACAATTTCCTGATCTCAGTCAAAATGAGTGTAAACCGGAAATTTGTATAACCAGCCGCTGCGGAAAGTAACCAGGAGCCCAAATTCGAAAAATTTTTGGTACTAGCCTGGAAAGTGCTGTCAGCATGAGGTTGAAGTTTGGCTGGCCCCCTCACTTTTTTGCCGGTGGCGACGCTTATGTATGCTACCACCACAATAATACATACAAAGGCTAAGCACTTCATACGGCAACACCAACAACCAGTCTTACGTATTTAGACTACACCGTGTCCCGTCTAATCCATGAACGAGCTCTTAGCGCTGACAACTGACTGCGTGGGAAATAAGAGCATCATGCAATGTCACGGTACTGGCTGGGATGTGGGCTTCCGGTCAGATAGAACAGGATGTTTGATTGGCTGTAGGCCAGCATTCTTCTCCAGCGTTGTGATTAGTTGATGCTGAGGCTGTTTTGCCGGGATTTCCCTAACTACGCGCTTTGTTTCGTCTTCGCACGATGGAGTAGACAACCACGGGTGGAAATTCTTTAACACCATTTTTGTGGATTGCCAATTTGGAACCAGAAATAGAACAAAGTTATAATTATGGGGTGGTTTTCTGTCTTATTTTCGTTAGGCGAGTCTGTGTTTGGTCAATTTTAAGTCATCTGTCTATTTCTCTGGGGGGCCAATTTCCGGGCACTGGGGAGGGGCATTTCGGCCGACTGGAGGGGGTGGGCAAATGGCCTCCCAGTTAACATGTTAAAAAATGGCCTGCATGAGGTCAGGTACGAGCCATGACCTCATTGGAAATGCACAGGAAAATGGTTTAAACAGACTAACTTAATAATTAATGGTGACAGAGCTTTTATTATCACAGCGTTAGGTTTGTCTCATCCTTGCAGTTCTAATGATACACATTTAACCTAATTTGACGTTGACCTGACCTTAGGTCAGGTCATATTCTAGGCTTGAGCTGATTTGACCTAGCAAGGTGATGTTACAAATCATTCGATTCGGCTTGCTGCGAGGATGCCAATGGCCTAAATTTCTAACTTTACCAGCTCAAATGTAATGACTGAAAACCTTTTTTACATGTTATCTCTATGGTGACATGTTTTGACCTCTAGTGACCTAGAATGTGACCTGAAAAAGGTTGAATTTTTTCTGTAGAGACTTGGGTGTACTATCCAACGCCGTTTACATTTTCGCTACCTAGCAGGTTCTCGAGATCTTATGGAGGTGGCGGGTACCCCCTGCTAATGCGAAAGTGGCTCAGACCTCCGTCAATGCGCGTTTTAAACACCCTCTCCCCCCACGGGAAAATAAGTAAACACCAGGGCTATTGAATTCGGCTGAAAAGGCACCACTTGAAAACAAAAAAAAAAAACACACAGAATTGAGTGGAAAATCCAACTTGTTCAGCTGCGGCTCCCCACCCATCGCCCTGGGATTTGGAACTGGGCGAAGGTGGATCTGAGGCACAATGGGGCGGGTATCAATAATTATAGTGGGTAATTGAAATTCTTGAGAATGGAACGCTTCAAATCAAATCGCGCAAGATTCAATGGAAAGACGTACCTTCCATAGCGTCTTCCTACAAATTGTCGTGTTGCAGCTATTATCATACTATCATACGAGCGCCGAGTGATCAGAAATTTTATTCACGCGAACGGGAGACACTTAATTATGTAAAAGGACCGCGTTCAGGCGGGACCATGGGTTGATGATACCATGAGCATGGCCACCTGCAAAAATGAGGGGGCCAGCCAAATTTCAACCTCATGAGGACAAGAAATTTACCACGTTAGGATAAAAAGCTCTTCGAATCTGGGGTCCTCGGTGCCTCCCGCACCGACTGGTTATAAAAACATCCGATATCTTCCCATTTAGGAATTAGTTTGAAGTCAATTGCTGTATCGTAATAGGACTCAAAAGTAACTCCAAATAAGCCTTTAACCCTTATTTGACCAAAGCCAAAGGATTTTAAGAATATCTAAATTATATTTCTTAGTTCTTGCTGGGTCTTACCAGCGAAAAGTCAAGACAGACAGCTAAGCGACGAGGAACTCCTATAATGCTGAACAGCGCCGTTACACCGTTCAAAAAAGAGTAGACGGGTAACGCCTATTTGAAGACCTTTTTAGGCATAAGGGCGTAAAAGACGTATAATTTTTGCAATATCAATAATAATTCAAACATTATTTATATTCTTAGAAAAATGTGGCAAAAAGTGGCAAAAACTGGCCAAAGCTAGTTTATGCCAGCCGGTTTTAGCCATGGTAAATACCGGTAAAAACCACCCAGTGGCAAAAACCTGCCAACCCTGGCATAAACCATGCTCATATTGCACATAATTCGACATGCTATGATGAGAGAGGTACACTGATACAAACTACTGTATTGATCTTCCTGCCGTCTGAATATATAAAAGAAACCCATATTATCGTGCAATCATTCAACGTGACCTTTTTTTACTTCTGGGGACATCGATTTTAACGAGGGTAGCAAATGGTAAGCAGCTCGCAAACTCATTTCACTCAGGGGTTCCGAATGACAATATGTATTTTGTTCTAGCCCGATTAGACGAGTCTGAGGAGATTCTGGGCATGCCCTTTTGCATGCGGAGACAGCACACCTGACCAGGTCGTTAGGGATCAGATTAGGGCAATTCATTTGCTTAACACGCGCACTGTAGGGGTGCCTCGGAGACTCCTTCACCTATGTTTCCGAGGTGGCGTAAGAACAGTTCGTTGAGCCGAAATACAATATATGGCCACATTCGAGAGAACTTAACGGCGCTCGATTGGTGAAGAAGTTTAAAAAATCGGCCGAAAATTGTATGACGTATATGCTTTCAAAGTCAGACCTGCATTTTGACATTGCCACAATCGCACGGTAGGACCAGTTCGCTTGCATACCGAGATGTGACGTCATAACGCCATATAACCGGGATAATGTGTCAACGTCACCTCAAATGAAGGTCTAGGCTAAGGTCAAAGATCACAGGTCAAGGTCATATCAGAATTTTCAAGGTCATCGACCCCAGCGCTTCCGGTCAAATAGCGTTACCCGGTCGGACGTGTATTATGCTGACATCATAGTTAAAGTAACTCAATGTAAAAATCAAGGTCAAAGGTCCTTTTTAAGGTCAATCCTCATTTTCCACCAAACAGTGACAATAGTGTTAGTCAAAGTGTACATTATCGGTAGTATACCATATTGTGGCCTCATAGGTCAATGACCTTGGGTGACTTTGACCCCCAAATTGTAGCAAAACTTCTTTGAGACCTTACTTCTATGACCTTGATCTGCCTTTGGCTGATTCCTGTCATTTTCCGCTTAATAACGGTATTTCCCAATAGGTCCCCAGCATGACCAAGATTTGACGTTAATGACATCGTTTGACCTTGAAAATATTGACCTAGGTCAATGAAAATTGGTCATGATGTAGATCACCATAGCCCCAACCCACCCTCCAAACGGAGTATTTCTGCAACTCTTAGTTTCTGAGTTTTTAAAGGGGGGCCTACCAAGCCCCCCTCCAGTGCGCGTTAATGCCAGGCCCCTCTCCAGTGCGGGTGTTAGGTGAATCAACTTAAGTATACTTCTCTCATTGCAATCGATTCAGCATGATCTGCTGAAAATTTGGGCTGAATCGGTTCGGCAGTTTCAGCGCTGTAGCAAAATGAACATGAACAAAAACCTCGGTGGCCACCCGCGAGGCCGTTTCCGACCACAGTGCACAGTGCCGATTATTAGACACGGTTCTTATACGAGATACGTGATAACGTCTATGCATTCTATGAGAGTGATGACATCAGTCGTGTATGCCCAGGCACTGGCGGGGAACTGGGGGGGAGGGACACCGGGCCCTCGTTAACACGCACCCCGCTGGGGTCCCTTGCATGACGCGCCCCGCTGGGGGCGTTTTTCGCCCCCCTTCGTATCTCGTTCCCCACGAAAGCTAAAGAAAAATTAGGGGCGGCGTTCGAAAGCTCCTGACAAGACAAAGAAATTTTATAGGAATAATTTTTTTATGTCAGGTCAATATTGAGGTCAGCATAGGTCAAAGAAGGCTCCATAGGCTTACAACAGAGCAGTGTACGTTTCCCTCTCTAGATCTTCCCTCAGGGGAGCTAGAGCAAATATTTATACATCATTGGATTCCTCTCATCGCGGCAAATCGAATGATGTATATTATGACCTTGCTATGTCAAATAGTGAAAATGACCTGGCCTCGAGCTAGGTCAGGGTCACAGACTGACCTGGTTTGGTCATGTTGCACATCAATCGACTCCCCGTGACAATATAAGCACAATGCAAGCAAAATGGAAGCTTTGATAAGTTTTGAAGTGCTGCGGCGAGGAGCATGATGATGAGTTGATAAGATGTTCCCTGGCCTCTCCCCTCGAATCCGGAAATGCAAAAAACACTGAAGATTATATATTCGGGCACAGCCCTTCATCAGAATCGTGGAGTAAATATCAATAATTCTCAGTCCTAGTATAGCCAGACCTCGAATAGGTCGAGGTCAGACCTTCGAGGTCGAGGTCTGGCTATACTGGGACTGAGAACTATTGATATTTACTCCACGATTCTGATGAAGGGCTGTGCCCGAATATATAATCTTCAGTGTTTTTTACATTTCCAGATTCGAGGGGAGAGGCCAGGGAACATCTTAGCAAAATGGAAGCTTTATCTCAATTCAGTGAGAAGTTATTGGCAAAACAATCACTTTCTGCTCCCGTGACCTGATATGACCTTTGAGAGGCCAGATGCTCAAAAACTCAACTTAATGGTGAAGATCGTGGTAAGAATAGACGGTATGAGGATTTTCAGCTTTATCTATCCAGTATTTACTGAAAACGAGCCCATTCTATTTTTCACCATAGACTTATTATAATGGAGCGACCAAAAAATTGATCCCACCTTAGGCCAACAATATCAAAATTCCGAGATAGCAGATTTGTAGAACCTAATGACCTTATCATATTGTGGAAGTTTCAAACTGATCGGTTCGCTAATTTTCCCTGGGCGCTGCTTCAAACTCGTAATTTTAGGTTTTGAGGTCGGGTCACTTGACCCTGAAATAGCTCCTTGACCTGACATAACCTTAACCAAAAAATTTGGTCAGATGTGTAAAGTTGATCAGGAATAAGGTACTGTAAGTTTCGTTGTTTTGCGTCTCTTCGTTTTTGAGCTATGTGGGGAAAACCAGGAGGGGGGCGAGTTTCGCCCCCCCAGCGGGGCGCGTGTTAAATCAGAAATTTTAACACTAACCCTATGGCGTTGAGAGGAAAGAAATGGGTTGAAAAGCCCGTGGTGCCCCCCCTAAATTTGAACCTTCCGCCGTCACAGTGCCCAGGTTAGAACTTTTGCATTTCTGTGCGAGACAATCATGGGAAAAAATAAACGAACAGAAGAGACTTGTACTCGGAAACTTGAAAGATCTATGAGCTCTATCGGTCTGATGACAAGAAGCCAGCAACATGTTTCTCCACGTTCGCAGATCTGCGTCCTCTGCGCACTGGCCGGGAGCAGCGGCACACATTCCGTCGCATGCGACGAAGCAGTTTAAAAACTTTGACAGAAGGGGTATTCCAGGACAAAACGACCCAAAATTTTTCAATTTGACACCACCATGTCTCTAAAAAATCTGAGATTTGTCTCCGGGGTAGTTTTAGGCCAGGAACACGCCTGTGAAAATCTTACCCCCTCCGACCAACGGTGACCGAGCTATAGCCAGAGGCATTTTCGGGAGGTCACCTTGTAGACTCATCTTTGATGCTTCATAACTAAAAAGCGCATTGCCTGATTAACAAGTTTTATATATCATTGAACTCATCTTGAGCTATACATTATTTTGAAAAAGAAAAGTTCAAAATTTCAAAAATTTTGACTTTTAATTCCTTTGATCTTTTCTTTTTGACCTAGCTTGACCTTTTCGCAGTTGAAATTACCCTTTTAGACACCTCAAAAATTTTGCTTCATAAAATATCTTTCGATAAAAATTATACGAGAATGCGTTCTTGCTATAAATTACTAATTTTTAGTACCTAAGGTAGGTATGCAGGCGGTTTTTGACCATTGCGGTACTACAGCCTTATGTTTAACACCGCAAACAAAGCGATTGCTTCTGTAATCGGTTGCTTGCAATCATATTGCATTGTCTTTACGAAATTTTCATCGTGCAAGTGTCAGAATTTATGGAAATTAACACGCGCCCACACGAGAGGGCGGGCGACCGGCGTCCTCAGGTTTTACAAGTAGTAAAAAAAAACATTCGCGCAGCGCCACCGTACTTCATCTACCTGTAACTCGAAATTTTTGCAACTTCTGGGAAAATAATTCAGGTCAACTGGCAGGTGGTAGGTACCGTAAATACCGTAGGTCAGCTGGCAACTGACTGGTGAGGGGGTGACCTTAGGTGGACGGACGTCGTTATGCCTTGTGGGACGTTCAACTTTGGTTTCTTAATTAATCCTTCATCGTGGGAGTTACTCGTTTGGGTGGTGAAGTCGAGGTCTCCGTAAAAAGTCCCTTGATGACTCTAGTGAGACTCGGAGTCCTAAAACTGAACTGACAACAAATTGAACAAGATTTATAAAAAGAAAAATAGCAGCCATTAAAGTGATGGAAAGAAATCCATTGTTTCTGGGGAGACAAGGGCAAAGGAACTTATTAGTAATGGGCCTTGCAGTCTTAAACGAAAATTACAAAGATGTCGCGGCTTTATCAATAATTGAAACAAGTATGACCTATCGTACAAGCACCACTAACTCACACAATTACATCGTTCCCAGAGATGGAAAAATAGTATCGATACAAGGTGACCCAGTGCAGCACAGCATACGTTTGAGAGGATTCATACAATGTAAAAAAACGTGTCTGAAAGGCTTTCATTCCCAGGAAGTAATTTGAATCTGCTCATATAGGCGAAAAAATGTCCTGAAATCATAACGCATTCGACTTGGCCACTTGAACAGGTTGCCTCACATGCTATTTTTAAAATGTGATCATTTCATAGCCGACACGGATCCCAGTTCAAACGCCACTTCGAACGGCTTTTGATTGGTGTTTTTTTAATGATTATGGGTGGGCAAATTTGAAGCAATATCAAGAGCCACTACGTGAAAATAAATATCAAAATGTATCATGTCTTTAGCCCTCTCACAGGCCGGTTGAACTTCATTGAACCAAGAAGTAGTATTTGAAGTGAAAAAGAGAACATTCAAAGGATTACCACTTTTTACCACTGTTTCCACGGTTCATTGAAGGTGGTCGGGCACCCACAAATAGATATAATTCCACACTCCTGGTGCCTTGTAGAATCATTGAAGAATAAGGGAATACACTGAGATGACTTCAACACTGACACTGACTTTGTCCTGTACAAACGCATTCATTCACCTGCAATGATGGCCGTCAGATCGCTCATTTCTTAAGGCAGAGAATCTATACCAGAATGTTTAATATAACCTTTGCATTGCACATTCGCCATGACTAAATTTGCGATTATTCACGCAGCACCCATAAAAGAAAGTCTATTTGCGCAGCACGACACTGTTTGGTTCAAACATAGGTATACGAAACCCGAACCTCTCTTCCTTTGTTTGTAGAGATTTCATGAACAGTGATGGGTGTCTAATTTACCGCTGATGTTCTTTGAAGCTTGTATTCATTTTTCAATAATCGCATCGGCGAACAGACTTTGGAGCTGTCAACATTGGCTATGCTTGATTGTGGAATGTACAAGAACTTAATCGTGCTGAAAAAAATGTATGCGTCAGAAAAGCATGCGTACCTTTGGTATCACGTATTTGATCTTTCACTGGACTTTTTAAACCATCGTGATATGTTCCCCGTTTCGCAGTGCTCTCGATATAGTCGCTGGCGCCCTTGCTGTGAGACGTAGTGAAAACACTTCATTTACATAATTGAATTTTGCTTCGATATATTTTTTTGCACTGGAATTAAACCTTTGTATTGCTTTAAAATCGTGTGTATGGCGGCATCATTTGATGAAGTTAAATATATTTTTTGCATTGTGCAGCACAGCTCTCCGTCAGGAGATGTACAATCTTCAGTCATTTATCTCGCTTTCATGCTCAGGGAAAAGTTCTGAAAAAAAAACACGAGCCATCGCAGTGCTGTGTTTGGAGGCATGTGATATCACACAGGCTCCGTGGCCTAATTGTGGATTATCTCTGCTGTTCAGTTAACCATGTAGAATGACCAGTGCACTGGGAGCGACGCCGCTAAATAGCCAGTTTTAATCACTACCGACAATGTTACATACAATCGTTTGGTCGGGTCACCTTTGAGGTTGCTCGAGGTCAAAATATTCCTTACAGAAACTAAGTGAAAACCTCAATTTTGTGGCATAATAGCTGACAGAGGAGAGCCATAGAAAAAATGTTCAGCACCATTGGAATGCTCATGTCGAGCCCGATCGGATTACATATCTTATAATCTTGTCTAGTCAAATTGCAAAATAAACCTGCTTTGACCTAGAGCCGGGCTTAGGTCTGTATGGTAAAAAGAATATTGAGCAGACTGCAGTGGAAAGTCAGACACGACAACCTAAAAATAAAACCTCCATCGCAATTCTCGACAATTCTCAATTCTCGCAAGTTATCCAAATTTACCAATTGACCCATGCATTTCCCATGGAAAGATCGTGACCCTGACCTTGTCCAGGTTATAGGTATATAAATCCCAATATTACTTTACTTACAAGGTTGATCCAAGAGGAATACTTTGTCGCCAACGTGACGTCACACAATTTGGCACCAATATGGTAGCAGTAGCTAATGCAAAAGCGGCGCGTTTAGTTCCACAATAGAAAACAACAAATAAACAAACTAAGCTGACGGGGGCTTAGACACTAACGGCTGGGGAGGGATTGATTATTATTAATATGTATTCTTTTTCATGCCGGGACGGGCTAGAACGTGGGCAGTCTGCAAAATAAGGGTTTCTGCCGATGTTTCGTCTAACGTGAAGTGCTCGTTTAGACCGATTGAAGTTGCGTTATTTTTTTTACAAACCAAACGGTCCCTGATGCTGCGAGAACATTTAAAATGAATATTTAAAATGAAAGAACAAATATGTCTACGGCCACCACAAGCTAATATTTGTATATTTCCGTCGAGCGCATTATTATTTTTCAACACCAGTTGGATCTTATAAATCGGGCTGCTTTGCTTCTTTCCATTACTTTGGCCTTGCCGCGTTGTTATTGTGGCTAGGTGATATGGTACCAATATTGTATGAAGGTATCAAAAAGTATGCTTTGCCATGGGGGAGGGAGCCCTCTAACGTGCGCGCCACCGGGGATCCGGCGCCACTTTCGCCCCACCAGAGGTGCACCGATGCCCCTCTAAATCCGAAAATATGGGGGTTATTGAAAATCTACAAAGTGAATTAGAAAGCCGACGTGAATTCATTAATAAATCACTTCGTATTTTTAAGCGCTCAGATCAATGGTTGGACCTACAGAGGTCAAGTTAGGTCAAGATAGGCTATTTTCACTTAAATATTCAATGCTTAAGCAAACTGGGCATAGCTCTTACACCATTAGAGCTATTGAGATCTGGTGAGGTAGATTTTATAGGAAAATGCTAGTACCTTTTCCGCTATGTGGAACGTAATGAACTCCCACCAGTGGTTTGACCTCCAGAGGTCACCTTGTGACCTAATTTGACCTGAGGTCACGAAAGGTCAGAAAGTGACCTTGTTGTATATCAAATGAAAGCCAGTGAAGAGAAATACACGATGATATTTGATTCAGCGCTCTAGCTTAATTAGGTCAAATGTTATTGACAAAATACTGTTTTGACCCCTGGTGACCTTTGATGACCTCGTAGAGGTCAAACGGAAATATAGCCCTGAAATCCGTGAAAGGGTGTCCAAGAACGCTTTTCTGAGCAAGCTGAGCATTTGCAATCGTTTTTGTGACTTTCAGATCATAAGACAGCTTTTTCCCATGCTTTTCAATGGGAGATGTCACCTCATGACTTGACCTCAGGTCACGAAATCGAAAAATCCCGGATATACAGCTTGTAGACCCTAGAGGGTTCATGAAGTGTAGGAAGTTTCAAATCGATCGACTCAGAAATGTAGCTCTTATAGAGCTCAAAAGTTGAAGTGAGTTGACCTTGATGGACCTCGCCTAGTCACCTGACCTTGGGTGACCCGGTGTAAAAACTTTCAGAGATGGTGGAAAAATGATGGTGTGAGAGGTAGAGCCTTCAACCACGGTGCTGCGCCTCGTTGTTTTTCTGCTATCCCGAAAAAAACCTCAGGGAGGGCCATCGATGGACCCTGTGGGGCGATGGTTAGGCGGCTTTGCAGAGCCAACTTTGAATGCCCATTTTTTGAGAAAAACTGTCAATATCGCCTTCAAATGGTCAATTTCGAAAACAAATTTTATGTAGAATTGTGGAAAAAGAACAATGTTTTCTCTTCCACTGACAATGTTCTTGTGAGAGCCGGTTGAAATCGACGAATTTTAACATGGGACCTATTGGGTGAAGGAAAGCTTTGTCGCCAACGTGACGTCACAGTAAAGGCGGCTCCTGATTCGTGGTTGGGGGCTGTATAAATCCTGCTCCGAAAAATTATCTTCTTGGCCACCTTACTATGTGATGTGAATCTAAGCACGATAGCACGTATTTGATCTTACTGATGCACCTCCAAAGCTTTTTCGAGGTTAGGTCTCTTGACCTGGATTGGTCTCTTGACCTGGATTGGCAGTCTGACCTGGTATGACCCAGACCTAAAATTTTGCTAGAAGCTGCAAAAATTTCGAGTTAGAGGTAGATGAAGTATGGTGGCGCTGCGCGAAGGTGTTTTTCTTTTACTACCTGTAGAAACATGAGGAGGCAAGTTGCCCGCCCCCTCGTGTGGGCGCGGGTTAATTCTCATAAATTCTGGCACTTGCTCGATTAAAATTTCGTAAAGGCAATGCAATATGATTGCAAGCAACCGATTACAAAAGCAATCGCTTTGTTTGCTATGTTAAACATAAGGCCGTAGTACCGCAATGGTCAAAAACCGCCTGCATACCTACCTTAGGTGCTAAAAATGAGTAATTTATAGCAATAACGCATTTTTTAAAATTTTTATAGAAATATATTTTATGAAGCAAAATTTTTGAGGTGACTAAAAGGGCAATTTCAAATGCGAAAAGGTCAAGCTAGGTCAAAAAGAAAATGTCAAACGAATTTAAAGTCAAAATTTTTGAGATTTTGAACTTTTCTTTTTCAAAATAATGTATAGTTCAAGATGAGTTCAATGATATATAAAACTTGTTAATCAGGCAATGCGTTCTTGAGTTATGAAACATCAAATATGAGTCTACAAGGTGACCTTGCGAAAATGTCACGGGCTATAACTCGATCACCGTCGGTCGGAGGGGGCTAAGATTCTCACAGGCGTGTTCCTGGCCTAAAACTACCCCGGAGATAAAGTTTCAGATTTTTTTCGAGACATGGTGGTGTCAAGCCTTGTTTGATCTGTCCTGGAATCCCCCAGAACTGAAATAGTCTGACACTCAAAATATACCCCCCATACATGACCAATGCCGGTGTCAAGGCCCATGGTACGCACGTGTACACGCAGATGAAATATGGCGCAGCTCAGGCGAATGAGGCAGCGAGAAACGTAGAAGTGTGAAAAGTAAATTCATTTTATTTCAATGATATATTCACGCAAAATCACAAAACTAATTTTCTGTCATTTCTACAAAGATAAACTATAGTGAAAAACTCATATCCAAAGAAAATATTTCTTTTGAAGCAAAATTTTGTCCCATGAAACGAGACTCAGCTGTTTCTTCTAGTGACGGACCGGGACCGAGTGGCAGAGCCGTACCAGACGTCTGGATACATGAGTGATTGGGTCGTTCCAGCGGTATCCTGGAGCTGCTCATCCTGAGGCTGAGCTCCAACCGTCCTGAGGCTGAGCTCCAACCGTTCTGAGGCTGAGCTCCAACCGCCCTAAGACTGAGCTCCAAAAATCCTGAGGCTGAGCTCCAACCGTCCTGAGGCTGAGCTCCAACCATCCTGAGGCTGAGCTCCAACCGCCCTGAGACTGAGCTCCAACCATCCTGAGGCTGAGCTCCAACCGCCCTGAGACTGAGCTCCAACCATCCTGAGGCTGAGCTCCAACCATCCTGAGGCTGAGCTCCAACCATCCTGAGGCTGAGCTCCAACCGCCCTGAGACTGAGCCCCAACCATCCTGAGGCTGATCTGCAACCACCCTGAGACTGAGCTCCAACCATCCTGAGACTGAGCTCCAACCATCCTGAGGCTGAGCTCCAACAATCCTGAGGCTGAGCTGCAACCACCCTGAGACTGAGCTCCAACCATCCTGAGAATGAGCTCCAACCATCCTGAGGCTGAGCTCCAACCATCCTGAGACTGAGCTCCAACCATCCTGAGGCTGAGCTCCAACCATCCTGAGACTGAGCTCCAACCATCCTGAGGCTGAGCTCCAACCATCCTGAGGCTGAGCTCCAACCGTCTTGAGGCTGAGCTCCAACCATCCTGAGGCTGAGCTCCAACCATCCTGAGGCTGAGCTCCAACCATCCTGAGGCTGAGCTCCAACCATCCTGAGGCTGAGCTCCAACCATCCTGAGGCTGAGCTCCAACCATCCTGAGGCTGAGCTCCAACCATCCTGAGGCTGAGCTCCAACCGTCCTGAGGCTGAACTCCAACCATCCTGAGGCTGAGCTCCAACCGTCCTGAGGCTGAGCTCCAACCATCCTAAGGCTGAGCTCCAACCATCCTGAGGCTGAGCTCCAACCATCCTGAGGCTGAGCTCCAACCGTCCTGAGGCTGCTCATTAGGGTGCATCAAACGCCCCATGATTTTCATTTTTGGATAAATTAGCTTAGCGGCCCGTCACATTTTGTTGTTTCAGACATGAAAACCTCAAATCCCAATTTTTGGGAAAATCTATATTGGGCTAGGGGTGCCACCTAGCGGTCAAAGTTTCAAATTTTTGCAATTTTTAATATTCATTGGGTCTCCCGTGGAAATTGCATTATCATAAAATAGGACCCAGCAGTGGCCAAATACTGTTTTCCAAGCTCCAAATTACCTGTGCAGTCACTTTGCGCATTTTGGACGCCAGCTAGGGGTGCCACCTGACGGTAGAAGTTTGCAACGTTTTGCGTTTTGGTGAGTTTTTATCGAAAATAATTGTTGAACCATCCTGGATTAGAACTTTGTTGTAATTATGAACTACTCCTGTAGGTCGAAGTATCTGGTAAAGGCATTTACAACTTTTGGCAATGAGTGACATCTGGTGGCCGAAATTAATTTCTAAGTTTTCAAGAAATTAATGACTATGACAAAAATGAGTAAGAAGTTTTGGTTGAGTTCCAACGATAATTTGTGTTGCAAATTCCTCTCAAGTGTCAGATATCACCTTCAAAATTTCCGGACCAATATTTAATCTTCCTTTTCCGTTTTTTTTCATCAAATCATCCATTTTCTTCCATACCGTTTCATGGTTTTTGGTAGTTCCCACACGACCTCCTCTTATTTTAGAAATTCACCGGAGCACAGTGGGCGGCTGAGTTGGGATATTTCAGGAAAGAACCCAATCGTTCATCGATTTGAGGTATTATTCCTATTACAATACAAGGCCAGTTATACAATGCTGAGACCAAAACATCTTGATTCATCAATATATGAAATGCTTGAAGGTTCCAGCGTAAGTACCTTACATGAAAAGCACCGTTGTGGGAGCTAAGCTCATGTACGATGATTAACGCCAAGAGCCGATGTTTCCAAATTAACGCGAAATGTCTTAGATTAGTGTAATCATGTTACTTTAGGTTATTGCTTATGTTATTATTGTAATTAACTTACACCGATCTTTCGATTACAAATACGAGATTTGTAGGAGACATTCATAGCACAGCTCACGGCCTGTTTGATTGATTTTTGGGGCTTATCGATGCACCAACTGCAGGGTCATACGGCGTCGCCTGCTCTTACCCTTTTGGAGGGGTTTCTGGGGAGCCAGCTTGCTCCTCGTTCAAGTAAGTCACCGGGCCTTGAACCCGGGTCGGCTGCGTGGAAGCCAACTGCGCTAACCACTCCACTGCCGCGCTCACAACTCATGGCCTCGACAAGACGTCATGTTCAGTTGCGCTAGTTTTGACCACTGATAGTCACACTTGACTGTTTCTATTTCTACTATTCACACAACTCCACTTTCTTGAGCACACAGATTACTTGTGTTTCGGTTTCCTTTCGCGTAGATCAGGTTGCCTTTTCATTTTTTCCCAACCGCTTGCAGAATGTTCTGCAAGTGTCGCTTAGACTACGCTGTCGTTTGAAAGTCCGAGGCCATCTTTCCTCCCTTTACGGCGGTATCATTGGGAACATGTATGGCCCTGGGCTTTACCCTTGCTGCCTGGTAGGTAGATGAGTCAGGCCCGTCACTGACATCCAGCTCTAGGAACCCGGTGTCTAGCTTCAGGAGTCTGAATTTAGACCACGATTCAGGTTCAGCCAGGTCTACCAACTTATTCTCTGCTCACCCTCTGCGAACTCTGGGGCCGGGGTGGCCTGGTGGCTTTGTTGCCAGTCTTCGGATCGGATAGCATGGATTAACGTGGGTTCAATTCCCACGGCGGGAAACCGCCTTCCGTGTCCGATTTGACCCGGTGGAGAGGATCCTTGAACACCCACGCCAATACTCCCTGTAATTGGGCAAGTGTGCATGATGGGAGTGGCCCTAATAAAAAATAAATAAATAAAATAAAAAACACGGTTTCCCGGACCCACTTCTTTCACAACTGAGAGGTGCCTCGGGTATGATCTTGAGCTTCACCACCAGAAAACGTTTTGCAAGCTGACTTCGCACAGGCTGAGATGTCAAGTTGCTGAAAAGAGCAAGGGAACCATCTCTAAGGTGAAGTACCGCTGATGGCTGAAAGCCAGCAGTGCACCGGTGCCAACAACTTCGTTCACCCAGTCCCCATAACAGGATAAGTGGTGATTAAGATTCAGATCATGCCATGGGGAACCCACTGCGTCCTGGCATATCATGCATTACAAGCCATAGACGGAGGTGATGAAGGTCCCGAACCGCCAAAGCTTTGACATTAGTTCCTGCGTTGGAGCTTTTTTCGTCCTGAACGTTGGGAATGTGGTGCTCGGACGTGCATATCTTCATCGCATAAGGCAGTCTGCTCATCCATCTAGCTCTACGCATTGCTCGAAAATATACATCTGGATTATTTGAGCCAAGGAAAGTAATTCCTAATTCTCTGAAATCCTCGTGGTCATCACAGCTTTGATTCGGACAGACAGTTGGAAGGAGGTTCTCTTTGAGTTCCATCAGGAACGTGCGACTTTCTGGTGAAGTTGAGTTTATTTGAAAGATAAACTCAACCGTCTTTCATATTTCGCTTATCTTGATAAATAATCAATTTAGAAATATTGTTCATTTTTTGGCCCGTTTTTCTTCAGTGTTTAATGAACGTAAGTAGGTTTTTGTTAGAATTATTGGTTAGGCAAGCAGAATTTCTCAATATCGAGTCTGTTGAAAGCACTGACGTGGACTTTTTCCCCGACTTAGTGACTGTCCGCAGACCAGAGCAAAGCCTTGTTCAGCCGGCTTTGGATTTGGATGCAGGCGGCTGATCGATGACCTGTGTTCGACTCTGTTGTGGCAAACACCATGTTCACCACTGCGTCTGAACACTCCTGCCGTTCAAGAAGCTCAACCGTCAAATTTGATATGGGGAGCCGTATTTTCCAGCCGTTCCATCCATTCGTCCACTCTACCACGGTGTAAGCAGTAATTAGTTTCCATGTCCGCTCCCCACAACTTGTTTCCGTCAATCTTCGTTCTTAGCCTTGTGTGTACGAGAAGGCATCAAATTACAGTAAAACGGTAGTTTATCACTCAAAAAACTAGCTGCGAGCAGGACCAGTGTCCTCAATAAATAAAAATGGATGAACAGAAACCAATGTAAATTTATAACTTCGGCCGCCAGGTAGTGCCATATAAAGAAATCCAAAATGCATGAAATCCGTCTCGCAAGTACCTTGAGGTCGATTCCGCAAAATCTCGTTTCAGCTGGACCAAAATACACAATGATTCTGTCCCCACATTTAATGAAACAAATTGTAAAAAAAAACTGTCAAAATTGATTTTTTTCACCGCTAGGAGGCACCCCTAAAAGATGTCTAAAATCCATGAAATTGGGCATGCATGTGCTTTTAGGCCAGTGCAACAGTGTTTGGTCACAAAACAGTCCACTAATGAAATGAGACGACTTCTACGGCCAATCCAAAGTATATCTAAAAATGGTCAAAATTGAAAACTTTGGCCGCTAGATGGCACCCCTAGCCCCTTTCGAAATTTCAAAATATTTCATATTTGGACTCACTAGGTCCAAGGCAAAAAATTGGGCCGGGCCGCGTAGCTAATTTCAAAAGTCGGGGCGTTTGATGCACCCTACTGCTCATGTACCCGGGGAAGTTGAAAATACATTGGCCTTATTTATAGTTGATGTTGCCGTGAAAGCTCACCGGCGCAGAATCGGCGGCGGCGGCGCTTCGGGCAGTCCTACGCGTGGAGCCGGCACGCTTCTTCAGAACCATCGGCGTAACCTCCTGGTCCTCCTCGTCGGAGTGTGCTGCCATCTGTCAGGACAATCAGCGATGATGAATGCCGCTACCTACCAACCGGAAACGAAAGTCCCGGAATGACAATCAACAGTCCCTGACGATAGAAACGACACTCTACAGTCCCTGACGATAGACACAGCTCTCTTTAAAGCCCTGACTATAGAAACGGCACTCTTACCATCCACTGACGATAGAAACAGCTCTCTTTAGTGCCCTGAATATAAAAAACGGCACTCTTACCGTCCACTGACGATAGAAACAGCTCTCTTTAGTGTCCTGAATAAAGAAACGGCACTCTACATCCCTGTGACTATAGAAACAGCTCTCTACAGCCCTCTGCCTTTATTAACGGCACTCTACAGTCCTCTACAGTACTATAAAAACGGCAATGTACAGTACGGTGAGCGTTACAACACTTCTTTCGGAATCGAAACTTTTGCACACGGTTTCAGACGGTAGACACATATATCAGTCCTGCAAAAAATCGTATTTTTCTCCAACTTAAGCAGCGGATTTTCACTTTTTAACCCTCCCCAGTGGGGCGGAAGGGTGCTGACTAACCCGCTACAGATTTTTCGTCGTCGCGGAGAAACGGCGGCGCCAAGCGACACCGTACTTGGCACAGCTTATCATTAATCAATTCTGCAACTTCCCCTAAACATTTCAAGTTCAGGTCATCTCGAGTCAGGTCACCAGGCCAGGTCAAATGGCCCCACTTCAAAAATGTTTGGGATTGCATAACTCGGAGTAGGGTTAATTTACCAATGTGAAACCTTTTTCATACAATGGGCACACCGGGGACTACAAACTTTGTTTCGGTATTTCGTATATTGTTGACCTGAGGTCAGGTACGAGTCATGACCTCTCCATTGGAAATGCAAGGGGAAAGCGCAAATTTACCATAAAATGTTTCTTTTTCTGTATATAAAGCTTATAGGGACTTTTTATTCCCGGGATCGTAGTATCACAGACCACTTGCAAGGTTCAGTTTTGTAAGTTTAGACCTGTGACCTCTGAGAGGTCATTTGGGTCTACCTAAGCACGTTTTGAGACTTACGCCAATAACTGCGCAGTAAATTGCAACATTTGGATACCACTATGTTGGATTTATCATTACGAGTCGAGTGATATGCATATTGACTGTGTTTAGCTACATGATGACCTTGACCTGAACCTAGGTCATGTCATTTTTATACTTTGATCTAGTATGATCATATTGTACATCATTCGAATTTCCATAAAGAGAAGAATCGAATGACGTTTAAATTTTGGCTCTAACTTAACTCAGCCAAACGCTAGAGTAAGGTGTTCTAAATTGTGTTATTTTGACCATTAACCCTCGCCCCATCGGGGGCCATCGATGGCCCCCCTAAGGTTTTTTCAAGATAGCAGAAAAACGACGAAACGCAGCACCGCGGTTGAGGGCTCTATCTCTCACCTCATCATTTTCGCAACATCCCTGAAAATTTTTACCCCGGGTCACCCAAGGTTAGGTCCCCAGGCGAGGTCAACCATGGTCACCTCACTTCAACTTTGAAGCTCTATAAGAGCGACATTTCTTAGTCGATCGATTTGAAACTTGCTACACTTCATGAACCTTCCAGGGTCTACAACGTGTATATCCGGGATTTTTCGATTTCGTGACCTGAGGTTAGGTCACGAGGCGACCTCTCCAATTGGAAAAGCATGGGGTAAAAGCTGTCTCATGATCTAAAAGCCACAAAAAATGATTGCAAATACTCAGACTGCTCAGAACAGCGTTTTTGGAAACCCCCTTTCACGGATCCCAGGGGTCATATTTGCCCTTTGACTTTGCCAAGGTCATCCAAGGGCACCAGGGATCAAAAACATTATTTTGACAATAACTTATGGCCTAATTAAGCGAGAGCGCTGAAACAAACACCATCGTGTTTATCTCGTCACGGCATTCATTTGATATACGGCAAGGACACTTCCTGACCTTTCGTGACCTCAGGTCATATTAGGTCACGAGGTGACCTCTGGAGGTCAAACCACTGGCGGGAGGTCTTTACGTTCCACATAGCGGAAAAAGGTCTGGCAATTTCCTATCAAATGTATTTAACCAGATCTCAATAGCTCTAATGGCATAGGAGTTATGCCCAGTTTTCTTAAGCATTGCATATTTGAGTGAAAATAGCCTATCGTGACTTTTCTTGACCTCTGGAGGTGAAACCATTGACCTGAGCGCTTGAACATGCAAAGTAATTCCTTACTGAATTCACGGGAGCTTCCTAATGCACTTTGCAGATTTGCGCTAACCCCCATATTTTCGGAGTTACAGGGGGGCCATCGATGGCCCCCGGTGGGGCGAAGGTGGCGCCGGACCCCCGGTGGGGCGCGGGTTAATGACCTCAATATTACTCTGAGCTAAAACGTTATGGGCGGAGTTTCTTAATCGGTTCAATGGTCTATCAAACCATTCTTGCGCTTTTTCGCTACCCCGCTCAGGAGCCAAATTGCTGCCCCGGTAGCTCAGTTGGTAGAGCGTTGGGCTTCGGCTCGCTCCTCAGAAACATGCAGTGGCAGTGCATGTCCAGGCTTGGGATCAGTTCCTCTGAGACGCTCCGGCGCTCAATAGTTTATCCGACGTAGGTCGGCCGGCAACTGACTGGTGAGAGTGACCTGAGCGGGGCGGCCGTCCCCTGTGCTTTGTGGGACGTTGAAATTTGGCTTCTAAATTAACTCTTAATTGTGGGAGTGGCTCGTTCGGGTGGTGGGGTTGGGGTCTCCGTGACATGTCTCTTGATGACTTTAGTGAGACTCCAACTCCGAAAGCCGTACTGGGAACAGCTTGGGCAAAATTTAAAAAAATCGAGAGGGGGCTGTCAGCACTAGCCCAGCTTGTCAAATTTGGTTCCGATGTCGCTTTGGTTTTCACCCTTAGTGATGGAGTGCACTCTGGTTTCTATATTTGTTGTGTAATAATTTAATATCGCGTTTGCGTTTTGGCAGAACAGGAATACGATCTTTAAGTGTTGAACAATTTCCAAGCTAAAACGTGAAACCCATCTATATGTATGCTTCTGAAGAACATAAATACCGCAGACGTGAGTCTGAGGGGCAGGTCCGGATGCTCTAAGACTGCTGCACGAGGAGAGCGCGGTGCCACGCACACAGTGTGCTCACCACTTAATAATAATTGTTGGGTTTAACGACGCACCAACTGCCAGGGTCATACGGCGTCGCCAACTCGCACCCTGTTGGAAGGGATTTTGGGGATCAGATCTACTTATTCAGAGGCTCTGCCGGGACTGGACCGGTGGCTTAGTGCTATCCACTAATCCACCTCATCCCCCCCTCTCACCAGTCAGTTGCCGGCCGACCTACGTCGGATAAACTACTGAGCGCCGGAGCTTCTCAGATGAACCGATCCCAAGCCTGGACATGCACTGCCACTGCATGTTTCTGAGCAGCGAGCCGGAGCCCAACGCTCTACCAACTGAGCTACCAGGGCGGCAATTGGGCTCCTGAGCGGGGTAGCGAAAAAGCGCAAGAATAGTTTGATAGACCATTGAATCGATTAAGACACTTCCCATAACGTTTTAGCTCTGAATAATATTGAGGTTATTAAACGTCAAAGTAACACAACTTAGAACACTTTACTCTAGCGTTTGGCTGAGTTAAGTTAGAGCCAAAATTTAAACGTCAATCGATTCTTCTCTTTATGGCGATTATAATGATGTTCAATATGACCATAGGATCTAAGGCCAAGCCAGTAAGCTCCTGTGCAATACTCTTTCACGGTCCCAGAACAGCCCAGGGGGCAACCTGAAAACTCGCTCTCAGATAGCTAACAATTAACTCAGAGGGCCCAGGATCTGTTGAGGGGGGCCTACACCAATTAATGGACCCCGAAAAGCTCAGAAGGCTCCAGTGGCGACACATTCTCAAGTTCAGTGTGAGGGCCTGGTTATCTAAAGCGGTCCCAGATCAACTGAGGGGACTCAATATCAGCTCAGAGCAGCCACCAAAAACTCAGGGGCCCAGGCCCGCAGAGGCTCTGCGGCCTCTGATGCTTAGGTTAGCGTCAATCGGAGATTTCAGTAGGGACTCAGCGTTAGTCAAAACAACTGTGATATGTGGAGGTGGTCGACACGGCACCTTAGCTTTCGCCATGACTTAAGTTCAACAAAGTTCACTGTATTCATTGTTAATTGCGCTTATTGTAGCGTCAATCGGGGTTTCTATAGGGACCCAGCGTTAGCCAAGACAGCTATGATATGTGGATGTGGTCGTTACGACACCTCAGTTTTCTTCCAGATCGAAGTTAGCTGTATTCTTTGCTCATGGTGCTTCAGTTAGCATCAGTGGGGGCGTCCAGCTTTTTCTACCAATGTACCAGTCATTACGTTCTGGGCGAAACCTTGCCGGCCCGAAATATGTTTGATGGCAAACGTGAACATGTTTCACTGAAAGGTAGCTTTCATGAAAATAAGCATTTACAAATACGTTTTTTAAACGCGTTTTTTCTTCGACACTGGCCGCCTATTGGGTGGTAAATTGGCGCCCCTCAGATTCCGCGCCCCCAGTTCGGCGCCCTCCCCCTCAGAGCCTGCCCCCTAACGAAATCCTAGATTCGCCACTGGACTTGTTAGACTTTAATTTTTGCTTTTGCTTTCATTCCATCAGTGTGGTCCGTCTTGCACTTATCCTGACCCGCACTGTTTGCATCAAACATATTTTACCTAATTTTTCGTTGTGGCTAGATGTGCCAATGTAGTGTTTTTGGCAAAAACGAATCTGTGGCGACACCCCTAATAAGCTGCATGAACATTGGGGTGAGTTGTATCACTGTTACAACATACCCCACCTGGCCTTGATACAACATGTACCACCCTCCCACATTGGAAAAAAACGTCCTCGTGCTCAACAACCAGTGGCCAGCCGAGAAAATCCTTCTCACGCACGAAGCCTTAGAATCTACCCTTACCACTGCTACAGCGATCCTTCCAATTCGTTATCATCTGAATGACAAAAACACACATTTCCTTACGACGAAATTTTACAGAATGACACCCCGAAAACACATTTTCTGCACTTCCCGCGAAACGCGCCAAGCCAAGCAGACAGCAGTATAAACAAAGATGGCGGATCGCTTGCCGCATCATCTGGTCGTGTCGGGACCGCTATCTCTTGGATAGTTTTGGAAAAAATCGCTCTGATACAACTTGTCCATGATACAGCTCTCCCCGCTCTCCCCTACTAGAGCAAAGTATAAAAATGACATGACCTAGGGTCAGGTCAAGGTCATCATCTAACTAAACATAGTCAATATACATATCACTCGACTCATAATGACAAATCAAACATAGTGGTATCCAAATGAGAGCTCTATTGCAATTAACAGCGCAGTTATTGACATACGTCTCAAAACGTGCTTAGGTAGACCCAAATGACCTCTCAGAGGTCACAGGTCAACACTTGCAAAATGAACCTTGCGAGTGGCCTGTGATACTACGATCCCAGGAATAAGAAGTCCCTATAAACTTTATATGCAGAAAAAGAAACATTTTTTCGGCAAATATCCGTTTTCCCCATGCATTTCCAATAGAGAGGTCATTACGCGTACCTGCCCTTAGGTCAACAATATACAGAATATCAAACTTAGTTTGTAGTCCCCGGTGAGCCAATTATATGAAAAAGGTTTCACATTGATAAATCAACCCTACTCCGAGTTATGAAATCCCAAACAATTTTTTAAGGTGAGGGCACTTGACCTGGCCTGGTGACCTGACCCGAGACGACCCGATCTTAAAATTTTTAGGGGAAGTTGCACAATTGATTAGTGCTAAGCTGTGCCAAGTACGGTGGCGCTTGGCGTCACCGTTTCTCCGCGACGACGAAAAATCTGTAGGGCTAAAAAGTGAAAATGCGTTGCTTAAATTCGAGAAATTACGATTTTTTTGCAGGATTGTCCTTATACTATATATTGAGTCTACTGTCTCAAACCAAGTGAAAAACGTTTCGATTTCGAAAAAGTGTTGTAAAGCGCACCCTACTCTACAGCCCTCTGCCAATAAAACGGCATTCCAGAGTCCACAGCCTTCCGAAAATAGGAACGGCACTGTATAATTCCTTGAAGACCCCAGAAATTTGTATTTATCAATAGAGTGAGACCGTGCAAATGTTTGCCAAGACACCACACCACTCCACTCCTCACCGGAGCCAACCGATCTTCCCGATGAAAACGACATTCAGGTATGCTGGTGGGCACACGCCTGTGGGACTTGTCCGCCCACACCCACCTGATAATCGGCGCCGGCAGCCACTTGGCACGGCGTCGACACCACCACCTCGGGGAGGGCGGCGGCACCGCGCAGCACCACCTCCAGCTGCTGGATATGCTCCTGTTTGCGGCGAATCTCGGCGCGGGCGGCGTCCAGCTCCGACTGCGGCGCACGTCAGGGTATCACTGTCTAGGCCACCTCACCACACCAACGGGTCAGGGTGTCACTGTCTGGGCCGCCTCACCACACCAACAGGTCAGGGTGTCACTGTCTGGGCCGCCTCACCACACCACCAGGTCAGGGTGTCACTGTCTGGGCCGCCTCACCACACCAACAGGTCAGGGTGTCACTGTCTGGGCCGCCTCACCACACCACCAGGTCAGGGTGTCACTGTCTGGGCCGCCTCACCACACCACCAGGTCAGGGTGTCACTGTCTGGGCCGCCTCACCACACCACCCGGTCAGGGTGTCACTGTCTGGGCCGCCTCACCACACCACCAGGTCAGGGTGTCACTGTCTGGGCCGCCTCACCACACCAACAGGTCAGGGTGTCACTGTCTGGGCCGCCTCAACACACCAACAGGTCAGGGTGTCACCGTCTGGGCCACATCACCACACTAACAGGTGACAGGGGCAGGCACATTTTCACGTTGTCGTGACCCAAGAACATCCGGACAAGGTACATACATACCTGAATTCAAATACGCACAACGTTTTTTCAGATCCCGGGTAAACAAACAGCTTCGGTAAAGAAGAACCCCAGAGCGGCCGGCAGGCCCACTCGCAATAGTGTCACCCACTGCAAAACCCCGACGCCTGTCGTTGAGCCTAGGTACCAAGAAGGCACTGCGCTCTTCTGATTGGTGTTTACGCAGCTCACCGCGAGGGCAGCCGAGGAGGACTTGGGAGTCAGCCGCGCCATCATCTCGCGTAGGTGGGTACTCTCGTGCCTCTCCCTGTTCAACTCGTCGTTCTTGCGCCGTATTGTGGATTCGGACATGGAAAGTGCGCGCACGCGGTCTTGCCGCGCTTTATGAATGTCCTCCTCCTGCCGACAGTGTACAACGGCACCAGTGCCGAGCCCGTACTGCACACCTACCACAGTGAGATCAGGGCGCCGAACCGCCCAGCCCTACCCCATTATACATGTCGCACAATTCGTCCCATGCTGCACAAAACACTGAGCCGCCACAGCTCTGCAACACTGACAAACCAACCAGATTCAACAGTCAAAAGTGGAGCAGCAAGACATAGTTGGGAACCAAAATAGGCACCGATCAGTATTCTACGCTGCACATGAAGTTCAGGGATGGCGCATCTGACTCCTGAGTCCAACCCTTTCGTTCCCAGTGGTCGAGAGCTCGACCACCAAAAAGAATTCAGGGCTACGCTCGCCACAGACTTCCAAATTCAGCAGAGTTCTCCAAACTCCGTTGTCAGATGATAGATGGACCAGGCTATCATCACAGCTGCAATATTTTGTTCTGTCATGTTTAGGGTGGAGTGGGGGGACATATCAAATCTGGACATATTTAACGACACGCTGGGTGGAAAATGACTCAACTCGTTTCTGTCCGGTCATCAGACCAAGGCCATGATCGTTGATTCATTTTTGCTGCATGTGGTAGCCAGATAGGTAGGCGGAACAATAGCATTTATTTTTTGCCAGGGCTTCAATAGATGGTGACTTAGAAACGAAACAATTTTAGTGGTCGAGACTTCGAACACTAGGATATCCGTCAACTAGGCTGTTATGATTTAGTTTGAACGTTCGGAAAATTTATAGCCACAGGTATTGTAAAAGCTGACCGAGCAGGTATTGCAAAAGCTGACCGAGCAGGTATTGCAAAAAGCTGACCGAGCAGGTATTGCAAAAGCTGACCGGGCAGGTATTGTAAAAGCTGACCGGGCAGCAGGTATTGTAAAAGCTGACCGGGCAGCAGGCATTGCAAAATCTGACCGAGCAGCAAGTATTGCAAAAGCTGACCGGCCAGGTATTGTAAAAGCTAACCGGGCAGCAGGTATTGCAAAAGCTGACCGGGCAGCAGGTATTGCAAAAGCTGACCGAGCAGGTATGTCAAAAATTGCCATACGCAGACGTGGGCGGCATAAGGGGCAGGCAGTGGTGGATAAAAGGGAGGCTGAATCACTGAAAGAAAAGAAAGCCCTGCGATCACTGGAGAAAACTGTTTGCAAAATCGCATTCTCCATGCCTTAAGCTTTCTAATGAATCCTGGTTTGTCTCATCTTTTACGTTTTCTTAGCCTACAAAATAACACCTAAAATGAGCAATGCTCTTGGCCTTTGTCGTGCTGTATAGCGAGAGATTCAAAGGCAGCAGTTTGATGCCTTGTTGCGTCGACTACAAAGCCCTCACATTTTTTGTTTGACATTTTTCTGACACTCTGATCATTTTTCTACTAGTTGCAAACATCAAAATCTGTTAAAAATGGTCAAAAATTCGAACAATACCCCCATTTTGGCCTCCCTTAGAACACTGTGCCATGCTGCAATATAGCGTTCAAAGGCTCGCTGTGATGAAGCTTGGCTGTGAAGCGTCCCCGTTACCGAATGAAAGCGAAGATTTTCGCCGCTTTTACTGTTCGAATTCCGGGCATTTTGCCAACCCATAGTTTCAACTTTTTTTTGGAAGTGGCAAGCAAGCAAGCAATGGCTTTTTATTAGGCGTTCTGTGCATAGCACCTTTGCCCGCCTCTAAAGGAGTGTGTGGGAGAATTTTTAGAATTTTGTGTGAGGGTAAGCTACGTTAGTCTGTTAAAGCAATGGGAGTTATTTCAAGTAATGGGTTGCAAGATGTTTTAGCTTGCAAATGGACGGTCGTGGCAATGGCATAGCCATGCCAAGGGAGGTCTTTTAATAAGTTTAGACCCGCAGAGTGCGAAGGTTATTTCTGTGGCTGAAGACCTTAAATTTAGAGTTTGAAATTTAGAATTTGGAATTTAGAATTTGAAATTTAGAATTTGGAATTTAGAATTTAGAATTTTGTGTGTCAGCTATTGATGTCCGCTTGTATACGTTACTCGAAAGCCTCCGTTAATTCAATAATTTCGTATTTTAGAAAGTGCGCTAAACACCTGGCCAGGGTGCCGCGATTTACCCTGCAACCCGGAGGTGAAGTTGCAGCTCCCCTCTTCGGCTGGGCAGCCGCCGCGCAGAGAAAGAAGTGTGAGAGGATAGTTAGATTGTTAGTAAGAGTATAGGTGTGGTTAGTATAGACCCGCAGTGAAAGGTATCACTGCGGTGAAGAAATCTAGCCTATCTAACCTAACCTGATTTCAAAGTTAGCCTAACATAACCTATCCTTAGCCTACAATGAACCATTTAAAGGTTACAAAACTATTGCTTAAATTTCGCAGTGGATCAGCTATGATTAGAAAATAGGCAAGTCCTACTTTGGGGGTGCACCATGCACCCTCATCATATATACTGGGAGGAGTGATTTATAGAAACTTCTCTAGCCCAGAGTCCTTTAGAAATGTAAAGACTTTTTCGAGAAGTTCAGGATGGTCGTTACCGAGCAGAGTTTTTAGGTCTACAGGGATGTTTTGGATTCGGCAGTAATCTAGCATGGGTTGCCGATGGGTATTGTGCTGGGGACAATCGATGAGAATGTGATGGGGATTCTCCATTGCGTCGCAGGTACCACAGGTACCCGCGTTCCAATAGGCATTTAATTTTGTGTGTCCATTTCTGAGTCTGGTTAGAATAACCTCGCGCCTGCGACTCTTTTGGTTGGAACTGGGCCAGTAGCCGATGCTAGGCTTGATATAAAATAGGTGGGCGCTGTGGTTTGTGGTCCAGTTATGTTGAATTTGCTTCCGGATGGTGTCCTGGAGGAGAGCTTTGCTATCGTCTCCAGACCACTTTAAGGGTTCGATCTCTCTAAGTTCTAGGGACTTTTTGCCTGCTCATCGGCCTTTTCATTTCCTTGAATTTTGCAGTGGCCCGGGATCCAAAGAAAAGAGACATCAGGGGTATCATCGATACCTTTCTGAATATCTGCTATAACGTGGTGGCTGGGGTTGACTACGTTACTGATGGCCTGCAGGACAGATTTAGAGTCTGAACAGATGACGGCTGAGTTGATATTTTGGGTTCTGATTATGGCTAATGCATTTAGGATGGCAACAGCCTCGGCTGTGAAGATGGAGCAGTTGTCCGGAAGTCTTTTCTGAAGGCAAATGTTTTGCCCCCAGATGCCGAGGCCTACTTTTTCGCCTATTTTGGAGCCGTCTGTAAATATAAAGGTCTTTTCCGCGTTACAAGATCGGAACTCTAGGAATTTTTGGGAGACTTCTTCCTCTGAGAAGTCCGTTTTACGGGAAGTGAAGAGAAATTCCACTTTGGGCTCTTTTCGAGTCCAGAAGCGGGAGAGTGGGGGTTTGCCTATTGTCGCTGGCAGTGCAAGATTTAGGCTTTCCAGGGTTTTCGCTACTCTGTGCTTAAATGGGGGCCACTTCTGTAGAGTGGCTTTATTTGCTCGTCTGGGATGGGCAAAACATTGTTTTGCCGGGTGATTTTCGGTGGATTGAACCTTGATGTAGTAAGAAATAAGCTGGGCGTCGCGTCTTGTCTGTAGTGGGCACAGCCCACTATCAGTTAGTAGGCTGGTGATGGGGGATTCTCTGAGCGCGCCTGTGGCTGCCCGGATACTGGCGTTTTGGACTCGCTCTAGCTTTAATTTATTGGTCTTGTTCGTCGAGTCAAAAACGAACGAATTATATTCGAGAATGGACCGAATCAGGGACTTGTAGAGCATAAGCAGGGTCTTTCGATCCCCGCCATACTCTGTGCCGCCGAGCATGCGGAGAATGTTGACTCGCTTTTGACAGCTAGAGACGACTTTGGTGATGTGCTCATTGAAACTCAATCGGGAATCTAGGGTGACGCCCAAGAATTTGAAGCTATTGGTGCATTCAATAGGTTTACCCGAGATTTGGAGCCGTGGAGGGTCGTGTCTGGAATGCGCTCTGGCAAAGACAACGACTGATGATTTTTCCGCCGAGAGTGATAGACCCATTAAGCTACACCAATTATCGATGTCGTTTAAGCTGTCCTGCAACTGCGTAGTTGCGTGTTGGAATTCTGGTTCGTTATACCGCCTGGTATCGATTGCAGAGGTTTTCCAAATGGCGACATCGTCCGCAAAGAGGGAGTAATTTATTCCAGGCGGTAGCTTTTTTGGCGAAGAGATCATTGATCATTATTTTGGAAGTGGTTTCTAGTTGTGTAAATGTAGAAAATTTATTTTTTTCGGATATTTCGAATCTATTTTTTTTTTTTCAACGGATGGCATAACACCGTGTATCGCTTAAAACATTAATAAACATTGAAACACACAATTGCCACTTGATCTTCCCAATAGAGCTACCTCCCATTTTGACAACTGCTCGAACCATATCATCAATGTTAACGATTTTTCGGGTCATTAAATATACCTAAAATATCAATACTAGCTTAAATAGCGTTTTTAGTTAACAACTGGAAATAAGGGTGATACCTTTTACCTGAACACCTAGCACCTACAGAGGTCCTAATATAGGATCCCCAATTGGGCTGAGTGTGACGTTTCCTCGGCCGCATTTTATATCTCTCTCGAAGCCTAACTTTCATCGCCTCTCTTGCTGACCGGCGGCCAAGCTTTGGTTCTCCTGCGAAAATCTTTACATCTCTTGGGTTCAAATCTTTCCTGCAGCATCCCCAGTGGCCTCCCCGTTCCCCTACGTATTTTGACCCGCACCCACAATTTATTTCATACACTGCCCCTTTTTTCCTCTTTGACTAAAGGGTCCTTTACATGTGTCAACAAAGTCTTCAAGGTTGTCTTAAAGCTATGAGCCACTTCATCCCATGGTTGCCTTGTGTCCTACCGACTCTCTCGCTGACCCCTTTAACGTAAGGTATTGACACGTCATCATATGTTTGATGCGGCAGTTCCCGTCCTAGTTCCTGATCTTGTCCACGTTGTTGACTCGGCTGCTCCTGCCCCCGGTCTTGCTCCTGCTGGTTTGCTGTGTTTCGGTTCCTGCTGCGATTGTTGGTGTTCCCTTTCTGGCTTTGCTCCTGTCGTCGCCTCTCCTGTTGTTGCACTTGCTTTTTGTTCCTGTTGCGGTTCCTGATATTTCCTTTCTGGCTCTGTTCCTTCCGGTCCGGTAAGCGGAAATAGAGGGAGTGAATGCAGACGATGTAGGTATAATTTCATAAATACGTTTGTTTGAAAATATTTTGTTCAAATGGAAAAGTTTTGGATATTGCCCTGTATTTTAGACATTTTAGCTTGTCAAAGGTTCTAAAGCAGGACCTACCTCACCCGAGGCATTGTTTTGGTAGGTATTCCAGACTTTGCTTTACTTTTATCTTAATACTGTAGGTTTGCGGCTGATTAATGTATTACCTAGTGCGTTTGATGCTTTTATTTTGAAAGAAATGCTGAACTCGGCAGGAGTTGGATTTAAGGGTTTCTCAAGTTGGTTTAAGTTCTGTTAACACAGTTAATTTTAATATATGTCATGCCTTATTTGTTTTTGTATTTCATGTGCATACTATATTTCAGTACGTGTAATTATTTTCGGAGATGTTCTGATCCTAAATTTGCTTTTTCCCCTAATTTTTTAAAATCAATTTTGACCTCTTTTTCCCTGAATTTTGACATCCCACACTCTGCACAAAAGTAATTTCAGTACACTGACTCCGAGTCTTCTAAACATAAATTTGTTGGAGACAGCCTCTCCTGACAGCCACACGTAAACCACCTTGTGAAATTCGTGATAATCTTCTCAAGGGAAACAGAGCTGGCACGTCTTCCAGAACAAAAGCACTAGCCGGGCCTGATGATCCAGGAACATTCCCTGATAGGTTTCCAATAATCAGGTATTGTGAAGAGGCGCTGAAGTCAATGTGCAAACGCACCTGTTATCTGTGGCCAGAAAGTTATAATCTACCTCAAAATAAGAATCACCATGCTGGAGGTAAAAGGCAATGACACAGAACCTGGCCTAAACAGCAAAACCATCCACCTTTCAGTTGGGTAGGCTAAAGTTTCCGACAGAGGCTATGAAGAGCTCGGCTCGGTACCAAGTCTCTGCCAATTTGTCATTCCTGAAAGCTGGCTGGTATTCGAGCGCCTGAATCTGAAAGATTCTGACATGAAATGGCTCCGTTGAGAAGCTGGTGACTGGTATAGCTTCCCCTGTTTCCAAGGTATTCCAGAACTTACTGTCGTGAACGGTCCCACAGAACGTGGTGTGAAGATGATTTCGTGAGCCATCCAAAGGGTAAAAATGTGCAACAGCATCTTTTTCTAGCCTTATAGGAGCTCTTAAATAGTTTGCAGGAGAATAGAGAGAAACACCTACCTCAATGACGTTCCCCAACGAAAGTTACCAGCAGGGGCGTAGCTAGGATTTCGCTCAGGGAGGGGCGGCTGTCCCTGCCGCCCCCCCCTTGGCTACGCCCCTGGTTACCAGAGTAAAGGTTCGCTTGCGGAAGGCATTCCTGTTCTGTGGGGATTTCAAGTACTAGGCTGGTGAACCATGTAATTCCAGGTCTCATGTGGAATAGCACGTATTTATGTTACGCTTTAAATAGATCTGTCAAGAAAATGGATGCATCCTGAAGCCCATTTATCGTTCTCATGCGCACGTAAAAGAACGATAGATGGGTAGTATCTTTGGTAGAAGGATAGACGCCGCGCTGTTTCTGCTGGTTGATTATGCACCTCTTCTATCCCAATGTAACAACGTTAGACTGCAACGCCGCGCCGGGCAGCCAATCTGGCGCCTGAAGCATGAAATCTTTAACCGTTTTGAGGCGGTCTTTCCCGTTGTCGTAGACGCTTGCAATGTGGCTCATTGAGATCAAAATTGAATATTTAACGGGAAAAGAGGGTTCCAGTCTGAAAAGTAGTTTAACGACCCTGAAGACAACTGACACTTATACCTACCAATCAGTGTGGAACCGGTTGTACGACTGTACGGCTGTGCAAGTGTTTTCCTAACATAGCAGGCTCAATAGCGGGGCGAAAATGTTGGGCCATACGCCCTGACGAAGGCTTATTAATTGTGTCTCTAATGTAAGAGTATCAAAAAAAACGAAAACATGGCAGTAAAATATATAAGGTAATGTTTTTGTCCGTTTTGCCCCAACCCTGGGGCATAATGGTTTTTCAGCAAGGGGCAAAACTCACAGTATGACCTGCTGTCATTGGATTTTGCCCGGGCACCCCCAAAGATATATAAATCCACATGCCTGGCAGCCAGGGTAATATGGCGAAAAAACATCATATTTTCGTTAAAGCGTCAACATTTATTAACTCAGTGAAAAATTTAACCGGCTTTCATTTTGACACAAGACTGCCCCTGCAATCTGGACCTGCCCCTGCCTTGTTTTCTCGCTGTTTCTTTGACTTTACCACAATAACAAACTACATAGCACATTATCCTAAATTGTTGGGGTAAGCCGGACCATCAGACCGTTTTATACCATTGGTCCATTTTTCCCCTTCCATCTTGCCCCACAGCTGCTCCGATTCAAGTTTTTACGTGTGGGAAAAATAGCAGGCTTTGAAATTTGAAATTAACCTTACCCTAAGCCTACACTGCCACTTATTCAGACATATCACCATCAGAACTGAACTCAGTTTGCCACTCAAAAAGACGAAGATTTAAAACTAGTAAATATCGTAATACGTACAGGAAAATCCTCTCAGGCCAGCCCGCGTCGAAATGATGCCGCTAACTGACGATATACCCGCTATATTCTGACGTCCTTTGTCTAAAGCAGTCGTTCATCTTCTAAAATATTAATGGAAACACCACTAACATACCAAATAAGCCAAAATCCGTTTTGTCCCAAAGTCCGCTTTGCCCCGGTCTCCCCTACCTTATAGGCATAGCTTGGCATTGGCCTAAATATGGAGAAGCAATACCAAACTTTGAATTATTCGCTTCACGCCACTAAACCCAGCAATACTCGTCAGCTCATCCTCGAACTGCGAACGATATTCCGTAAGCATGCTAGCGCCAGTGGCGGATACAAGGGGAGCTTAGGGGCTCAAAATTGCCCCTCCAGATGTCAGAGTGCCTATAATTAATACATAGCCGGAGGCTGTTCCGAGGCAATACCAGGGGAGACTCGAGCCCCTAGACTTCCCCAAATGAATTACTGGATCCGCCACTGGATAGCATTGCGCACGAAACAAAGCAACAAGTGCTCCCGAATGTTAAATTAGGTCTTTCAGAGTTCTTGTGCATTAGCTTGTGTTCAAAACTAGATAACCAAACGGTTTCTTAGATATGCGGACGCAGCGTTGATTCCCGCAGCGGCATTGTACCGTCGAAGAGGCGAGATGCATATACCTAGGGAGCGCATATTCGCCCTTATTGACACCGACTTGGTAGCGCGGGGCGCCACAACCGCGTGTCGCTGACATGGAAAAGTAATTTGGCCGAGGGTGGGTGTTTATTGAAAGATCGAAACAGAAGATATATTGCAAAGCTGCGTAGAATTGATTGAAGTTTCACCCTTTAAGTGCTAACCCCAGAATATTTTTTTACACCCCCCTATCATTGAGATCAAAATTGAATATTTAACGGGAAAAAGAGGGTTCCAGTCTGAAAAGTAGTTTAACGACCCTAATGTGGCAACAACAGGAGCGGTAACACACTGCAACCAGCAGGAGCAAGACCGGGGACAGGAGAAACCGAGTCAAGGTACGACACCCAACCCACCGCCGGCGGAAGCCACACATCGGCGCACGAAAAGGGCAACCTGCCCCACGGCCAACGCCGGCCCGCGCCAGGTAACCGCCTGGACCGCGACGCCGGATGTTCACGCCCGAGACCCTCGCCACATCCACAGACATGTCACCGGTCCGCCGACGCCAGGACCGCGCGGCACAACCGCGTCCTAGACCTACGGCTAAACTCCGAAGGACAGGGGCGCGGTGGCCATAAGGAGCCCTCCATCTCCACCCCGGCAGGGCTCCGGAAGCCGGACTATCGTCATCAAGTCCGGCCGATGCGCGGTCCTGATGCCCAGGTCGTCGACAATGCCGACCTGAGTCGGCGAACCAACGGAAGATCGATTACTACGACCAGCCGGCCATTAGACATCATGCGGCCCAACCCCGACGTCCCCGAAAAAACATCATCTTCGGAGGTATCACCCTAAACTGGCGGGGCGGATGGAGCAAGCAGTCAGCACGCACCCTTCAAGACCTGGGACGCACCCGACACCTGAGCGCTCTCCATCCGCACCCTTGAGATGACACACGCAATATGGAAGATCTTCCGGAGAAACACTCGGACGCGACCGACCCGATGGGCGGGACGCAGCCGGGCAGACCGCCCCAAGGACCGGAGGGGCCCCCGAGCGCCGCCCGCCAGCCGCCGGGCGTGAAGCCAGCGGCCAACCCACCCCCATTGACGGGGAGTACATATGTGTTGGCACCTGTCGACGAAGTCCGTTCTATGTATGTCCAATGTGAACAATGTACAATGTCTTATGTCTATGTCCATGGAAGATAAATGTAAAAAAAATGGACAAGATCAGGAACTAGGACGGGAACCGCAGGGGGCGTTACTGCCGCATCAAACATATGATTACGTGTCAATACCTTACGTTAAAGGGGTCAGCGAGAGAGTCGGCAGGGCACTAGGCAACCATGGGATGAAAGTGGCTCATAGCTCTAAGACAACCTTAAAGACTTTGTTGACACATGTAAATGATCCTTTAGTCAAAGAGGAAAACAGAGGGGCAGTGTGTGAAATAAATGTGCCGGTCAAAATACGTAGGGGAATCGGGGAGGCCACTGGGGGTAAGGGTGGAAGAGCACATAGGAGATATTCGGAACGGTAGGTTTTCAATAATAATTGTTGCGGTTTAACGACGCACCAACTGCCAGGGTCATATGGCGTCGCCAACTCTCACCCTGTTGGAAGGGATTTTGGGGATCAGATCGACTTATTCAGAGGCTCCGCTGGGACTTGAACCCGGGACCAGTGGCTTAGAAGACAAGGGTGTTATCCACCAAGCCACCTCATCCCTCGGTAGGTTTTCAAAATCAGCAGCTTCCTGTCATGTGTATAATTGTAGGAAATACTTTACCCCAAAAGATGTAAAAATTCTGGCAGTTGAAAGAAGCTTAGCCGAGGGTCAGTTACAGAGGCGATGAAAGTTAGGCTACGAAGGGCTGACATGAATCGCGACCGAGGAAACGTCACACTCAGCCCAGGCTGGGATCCTATATTAGAATCTCTGTAGGTGCTAGGTGTTCAGGTAATATGCATCAGCTTTATTTCCAGCTGTTAAATCAAAAGGTAATTATAGTTAATATTGATATTTTAGGCCTCTTGACATGATCCGAAAAATCTTTAGCATTGATGATATGGTTGGAGCAGTTATCAAAATGGGAGGTAGCCCTATTAGAAAGATCAAGTCGTGTTAGTTGTGTATTTCGATTTTTATCAATGTTTTAATCGATGCATACGCTACCAGAAACGAAATCCCGACAAAGTTGAAGTCCTACATAACCCAGAGTTTGGCAAATGACAAAATCACGATGCTTGTGAAAAGCCATTTTGAAAGATAGCAAACTTCATGCAGCAAAACATTGCGGTTGGCTTTGCCTCCTTGCTGATACAAAAAAACAATTGAAAGTTTCAAATTACACGAATACACCCAACTAAGGTTTCTCACAATACATATTTGGAATAACAGGACACATTTGGATACATATTTGGAAACGCACGACACTATCAGAAACAGGAAACAGGCCACGCAGGAAGTCTTCTCGAATGTGTGAAATCCCAAATCTCCAATCCCTCAGCTGAATCAGCGTGATTGGAGGTCTGGAAATGCAAACAGGACAGCCGTGCCGTACCTGTGCAAACAGGACGGCCGTGCCGTACCTGTGCAAACAGGACAGCCGTGCCGTACCTGTGCAAACAGGACAGCCGTGCCGTACCTGTGCAAACAGGACGGCCGTGCCGTACCTGTGCAAACAGGACGGCCGTGCCGTACCTGTGCAAACAGGACAGCCGTGCCGTACCTGTGCAAACCAGGACGGCCGTGCCAGATACCTGTGCAAACAGGATCAGCCCGAGTGCCGTCACCTGTGCCAACAGGACAGCCGTGCCGTACCTGTGCAAACAGGACGGCCGTGCCGTTCCTGATGCAAACAGGACAGCCGTGCCGTACCTGTGCAAACAGGACAGCCGTGCCGTACCTGTGCAAACAGGACAGCCGTGCCGTACCTGTACAAACAGGACAGCCGTGCCGTACCTGTGCAAACAGGACAGCCGTGCCGTACCTGTGCAAACAGGACAGCCGTGCCGTACCTGCGCAAACAGGACAGCCGTGCCGTACCTGGTCAGCTCAGCCTCTCGGTAAAACATGGTTTGTAAAAGGCCCTAAGATCAAAAGAAATATTCTAAAATAACTATCCGACTTCATAGAAAAATGTCATAAAGGTTATTCTAATGTTAGCATTGCAAAACTCTACTGTTGCATCGGGCTGACGGGGACGCCATTAAAGGTGACGTGACTCCAAGTCAGGTCAGCACAACTCTGTCAATAATACTGGATTAACGGTCAGGCTCTGAGGCAACGGGTCGATACATTAATCTTAAGCCTCGGAGGTTACCTTGAAACGAAACTAGAATTGGAACATTTAAAAAATGCAGACGGAACGTGTTTGCATCCTCTAAAAGGGGTAAGGTTTTCGGCAGTTTCAATTTGCTCCCTTTTTCAGGAGGGGGAGACGTTAGTGGCCCTTACGGGCCCTCCATAAATTACGTAACGCCAAAGAGGCGTGGGAGAGACAACCAGTGTTATCAAACGTTACAAAGGGGCGTAAAAAACGTTATATAGCGGGGGGGGGTGGTTCAAAACATGCGTCATGTAATTTAGGGATAGCCCCTTAGGCACATGACTCCAGCTCCTCAATATCATAAATCTGGTAACCACCTAGGGCTTTGCCCAGTTACCGTGTTATCCTATACAAATCTCCATATTAATAGGTCGTTCCAACTCCGACCGCTGCCACTTTTAACATTTGTTTTTAGCTGAGGTATGAGTCTGACCTGGTGACCCGACTTGAAATGCGCCATGAAAAGAAATTGACATACATACTTAACTCCAAAATATATACTTATTGACAGCTGCCGGTTTCACTCAGCTGTACCTGGGAGCCCATACCTTTTCTGTGAGTTTCTGCTTGAGGGTATCCACCTGGATATTGAGCTTCATCACCTGGTTGGCGTTTTTCTCCAGCTCGTGGTGGAGGTGGCCGCGCTCAGCGTGTGCCCGCTCCAGCTGAGCCCGCAACTCAACCGCCTGCCAGAGAGTCACACCTTCCAGAGACAACAAGCTGAGCCCGCAACTCAACCGCCTGCCAGAGAGTCACACCTTCCAGAGACAACAAGCTGAGCCCGCAACTCAACCGCCTGCCAGAGAGTTACAGCTTCCAGAGACAACAAGCTGGGCCCGCAACTCAACCGCCTGCCAGAGAGTCACACCTTCCAGAGACAAGAGCACTTGGTGCACAGGGGAGAACACCTCAAAGTAGGGGCTTCATCACCTACCACGAAAGGAGGGCTTCACCATCTATTACAGGAAGCAAAAGGCACCAGCTCGTACCAGAGGGAAGGGCTCCACCCCGTACCACAAAAAGCAAGAGGTTGCAACTGGTACCCGAGGGAAGGGTTCCACCCCGTACCACAAAAAGCAAGAGGCTGCAGCTGGTACCAGAGGGAAGAGTTCCACCCCGTACCACAAAAAGCAAGAGGCTGCAGCTGGTACCAGAGGGAAGGGTTCCACCCCGTACCACAAAAAGCAAGAGGCTGCAACTGGTACCAGAGGGAAGGGTTCCACCCCGTACCACAAAAAGCAAGAGGCTGCAATTGGTACCAGAGGGAAGGGTTCCACCCCGTACAACAAAAAGCAAGAGGCTGCAACTGGTACCAGAGGAAAGGGCTCCACCCCGTACTAAAAAGCAAGAGGCTGCAACTGGTACCAGAGGGAAGGGTTCCACCCCGTACCACAAAAAGCAAGAGGCTGCAGCTGGTACCAGAGGGAAGGGTTCCACCCCGTACAAAAAAGCAAGAGGCTGCAGCTGGTACCAGAGGGAAGGGTTCCACCCCGTACCACAAAAAGCAAGAGGCTGCAGCTGGTACCAGAGGGAAGGGTTCCACCCCGTACAACAAAAAGCAAGAGGCTGCAACTGGTACCAGAGGGAAGGGCTCCACCCCGTACTACAAAAAGCAAGAGGCTGCAGCTGGTACCAGAGGGAAGGGTTCCACCCCGTACTACAAAAAGAAAGAGGCTGCAACTGGTACCAGAGGGAAGGGTTCCACCCCTTACTACAAAAAGCAAGAGGCTGCAACTGGTACCAGAGGGAAGGGTTCCACCCTGTACCACAAAAAGCAAGAGGCTGCAACTGGTACCAGAGGGAAGGGTTCCACCCCGTAATACAAAAAGCAAGAGGCTGCAACTGGTACCAGAGGGAAGGGCTCCACCCCGTACTACAAAAAGCAAGAGGCTGCAGCTGGTACCAGAGGGAAGGGTTCCACCCCGTACTACAAAAAGCAAGAGGCTGCAACTGGTACCAGAGGGAAGGGTTCCACCCCGTACTACAAAAAACAAGAGGCTGCAACTGGTACCAGAGGGAAGGGTTCCACCCCGTACTACAAAAAGCAAGAGGCTGCAGCTGGTACCAGAGGGAAGGGTTCCACCCTGTACTACAAAAAGCAAGAGGCTGCAGCTGGTACCAGAGGGAAGGGTTCCACCCCGTACTACAAAAAGCAAGAGGCTGCAACTGTTACCAGAGGGAAGGGTTCCACCCCGTACTACAAAAAGCAAGAGGCTGCCACTGGTACCAGAGGGAAGGGTTCCACCCCGTACTACAAAAAGCCAGAGGCTGCAACTGGTACCAGAGGGAAGGGTTCCACCCCATACTACAAAAAGCAAGAGGCTGCAGCTGGTACCAGAGGGAAGGGTTCCACCCCGTACTACAAAAAGCAAGAGGCTGCAGCTGGTACCAGAGGGAAGGGTTCCACCCCGTACTACAAAAAGCAAGAGGCTGCAGCTGGTACCAGAGGGAAGGGTTCCACCCCGTACTACAAAAAGCAAGAGGCTGCAGCTGGTACCATAGGGAAGGGCCCACCCGGTGCCCCAGAGAGCAGATTTCACCATATCTGCTCCACCCGGCACGGGGAGGGGGGGGTGGAGGCATCCCCAACAATGACAAGTGGCCTCGGCGGGGGCCGGACTGGACAGCGGTAACGCACAAAGCTACTCAGGCGCATGGATTAGTCCTAGTAGTAGCCAGGACGTGATGCGAAACAGCCATTTTTAAACTAATATATTTCAGATCCTACACCCCCCACACCCAAACAGGAGGTCATATAGCCTAAAATGAAAAATTCCCTTCCCGTTCAATACACTCACATTATTTCGTCTAAGCTCCTCTTTCTTGGCTTCTAGCTCCGCCTTGAGTATGTTGAATGCCTCCTCCTCGCGGGCGAGTGCAGTCACACGGGCCTGCAGCACCTGCAGCTCCGTGTTTCGCTGCTGCAGCTGCTGCAGCAGCTGCTGGTCGGGTGCCACTTCCTTTAGCTGCCGCTGCAGCACCTCAGTGTCGGCGCGCGCCTCATTCCGTTCCAGCAGCGTGCTCTTGTAGCTGCGCTGCAGGTCGGCCAGCTCCCGTTGAGCCTCTGCCAGCCGGCAGTCGGGCGGCGCCCGAGCCAGCTGGTCCCGCTCCGACGTCAGCGTCGCCAGCTGCGACTTCAGCTGCTCCAGCTCAGTAGCCTCCCGGGTCAGCTTGTCCCGCTCCGACGTCAGCGTCGCAAGCTGCGACTTCAGCTGCTCCAGCTCAGTAGCCTCCCGGGCCAGCTGGTCCCGCTCCGACGTCAGCGTCGCCAGCTGCAACTTCAGCTGCTCCAGCTCAGTAGCCTCCCGGGCCAGCTGGTCCCGCTCCGACGTCAGCGTCGCCAGCTGCGACTTCAGCTGCTCCAGCTCAGTAGCCTCCCGGGCCAGCTGGTCCCGCTCCGATGTCAGCGTCGCCAGCTGCGACTTCAGCTGCTCCAGCTCAGTAGCCTCCCGGGCCAGCTGGTCCCGCTCCGACGTCAGCGTCGCCAGCTGCGACTTCAGCTGCTCCAGCTCAGTAGCCTCCCGGGCCAGCTGGTCCCGCTCCGACGTCAGCGTCGCCAGCTGCGACTTCAGCTGCTCCAGCTCAGTAGCCTCCCGAGCCAGCTGGTCCCGCTCCGACGTCAGCGTCGCCAGCTGCGACTTCAGCTGCTCCAGCTCAGTAGCCTCCCGGGTCAGCTGGTCCCGCTCCGATGTCAGCGTCGCCAGCTGCGACTTCAGCTGCTCCAGCTCAGTAGCCTCCCGGGCCAGCTGGTCCCGCTCCGACGTCAGCGTCGCCAGCTGCGACTTCAGCTGCTCCAGCTCAGTAGCCTCCCGGGCCAGCTGGTCCCGCTCCGACGTCAGCGTCGCCAGCTGCGACTTCAGCTGCTCCAGCTCAGTAGCCTCCCGGGCCAGCTGGTCCCGCTGTAAACACAGAGCTGGTGACCCGTACTCCGACGTTCCAGGTCAGTGAGGTTGGCACGCAGACCTCGGCCCTTCCATTGTAAAATGCGCGAGTCTATGCTAAAATAGAGCGGACTTGGGTCATACAAAAATGGTAGGGAAGGATGACGACCACCCACTGCGAGCTTGTTTTGCCCACTTTCTCGGGAGATACAGCTTGGTTGGTGTTAGGCCGAGCTTGATCGGCCACATGATGCCGGTAGCGGTCTGCCCTGTCTTGAGGAGACACGGCAGACCGTTCGGTTCCTCCACGTGACTGCAGGACATTTTTTAACATGTTAATCGGGGGAGAATTTCCCCCAGTCGGCAAAAATGCCCCCCCCCCAGTGAAACAAACAAGAGATGGCTTTAAATTGAACAAACCCAAACTCACCTAACGAAAATAAGACAGAATGCCACCCAATAATAATTCTTTTGTTCTATTGCTCGTCCCAAATTGGCAATACACAATAACTGTGTTAAAAATTCCACCAGTGACTGTCTACTCCATCGTACGAAGACGAAACAAAGCGCGCAGCCGTGGAAATCCAGGCAAACCAGCCCCAGCATAAACTATTCACAGCGCTGCAGCTTACAACTAGTCAAACATCGCCTTCTCTCCGACCGGAAGCCCCACCCCAGCCAGTACCGTGGGATTTCTCGATACTCTCATTTCACGCGGTCAGTTGTCAGCGCTCAGAGCTCGTTCGTGGATTAGGCGAGACACGGTGTAGTCAAAGCGCGTCAGACTGGTTGCTGGTGTGGTGGTTTGAAGTGGTCAGCCTATTTGTTTATTGTTGTGGTGGCAGCATATGTTAAATTTAGATTGAGATCGCTGTATCAAACTTTTTTCGGTAAAGTTGATAAGTTGTTAGTTGGCCTGTCTCCGCGAGCCCTTGATGTTGAAAATTGGCAGAGATAATATATTAGGCCACAGCCCTTCGTCAGAATCATCAAACTAGCTACCGAGAAACCGTTCCAACAACGAAAAATAATTTTTATCTTTTAACCAGCTGATTGAAACGATTTAAAATGGATATCAATGTAAATTAAATACAACCGGCCATGTAAGAAAAATAAAAACTTTACCTAAGGACAGATTTTGACCTTGTGAACTTTTCTTTAAATTGAATATTTTCTTTAAATTTAATTTCTTAAGTATTATTTTCCTTTTTTTGGGTGCTCACAGTATAAGCTAACTAGTGATGGATGATTTTTTTGTAACTCAGATTTAATCACTGAGGTCATCAGGTCACAGAGGTCATCACCAAGGGCAAAACGCTCATTGAACGCTCATTGAATCTTCCGTGCAGATACACTACAACATGACTGATATGGATGTCAAATGAAAGCTGGTCAACTACCTACCACAGATTTCGTACCAGAATTTGTGTCATGGACCTAAAATGACCTTTGCGACCTGATTAAAAGACCTAGCTTGACCTTAAATGTCATTTAAAAGAAAAGTGCGCGTATAGGTCGTTATTGATTTCATTTCAAGGCTTGAGAGGTTCATGGTGATTCGGGCATGCTGAGAGCATTAAAAAGTCATACCGACCTTGCGTGAACTCAATTCTTAGCTTACCTACAACCAAATCACCCAACAAAAAGCGCAGGTCAAATAAGGCAATAAATAAATATCACGCAATATCGGCATGACTTCAAGTAAGGCTCTCAACATATCCGAAATGCCATGAACCTGCTAAGCCATCAATCGAAATCCATGGTGACGTGTTTGCGTAGTTTTCACTTCACACCCGTCCCGGTGGGTCTCCGAGCCACCTTCGCCCTGGTGGGGGGTTTGAACACCCCCTTAATCTGGCCCCTATGCTGGATAGCGGAAAAAAGCTAACGCTGGTGGATAGCTCATTCAAATTCATGAAGAAACTATAAAAAGTCACTTTTTAGCTCAGGTCAATATTGAGGTCATGACAGGTGAAATAAGGTGAGGTGTTAGAGAAGTTTCTGGGCTCTAGCGTCTGATAGAGTTGAGTTGGAATCAATTCGTAGACACCACTCACTTCCTCTCGTTACGGAGAATAGACTGATCTATAATATGATCATACTCGGTCAAAACATTAAAATGACCTGACCTGAGGTCAGGCCAAGGTCATTTCTGATCTAGCACAGTCATATGCATATTAATCGACTTGCAATAACAATCCAAACGTAATGGTATCACAATTAAAGATTTATCGTCATTCCCTACAAAGTTATTGAACCAAGTCTGAAAATCTGCTTAAATAGTCCAGATGACCTCTCAGAGGTCACAGGTCAAAAATTGCAACATGAACCTGGACAGGGCCCCAGGATACTACGATTTGGAAAATAAGGTATTGTTAGCTGTATCTACACATATACGGCCCAATTTCTGCTTTCCCCATGCATTTCCAATGAAAGGGTCATAATCTGTATCTGACCCTTTGTCATCAACATAAAAATACAGGAACATTTTGCAGCGCTCGGTGGGCCCACGACGGATATGGGTTTCAACTAGACATATTAACCCCTGTCCCGGTGGCGGGTACGAGCCACCTTCGCCCTGGTGGGGGCTAAAAGACCCCCACGATCTCAAAAACTAAGAAAGCTAGAAAAATCGTAAAACGGCAATCAAAGCTTTTCAAAAGATATCGAAAATACTTCAGTCATTTTCTTGTCAAGTCAATATCAAGGTCACCAGAGATCAAAATAGGTCAAAATCACCAATATGAGGTGTACTAAAAAACCTCATATATCTCAGAAACTATGATAGCTAGAAACATTTTCCAACAACATTCGAAAGCTCTGAGTTGCTCTTTCATTAAAGTGGCAATGATTTCCGGGTCAGGTCAAAGCCTAGGAGCTACAAGTCACTGAACATTGGGAATGTTCTTGGGAATGTCCAGAGCCACCCATGCATATGGGCGTTTCCTTTTTCGCTAATAGCTTCCAAACCAAGCAAGATACAGCCATGGTTGATGCATCATTGCAATTCTCTCGTCAATACGAATCGAATGATATTTGATATTGATATGTCAGGTCGTTTCAAAATTTGACCTGACCCAGGTCAACGGTTTAACCCAACTTAGCCTGGTATAGTCATGATGTATATCATTTGACTTGCAGGGACCATACAAAGACTCTGGTAACAAAATAAAAGTTCTATCATTGTTTATTTAAAATGCATAGATTAAAACAACGAAAAATGCTTATTTGACCTCAGGTGACCTTTCAAAAGTCACAAGTCAAAATGTTTGGTATCAACTTCATAAATGGGCCAAGAACAAGTCGCAACCGATGTTTGAATTTGATTCCATCCATACTTACTGAAAAAGCTCATTTCAGGATTTTCCCCAGGTATTTGCAATGGGAAGGTCATGCTCTGTGCATGACCTTGGCCAATATAAAATCCTGGAACATTGTAGCTCCTGGTGGACCCAATATGTGTTATAAGTTTCAACTTGATCGATAAACCCTCGTTTTAGTTATGCAGTCCTAAGCATTTTTTGCTGTGATGTCACTTCACTTGGCCAGGTGACCTGACCTGATATGAATTTGAGCTAAAATTTCCCGAAAATATGTAAAAATGATGAAGGAACAACTAGACAAAGTTTAGCGGCGCTGCACGCCGCCATTTTCCAGTCACTTTGGAAAAACCCGAGGGGGTCTAAAGAGACCCCCACCCGGGCGAAGGTTAAAAAACGCTTTGGAGAGAGTAGGACCAGGGGCGTAATCACGGCTTCTTTCCTGCTGGTGTTGAGCCTGAGGGAGGCCCTCTTCTACTGGAAGGGGCCCACCAAGTACGGAAATAAGCTTGAATTTACGCTAACTGATGGTTTAACCCTCGCCCCGGTGGGGGTGTTTGAACACCCCCACTCGGGCTTTTCCGGTGGCACGAAAAAAACGGCGCCGTGAAGCGCCACCGTACTTGACACACCTTATCATTGATCAATTTCGCAATTTTCTCCAAAATTTTAAGGTTAGGTCATCTCAGGTCAGGTCACAAGTCCAGGTCAAGTGACCTCACCTACAAAAATTTTGAAGGTGTCATAAATAAGAAATGGGAAATCTATCGGATAAAAACTTATACCACACAATAGGCCCACAGAGTGCTACAAAATATATTCCGAGATTTTTTATATCGATGACCGGGTTTTCTAAAATATGCTCCGATTTTCATATCGATGACCTAAGGTCAGGTACAAGCCACGACCTCTCCGTTGAAAATACATGGGAAAAATGGTTTTAGCTAAATAACTCCGTAGTAGATGGTGATAGAGCGTTTATTTTGACTGCATTATATTTTCTTTATCCTTGCGGTTCGAATGGTATGCATTTGGACCTAAATCTACCGTTTTTCGATATCTAGCGTGGTTCTCGAGATCTGAGGGGGAGGGGGTACCCACCCACCGTCAAAGCGAAGGTAGCTCAGACCCCCGTCAATGCGAGTGTTAACAAAATGCAGCGCGGCAGCCGTGCCGCTCAGCAGGCAGTCGATTGACATCAACAGCTCACCCCGTCAGTTGAGAGGGCGCTCTCAGGCCGCGTTGCGGCGGCTGGCGGCTGGCCTCTGCGCTGCTGCTGCTCCTCAATGGCACGCTCAGCCTCCTCGAAGCCGCAGGTGTCGCTCAGCTGGTCCTCCACCAGACAACCAGCCACCGCAGAGGATGCCCCATCAGCCGTTGTCGCCTCCCGGCATCTGGCCGACAGGGAAGAAGCTTCAACTGCCTGAAGCTTATGGCCCACAGGGAAGAAGCTTCAACTGCCTGAAGCCTATGGCCCACAGGGAAGAAGCTTCAACTGCCTGAAGCTTATGGCCCACAGGGAAGAAGCTTCAACTGCCTGAAGCTTATGGCCCACAGGGAAGAAGCTTCAACTGCCTGAAGCTTATGGCCCACAGGGAAGAAGCTTCAACTGCCTGAAGCTTATGGCCCACAGGAAGAAGCTTCAACTGCCTGAAGCCTATGGCCCACAGGGAAGAAGCTTCAACTGCCTGAAGCTTATGGCCCACAGGGAAGAAGCTTCAACTGCCTGAAGCTTATGGCCCACAGGAAGAAGCTTCAACTGCCTGAAGCTTATGGCCCACAGGGAAGAAGCTTCAACTGCCTGAAGCTTATGGCCCACAGGGAAGAAACTTCAACTGCCTGAAGCTTATGGCCCACAGGGAAGAAGCTTCAACTGTCTGAAATTCACCAGCCAGCCTCCGAACAGTAACCCCGAAGCCAAATACACTTGCTTATGCTCGGACTGAGCAGGTGAGTGCAGTCTCTGGACGGGTGCCCACTACGCACTGACGCCAAACACATACCATTCCCTGTCCATGGTGCGCACTGCCCACCATGTGCAGCACAGCTCAGTGGCCAGAAATTACTTTTCTGCAGAGTGTGAAATATAAGAATTCAAGGACAAGAGGTCAAAACTCATCAACAAAGACGGGTAAAAACAGCATATGCGGGATCAGAACATCCTTGAAAACAATTCCACATACTAAAAGATAATATGCACATGAAATATAAAAACAAAAAGTCATGACAGATATTAAAATTACCTGTACTAATAGAAGTCAAACCAACTTGAGAAACCCACAAAACCAACTCTTGCCGAGTTCAGTATTTTTGAAAATCCAAGCAACAGACATACTAGGCAAAACATAACAACCCGCAAACTTGCAGTATAAATGTATAAGTGAAGCACAACGTGCAATACCAAGCCAATGTCCCAGGTGAGTTAGGTCTTGCCTTTAACAACCTTTAACCTTTAACGAGTATGTGCAAGACAGTGCAATTTTCAAAGCTTGTCCATTTGAACAATATATTTTCAAACAATCATATTCATAAAATAATATATACATCACCAGGATCCACTCCCTCTGTTTTCACTTGAATTCATGGATAAATTGCAGCGTGGAACCACACAATAAAAATAGAAATAAACAAATAGCCGCCATGAAAATAATCCTTTATAAATAGTAAACTTAGGCTGGGGGATCCAGACGCGCGGTAGACAGCGCGCAGCTGCGCGGGTGCGTAAGTCGGCGCGGAGCGGCTTTTGGAAGGATCCATGAGCGCGCAGCTAAGTTGTCGCCGAAATAGTGTCGTAACTCGCCGTCTTACTCGCTAACTTTCCGCGTCTTCTCAACAGCGCGGAAGCCTGTATGATTCTTTTAAAGTAACCAAAATGTATTGGAAATGTCAGTGAATCCAAGTTTTATGACTTGCGTTCGACAAAACATGTATTTATAATAACAATCGAGGCCCACAAACTGCCAGCATCTCACTGGGAAATCCTCAGAAGAGACGCAGACCGAGAAAATAGATCACTGCAGCTGTGCCTGTGGACCACCGGCCGTAATGCTCACTGCAGTCCAACAAAAACAGATCACTGCAGCTGTGCCTGTGGACCCCGGCCGTAATGCTAACTGCAGTCCAATCAACATTCTTGTTTGCCCCTGGATCCGCCAATGAACATGACTCGGCTACGTTTGAGAAAATCTACCTAATCGCAGTTCGATCGTGAATAAATTTTAAACTGAATTGCGCTGCGCTCGCCGAGCCGGGCTTCTTGGAGCCTTCCCCGGCTATCTCTCCCCCACTGCTCTGACTAATCCAATGGCACCATAGTACAACGATGCAAAAGTGTGTTGCGTGAAGCCTGTGTCCTGCCCCGATAAATTGACTTGAGGTAGGCTTAAAGGGAATGTGGCACCTTCATAACGTGATTTTAATGAGATAGCCAATTACATTAATAGAAAGGACTTTTCCACTAGTGAAAAGGAAAAAAATTTCCTTTTCACTAGTGGAGAAGTCCTTTATATTTATATAATTCATTCACATCCACTTATCATGTCATTTCATGAGATATCCAAGTTGTAAAGCAAGTCTGAAAACCCGGTACTCCATATATCATTTGTCTTGGAACTCGATATTTCCGTAGAAAAAAGCTAAAACCTACCTGACACCAGCCCCCTCATCAGCCCGTCGCCGGGCGGCCATTGTTGTGAGCTGCTGGTGTGACGACATATGCTGACGTCACGATGAGCATCAACCAATCGAAGCCCTTGAAGCGTTTCAAGTATGGTAGTGGTTGCCAGATCATGACATCATCCACAGGCAGATGTTTATTTATTTTCCCAGAGGAGTATTTTTAAAAACAAAATATTGAGCTTATTGAATATTTTTCACAGAAATCATGAGTGGTTTCATTAATTTTTGGCTAAAAGTATGCCTAATTTCATTAAATTCCAGGATTCGACCAAGGTGCCACATTCGCTTTAACACGCACCCCGCTGGGGTCCCTTGCATGACGCGCCCCGCTGGGGGGCGTTTTTCGCCCCCTCCGTATCTCGTTCCCCACGAAAGCTAAATAAAAATTACGGGCGGCGTTCGAAAGCTCTTGTTAAGACGAAGAAAATTGATAAGAATAATTCTTATGTCAGGTCAGTATTGAGGTCAGCATAGATCAAAGAATGCTCCATAGGCTTACAACAGAGCAGTGTACGTTTCCCTCTCTAGATCTGCCCTCAGGGGAGCTAGAGCAAATCTTTATGTATCATTGGATTCCTCTCATCGCGGCGAATCGAATGTTGTATAATATGACCTTGCTAGGTCAAATAGTCAAAATGACCTGACCTCAAACTAGGTCAGGGTCACAGAGTGACCTGGTATGGTCATGTTGCATATCAATCGACTCCCCGTGACAATATAAACACAATGCAAGCAAAATGGGAGCTTTATCGCAGTTCAGTGAGAAGTTATTGGCAAAACAATCACTCTCTGCTCCCGTGACTCGATATGACCTTTGAGAGGTCAGATGCTCAAAAATTCAACTTTACGGTCAAGATAGTGGTGAGAATAGACAGTTTGAGGATTTACAGCCTTATCTATCCAGTATTTCCTGAAAACGAGTCCATTCTATTTTTCACCATAGACTTATAATGGGGTGACCAAACAATTGACCCCACCTTAGGTCAACAATATCAAAATTCCGAGATAGCAGATTTGTAGACCCTAGTGACCTTATCATATTGTGGAAGTTTCAAACTGATCGGTTTGCTAATGTTCCCTGGGCGCTGCTTCAAACTCGTAATTTTAGGTTTTGAGGTCGGGTCACTTGACCCTGAATAGCTCCTTGACCTGACATGACCTTAACTAAAAAATTTGGTTAGATGTGTAAAATTGATCATGGATAAGGTACCGTAAGTTTCGTTGGTCTGCGTCTCTTCATTTTTGAGCTATCTGGGAAAAACCAGGAGGGGGCGTATTTCACCCCCCCAGCGGGGCGCGTGTTAACATAAAACGCATTCGGAGTAAGCCAAATTACATCGTTTTCACATGTATGTCTCTTTTATGTGGAAATCCCACTTATAAATTGTCGTTTACGGCTAAAGCTTTTCCCTTGATCCGATCCGAGCACTTTCATCATCACCCCACCTCCCAGCGCGGGGCTGTGTCTTCCCCTCATCCCCGCAGTCGGCCAGTATATCCGACACCGTACAGCAGTCAGCAGGCTGTAACCTATGACGAGAGTTTACTACGGCTAGAAAAGCACCGCATTCTATGGGAATTTTAGCCTTAGCATCCATATACTACGGTCGCCAACGGTATTCACCGCCGCCTCGGATTGCCCCCGATGCTCCGCGCAAACTTACGCCGGCGCGGAGCTCCACTCCATCGCTCTCTCCCGAACATCCCTCCAAATCGCTTACGGACAAACTTCCGCCCAAATCAGCGCGAGCGTAGGGAGAGCGCGGACGGAAGCTACGCGCAACTGGATTCCCCAGCCTTAAAATAGCAATAGGAAATAACCTTTCCCCAAGTGCATGGCTTTCCAAAAATTTGAATTAATTACCTTGAATGAAATCAAGAATCAAAATAAACTGCAGGTTCATAATTAACCTGGCTGAGCACTAAAGCAAACTGACAACATAAGGCATACCAACTCTCAAAAGCACGTATGAGCTTCAACACTCCTGGTTAAGACAAACACTGGCGATTTCCAAAATCCCAAATCCAGCATGCAACCCCAGAAACGTACACAAACATTAATCTCAGCTGAGGCAAATTCCCTACTTGCAAATCCTTTCCACAATGCTGAGAAAGGCATTTCGCGTCAAATTCAGGCAAGCCTGTCGACAGCGGTTGCAAAGTACGGTTTTCTAATTCGAGTAAACTGACCAGGCAGGCCCCTCAGCGTGAAAATGATGTCGAAAATTATCCACCTTTAAAGCACGGAGAGATTCGGGGTTTGTAAAGAAAAAAACTAGTTTTAACATAATCATTCGTTATTTTTCTTAAAGCATCCTGAAATTCACCTAAATATTCTGGCTGCCTTCGGAGATATTCCGAGAAATACATAGAGGCGGAATTTTCATGACCCGTGAAGATTCCCTCTTTAGATATTATTCCTTTAAGAACTGTTGAACAAATATCCAATAGTTCTATCGTTTTATCAAAGTCAGACAGCTCAATTTTTATCTTAAATATGGTAAACCACAAAATCATCGTGAAACAAGTATTTAGTGCTATTAGTACTTCAATTTAAAGCCCAGGATGTTGAAATTATTTAGCAATGCTTGCATTTTTCCACTCAACATTCCGAGTGACATTACCCAAAAAATGGCAAAAAAATTTTTCCTAAAAGAACAGATCCTGATGTCGTATTCCGGGTGCTTTTAAAAGTTTCCTTTGCATTGAAACTTCAAAATCAAATACTATAATTCACCCTGACCGGCGCGATTTCTAAAGATGTCGAAATTCAGCCGTTAGGAGCCGACGTCATCAGAGCATGTGTTACTCCAGAAGCATCCGCCAAAACTAGAGATGACGATTGCTAGGGTTTCGGGCACGGTGACGATGTCTTGTCAGGCCCAGTCAAGCTCTTATCAGTGCTGGCTAGCAAAATTACGAGCGATATTTTGGGCTTCTGATCTATTCCCGAATTCCACGTGTCCAATGATACTGCGAATCAGCGCTGCCACTAGTCTTCGCATTTATTTTAGGCACAGCTATACATTTAGGACGAAAACGTAAATCCCAAGCGTGTGAGGCGTGGGGGCTTTTGTTGTTGAGAGAAGGAGATGAGTGTTGTTGAGGAAGTGGGGCATGTTTTTACTATTCTTACTTATATCAATATAAGTACGCTAAGAGACGTGAGGGAACGATGGCTGATGTTGTTGTTCTATGGCTGCATTAGCTTACTGTATACGCAGTTTCGACGTGCTATCTGTCAGGTATTATCTTTCACATCCTGAGATCTTTTAGTGTGCTTGTGAAGAAGCGATTCTTGAGGAATGTTCTCTTTTACAGGGTTTCGTCCTTATGAGCATTTATTGTAAAATGTTTGTGCTAGAATCCTTCAGTATTCAAACTTTTCGGAATCAACCCCGACAGTGCAATTTAAAGAATGCTGCATACCATGTTAAGGTAACGGGTTCACAAAGTTAGTGTTGCAGCACCTTTATGCAGTGGTATGTTGGCTTTAATTGCTGTTTGGCCCTGCTTCCATTCCTCAACTTCTGAAACAAAGAAACTGATATGTTGTATAGGATGTCAAAATCCAGCATTTACGACGTAAAAATTGATTAGGTCTGGGTGTGGCTTTCCACGTAAAATGCCCAATTTCTGGACAGTGGTTGTGCTCCAGCCAGACGGCGGCACTTACCGTTCGGAGATAATAGTCGCAACCGGCTCCTGGGCAGATACGCGAGAGTTGAGCTTCTGGTTGGTGAGAAACACAGGCTGGTTCTCAGCAGGGGCCGGCTGCCGCTGCACCGAGCACTGCCGCTGCCGGGCCTCCTGCTCCAGCGCCGCCAGCTGCCCAGCACAGACCGCCAGTGAGTTCAACAGACCGCCAGTGAGTTCAACAGACGGGGCGGGCACAGACCGGCAGTGAGTTCAACAGACGGGGCGGGCACAGACCGGCAGTGAGTTCAACAGACGGGGCGGGCAACAGACCGGCAGTGAGTTCAACAGACCGGCAGTGAGTTCAACAGACGGGAAGACCGCAGTGAGTTCAACAGACCGGCAGTGAGTTCAACAGACGGGGCGGGCACAGACCGGCAGTGAGTTCAACAGACCGGCAGTGAGTTTAACAGACGGGGCGGGCACAGACCGCCAGTGAGTTCAACAGACCGGCAGTGAGTTCAACAGACGGGGCGGGCACAGACCGGCAGTGAGTTCAACAGACCGGCAGTGAGTTCAACAGACGGGGCGGGCACAGACCGGCAGTGAGTTCAACAGACGGGGCGGGCACAGACCGGCAGTGAGTTCAACAGACGGGGCGGGCACAGACCGAAGTCAACGGAGGGGGCACAGACCGTAAGACGTACAGCAGCGTCGCAAAACAAGTGCGTGCCACTAAGCAGGACCGCTACGCCAAGCGGAAGCTCAAGGCCCCAGAGCTCAGCGTCTGCGCCGAATGTGCGGGAGCTCGCACGCAGGGACTGTTGCTCAGCCTTCAGCGAAGCCGAGCTCGCTCGCTGAAGGCTCACTCGCAGTGACAAGGGTCTTCGCCACTACTTTGACCAATCAGAGAAACACCAACTCTTGCACAACCACTGTGGGAAGAGTCAGCGGGACTCCAGAGAGTCAGACATGATGGGACCGCAGCGATCAGCATCTGAACACCCGGCTGGCGGGGGCCCCGGTGGCGTCACTCCCCGCAGCGATGAGCATCTCAGCACCCAGGTTTGGCATGGAGCCCCGGGGGCGTCACTCCCCGCATCTGATCTCCCCAGCGATCAGCATCTCAGCACCCAGGACTGGCGGGGGCCCGGGGGCGTCACTCCCCGCATCTGATCTCCGCAGAGATCAGCATCTCAGCACCCAGGACTGGCGGGGGCCCGAGGGCGTCACTCCCCGCATCTGATCTCCGCAGCGATCAGCATCTCAGCACCCAGGACTGGCGGGGGCACGGAGGCGTCACTCCCCGCAGCGATCAGCATCTCAGCACCCAGGACTGGCGGGGACCCGGGGCGTCACCCCCGCAGCGACCAGCATCTCAGCACCCAGGACTGGCGGGGGCCCGAGGGCGTCACTCCCCGCATCTGATCCCGCAGCGATCAGCATCTCAGCACCCAGGACTGGCGGGGGCCCGGGGGCGTCACTCCCCGCATCTGATCCCCGCAGCGATCAGCATCTCAGCACCCAGGACTGGCGGGGGACCCGGGGCGTCACTCCCCGCATCTGATCTCCGCAGCGATCAGCATCTCAGCACCTAGGACTGGCGGGGGGCACGGGGGCGTCACTCCCCGCTGCCCCAAACTTGACTCGTCAGATAAATCCCACAAGTCGCGATCGGTCTGCTGGGGGATAGCACCGAGGTGTGGTCGACCACGCTCATTTGAGATCTGGTCTTGCGGTCAAAGAAATGTGACCAGCGCATGGCCAACAAAGCTTCTACTAACGCAAACTATTTCGGCAACCAATGGGCCGATTTCGCTGAAATTCTGCGAGGAAGTGTGGACCAAAACGGGGTCACGAATTTTAGAGGAGGTAGAGGGCAGGCCACCAGTGTTAGACATATAGAGCGGGGAGGACAGATGAGGGAAGGCAGATGAGGGAATGCAGATGAGGGGATACAGATGAGGGGAGGACAGATGAGGGAAGGCAGAAGAGGGAATGCATATGAGGGGATACAGATGAGGGGAAGACAGATAAGGGGGTACAGATGAGGGGAGGACAGATGAGGGAAGGCAGAAGAGGAAATGCAGATGAGGGGATACATGTGAGCGGAAGACAGATAAGGGGGTACATATGAGGAGAGGACAGGCGGTGTGTGCTACGCACTGAGCGGAAGCAACGACTTGGTAGAGATCGCAATTTCACGGTCCGGTAGCACAGGGCAATGCCATGCGTCACAGCTACAGCACCATCATAAACAGGCGCCTTACAGCCGCCGCTAGTTTGTGAACAGCGTCTCAAACTTCACCGTTGTCAATTGACCTTACATGATCCAATGCTTTCGGTCACATACTACATGGCTGGCTAAAGACCGCTCGTTTGACTATTGCAGGACAACAGCGGAGCTACCTTCAGCAGCAGCTGCGAGTTTTGCTGCGTCAGCTCCGTCACCCGTTTCTGCAGCATTGCCTCCTCCTGCAGCAACCCACTGCCAGTCGGGCTGCCCGCCACCTGGCGAGAGACACAGCAGTCAGTACTGCAGCACACTGCCCACCGGACTGCCCGCCACCTGGCGAGAGACACAGCAGTCAGTACTGCAGCACACTGCCAACCGGACTGCCCGCCACCTGGCGAGAGACACAGCAGTCAGTACTGCAGCACACTGCCAACCGGACTGCCCGCCACCTGGCGAGAGACACAGCAGTCAGTACTGCAGCACACTGCCAACCGGACTGCCCGCCACCTGGCGAGAGACACAGCAGTCAGTACTGCAGCACACTGCCAACCGGACTGCCCGCCACCTGGCGAGAGACACAGCAGTCAGTACAGCAGCACACTGCCAACCGGACTGCCCGCCACCTGGCGAGAGACACAGCAGTCAGTACTGCAGCACACTGCCAACCGGACTGCCCGCCACCTGGCGAGAGACACTGCAGTCAGTACTGCAGCACACTGCCAACCGGACTGCCCACCACCTGGCGAGAGACACAGCAGTCAGTACTGCAGCACACTGCCAACCGGACTGCCCGCCACCTGGCGAGAGACACAGCAGTCAGTACTGCAGCACACTGCCAACCGGACTGCCCGCCACCTGGCGAGCACAGCAGTGAGTACTGCAGCACACTGCCAAGCGGACTGCCCGCCACCTGGCGAGAGACACAGCAGTCAGTGTTACGGATTCAGACCGTACAATGCTGCTACCTCCCGGCTGGTTTAGGATGCAATGTTTTTGTTTCATCCCGCTAGAGGCTACTTATAAAGGTTTTTGCGCTCATCACAGTTATTTAGCAGGAATAGAGTTTTTGTGTATTTGGTAGACGGAAGGTTCTAGAACAGAGAAGAACATAATCTGGCGCATATGCTAATATATAAATAACGTGGGTTTTTCGACAAACTAGACATTAGACTTGGCTTTGAGAATTGGGTGGGAGCGGTTATCTGTAGCTGTCTGTTGATGTGATCTGAAGTGTGAAGGTTCCCGAAGTGGCTACCCAGGCAATGGCCTCAACTGAATTTAGAACCGTGAAGTGTACTAACTTTGTGTGAATGAATGTTTTTTTAAGACGGATCTTTTCTTTGAAAAAAGCGAAAGCCTCTTTTCCAGAACATTGGTGCCGACACCCGGGACTTTGGATCTTCAGTGTGAGTTGATATCACATTCTGCTGTGATTTGAGAATTGACCTGTGCCTACTATGGAGGTCACGATAGACTTAGACCGTCTGAAGTGCAGACGGTCTGCTGCCAGAGGCTGGGCGACCAGGAGTGTTAATGCCCTGTCGGAGCTGTTGGATGAGGCAACCGACCTGCTTGAGGTGACCCTAAGTAAACGGGAATATGAGTCTAGGCTGGCTTCCCTGGATGAAGTTCAGTCTCTTTTGGAACTTGAATTGAAAGAAAATGACATGAGTGATGACATGGAGGAATCCTGGAAGTTCTGAGAGGACATCAGGTAGGTGCTTCTGGGTGCAGAGCGTTTCCTACTGCGTGACCAGGCTGAGGCTGGTGGTGACCAGGCAAGTGCTTCTGCTTCTCAGGCCTGCAGTGTGCACTTACCCAAGCTGGAGCTGCCACATTTTAGTGGTGTGTGATGAAGTGGGCCCCATTTTGGGAGGCTTTCTCAGCTGCTGTGGACCAGTCTGAGCTGCCTGAGGTCAGTAAGTTGACCTATCTGACGTCTTTGCTGCGAGGAGATGCCAAGAAGTGTGTGGAGGGCCTTCCTCTGTCTAGGCTGAATTAAAAGCCAACTTGTGAACTGTTGAAGAGTCGGTTTGTGCGGAAGGAGCTGATTGTGTTCGCCCATGTGCAGAGGCTCTTGGAGCTTCAGTATCCCTCAGGTGTGGCATCTGAGACAGCTCTTCAGCGCCTTGTGGATGAGCTGCTTGTGCATATCCGTAGCCTTGAAGCCCTGGACATTGATGGTGAGCAGTATGGGGCCATTCTCACTCCTTTAGTGCTGTCACGTCTTCCAGCTGGTGTGCGTCTGGAGTGGGCTAGAGGCCGTGTAGGACAGGAGAGCAGCCTGGACTACCTAGTGGCATTCCTCCAGACGGAGATCCGACGACAAGAGCGCTCAGGGGTCTATGGTGAGCTGTCATCGTGTGCGGAGTCTACTGGTGCCTCTGCTGCTGTGAGGACTACTTCATCTCCACCACACCGACAGAAGATGTCTTGGAAGAGGGGGCGACCACGTGAAGTACAGCTGACGCACTGCAGGCAGCTTCGTCTGGCCGTTCCTTCTGCCGACACCGCCACTCGGCCGGTAAGTGTCCTGACCTGCTACACATGAGTTGCCAGGATAGATTCCAGTGTGTAAAGTCTAAGCACGTATGCTTCGGCTGCCTTCAGGCTGACCACAGGGCCAAGCAATGTAACAAGAGGTGCTCTCAATGTAATGGTAGACATCATGTGATTCTTTGTATGCGTCATGATGTGGGTAGTGAGGGCCCAAAGAGGGGATCAGTGGGTGGAGGTGGTGCCAAGGTGGTTCCAGACCCCCATCGTACTGTGAATGTTCCCAGTGTACCACCCACTGCTGATGGTGGCAACTCAGTGTTGCTCTCATGCAACACTGGTGCAGTCACATTGTTGCCAGTTGCCACAGTTCTGGTGCAGGGTAAGCAGGGGCCTGTGGAGGCCAACACGGTCTTGGACAGCGGTGCGGACCGCACCTTCATCTCTGAGCGGCTGATGAGGCAGGTGAAGGGCGAGTTCAGGGGGTCTGTGGAGATGACCTGTGCTTCATTTGGTGGAAATAAGTTCACAAGTGTTTGCGATGTTTATGATGTGATTGTTTCTGCCAACAATCCCTCTGTGCCCACAGAAACCACCTTCACTGCGGTTAAAGGGAGATACGCGAAAAAATTATTATTGTGATTTCTTGCTATTTGAAAAATCCTGATTACGAAACTGTCAATTATTTTTGTATCTTGGGCAAAATTTTGGGAGGCCACTCACTTATTATCGAAATAGGTTAACAGTTCCGATAAAATCCTGAAACCTTCACCCATCACTTACTTTTCGAAATCTATTTAAAGTTGAAAAGTATTGTTTTATTGTAATAAAAATGTCTGTTCTCCTGTATTTGTACTTGAATTAATTTTACAAAGCCTTTAAAAACTACAAAATGAATTACTTTGCCCTAGAAACGGAAAAAACAGAATTACTTATTCAGCCGTTTCGTACCTCGGGTCTTGAGTCGTTTTCTGCTTCAGCCCCAGGATGACGAAACTTTTGCGTCACGTGACCTCGGTATGAGAATTCCTAGGCTTCTGATTGGTTAATTGTGATTTCTTTTAAGCCCTATATTTCTGCTTAAAAAGGAGTTTTGAAATGTTGTTTTTCGTAAGTAATCTTTTATATAGTATTCAGAAGTTCTGCATCAATGTTTAGGATAGATATGACCTAATTCTTTGAGAAATTGATAGCCTTAGCCGGGGTACGTCATTTAAATCGATAAGGGGTGTACCGGTAAAGTCGTCTAGAAATGTTGACTTTGAGAGCAATTTTAAGACATTTGCAGGTCGAATTCGCAAAAATGAGAATAGGACTTCTGAAACAGCTTTTTGTGACCTTTTGATCTAGCCAATACAATTTTTCGCGTATCTCCCGTTAAAGGGAATGTGGCACCTTCATAACGTGATTTTAACTGAGATAGCCAAGTTGTAAAGCAAGTCGGAAAACCCGGTACTCCATATATAATTTGTTTTGGAATTCGATATTTCCGTAAAAAAGCTAAAACCTACCTGACACCTACTCCTCATCTACCCCTCGCCGGGCGGCCATTGTTGTGAGCTGCTGGCGTGACGACATATGCTGACGTCACGATGAGCATCAGCCAATTGAAGCCCTTGAAGCGTTTCAAGTATGGTAGTGGTTGCCAGATCATGACATAATCCACAGGCAGATATTTATTTCTTTTCCTACAGGAGTATTTTAAAAACCAAAATATTGCGCTAATTGTACATTTTTCAGAGAAATCATGAGTGGTTTCATTATTTTCAGCTAAAAAACGCCTAATTCCACTAAATTCCAGGATTCGACCAAGGTGTCACATTCCCTTTAAGGCAGGGCATTTTTTAAGCAAAAGTCAGTGGGGGGGGGCATATCTTGTGCTGGCCATTATAGTGTCTTGAGGGGATCAAGGCCCCATTTTGAGGGGGTTTAATAAAACTTAGACGCGTTAGTGTTAAAAAAATGTCTCTCAATTTTTGCATTATTCCATGTCTAGATATTATAGATGCTGCCCAGGGCTGCCAGTTTTTTTCCGGCGGAAAAGGTCAAACCGAGTTTGAAAAAGGGCCAAAGAGGACCTCAATTTTACTTCCACTAAAATAGCCAAATAAACACCACAAAAGCCAGATTTGAGGCTAAAACCACCCCTAGCAGTAGTCCTAACCCACAGAAAAAGCGACTTGTATCACTGTTTAAAACTAATTGTTGGCCGTTTGATATTTACTTAACGCAATATTTTTAGCACACTACTCATCTAATAGGAAGCCAAGAGTGACCCTCCAACCCCGCGTGACCATCGAATGATATTATACACATAACCAGAACATTTTTAGCATCATCAATCACTCCCTCCCCCTACCTTTTGACCAACACTTTCCTGACTTCAATCAAAATGGGAGTAAATCGGAAATTTGTTTAACCAGCCGCTGCGGCAGGAATGCGGAGCCCAAATTCGAAAAAATTGGTACTCATGTGGAAAGTTTGCTGTCAGCATCAGGCTAAAGTTTGGCTGGCCCCCTCACACTCTTTTGCCGGTGGCGACGCTTATTTATGCTAAATGCTGCAATCAAAATAATAAATAAAAAGGCTAAGCACTTCATACCGTCACACCAGCAACCAGTCTTACGCACTTTGACTACACCGTGTCCCGTCTAATCCACAAACAAGCTCTTAGCGCTGACAACTGACTGCGTGTGAAATGAGAGCATCATGCCATGTCACGGTACTGGCTGGGATGTGGGCTTCCGGTCGGATAGAACAGGATGTTTGATTGGTTGTAGGCCAGCGTTCATCTCCATCGTTGATGCGTAAGTGATTAGTTGATGCTGATCAGGCTGCTTTGCCGGGATTTACTGTGACTGCGTGCTTTGTTTCGTCTTCGTACGTTGGAGTAGACAGCCACGAGTGGAAATTGTTTAACACAATTTTTGTGGATTGCCAATTTAGGACCAGAAAAATAACCAAGTTATAATTATCGGGTGGTTTCCTGTCTTATTTTCGTTAGGTGAGTCTGCATTTGGTCAATCTTAAGTCATCTACTGACTATTTCACTGGGGGCCAATTTCTGGGCACTGGGGGGGGCATTTCGGCCGACTGGGACCTGCTTTAAGGTGCCAGTTGTGTGTGCTCCGCTCATCCGTCCCAGCATCCCAGCCAGCCTGCTGGACCCGTTCAAGGGCCTTGCCCTTGCCTCAGACAGCCCAGCCGGCTCTCCTGGCTGCGTGCTGCAGATCATAGTATCATCAGCTGCCTGCTGCAGATCATAGTATCATCAGCTGCCTGCTGCTGCATCTGGCTGCCTGCTGCAGATCGACATCATAGCTGGTCAAGACCAGCACTATTCGCTTGTAAAGCCGGGTCTGATCCGCAGCTCTGCACGACTGGTTGGTCTCGAAACCCTGTTTGGATGGGTCCTGTGTGGGCCAGTGGGGGCTCCCGAGAAACCCTCCCAACAGGGAAAGAGTTGGCTACACCATATGACTCTGGCAGTTGGTGCGTCGATAAGGGCCAAACATCATTATTATTATGGGTCAGGGGGGGAGGAGGTGTTCCCCATCATGGTGTTTGTGTGGGCAGCCAGCTGCTGACAATGACCCGAGATAGCTCCAGTCAATATGATGGGGTCTGGGATCAGGACAGTCTGAGTCTTGATGAGTCAGATCAAACTGATGCTGTGATGGATGGGTTCCACAGAACCATCAAATATGATGACGGCAGGTACGTGGTTCGGATACCCTGGCGCGACAAGTCACAGTTGCTGAACAGCCGTGCATCCGCTGAAAAGCGTCTGGTAAGTCTCGAGAACAAGCTGCGCTCCAAACCTCAGCTTCCTGATGCCTATGACAGTGTCTTGCCAGATGGAAGCTGATGGTGTTGTGTGTGAGGTACCCACTGACGAGCTAGAGAGTGAGCGTGTTTCCTTCTACTCCCCACACAGGCCGGTAGTGAAGCTCGCCAGCGCAACTACCAAGGTCAGCCCAGTGTTTGATGCTAGTGAAAAAGGACCAAACGGAGTGTCCCTGAATGATGTGGTGGAAGTTGGACCTGCTCTGATGCCCAGCCTGTGTGAGGTGTTGGTGCGTTTTAGGAGGTGGCGGTTTGGCCTATCAGCAGATATTGTGAAGGCATTTCATATGATCCGCCTCGACAGGCCAGACCAAGATGCTCACCGCTTCCCATGGCGACAGGGACAGCAGGTGCGCACCATGCGGTTCCCGCGTGTCATAACGGGCCTGGCCATTCCTGTTGAATGCGACGATCAAGTACCATCTCTCTCAGTATTCAGTCAGCCATGCCGTGACAGAGCTGAAAGAGTCCCTGTGTGCAGATGCCCGGCTGACAGGGTGCGACTCTGAGGAAAGTGTCGTCTCTATGTTTCAGGAAGCATGTGAGGTGATGGGAGCTGCTGGAATGGAGCTGGCAAAATGCTCCAGAAACTCGCTTCTCTTGTCGGAGAAGCTCCAGGTGGATCAGCGTCATGTGGACACTGAGACGCTGAAGGTGCTGGGTGTGACGTGGTGCCGTGACTCTGATGTGCTGACATTCTCAGGTCACGATCTTCCTGCTGGCATGGTGCCAACCAAGCGCCTCGTACTCAGGATGCTGGCCAGGGTTTTCGACCCGTGTGGGTTTTTAACCCCATTCCTGATGTTCGTGAAGTGCCTGTTTCAGGAGCTTTGGGAGGAGAAGCTGACCTGGGACGAGGCGTTGCCTGAGGACCGTGCTGAGCTGTTTCAGAGGTGGTTGGGGGCTGTGGTGAGCTGTTTCAGAGGTGGTTGGGGGCTGTGCTGAGCTGTTTCAGAGGTGGTTGGGGGCTGTGCTAAGCTGTTTCAGAGGTGGTTGCAGGGCTGTGGTGAGCTGTTTCAGAGGTGGTTGGGGGCTGTGGTGAGCTGTTTCAGAGGTGGTTGCAGGGCTGTGGTGAGCTGTTTCAGAGATGGTTGGGGGCTGTGGTGAGCTGTTTCTGAGGTGGTTGGGGGCTGTGGTGAGCTGTTTCAGAGGTGGTTGGGGGCTGTGCTGAGCTGTTTCAGAGGTGGTTGGGGGCTGTGCTGAGCTGTTTCAGAAGTGGTTGGGGGCTGTGGTGAGCTGTTTCAGAGGTGGTTGCAGGGCTGTGGTGAGCTGTTTCAGAGGTGGTTGGGGGCTGTGGTGAGCTGTTTCAGAGGTGGTTGGGGGCTGTGGTGAGCTGTTTCAGAGGTGGTTGGGGGCTGTGGTGAGCTGCGGAAGCTGTGCATACCTCGCTGCTACACAGCCCAGTCTGCCTCTGACTGGACGTCCTCGCCAGAGTTGGAGCTGCATGTGTTTGTAGATGCCTCTCCCAAGGGCTATGGTGCATGTGCATACCTCCGTGTCAGGGAAGCAGGTGATACCTGGCAGGTGTCATTCGTGATGTCCAAGGGACGTGTGGCGTCTTTGAAGCCGCGTCACACATTGCCACGTCTAGAACTGACGGCGTGTTTGATAGGTGCACAGCTGGCGGACTTTGTTCGCAGGGCACTGAGGCTTCCGGCTGAGACTCCATACACCGGCTGGAGCGACTCTATGATAGCGCTGGGGTGGCTTCGTGGCAGGCCACAGCGCTGGAAGCAGTTTGTTTCCAATAGAGTTGCCAAGATCCAGTTTCTGACCTCAGTGGAGAGCTGGTCTCATTGCAAGTCAGCTATGGACTCTGCTGATATGTTAACCCGTGGACTGCTGGCAGACGATCTGGTGGCGTCCCCTGTGTGGTTTCAGGGCCCTGAGTGGCTGTCACAGTCTCGTGTCCCAGAACAGGACGAGGCCCAGCTGTCGGAATCGCTCCCGGAGGAGGCTGGCGCTGGCACTGGAGCTCTGGCGACCACAGCGGTGGTTGGACTGTGAATGACAGTGGCTCTGTTGAAGTGGAGCGCGCTATGGAACGCTCTCAAAGGCTACGTGTACTGGGATGGGTGTTGCGTTTCACTCTAAACGCGCGGTATCGTTTGAGACGTAAAAGCGGTGACCTGTCCACAGAGGAGCTGCCCGCAGCCCGGATTCAGCTGTTTCGCTCGGTGCAGGCGGACAGCTATGCCGATGTTGTTTGTGCGTTGAAGGACGGGAAGGAGGTGCCGTCCACATCGCCTCTTTACAGACCCACGCCGTTCCTGGACAAGGACGGCCTGCTGCGCGTGCGCGGGAGGCTGCAGTTCTCTGACCTCTCTTACGAGGAGAAACACCCGGTAATCCTCCCAACGGGTCACCTGGCTGTTTTGCTTACGCGTGAGCAACATTGCCTGATGAAACATGCAGGTGTTGCAACTCTGATTACAGCCCTGCGCTCGTCCGTGTGGATCGTGGGACTGCGCGCCATTGCGCGGCGCGGCGTGAGAGGCTGTGTTGCCTGCCGGAGGCATGGCAGGGAGGGAGGAGAAATTCCAGCCAGAGGCCCCCCAAAGGGTTGGAAGCGGGCCGTCATATCTTCCCCCAAAGGACAGTGAATGATAGAAATAATTTTAGCTCTGCAGCTACACTTTAACACACAAAACCGTCAGATTTAAAAGAAACATGCTTTGTGGTTGACTGGAGTATTTTTACATTCTTCTCGTATCAGAGGCTTGCAATGAAGATAGGAGAAACGAGTACGGTGGTGCCCATTTCCGGCTGTCTCGCTCTCATCATATGTGAAGCCGTAGACCTATTGGTCCGTCCTTAGAGTTCGGTGAGTATCGCACCTAGTCTTTGGGCAAGTGGGGGTTTATCTGGGAAAACTGCAGCGATACGCTAAGTGAAAGACTGTGCGGGCAAAATTGGATGCTGGGGTGAATTTGTTTGCATGCTATTTACTTACAACCGTAAGAACAGAGCTTTGGACTAGACCATCCAAAAGCAACTCACCAAGTCATGGAGGATTGCCTTGGCATATATAAAGCAAAACAAATGTCGGAAAACAAGTTGACGCTGGTGCGTTAAGGGGAATGAGGCACCTTGGTCGAATCCTGGAATTTAGGGTAATAAGGGGCATTTTGAGTCAAAAATCATGAAAACGTCCATGATTTCTCTAAAAATGTACAATAAGCTCAATATATTGAGTTTTAAAATGCTTCTCAGGGAAAATATAAATATCTGCATGTGGATGATGTCATGATCTGGCAACCACTACCATATTCAACAGGCTGCAAGGGCTTCAATTGGTTGATTACTCACCGCGACGTCAGCATATGTCGTCACAACAACAGCTGACAACTGTGACCTGCTGCTTGGGGTACATTTCAGGTAGGCCTTTCTCTACAGAAATTTTGAGTTTCAAGACAAATAACATATTGAGTGCCGGGTTTTTCGGAATGCTTTACAACTTGGCTATCTCAGTTAAAATCACGTTATAAAGGTGCCACATTCCTTTTAACACGCACATTTGCGGGGACAGGTACCGTCCTCTCGGGTTTTTCGCTGATGGTCTGAAAACTGCGGCACCCAGCGCCGCCGTACTTGGCACACCTTTTTCTGATATTTTCTGCAACTTTGACAATATTTGGGGTCCAGGTCATTTCAAATCAGGTCACTATTGCAGGTTAAGTGGTATCACTTTAAAAAAGTTTAACATCCACCACGGTGGGCCTCTGAGTCACCTTTGCACTGGTGGAGAGGGGTGTTAAAACACAACCCCCCGCCCCCGATTGCACCCCTACGCAGGATAGCGCGAAAACGCAAACGCTGGTGGATGCGTCATAAATATTAAAAAAGAGACCACTTCAGTCACTTTTTGGCTCAGGTCAACATTGAGGTAATGACAGGCTAAATAAGGTGACCTGAATTGAAGAAATGACCCAAGTCTGAAAACTGCTTAAGTAGCCCCAGATGACCTCTCAGAGGTCACAATTACTTGAAATAACTCCCATTGCTTTAACAGACTGACGTAGCTTGCCCTCACACTAAATTCTAAAATTCTCCCACACACTCCTTTAGAGGCGGGCAAAGGTGCTATGCACAGAACGCCTAATAAAAAGCCATAAGTAAGTAAGTAAGTCTCAGAGGTCACAAGTCCCAACTTCCAAAACGAACCTGGAACGGGGCTTAGGCTACGATTTAGAGGATAAGAAGGTATTCTAATCTATGTCTACATAAGTTTTCGCCAAATTCCTGTTTGCCCATATATTTCCAATTGCGAGGTCATGATCCGCACCTGACCACAAGTAATCGATACGTAAAATCCCGGAATTATATTCGGCAGTACTCGGTGAGTCCATCATGCGATGAGTTTCGATCGGGCAGCTTCACCCTGTTCCTACTTGTTAAAAACATTTTTCCCCAGCGAAATGTTCTAAGACAACTAACCAATGCACCAGTCTATTCCTAATTTAATTCTCTTTTGAATGATGTATCATATGACACCTTTTGAAAACCTGTGCCGCGTGCGTCAATCTAGAGATTTAATAGCCATTTAATAGCGGGTTTTCAACATTTTAAGAACAATTTGGTACACAGGATTTTAATTTTGAGATCATTGTGTTAGTATTGCCACTATGAGCCGACTGGTACGCATCATGGTCATGTTGGGTCAAAAGGTTAACCTGACCAGATCTTAGGTCAGGTTGATTTATATATATATATATATATATATATATATATATATATATATATATATCATTTGACGAAGTCTAAGGAGAATGACTCTAATGATGCTTGAATATTGTAGCTAACTTCATCCTGTCAGAAGTTAGAGCGACTATAACTTTAGCGACTTGTCACTTTTTTACCTGCCATGCCCTGAATATTGACCTGAGATAAGAGGAGGAATATATAGCTATGCCGTAGTTATCGTTTGGTACCAAGTGCTGTTACTCTATTTTTCCTATCCGTCACAGTTTGAGGATTCAAAATAACCATCCCTTCCGCGAGGGAATGTATTCTACGTTGTATAACATCCACAGTATGAAGTGACTATTAGATACAGAGTCATAAAAGCATACAAGTGGTCTGGGAAGCGAAACACACTCATTATCACAACAAGCACAAACAAAGCCCGCACGCACGCTATTGAACCATGAAACTGCGACGCACGACAGCCGGCCACCCCAACGCAGGCAAGATCATCAAACTCGATGGCCCCCGGTAGTGCCAAGGTGGCGCCGGTCCCCGGTGGGGCGCGGGTTAACCTAGGGCTGCCCATTTTAGTGGCACCCCCAGGTTCGCAAAATAGTCCACCAGATTCCCATTATTTGACCTAAATCCTACTCGGAACTAGTTTTGGTTTCCTCGAGACTAAAAACTGACCATGCGCAGCGGGGGTGAACATAGTGCCTACATCGTATAAACACAGCCTACCTGTCTGGAACTGCCACCGTCCAGGCTACCTGTCTGGAACCGCCGCCGTCCAGCCTACCTGTCTGGAACCGCCACCGTCCAGCCTACCTGTCTGGAACCGCCGCCGTCCAGCCTACCTGTCTGGAACCGCCGCCGTCCAGCCTACCTGTCTGGAACCGCCGCCGTCCAGCCTACCTGTCTGGAACCGCCACCGTCCAGCCTACCTGTCTGGAACCGCCGCCGTCCAGCCTACCTGTCTGGAATCGCCACCGTCCAGCCTACCAGTCTGGAACCGCCGCCGTCCAGCCTACCTGTCTGAGCACGGAGCCAGTCTTGTCACGCAGGCTGCGCAGTTTGCTTCCGAAGCTGAGGTCGGCTGGGTGCTGAGTGGTGGCTTGCTGTTGCTCCGGAATGACAGCTACCACCGCCCCACCCCGCCGGCAGGTACACTGGTGTACACCACGCCACCGGTCACCCAACAGAGAGCAAACACACACTGTACCCAGCCGGCAGGTACACTGGTGTACACCACACCACCGGTCACCCAACAGAGAGCAAACACACACTGTACCCAGCCGGCAGGTACACTGGTGTACACCACGCCACCGGTCACCCAACAGAGAGCAAACACACACTGTACCCAGCCGGCAGGTACACTGGTGTACACCACGCCACCGGTCACCCAACAGAGAGCAAACACACACTGTACCCAGCCGGCAGGTACACTGATGTACACCACGCCACCGGTCACCCAACAGAGAGCAAACACACACTGTACCCAGCCGGCAGGTACACTGATGTACACCACGCCACCGGTCACCCAACAGAGAGCAAACACGCACTGTACCCAGCCGGCAGGTACACTGGTGTACACCACGCCACCGGTCACCCAACAGAGAGCAAATACACACTGTACCAGCTCTTCGCTTCCGGGCGGTTAGCTCGTGCAAAAACGACAAAGGACCAGTGTTAGGGCTCCGCTTCCAGCACTCTCACAGCACGTCACATGTTCAGCTCTTGAAGCTCATTACACGACTGCCGCTGCGCGGTCAGGCCCGGTGCCTGCCATACCAGCACCACCACACCAACGGTACTAGCACATCACAATCGGAACTTCAAAAGGCATATAGGGGAGAAACCTAAGATAACACCATAGATATAAATGAAGCTTACAATAATCAAAGCAACAGGCAGTCTGGCCTTGACCGCGGTGACGTGCGGGTCCCCCTCCGGTGTCGGCGGGTGATGTGCCGGTGGCGGGCGGGTCCCCCTCCGGTGTCGGCGGGTGATGTGCCCGTGATGTGCGGGCGGAGCTGGCCCGAGTCCACAGTAGGGTGCAACGTAGAGATGGTACAAAATAAAATTTTGATTTTTACCTTGGCCCAGACATATTCGGTTGTAAAACGGATTTTTAAGCACAATTTGTATCTGCAAGTTTTGGATTTGAGCAATTCTTCGTGGCAGAAAATCGTTTTTTTTTTGTTCACATATGGTTTATGTATGCAGGTCAATGCTGGCTTGCCATATCGTCCAAACTGGATTGTGGTGTTACTGATATCTTAAGAGAACAACAGTATTTAAGATATTAAATAGACGTGGAAATACGTTTAGTTAAATACCTCATTTAATTTTTAGCTCGCAATCAACAAGCTTCACTTATCAATATGGTTAATTTATGCCGATAGCTTTGTTTTTATGCCTCTTCTCGCCAGGGGTGTAATTTTCTATCTCTTTGGGGGCACCCGAGCACCCCCAATCCCAATTTGAGCACCTTCAATCATGTTTTGAGCACCTCCAATATATGTACCGCCCCTGGATTATCACCGCTGCCCTGAACATTGTCAGTCCTATCTCATCTCTACTGCTCTGGTTAGTGCCGCCACTGGCAAGGTTTTCCCGTCCTGCGTTCATTACTTCGACCCTGATTGGTTCCACCTCTAGCTCATTAATGCCGCCTGGTGTGAAGCATCTGATAACAAACTGGCGGCCAAATGGCCTTTCAAATGATAAGCGTCTCAACAATGGTGTAATGTGATAAAATATCAAAGGTCATTTCAGGTCATGAACTAAGGTCACCCGAGTTCGGCATGATTTGTAATGCTTCAACATATCCGGAGCACCATAAACCTGCCGAGCCTTGAAATGAAATAGATAGCGACGTATTTGCGTACTTTTCTCTTAAATGGCATGTAAGGTTAAGCTAGGTCATTTAGTCAGGTAACATGGGTCGTTTCAGATCCCAGTCACAAGTAAGGTAAGTGACCAGCTTTCATGAGATCCATATCAGCCATGTTGTAGCGTATCCGCACGGAAGGTACTTGCAATGAGCGTTTTGCCGTAGGCGATGACCTCTGTGGCCTGTTACTTAATCCGAGTTACAAAGAAAATCACCCATCACTGGTTAGCTTATACCCTGAGGACCACTCAGTGAAAAATGAACAAAAATTGAAAAAAATATTTAAAAAAATTAAAAAACTTCATTAGGTCACGAGGTCAAAAGCCTAGCCCGAGGTCTAATTTTTCATATTTCTTATACAGTCCGTTGTATCTTTTATCCATTGACATCAATTGCAATTAATTTCCATCAGCCACTTTTAAGACCCAAAATTATTTCTGCTTCAATGTTTGCATTGACCTCGAAAGTTTGATTATCTCTATCTGGCGAACTCTTTCACCTTGGGACCTGAAAATGGGCCAACATTTTCATTTGGTATAGATGACCTTGGGTAAAACATTTGGTTGAAATCTAAGAGGTGACAGCAGTTTCGCCTGGACGATTTGTTCTGGAATGACCCTATCACAATAAAAATGAACTAACCACCGTGCACTCAATCACTAAGGCTGAAACAAAGCGACATACGAACCAATTTTGACCGGGGGGGGTCAGTGCTGCCACCCCCTTGAACTCGGCTCCTGATTGGGGTAGCGAAAAATGCGAGACGTGGTTATAGCCCATGAAAATTATTACCAAACTATACCTCTAACATGTTTTCTCAAAGTAATATTGAGGATATGAGAAGTCAAAGAAAAAATTGATAACAATTTTTTACTCTAGCGTTTGACTGAGCTACGTTAGAAATATGATGTAAACGTAACATGATTCCTCTTTTTCCGGCAATTCGAACGATGTATAACACGACTATGCTAGATCAAAGTGGAAAAAATGGCATGACCTAGAGTCAGTTCAAGGTCAAAATCTAACCAAAAATATTCAATATGCATATCAATCGGCTTATACTGGCAAACCAAGCATAGTGGTATCCAAATAAAAGCTCTATTGCAATTTAATGCGAAGTTATTGACATAAGTCTCAAAGGTGCTCAAGAAGTCCCAAATGACGAATCAGAGGTCACAGGTAAAAATTACAATATGAATCTTGCAAATAGCCCATGGTACTACGATTCCGTGAATTAGAAATCCTAAGCCTTATTTAGAGAAACAGGGGCATTTTTCGACAAATCTGCATTTTCCCCATGCATTTGCGATGGAGAGTTCATGACTCGTCATCTTTTTGGGGGCTTTAGGGCGCTCCGACAGCATATGCCATATTATGGCGCCCAGAGACGTCATGACTCGTACTTGAACTTAGGACAACGATATAAGTAATACCGAAACATGCTTTGCAGATCCCGGTGGGCCCATTATTGATGTGTTCTGTTAGCGTATTTACCAACGGCACATCCTGGCCATCTATCGGCGGAGTCTGAACTAGTACTTGCTGAACTACCCTCAGGGAGTCTTCCGCTGTGTCGGTGTGTGTGGTAACATGGCGGCGTGGAACTAGCCGAATATAAGTTCCGAAGTTATCCCATCTCTGCTCGATTACGGTAACTTGTAGCACAGTAAACGCTACAATTATGTGATGAATTTCAGATTGATGGACCAGTCCTGCCCCAAGTTATGCAATCCCGAAATCATTTTAGGTGAGGTAATTTGACCTGGGCCCCATTTCAAAAAAGTTGTAGAAATGCGGCATGTTTTACACCACATTCACCCGCAAAGTTACGCCGTACTCAGAATCACGTTTCACAAAGAGCGGTGACATTCACGGGACAGCGGCGTAGATATCAAATGCAGCGTGAATTACGCCCAATTCCAGAATGGAATTACCCCTTTCAAATATAGCATATAACTGCTTTATTAACATTAAAAAGGGCATATATATATTTTTTCAATAAATTATTTGAATGCAAATTATTGTACTTATTTGCTCTTATTCGATTTTTAAGTTTCTAATGCACTTTTACAAATACCGCAGAGAAAGATGCACTAAGAGCTGACGCAATAAAAATACGAAGTATTTGTTTTTGGCCGTACCTAATTTTTTTAGGTAGTTACTGTCAAGAAGGCCCTAAAAAGGTTATTTGTGTGCGAGTATTGTTGGTATTGTTGTGCGAGTGTAGTTCAGTGGAATTTGAAGTGAATTGTGTTTACTAATCCTGAGCGAACTGTAGAAGGTCTGTGAACCTTATAATTTCGTGAAACTGGGAAAGGTATAGTGAGTAAACATCTTTGAAGAATAACTAGATCAAAATGCTGGTACTTAGGTACCTAGATATATCATCATTTTCGCCAGAGGCCTCAGTAGAGATACTTGGATTTTGTTGGTGACAGATACCTTAAATGGAATTTTTATCCTCCATAGACTCCAGATAACACTTTGTCAGCGTCAGCCTATCTAGGGTTCTGTCCTCACTAGACTGTAAAATAACAGCAACGGCAGAAAGTCAAAGTAAAAATCAATGTCAGCTTTCCTGTGTATTTGCATCGATAGCCCTGTTCCAGCTGTCAGCACAGTTTTGTCAGCACCAATCAGCGGGCCGCGTTGCGCCTACGTCACACGATTGTAGCCTCTCCCCGGGAACTAGTTCTAGAGGTTTTACGGGCTGATGGCCTGCTGTTTGCGCTGATGAAAAATAGTAAGTACACAAAGTGGCAGCCTAATACTTTTAATGGTATAAAGGATTAAGTTCCCTTTGCTTAGCACAATCAAGAGGCGGTTATGGCACTGATGTTACTTTTCTGGAGGAGAGGTTAGAGGTCCTGCTGACAAAACTGTGCTGACAGCTGGAACAGGGCTAATAGCTATCATCATTTTTGGCATACCAAATGGCCATATAACTCTACATATCAGTTCAATTTGGCATGTGCAACTGGCACTTCATACCTGTGCAAGGAAGAACTTACATACCTTTTTTATTTAAGTTTATTTTACATTCATGACTCTTTTTGTCCTTCACTTCACTACTTAATTTTGCCTCGGGTTCAGAATTTCATAAGAAATTATATATTTTTCATGTTTTGCTCCATTGTCTGATAAATGTTACGCTGCTATACCTTGCATAGCTTTTCAGGAGTGTTATACATATTCAACGTACATGTTGTCTGCTATATGAAACAATATTGGCAATATTCTACGCTGCATTCCAGTACAGCGTAGTTTAGAGCAGCGTAACTTTGCGAGTAATTGTATTTTATGCTACATTTTTGTGAAACAAGATTGTGGTGTATTATTCACATTCTACGCTGCATTATGCTACTTCTACGCTGTAAGCGTAAGTTACGCCTTTTATGAAATGGGGCCCTGGCCTGGTGACCTTACCTAAGATGACCCAAACTTAAGATGTTCAAAAAGTTGCAGAATTGATCAATGGTAAGCTGTGCCAAGTATGGTGGGGCTTGGCGCCACCGTTTTACGGCAACGCCGGATAACCTGTGATGGGGCTTTGTCAGCTTGCCTCCACTCCACGGGGGGGCGGCGGCGGGTTAAAAAGTGAGAATCCGTTGCGAAAATACAATTTTTTTAAATATTTGCCCTTGTATTTGTGTCCACTGTCCAACACAGCGTGAACAATTTCCATTTTTGAAAAACAATGTAACGCACACCCTAATGAACAGTGTCCAGCCCTTCCGGTCTGGTACTGCAGCAGCAGTGACTCACCCTCTCGGTCTGGTACTGCAGCAGCAGTGACTCACCCCCTCGGTCTGGTACTGCAGCAGCAGTGACTCACCCCCTCGGTCCGAAGCTGCAGCTCCAGCTGGGAGATGCGTTGCGAGCGCGCGTCCAGCAGCTGCTCCATGTCCTGGGCCTGCGACACCAGGTCTCGATTGGCTTCTTCGCGCTCGACCAGCTGTCCCGTCAGCTCAGCCATCTGCAGCTGCAGCTGCTCTGCGGTCGCCTCCAGCTGCAGATATTCCGCACCGCCCTCCCGCAGGAGGTCACGCGCTTCCGCCAGGTCCATCTCCTTGTACCTGGCGATGCGACACACTCACACTCACGGGCGGACTACACCGCGCTGCCCGGGCTCACACTCACGGGCGGACTACACCGCACTGCCCGGGCTCACACTCACGGGCGGACTACACCGCACTGCCCGGGCTCACACTCACGGGCGGACTACACCGCACTGCCCGGGCTCACACTCACGGGCGGACTACACCGCGCTGCCCGGGCTCACACTCACTGGCGGACTACACCGCACTGCCCGGGCTCACACTCACGGGCGGACTACACCGCACTGCTCGGACTCACACTCACGGGCGGACTACACCGCACTGCCCGGGCTCACACTCACGGGCGGACTACACCGCACTGCCCGGACCACCACGGGCGGACTACACCGCGCTGCCCGGACTCACACTCACGGGCGGACTACACCGCACTGCTCGGACTCACACTCACGGGCGGACTACACCGCACTGCCCGGGCCACACTCACGGGCGGACTACACCGCACTGCCCGGACTCACACTCACGGGCGGACTACACCGCGCTGCCGGACTCACACTCACGGGCGGACTACACCGCACTGCCCGGACTCACACTCACGGGCGGACTACACCGCGCTGCCCGGGCCACACTCACGGGCGGACTACACCGCGCTGCCGGACTCACACTCACGGGCGGACTACACCGCGCTGCCCGGGCTCACACTCACGGGCGGACTACACCGCGCTGCCCAAGCTCACACTCACGGGCGGACTACACCGCGCTGCCCGGGCTCACACTCACGGGCGGACTACACCGCCTGCCCGGACTCACACTCACGGGCGGACTACACCGCGCTGCCCGGACTCACACTCACGGGCGGACTACACCGCGCTGCCCGGGCTCACACTCACGGGCGGACTACACCGCGCTGCCCAAGCTCACACTCACGGGCGGACTACACCGCGCTGCCCGGGCTCACACTCACGGGCGGACTACACCGCGCTGCCCGGGCTCACACTCACGGGCGGACTACACCGCGCTGCCCGGACTCACACTCACGGGCGGACTACACCGCGCTACCCGGGCTCACACTCACGGGCGGACTACACCGCACCGCCCGAGCTCACACTCACGGGCGGACTACACCGCGCTGCCCGGGCTCACACTCACGGGCGGACTACACCGCGCTGCCCGGACTCACACTCACGGGCGGACTACACCGCGCTACCCGGGCTCACACTCACGGGCGGACTACACCGCACTGCCCGAGCTCACCACGGGCGGACTACACCGCGCTGCCCGGGCTCACACTCACGGGCGGACTACACCGCGCTGCCCGGGCTCACACTCACGGGCGGACTACACCGCGCTGCCCGGGCTCACACTCACGGGCGGACTACACCGCACTGCCCGGGCTCACACTCACGGGCGGACTACACCGCACTGCCCGGGCTCACACTCACGGGCGGACTACACCGCACTGCCCGGGCTCACACTCACGGGCGGACTACACCGCACTTCTAGCACTCAGTCACGGGGGAACTACACCGCGCTGCCCGGGCTCACACTCACGGGCGGACTACACAACGCTGCCCGCACGGCCCCAACCCGACAGTCCGCAGGCCAAGACCCCAGGACAAGGCCCCACGGCCACAGCTGGACAGGGGACGCCAGGCGTTGCTGACGTGGCTAGAACACCCGCGGAGGCTTCGGGACGCCTGCCCCCAGTTCATTCATGATATCAAGGCCAAAGGGAGCGATTTAACTTCCCCCTGCTGTAGGCTCCGAGCAGGGGGAACCTCAGCTCCCCAGGATCCCATCTACCCGTCGTCGGAGCACAAGCCGGAGCTCGGAAAGCAGGAGGCCAGCCTATGAGGGCGCTCTACACCCCTAAAACGGCACCAGCAGCTCAAATGGGTGGTTGCTGCTGCAAACTCTGAACCAGAAACGAATATAAACAAAGCGGAGGGAAGAAACCAAACAAAAAATAACCAAACAAGAAAACATAATCGACCAGAGACACATGGATGGGAAGGTAGAGGAAGGACCAGACCTTACCCAGCCACGGAGAGACCAGGGTAAACAGGGATTGAGGGAGAGAAGGAGAGGAAGGGGATCATTCTGCATAGTCAAGCCTAGAAATGCAGAAATGGTTGTCCGGCGGCATGGAAAAATAGTGGCGCGAAGCGTCGCCGTACTTGACGCATCTTATCCTTGATCAATTCTGCAACTTTCCACAAAATTGTAAGGTTGGGTCATCTCAGGTAAAGTCACCAGTACAGGTCAAGTGACCTCCCCTCCAAAAAATTTTCAGGTGTCAAGTAAGAAATGGGATTGATCTATCAGATTAAAACTTATACCACATAATGGCCCCGCCGAGTGCTCCAAAACCTAGTCCGGGATTTTTCATATCGATGACCTAAGGTCAAGTACGGACCATAGCCTCTCCATTGGAAATACATGGGGAAAAACAGAAATCGGGCTGTATTTGTGTAGATACAGCTGAGAATACCTTAATATTCTCCAAATCGTGGTATCCAGTGCCCCTTTCCAGTTTCATGTTGCAATTTTTGACATGTGACCTCTGAGAGGTCATCTGGAGATACTTAAGCAGTTTTCAGACTTAGATCAATAACTTTGCATGAAATTATGATACAGCTATCATTTTGATACCATTGCGTTTGGATTGCTATTGCGAGTCGATAAATATGCATATTGATTAATCTAGGTTAAAAAGTGACCTTGACAAGGCCTGAGGTCATATCGTTTTGTGTTTTGACCTAGTATGGTCATCATTCGATTCGCCGTGAGGAGAGAAAGCGAATGGTGCCTTAAAAATGATTCTTACTCAACTCTGCCAGATGCTAGAGCACAAAAACTCAAAATGCCACCTTCTTTGACCTGTCATGACCTCAATATTGAACTGAGCCCAAAAGTGACTGATCCGTGTTGGAGGGGGTGTTCAAACACACCCCTCCAGGGCAAAGGTGGCTCGGAGGCCCACCGGGGCGCGGGTGAAGCACTGGCGCAGCGACCGGCTGCGTATCATCCTGAAGACAACAGCATTTGGCGCCAGGTGTCCGGGTAGGCGACGTGGTCGCTGAGAACAAAGGGTTTCTGGGTGCCTTGCCCATCCGTTGTGTGGTCCGTGGCCAACTCTGCAGTCGAGCAGTCCGTGGTCACTGACCTTAGCAGTCGATGCGCGGCGTACAGTGACGGGTCTAGCACAAATGTTTGGAGGAGCAACCCCAACAAAATCGTGACAAGCAGTGTTTTTAAAGGGAATATGACACTGCAACACATGTTTCGGATATTGTTCGTACTTTTTGTTTTGTTTAGTACTGGGTCTACTCCCCCGCTCTTGTATGAACTGCCGCATAGATGCAGATAGGTGAAGTTCACTGGAGTTGGAAACTGCTGCAGGCACGAGGTTAGACCAAACAAGTCGCCCCCGCCCCAGTTTCCAAAATGAGTCTCCCGGCCCAGCATGGAGATGCCAATTTCTAAAAGTTATCCCATTATTCTTAGCCATAAGATGTAAGAACAAGGAGGAAAAAACGAGATGCGGCGAAACACCGATGGACACTCATTTCTTTCTTCTTTTGAAACGTCATTCGTTCCATGCTCCTTTTGCGAGTCGCTTTCCGGCCGGAATCCGCATTTTGACCGCACCAGGAGCGTGCCCCAGAAAAAAACTCAAGGGGGCACGGCTGGGGCATCCGCCGCCCGGCCAGAGGGGAGCAACAGCGCCCCAGCGAGAGAAAGGAGACTGCCCCGAGCCGAGGTCGCGCCAGAGAGGGGGAGCAACAGCGCCCCGGCGAGAGAAAGGAGACTCTGCCCCGAGCCGAGGTCGCACCAGAGAGGGGAGCAACAGCGCCCCGGAGAGAGAAAGGAGACTCTGCCCCGAGACGAGGTCGCGCCAGAGAGGGGAGCAACAGCGCCCCGGCGAGAGAAAGGAGACTCTGCCCCGAGACGAGGTCGCGCCAGAGGGGGAGCAACAGCGCCCCGGCGAGAGAAAGGAGACTCTGCCCTGAGCCGAGGTGGAGGGCAGTGCTGCGTGAGGCAGCTCCAGGTGTGCTATTCCTCTGCCTCCCAAAGCATGGGGAGGAAAACAGAAGAGGGCTTTCTTAATAAGCCCTCGGAGCTGTGCCCGGGGCGCACTGCTGCGCCGGACTGCGGGAGGACGGTGCCAGAAGAGAGCGCTCTGGGCCTGCTTTGGCTACATTCCATCCTTTTTGTCCAAGTGCCTGGAGGATGCCATCAATTTTTTTGGATCTATTTAGGAGGATGCAATTGACTCCTTAATTAGTTTTTTTAACGACGTGTTAACCCTTCGTTGCCGGGCTAGTCGACCCAGAAGGATAATACATCTGAAAGGGGTGGGGTCAAAACAAGAAAAAGATATAATTTAGCCCATGTCAGACATTACCAATATCTAAGCCATAGCGCCAGGCGCAGCGCCTAGGATCTTCTTTATATATATATTCGTATAGTTGGGGAGCAGAATCTCTTTAATGCATTGTTCGTTAAATACAATTGCTTGTTCAGCCGCAGAAAGTTTTTATGTTTAGATTCAATGTTTCAAATACGTTTAATGTTGTGATTATTACTATGTGAAACTTAAAAATATTTTATGTCCTTTGCTACGACTTTACACAAACATACCGAAAACAACATTAAACGTATTCGAAACATTGAATCGTTTGAAACATTGAATCATTTGAAACATTGAATCTAAATATAAAAATAAATTTAATAATATAATAATAAAATATAAAAAACTTTCTGCGGCTAATCAAGCAATTGTATTTAACGAACAGTGCATATATATATATATATATATATATATATATATATATATATATATATATATATGTGTGTGTGTGTGTGTGTGTGTGTGTGTGTGTGTGTGTGTGTGTGTGTGTGTGTGTGTGTGTGTGTGTGTGTGTGTGTGTGTGTGTGTGTGTGTGTGTGTGTGTGTGTGTGTGTGTGTGTGTGTGTGTGTGTGTGTGTGTGTGTGTGTGTGTGTGTGTGTGTGTGTGTGTGTGTGTGTGTGTGTGTGTGTGTGTACTTTGTATTGTGTGTGTGTGTGTGTGTGTGTGTGTGTGTGTGTGTGTGTGTGTGTGTGTGTGTGTGTGTGTGTGTGTGTGTGTGTGTGTGTGTGTGTGTGTGTGTGTGTGTGTGTGTGTGTGTGTGTGTGTGTGTGTGTGTGTGTGTGTGTGTGTGTGTGTGTGTGTGTGTGTGTGTGTGTGTGTGTGTGTGTGTGTGTGTGTGTGTGTGTGTGTGTGTGTGTGTGTGTGTGTGTGTGTGTGTGTGTGTGTGTGTGTGTGTGTGTGTGTGTGTGTGTGTGTGTGTGTGTGTGTGTGTGTGTGTGTGTGTGTGTGTGTGTGTGTGTGTGTGTGTGTGTGTGTGTGTGTGTGTGTGTGTGTGTGTGTGTGTGTGTGTGTGTGTGTGTGTGTGTGTGTGTGTGTGTGTGTTTTTCCCCTTTGTGTTAAATATGCTGCTGTGTCATTTTATGGAAATCGGTGTCATTTTCATGGGGTGAATAAAAATGATGAATGAGGAATAGGGTGCTTCATTTTGCACCGACCACGCAAATTGTTGGGTGGCGGTGGTTTTTCCCATCGTTTGAAACCTCCTGAATCCAATGGTACCAAAATCATACAAATCCAAAAATTTCTAGGGGTCGCGGATTGGATTTGAAATTCTGAATTTGTAAAGAATGGTAAAAAACCCTGTTTTGATGCCACAGAGATATAGCTCTTCTGTTCAGAGCCAAGAAACCGAAATCTACCGGTCGTTTGCCATAAATCCTGTTTATTTGGAACGTATTTGGTTGAATTTAGAAGCCAGATTACTCTTAGTTTTAAGTTAACCATCATATGTTAGCAAAATGTAGGCATTTGCATGTCTATTTCGATGTGCATTTTAGTTAATACGCACTCTGTGTACCATCAATAGTGAGTTACTTCGGTCACGTGAGGAGCATTTATAACAGTTTGATTGGTAAAAATGGCAAAGACTGTGTCAAGAATGGATGTTCATAAGGCTAAACCAATAAAGAATGTCTGAGATTGGCTCACATGTTTTATCCCGAACATGAACTATACCATCCTTAGATTCTGCCTCAATAAGCCACATTCCACCACACCATATTACCAAGTACCTTTCCAATGTGTACGCTTTGATTAAAAATAAAAGTTTATGAATAATGAAGTAAAATGCAGCATCTTCAAATGTTCAGGAAAACTGTCCTATTGTAGCCAGGCTCGGGCCTGTAATAACAGTTTTTTTCGGAAGATCATGCTACTAGTTGATAACTGAAGTGATCTTCCACGGATCTTTTTCTTATTCCGGTGAGAAAGTCTTATAATTTTTGTTCGGCTTGATCGCAGGCAAGTTATGGAGACAGAAGACCTATAAACTATAGGCACTCGGACATTTCGGGGGAGAGGCCTGAGATCACCCCCCATCTTAGATCCACCATTGCTGGCCAGTTAAATACGGGCAAATTGCCGGCGATTCGATCCACTACCCGCGTCTATTACGCAGGTCAGCCTTCCTCCTCAATTATAGGAGCGAGCTTCGAACAGCACGACAGGTCCTCAAGTATTTCTTCCACATGGCTTTATGATAGTGATGACAGACAATAGGCCTACGAAAAGGCTGTAGAAAAAGTCCTCCCGTTCTGGCATATGGCTAAAATACATACCATTAGTGAGCGGAGTTACCGGCATGGACTAGAAAAACTGTGGCGAGAGTGGCGGAAACTCCAAAAAGCCGGAGCCATCCATGTCAGAAAAATGTAGAAAAATTTCCGTTAGTGTTGGACAATCTGAGGGACATATAACCACCAAACGTGATTGTTGAACTACAACAGAGCCACCTACTAACATCCAATTACAAGGAAGAAGACATCGTGTTCTGGCGCCAGGTAAGGGACCACGAGCGGTAATGACAAAAAGCTCGCTGGAAAGGAACGGCTGCAGAACGCGTGACAGACGGCACAAAGAAGAGCAGGGGGAAGTTCTTCGGCTGGTGCCGCGCTTGAGTATGAACACTCGACTCAGCAAGCTCTGCTGAAGAATAAATGTACGATGTGCAATCCGACGAGGAAGCTGTGGAGACCGAGTCTGCGACGCGCATAGCGAAGCGTCACGCCAAGAACTTACCCGTTCAACTACCACGGCACATCCTTCGAGGACCTGCCAGCATAGAAGCTGGAGATCGCCTTGTTCTCCCGAATCGGCAGGTGTGTTATGAAATAAACTGAACGGACATTTTTATACACTCTTCTGACAGGGCTCCCTCCGGCCTTTTCTAAGAGTTTCTGGCACTCTTCCCGCAGTTTTTCCAGTCTATACCGGCAGCTCCGCTCATTGTATTTATTCTAGCCATGTGCCAAAATAGGAGAGCGTTTTCTACACCCTTTTCGTAGGTCTCTTGTCTGTCATCACAATCATGAGCCACGTGATAGAAATACTTTAGAATTGTTCGCGATGTTGGAAACTTGGCCCCTGTAATTGAGGAAGAAGGCTGGCTACGGATAGACGCGGGTTGTGGATCAAGTCGCCGGAAATTTGCCCGTATTTGTTGATTGGCCAGGGTCATTTTCATCTGTTTCCATAACTTAAACTGTGATTGAGCTGAACAAAAACTATAAGAGATTCTCACAGGAATAAGAAAAAGATCCGTGGAAGATCACTTCGGTTATCAATTAGTAACCTGATCTTCCGACAATTGTCATATTGTAGCCGCGAGCCTTATTGCTAATTATTATCAACTAATTAATATTATTATTAATTAATTATTATTAATAATTACTTATTATTATTGCTTAATTATTCATAAACGTTTATTTCTAATCAAAGCTTACATATTGCAAAGGTACTTAGTAATATGGTGTGGTGGAATGGGGCTTATTGAGGCAGAATCTAAGGATGGTATAGTTCATGTTCGGGATAAAACATATGAGCGAATCAGACATTATTTACTTGTTTAGCTTTATGAACATCCATTCTTGACGCAGTCTTTGCCATTTTTACCAGACAAAGTGTTATAAATGCTCCTCATGTGACCGAAGTAACTCACTTACTATGATAGTACACAGAGTACGTATTTACTAAAATACACATCGAAATAGGCATGCAAATGCTTAGATTTTGCTAAAATATGATGGTTCACTTAATATTAAGAATAATCTGGCTTCTAAATTCAACCAAATACGTTCCAAATAAACAGGATTTGCGGAAAACGACCGGTGGATTTCGGTTTCTTGGCTCTGAACAGAACTGTGGCGTCAAAACAGGTTTTTTTACCATTTTTTTATGAATTCAGAATTTCAAATCCAATCCGCGACCCCTAGAAATTTTTTAATTTGTATAATTTTGGTACCATTGGATTCAGCAGGTCTCAAACAATGGGAAAAACCACCGCCACCCAACAATTTGCATGGTCGGTACAAAATGAGACACCCTAATGAGGAACTCACTGTATCCCTTTTGATGTAGCCGCCGTGCCGAACGAAAATTCAATTGAGAAGTACAGAGAATGATAGTTAAAGTAGTGCTCAGCGGGGCCGCAGCATCGACTTATTAGCAAAGTATACCGCACGACAGGCTGTTTCTGATCTTTCCCTGGTCAATGTCGCCACCAAAAGTATCAGCTTTTTTGTATATAAATCTGCATACACCATTCCGAACGTAATTATTCGATACTTAATTAAGGTTGCCCTTGCGGGTCAACTTATATTAAAGGTCAGCATATTGATTTGATATATCATTCCGAACAGAATACCTTAGATTAGCTGAATTTAACCCCAAATCCAATACGAACGAAGCCGCGTGGAAGGGAGTTAAGCGCAAAGTTGTGGCAGAATATGCAAGGGAATTCGGTAATGGTCAGATGCTGTTCCGTCCGTCGAATTTGCATGGCTCTGTTCCGTCCGTCGAATTTGCATGGCTCTGTTCGGTACAAGTCGAATTTGCATGGCTCTGTTCGGTACAAGTCGAATTTGCATGGCTCTGTTCGGTACAAGTCGAATTTGCATGGCTCTGTTCCGTACAAGTCGAATTTACATGGCCTGTTCGGTACAAGTCGAATTTGCATGGCTCTGTTCGGTACAAGTCGAATTTGCATGGCTCTGTTCCGTACAAGTCGAATTTGCAGGGCTCTGTTCCGTACAAGTCAAATTTACAGGGCTCCGTTCCGTACAAGTTGCATTTGCAGGGCTCTGTTCCGTACAAGTCGAATTTGCAGGGCTCTGTTCCGTACAAGTCGAATTTGCAGGGCTCTGTTCCGTACAAGTCAAATTTACAGGGCTCTGTTCCGTACAAGTTGCATTTGCAGGGCTCTGTTCCGTACAAGTCGAATTTGCAGGGCTCTGTTCCGTACAAGTCGAATTTGCAGGGCTCTGTTCCGTACAGGTCGAACTTGCAGGGCTGGTGCTGGGGCTGCCGGGATAAGGATTTGTTTGAAACCCGTTAGCCGCTGGCCCGTCACCTGATATGAGCATGGTGCCAAATCGACGTCACATGACGGCGAGGCGTCCTGCGGCTTCTCACTACCATGGCCTATTGGGTAGCCGGGAAATATATAAATCCCCGAATGTAAAAAATCGATGCTCAGTCCCAATTTTTTCCAGCTTTCAATGTCGGTTACCGCTTCTCTCCTTGTTCGAGGCTTGCATAAAGATGCTATTTGTTTTATTTATTAGTTTATCTTGATACGCTTTAAACATCTAAACGGCAAAATTGCCCAAAAGACACGTAACTGATGTAAGACATTTTCAAAATGTATATTTTAAACGAATATTTGGTTTGTTTGGACCAGGCCTAGTTAAATTTAACATTTAAGGCCATTGAAATGTCTCCCCGGCGCTGGACACAAAGCGGATCTGAGGTTCGGCGAGGCGAGCCGCAGGGCCAAATGCCCGATAATGGAACCTTCTTTTGACAGCTGTGAATTAGTGATCAGATGTACAGATCAGATGTACCGATTTGTCTTCCATCAGGCGGTCCCCGTTCCGAGCAAGAGAGTCCTCGCGAAATATCCCCCATCGGAGGGAACGGGAGGGAAGAAATTGCGGGGCAGTATAGCTGCAGGCTGGCACTTAAGGACGGGGGAAAATGAATGTCGTGTATAAGCATATGAAAGAATGACTGAATAAAAGATGCCTGTATTAGTTTAACACGCGCATTGACGGGGGTCTGAGCCACCTTCGCATTGACGGGGGGGCGGATACCCACCCCCCTAAGATCTCGAGAACCACGGTAGGTAGCGAAAAACGGTAAACAGCGTTGGGCTGCCCATCCACTTCTCCATCGAAAATACTTGTACCATTTTTTGTCAGGTCACATTTAAGGTCACGAGAGGTCAAAACATGCCGTCATAGGGATAACATGTAAATTCAGTTTTTCGGCCACTACATCTGAACAAGTAAAGATAGAGCAAAACGACTTGAACTGTGTGAATCCTCTCAGCAAGCCGAATCGAATGATATATAATTTGACCTTGCTAGGTCAAATCAAGGATTTGACCTGACCTGAGGTCAGGTCAGGGTCATGTTATATAAAATGCATATCATTAGAACCGCAAAGCCCAGGCGAGTCTAATGCAGCTAAAATAAAAGCTCTATCACCATCCGTTACTGAGTTATTCTTTAAAAACAATTTTTCCCATGTATTTCCAATGGAGAGGTCATGACCGTACCTGACCATAGGTCATCGATATCAAAAATACCGGAACATATTTTAGAGAACTCGGTAAGGCCATTATGTGATATGAGTTTCAATCGGATAAGTTCACCCTGCTCCGACTTATGCTATCTTAAACTTGTTTTGAGGTCGGGTCACTTGACCTGTACTGCTGACCTGACCTGAGATGACCTAACCTTAAAATTTTCACAGAAGTTGTAGAAATGATGAGGGAAAAGGTATGGCAAGTACGGCGGCGCTACGCGCCGCCGTTTTTCTGTTATCTCCGAAAAATCCGAGAGGGGGGCGGGTATTCGCCCCCACCCGTCAATGCGCGTGTTAAGGCCGATGGCCGCCTTTGTCATGGGCGAGAGATCTTCAGGAAGCTTATCTTGTAAGTGAAAAGGGATCTGACCAGCATGTGATTTTGAACTTTAGGATACTTGTCGAGGCACCATGCCATGGGAAAAATAGGTTGAACGGGCATCCAAATTTAACTTAGAGTCCTCGGGCAGTGCTGCCGCCTCCCCCTGTCCGCACATCAATATTGTGGTTCAATGAGCGACGAACATAAATACGGCCGTGCGCGATGGGGAAGGGGGGGATGTGGATGACAGCAAGGATGCTGAAGAAGTTGACGGAATGAAGACCCACGCGACGCGAGGAGAGAAGGATTCCAGGAGAGGTGACGATCCAAGCTGAAGGACTGGGGACGAGCGACGGCATCCCCAGTCGGCATTGAGGAGCATCGGGCGGGGGGCGATTCCCGACGCTGCCGGACGGCCTCTGGATGCATAGGACGTCAAACATGAAGACGAAGAGAGGAAGGCCGGCGGCGGTGGCGATTCTTGTCGGACCGGTCTGTATCAGATACCCAAACCGGCGTATCTGATCCAAGACATATCCGCTGGAGAGTGATATAGTGGCGACTTCCACTCTATTGTTTACGCAATATCTATTCTATTAGGGGAGCGTAGCAGCGCAGTTTAGAGATGGGCTGATTAGGGGAGCGTAGCAGCCCAGTTCAGAGACGGGCTGATTAGGGGGAGCGTAGCAGCCCAGTTCAGAGAGAGACGGGCTGATTAGGGGAGCGTAGCAGCCCAGTTCAGAGACGGGCTGATTTGGGGAGCGCAGCAGCCCAGTTCAGAGACGGGCTGATTAGGGGAGCGCAGCAGCCCAGTTCAGAGATGGGCTGATTAGGGGAGCGCAGCAGCCCAGTTCAGAGACGGGCTGATTAGGGGGAGCGCAGCAGCCCAGTTCAGAGATGGGCTGATTAGGGGGAGCGCAGCAGCCCAGTTCAGAGAGAGACGGGCTGATTAGGGGGAGCGTAGCAGCCCAGTTCAGAGACGGGCTGATTAGGGGGAGCGTAGCAGCCCAGTTCAGAGATGGGCTGATTAGGGGAGCGCAGCAGCCCAGTTCAGAGACGGGCTGATTAGGGGAGCGTAGCAGCCCAGTTCAGAGATGGGCTGATTAGGGGAGCGTAGCAGCCCAGTTCAGAGACGGGCTGATTAGGGGAGCGTAGCAGCCCAGTTCAGAGATGGGCTGATTAGGGGAGCGCAGCAGCCCAGTTCAGAGATGGGCTGATTAGGGGAGCGTAGCAGCCCAGTTCAGAGACGGGCTGATTAGGGGAGCGCAGCAGCCCAGTTCAGAGACGGGCTGATTAGGGGAGCGCAGCAGCCCAGTTCAGATAGAGACGGGCTGATTAGGGGAGCGTAGCAGCCCAGTTCAGAGACGGGCTGATTAGGGGAGCGCAGCAGCCCAGTTCAGAGACGGGCTGATTAGGGGAGCGCAGCAGCCCAGTTCAGAGACGGGCTGATTAGGGGGAGCGCAGCAACCCAGTTCAGAGATGGGCTGATTAGGGGAGCGCAGCAGCCCAGTTCAGAGATGGGCTGATTAGGGGAGCGCAGCAGCCCAGTTCAGAGATGGGCTGATTAGGGGAGCGCAGCAGCCCAGTTCAGAGATAGGCTGATTAGGGGAGTGCAGCAGCCCAGTTCAGAGATGGGCTGATTAGGGGGAGCGCAGCAGCCCAGTTCAGAGAGAGACGGGCTGATTAGGGGAGCGCAGCAGCCCAGTTCAGAGAGAGACGGGCTGATTAGGGGGAGCGCAGCAGCCCAGTTCAGAGAGAGACGGGCTGATTAGGGGGAGCGCAGCAGCCCAGTTCAGAGAGAGACGGGCTGATTAGGGGGAGCGCAGCAGCCCAGTTCAGAGAGAGACGGGCTGATTAGGGGGAGCGCAGCAGCCCAGTTCAGAGACGGGCTGATTAGGGGAGCGCAGCAGCCCAGTTCAGAGATGGGCTGATTAGGGGGAGCGCAGCAGCCCAGTTCAGAGAGAGACGGGCTGATTAGGGGAGCGCAGCAGCCCAGTTCAGAGAGAACGGGCTGATTAGGGGAGCGCAGCAGCCCAGTTCAGAGAGAGACGGGCTGATTAGGGGAGCGTAGCAGCCCAGTTCAGAGACGGGCTGATTAGGGGAGCGCAGCAGCCCAGTTCAGAGATGGGCTGATTAGGGGAGTGCAGCAGCCCAGTTCGGAGACGGACTGATTAGGGGAGCGCAGCAGCCCAGTTCAGAGACGGGCTGATTAGGGGGAGCGCAGCAGCTCAGTTCAGAGACGGGCTGATTAGGGGGAGCGCAGCAGCCCAGTTCAGAGACGGGCTGATTAGGGGAGCGCAGCAGCCCAGTTCAGAGATAGGCTGATTAGGGGAGTGCAGCAGCCCAGTTCAGAGATGGGCTGATTAGGGGGAGCGCAGCAGCCCAGTTCAGAGACGGGCTGATTAGGGGAGCGCAGCAGCCCAGTTCAGAGATGGGCTGATTAGGGGGATGGGCTGATTAGGGGAGTGCAGCAGCCCAGTTCGGAGACGGGCTGTTACGCGGCGACAGGACCCGGTCGTTTCGATCTCGCGTATCAGGGCCAGCCCGCGTGTCACAGCCATGGAAGTTTCGCAAATGTAACAATGTATCGATAGAAGAAGAAGGCTTAATTAGTTTGAACAATACAAAATGAGTTAGAACCTACGGTTGTTCGGAAGGGACCGAAGACAGGAATTTAGAGGACATAGCGTTTAAGGAGACCTAGTCGGTCCCTGACACCGCTCCAATGCGGATCAGTTGGGAGGGGAGCACGCCAGGGCTCGAAGCAACACAATGCGTCTGTTTTTTTTTTAGGGAATGTGGCACCTTCATAACGTGATTTTGACTGTGATAGCCAAGTTGTAAAGCAAGTCGGAAAACCCGGTACTCTATACATCATTGGCCTTGAACCTAAAAATTTTAGTGGAGAAAAGTTAAAAAACCTACCTGAAATGTACCTCAAATCTACCCCTGCCAGGCGGCCACAGTTGTCAGCTCTTTGGCGTGACGACATCGCTGACGTCACGGTGAGTAATCAGCCAATTGAAGCCCTTGAAGCCCATTGAATATGGTAGTAGTTGCCAGATCATGACGCCATCCAAAGGCAGAGGTTTATTTTTTACCCTAGAGGAGCATTTAAAAAATCAAAATATTAAGCTCACTGAACATTTTTTAGAGAAATCATGGACGTTGTCGTGATTTTTGGCTAAAAATACCTCTAATTACACAAAATTCCTGGATTTGACCAAGGTGCCACATTCGCTTAATGTGCTATAACAATCCTTTTCAAGAGAATTCCGTGTGATTCTAAAAACGTCACTTGGCTGCTGTAAAGCCCCCTGCGCGGGATCCTGCGCGCGCCTCCAGCCTCTGATTATACTGCAGGTCTCCCAAAATATTATAGTAACGGTGGGATGGGGCATCAATACCACAACACCAGTGCCTGGCCTTTTTCTCTTGGAAACCCCCATTACAGCACCTTGGTTGAATCACAGAATTTAGCGCAATTAGGGGTAATTTTAGCCGAAAATCATGGAAATATCCATGATTATTTCTGAGAAAAAGTAAAATAAGATCAATATTTGGATATCCAAAATTTTCCTCTAGGGTAAAAAATAAACCTGTGCATGACGTCATGATCCGACAACCACTACCATATGAAATGGGCTTCAATAGGCTGATTACTCACCGTGACGTCAGCATATGTCATCACGCCAACAGCTGAAAACTGCGGCCGGCTCGTTGGGTACATTTTGGACACGATACAGGTAGGTTTTAAGCTTTTCTCTACGGAAACTTCGAGTTCCAAAACAAATGATGTATAGAGTACGGGGTTTCCGGCATGCTGTACAACTCGGCTATCTCAGTTAAAATGACGTTATAAAGGTGCCACATTCACTTTTAAATCACCTTATAAAAGGACCACATTCCCTTTAAGAGAATTGGTCTCAAAATAACCCAAAAGTGGGTAGAATGGTTCTGGCGGAGTTACGGCGGCACTGACCAGCCCTGAACCCCCATCGCGTCACCCAACACCAACACCTATCACCTAGTAGCTACTGCTAGTTCATTTTTCAGCAAGCTCAATACCCGAGTTCAGTAATACATTACCGCTAAGCTTGCAGCCCTACTACACTACTGAGCTTAAAAACACAAATGTGCGTTTTTACGACCTTTTAAGACATTTTTAGCAATAATGTAGCTGAAGAAAGTTTATTAGAACTGAATTCTGCATAATCCAATGGTAGTGCCATGCCAAAATACGGTCATTCTATTTTCCTGATGAATATGTCCCACCTTAAATTGTGCATACAAACCTGTGTAATGTTACTGCATGCCCACACGTCCTGGTACATTACCAGATAGCACTGATTAGAAGAGCTTCACTTAATTCTGTTAAGTATATTTCCAGGGTTGAGCAGGCGTGGGGAGCCGTGATTGCCACCTCCGCTAGATTGTCATCTCTAATGGCCGGCTGTGGGCAGTGAGCTGTCACCGCTGTATTGACAGACTCCCGCCCGCCCGACAGGCAGAATACCTTCAATTGGAAAGCTGAGTTGTTACACAAATTTGATAATACACACTGCGTTACACCGCAGTTCCCTGAAATCCCTGCAGTCGGTTCATAAAACCTCAAACTGAACATGATATTCACTTCAGTCCCCGTCTGGCAGAGCTTCTGTTCTCGCTCCCAGCAACCACGTGGACCGACAAACTCACTTGAGCTCCTCCTGCAGTCTGCTGAGTTGGCGGCCCAGCTGAGTCGCCAGTGGATCCCCCGAGGCTTCCAGGTAGCGGCGGCCCTGCTGCTCGGCCTCCGTCTGCCAACACCGCCACTTATTACATATCACAGCCATCGGTCACACGGCAGCCCGGCCACCAGTCACACGTCAGCCCGGCCACCAGTCACATCACACGGCAGCCCGGCCACCAGTCACATCACACGGCAGCCCGGCCACCAGTCACACGGCAGCCCGGCCACCAGTCACATCACACGGCAGCCCGGCCACCAGTCACATCACACGGCAGCCCGGCCACCAGTCACACGGCAGCCCGGCCACCAGTCACACGGCAGCCCGGCCACCAGTCACACGGCAGCCCGGCCACCAGTCACATCACACGGCAGCCCGGCCACCAGTCACACGGCAGCCCGGCCACCAGTCACATCACACGGCAGCCCGGCCACCAGTCACATCACACGGCAGCCCGGCCACCAGTCACATCACACGGCAGCCCGGCCACCAGTCACACGGCAGCCCGGCCACCAGTCACACGGCAGCCCGGCCACCAGTCACATCACACGGCAGCCCGGCCACCAGTCACACGGCAGCCCGGCCACCAGTCACATCACACGGCAGCCCGGCCACCAGTCACACGGCAGGCCGGCCACCAGTCAATCACACGGCAGCCCGGCCACCAGTCACATCACACGGCAGCCCGGCCACCAGTCACATCACACGGCAGCCCGGCCACCAGTCACACGGCAGCCCGGCCACCAGTCACACGGCAGCCCGGCCACCAGTCACATCACACGGCAGCCCGGCCACCAGTCACATCACACGGCAGCCCGGCCACCAGTCACACGGCAGCCCGGCCACCAGTCACATCACACGGCAGCCCGGCCACCAGTCACACGGCAGCCCGGCCACCAGTCACATCACACGGCAGCCCGGTCACCAGTCACATCACACGGCAGCCCGGCCACCAGTCAACACACGGCAGCCCGGCCACCAGTCACACGGCAGCCCGGCCACCAGTCACATCACACGGCAGCCCGGCCACCAGTCACACGGCAGCCCGGCCACCAGTCACACGGCAGCCCGGCCACCAGTCACATCACACGGCAGCCCGGCCACCAGTCACATCACACGGCAGCCCGGCCACCAGTCACACGGCAGCCCGGCCACCAGTCACATCACACGGCAGCCCGGCCACCAGTCACACGGCAGCCCGGCCACCAGTCACACGGCAGCCCGGCCACCAGTCACATCACACGGCAGCCCGGCCACCAGTCACATCACACGGCAGCCCGGCCACCAGTCACACGGCAGCCCGGCCACCAGTCACATCACACGGCAGCCCGGCCACCAGTCACATCACACGGCAGCCCGGCCACCAGTCACATCACACGGCAGCCCGGCCACCAGTCACATCACACGGCAGCCCGGCCACCAGTCACATCACACGGCAGCCCGGCCACCAGTCACACGGCAGGCCGGCCACCAGTCACATCACACGGCAGCCCGGCCACCAGTCACATCACACGGCAGCCCGGCCACCAGTCACACGGCAGCCCGGCCACCAGTCACACGGCAGCCCGGCCACCAGTCACACGGCAGCCCGGCCACCAGTCACATCACACGGCAGCCCGGCCACCAGTCACATCACACGGCAGCCCGGCCACCAGTCACACGGCAGCCCGGCCACCAGTCACACGGCAGGCCGGCCACCAGTCACATCACACGGCAGCCCGGCCACCAGTCACACGGCAGCCCGGCCACCAGTCACACGGCAGCCCGGCCACCAGTCACAAACGGCAGCCCGGCCACCAGTCACATCACACGGCAGCCCGGCCACCAGTCACATCACACGGCAGCCCGGCCACTCAGCGGGCACTTGACATGGTCGCTTGTGGAACATTTTACTCAAAGTTAAGTGCTGAACAAGTTAGTGCAGCGGGGAGGATGGACGGTGGCAGCGGGCCGAGTCTCACCAGCTGGGCTTGCAGTCGGGTGTTGACAGCGGTGGCGTTGTCCATGCGTGTGGTCAGCTCTGCCAGCTGGCTGCGCTGCTGGGCGGCGCGCTGCAGCAGGAGGTGGCGGTCGGCCTGCTCGGCCTGGTGCTGCTGCTCCAGCAGCAGGCACCGCTGCTGGGCCGCCGCTGCCCGCTCCTCGGCCGCCTATCGCACGCCACCCAGTCACTAGTTCGCCTCAGTAAATACCGTCAGCACCTACTCTCCCCGAAACAGGCAAACAATCCCTTTGGGCCAGATTTCCGGCAATTTTCTTCCACCTTTGAGGATACCTGTAAGAAACTGTCATTTCTGGCCGAATGTGAAATTAGTCTTTTTCAAGCATGGTAGGCATCAAAACTCGATGAGGGAGCCAACCTAGCCATAGATAACACCAGCGAGAGCAGTGGCCTGAAACTGGTAATTTGGCGTAGAAAACCATATTCAGACTTGATCAATTCTGACATCCTAAACCTTGGATTTTGACATCCTAAACAAACATAAATAACCAAGACTACCAGTTTGCTTGTTTCAGAACTTATGGAATGAAATGGTAAGAGCAGAAAGTGGAGCCAACATAGCACTGGAGAAGGACCCTGCAACACTAGCGTTGTGAGCCTGTTACCCTCACAAGTTATACAGCATTCTTTAAATAGTCCTGTCAGGGTTGATTCCGAGTGAAAATAAAACACCACAGCATATCATGTTTGGAGGGAGAAGTACGAATACGGATGGATTCTAGCACAAACCTTTTATTATAAATGTTCAAAAGGATGATAGTACAAGAAAAATTATTAACCCTCGCCCCGGTGGGGGAGGCGTGTTTGAACAACCCCTCGGGTTTTTCCGGCGGCACGAAAAAACGACATTCGACATTCTGTATGTGCTGGGTGTCGTGGGTTCGAGCCCACCCATAGGTAGAATCTGGGCCCTGCTCTAGCCCAAGTTAATTCTTTCCCTTTCGCCTCTGAAGCCATATGACCTAAGCAGTTGATGCGTCGTTCAACTAAAAAAATACAATATTTAGTCTTTAACACGTGCCCCGCTGGGGTCCCTGGCATGACGCACTCCACTGGGGGGGCGTTTTTCGCCCCCTCCGTATCTCATTCCCCACGAAAGCTAAAGGAAAATTACTGACGGCGTTCGAAAGCTCTTGACAAGACGTAGATATTTTATACGAATAATTTTTATGTCAGGTCAATATTGAGGTCAGCAAAGTTCATAGAAAATTCCATAGACTTACAACAGAGCAGTGTACGGTTCTCTTTCTAGATCTGCCCTCAGGGGGGCTAGAGCAAGTCTTTATGCATCATTGGATTCCTCTCATCGCGGCGAATCCAATGATGTATAATATGACCTTGATAGGCCAAATAGTGAAAATGACCTGACCTCGAGCTAGGTCGGGGTCACAGAGTGACCTGGTATGGTCATGTTGCATTTCAATCGACTAAACGTGACATTTTAAGCACAATGCAAGAAAATGGGAGCTCTATCTCAATTCAGTGAGAAGTTATTGGCAAAACAATCAGTCTATGCTCCCGTGACCTGACATGACCTTTGAGAGGTCAGATGCTCAAAAACTCAACTTTATGGTCAAGGTCGTGGTAAGAATAGACGGTTTGAGGATTTTCAGCATAATCTATCCAGTATTTACTGAAAACAAGGCCATTCTATTTTTCACCATAGACGTAATGGGGCAACAAAAAAATTGACCCCACCTTAGGTCAAGAATATCGAAATTCCGAGATAGCAGATTTGTAGATCCTAATGACCTTATCATGTAGTGGAAGTTTCAAACTGATCGGTTTGTTAATGTACCCTGGGCGCTGCTTCGAACTCGTAATTGTAGGTTTTGAGGTCGGGTCACTTGACCCTGAATAGCTCCTTGACCTGAAATGACCTTAACTAATTGGTCAGATGTGTAAAATTGGTCAGGAATAAGGTACCCCAAGTTTCATTGTTCTGCGTCTCTTCGTTTTTGAGCTATCTGGAAAAAAAAACAGGACACCAGAACAGAGCTACTCAGTACTCAGTACTCGCTACTCAGTAGTAGCGCGCACTTCATGCCATAAATGCCCTATATTCCATAATATGGCTCGCTGCTGGGCTCCGGGTCTTCTAAACAGACATTTGTTGGAGACAACCTCTCCTGACAGCCACACGTAAACCAGCTTGTGCGATTCGTGATTATCCTCTCAATGAAAACAGGGCTGGCATGTCTTCCAGAGCCAAAGCACTAGCCGGGCCTGATGATCCGGGAACCCTCCCTGATAGGTCTTCCAATAAAAATACTCCGGTATTGTGTAGAGGCGCTGAAGTGTTGTAGCACTGATGTTAAAGGGAATGTGGCACCTTGGTCGAATCCTGGAATTTAGTGCAGTTAGCCGTACTTTTAGCCGAAAATAATGAAACCACTCATGATTTCTCTGAAAAATGTACAATAAGCTCAATATTTTTATTTTTAAAATACTCCTCTAGAAAAAGATATCATTATCAGCCTGTGGATGATGTCATGATCTGGCAACCATTACCATACTTGAAACGCTTCCAGGGCTTCGATTGGCTGATGCTCCTCGTGACGTCAGCATATGTCGTCACACCAGCAGCTCACAACGATGGCCGCCCGGCGAGGGGTTGATGAGGGGTTTGGTGTCAGGTAGGTTTTAGTTTTTTTCTACTGAAATATCGAGTTCCAAGACAGATGATATATGGAGTACCGGGTTTTCCGACTTCCTTTACAACTTGGCTATCTCAGTTAAAATCACGTTATGAAGGTGCCACATTCCCTTTAATGTGTCCCAAGCTCCGTGTCGGGAGCGGTATTATTGATGACTCAAGAGGTATTTCACCCACGTTGCTGACTTGGTGCATCGCGTCCACCGTTGTCCATCCCACCCTTACTTCTGGTCTGTCACTCATCTTGGTCATCTGCACAATTTGTGTCAGCACCGCGCTCCTTCACACGCATTCACACGTCCTGGTCTGAGCCTCTCTCACGCGTTTTTATCACCTACACTACTTATGTTAGCGTCACGCCCCTTCACCAGTCTGCCCACTCACATACAGACGCTCGGGTCCGCGTCCGTGCCCTCCTGGGCGTAACTGTTTAAGAGGCCTCGCGCTGAACGGGCGGTCACGGACGCGGCCCACCTCCACTAGCTAAATCGCACTTCACCTTGCCCACTCCTACAACATACCGCTTTTCTTCAGTTGTCAGTGACCGCACGCGTGTTCGGGTTCTGTCCCGGGGTGCTCTCTCTGCTGGCTGGGTGTGCGGCGCAGTCAAAAATTAAAAATTCGGTGGGTTTCGGACGTACGTTTTCTCCGCTGAGTCACGTTTGCGCTCGATTAGCCGAAGCTCCACCCGACCGGCGTCGTACACGTCCCGCCTCCCTTGCACGTGGGGCTCTCCCTCACTTACGTTCCGTTGTGTGCTGTCGCTTGTAATGTGTGTATAATAAACGTACGGTACCGAGTCAACGTGCAAACACAACTGTTATCTGTGACCAGAAAGTTATAATCTGGCTCACAAATAAGAATCACAAAGCTGGAGGTAAGAAGGCAGTGACACAGCACCTGGCCTAAACAGCAAAACCATCCACCTTTCAGTTGGGTAGGCTAAAGTTTCCGACAGTGGCTATGAAGAGCTCGGCTCGGTACCAAGCCTGTGCCAATTTGTCATTCCTGAAAGCTGGCTGGCATTCGAGCGCCTGAATCTGAAACATTCTGGCATGAAATGGCTCCGTTGAGAAGCTGGTGACTGGTGTAGCTTCCCCGGTTTCAAGGTATTCCAGAACTTACTGTCGTGAACGGTCCCAAAAAACGTGGTGTGAAGATGATTTCGTGAGCCATCCAAAGGGTAAAAATGTGCAACAGCATCTTTTTCTAGCCTTATAGGAGCTCTTAAATAGTTTGCAGGAGAATAGAGAGAAGCACCTACCTCAATGACGTTCCCCAACAAAAGTTACCAGACAAAAGGTTTTCCTCCGGAAGGAGTTCCTGTTCTGTGGGGATTTAGAGTACTAGGCCGGTGAACCATGTAATTCCAGGTCTCATGTGGAATGGCACATGTCTATCTGAAAATAGATCTGACAAGTATATGGATGCATTTTAAAGTCAATCTATCGTTCAAATACGCACGTACATGCCGCGCTGTCTTTACTGGTTGGTTATGCACCTCTTGCATCCCAATGTAACAACGGAAGACTGCAACGCCCGGTGGCCAATCTGGCGCCTGAAACATGAAATCTTTAAAGGGAATGCGGCACCTTTATAACGTGATTTTAGCTGAGATAGCCAAGTTGTAAAGCAAGTCAGAAAACCCGGTACTCTATATATCATTTGTCTTGGAACTCGATATTTCCGTAGAAAAAGCTAAAACCTACCCGAAATGTACCCCTCATGTACCTCTCACCAGGCGGCCATTGTTGTGAGCTGCTGGTGTGACGACATATGCTGACGTCACGATGAGCACCAGCCAATCGAAGCCCTTGAAGCGTTTCGGCTATGGTAGTGGTTGCCAGATCATGATATCATTCACAGGCAGAAATTTATTTCTTTTCCTAGAGGAGTATTTAAAAAAATCAAAATATTGAGCTTATTGTACATTGTTCAGGAAATCATGAGTGGTTTCATTATTTTCGGCTAAAAGTACACCTAATTACACTAAATTCCAGGATTCGACCAAGGTGCCACATTCCCTTTCACCGTTTGGAGGCGATCTTTGCCGTTGTCGTAGATGCTTGGAATGCGGCGCATTGAGATAGAAATTGAAAATATAACGGGGAAAAGTGGGTTCTAGTTTGAAAAGTAAAAAAGGGTTTTTTTTAGAACGACCCTTATACAAGATACGTAAAGGAAAAAATAAATATTTGCCGATACGGCAAACCAAGAATGACAGAAAATTGAGAAACCGGGAATTCATTTCGGTTTTCGTTTTTCATGTTTGCGTGACAGCAGCTATAAGAAAACAGTTTCAGATTTTACTTAAGTCTTACAATAGACGAAAAGTATACCTAAGTACGCCAATGCGGATGAATAAGCTTAGTACCCTATCTGCTTTCTTTTCACATCTTGAAGCGTTTGCCTTCGCTGCATAGAAAATTTGAAAATTGTTTCATACTAACCCATGTCATGTTACACGTCTTTATTATTCCATGAACACGTCAAATTTGCACTTCAAAAAAAAAATTAAGTGATGTAAGTGTCACAGGCGATTTTAGCTGTAGCGTCTACGAACCGGCCGATTTACCTTGTTGTCAATCAGGCTAGATGAATTGAATGCCCATAAACAATGTTCACAGTTTAACACGCCCTCCCAATAGCTCAAAAGAAGGCAGAAAACTACAGTACCCCCTGAAAATTTCAATTTTTGTTACTTTCGTTAAGGAGTATTAGGGTAGTGATCGATCTAAACTAAATTACGAGTTTGAAGCTACCCTGAGGGCAGATCTAGAGAGGTTGAAACGTACACAATATGCTCTGGTCATTGGGTTAAAAGCTCTATCCGGAGCATTTTTATTGTTGACCTATGCTGACAACCTCAATTTCTTACTAGACCTGACTATAAACATTATTCTTGATCAATTTTCTTCGTCTTAACAAGAGCTTTCGAACGCCGCCCGTAATTTTTGCATTTAGCTTTCGTGGGGAACGAGATACGGAGGGGCAAAAACGCCCCCAGCGGGGCGCGTCATGCAAGGGACCCCAGCGGGGCGCGTGTTTTAAAAGGGAATGTGGCACCTTGGTCGAATTACCCTGAAGAATCTAATGATGCATAAAGATTTCTCTAGCCCCTAAGGGAGATTAGAAAGGAAACCACTGCTCTGTTGTAAGCCTATGGAGCCTTCTGTGACCTATGCTGACCTCAATATTGACCTGACATAAAAATTCTGCGTATAAAATCTCTTCGTCTTGTCAAGAGCTTTCCAACGCCGCCCGTAGTTTTCCTTTGGCTTTCGTGGGGAACGAGATACGGAGGGGGGCGAAAACGCCCTCCAGCGGGGCGCGTCATGCAAGGGACCCTGCGGGGCGCATGCTAAAGCCCTGATCATAGCTCCATTTTTCCTATCCATCAATGGATAGGCTTGATCTTTCGTGTCCTGTCCCTCCACCCTCCCCTCCCCAGCTGCGCCAAACTGACGCGTCGGGCGCTTCTCGGGTGACGCGGCGCTCGATGCGGCTCCGGGGCTCGTTTGGCGGGAGGACCGTGAAGAACGCGAGCTTTTACAATATGTTGCTATCGGATACCCAATGTTTTTTACTGTTCCCGGGTAAAAATACTTGCAGACTTCATATGAATTAACTTCAAGAAAATTGAACACCCCGCTCTTTAAAATTTTTGAATTTCTTTTTTGTTTGCAATTTTTTAAGTTTAAAAATCTTCCAGAACTATTTTTGACCATCATTTTTATCTACCAAGAGTCCTCCTAGAACTCTTGACAGATTTCAGATATCTTTGGAACTTTTTGAGATTCAAGGTTTTGAATGTTTCGAAACATGCCACGACGTCAAAATTTGACGTCACTGTTGCTACGAAACTAAGAATGTGAGGTCTGTTTCGACTACGGATTCGAATGCAAGACTATAAAGAACCCCTATACACCTCATTTCATAGCGATCTGAGGGGATGGCGTGTACACCACTGGTTGAGGTGGCATGGAATAACCCATATATAAGTCAATTACATTTTGTAGGGCCTGTTGAGTAGCACTCTAGCAGCACTTTAGCAGACAGCAAAAAAAACTTGCTATAGCGGGTTTGCCGGTAGTGATTTCAAAATATTGAGCAGCGGCATCGCCCTCTGACCATTCAGCTCGGCAGCCAGCCGGTGTAGCGTCGGAATTCTGCTACCTTGATCTCCTGCTGGAGCTCCTGCTGGTGCTCGTCCGTCTCGCCATCGGCGGGGCTGTGGTCGGTGCGGTTGCGTTTGCGTGTGAACTCAGCCCGCAGGCCACTCGCTACCACGTTCAGCTGCTCTTCAGCGCGCAGCTCGGCGAACCGCTCCACCTCTTGAATCTGCTTCCTGAGGGCACCACCAGCGTGTCAGCTGCAGACGGGGGCCGTGGCCAGGCCCGGCTCCCGCCGTGACCAGGCCGGCCCGCCGTGACCAGGCCCGGCTCCCGCCGTGGCCAGGCTCGGCTCCCGACGTGGCCAGGCTCGGCTCCCGCCGTGGCCAGGCCCGGCTCCCGCCGTGACCAGGCCCGGCTCCCGCCGTGTTTTCCTTCATACATACCCGACATCTTCATCCAACTATCATGAAGTTATAGCCCTTTTCCAGCTGTCAGCACAGTTTTGTCAGCACCAATCAGCGGGCCGCGTTGCGCCTACGTCACAGGACTGTAGCCTCTCCCCGGGAACTAGTTCTAGAGGTTTTACGGGCTGATGGCCTGCTGTTTGCGCTGATGAAAAATAGTAAGTGCACGAGGTGGTAGTCTAATATTTTTAATGATGTAAACGTTTGAGTTCCCTTTGCTTAGCACAAACAAGAGGCGATTATGGCGCTGAGGTTACTTTTCTGGAGGAGAGGTTAGAGGTCCTGCTGACAAAACTGTGCTGACAGCTGGACCGGGCAAACAAGTAAAGGATCGTCCGGGTGCAGGCCAGACAATCTTGGTATCTATTCAGATGGGACCGCTCCCAACAGGCACACTAACCCAATTACAGGGGGCATTTGCATTGGTGTATGAGGAACCTTTCCACGGGGCCATATGGGACACGGCAGGAGGCTTGCCGCCATGGGAATAGAGTGCATAATAATCGATTCAATCGCAGTCTGGATGTAGGCAATGGAAGCGGGCCACCCTGCCCCAGCATGACTGCCTTGGCTTCTACAATCATCACTTACTGGTGGTCCTCTTCGATCTCAACCATGTGTTTTCCAAACTCCTCACACAGCTCTTGGCGTAGGTTGGCCTCCAGGGCGGCCTTCTCACGCCGCTCCTCTATCAGCTGGGCCCGCAGCGACTCCACCAGCTCCAGCAGGTTCTAGCGAGCGCAGCATACGGTCAAATCTACATCAATGTACACATAAACCTGCACCCAAAGCAAATGCACTCACAGCATGGTCTCGACTAATTCACTCATTACACAAGTCTCTTTGTACACAGAATGCCTTAATCACTTCAAAATTTAACCTTCATGACTAAGAAGTAAGCTTCTCGCCCAGAGGCGACATAAGTTGCAGCCGTGAGCCAGCACCTGGTACTGGTCCTCCTCGGCTGACTGCGTGTCCAGCAGCGGCTGCGGCCGCGCCGACGCCTCCTCTGCCGAGCGGCGCGCCATCAAAGAAAACCGCGACGGCGCGCGCCGCTTCTCTGGCTGCCGCACCGACACCTGGCACCGCGCAAACCAACGGCAGCGCCGTCAATTACACCTTACACCAACGGCAGCGCCGTCAATTACACCTCTCACACCAACGGCAGCGCCGTCAATTACACCTCTCACACCAATGGCAGCGCCGTCAATTACACCTCTTACACCAACGGCAGCGCCGTCAATTACACCTCTCACACCAATGGCAGCGCCGTCAATTACACCTCTCACACCAACGGCAGCGCCGTCAATTACACCTCTCACCAACGGCAACGCCGTCAATTACACCTCTCACACCAACGGCAGCGCCGTCAATTACGCCTCTCACACCAACGGCAACGCCGTCAATTACACCTCTCACACCAACGGCAGCGCCGTCAATTACACCTCTCACACCAACGGCAGCGCCGTCAATTACACCTCTCACACCAACGGCAGCGCCGTCAATTACACCTCTCACACCAACGGCAGCGCCGTCAATTACACCTCTCACACCAACGGCAGCGCCGTCAATTACACCTCTCACACCAACGGCAGCGCCGTCAATTACACCTCTCACACCAACGGCAGCGCCGTCAATTACACCTCTCACACCAACGGCAGCGCCGTCAATTACACCTCTCACACCAACGGCAGCGCCGTCAATTACACCTCTGACACCAACGGCAGCGCCGTCACTTACACCTCTCACACCAACGGCAGCGCCGTCAATTACACCTCTCACACCAACGGCAGCGCCGTCAATTACACGTCTCACACCAACGGCAGCGCCGTCAATTACACCTTCACACCAACGGCAGCGCCGTCAATTACACCTCTCACACCAACGGCAGCGCCGTCAATTACACCCCTCACACGAGCGTCAGTGGGGTCAATTACACCCCTTAACAAGCGCATTGACGGGGGCGGGTACTCGCCCCCTCGGGTTTTTCGGAGGAAGCGGAAAAACGGTGGCGCGTAGCGGCGCCGTACTTGGCATACCTTTTCCCTCATCATTTTTACAACTTCTGGGAAAATTTTGAAGTTAGGTCATCTCAGGTCAGGTGACCAGTATGGGTCAAGTGACCTGACCTAAAAAAAAGTTTGAGATATCATAAGTCGGAGCAGGGTGAACTTATCCGATTGAAACTCATCACATAATGGGCCCACCGAGTTCTCTAAAATATGTTCCGGTATTTTTGATATCGATGACTTAAGGTCAGGTACGAGGCATGACCTCTCCATTGGAAATACATGGGAAAAATGGTTTTTACAGAATAAATCAGTAACGGACGGTGATAGATCGTTTATTTTAGCTGCATTAGACTCACCTTGTCTTCGCGGTTGTAATGATATGCAATTTATATAAGTTGACCTTGACCTGACCTGACCTCAGGTCAGGTCAAATCCTTGATTTCACCTGGCAAGGTCAAATTATATATCATTCGATTCGGCATGCAGCGAGGCTTCATACAGTTCAAGTCGTTTTGCTCTATCTTTACTTGTTCAGATGTAATGGCCGAAAACCTTAATTTACATGTTATCCCTATGACGGCATGTTTTGACCTCTCGTGACCTTAAATGTGACCTGACAGAAATATGGTACAAATATTTTCGATGGAGAAGTGCATGGGCTACCCAACGCCGTTTACCGTTTTTCGCTACCTACCGTGGTTCTCGAGATCTTAGGGGCGGGTACCCGCCCCTCCTCGTCAAAGCGAAGGTGGCTGAGACCCCCGTCAATGCGCGTGTTAAACCAACGGCAGCACCGTCAATTACACCTCTCACAACAGCGTCAGTGGGGTCAATTACACCCTCACCCCAGGGTCAGTGGGGTCAACTACACATCTCACACCAGCGTCAGTAGGGTCAATTACACCTCTCACACCAGCGTCAATAGGGTCAATTACACCCTCACCCCAGGGTCAGTGGGGTCAATTACACCTCTCACACCAGCGTCAATATGGTCAATTACACCTCTCACACCAGCGTCAGTAGGGTCAATTACACCCTCACCCCAGGGTCAGTGGGGTCAATTACACCTTGCACACCAGCGTCAGTAGGGTCAATTACACCTCTCACACCAGCGTCAATAGGGTCAATTACACCTCTCACACTAGCGTCAATAGGGTCGATTACACCTCTCACCCCAGCGTCAGTGGGGTCAATTACACCTCTCACAACAGCGTCAGTGGGGTCAATTACACCCTCACCCCAGGGTCAGTGGGGTCAACTACACATCTCACACCAGCGTCAGTAGGGTCAATTACACCTCTCACACCAGCGTCAGTAGGGTCAATTACACCCTCACCCCAGGGTCAGTGGGGTCAATTACACCTCTCACACCAGCGTCAATAGGGTCAATTACACCTCTCACACCAGCGTCAATAGGGTCAATTACACCTCTCACACCAGCGTCAGTAGGGTCAATTACACCTCTCACCCCAGCGTCAATAGGTCAATTACACCTCTCACACCAGCGTCAATAGGGTCGATTACACCTCTCACACCAGCGTCAATAGGGTCGATTACACCTCTCACAACAGCGTCAGTGGGGTCAATTACACCCTCACCCCAGGCTCAGTGGGGTCAATTACACCCCTCACACGTCAGGGATCCATTAAACCCCGACACCAGCATCAGTGGGATCCATTAAACCCCGACACCAGCGTCAGTGGGATCCATTAAACCCCTGACACCAGCGTCAGAAGTGTACACACAGACTTTGCTACAGGTGCTGGCGGGACTCTCGCACTAGCGAAAGCGGAATACATGAGGTCTCTGAATTTAATCAACAGTTTAACATTCGATTTTTGGACAAAATATGCTCTCAATTGGTTGGAAATTGTCCAAATTTTACGATGGTGAAGATAATTTTTGTCTCCTTTTCCTAAAAGTGGGTGAAAATTGTATCTAAAGTCGGGGAAGGTTGGACATCCAGTGTTACCTGTTTCAATGCCAGAAAATGATGACAAGATTCAAACGCAAGTGGGACGTCCGATATGGTTGACTGTGTACCAAATTCTGTATTTTTAGAAAGCTTGACCCCTTTTATGTCCAAAATAATCGTCGGATTAGTAAACAATGTCATAGGAACACATTATAAAAGAATGTATTAGACCTTGTTTATAATCACTTTCAATTTCGGGCCTCCACGAAATTTGTAAGGTTTTAACTACTAGTGACGTCGATTGGCGCAGGAAAATGTATAAATTAGGACACGGCAGACAATTCTAGGTAAGAACCCAAACAAATTTCTTGCGACTTTTTGCGATTCTTGGAGAAACGTTTGTATTTTTACCGCAATGCGCCTGGCCGGCACGGCGCCCATGCAGGTACAATGACAGAGAGGCCACTGAGGTTGTGGAGTTATGGACTTTTTAGCGATACTTACGGATGTAGGTAGGTGGTTTCACCGTACGGATCAGGGGAGTGGGCACTTTGATGAACTCGCCAAAGTTCGATGCCACCCTAAATGTGACTTCATCCCTTCCCCCAAGATGCGACTAGGAGGAGGGGGTATCGACACCACGAAAGAATTGCGCGCCCGATAATTTTGGTTTCCATCTGATGGTTTTACGCGCAGAAAATTGGCAACCTCGTGGTCCGGATGCCACCCCCGACAAGGTTCTCCCGATCGAGTCTCTTGAATACGCTTACGTGCGGCACCACGCCAGAACTTGTGATACTCTCGGCTTTTACCGGAGATGGCGTAAGTAGTTCTTAAAGCAAAAATAAATAATATAATGATAAAATGTTAACACGTGCAGTGGAGGGGATCTTAAAGCGCCCCTCACATATTTCTCCAAGCTGTCCTGAGAACCGCTCTCTACCGAAAATTTTTACTCGGCTGTATTTGAGAGTTAATGGGCGCGTCCATTGGTGAAGGAATTTTGAAAATCGGTTGGTAATTTTTCGACTTATAGGCTTTCAAAGTCAGACCTACATTTGGAGACCGTCGCAATCGCGCAGTCGCACCAGTTCAACTGCACTGCAGACCAAGTGATGACACCACAACGTCATATGATCAGGTTATACGTCAAGGTCAACCCACATGAAAGTCAAGGTAAAATATCACAGGTCAAGGTCATTGACAACAGTATTCCGGTCAGATGACATTATTCAGTATGAAGGTTATGCTAAGGGTTCATAGTTAAGGCAAGGTCAGAGGTCTTTTAATAGGCAATAGTCAAGGTCAAGGTCACAGTTCAAGGTCAGAGGTTTTTTCAAGGTAAAAAAATTTAATCCCACCAAAAGGCTGCTATAGTGCCTGTTAAATTGTACATTATTGTGGATATGGCATGGCATATTGTTACGTCATACGTCATTGACCTTGAATGACCTTGACCTCAGAATTCCAGAAAAATTGTGTGGTTCCTTTCCTATATGACTTTAATCCGCTTTTCGTGTATTGCCAGCTATTTTCCACATAATCACGGCATTTCCCAATAGGTTCCCTAGCAGGCACCATATTTGATCTTGTCGACCTCGTTTGAGCTTAAAGATATTCAAAGGCCAATAAAACCTGCTCATAATGTTTTGTCACTATTGCCGCCACGCACACCCCAACGGTGTGTTGCTAACCCTCTTGTTTTCCGAGACCTCAGAGGGCACTTTAGGATCCCCTCAACTGTGCGTTGACACCAGACCCCTCTCCACTGCGCGTATTAATTGGAACGTATATTTCAGTGTTAGGCTATGAAATGAGAAAAGATAGTCAAGTACATATTGTAACAATTATTGTTGCAATTATTGAGAACCGTTTTATTTATTAGGGCTTATTTGGAAATTGTTTTTGTGGGCACTTTAGGACCCCTCCTCTGTGCGTGTTAAGTCCAAATTTGAATACAGTGTGAAATGTTGTCATTTTATCACTTGTCAACTGATTCCCAGCCAAATTAATAGAATCCACACGTGGATTCTGTCGTTAGGAACACATTCAGGCTAAAAGTGGAAAAGTTCCCGCCGTGCACTGGTGTAGGGGGCGAAGGAACAGGTCTCTGTCAGGGCTAGAGAGACTCTGCTGGATATGGATGGGCATTCTTTGAAGGCGCTGGAAAGGCAAACCCTGGCTGTCGAGCGATGACACGGAACAAAAACTGTCTCCAAGTCTCCGGCTGCAATGTAGAAAACAGATTGGAGTCTATCAATATACAAATGCAGCATTGTATGTTCCTTTCAACACATCTCCTCACAGAATCCAAATCAGAACTCCTTTAAACCAGTACTGAGCCGCAAAAAGGGATGGAAGTGAGGTAGGGCGAGATGCAGACGCACTATCCCAGCCGAGTCGACCAGCCGCCGCAGACGCGTCCCACAGCGCTGCTCACCTGCTTGGCCAGCGCTGAGAACTTGAGGACCTGGATGGTCTCGTCGAACACCACAGGACTGGGGCTAACGTTGACGATCATGGTAACGCGGGAGGCGGCGGAGCCGCTCAGGAAGGACTGGAACAGCCGCGTCAGCTTGCTGTCCCGGTAGGGCACCAGAGCGCCGCCGGCGCAGCCTCGGCCCTGGATCTGCCTGCACACACAGCACCGGTCCTCAGAGCACAGCCCCGGCCCTGGCTCTGCCTGCACACACAGCACCGGTCCTCAGAGCGCAGCCTCGGCCCTGGATCTGCCTGCACACACAGCACCGGTCCTCAGAGCGCAGCCCCGGCCCTGACTCTGCCTGCACACACAGCACCGGTCCTCAGAGCGCAGTCCCGGCCCTGCCTGCCTGCCTGCCTGCCTGCCTGCCTGCCTGCCTACACACACACACGCACACGTGCACACGCGCGCGCGCACACGCGCGCACACACACACACACACACACACACACACACACACACACACACACACACACACACACACACACACACACACACACACACACACACACACACACACACACACACACACACACACACACACACACACACACACACACACACACACACACACACACACACACACACACACACACACACACACACACACACACACACACACACACACACACACACACACACACACACACACACACACACACACACACACACACACACACACACACACACACACACACACACACACACACACACACACACACACACACACACACACACACACACACACACACACACACACACACACACACACACACACACACACACACACACACACACACACACACACACACACACACACACACACACACACACACACACACACACACACACACACACACACACACACACACACACACACACACACACACACACACACACACACACACACACACACACACACACACACACACACACACACACACACACACACACACACACACACACACACACACACACACACACACACACACACACACACACACACACACACACACACACACACACACACACACACACACACACACACACACACACACACACACACACACACACACACACACACACACACACACACACACACACACACACACACACACACACACACACACACACACACACACACACACACACACACACACACACACACACACACACACACACACACACACACACACACACACACACACACACACACACACACACACACACACACACACACACACACACACACACACACACACACACACACACACACACACACACACACACACACACACACACACACACACACACACACACACACACACACACACACACACACACACACACACACACACACACACACACACACACACACACACACAGTACCGGTCCTCAGAGCGCAGCCCCGGCCCTGGCTCTGCCTGCACATCCACAGCACCTATCCCCTCACCCCTGTGCACGGCTGCCATCAACACTTCAAACCTCCACATTCAACGTGTATAAAATGTTAAGCGGCAGCCCTTCAGTAGCCAAAAGGTGGTGACGGGATGCGGTGGGTCCAGTGGCGCCATGCCGTTAAATCGCTGGTCGCGCCGCATCTCTATAGTGGGACCGGTATGCACTGGCTCCCACCCACTCTGGGCTGCTGCCCTTCTGCCCCGTTTCATAAAAGTTGTAGAAATGCGACGTGTTTTACACCACATACACCTGCAAAGTTAGTTAAGTTAAGTTAAGCCGCACTCAGAATCACATTTCATGAAGAGCGGTAACATTCACGCAAAAGTGACGCAGACATTAAATACAGCGTGAATTACGCTCAATTCCAGAATGGAATTACTACGTTCCAAATACAACTTATAGGTGCTTGTTAACATAAAAAGGCCATATATATTCTTTAATTAATTAGTTGAAAAAATTGTACTTATTTGCTCTCATTCGATTGTTAACACGCGCCCCGCTGGGGTCCCTTGCATGACGCGCCCCGCTGGGGGGGCGTTTTTCGCCCCCTCCGTATCTCGTTCCAAACGAAAGCTAAAGGAAAATTACGGGCGGCGTTCGAAAGCTCTTGACAAGACGAAGAGAATTTATAATGATAATTTTTATGTCAGGTCAATATCGAGGTCAGCATAGGTCAAAGAATGCTCCATAGGCTTACAACAGAGCAGTGTACGTTTCCTCTCTAGATCTGCCCTCAGGAGAGCTAGAGCAAATCTTCATGCATCATTGGATTCCCCTCATCGCAGCGAATCGAATGATGTATAACATGACCTTTCTAGGTCAAATAATCAAAATGACCTGACCTCGACCTAGGTCGGGGTCATAGAGTAACCTGGTATGGTCATGTTGCATATCAATCGACTTTCCGTGACAATATAAACACAATGCAAGCAAAATGGGAGCTTTATCTCAATTCAGTGAGAAGTTATCGGCAAAACAATCACCCTCTGCTCCCGTGAAGTGATATGACCTTTGAGAGGTCAGATGCTCAAAAATTCAATTTTATGGTCAAGATCGTGGTAAGAATAGACAGTGTGAGGATTTTCAGCCTTATCTATATAGTATTTCCTGAAAATGAGTCCATTCTATTTTTCCCCATAGACTTATAATGGGGTGACCAAAAATTGACCCCACCTGAGGTCACCAATATCAAAATTCCGAGATAGCAGATTTGTAGATCCTAATGATCCTAATGACCTTACCATATTGTAGAAGTTTCAAACTGATCAGTTTGCTACTGTTCCCTGGGCGCTGCTTTAAACTAGTAATTTTAGGTTTTGAGGTCGGGTTACTTGACCCTGAATATCTCCTTGACCTAACATGACCTTACCTCAAAATTTGGTTAGATGTGTAAAATTGATGAGGGATAAGGTACCGTAAGTTTCTGTTGTTCTGCGTCTCTTCGTTTTTGAGCTATCTGGGAAAAACCAGGAGGAGGCGAATTTCGCCCAGCGGGGCGCGTGTTAAGTTTCTCATGAACTTTTGAAAATACGGCGGAAGAAGACGCGCTGATAGTAGGCGCAATAAATATACGACACATTTTTGGCAGTACCCTGTTTTTGCAGTTTGCTTGCTATGACCGGTTAGGCTGTTACTATCAAGGCCCTAAAAAATACTGTGTTATTGTTGTGCAAGTGTACACTAGTGGAACTCAAGTTGAGGGATGTCTTCTAACCGTGAGTGAACTGGGAAAGGTTTGTGAACCTTGTAATTTCGTGAAACTGGGAAAGGAATAGTGAGTCAACATCTTTGAAGAATACCTAGATGCCAGTATGTAGGTATATCATTGTCGCCAGCGGCCTCGGTAGAGATTATGGGATTTTGATGGTTACAGGTACAGTCCCCTGCAATTGAAATTGCCATGACTAGGCTCGACCGGTTTAGGGTGGATATCTCGCAACCTATGGTGTCTATAGCTTTACAAACGGGTTCTTCATGTGTATTTTTGCAAGAGCTTTCCAGTGGTCACCATGATTTCCTAATCCTAATCTGACATCTGCGTGAGAAACTATTACACAATTACTGATGTTGCTTCATTCTGACGGGGTAGTCTTCTTCTTTCTTCTTCGGCTGACTTGTCGCCGCCTCTGATAATCCCCGACCCTTCGCTCGACTGGCACGCATATGATGATAATTGGGGTTTTAGGGCACGTCAGCTGCTGAGGCTATATGTGCCCATCGCTATCTAATTAAACCATTTCCAGTGCGTTGCTGGGTGTGTTAGGACTAAGGGTGTGTAATAATGATAATGATAACTAAAGGAGTGTAATGAAGTTGTAGAGCATGTCTAAATGTAAGGCTGGATTAACGTGAGTTGTAAATGATCTGGAACTTGATGTCTTTTTAAAACTGTAGGACGCTACAGATGTCCACAGCTGCACGGTCACCGAGTAAGTCATTCAGCGGTGTTGGTGGGAAGAACCTGGTGCAGATTCTACGAATCTGTTCGCAGCCAGCAGCAGCATCGAGCACATGTTCCATGGTCAGCCGGTTTCCACAGTGAGAGCAGACATTTGGGTCGGAGCCACACAAATAATGAGCATGCGTTGCAAATGTGTGACCTATTCGCAGCCTGGTTAATGATACTTCCTCTTGTCTGTTCCCCCGATTACTGGACTCCCCACTTCCCTATTCTACACCGCAGACGTTTAAGTGTGCAGCTTGGTTCTGCATCCCACCTGGCCTGCCATTCTACTCTCAGGAGCTCGTTAATTCAGCTTTCAGGTCACTGGCAGGAACTTTAAACCGATGCATCGGAGGCTGCGAGCATGTAACAAAAATTAATAATGACACCTAATTATGCTAATTTTTATACCATATTTTACTGTTATAGTTCTAACTTACTACTCTACTTCAATATTCATAGCATGTAGTTATAAATGCATGGTGTGGCGAGCCACCCCTGCTGCCACGGCCCAGAGCTGGCCCGAGACGTCGGCCGCGCCCGTTTTGATGACTTTGCATCCGGTGTCCAGTGCTCTGGCACAGCGAGCGACGGCCCAGGCAGGTGATGTCATGCGTATGACTTCTGTAACCCGGTGCTTCTACAGTTGCCTGATAAAAGCTTTCATCAGTTTCTGACGTTGCTGTGACGTCTATCTTTTTCACAAATCCAGTCATTTCATTGGCGTGTGTGGTGGGCGTCCACTGCCCTGTTGTTTCGGTGAGATGGACATATGTAACTGGCTACCCGCTGTTGTCTCGGGGGAGTGCGCTTAGAACCGTCTTCACCAGCGGACCTCTGCAGTCAGGCGCCGGCGACGGTCGGCATCGCGTCAGACAGCATCAGACCACGCCAGGTCACGCTGGATTAGGCTAGGTCACCGTTAATCACGCTTGTAGAAGATAGTTTGACAGAGAGTGAGTGATCTGTAGCGACGCGTATTCTTATTCAACACCTCTACGTATATTAATTGGCGCTGCCATTCCGAGTGAAGACCGACTGCTTTAATACCTGTTGGACTTATATTCATCGCTGCTCTAACCTGCCTTTACACAACGCGAGGCAATACAGAAGAAAGAGGAACCAACATCTTTTTCATCATATAATGGCACGACGAGGTCTTACCACTAAAACTTAATCACAGCCGAGTGAAACATTTTCACGACAGAGCACGCTACTTTAGCAGCTTGGTCTGCCCTCTCGTTTCCTGGCACCCCGACATGGCTTGGAACCTAGAGGAATCTGATTGTCATATCGCGCGTAAAAGCAACTGTCAGTAGCCTTCTAATAGCTGGGACAAGCCAGGATGATGGTAGGTGGTGTGACTGAAGTGCTGTCAACGAGCTGGCAGAGTCTGTCACTATGAGAGCTCGGGTCTGAGGGTTGTGGTGCAAGTGTCGTAAAACTCTGAAGATTGCGTAAAGTTCTGTAGTAAAAACTGAAACTGTTCGTGGGAGGCCAAAACTCTGGCACGATCCCATGCCTGTGAAGGCACATCCGGCTCCGTCCGGCCCTTTAGAGCCGTCAGTGTAGTAGACAGCGTATCCCGCGTATGTTTCGATTACTTCCAGTGCTAGTTGTTGCAGCTCTACTGGTGGTGTTGTGGTTTTATTGAATCGCAGCAGGTTTGTGTTGCACTCAACAGGAGCGAGTCGCCAGGGTTCGTGACGCTCAGGACGCCTCTTTGCTATCGCGCTGAAGTCTATGTTCGATTGTTCCGTCCATTCTGAGATCCAGGTGCATAGCGCTTTAGAGGAGCTGGCCCGACCCTCCAAAAAAGACTCGGTTAGTGAAGGCTCAAATAGCCATTTGAATGTTGGGTGGTCTGGGTATTGTCTGATTTTGGCGGCATATGTAAGGCTGAGGCGCTTCCTTCTTAGGTCCAGAGGGGTCTCGTCTGCATCTACCAGTAGGCTGGCCCTACGGGAGGTGCAAAATGCACCTGTGGCGACACGCACACACGTATGGTGGACAGCATCAAGGGGTTGTTTCACGCTGCTCAGGGCACTGTCATAGACGGGTGATCCGTAGTCTAAAACCGATCGAATGAGGGCGCGATATAGCCTGAGAAGGGTGGCTCTGTCAGCTCCACGCATACCTGGGTCACGTGATTACTACGTGTTTACAACGACGGGTGCAAGGTCACACGTAGTAAGTAGTGTGTGGCGCACAGGGGGCACAGTGTTTTGAACCGAGGTGATCAGTACTGTCTCGCAGGTGTCTAGCCCCAGGCGGTCCGTTGAGTGTCCGAGGCGCCTGGGCACGAGAGTCCAAGACTGGGTATGTCTGAGTTATGGCTTCAAACAATGTTTACAGTCTCATAAGGTTCACAGGATCACTGCTGAAATACTTATTCGGGTGGATTAGAGTTCATGGAGTTTAAAACGGCACCCCGTGGCCGGATTTTTGTTATTTAACACCCGCCCCGGTGGGTCTCCGAGCCATCTTCCCTGTTGGGGAAAGGGTTTAACACGCGCATTGACGGGGGTCTGAGCCACCTTCGCATTGACGGGGGCGGGTACCCGCTCCCCCTAAGATCTAGAGAACCACGGTAGGTAGCGAAAAACGGTAAACGGCGTTAGGTAGCCCATCCACTTCTCCATCGAAAATATTTGAACAATTTTTTGTTAGGTCACATTTGAGGTCACGAGAGGTCAAAACGTGCCCTCATAGGGATAACATGTAAATTAAGTTTTTCGGCCATTACATCTGAACAAGTAAAGATAGAGCAAAAAACTTAAACTATATGAATCCTCGCAGCAAGCCGAATCGAATGATCTATAATTTGACCTTGCTACGTTAAATCAAGGATTTGACCTGACCTGAGGCCAGGTCAGGGTCAAATTATATAAAATGCATATCACTAGAACCGCAAAGCCAAGGCGAGTCTAATGCAGCTAAAATAAACGCTCTATCGCCTTCCGTTACTGAGTTATTCAGTAAAAACCATTTTCCCATGTATTTCCAATGGAGAGGTCAGAGAGGTCCATGTATTTCCAATGGAGAGAGGTCCAATGGAGAGAACGCGGTAGGCCCATTATGTGATATGAGTTTCAACCGGATAAGTTCACCCTGCTCCGATTTATGCTATCTTAAACTTTTTTGAGGTCAGGTCACTTGACCTGTACTGGTGACCTGACCTGAGATGACCTAACCTTAAAATTTTCAAAAAAAGTTGTAAAAATGATGAGGGAAAGGTATGCCAAGTATGGCGGCGCTACGCGCCGCTGTTTTTCTGCTATCTTCGAAAAACCCGAGGGGGCGGGTACCCGCCCCCGTCAATGCGCGTGTTTCACACCTCCCCTGGAACCCGGCTCCTATGCAGGACAGAGGAAAAACGCGAACACTGGTGGATAGCTCATACGAATTTATCTCGAAACTACATTAGTCACTTTTTGTCTCATGTCAATATTGAGGTCATGACAGGTAAAAAATTTGATAGGGTGTAGAAGAGTTTCTGGGCCCTATCGTCTGACTGAATTCAGTTAGTATAAACTGTAAGGCGCCATTCGCCTCCTGTTTTTACGGAAAATCGAACCATGTATAATATGACTATACTACATGAAAACATAAAACTAACGTGACCTAAGGTTAGGTCAAGGTCTTCATCTGATCTAGCATAATCAATATGCATATCAACCAACTTGCAATAACAATCCAAACGTAGTGATATCAAAATAAAAAATTTTCATCATTTCCTGCGAAATTATTGACCTAAGTCTACCTGTTTAACCCTCGCCCGGTGGAAGGTGTTTAAACACCCCCTCGGGTGTTTTCCGGCGGCACGAAAAAACGGCGGCGCGAAGCGCCGCCGTACTTGGCTCCCTTTATCTTTGATTGATTCCGCAATTTTTTTCTTGAAAATTTTAAGGTTGGGTCATCTCAGGTCAGGTCACCAGTGCAGGTGACCTCACCTCCAAAAATGTTTAACCCATTAACGCCCAGCGGGTCATTTTTGTCCTCTGACTTTGACAGGCTGCAAAATCGGTACCAGCGAAGTGATCTTCATGTTTATGATATGGATGTGTGTTTCAGAGCGTCGACAAACTGGAAAAATGCATTTGAAAATTCTAGGTTCTTATGGGACGATTTTGGTGGAACTTATTTTGGCGAGGTTTTGGTCAACTTGAGATAGCTTTGCAAATTTTGTTTCTCGCAATAGCATATGCAAAGCCGAAAAGGGTTTGCATGATTGATATTAAGCCAAGACCACTAGAAGTCAGATGGAGAAGAAACATTAAGATTTTCTTGAACGGCTTTGCCATGAGACATCGTCAAATATTAAGACAAAAATGACCCGCTGGGCATTGCGGACATCTCGGGGCTGCTGAAAATGAGGAAAAGGATGTGTCATGTCCTCCCGTCTGGTGTATTAGGTGCATAATGTTACCTAGAGAGAAGGGAGGCATTGTGAGTCCTGCGAAATCAGGGTTGCCAGTTTGGAGATTTTTCATCAAATCTGAAGATTTTTAGTGCAATGCCGATACGTTTGGAAACTTTGAGGTTCATGAAATGCTTCCTAACGTTTTCGGGGTCTGTCTTACTTTGGGAATGATTATCGCATATTTTTAACGAAAACATTCTGAATGGTTCCAGTATTTTGTGAAGGCGTTATTAAATATAATTTTCAGGGGTTTTGAAAACTTATCGAAATATTAGCACTCACGTCACTGTTAAGCTAGCAGAGCCTTGTCTTTTCCCCTTGATGGATTGTTTGTAGTGGATAGAGAGGATAGGGAACAGTGGCGGATTGACGGCTTCATTGGGTGTGGGAGGTTAGGGGTCTCGAGCCTCCCCCGCCATTGCCTCGGAACAGCCCTCAGTTATGCATTTACTATAGGCACACTGACATTTCGGTGGGAGGGGGGTGGTTGAACCTTCCTAGCCCCCTTGTGTCCACCACTGATTGAAAGCCAATGACCAGCTAACAAAATGAGTTGGGAATCATCGCGGCCGCCGCGGTGGTTTGTTGTGACAAGATTGTGCAGTGTAAAACGTCTGGTGCAGTTTAAAAGGGGCGAAAGCATGGGAAGTTCTAGAACTTCTGTCTAAAACGCAATTAGCACTGTTGCAGCTTGGTTCTAGTCAAGTGAAACTACCATGAGTGAGCATCCTGGGGGTTAGGAGGAGGGGTCAAGATCCGCCTGGATTTTTGGTCTCCCACAGACTTTGTCTAGGGCTTGGATTGCAGTGCCAGCGTTAAACCATCCAGAATTACTCCTGGATCGAGAATAAATCGATTTTGAAGACATAAATTGGACCCGAGAGACATAAAGACCTGGGAGACATAAACATATCGAAAGCATAGTTGTTAGCAATGCCACAGATCAAATGTTTTGCAGGAAAAGAAGCAAAATAAGCTGTTTTAAGTGCGCGGGTGCATATCATGATTATGCCATCACAAAATATATTAGTCATGAGGATGAGAAAGATGATGAGCTGACCCGGCGTTACAATGACCAGTGGCGTGCCTGAAAATGTGGAGGTTCACTTTGATGCAACTATGGAGTGCGCAACTTGCCCCAAAGAAAAGTTGGAAAGATGGAGATGGACCCTTTTGGAGATTTGGAGATTAATCAAGCAAATGTACACCGCGTGGGGGGGATAACGGATTGAGTTTTCAAAACTTTTCACCTGTATGCGGAATATTTCGATTACTCGTTGAAAGCTCAGTGAGCATCAGTCACAAAGTCTGGGAGGCGAAGGAGGAAAGGGGTAGAGACAAAAGAAACGGCTTCCCAAAACCTTTTATATTCACTAATATTCTTAAAATACTATGTTGTTCACAATTTTAGTCCATCCCCCGCAAATCATCCGTCTAGGTTAACCACTATTGTTTACTATTTGCAAATATGCAGTCAGTGTTGTCTATAACTAAACCTTAAGAGCATAAAACTGTCTAAACATTTTACTATGGCCAATATACAAGAGGAAATAAAAACGCTTCACAAAACTGCAGTAAAAGCGTTGCGGATAAAGGGATGTCTTCGACTTCAATTCAATGTAGTGGAGTGGTCAGCGTAGCTGGATTCCACCCAGCCGACCCGGGTTCAAGGCCCGGCGGTTTCCCTGAACAAGGAGCAAGCTGGCTCCCGGGATATCTTTTCAACAGTAAAAGAGTTCGCGACGCCATAGGACACTGGCAGTTGGTGCATCGATAAGCCCCAAAAATTACATATTACGTACAATATCGTATAAAGTTAGTGATAAATTCTTATGTGCCTCTTCTCCGGGCGACCAAAACCAATGCAGATACGTTAAGTTGAGATGACAGCTGAGGGTGCACGACAACTAGGGGCCTCTCTGAGCCAGCTAGACTTTCAGAAAGATTGCACCGATGATACCTCCACAGAATTTGAGCTTAAAACGCCCTTTAGTCCAAGCGGCTCAATATTAGGCTGCGGGAGTTCTCAAAAGGCTTATCGAGGCTAAAGATTTAAACTCAATGAAATCCCAAAACAATATACTGATAATAATCTCTCGGGCTGAACCCGAATCAGTCCAGCTTAACACGCATTTTCCTCTTGAGTCCCATGTGAAAGTTTGAGGATAAGCAAACACTATTTACTTCCTGAAAAATTTTTCGAAATTTAGAATATCGGAGCTTCCGCACTATCTTTCATTGTTCAGTTTTTTTATAACTGACTTTTGCGGAAGGTCCTAAACCATTCAAAGGAGGTGTCGCAGTCTGAAACATTTCAATTCTGGGAAACGAGTATTTATGTGTCCTAGACAATCAAGCTTTTTTTGTTAACTGTTAAACAAATGTTTTTTTCAGTTAAAAAAACAACTTTTTATGATTTGTGTTATCCATGCGTTTTAAGCTACTACGAAGGGTTAGGTTAATAACTTCATTCCCCCAGCAGCTGTAACTGACGCTCCACAAATATCCAAGTTTCCAGTTCAATTTTAGTATTGTTGGTAATATACCCTCTCAGGTCAAGGGAGCAGCGTAGGCTTTGGTTACAAGGTCCCCGGGTAATATTCTGGTTTCGCCCAACCAGAATATGTAAACAATCCTAACCAGAATATGTAAACAATATTTATCCTAAAATATTTTCATTTCAGCGACACATCGAACAATTTTACCAGCAAGAATAGCTGGAACCAAATTCGCGCTAAGTTTCGAAGAGTAGTAGCTCTCGAGTTGGTGGATTTCATCAGAGAAACATTGACTATTCACTGCCCTTCTAACCTCGGTGGTCGCACGTGGCAACGAGACCCCTCAAACAGCACCCAGTTCTAATGGAGGACCCAAGGGGGAGGGACAATACGTATTTTCTCCCCGAACGAAAAGGCTCGGAGCAAAACCATAATGTTGTCCCCCGTCCCCAAGCTGTCGACCTTTTCCCCGGCTCCTTTTAAGTTCATAAGCAAGGTGTTGGTGCTTTAACTGAAGAAATCATTTTCAAACAGAACCAGTCAACTTCAGTGTGAATATTTGAGCCTGGTCCTCTTGATATTTAAAATCGTGTACGGGTGAATGGTCCTTGGATATCGAAAGCAAGCATTTTGTGGCCACATACTTCACCCAGTGACGCCTGTTTGTTTTGCTTTTCGACTTATATTTACTCCCCACTCCCCGCCTCCCCAACCTGCCGGCTATTTAGATTGTTGCGAAAACTTTTACTGCGTGACGTTTTTTCTTGGGTTTCGATTTTTGTTTGTCCCACCAAAACTACCGGCTAGATCCATCACTTACCAATTTTACCGCTAATGATACGCACAACAACGATCACTATCGCCGCTGAAGCTGCTTCATAGGCTTCTACACCTTTGTAATACTGCTAAAAAATCTAATATTTTCAGCATAAGATATGATCATATCCTTCCGACAAGTGAGGGTGCTGCCAAAGGGTCGCAGGAAGCCTAGCGCTAATGCCCTGGCTCAGCTCCCCCGGGTTCATCTCCTTGGGTTCATGTCCCGGCAGATTCTCTGAATAGGTATGCTGATCAGATGCAAAAAATCCCTCCTTACAGGGCGAAAGTTGGTAACGCCATACCTATAACTTTGGGAGCTAGAGCGTCGTCTAACCCCAAAATTTTTTATTAGAGACTATCGCAAACGCTATGCCAAGCTTGCACCGTGTGATGTCAGTCTAGAGGCCAGTTCATGGAAACTCCATCCTCCCCAGTTAAAGCAATGGTTGCCGTTCGTTGAGAGGAGACGGCTGCGTGATTTGAGTCAAGCGAGGGTAGAGTTTTATTTCTCCCGAGAAATAGACTCTACAAAGGTTCTCAAGCTGGAAATTTAAAAATTTTCTGTAGAGGGGATTATGCCCATTTAGTTAGAAACAATTGTCCGATAATAAATAATCGTCACCCCCGACGAAACAGTGATAGAGCCAGCGAATCGTCACCCTTGACAAGAAAATGTCCCTTCTAAAAACAAAACCTCGTCAGGTTCAGGCTTCTTGTGACCTTCGCAAAATACTGCCCACACAATGTACGATTTTCCCATTGTTTCTTAAATCGGGATGTTTAATGAAAATTGGGGGCCTGCCCCACCATAGGGGATCCAGGATCGCCGATGGGGGTCACCTTGCCGGGGGTGGGACGCCATCCGTACCAAGTGGGTGCTACTTTTGGCCGGCAAAAGCTTTCAGGTGGGTGCCAAATCCTATGGCAGGGCGCCGATTTTGGCATCCTGGGGGAAATGACATTTCAGGAAGCGCCATTGACCGTTCTGAGGAATGCTGTGATCATTTTAGGGGCGCTGAGGGTCAATGAGGGGGACCTGCATTCCTTTCCCACTGGATCCACCTATGGCTCCAACCAGTGTCCTGAAATTACTTTTCTGCAGAGTGTGGGATGTCAAAATTCAGGGAAAAAAGAGGTCAAAATTAATTGACAAAAAGGGGGAAATAGCAAATGTAGGATCAGAACATCTCGGAAAACAAATACACGCACTAAAATATCACATGCACATGAAATACAAAAACTAATAAGGGATGGCCAATATTAAAATTAACTGTATTAACAGAAGTTAAACCAACTTGAGAAACCCACAAATCCAACTCCTGCAGAGTTCAGCATTTTTCCCAAATAAAAGCATCAGAAACGTACAAGGCAATACATTATTAAGCCGCAAACCTACAGATACGTAAAGCAAAGTCTCGAATACCTACCTACCACAACAATACCTCGGGTGAGATAGGTCTTGCTTTAGAACCTTCAACAAGCTGAAATGTCTGAAAGGCAGATAAAATTCCAAAACTTGTCCATTTGAACAAACTATTTTCAAACAAACTTATTTTTGAAATTATACCTAAATCAGCGGGATTCAATTCACTCCCTCTGTTTTCACTTGCATTCATGGAAAAATTGCAGCATGCAATCACAATAAAAATACCTAGTGAAATGGTCACCATGAAAATAATAACTTACCTTTACCCACGTGCCTGGATTTCTCAAACTTGAACTATATTGCCACCACCGTGGCGCAGCTGGCAAAGGCGCCACGCCTGGGTGTGGAAGGCCCCTGGATCAAAGCTGATCTATGGCAGCCTTTTCCGCGGCCACCTCCTACTCAGGAGATAGCGGTACACTGGGGAGCGCGCGCCGCAGCAGTGGAATCAACGCCGTGCTAGCCGGCGTCCCTGTTTGTGGGTGCACGGGCCTGATCGGCCTTTAAAGTGATCCACCGGTCTGGTCTCCCGCCCGCGGCCCTCACGCGAGGGCTCTGCCTATGCCGGGCGCTGCGGCTTGGGGAGACTGGAGCAGCCTATGGCCCGCCGAGTGCAGTGCCGCTGTCCCGTAAGGGTGCCGGCAAATGGAAACTTCCGCTCTGTACATACATAGTGTGAGTGCGTTGTGTAAATGATACTAGCTACTAACACAAAAATGCTCCCGGGAAAGAGAGCGCAAAAATATTTAAAAAAAACTTGAACTATATTACCCTCATTCAAATAAAGAACGAACAACAGGCTGAGGTTCAGAATTAGTCTGCTTAAACCTTAAGACATGCAAACACTGGCTACTTAAAACTTACCAACTCTCAAACGTACGTATGAGCTTCGACACACTGCATGGAATCCAGAAACGTACACAAACACTAATCTCAACTGCGGCAAATTCATTTTCACAATGCTGAGAAAGAAATCTCGCGTCAAATTCAGGCAAGCCTGTCGACACCGGTAGCCAAGTACGATTTTTCTAATGCGAGTGAACTGACCAGGCGGGCCCCCTGAGCGTGAAAAAGGATGTCGAAATTCTCCACCTTTAAATCACGCAGAGATTCGGCGTTTGTAAAGAAAAAACTAACTTTACCTTAATCGCTCATTATTTTTCTAAAAGCATCCTGAAATTCATCGAAATATTTTGGTTGCCTTTGGAGATATTCCGAGAAATACATAGAGGTGCAATTTTCATGATCCGTGAAGATTCCCTCTTTAGGTATTCTTTTAAACTGTTGAACAAATATCCAATATTGGGATCGCTTTATCAAACCAAGACAGCAGAATTTTTAATTTTATATATTTTAAACCACAAAAACATTATAAAACTACAGTGTTTCTTTTTAAAGTCAAGGATGTCGAAATTATTTAGGAATTCTTGCATTGTTCCACTCAAAATTCCGAGTGACATGACCCAAAATATGGCTAAACAATAGTTTTCTGAATAGAAAAGATTTTGATTTCATATTCTGGGTACTCTCAAAAGTTTCTTTTGCACAGAAACTTCAAAAATAAATGTTATAATTCACCCTGACCCGCGCGATTTCTAAGGATGTCGAAATTCAGTCGTAAGGAGCTGACGTCATCAAACTATATATCACGTCAGTAGCACTACATTTCAAGGCCTTGGGCCTTGGCTAGCAGTAGCCTCCAAGAACGGTGTGGTGATGATTGCTTGGGTTTCGAGCAAGGTGAATGTCATGATGTCTCATACCAGCCTTAGCCTCAGGCAGTTTTAACCATCAGTTCCGGCTAGCAAAATTACGAGCGATATTTTGTGTTTTTAATTTGTCCCTGAATTTCAATTGTCAAATGGTATCGCGAGTCAGCGCTGCCGCTAGTCATCGCGTTTATTTTGAATTCAGTTATATGTTTAAGACGAAAGCGTACATCCCAAGAGTGTGAGGCGTGGGGGCTTTTGTTGTTGAAAGAGGAGAGAGAGGGAAAAGTGTGGCTTATAAAGTGGGGTATATTATTAGTCGTCTTACTTATTTTATTTATTTATTTGACTTACAGGCATCTCCACTATTCATGTGGCTATTCTGAAGCCGGTCGTAATGAAGATGAGGGACATAAATGACAACTTAAGCAAAAACACACTGTAGGATAAGGATAAGGATAGGATGGTTGATGGGGAAGGACAAGGATTACCCACGGGGAGGGTCGCCACAGGCGCCGCGCTCAACCCATGGGGTGAGGTAGTGGGACTTGATGAAGGGATCCGGTGAAAAAACATGGAAAACAACAAACAAGGCGTGACGATGACGGTGATGATGAATAATTCTCGTTCTTTTTCGGCTGGTCTCTTTTCATTCTTGTGCTGTTGGCTGTCACATCTGGGAGTGTCGCATTTCTTGTTTCGTCGGCTGGTGACTGGGTTTGCGCTGATGTCGTGACATGTCGTTTGGGAATCGTTAATGTCCTGGGTCGTTTTTCGGATCTTAATCGTTCTCGGTACGCACACACTGGTCGATTGTTAGTTATCACTTGTACATGTTTTTCTCTTGCTGCTGGTTTCTGTTCTTTCAGTTCTTCCACGGCTTATGTTATTAATGCACGGGACATTGGTTCTGTTCACTGAGGGGTCCAGGCAAAAAAACACGTGTTCTTGAGAAAAATTCAAGCAAATATTTTGTCGCAGACAATATGACAGGATATGAAAATTCACAAAATTACCCAAACTTTAAAGCTTTTAAACGACACAAAATTCACATGACCGAACTGAAAAAATAACTTATTTGAATCCAGCACTTCTTCATGTACAAGGCGCTTACTTTAGTAATAGCTAATGACTAACATTTAGCGACATCTAAACCTTTTTCAAGAGCAAAGAAATTACGTCCGCACAGTTCCTTTATTAGTACGCTAAGAGACTAAGAGGGGTCGATGGCTGACTTTATTTTTGTTATATGGTTGATTCAGCTAATTGCATCTCCGGTTTAGACATGCTGTTTGTCGGGCATTATCTTTCACATTCTGTGAGATCTCAGTGTGCTTATGAAGGAGCAATTGTTAGGAATGTTCTCTTTTACAGGGTTTTGTCCTTTTGAGCTTTTATTGTAAAAAGTTTGTGCTAGAATCCTTCAGTATTCAAACTTCCTTCTCTCCAAAGACGATTGCTGTGTTCTATTTTGACATGGAATCAGTCCTAACAGGACTGTGTAAAGAATGCTGCATTCCATATGAAGGTAATAGGTTCACAAACCTAGTGTTGCAGCATCTTTATCAAATGGTATGTTGGCTTCAGTTGCTGGTCTGGCCCTGCTTCCATTCCTCAACTTCTGAAAAAAGGTAACTGATAATGCTGCATTTTTATTCATTGAGATCCGTACATGTATTTGCGACAAGAGCAACAAGCAATAAAAACCACGCCAGTACATGTTAACACAAGGCTAAAAACCAGTAGGAGATGCAAATAAGGGCTCACTAAAAAGCTCATTAAGGCCACCACCCCGCAAGCTGATGATCCCGCAAGCCGATGATTCTGATGATTTTGTTTAGGATGTAAAAATTCAAGATTTAGTATATCAAAATTGATCAAGTCTGGGTGTGGGTTTCCACGCGAAATTCCCAATTTCAGGACACTGGCTCCAACTGTCCCCTCTTCTGACGAGTATCTGAAAATATGATTTTAATGGAACCTCCAAACAAAGTTGTATCAATTGCGTTTCAGCCGTTTTACCAGAATCCTCTCCAAATAAACAGACAGGTGAGGGGAGCCCCGGCAGCCAGTGACAGCTTAGATGTATCGCAACCCAAGCACAAGGACGGATGCAGGAGGGAAAATTCGTTTGCTTCTCAGCAGCAAAATATATTCCGATGGTTTGCCCCATCTGTGACCATCTTATTGGATATTACCCCCCCTCCTCCAAAAGTAAATCGTGGTTCTGCCACTGCATTGCCCCAGGTCATTGACGCCAAATGTCCAGCACACAGCAGCACAGTGGGAACAATTGCAGTACGAGTGCCCCTCAGACACGACGAGATTTGTGGGAGGGTTGAATGAGTTGGCGCAATGCCAACCGCCCATTCATCTGTGAGGTCACGTGGTCCAGGTATGGGCGAGAGGGTCAGGGATTTTCAGAGGCGGTGGCAAGTCAGCCGAAGACTACCCCATCAGAATGCAGCAAAATCAATAATTGTGTAATATTTTCTCACGCAGACGTCAGATTAGGAATAATGGTTACCACTGGAAAGCTCTTGAAAAAATAAACATGGTGAACCCGTTTGGAAACATATAGGCACCATAGGATGCGAGATATCCATCCTAAACCAGTCGAGCCTAGTCATGGCAATTTCAATTGCGGGGGACTGTACCTTAAATTGAATTTAATACTCACGGTTTATCATCATCTTTTATTATCATCTTTTAATAATCACGCTGGGTGTTGAGCGCAGGGTACTTGTCCCGGATTTTAACAGCCTTGAGTACTTTCAATCTCCGCTGGTCTCTCTCCTGCTCAATGATATTCACGTTATTCACCAGATCCTTCCGCATGTCGGTTTGGTTGTGGTTGTGGCTGTTCTGCGTGTGCTTAGAGGGTGGGTGTGCGTGGAGGTGCATGGTTAAACGCCTTGAGAGCGTTGTTGTAGTGTGACCAATGTAGTCCGCCTTGTTTAGAAATCTACAACCTTCGTCAGGGCATGTCCAGTGGAAGACTACATTGGTCTTCTGCAGCACGTCTCTTGGTGCATGCTGTTCTTCATTATCAAGTCTGACGTTCTCCTGTTATAGTAGATGATGAGCTGGATTGTGTTGTTGTCTTTCGGTGTCACGTTCTTCTTAATAGTGTCCCTCAGCACTTGCTCGTCTTCTTTATATCCCAATGTCATAATGTTCCTGTAGTATAGTTTCGTTTATGAGAATTTAGAGTGTAGGTTTTTAGATAAATAATCTGCATGTTTTAAATGAAAAAGGAAAAAATCAAATATTCTGTTAATTTTTTAAAACATGATGCAACTTCTTTCTCTCAATGGTGCCGTTTCATTACAACTGCATGAATTTGAAGCTTATTTTTGGTGTCCTTACTCTTAAAGAAATAACTCAGCATCGAGACGAATCGAACAGTGGTAGATGTGTCCTATATTAATTACTTTTATACTAATTATATGTGCCAAATGATATGCCTGAGGATGTTAATGTGATTAACAAAACGTTGCAAAATGAATCATTTGGAAAAATATTGTTTGAATACTCCTCGAAAGATGAAAGAAACCTTATCAGAAGAATCGAGATTCTAAACCAAAAACTCATCAATGCCAGATATGCCGTCATTTTCAATCAAGAATATATATATATATATATATATATATATATATATATATATATATATATATATATATATGCCCAGAAATCTTGGAAGGAATAAACTTGCTAGAAGTGACATTTATTGGACCAGTTTTGTATCTTCACAGAAACATCATCAGCAATAAGTAAAGTAAAGTTCAAGGAGGCATAATTGCCGAAGGCATACCTAAATATACAACAGTACATAAAACACACGGTTTACAGTTCAAATACAAAAACACCACCCAGAAGCGGCTGCGCTTTTTTAAAAAGTTGTTCTTATTTCAACTATTCTACAACGTTTAAGGTAAAGGCCGAGCTAGTATTTTTTATAACTGGTCTAATTTCATTTATCTAAAGTGATTCTAAAATTCTGAGGTCAATGTTAGATGAGCTTCTATTTATTATCGTAAATGGACCTAAGGTTATGGGTGTATCATACTCAAAAGAGTGGTCTCTAATTGCCGAAGAATCCGGATTTGTTGACATTTTAGTTCTTTCTGAAATTCCCTGGTGTTGCCTAACACTGGAGATCAAACTACGCTGAGTAGACCCAACGTACGACGCTTGGCAAGAAGCGCAACTGTATTTGTACACTACCCCAGAGAGGCAATCTTTCGGAATCAAATCTTTAAACCGAAAAAATGAAACAATAGTGAAGCTGTTTTTTAACACTATCTTTGGGTCCAGAAAGTGGTAAAATGGGGAAATGGGGAAGAAATGGGGGAGGCGAGAATGGAGAATGGCATTTCAGGAGGACACCCGTTGACAGGAGAGATTGATTGATGGCCCCTTTACTCCCCATGAATCCGCCTATGTTAATTCATATGTTTTCAAAGTATTGTCGTAATCAGCACGAGGCGATTAAACAACTACGGACGGAGACCGTAAGGACGAAGAAAGGTGAGGATCAAGGAGGTGGGATTCTACCTGGGAGGGGGGGTTTAACGACGCACCAACTGTCAAGGTCATACGGCTGGATTCTACCTGAATCCCATCTCAAACTCAGGTTCAAACTCAGCAGACCAGAGGGTGTTGTCATTTTGCAAGACTTTTCAGCCACGAGCTAGCCTTTGCATTATTATTTCGGAAGGATCTCATGGCACTCCGGCAAATGAATATGTAGAAGACGTAAGTAAGAGGAAAACAATATACACATGAGTGACACACATGTAAAAAAGCGGTAAAAACATCAAAATGTAAGTGATAAGTAAGAATGCAGCGGATGATAAATCGATGAAAAAGTGACGTTAATAAAAGCTAAACAGTGCGATATATGTAAGAACATGTTTCCTAAAAGCGCTAAAAGAGTCATTGAAAAAATCTGCGTTTCCCCGGCACAGAAATGCATTTATCTCCCTCGGTATACGCTGAGGGAAGCCGTTATTGACGGTGCTGACACGACCGCGACGCTCAGCGAAAAGAAGCAGCGTGCGAGTTGATCGGGATGGCAAATGCAATGATAATTTTTCGAGCATCTCTGATGACATAATTTTGTTCGAAAATAGACCTTTAAGAAAGAGCAAGTCATGTTGCAATCTGCGAGAAGAAAGTGAAATGACGCCAAAGTGGTTAAGTCGAGATTCGTAAGAAAGGGAAACACAATGTCTGGTAACATGATGATTTAGCCAGATGAGAAATTTGTGCTGTACCCGATCAACCCGCACCGTGTGGGAATTGGCAGCACCTGACCAGATAACGCTGTTGTATTCTAACAAAGGCCTCATGTTGGCGTAGCATGCTGCCAGAAGATATTTTTTGTTGAATTTAGTCCTTTTTGAATCTGTTTGAAATGTCCGAATCAGAAGGTCTATTGCACGGTTTGCCCGACTGACGATGCTAGAGATGTTAGCCGAGAAAGTGAGTTTGGTTTGTAAAATGGTGCCTAGATAACGAATTTGGTTCACGGATTCAAGAACAATCAGAGCATTAAAACAATTAGAGAAGAATCAGAGCATTAAAACAATTAGAGAAGAATCAGAGCATTAAAACAATTAGAGAACAATCAGAGCATTGTAAAATGGTGCCTAGATAACGAATTTGGTTCACGGATTCAAGAACAATCAGAGCATTAAAACAATTAGAGAACAATCAGAGCATTAAAACAATTAGAGAACAATCAGAGCATTAAAACAATTAGAGAACAATCAGAGCATTAAAACAATTAGAGAACAATCAGAGCATTCAAACAATTAGAGAACAATCAGAGCATTAAAACAATTAGAGAACAATCAGAGCATTGTAAAATGGTGCCTAGATAACAAATTTGGTTCACGGATTCAAGAACAATCAGAGCATTAAAACAATTAGAGAACAATCAGAGCATTAAAACAATTAGCACCGGTTGCTGTGTGCCGGTCCGACCGGCCAGAGCAACTGTCATAACAGTATAGAAAGGGTAAAGTTATTTCCCGGATAACACTATAATTTGATTAAGCGAAGTACATTTCCTGGTTCTACAAACGCAGCGGCTTAGTAAAATGTCCAAAAGTAAATTACAATACATTTCCATCGAATAGGTTACACTCCGACTTTGATGGAGCGTTGATCATTGGCTTCAAATGCTCTTGTCCTTGTGGGAATTGCTTGTTCGGATGTAGAGGTCGGGCTCCCCGAAATAAGCTCCTTAGTGATCTTAGAATTAAATCCCAAAATCAAAGCCTCCAATAAGATGGACAACAATGACAAAACAAAGCCTGTGTGTGCACTCACCTCATGGCCTTCATACAGCGTCCGAGCACCATCAGCGAAGTGTTGATGTTGCCAGCCTCCTTCATGCGTTGTCCTTGCGCCAAAGTCTTCTCCACGCGCTCGCAGCCGGCCAAGTCGCACACTGAGAACCTGCAGCGCACACCCGCACCGAGAGCGGGTCACAGCACGCTCGGCAGAGAAACACACGCCTCTTACATTTCAGTCTAGAATCCACATTCCCCCCATACAAGACCCTATTTCGATGTACGACATATGATGACGTCACGGTGAATATCAGCCAATCGAAACCATTGAAGCGTATTGAATATGGTAGTGGTTGCCAGATCATGACATCATACCTAGGCAGATATTTATTTCTCTCCCTAGAGGAGCATTTTAAAAATCAGAATATTTAGTTTATTGTATATTTTTCAGAGAAATCTTGGAAATTTCCATGCTTTTCGGCAAAAAACCCCAATTACAACAAATTCCAGGATTGGACCAAGGAGCCACGTTCCCTTTAAGCGTCTACGGCAACGGGAAATATCGGCTCAAAGCGGCTGAAGATGTCATGTTTCAGGCACCAGGTTGGCTGCCCGACGTTGCATTCTCCGGTTCTTGCATAAGGAGGGAAGCAGTGGACAATTACCACCTACCAGTAAAGACAGCTTTGTCATCGGAGGATTAGGTATATCACGCTGCGTTTGTACCTCTCCGGGCACTCACTCTCCCCGTTGAGTACTCCGCCTTCGTTCGTTGCTGAGAGCTGGTGTGATGTGTTGCCTTTTTCGAGTGCCGGTGATAATTCGAGCTCCAAAGTTGATGGCCTTTTGCACCCTTCCCAACTGGGTCTTGGTTGCCCTTTCCCCAAGCCGGGAGGCAGTATCCGACATGTGGAAGGACATGGGCCTGGATGATTAGATGCAGGGCTTCGGGTGTGAAGTGATGACGAAATCTGCTAAGAGCCACGAAGGATCCAAAACATTTTTGAACGACCTTTGAAATGTGATGTTCCCAAGAAAGCGTTCGGTCGATCACAACACCCAACAATTTGATGGTTTTAGATGGAGGTCGGAGAGACTCAGATATCTGTATCCGGAAGTCAGCTGTCTGTTTCAGAGTGGCTTTGGTTCCAATGAGGATGAAATCAGTTTTTGACGCGTTCATTTTCAGTGAATTTCTTCCGAACCAGGTTTGGAGGGCATGTAGCGTTTCTTCAGCTCGCCTCTTCAGTTCAGCTAAGCATAGGAGTGTCGGTGTGCATTCATCAATGATCTGGGTGTCATCGGCGTGTGATATCAGCTTGCCATATGGTACAAAGTTCGACAGGTCATTAGTGAACAGGCTGAACAACAGTGGCCCAACCAATGAGCCCTGTGGCACCCAGTGGGTCACTGGTAGTGTACCAGAGCCCCCTCTTACTTTCTGCCTTCTCTGATTCAGGTAGCTTCCAAACCAGTGTGGGGATATTCCATACCACCCCAGTTTCTCAAGCAGAAGATCGTGGTTGACGCTGTCGAAGGCCTTGCTGAGATCGATGGCTGTTACTGAGGTGACAAGGCCATCATCCATGTTTTTATGGACGTGATTGATAAAATCGAGCATGGCATCTTCTGTTGAATGGTGAGGTCGGTAGGCATACTGCGTATCAGCCAGGATAGAGGTTGAGCTGAGATACTTCATAAGCTGCTTGCAGACAGTTTTTCGGTGATCTTTGACAGCACACTGAGTAGAGAGATGGGTCTATAGTTTCCAGGTAAAGAAGGGTCTCCAGACTTATGTATAGGGACAACGCATGCTGTTTTCCACAAGTTTGGGAAGATGCCAGATGATAGGGACTTGTTTATGATACGCAGTAGCACCGGAGCAAGCGATGGTAAACACTTGCGTACCGCCATCAAAGGTATGCCATCAATACCGACTGCGTTATAATTTTTCATGTCTCGTACTGCTGCAGATAGTTCAGGAATCGTAGCTGGCACCAAGTGGAATTTTGTAGCACACACTCTTGTTGGTCTGACCACTGATGTTAGATTGGTGTCATTAGTGAGGAGGCTGGCAGCAATGCGGGCTCCTACGTTGGCAAAATGTTCATTCAAGACGTCAGGATCTATGGTTAGCTGATCGCTGTCATCAATGCCGCTTCCTTTGTAGAAATTGCGCATTGTGGTCCAGAAAACTTTAGGATTCTTTGAGACTAGCTGCCTGCAGTTGAAATCTCGGTGACCACGAGACAACAGGCTTTTCACTTTATTGCGCAGTTGGCGGTATTGGACGAGCTCGGCAGGTGGATCCGAATCTCTATAGTCGGCATTCAAGCGGGAGCGACATGCGTACCACTGGTCTCGTGCTGCTGTTCTTTCCGACATTGCTTCCCTCAGGCCTGGTACATCCTGGATCCAAGGACAATGAGCACTGCCAGTCTTTATCAGACGTTCAGGGCAGTGTTTATCGACAAGGTCGCTCCAAACCTGCATGAAAAGCTCAACCATGTAGTTAACGTTTTCAGCAGCCTCCAGCTCCGACCAATCCGTTAGTAAAATGTCCAGACATAAGGAATTCCAATCCGTGCGATGCCATCGCCTTATCAAACGTTCTTTTTCGATAGGTCGAGTTTTGCGAATATTTGTTTGAACTATGATTGACAAATGAACTATGATTGTTTGAACTATGATTGGCAACAGATGTCCACTGCAAGGCCACGAACGAAGGCCGAGTACACAACGGAGAGAGTGAGTGCCCGGAGAGGTACAAACGCAGAGTTATTACTGCGTTTGTCCGGCGAGCAGTTCGTAACTGCTCCTCGCAAACTGCTCTTCACAGTGAGCTAAGGCGAATCCACCAGATTCTTGTCAACAACGGATACTCTAACAAGGTTGTTGAGACTTTAAAAAAAACATCTAAAAAAGACCAGTAGTGACAACGCGCCAGAAGTGCAATCCATCAGGCTCTACGACCGCAACTTTATGAGCAGTGCCCATAAAGATGACGAAAGAATCATGCAGTATATCATTCGCGACAACTTAAAGTGCACAAATTCTGACACCCAGCTGCATCTCACTATCTATTACAAAAATAGAAAAACTTTCAACCTCATCATTCGCAACAACACATCAGACAAGACTACCCCTCTGTCACGCACCAATGTACTTTATCAATTTAACTGCCCCTTAGGAGACTGTAGGCTCCTTGCCGCTAAGTACATGGGTGCCACGACAACATCCCTCTCACGACGCCTCACTCTACACAAAGCACCAGGCCACACCAGCTCCATCAAGAACCACGTAGAACAACACCACCAAACACAGCTCACCAGAAAATTCCTCACCGACAACACATTTACGCACAAGCACATCAATGATCACCTCAGAATATGGATCACAGAAGCGCTATACATCCGCGAACACAACCCAGAACTCAATACACAACCAGTGACGGATCTAGGATTTCGTTAAGGGGGGGGCAGGCTCGGGGGGCACCGAACCTGGGGGGCGCCGAAGCTGAGGGGCGCCAATTTACCACCCAAAAGGCGGCCACTGTCAAAGAAAAACGCGTTTAAAAACGATTTGTAAATGCTTATTTTCATGAAAATTTCCTTTTAGTGAGGACATTTTCACGTTTACCATCAAGCATATTTCGGGCCAGCTAACGACTGGTACCTTGGTAGAAAATGCTGAAAGCACCCACTGACACTAACTGAAGCACGATGAGCAAATAATACAGTTATCTTCGGTCATGGCGAAAGCTGAGGTGTTGTAGCTACCGCCTCCACTTATCACAGTTGTCCTGGCTAACGGCTCCATACTGAAATACCCGATTGACGCTAACCTGAGCCTCAGAGGCCGCAGAGCCTCTGCGGGCCTGGGCCCCTGAGTTTTTGGTGACTTCCCTGAGTTAATATCGAGTCCCCTCAGCTGATCTGGGACCGCTTTAGATAACCAGGTCCTCACACTGAACCTGAAACCTATACGTCGCCACTGAAGCCTATTGAGCTTTTCGAGGCCCCTTTACTGGTATAGGGCCCCCTCAACAGGTCCTGGGCCCTCTGAGCTAATTTTGAGCCTTCTGAGAAGGAAATTTTTAGGTTACCTCTAGGCTGTTCTGGGACCGTGAGAGTGTCTTGTACAGGAGCTTACTGGCTTGGCCTTAGATCTTTCACTGCTTTGGCCCCCTAAGCTAGAAAGAACCCTGTAGGTGGAATTATTGTGGCAGCCATGAGCTGGTCTAGGGTCCGTGAGAGGATTTACTTCAGATGTCTGGTTTGGCCGTAGGGCCCCAAGCTGGATTAGTGTCCCTTAAGCTGGTCAGGGTCCCCTGGGTTGGTATCGTTTTCGTTTAACTGATATAGGTCTCTTCAGCTTGTTTGGGGCTCGTTGTACGTATCTGGTCACAAGTTCATCGAGGCACCCAGCTAGTCTGGCCCTATTATTTTATGGGCCTGCTGAGCTGCCGCAGGGTCCCCTCAGAGTGTCTGGGCCCCATGAGTTGAAAATTGGACCCCTGGGTTAGTTTTCGGTCCCTGAGCTTATTTAGGAACCGTTTAAATACGTAGGCACCCCACGTTGGTCTTGAGAACCCTGTGTTGGCACTGAGGTCAAATGAGCTCGTCGGGGGCACTTATCCACGCCAGATTTCCTGACTATCTGAGACAAGACATTGGGGACTTTTCCCGCGACCAGCTCTGGGGTCCCTCCCTCGAGACAAAGCTTACAACATGCCTCTTCACAAGTCCAATAGCAGCACAACTTTAATCATTTTCCCCAAAAACACAGGGATACATGCGGATTAAAACTATTCAATATGCAAATTTATCGACTTGTAATGACGATCAAAACTTACCAGTATCAAAATGAAACCTCTATCGCCATTTCCTGCGAAATTATTAGCACTCGCCCCGGTGGGCCTCTGAGCCACCTTCGACATCATGCTGGGGGAAATCTTCAAACACTCTCGCCCTTGAACTCGGCTCCTATGTGGGATAGCGAAAACACACAAAGACTGGTGGATAGCTCATAACAAATTCATAAAAACCTACATCGGTCACCTTTTGGCTCAGGTTAATATTGAGCACAGGACAGGTCAAAGAAGGTGGTATGTTAGAGACCAGTTTCTGGGCTCTAGCGTCTGACAGAGTTGAGCTAGAATCATTTTTCGGCACAATTCGCTTCCTCTCGTTCGGCGAATCATCAAATAATGTATAATATGACTATACTAGATCAAAACATAAAAATGACCTGACCTAAGGCTAGGTCAAGGTCACCATCTAGCCTAGCACAGTCAATATGCATATCAATCAGCTCACAATAGCAAACCAAAAAATGGTATCAAAATAAGAGTTTTATCAACATTTCCTGCAAAGCAATTGATCCAAGTCTTAAAACCTGCTTAGGAAGCTCCAGATGAACTCGCAAAGGTAACACGTCTAAACTTGCAACATGAACCGATATAGAGGCCTAGGATACTATGATTTGGGGAATCCAAAGGTATTCCAAGCGGCATATGCAGACATAGAGCAATGTTTCGGCAAATTTCCGTTTTCCCATGCATTTCCAATGGAGAGGTCATGATTCGTACCTGTCCCTAGGTCATCGATGAGAAAAATACCGGAATAAATTTATTAGTACTTTTTGGGCCCATTACATGGTACAAGTTTGAATTCGATGAATTCACCCTTTTCTTACTTATGCCGACTTAAACATTTTTGGAGGTGAGGTCACTTGACTTGCACTGGTGACCTGACCTGACACAACCTTCAGATTTGAGGGAAAGGTGCGGAATTGATCAATGATAAGGTGTGACAAGTACTGTGTCGCTTCGCGCCGACGTTTTTTCGTGCCACCGGAAGACCCCGAGGGGGTGTTCAAGCACCCCCCAACGGGCCGAGGGTTAATATAAGTATCAAAACCTGCTGAGCATGCTCGGTGGAGAGGGGTCCGGCGTCAACGCACGGTGGAGAGGGCCCAAAAGTGCCCCCTCTCCGCTGAGACCGCGGAAACAAAGATGGGTAGAAAACGCGCGCTCGGGGTTTGTGTAGGCGTTAACGACCTACATGATATGAAAGTTTCATTGATCTACTTCAATATCTTCAGCGTCAAACGGGGTCATAAAGGTCAAAATGGGGCCGTATTGAAGACATATTGGGAAATGCCGTGATTATGCGGGAACGGGACACAAATACTCTAGCACAGGGTTGAGGCCAAAAGGGAAGGCCCTAAACAATGTCTCTGAAATTTTGGGGTCAAGGTCCTTCAAGGTCATTGACCTATTACGTCCCAACCCAACATATTATGCCTAATGTACGCTATAACTAGCGCTGTGCCCAACCTTACCAATGACCTTTGATCAAGCCCTGATCATCAAGGCCAGTGACCTTTGAAATTGACCTGCGACCTTGATCCAAACACTGAATAATCTTTACTATGATCGTATATGATCGTTTGAACTTACTCCACAAAGAGTTCTTGGGGTTGGAGCTTTCGATCTGTATTACAGAGCTTCGTCAGCGAATCGGAATAGGTGGGACCAACCTATCCCGACGGTGGGTGGGGTGGTCCCATCGGAATAGGTGGGTCCATCCATCTATCCATGGGAATAGGTGGGTCCAATCTATTCCGATGGAATAGGTGGGACCCACCTATTCCGATTCGCTGATGAAGCTTTGTAATACAGATCGAAAGCTCCGACCCCAAAAATTATTTGTGGAGTAAATCCCAACGATCATATACGACATCCGAGCTCCACATTATGTCTTTTCAAGAACTTTACTATGATGTAATAACATACGTTATAATAGGTGTCCCAACTTTATGCAACGTCACTTAGGGGCTGTCCGAGAGTACCTGTGCTCATCAGGGACACCTATGCTCTCTGGAGGGGCCTTTGCTTCGATGAGGCACCTGTGCCACCCAGGGGCGCCTTTGCTCCCCAATGGACGCAACCTAGCTATCCAGGGGCGCCTTTGCTGTTCCGGGGGTGCCTTTGATACCCAGGAGCGCTCTTTCTTATCCAGGTGCACCATGGTATTGAGGGGCGTATTTGTATTCAAGGTAACCTATACTACCAAGTGGCGCCTACCCTATGCAAGGGGCGCTTAGGCTATCCAAGGGGCGGCAATTTGCTATCCATAGGGCACCCTTATGCTCTCCATGGGTACCTTATACAGAGGGTGCCTTTGATATTCGGGGCGCTTTTCCTTTACTTCTTAGGAAGTTTGGCGCCCGTGCTTTAAGGGGTGCTTTGGCATCGATTGATTGCTCTATTATTGCGCGTCAACCTTGCACTCATGTAGCACCCATATTGTTGTTAAGAAACGGTTATGCTATCAAAGGGCGCCTTTACTATCCAGGGCCGCTGTTTTATTCAAGGCAGTCTGTTCTATCCACGGGCATCTGATATTTCGAGGGGGGCGGTGCCTATGTTATTCAGGAGGCGGTTTTTTTCTCCTCAGGGGCGCCCTATTGCTTTCCATGGGCGCCTTATTCGGGGGCGCCTTTACTGCCCAGGAGTGTCTTTCTATCCAGGGGCGCATATGCTGTCTAGGTGTATTTTGCAATCCCATACATGATTGAAATACATGCCCCTACGTTATCCTGGGGTGCTTTTTGTCTCCGGTGAGGCGCTATTGTTCTTTTCTGGGCACCAGTTTATCCAAGGGCACCTTTGTTATCTAGGGTTGCCTTCGCTGTTCAGGGGTGCCTTTGCTACCCAAAGGGCGCCTTTTACTTTCCTGTAGTGCCTATTTCCATCTAAGGGGCGCATATGCTATCTTGGAGCGCCTTTGCAAACCTGGGGCGCACTTTTCTATCCAGGGGCGCCTCTGCAATCCAGGAGGAGCCTAAAATAGATGGAGAATAAAAATGCTGAAATAAGGCACTCAAACACTGAAATAAGGCACTCAAACACTGAAATAAGGTGCCCAGTTATCAGGAAGAGGCGCTCATCTGCTGAGCGGGGAGGACTGATGCTTGGTGAGGGCAGTGTTAATAATTGTTGGGGTTTAACGACGCACCAACTGCCAGGGTCATACGGCGTCGCCAACTCTCACCCTGTTGGAAGGGATTTTGGGGATCAGATCGACTTATTCAGAGGTTCCGCCGGGACTTGAACCCAGGACCAGTGCCTTAGAAGACAAGGGTGCTATCCACTAAGCCACCTCATCCCCGTGAGTGCAGTGTTCTCGGAAGTGGGGCGCACATACTGAAAAAGGCACCCGGTTGCAGCGATGGAGCACTAAGCCTTCAGTTAGAGGTTAATGAAATATGGTTAAAGGCGGTCCATGCTCAAATTGAGCGCTCGAGCACTGTGACAGAGCGCCCGACTGTCGGACAGGTGTGCCAAACCATAGACAGTAGGGCAGCTGAAGATGGAAATGGACACGTATGGTATCCTGGGGGCGCCTATACTTTCAGGAGAGGCGCTTTTTTCTTTCTCAGGCGCCTAGTTTATTCATGGGCGCCTATGCTGTCCAGATCATCTAGTTCAAGAAGGGTTAACTTTGCTGTCCAGGGTCGTCGCCTTTGCTATCCAAGGGCGCATTTGATATCGGTAGAGAGCTTTCTCCAGGGGCCGCCTAGGCTGTCCAAGGGCGCCGTCCTAACCAAGGGCCGCCTTTTACTTTCCTGAAGTGCCTATTTCTATCTAAGGGGCGCATATATTATCTAGGAGCACCTTCGATGTACGGAGACGCCTTTTATCCAGGGGCGCTTTTGCTCTTGAGGGGCGCTGCTCCAATCCAGGGCAGCTGAAGATGGGTAAGGGACATCGATGTTATACAGGGGGAGACTGTACTTCCCAATAGGGCGCTCATTTTCCTTCTCCGGCACCTAGTTTATCCAGGGGGCGACTAGGCTATCCAAAGGCGCCTTTACTATTGAAGGGGTGCCTTTCTAGGGGCGCCTTTGCTATCCAGGGGCGCCTTTGCTGTCCAAAGGACTTGTGTTATCAAGGGTTGTCTTTGCTGTCCAGCGGCGCCTTTGCTATCCAAAAGTGCATATGATATCCATATGATATCCAGTGGGCACCTAGGCTATCAAAGGGCGCCTTTTCTGTCCAAGGGTTGCATTTATTTTCCTGAAGTGCCTATTGCTATCTAAGGGGCGTCTATGCTGTCCAGGGCACCTATGTTACCCAGATTTGCCTTTCCCGTCCAGGGGCGCCTTTGCTATCCAAGAGCACCTTTCCTAACCAAGGGGCGCATTTTGCTTTCCTGGAGCGCCTATTTCTATCTAAGGGGCGCATATGTTATCTAGGAGCGCCTTTGATACCCGGAGGCGCCTTTTGTCCAGGGGCGCCTTTGCTCTTGAGGGGCGCTGCTCCAATCCAGGGCAGCTGAAGATGGATAAGGGAAATCTATGTTATACAGGGGGAGCCTATACTTCCCAGTGGGGCGCTCGTTTTCCTTCTCAGGCACCTAGATTATGCTGGGGGCGCCTAGGCTATCAAAAGGCGCCTTTACTATTGAAGAGGTGCCTTTTTAGGGGCGCCTTTGCTATCCAGGGGCGCCTTTGCTGTCCAAAGCACTTGTGTTATCCAGGGTTGTCTTTGCTGTCCAGGGGCGCCTTTGCTATCCAAGGGTGCATATGACCTCCGTAGGTTGCTTTTTCCAGTGGGCGCCTAGGCTATCAAAGGGTGCATTTTTCTACCCAAGGGGTGCATTTTATTTTCCTAAGGCACCTATTTCTGTATAAGGGGCGCCTATGTTGTCCAGGGCACCTGTTACCAATATTTGCCTTTGCTGCCCAGGGGCGCCTTTCCTAGCCAAGGGCGCATATGATATCCGTAGGGCGCTTCATCCAGGGGGCGCCTACGCTACCCAGAGGCGCTTCCTCCAGCGGGCGCCTAGACTATCCAAAGGCGCCTTTTCTATTGAAGGAGTACCTTTCTAGGGACGCCTTTTCTATCGAAGGGGTGCCTTTCTAGGGGCGCCTTTGCTATCCAGGGGCGCCTTTGCTGTCCAAAGCACTTGTGTTATCCAGGGTTGTCTTTGCTGTCCAGGGGCGCCTTTGCTATCTAAGGGTGCATATGGCATCCGTAGGGCGCTTTTCCAGTGGGCGCTTAGGCTATCAAAGGGCGCATTCACCCAAGGGGTGCATTTTATTTTCCTAAAGCGCCTATTTCTATCTAAGGGGCGCCTATGCTGTCAAGGCACCTATGTTACCAATATTTTCCTTTGCGCCCAGGGGCCTTCCAGCCAAGGGGCATAGATATCTGTAGGGCGCTTAGCCAGAGGGCGCCTAGGCTACCCAGGGGCGCTTCACCCAGGGGTGCCTAGGCTACCCAGGGCGCTTCATCCAGGGGGCGCCTAGGCTACCAGGGGTTCATTAGTTCCCCCATGGCGCAATCTTGCTATCCAGTGGCGCCTTTTCTTTGCCGGGGCGGTTTTGTTAGCTTTCAAACTTCATCTTTAACATTTTACTGGGGCGCAAAGACCAGTAAAGGCGTCTAGTGTGGAGGATGGGTGCTTTGCCATGGTTTTAAGGACTATGTGTTAATTCAAGTGGAATAAGTGGTATCTACCACCTGGCGCACGAAATGGGTACAGGCGCGCCGCTCATATCGGCGCCGAAGGCCCGATATAAGCTAATCTGTGCTGAGGCGCTTGGAGCTAAGGGGGCCCGGGCCCCTGGACCCCTGGATCCGTCACTGTACACAACTCGACCAAACTGAGAAGCTCCATCTGTGGAATACATGACAACTGTAAACAAAAAAAAGAAAAACAATGGAAAGACTTTAGGCCTCATGTTTTTCTGAGTATGCTCAAAGAGGAAGTTAAAGGCTTTAGTCACGTTATCATGTAATCATAAATTTTGTGCGCTTCATTCTTCACACAACCGATCACCATTTGAAATCCGCTCGACCCTGCCACGACTTTTATATAATATGTGTTTTTGTGCGTAATGCTATTATGTGGTTATGGCTTCAAATGTCTTGATAATGATAGCTGAAAGCCTTCGAAGCGTCGACTGTACCTGTAAATGCCACGATTCATATAACTTTGTAATGCCTGCCGATTTAGGACTTATATTATCTTCTATCAACGATAACAGAGTGAAGAACTTATACGAACCGCGAACATGAAAACAGAAAACTAGCCAAAACGAACTCTTCGTTGAAATTTAATCGACAGTGCTTGAGAAAAATACATACAAAATACACACACCCACACCCACACCCACACACCACACACCCACACCCCCACACCCCCCACCCCAGTGGATGGCAGTGGATGGCAGAGTCCACTTCACTGTTTTTGTAGCCGTTGTTAACGAGAAGTTGTTTTGACCTCTGTAGTTCTTGGTGAACTGAGTTCCAGTCCGAGCAGTGTGACATGGCTCGCCGGATGAAGGCGTTTATCAAAGCCCGTCGATACCGATCTGGGCACTCACTAGCTGCATTCATGCAGTCTCCTGTGTTTGTTGGTTTCGGTATACTTTTGTCCGAATACGTCCATCATCTTCGAAGCCTTCAAATCCACATCCAAAAGGCAATGCGGTTATCAATGCTCAATTCCGTGATGAACTTCAGACAGCTTGGGCTTCCATTTGCTGTTTCAGAATCCTCAGGTGTTCTTCGTTTTGAACATCTATTAGAATGTCATCAACGAATTGACAGTACATCGCAGGTTTCAGATCACTGTTTTCCAGAACTTTCTTTTCGAGATGTCCCATGTACATGTTTGCAAAGAACAGCCCAATGGGGAGCCCATCGCTACGCCGTCTCTGTTCGTACATTTTCCCACTCGGTGCTCTGAAAGCAGCTTTCTTGGTGCAGGTGTTTAGAAGTCTCTCCAGTATCATCGGTGGAATTTTAAGGGGAGGAAGTGTCGGGTGGTTAGCTACCCTCTCTAGGATGATACTGATGGTTTCGCTGACCGGTACATTGGTGAAGAGGCTCTCGGCATCCAATGATGCTAAAATTCCATTAATGCAGTGGGGTTTGATGATGTCGATGAATTCAGCGCTTGATCTAAAGCTGTAATCATTATAGACGTATGGTGATAACAGGTGGTTGAGCTTCTTGGCCAGGTGGTAGGTGGGAGACGGCATCTGCAATATCACTGGTCGTAGTGGGTTACCCTGTTTATGCATTTTCACATTGCCGTAGACATAGCCCAGGTCGAACTCTCCGGTGACTCTTTGAAATGAACATCCTCCTGGGCTGCATTGGCCGCGTCGATGATCTTGTTTATCTCGGTTGTGAATGTTTTGGTTGGATTCCTCTTTAGGTGCGTGAACTTTGTATTATCGGAGGAAATCGTCTCCGATAATCTCTCGGCGGTGGCGTGGCGGTTGGCGGTTGGCGGTTGGCGGTTGGCGGTTGGCGGTTGGCGGTTGGCGGTTGGCGGTTGTTGTTGTTGTTGTTGTTGTTGTTGTTGTTGTTGTTGTTGTTGTTGTTGTTGTTGTTGTTGTTGTTGTTGTTGTTGTTGTTGTTGTTGTTGTTGTTGTCGTTGTTGTTGTTGTTGTTGTTGTTGTTGTTGTTGTTGTTGTTGTTGTTGTTGTTGTTGTTGTTGTTGTTGTTGTTGGTGTTGTTGTTGTTGGTGTTGTTGTTGTTGGTGTTGTTGTTGTTGTTGTTGTTGTTGTTGTGTCCCTCCAGCCGATACCGCGGTGTAGCCACACGGCTCTGGAGGGACCTGTTGGCGGCCGCCAGGGCCGCCACGATGTCGTCTCTCCGGACTTCCTCCAGAGACGGAGAGATTATCCCCATCAGTCCGTGTCGGGTCCCCATCAAGGCGGGGCACCGCCAGCATATGCTCGGGGTATGGGCCTCCTCCCGGCAGATCGGGCACCTTCCGCGGGGCATGCCGCGGAACTGCAGGCCGCGCAGTCACGGGAGGGGCTTCTTCCAATCCGGTGAAGATACTGGTTTGATCCGGACCCGCGTCCGGCACGCAGTTGGTGTACCTCCACCGCCGCCTCCGGTTGCCAGCCGGAATCGGCGACGGAGGCGCCCCACCCATCAGGAGGCGGTACCAGCCGGCGGGCCAAGCCTGGACATACTCGGCCCGCGCCGCTCTGCAGCCGCCCGAGACACGGTGGTGACGTCGAGAGGACCTGCTCTTGGGGACTGCGGCGGCTTCCTGGCGAGCTCGTCCGCCATCTCATTGCCCAGAATGCCGCAATCCCCTGGCCAGCGTCGAGAGGTCCCTCCAGATCCGGATCCCCATGGGGGACGTCTGTTGGGTGCCGAAATGTCTCTTCGGCAAGCAGTAAGGAACCTTACTGCTTGCTGAAGAGAATTTAGTTCCTCGTTTCATCCAAGATTCGTTAAGAACAGTGACAGCGATTTTGTTATTCAAAAGCTAGTGTTTGGCTAAAATAATAGAAAAGTCTGTCACACAAATACTGGTCTAGGCTTGTTGTATTGTCGGCATTGCTTTTAGGTTAGAGGTACCAATACCGTTGTTGTCACGACATCAATCTTATTTTTAACGATCCATTCTAAAAGGCATTTGTGTGAAGCTCAATTCGAGGTCTGGCTATACTAGGACCGATAATTATTGATATTTACTCCATGATTCTGATGAAGGGCTGTGCCCGAATATATAATCTTCAGTGTTTTTTACATTTCCGGATTCGAGGGGAGAGGCCAGGGGACATCTTAGCAACTCATCATCATGCTCCTCGCCGCAGCACTTCAAAACTTATCAAGTTAAATATATTTTTGCATTGTGCAGTACAGCTCTCCGTCAGGAGATGTACATTCTTTAGTGATTTCTCTCGCTTTTATGCTCCAGGCATAAGTTCTGAAGAAAAAAACACGAGTCATCGCAGTGTTGTGTTTGGAGGCATGTTATATCACACAGGTTCCGTGGCCTAATTGTGGATTATCTCTGCTGTTCAGTTAACGATGTAGAATGACCAGTGCACTGGGAGCGACGCCGCTAAATTGCCAGTTTTAATCACTACCAACAATGTTACATACAAGCATTTGGTCGGGTCATCTTTGAGGTTGCTCGAGGTCAAAGTATTCCTTACAGGAACTAAGTGGAAACATAAATTTTGTGGCATAATAGCTGACAGAGGAGAGCCGTAATTTTTTAGCACTATTGGAATGCTCTTGTCGAGCCCGATCGGATTATATATCTTATAATCTTGTCTAGTCAAATTTCAAAATAAACCTGCTTTGACCTAGAGCCGGGCTTAGGTCTGTATGGTAAAAATAATTATAGTGAAACTGCAGTGGCAAGTCAGACACGGCAACGTAAAAATGAAACCTCGATAGCAATTCTCGACAATTCTCAATTCTCGCAAGTTATCAAAATTCACCAATTGCCCCATGAATTTCTAATGGAAAGATCGTGACCCTGACCTTGTCCCCGGCTATCGATATAGAAATCCTGCTACGCAAAATTATCTTGCTCGGTGACCCTACTATGTGACGTGAATCTAAGCACGATAGGTTAAATTTGATCTTACTGATGCACCTCCAAAGATTTTCGAGGTTAGGTCTCTTGACCTGGGTTGGCGGTCTGACCTGGTATGACCCAGACCTGAAATTTTGCCAGAAACTGTAAAAATTTCGAGTTAGAGGTAGATGAAGTACGGTGGCGCTACGAGGTGTTTTTTTCTTCTACTGCCTGTGGAAACCTGAGCAGACCGGTTGCCCGCCCCCTCGTGTGGGTGCGTGTTAATTCTCATACATTCTGACACTTGCACGATGAAAATTTCGTAAAGACAATGCAATATGATTGCAAACTACCAATTACAAAAGCAATCGCTTTGTTTGCGGTGTTAAACATAAGGCTGTACTACCGCAGTAGTCAAAAACCGTCTGCATACCTACCTTAGGTGCTAAAAATTTGGAATTTATAGCAATAACGCATTTTTAAAAATTTTTATCGAAATATATTTTATGAAGCAAAATTTTTGAGGTGTCAAAAAGGGCAATTTCAACTGCGAAACTGTCAAGCTAGGTAAAAAAAGAAAAGGTCAAACAAATTAAGTCAAAATTTTTTTAAAATTTTGAAATGTTTTTTTTCAAATTAATATTTAGTTCAAGATAAGTTCAATGATATACAACACTTGTTAATCAGGCAATGCGTTTTGGAGTTATGAAGCATCAAAGATGAGTCTACAAGGTGACCTCCCGAAAATGCCTCGGGTTATGTCTCGGTCACCGTTGGTCGGAGGGGGCTAAGATTCTCACAGGCGTGTTCCTGGCCCAAAAATACCCCGGAGACAAAGTTTCAGATTTTTTCTAGACATGGTGGTGTCAAGCCTTGGTCGATATGTCCTGGAATCCCCCAGCAGTCCCCACAGTTCCCCAGACAGCAGTATCTACGGTTCCCAAGACAGCAGTCCCCACGGTTCCCCAGGCAGTAATTCCCACGGTTCCCCAGACAGTTCCCCAGACAGCAGTTCATACGGTTCCCCAGACAGCAGTCCCCACGGTTTCCCAGGTAGCAGTCCCCACGGTTCCCCAGACAACAGTAACCACAATTCCCCAGACAGCAGTTCACACGGTTCCCCAGACAACAGTCCCCACGTTTCCCCAGGCAGTAATTCCCACGGTTCCCCAGACAACAGTCCCCACGGTTCCCCAGGCAGTAATTCCCACGGTTCCCCAGACAACAGTCCCCACGGTTCCCCAGGCAGTAATTCCCACGGTTCCCCAGACAACAGTCCCCACAGTTCCCCAGGCAGTAATTCCCACGGTTCCCCAGACAACAGTCACCACAATTCCCCAGACAGCAGTCCCCACGGTTCCCCAGACGGCAGTCAGAACAATTCCCCAGACAGCAGTCCCCACGGTTCCCCAGACGGCAGTCAGAACAATTCCCCAGAAAACAGTTCCCACGGTTCCCCCGGCGGCAGTCACCACAATTCCCCAGACAGCAGTCGCCACGGTTCCCCCAGGCAGCAGTCCCCAAGGTTCCCCAGACAACAGTCACCACAATTCCCCAGGCAGCAGTCCCCACGGTTCCCCCAGGCAGCAGTCCCCACGGTTCCCCAGACAACAGTCACCACAATTCCCCATGCAGCAGTCCCCACGGTTCCCCCAGGCAGCAGTCCCCACGGTTCCCCAGACAACAGTCACCACAATTCCCCAGGCAGCAGTCCCCACAATTCCCCAGGCAGCAGTACAGACGGCTGTATACGTGAGCACTTACAGACTAATACGGGCGACGCTGGGGTTGTCCGTGTCCAACATACGGATCAGCTTCACCGAGAAGACGCAGTGCGAACGGCTGGAGTTGTGGTTGAGCCGGTTGGAGGCGAAGTGCAGGTTTTGGCGTCCGGCGCGGACCACCAGGCACGCCTCGTCCGCCGAGCGCACGTTCACCTCACGCACGCCTGCACGCAAACATGGGTGAGTCTCCGGACGGAGACGGCGGCACGCCAAAAGACAACGCCGCCAGCTGTAATATTCTTTATTCTAATCGTACCATCGAGCTGGGCCCTGCTCGGCTCACCTTTAACGTAGGTGTTGCCTTTTTTGTCCAGTCCGAGGTGGAGGGGCACGCGGCGTCGACTGGGCCGCTCCAGAAGGTCATACACAGTCTCGTTGTACACCTCCACGTAGGAGACCCAAACAGAAAATCTGCCGAGCCCGTCCAAGGTTAACACAAAGCCCGACATCAGAACCTCAGCCCAGACCCCGTTCAGGTTGTTTGGCAGCATTACGTCATCACGGCAGGACGGCACAACGGCTACTATGCAGTGCAATGCAAAAATTTACACTTTTTCGAAACACTAAATAACGGATTTAAGAGCTGGAGCAACAAAATTGATTTACTTGAAAAGAACCTTCAAACACTTTTATCTTTGAAACCATAATGCGTTTTGCGGAAACTCCCGCATAGAACGTTCTATTTAAAAATTTCCTAGAGCGTGTCAAAATAAAAGCAACTTCAGCACTAACAGCTGGGAGATTCCAGGAAAGATCGAGCAAGGACTGACACCACCATGTCTAGAAAAAAATCTGAAACTGTGTCTCCGGGGTAGTTTTGGGCCAGTAACATGAGAATCTTAGCTCCCTCCGACCGACGGTGAGCAAGTAATAGCCCGAGGCATTTTCGGGAGGTCACCTTGTCGACTATCTTTGATGCTTCATAACTAAAAAACGCATTGCCTGATTAACAAGTTTTGTATATCATTGAACTCGTCTTGAATCATACATTATTTTTAAATCAAAATTAAATAACTTTAATTCGTTTAACCTTTTCTTTCGCGACCTAGCTCGACTTATTGGCAGTTGAAATTGACCTTGACAGCTCAAAAACTTTGCTTCATAAATCATCTTTACACAATTTGTTTTTGTTAATGCGTTCTATAAAATCCAAATTTTTAGCACCCAATGTAGGTATGCAGACGGTTTTTGACCACTGGAGTAGTACAGCCTAATGTTTAAAACTGCAAACAAAGTGGTTGCTTCTTGAATCGGTTACTTGCATTGATATTGCATTGCCTTTACGAAATTTTCATCGTGCACATGTCAGAGTTTATGAGAATTAACACGCACCCACACGAGGGGACGGGCAACCGGCCTCCTCAGGTTTCCATATGTGGTAAAAAAACACCATCGCGCAGCGCTGCCGTACTTCATCTACCTCTAACTCGACATTTTTGCGGCTCCTGGAAAATTGTTAGGTCTGGGTCATATCAGGTCAAGAGACCTAACCTTGAAAAAACCTTCGGAGGTGTATCAGTAAGATCAACCTTAAAGTGAATGTGGCACCTTCATAACGTGATTTTAACTGAGATAGCCAAGTTGTAAAGCAAGTCGGAAAACCCGGTACTCCATATATCATTTGTCTTGGAACTCGATATTTCCGTAGAAAAAAGTTAAAACCTACCTGACCCCAACCCCCTCATCAGCCCCTCGCAGGGCGGCCATTGTTGTGAGCTGCTGGTGTGACGACATATGCTGACGTCACGATGAGCATCAGCCAATCGAAGCCCTTGAAGCATTTCAAGCATGGTAGTGGTTGCCAGATCATTACATCAGCCACAGGCAGATATTTATTTATTTTCCCAGAGGAGTATTTTTAAAAACAAAATATTGTGCTTATTGAACATTTTTCAGAGAAATCATGAGTGGTTTCATTATTTTTGGCTAAAAGTACGCCTAATTTCACTAAATTCTAGGATTCGACCAAGGTGCCACATTCCCTTTAACCTTCGTCCTTAGATTGACATCACATAGTAAAGTCACCGAGCAAGATAATTGTTCGTAGTTGGATTCCCTTATCGATAACCTGGGACAAGGTCAGAATCACGGTATTTCCATTAGAAATACATGGGACAATTGGTAAATTTTGATACTTGCGAGAATTGAGAATTGTCGAGGATTACGATGGACGTGACATTTATTTTGTAAGAATTTATTTTAAAATAATACTTAAACTGAATTCTCTCACCTCTGCCACTCCAAACTCGGACTTTGACCTGGTACGCCCGGGGCTCCCCTCATGTTATAAGTCGAGGTACTTGGTTCCCCTAGTTAGAGGTGGTACTTGATCGCAAATAGATAGAATACCCGATACAAAAAGTAGAAACAAAATTGTTGGGGACTTCTGTTGCTGTTTATTTGTACTAACTCCGAAGCAAATTCAATTTGACCACACCTATTGGTCCTGGTTTGTGTTTACAGTTCATTTGATATGCTATTTTGTGGCCCAGGATTACGAGGCTGCTGGACTCGTTGGTTTGAACTCTCCCTTCTCTATTTTTAGGCGGGACAAAGGCGTGTGGTGGTGGTGGGAGGCGGTGCGATTATTGCGATCCATTATATATTTCTCGTGTGACCTATAGGGACAACGTTTGGCTTCTCACTCAGATACTAGTGTGTGTTGTGGGTGCATTACCTTCTTGGAAGCTAGTACTGGTCCTCTGTAACTATTGTGCGGAAGTGAAGAGTCCATTTTCCCCTTTCTGACTGGGGAACAATACTGAGATCCATGGCTGGCAAATATAGCAACTTGGGAAGAACTGTTTGGGAATTTAAAATTTGAATGATCATTGTCGCCCACATTAGGTACTGATCTGCTCCAACTCCAACTAAACACTAGTCACACAATAATTTTAAGGTTTTCCTGGAAGGTGTCTTGCCCCCTCAATGTGCCTTAAACCTGACTGTGAACCTGTATATTGTGTACCTTAAATAGAAACATCTTGCACCGTTGAACCAATCTTCCCTGGGTAATCAATTGTGAGCTTAAGCTCAAAACAAAATTATGCCTCCCAAAAACAGCCAAAAAGAGAGTATGGATGTTCTCCGTACCAAGTATGCTCTTCTTGAGGGAACGGTGGATGAGCTGGTAAAACAGTATCCCACCTGACTGGGGAACTTGAAGCTCTGCACTTCCTCCATGAAGAGACTGTGGCAGGGCACTCACATGTAGAGAAAATGCTTGAGGCTGTACTTGCAGACAATGAAAAACTGGCACAAAGGGAGGCTGCTACTGCTAGGCGACTTGAGCTCCTGGAGCAATACACAAGAAAATATACTCTGATACTGACTGGGCGGGCCATTCCATCCGTCAGTCAGAATGAGGACATTCGTAGAGTAACTCGGACCGTTCTCCAGGATTATCTTGGCATCGCTATCAGCAGAGATGCAGAGATGCAGCAGAGATGCAGAGATTATCTCGGCATGCCATCGCCTGCACTCAAGGGGAACCATCCTCATCAGATTGAGAGATTTGGATGACAGGATGAGGATCTACGCCAAAAGAACCAAACCTGTCAGAAGGGGACTCGTTGTGTTCGAAAGTCTGGCTAACGAACGGAGGGATACAATAAGGATCCTCAAGGGTATGAAGGATGCCCCAGTCTGCCCCTTCCATTCCTACTTCACTTTTAGAGGTTTGATCTTCATAAAGGTGAGGGAGACTGACAAACCCATTGAAATTGAAGTGGGGACCACCCAAGATCAAATTCTTCGCCTGTGCAATGGAGAAAGACTCATGAGAGGAGGAGGAGGAGGTGCTAACCCAGTGCAAAATGTGGAGAATGGGTGGAGGCAGGCACAGGGTAAGAAGAGGCCACCTCGCAGGCCAACACCACCTCCCCTCGGGAGGTTTAGATCTCGTCCTACCCTCTCGCTGGCTCAGTCACAGGGTTAGTCCAGGGTTAGGACTCAGTCTGATTCAGAGCTGGCTCATGGTGCCTCTCGGACCTGTGTGGGGGTGTCTACTGCGCCAGGAAAAACAGTTTTCTTGGGGGGGGTTCTGGGGGGGCGGGACCTGATGTCATCCCCCTGTCAAGGAAATTCATCTGCTGGTTGTGGACAATTTGATCAGACGAGGGAGGCCAGTTCTTCCAGCGAGGACGATGCTTCGACTGGTACTGAAACCCAGGTTTTGCAGCCGGGAGCTCTGGAGGCCCTGGAGACAATCCCAAAAAGTGTAGCCTAGTCTGTGCACTCCCTGATTTTCTGGTTCTATTTGCTTATTTTGCTCTCTGAATAACTACATTTTTATTTTATTATTATTATTAGTTTTGTATAGTCATTTTCTTTTTGGGTTGGTGCATGTGCTGGGGATATCCTGCATATTTTTTTACCTTGGATGTGTGATGGGTGGGGTGTCCCCGGCTTTGGTGCCATTATTGCTTTGTTGCTTACTTCGGTTGCTTACTTTGTTGCTTACTTGCTTTGTTGCTTTCTCTGCTTCTTTAATCCCAAAAATGGTTTGCCCGCCTCCCTTAAAGGACTTTCACCATGAAATACCAGTCATGGATCTACACAGGTAAATCACTGTTTGCCCTGCCTTTGAATTAATTTTTCCTTTTATAACCAGCACCTGGTACTTAGTATTTCTGCTTTAGGTTCTCAGTATTTATGGACCATGGTCAGTGCATGGTACGACCTACTGGCGAGTCCTATCCGCGGCTGCGCCTTGATTTTGCAACAGACGATGATGATACTGATAATTCACTTCTGAATGACGACAAAAACATTGCGGAGAATTTTATGTTCCATTCCAAACTATTTGTAAATAATAGCAACCTTAATATTGCTCACATCAATATAAGGTCATTGCCTAGAAACTTTCAAAAATTAAAATACTTTATAAACTGCTCGCACGTAAAATATGACATAATCTGTTTATCTGAAACCTGGTTGGATGAGAGGCTGACAGATGGATATATGATACATGGTTATCAGTTCCTAAATAGTTGTCCCGACTCACATATTCGTGGTAAGGGGTGTGGAATCTACATTAGTGACAAAATGAATTTCAAGATTGTAACCCAAATCTCTATAAAAGTGCCAGAACTTCAAGCAATATTTGTTGAAATAACATTAAAAAAACCTACCTAGCATTAGAATTGGTACAATCTACCGCTCACCATCTTATGACCCTAGGACTTTTTTAGATTACCTAGATGAAACCCTATCCACATTAACAACCTCAAATAAGCAATGCATCATTGCTGGAGACTTCAATTTGGATCTATTGCACATGAGTAATACTGAACCTCTAGATACATGCATTACTACCATGTCAACTGCAGGACTGTTCCCAACAATCACTCTTCCAACGCGAATTACCGAAACTTCGGCAACATTGATTGATATCTTGTTTACCAACATGATAAATAAGGTTGAAAAATCTGGAATCATCATAGATGATATTAGTGATCATCTTCCCATTGTTATATCTCTCAGCCAGAAAATAACGGAAAATAATGTAAATCAGCACAGTTCATTGCATTTTGATATGACCCTTGCCGATATTCTGGGGAAATCAATTAAAAACAAATTGGAATCTCTACCTAGAAGTGATGACCCAGATGAATATACTGACCCATCCACACTATCCAAACTGAAAAGAACAAAACTTCAAAAGGAAAAGAGATCGAAAAATAGATCCCATTCAGCCATGGATCACACTGGCAATGATCAGGTGTATAAAGAAAAAATCGACTCGAAAGGAAATATTTAAAAACCGTTCCACCTCAAATAGAATTTAATTTACTACATATAGAAACCGACTCAACTCAGTTCTAAGACAAGCCCAACGTCAGTATTATCAGAATCTCCTACAGGAAAACAAACGCAATTCACGGCAACTGTGGCAAATACTAAATGAAATATTATGCAGAAACAAACAGAAGGGTACATATTTCCGAAATCTTTTGAGCTAAACAATGTAGAAGTTAGTGATCCCCATTCCATAGCAAATGAATTTAATAACTTTTTTGCGTCTGTTGGCAGAGAATTGGAAAGTGAACTCCCAATTTCAAACATAGATCCGCTACGATACTTAGATACATCCGAAATAATAAATGAAATGGAGCTTCCCAGAGTTACACCTGAATGTGTTATGGCTATAATTAAAGAAATGAATACCACTGGCGGGGAGTGGATGATATTATGGTAGGCTGCTAAAAAAACTGGCACCCCACATCATAGACGATATAACATATCTGATGAGCATAAGCTTTGAAAAACATACACTTCCTCGCTCTCTAAAAATAGCCCAAATCAAACCTATTCACAAACCTGGATCTAACAGAGCATTTGAAAAATTACTGTCCAATTTCCATATTGCCTGTGCTATCCAAAGTATTGGAACGGATAATGTACAGCCAGCTTATTTTTCATCTAAATTATAATAGCGTCATTTCCTCATATCAATTTGGATTTAGGAAAGGTCATTCAACCTACATGCCGGTTTCTCTAATACATGAGCAAATTGCCTCCACGCTAGCAAAACGGCAAACATCCATTGGAATATTCCTCGATTTACGAAAGGCATTTGACACCGTTGACCATACGATTTTGCTACGAAAAATGGAAAAATATGGAATAAGGGGAAATTGCCTTGCCACATTCAAATCATACCTCACAGACCGTACCCAAATCACTAAAGTTTCTACTGCTAAATCTGAACCCAAATCGGTGACTATCGGTGCACCACCGGGTTCTATTCTGGGGCCTATTTTGTTCCTTCTTTATATAAATGATTTTCACAAAAGCTCAAATATTCATAAATTTTACATGTTTGCTGATGATGTAGCTCTATTTTTCAAGTGTCCATTAGGGTGCCTCATTTTGCACCGACCATGCAAATTATTGGGTGGCGGTGGGTTTATCCCATTGTTTGAGACCTCCTGAATCCAATGGTACCAAAATCATACAAATTCAAAAATTTATAGGGGTCGCAGATTGGATTTGAAATTCTGAATTTGTAAAAAAATTGTAAAAAGCCTGTTTTGATGCCACAGAGATATAGCTCTTCTTTTCAGAGCCAAGCAACCGAAATCTACCGGTCGTTTGCCATAAATCCTGTTTATTTGGAACGTATTTGGTTGAATTTAGAAGCCAGATTACTCTTAATTTTAAGTTAACCATCATATGTTAGCAAAATTTAGGCATTTGCATGTCTATTTCGATGTGTATTTTAGTTAATACGCACTCTGTGTACCATCCATAGTAAGTGAGTTACTTCGGTCACGTAAGGAGCATTTATAACAGTTTGGTTGGTAAAAATGGCAAAGACTGCGTCAAGAATGGATGTTCATAAGGCTAAACCAATAAAGAATGTCTGAGATTCGCTCACATGTTTTATCCCGAACATGAACTATACCATCCTTAGATTCTGCCTCAATAAGCCGCATTCCACCACACCATATTACCAAGTACCTTTCCAATGTGTACGCTTTGATTAAAAATAAAAGTTTATGAATAATGAAGTAAAATGCAGCATCTTCAAATGTTCAGGAAAACTGTCCTATTGTAGCCAGGCTCGGGCCTGTAATAATACAATTTTTCGGAAGATCATGCTACTAATTGATAACTGAAGTGATCTTCCACGGATCTTTTTTCTTATTCCGGTGAGAAAGTCTTATAATTTTAGTTCGGCTTGATCACAGGCTAAGTTATGGAGACAGAAGACCTATAAACTATAGGCACTCGGACATTTCCGGGGGAGAGGCCTGAGCTCCCCCCCATCTTAGATCCACCATTGCTGGCCAGTCAAATACGGGCAAATTGCCGGCGATTCGATCCACTACCCGCGTCTATTACGTACGTCAGCCTTCCTCCTCAATTATAGGAGCCAGCTTCGAACAGCACGACAGGTCCTCAAGTATTTCTTCCACATGGCTTTATGATAGTGATGACAGACAATAGGCCTGCGAAAAGGCTGTAGAAAAAGTCCTCCCGTTCTGCCATATGGCTAGAATACATACCATTAGTGAGCGGAGTTACCGGCATGGACTAGAAAAATTGTGGCGAGAGTGGCGGAAACTCCAAAAAGCCGGAGCCATCCATGTCAGAAAAATGTAGAAAAATTTCCGTTAGTGTTGGACAATCTAAGGGACATATAACCACCAAACGTGATTGTTGAACTACAACAGAGCCACCTACTAACATCCAATTACAAGGAAGAAGACATCGTGTTCTGGCTCCAGGTAAGGGACCACGAGCGGTAATGACAAAAAGCTCGCTGGAAAGGAACGGCTGCAGAACGCGTGACAGACGGCACAAAGAAGAGCAGCGGGAAGTTCTTCGGTTGGTGCCGCGCTTGAGTATGAACACTCGACTCAGCAAGTATGCTGAAGAATAAATGTACGATGTGCAATCCGACGAGGAAGCTGTGGAGACCGAGTCTGCGACGCGCATAGCGAAGCGTCACGCCAAGAACTTACCCGTTCAACTACCACGGCACATCCTTCGAAGACCTGCCAGCATAGCAGCTGGAGATCGCCTTGTTCTCCCGAATCGGCAGGTGTGTTATGAAATAAACTGATCTAACATTTTTATACACTCTTCTGACAGGGCTCCCTCCGGCCTTTTCTAAGAGTTTCTGGCACTCTTCCCGCAGTTTTTCTAGTCTATACCGGCAGCTCCGCTCATTGTATTTATTCTAGCCATGTGCCAAAATAGGAGAGCGTTTTCTACACCCTTTTCGTAGGTCTCTTGTCTGTCATGACAATCATGAGCCACGTGAAAGAAATACTTTAGAATTGTTCGCGATGTTGGAAACTTGGCCCCTGTAATTGAGGAGGAAGGCTGGCTACGGATAGACGCAGGTTGTGGATCAAGTCGCCGGAAATTTGCCCGTATTTGTTGACTGGCCAAGGTCATTTTCATCTGTTTCCATAACTTAAACTGTAATTGAGCTGAACAAAAACTATAAGAGATTCTCACAGGAATAAGAAAAAGATCCGTGGAAGATCACTTCGGTTATCAATTAGTAACCTGATCTTCCGACAATTGTCATATTGTAGCCGCGAGCCTTATTGCTAATTATTATTAACTAATTAATATTATTATTAATTATTATTAATACTTACTTATTATTATTGCTTAATTATTCATAAACGTTTATTTTTAATCAAAGCTTACATATTGCAAAGGTACTTAGTAATATGGTGTGGTGGAATGGGGCTTATTGAGGCAGAATCTAAGGATGGTATAGTTCATGTTTGGGATAAAACATATGAGCGAATCAGACATTATTTACTTGTTTAGCTTTATGAACATCCATTCTTGACGCAGTCTTTGCCATTTTTACCAGACAAAGTGTTATAAATGCTCCTCATGTGACCGAAGTAACTCACTTACTATGATAGTACACAGAGTGCGTATTTACTAAAATACATATCGAAATAGGCATGCAAATGCCTAGATTTTGCTAAAATATGATGGTGAACTTAATATTAAGAATAATCTGGCTTCTAAATTAAACCAAATACGTTCCAAATAAACAGGATTTGTGGAAAACGACCGGTGGATTTCGGTTTCTTGGCTCTGAACAGATCTCTGTGGCGTCAAAACAGGTTTTTTTAGCCATTTTTTACGAATTCAGAATTTCAAATCCAATCCGCAACCCCTAGAAATTTTTTTAACTTGTATAGTTTTGGTACCATTGGATTCAGCAGGTCTCAAACAATGGGAAAAACCACCGCCACCCAACAATTTGCATGGTCGGTACAAAATGAGGCGCCCTAGTGTCCATCTAATGAAATTAGTGCCCAAATAAATATGGCAACTCCAGATATTTTTGCATGGCATTGCGCAAACAGATTAAGCCTTAACTTTACTAAACATGTTATTAAAATTATGCAATACATGACAAAAACCTGATGTAAAAATAGCCATCAATTCCAAAGATATAAAGAGAGCTGATGAACTAAGATATCTGGGTGTTCTATTTGAATAACAACTAAAATGTAAAAAACATATCAAACACATGTAGTCTGGTTTGTAGAAACACTGGAGTAATCTCTCGGGCTTAAATTTATGTTGGATGTGAAAAGTATGTTTCTTCGCTATAATTCTCTAATTTAACCGTATCTGGGATACTGTAGCTTCATGTGGGGCTCAAACTAGGATTGCAACCTAAAAAAACTTATAAATGCACAAAAAGAATAATTAGAATAAAAAATAAATCACACTACAGAGCCCCTTCATCCCCGATCTTTAAGAGTATAAACCTCCTTAAATTCACTGGCATAGTTAAGCAACAAAAGTTATTAATTATGCATAGATTCATAAATAATCAACTGCCACTGACATACTCCAACTTCTTCCAACGTAGTGAACAAACCAGACCGTCCAGAATAACAAGTCACTTCAAAGTTCCTGACATTTCCAATTTATATCAAACGTTTGTGTTTTCATTCACGTGTCCCAACGTTTGGAACCAAATAATTTCCCCTAAGATCAATAATATAATGGATGTGCCCAGAGGGAAAGCCATGTTTAAAAGAATGATCCAAATAATCTTTACCGACCAATACTAATATAGTTGTTCGTGTGTATTGGGGTTTATAGGGCGCCTTCAGCGTCTAGGCTATATCGCGCCCATCATTATTTAACCTACTTAGTTTTTAATGCTATGTAATTTAAACCTGCCCTGGATTGTTGCGAGCTGTACATGCCACCTAATTAGGTGGGATGGGATTGTAGATGATGCCAAACTTGATCTCCCGCAGGTATGGTAGAACCTGACAGATGTCTATGACTGTGTTGTCGCCTAAAATCTGTTCCAGTGGAAACGGCGGGAAGAACCGGCGCTGAATTCGTTTAAGCTGTTCACAGGAGTCAGTGGCAGATAAAACATGTTGAACAGTGAGGCGGCTGCCACAGTGAGAACACATGTTGGGGTTCGTGCTGTTGAGATAGTGCGAGTGTGTGGTATAGCAGTGACCAATGCGGAGTCGAGTGAGGCAGACCTCCTCCCTCCTATTTCGTCCGCAACTCTACTCCCATTGGCCAATGCGTGGTCTTAAACGCTTCAACGCACAGTCTGGCTCCGCCTCCCATCTCGACTGTCATTGTGAACGTATATTCTGGTCAATTAGGGCCTTGATGTCACCAGCTGGCACCCGAAATCGTTGCGGGGGAGCCAGCGAACACGCCGTCTTGGCAGCTTCGTCCGCTAATTCGTTGCCAGTCACACCCATATGACTTGGAACCCATAGAAACTGGACGTCAAAGCCACGAGAAGCCATTGCAGTCAATAGCTTTAGAATAGCAGCTACAAGCCACGATGTCTGTAAATGACTAGATTGGAGCGCTGCCAGCGAGCTGGCCGAGTCACCGATAATAAGATGTCGTGTCCCAGAAAGGTGTCTGATGTGTCGTAAAACTTGCAAGATGGCAAACAGTTCGGTTGTAAAGGCCGACACAACATTCGGCAGCCCGAAACAGCGGCGGGTTCCTTTGCTAACAAAGGCACATCCGGCTCCAGCTGCTCCCTTGGAGCCGTCAGTGTAGAACTTTGTGCGGTCGGTGTATGAATGGATTCTTTCAGCAGCGAGTTTCGCGAAGTCTGGTGGAAGTGTGTGCGCCTTTCCATACTGCATCAACCTTGTGTCACATTTGGCGGATACTTCACGCCATGGCTCTAGGGTCCCTGGGCATTGTTTTGCGATCATGGTGATATTAATGTTAGATTCTCCAAGCCAGTGTGAAATCCGGCTGCACAGAGCCGAAGATGAGCTTTGCCTCCCCGCAGCGAATAAGTCTATTAAAGAGTGGTCAAAGATCCACTTGTACGTTGGGTGGGTTGGGTATTGGCGGATCTTAGTGGCATACATAAGTGAGAGTCGCTTCCTCCTAAGGTCAAGCGGGGCCTCGTCAGCGTCAGCCAGAAGGCTTGCTCTACGTGAGGTGCGGAAAGCACCAGTGGCCACTCTTATACAGGCGTGGTGGACTGCGTCCAGGGGCTGCTTAGTGCTTGTTAGAGAACCGTCATAAACCACGGAAGCATAATCCAGGACCGATCTTACCAGTGCTCGATACAGGCGTAAAAGTGTGATTCTGTCCGCCCCGTAGGATGTGCGTCATACCATCTTTAACACGCGCATTGACGGGGGCGGGTACCCGCCCCCCTCGGGTTTTTCGGAGATAGTAAAAAACGGCGGCGCGTAGCGCCGCCGTACTTGGTATGCCTTTTCCCTCATCATTTTTACAACTTCTGTGAAAATTTTAAGGTTAGGTCATCTCAGGTCAGGTCACCAGTACAGGTCAAGTGACCCGACCTCAAAAAGTTTAAGATAGCATAAGTCGGAGCAGGTTGAACTTATCCGATTGAAACTCATATCACATAATGGCCCCACCGAGTTCTCTAAAATATGTTCCGGTATTTTTGATATCGATGACCTAAGGTCAGGTACGACGCATGACCTCTCCATTGGAAATACATGGGAAAAATGTTTTTTTACGGAATAACTCAGTAACGGATGGTGATAGAGCATTTATTTTAGCTGCATTAGACTCGTCTGGGCTTTGCGGTTCTAATGATATACATTTTATATAATTTGACCCTGATCTGACCTCAGGTCAGGTCAAATCCTTGATTTGACCTAGCAAGGTCAAATTATATATCATTCGATTCGGCTTGCTAAGAGGATTCATATAGTTCAAGTCGTTTTGCTCTATCTTTACTTGTTCAGATGTAATGCCCGAAAAACTGAATTTTAGATGTTATCCCTATGACGGGCATGTTTTGACCTCTCGTGACCTTAAATGTGACCTGACAAAAAATGGTCCAAATATTTTCGATGGAGAAGTGGATGGGCAGCCCAACACCGTTTACCGTTTTTCGCTACCTACCGTGGTTCTCGAGATCTTAGGGGGCGGGTACCCGCCCCCCGTCAATGCGAAGGTGGCTCAGACCCCCGTCAATGCGCGTGTTAATATATTTGCGCGTTTCATGCATTTGTCTCTTGTCAATATAATGTGCTGTGTGTAGGTAAGACGCTTGTCGATGGTTAAACCAAGAAATTTGGCATGGTCAGAGACTGGGATTCGCCTTCCGTACAGCCTCAGCATCGGCTCTGGGCAGTAGCGGGTCCGGCGGCAGAAATGCACACAAACCGTTTTCTCAGTCGAAAACTTAAAACCATTCACGAGGCTCCACTCGGTCAGGCCGTCAATACATAGCTGTAGCTGTCGCTGTGCAAAGTGTGGTCGAGGTGCTTATCCAGACGGCTAGGTCGTCGACAAAAAGCGATCTCTCAACAGTGGGAGGGATTGCACTGCAGATGTCATTGATTAAAACCCCGAAGAGGGTCATGCTCAAGACACTTCCCTGTGGTACCCCGCTCGGCTGCTCACACCTCCTTGACACGGCATTTCCTACCTTTACCCTAAAATACCGATTCCTGAGAAAGTTGGCCAGAAAATGGCCCATGTGCCCTCTCACTCCCGCAGCATGGAGCTTCAGGAGAATCGCATGTCTCCATGCCGTATCATAGGCTTTCTCGATATCATAGAAGACCGCGATGGTGTGCTGTTTCCGGGTAAAAGAGCGGCGAACGGCTGTCAAGTGAAACTAAATGATCAGTGGTGGACCGGCCGGCGCGGAAACCACACTGTGCGTTGGATAGAAATCCGGTGCTTTCTAGAAACCATGTGAGGCGACGGTTAATTATTCTTTCGAACAACTTGCATGCACTAGAAGTCAGGGCGATGGGGCGGTAGTGGAGAGGGTCACTACCGTCTTTGTCCTGTTTTAAAACAGGGACTACCATGGCCTCCTGCCAGGTATCCGGGAATTCGTGCGTGGTCCAAATATGGTTATAGAATGATAAAAGCACCCGAAGTGATGGCTCGTCCAAATTCCTAATCATGCTGTAGTGAATGTTGTCGGGCCCGGCTGCGGTGTTTTTGGTGAGCGAGAGTGTTGTACTCAGTTCATCAAAGCTGAAACAATCATTAAAAGACAGTGAGGTGGTGGTGTTGAAGTCGACCGGCGTCCCTTCACTGATTGTTTTGTGGCAGATAAAGCGAGGGTCGGCCGTTCCCAGCTGCCAGCGCTCGGCCCACACCGCTCCGAAGGTGTTAGCTACTTCCGTGGGGTCAGTGATCAAATTGTGGTTGCGTGATAAAACCGGTAGGAGCGTCGGGGCGGTACGACCGGAGCTGCGGTTTATATGTTTCCAGACAGCCGTGAGTGGTGTGAGCCTATTAATTGTGTTAATGTAAGCGTGCCATGATTACCAATATCTTTTCGACTTTCCCTGAACTTTCTAAAACAGCGTCGCCGTTCCCTAATGGTGCACCTGCAATCCTCGTTCCACCAGGGGACTGGTACTCGGCGGGGAGTGGGCTAGTCTTTGGGATAAAACTGTCAGCAGATTGCAGGATGCGAGAGCGTATCTCTTCATACAAGGTGGTAGCGGTTTTACCAGCCTCTGGTCTGAATGCTAAAGCGCAGTCAGAGGTAAAACTGTCCCAGTCCGCCTTTACAAAGTTCCATCTAGGAATCCGTGTTCCCGGATGGGGCCTATCCGACCACACCCACAGCGGGAAGTGGTCAATTCCGCAGGGGTTGCTGTGGGTGCGCCAGTGAAACCGATTTGCTACAGAGGAAGAACAAAGCGATAAGTCGATGGCCGACGTCGCGCCTGAGAGTAAAGAGATGTATGTTTGTTGGCCTGTGTTCATAATGCATAAGTCGTTGTAGTTGATTATATCTTCGAGACGCCTTCCTCGGCTGTTGGATCGGGAACAGCCCCATAATGTGCTATGTGAGTTGAAATCACCTAATATTATGTGATGCGGGGGCAGCTGTCGTAAAAGGCTCTGGAATTGAGGGTCAGGGAAGGCCTCTCCGGGAGGTAGATAGAGCGATACTAATGTGATCTTTATATCCCCAAGATCAACAGTCGCAGCCACTCTGCAGTTCAGTGCGAAGCGTAAATGCTACAGAAGGTACGTAGTAGTGAATAAGAAGAGCGACGCCTCCATGGGCAATTGTTGTGCTCGGTAAGTTATGTTGATATGTTTTATAGTGGTGAATATTGCAGCCTTGGCCGTCTCTGAGCTTAGTCTCCTGAAGTGCGGCTGCAATGGGATTGCCTGCTGACACCAAGGCCTGGAGGTCAGGGAGGTTGGATCGGAAGCCGCGCATGTTCCATTGAAGGAAGCTGGTCATGGTCATGAGAGTGATAAGAAATGATATAAAACACTGATCACGGCTAAAAGAGAAACCAATCATCGTGGCTGTCTGGGCCCCTGGAAGGGGATTCCTCCTGTTAGAGTTCCCCTCAGCTGAGGAGCTGTTCCTCGCTCCCATACCGGACATGGCCGGTCCCTTGAGCGTGCACGCCTATAGCTGTCAGACTCCCGAGAGTGAGAACGCGGTCTCTCCGGTCGGTCAGAAAACGAATGTGCCCTATCCCTGGCCCGAAAGCCAGGTGGCACTCTGGGAGGGGGATGGGGAGGCACAAAGCCGTCCTGTTTGTGTGTGTCTATGTTCATGTTCAATGTATTTACTGTGTTTGCTATATTTTTGTTGTCTTTGTTTTGGCCTGTGGCGCTAGCTCTTTTGTGTATGGTTTCTACTAATTCATTTACTCGCCCCGGGGGCCCTATGTGCGGCGGCGGCGGAGCGGGCATAACCATATTGTCTTCATGGTCCATGGGCTGACTATCCGGTGGGACTGGTAGGGGGAGCAACGCCTTGAGTGGTCTCTGTGGTTTGGGTGGTGATGATGGCGGTGGCACCCTATCACTGCACTCGTCTGTGGTGCGGAGGTGGTCAGAGTCAGTCTCTCTCTGTTCAGAGCCGGAAGGGGCAGTTCCAGGTGTGCTTGATAGATCTCGATTCTCGAGATCTTGATTGATCTCGGTGATAGGGAGGGGGCTTTCCATCCGGGACAGCACCACTAGCGCCTTTTCAGAGAAGGACTTAGGGTTTGAAGCACTTCTGACTGAAGTGGGAGGGCTGGGGTCATTTGCGGCTCCTGGGGGAAGTTGGGGAGTCTTCCCTAGCTCTCTTCCCGCAGGGCTCACTGTTCGTTGTTTCGACTGTGTTTGTTGTTTCAATTGTGTTTGTTGTTTCAGTTGTGTTTGTTGTTTCATTTGTGTTTGTTGTTTCAATTGTGTTTGTTGTTCCTGAGATCGCTATGCAGGGGTCTATGACACCCAGCTCAGCGTCCAGTTGGGCCGAAGAAACGTTGGTTTCAGCGTCACATACCCCCTGTGTTGTCTGAGTGGATTTGCTCTCCAAAGGAAGGGCTGTCGATGTGGTGGTGTCTGCTACCTGGGATTGGAAAGGCATCAGAGTTGCGAGCATGGCGATGAATTGGCGCATGGGCAGCTGCATATACTCGCCTACAGTACTGTCCATATTTAGGGATGTCCGGACCTGTGAGTGCGGTGAGGGAGGGGGCTCCTGGTTAGGACCAGACAGGAGTGCGCTTCGGTATGTTGGGTGTGGGACAGCGGTCTGTTTTGAGGTCTGTGTTGGGGGCACGTTAGTTGTCCTTCTGGCACCCCGCTTCAGTGCTTCCCTCGCTTGGATTAGGCGTGGGCAGGCTCGATCCCAAGCCTCGTGCTCCCCTTCGCAACCTACGCATTTCAGCTTGGCAGCCGCACACGAGGTGGATTTATGGCCTGTACCTGCACACTTCCCGCACCGTTCTTTGGCCCTGCAACTCGCTGCCATGTGCCCTAGTGCTTGGCAGTTAAAGCAGCGGACTGGATTCGGTACAAACTGACGTACCTTGAATGACTGCCATCCGACATGGACTCTACTTGGCAGCGTCGTGTCAGAAAAGGTGAGGAGAAGTGTCCCGGTGTCATTGTCCTTTCCCTCTCCCTTCCTGTTCATCTTTTTCACCCCTACAACACCTTGGTCTCGCAGGCCCTCCAGAATTTCATCTTCCGGAGTGCCACACAGATCCCGGCAACTTATGACACCCTTGCTGACGTTCTTGGTGGTATGGGGTGTTACTGAAACTGGAACTGCTATAGATCGATTTGCCAGTTTCACCGAGATCGTTTGCGTTTTCAGCAGTTTTGCGGCGGTTTCGTCATCTCCTACATGTATCTCTACATTTCCGTTTGGGTGGAGAAACACGTCTGTTGTCTTAAATCCGCTTAGGCTGTGATGGAGCCGGAAGGGGTTCACCTTGACTGATTTGTCCTGGATTTTCATGACCAGGATTCGAGGGACACGTTCGCAGCGTTTCGGAGAATCCGGAGAAGCATGGGCTGCGTGGGGGTTCGCCGACTCCGGTCTATGTCGCGCAGGGGGTTTACGTCCGGGCAGTCCAACATATCAGCGGTATCACAAGGCATGCCTGAGAGAGTCCGGTTCGGAGCAGGGGTTGGAGTCCGTGCGATCAAGTCAGTGGGTGGAGTATCGAGGGAAGAAGCCATGGGAATGCAATTGGTCTCCACCACCCTCCGCCCCCGAGAACGGACGGGGCGTGGTGGCTGTAGGGGATCGACGGCCCCCGCTCAGAGTCGGCAGTATGCACAATCCGACTCCGATTGGGAACCGCTTCCCCCCTTCCCCCCTCAGCCCAGAGGACCAGCGAGATTACGCCCCGAGGCCGCGTCGCAGCGTAGAGGCACTGCGCCGCAACCCCAGGGCGTCATCCCCCGGTCACAGCTGGACCGAGCGACAGTGCACGTTCACACTGCCGCATTGCTAAACCGCCCGCGGGAGCAATCGGACGGCCTACCCCAGGTTAGATCGAGATATCTGGGCCAAAGGGGGGCGTGTTGGAACCCTCAGGACTATCCCGCCTGAGGGGAACCTCAACCCCCCAGGATTCCGTCAACCTCGTCGCCGAGGCTCGAGATAGGCCTCGAGTGGGCGCTTTACACCCATAAGATGCCGAAGATGGCAAATAACTGTGGAACCAACAACTTAATCATAAAAGAGGACAGGAACTAAAAATAATCAACAAAATAAGAGAAAAAAACAAACAGGAGCTACATACTGGGAGGTGCAGGACAGAGCTGACCCGATCCAATACGGTTACCGACCAGGTAACAAAGGGCCCGGAGGGCAGACATCAGCATCACCACGGACCTCATCACCATGGCCGCCGGCGGCAGACGCCAACTCTAACCGACCGAAGTCGGAAGAAGTGGCGGCCGCCGGAAGACCAGAAATGATGTGTCCGCGGCGATCCGACGACGTGCCCTCCAGGGCTGACTGGGGCCCCGGGCGCGTCACACCCCGTTGCTCCAATCTTTACTTGCCGGACGAATCCGGCAAGTGAAGATCGGTCCCCAGAGGGAAATATATTTGTTCTCATTATCTCTAAATTTATCTTGCTCGGAACTTTTCTAGTCTCAAATGTAAAAATAACAAGTACCAAATTTATAATAAGACACCACAGTGCAGGGTGAAGTGCCATATGATTGCGAGGTGGGGCTTAGTATGGTTCTATCCCTCCCAACAGGGTGAGAGTTGGCGACGCCGTATAACCCTGGCAGTTGGTGCGTCGTTAAACCCCAACAATTATTATTATTAGTATGGTTCTAGTGAGAACGTGTTTGTCATGTTTGTAGGAATAGGTGTACTGTGATTAGACCCAGTGATGATGACTAAGCTAGTGTACGTTAGTGGGTGATGGTGAGAGAATGTGGTCCAGACTGCTCGTATCGTCGTGATGTCATGTACTATTGTCTGTGTCTGTCTGTGTTCTGACTTCCTGTCATCTGTATCAGCTTCTTCTCCATGATTTCGTGGGTGGGAACAAAGACAAGGTATGATCCTTAACCGATCCCACCCCTTATCCAAATAAGATCCGAATCAAAATATAGTCTCTTTCTGTCTTTACCTCCTGTACTCTCCCCCCTCGCCCGCCCCGGGTGGTGGTCGGATGAGGCTCTGGGCGAGTGAAATGTGCTGCGAGAATGACTGAGAGCGGCACCTGGACGTGACCACCTTGTCGTCGTTTCGGCAGCTCCGGGTGGCGACTAGAGATGTCGAGGTGGTGCCGCGGTGGAGGCGGCGCTGGGGCATCATGGTGTTGCCCCCGCCGTCGATGTCGGCCTGAGGGCCACCTGCTCGGAGCTGAATATGTGGACCTCAGTCGCGATCAACTGGGCGACATTGGAGAAATGGATGCCGTGAGCGGACAGGCTACATCTGCCGCGAAGTATGGCCACATCTATGCCGACCGGAAATGCTTCCCAAAGATCATGCTGCTGGACAACGTGGAGCTGACTGCGCCATTCGAGTGCTGCGTCGTGGGCGATACTTGGAAAGCTGAGAAACTATCTGAGGACAAGAACTCTTACCTTCTGGCGGGGCTTCAAGAAATGGGCTGATCTACCTTGTTACCTCGAGGAACTGCGCGCTTGGTGGTCCGGACGATTGAAGACAACGTCGAGCGATGCCATTCGGTCTGGTCGTCTGCCTGCCGTCCTGTGATGGTGTGAAGATGTTCTACACCTGGATGCTGGAGGGCGCAACGTCACCGACTCCGGGTGACTGGGGGGCGAGGGGCACCGCTCGTCGTTGGATAGTCTCAGCTCCTCAGCGCTCTTGAATTGAAAATTGAACTGTCAGGTCATTTAGGAGATCTGGAAAACCCTACAACGGGAGTTATCACACTGCAGATCGTCTCCAGATTTATGAACAGCGGCGCTGCCTTGCGCCTGCAGTGGCGCGGCGGTGGTACGCTCAGCGGTGGTGATGTGGTCCTGATGGGCTGAAGGATTGAGGTAGCCATGGGGAGCTGGAGTACGCCGTCGGTCCTCGCTTCCTCAGCCACGAGTTGGCCTCGCGCCCCTGCATCGTTGCTTGTGTGGTCCGTTGCCCCGCGCCGGGTTCAGCTGTGGGGGGTGGCGCCGGGCAGCGGAGGACGATGGCCGTATCGTGAGACTAATGTGGTGCCCTAATTTTGCATGGAGGATTGACTACCCCTCCGATGATGGTGTTGTCTCACTCCTTACCTAATTGCTGGGAGTTAAACTGGTGAGAGGTGCAAGCCACTACAATGCTCTTGGCTCTGATCACACGTGTGATAACGATTGTTTGCCCGGGGGATGTGTATTGGTATTGGTGTAGGTCTGCCCCGATGAAACTTGGCTGTGTGTCCCTGTAAAGGAAATGTGAAAGTGAACCAGACACTGACTTACCGTAGCTAAAGACATGTGGATTATTTAAATGATTCTGACCTCGGCTGTGGTAACAAATACGAATTTCACACATTGGGCCGGGATCTGAAAATTGCGCGGTGTTCCCTACGCATCACGGTGTTTTACAGGGTATGGTTATGTTGTCGCCCAGTTTGCCGCCTCTCTTCCTTTCAGAACCTTGTTTGGAGTGAACCTGCGGTGTCGCCACTGGCGCCTTTCGTAGTATATGACAGGAATTTGAAACTTCCTTCTATTGTAACGAAGCTGAGCTGTGTAATTGTGTTCTGAATATGGATTGTTTAAATGTTATTGAACTCGGAGGTGGTAACAAGTACCAAACTCACTAATTAAGCCTGGCTGAAAAGGGGGCGAGATATATTTTGTGTATCCCGGTAGGGAAAAAAAGCAGTATTAGTTCAATTACTGGAGCACTGGACGATCGTCTCCATGATGAACATACTACCAAATCCGAATATTAGTAAGGGGGGGGCAGGATACCGGTCTTGTGTTTAGGAAGAAACTGTCCTTGCACCGTACTAAAGAACGGAAAGATTGAAATGAGGGGATCGTGGCCGCTTGGATGATGTGCCTGTGTATTCACGCCGCCTGCCGCTGTGGGGACCGATAGTTATACTGTTACGTCCACTAGCTGACTGGCAAGTGTTTTTGGGTTCCGTCATGACCCAGCTTACCACCTTTCTTGCTCTCTGACCATTGTTTGGGCGTGCCTCCGTAATCGTCATTGGCGGCCTTCGGGGTATGGCGGGAGGGGTGGGCCTCTGCCGTGGCGGTTGCCGCTGTGGTGGCGTCGAGCGGTTGGGTGGTGATACTTTCGGCTACAAATTTACCGGCACGGAAGAGATTGCTATCCGGACGCTGTGGGACCTAGGAGACCACTCCCACAATTATATGGGGGCGCGGAGACACGCGGAGAGATTTTCTGACCTCCCTCATTCTCCACTGATACCCGGAGAACCTGTGGAGATGCTCAGGCACTGCTGCTCCCATCGATGGTCCCCAGGCCGGTGCGCTGGGGACGAGTGTTTGGTTAGAGGCGAGTGCACCGGCCGGGGTGGCGTCTCCGGCTCGCACTCGCATTCCGGCTGCCTCATGGGAGGCGCTGCCGCAGTGCGAGGCCGGAGAATGAGAGAAATAGGCCGGACTAAATTTGAAACCAGCCAAGTGCAAAACCTCTACCATGACGCTAAAAACCAGGCCTCTAAAATCATCCTATTTCATTGCAAGTACAAGTCTGGGGCAAGTAGAAACTATTCGAGATTTGGGAGTTGTTTTGGACAGAAAACTCACTTTCGGACCTCACGTCGACGGCATCATCATGCGAGCCAATAGGGCCCTCGGTGTACTGATAAGATCATTTCAAATCGTTAAGAGTAGAAGATATTTCAACGTCAAATCAGTGTTTGCATCCTACAATGCTCATGTTCGATCGGTGGTGGAATACTGCAGTACCATTTGGGGAGGGGCAGCTGCCGTGCACACAGATCGTATTGAGCGAATGCAACACAAATTTTTACTGTGGATCAACTCATACATCCAGACACAATCACCATCACTGTCATACTGCGATTTGCTCACGCACTTCAATCTCGTTACACTTCGAGCGCGAAGGACACAACACGATCTCATGTTCATTCGCAGTATTTTCAATGGTAGGATAAACTCACCGTTTTTACTTCACTCATTTTACCTGAGCACCCCAGCGCGGGCTTTTAGACAACAGACACTTCTAAACGTTCCATATGCACGGGTGAACACCATTAAGGAAGGACTGTTTGTGAGACTTCCCCGGGTGGTAAATGCTTTTATTCAACAACGCCCGGGAACTGACATGTTTTACGACACCCTGAACTCGTATCGCCAAAGTGTCATGTCTTATGTCTCGTCATTGTAGTGGTTTAAGCTGTGATATGACCGAATATGCTGTTAGTGTTTTTGTAGTGTTTTACCCACAGCTTTGTTTTATTTTAGCACGCTGACTTTATCCTTAAATGGGGATGTTCCGTGGATGATTGAGCAAATAAATGAAATTAAATGAAATGAATGGACGACCAGCTTGCTATGAGAGACGGCATGGGTCGTGGCGTGGTGGTGAGACACCCGACGGAACTGTGATGACTTCAGCTGTCCGAAGGGAATGGTGGCGGCTAGACGGTTTTTTATTGGCTGTTCTATTTTAACCCGCTGCCGTAACTTAATCCTGTGGCTTGCTACCTTAACTTAAACCGCTCGACGTCTCGGCTTTAGTCCTTATGGCGTTGGCGATCTGCCCATGGTCGGGGCCCGCTCCCTCATGCGGGTATGCTGGGGCACTGGACACGGGTGAGAGTGCGCGTGGTGGCGATGACTTAAGGGCGATGTAGCCAACTGTGTCAAAACTATCAAAATTGACTGTGTTGACCTGCTCTGTCTTGTTCTCTTTTCGCGCATGATGGCAGATTTTCTCGATGTTCGTGGTTGGGGAGGGGGGTGCGGTTGGGCACTTTCTTTCTGTACTGTTTCGTCATTTTCTTGTCTACACTTGACTCTTGTCTTCATATCTGTCTTGCTAATGCCTTCTTCAAAAACGGAAACAATAAAAAATGAACGGAAAAAATGTGGTGCACTTATATTGTCAAATGTTAATACAACTAATTAGTCTCCGCACTTATTTTCACCGTGAGCATTTATTACTGCCCACATAACTTGGCCTTCCGGCTCTGCCCCGACTGCCGCCTGGTGGCCAGGTCAAGCTTTCACCCCGGGTCATTTCCGCTACAGCATCGAGCGAGAGCTCACGTGTGTGTGCGGGTGACACCTCTCCTGTGAACGTAAGTGTATTCGGAAATGCTGTTGCGACTATTTTGTATTTGATATGGCATTGTAAACGTGTTTGTGTAAAACCTGATTGATTCTAACGGTGTTAAGTTTAGATGTGATTTATATAGGCTTGTGATTTATGATTTACTTATGTTTTGCTGGGTTCTTGTCAAACGAGTGTTTGAATATTTGGAATGTTTCCCAGGGCAGAATTATGAAGATTTGAAGTTACGAGATGTTAAAATAAACCCAGAAACGGCATCACTACTTTTGGACAACCGAGACAGCGGAAGCAGATTGGGCATGCAGCTCATACGGACGGGGCCATGAGGTGACCCCGTCTACATTTTGGTGGTAGCGTCGGTCTACCCGTCTACATATACCAACGGCATGGACAGGAGACAGCGCTCAATAACAATAGCGCAAAACCCGGACTGCTGGCACTGTATTCCATGTACTTCACAGTCATGTTAATAATAATAAATGCCAACCATGCAATGCTGTATCCTGCCAACTACTAACCACTAGGTAACAACGTGATCAAGGGCCAGCTCCACTGCCTGCTCTACCAACTGCCACCGCAAAGTGAGTGTCAGCATTTTTAGCTAAAGAGAGCAGAATCGATCAGGAAAAATCTCCAAATTAGCTCAGCTTTTTCAAGGTTTTTGGCATTTCTTAGAGAAAATTTTGCGAATTATTTTTATTCTGCTCAATTATACCTGGCATCCTCATTTGCACCGATTTTAGTTGAGCCGGAGAATCGAATTTCTGGTGCGGGCAAGACGCTCAGCAGCTCCGGAGAAAGTTCCAATTGGTGAAAACTGACTAAATTCCACCACTCACAAGATAAGTGAGTGGAAAATTAGACACCCTAGCTTTGTACTGCCAAAAAATGAGCCGACCACTCTGAAAGATACATTTCTGGAAAACATTTCATCTGTTTATATGAGATGTAGGTTTACGTTCATGAAAAATTAGCTTTGTATTTCTGTTACCAAGAACAAGGAAGTCATTTTTGGTCGTCTTGGCGTAAACCAGTTATCTTGAAACTTTGATGCCAAATACCATGTTTTCTGGAGTATTTACCACTGAAAATTGATCATTTATTGCGATAAAAATCAACTGTATCCACACCAGCCCTTCATTGCTGCGTCGACGGCGTGTGACACCCAAATCCACTCACGACTCCACACTAGCCCTTCATTGCTGCGTCGACGGCGTGTGACACACAAATCCACTCACGACACCCTAGGTATAAATGCGCTGATATTTCACTTGAACTGAGTGTCCACTGTTTGAATAACTGAAAGCCCTACATTTTCACCGAATGGAATTTTCTGGCCACAAAAACGCATTCAGTTACTCTTAAAACATCGGATTTTTTAATGGTTGGTCTACGGGCGTGGACTTACCAAACCGCCGTCTTTACATGCAGTATATAAATGCGGCATCTTTAAACTTTTGAGCCAGGCTGCATTTTCGATATTTACACAAAAAATTGTTGGTCTTCTTGTTCGTGTAATATATTTTTACAATATGAATCACCTACCATGGTTTAAACAATCGATTCAAAACACTTTCTAAAAAAGGTGACCGGCAAGAAACAAATGGTTCAGAATTTAAGATAGCGGCTCCGCGACAAGATACCTTTACTTTAGCCCCGCGAAGCTGCTGCGACAATGGACGCACTCTCACTATTGCATTGATTGGATAGAAAGTAAACATATTCATTTGAAGATGAGCAAGTACGTGAAGACGAGCAACGGATTTTAGAGGCTTAGAGAAGAAACCATTTACCTAGCAAGAGTCTAATGTCAAGGGAAACCCCCAAGAGTTTACCTTCAGCCCACAAATGTCCCTAATGGGGGCTCCCTCAGTTCTCTCCCCAAAGGCTGGTTTCAGAGGCACTCAAAAGCTATTTTGGGTGGCAACTCACCAATGCCTCATATAACGATTTGAGACTGCATCAGGCATTGGCGGACGCGGGGGCATTCCGACCATGGCCCCACAAAGCGCTGGAAGAAGGGGGGAGCAAACTATCTTTTGGGCGCCCCAGGGACCGGAGAAATTTACAGAAGGTGTTTAATCTAGGTCTATCGAACAAAAATATTCGCTCCCGCTAAAAAAATATTAAAATATCCCCCAGGAGAGCGATCATGTTCCTGTGAGTGGTAGCTTATACAAGGTCTGTCGAGCACCCAAATTGCACGTCCCCCAGGAAAGGCAGACATATTTTTGTTCGAGCTTGGGGGTTTGGCCCCCAAAACTCGGCTCTGCGTCCACCCCTGGCATCAGGAGGTTGCCGTTGGTAAAGATTCACCTCCTTAAAGGGAATGTGACACCTTTATAACGTGATTTTAACTGACATAGCCAAGTTGTAAAACATGCCGGAAAACCCGGTACTCAATATATCATTTGTTTTGAAACTCAAAGTTTCCGTAGATAAAAGCTAAAAACCTACCTGCAATGTACCCCTCATGTACCCTTAGCAGTAGGCAACAGTTGTCAGTTGTTGGTGTGACGACATATGCTGACGTCACGGTGAGCATCAGCCAATCGAATACCTTGGAACCTATTGTTGAATATGGTAGTGGTTGCCAGATCATGACAACATCCTCAGGCATGATATTTTTTCTATTTTTTCCCTAGAGGCGCATTTTAAAAATAGAAATATTGAGCTTATTGTACATTTTTCAGAGAAATCATAGAGGCTTCCATGATTTTTGGCCACAAGTACCCCTAATTACACTAAATTCCACGACTCGACCAAGGTGCCACATTCCCTTTAACCCAAACTTTTCACATAGTAATTGTCAAGCAATGCTCGTTCGGGAGGATTAAGTTTGTTTTGGGCAATATTAAATGAAATGTCCATTCTTCTGTTCAAATAAGGGCTCCGAGATTTCACCCTCTGCGTACCCGCAGCGGAAACTTATCACTCCACCATACGTTCCGGGGCGAGTTTTCCACTCAACACCCTAGCACTAAACCTGTTTTGGGACACCGGTGCCCAATGAGGTAATATAGTGCCCTTTAAGCTGACCTGGGCCTCCTGGGTTGACTACGCGTAGCCTAAGTGTGTGCTGGACCCACACAGGTTGATGAGGCCTCTGAGCTGGTATGGGGCTCCTGAACTGGTATTAGGCTCCTGAGCCGATTAAGTGCCTCCCGACTTGTTTTGGTACCCCCGAGCTGATCTGGGCCCCGAGCTGGTCGGGTACCACTGATGATCTGATTCCTTGACCCCGAAACTGAGCTGGTGCCTATTGGTCTGATCTGGTGTCCCCTGAGCAGCTCTGGGGCTCCTGAACTGGTTGGGCCCGGAGCTGGTGAGGGATCCCTAAGCTGATTTAGTGCGCCTGGCTTGATCTTGCCCCCTTACCTGACTTGAGGCCTCTGAACTGATTTGGGGCCCAAGAGCGGATTTGCGTTCTGGGGGTGCCCTGAGAAGGTATGGGCCAAGCCGCCGGCCTGTTCGCCTTTTTTACTCCAACTAGGACCGTTTCTTGAAAATATGGAACTTTACAAACGCGTTAAAAACGTATCTCCCAAATTATTCCAGCAGCAATTATTGCATTCTTCCAATGTCACTCTGCCACTCCTCCTCCAACGGCCATTGTGGAAGCCGAGGAACTTAATCCGCGTTCAAACAGGGCTCACTTGTCACGACAAAGCCAGTGGGCATAACAAATGAATTTTCGACTCTTATATGTCTTATCTTGCATATAGTGACAGATATCGCAGGCTCCGCTGATTTCTCTGATGTTAAGTACTGGCATGAGTTGGCTGATTTGTCCTTGAAGGGAATGTGGCACCTTGGTCAAATCCTGGAATTTAGTGTAATTAGGGGAACTGTTAGCAAAAAATCACGGAAGCGTCCATAATTTCTCTGAAAAATGTACAATAAGCTAAATATTTCTATTTTCAAAATGCTCCTCTAGGGAAAGAAATAAATATCTGCCTGTGGATGATGTCATGATCTAGAAGCCACTACCATATTCAATAGGCTTCAAGGGCTTCGATTGGCTCATATTCACCGTGACGTCAGCATATGTTGTCACACCAACAACCATGACAACAGTGGCCTGCTGCTAAGGGTACATGAGGGGTACATTGCAGGTAGGTTTTAGCTTTTTCCTACGGAAATTTGAGTTTCAAGACAAATGATACATAGAGTACCGGGTTTTCCGGCATGCTTTACAAATTGGCTATCTCAGTTAAAACCACGTTATAAAGGTGCCACATTCCATTTAAATATATCCAAAACAATCGTGTTTTGGCTACTTCATGAGATTTCAGTTTTTTCCGGTTTTCATCAAATATTCCTTCTCCGTCAATGCTTGATTTGCAATTCTCTTAAACCAAAGGTACAAAGAAATTGATATAAACTAAGATAAAGTAAGTTTTTAGGTTACGTCAAAAAGTGTCATTTTCTCCCGCGGTGCCCCTCAAAGGGAGTGTGTCCCCATTCCAGAGCTCTGGCCGCGCCCATGGTGACAGGGTAAACAGTCGGACGCCGATTCCGAGGCATCCTACGTATACGTGCACGGGAATGTCGGTCCTGCCAAATGTCAGAACAATTGTATCGCTCTCCTCTATCTCCGAACCTCTACCTGCATTCATGCGTCGCGGATCAACAACATCGAAATCAGCAAGGCCATCGACAATCTCATCACCACACACGCCTCTCAGCTCTGGACACCGGGTGCGCCGTTGGCCCAGCACCGGCGCCACACCCACCTTGTGTTGGGCTGATTGGCCATGCTGACGCAAGAGCTCTCCCGCTGCCGATTCTCGATCTCCAAGCAGAGGGGGTCCATCGTCGAGTCAGCTGTAGACGAGAGACATGTCTCAGAACAAATCAGGGGCGTAGCCAGACTGTTCCCCCCCTGAGGGCGTGCCCGCACGATGCTTTGTGGCCAACCGCGGAGGTTCATAAAAGACAGGGCCCTCCTAAGCCCTCTGCAGTACTCCATTCTGCGAGAATAAGTGCACTGTTACCCATCAGAACCACCTGCAAAAAGGGCCCTTTGACCACTCAGGCCTCAGAGCCCCCTGTCGACAGTAGGGTTTCCTCCGGTCAGCTGGGCCCTTTTTAACCGTTAAGGCCAGGATGATTAGCAGGGCTCTTTGGACAGTAGGGCTCAGCGCCGGTGAGGAGCTCGTGTTCATGGTGTATCTGGGTGGCAGGTGGGCGGGGTGCGGCGGTGAGGAGCCCGTGTTCATGGTGTATCTGGGTGGCAGGTGGGCGGGGTGCGGCGGTGAGGAGCCCGTGTTCATGGTGTATCTGGGTGGCAGGTGGGCGGGGTGCGGCGGTGAGGAGCCCGTGTTCATGGTGTATCTGGGTGGCAGGTGGGCGGGGTGCGGCGGTGAGGAGCCCGTGTTCATGGTGTATCTGGGTGGCAGGTGGGCGGGGTGCGGCGGTGAGGAGCCCGTGTTCATGGTGCATTTCGGTGGCAGGTGGGCGGGGTGCGGCGGTGAGGAGCTCGTGTTCATGGTGTATCTGGGTGGCAGGTGGGCGGGGTGCGGCGGTGAGGAGCCCGTGTTCATGGTGCATTTCGGTGGCAGGTGGGCGGGGTGCGGCGGTGAGGAGCCCGTGTTCATGGTGTATCTGGGTGGCAGGTGGGCGGGGTGTGGCGGTGAGGAGCCCGTGTTCATGGTGTATCTGGGTGGCAGGTGGGCGGGGTGCGGCGGTGAGGAGCCCGTGTTCATGGTGTATCTGGGTGGCAGATGGGCGGGGTGCGGCGGTGAGGAGCCCGTGTTCATGGTGTATCTGGATGGCAGGTGGGCGGGGTGCGGCGGTGAGGAGCCCGTGTTCATGGTGTATCTGGGTGGCAGGTGGGCGGGGTGCGGCGGTGAGGAGCTCGTGTTCATGGTGCATCTGGGTGGCAGGTGGGCGGGGTGCGGCGGTGAGGAGCCCGTGTTCATGGTGTATCTCGGTGGCAGTGCATACCTACCCTTGGTGCTAAAAATGTGGAATTTATAGCAAGACCGCGTTTTAATTTTTTAACAAAAGATAATTCATGACGCAACATTTTTGAGGTGTCTGAAAGGTCAATTTTAACTGCCGAAAGGTCAAGCTAGATCACAAAAGAAAAGAGACAAGTTCAATGATATACAAAAATTATTAATCAGGCGATACATTTTTTAGTTACAAAGCATCAAAGATGAGTCTACAAAGTGACCTCCGAAAATGTCTCAGGCTATAACTCGGTCAACGTTGGTCAGAGGGGGCGAAGATTCTCACAGCCGTGTTCCTGGCCCAAAACTACCCCGGAGACACAGTTTCAAATTTTTCTGGACATGGTGGTGTCAAGCCTTGGTTGATCTGTCCTGGAATCCACCTTATGCCATCTTAAACATTGAGGTGACGTCACATGACTTGCACTGTTGACCTGACCGGAGATGACCCAACCTAACCTTCATGTTGTAACTCATCATCTTAGATTCTACTAATGTGCGCGCGTTAAAGACCGCGGTCATTGGCGGGGGAGGTCAGGTCACGTGATGTGACGTAGTATCCGCCGAACGCCGTGCCAGTGACCTCCAAGTGTTGTAATGGCGCGCAGAAACCGGTTTTAGGCGAAGGATTTGCCGGAAATGTGTGGCTCAGGCGAAGGATTCGCCGGAAATGAGTAGCGCCGTGTGGGGAGGGGAGTGACCCGAGCGCCGGTCAGTGTATGTCAGTGTCGCGCCAACCACCACCGTGTCGAGAGCTAATAATATAGTCTGTCAGTTTAATTTCATATCTTTAATTTCTATTCGTTATCAGATTGGAAGAGCAGTCGGAGATTAAGAGTTTATAAGTATTCGTGAATCAGCGAGAAGTTACCAGAGGACAATTAGTGAAAGCTTAAATTCACACGCCTTAACGACCTCACTTAAACCACTTCAAACTTAAGGGAAAGTTTCGGAATTGATCTGCATAGTGTGTGCCAAGTAGGGTAGAGTGGAGAAACGCGCCCATCTGAGTAAGACGCCTACTACCATGTCCAGGCTGATGTAGGAATTGTAGCCTCCATCTAGTATTTTCTTCTGGTAGAGGCCATTCTGATCCCGTCCTGGGCATGATTGGACGCGCCTGGTAAACTCTGGTATTTTCCAGTAAACATCCGTTGTTTTTGCACCTCCGGATATAAAAACACGCTATCTCAAAGTTGCAATTGTACTCTATGCGATGTAAATGCGACCACCCTTCCAACTTAATCCCAACATTATCTTACGGCGCAAGTGTAACAATTTTCCTATTTGTTCACGTGAAGCAAATGTAAAATATACGCTGGGAGTTATATGACGGCCTTTTAATCCGGAGCTAGGGCGTTTTACCCCACTATCGGGATAAAACACCTTCTTACATGGTCTCAAGAAAAAATAAATTTCGCACACTTTGCATCGTGTCAGAATCACACATTTATATATGAGTGTAGACAAACGATTGAACAACTTAACGAAGAAAAAATAAAGCAATTTCGTCCAAACATGATCGGTACAGACGAATTCTCCCTTAACGTATGGGCCTTACCCCACTCTACCCCACGGCGGCGCATCGCGCCGCCATTTTAAGTGCCGCCGAAAAAAACCCGAGAGTGGTCAAGCACCCCCCCCCAGGTGAACATTAGGAAGATAACTTGCAGAAGTCAAGAACACGTAAGGTCTAGACGTATTGGAGTCTGTAGTGCTGGCAGCTATAGAGCAATACACACGGTATTTCAAAAGGTACGACAAAGCTAGGCTCAGCCGGGCACATGCACCTGGCCGTGTCGTGCCTTTTGGAATTACCGTGTAAACTGCAGTTACGGAGTGTGAGGAGGAGGCGGTGAGGTTGGGAACACTAGCCGAGCTCGGGGTAGTGCCGGAAAGGCCGACGGAGTGTGAGGAGGAGGCGGTGAGGTTGGGAACACTAGCCGAGCTCGGGGTAGTGCCGGCGAGGCCGACGGAGTGTGAGGAGGAGGCGGTGAGGTTGGGAACACTAGCCGAGCTCGGGGTAGTGCCGGCGAGGCCGAGCTGCGAGAATGGGACGCACCAGATGCTCCCAGTACAGCTCCCTTTACTGGAGCAGGCCACCAACAAATATCCGGGTTACAATGCAGACATGGGGAGGAGAGAGGACCTGTGGATATGTCGAACGCAGGCGGCCGAATCTGAGGCACAGCCAGTCAGCAGGCCTTTGCCCACAACCAAGGCCCTGGGGGACTTCAAGCCGTGCAACCCAAGGGCTTCAAGGGAAGCTCGGGAGGATGAAGGACCAGAAACTTCTTGGTGGAAGAAAGTGAAAGCTGTCTAAGAGAACGTTTTAATGAAGAGCAGGAGGCCAAGCAGAAAAAGAGACTCGACCTTCCTGATTTCCTGAAGTCCAAAGATGGGGCTTTCACTAATGATCAGGCACTTGGTGAGTCTGTGGGCGAGGACGATGATAAGAATGAACACGGGGTGAAACCCAATGTGTCACATACTAAGGACTCAGCGGCCCACCTCCCGTCTACAGATCCATTATTCCAAATTACTGCCCATGAGATAGGAAAGAGGAGGCATAAGACACCTGATTTAGGAGGGCCTCTGAAGCCCCTGCTGAGCAAAAGGAGCAGGGCAAAGGTGACAAAGGTGAGCACAGTGGCATAAACTAGAGCTGCAGGCACATGGTCATGCAATTGCTTTGGCGCAAAGTGGGGATTGAGGCCTAAATACCAAAATATGTCAAACTCAACCCCTATTACACTGGTCAACAAAGTTCAACTTTTGTCACGGATCCAATACAAAATAGTCCGTTTGTAGGATAGTTTGTGGCGCCGAACACGAATCCGGCAGCAGAAATGCTGTATCAGATTATAATTTTGAGATCCGATATGTCTGTGTGTCGTCTTTGCGCAAGCCTACTTTGTATCAGTGACATTGACAGTGCAAAACCCAAGAGGCCTAGGTAAATGAACGTTTGGGTGTTTGTGGAGGCTAGGATATTCTACCCTAAACCCGATTTTCATAGACCTAGGTCAATATATTCAAGGTAAAACGAGGCCAAATAGGTCAAATTCTGTATGTGCAGGGTAGCCATTGGGAAATGCCGTGATTATGCGATGAGAAGCCGGATACGGAGAGAAAGTGGCCTGAAGTAACAGAGGAAAGGTCTGATGCAATGTTCTCTGACACTTTTGGGTAAAGGTGGTTCAAGGTCATTTACCTTTTACTTCAAAATATTACATTTTGCCTATAACGTGTACTGCAACTAGCACTATGGCAACCGTCGGGCGGGAAATCAGGTTTGAACGTGACCTATGACCTTTGACTTGAACCTTGGACCTTGAGCTCAAGATGAGTGTCTTAGCCTATGACGTCATAACATAATATTCCTCATATTAGGCGACGTCATCCGACCAAAGGCACTAGGGTCAATGACCTTTACATGGTGGTATGACCTTGACCTGGGCATGACTTTTTACTTGGACTTGACCTTCAAGGGGAGGTGGCTCTGCCATAAAATCCTCATCATATAATGTTGCGACGTCACCTCTCGGTGTACAATACTGGCGAGCTAGTCCGACCGAGCGCAGGCTTTGTTCAATGTACAATAGCCTGGTCCGGATTTAGGTTTTTTTCTTCAGAAAGTAACGGATCGTTGTTCATTAGATGCATTTTTTGGTGCTGATTACGATGCACTCATCAGAAATGCAATTTTCGAAAAACTTTTGGTGGCCCACTCGAGTTGAAGATTTTTCATTTTGCCCAATTTTCCACTTTTTGGCTCACCATCAACCCTTACTACCAACGAGGTGCAAAAATTGCACTGGGTTGGTAGTTTGGTTCATTGGTGTTCCATTCGCTTTGTTTTGTTGTTATAACTTGCACACATAACCGTTATTTTTTGCTTATTATCTCCGCTTTTAGTTGAGCTTGCATTGGCTCTCCATAGATGGCGCTAGCGGCGTGACATGGTAAGTGAATACTGATTTCCTCGGGGACCGGGATTGTGAACAGCAGCGTGAAAGGTGAGAAACAATTACGAATTGGATTGTATAAGCGCACTTAAAGAGCTGTTTTCAAGCAGCACTGAAGTTGTTCACACTGTTTCTCAGGTATTTTAAGCATGCCATGTCCAAATATGCTGCTGCTGCTGAAGTCCCGACCATAACCCTTTATCAATAGACGCAGGAACCGTGGGGGCTGTGGTGGTGGCTGTTGCACCCAACTTTCAGAGTGTGGCAGCAGCTCCAACCCCCTCCCCCAGTTTCTCTATTAACATTTAAGTGATATGCCTAATCATCCCCGGCCATGCCAACGCGGAAGTCCCTTCCTCCAACTTACACCTTTCCTCCGACTAAAATAGTCTCTCCGCCTATGCCTTCACCGACTGAATTCTTCCGTATTTGCGCCAAAAAGACTCTGCAGTAACCCTACTTTGACTGAAGAGAGAGGGCATCAGTTTTGAGGCTAGTGACGTCTAGCCCAGTCTCCTCTGACATATTTAGAGGTCGTTGTGGCCCAGAGGAGAATTATATGTTTTACGTATACGGATAGGATTGATAATTTTTAACGTTGTGGTCCAGCAGAAAAAATCGACCGGTTTGGCATTATGCAAACATTTTATTACAAACATGGCATTGGTCACCAGGTTTTAAGGACCGAAGAAAATATGTTGTATGAAATCCTAAAATTTCCAACGACTTCCAAGGACTAGACATCTTGCACTAGTTGCATTGAATAATTCACATACCGGCATAATCCAACTTCTACGTTACGTTCTCCTTGCAGTTTTATGTTTCCTCTGAACAAAATTCAACATGGACGGACGGTAATATTTGCAAAAAACAAAAGAGCCTGACCGTGAGTTGGTATGTCATAGGGCACCTTGTTATGACAAGAATTAGACTCATGGAGGAGCAGAGCAAAGATGAGTGCCATATTCTTATGGAAGTATCAATAACAGGGTAACGGCTGAGATTATGGATGTATGTGCAAGCGTATCACTGCCTACACGTGCAAAACAGGCCGTGCTGAAGGAACTAAGAGGGCTTTAGAAAGAAAGAGAGACAAAAAAGAAGCATGTAAACAGGTTTGGCAAGCGAGCTGCTACATCAACTGCTGCGATGGATTCGCTGATTGATATCAGCAGCCGAGAACGTGAGCCTGAACTAGTAGAAGGCAGTGTATCTGGCCGACCAGCCAGTGCCAGACGTATTCAGACAGGCAGCCTCGATCAGGAAACCACAGCGCGATGGCAGAGGAGAGCTCAGCGAGCGGGTCGAGCAGTCATAAGAGGAGCAGCCGTCACCTCCCTACCTGAAACTGGTGTTTCAGGTAGCGCTATCATCTGCTAAGCTATAATGACTTGGTAATCCTGATCAAAGGGATATTATCTGTGTATGAACAATGCTATTATCAGAAACCAGTCTGCTCATAAATCCTATCAGAACACCCACAAGCTATATATTTATATTTTTTTAAACACTGCCCAAGTCGTTCACAGTTCATAACTCACAAACCACAAGGAAGGATAGGCCATAGAAGAACGACAAGTAATGCCTACCATTTTTCATGTTTTATGAGTTATGGAACCGTAAGGAAGGATAAGAGAGACAAGCAATACGTACCATGTCTTATGGTTTATGAGCTATTGACAGTGAACGACTTGGACAGTGTTTTGAAATATATATATACATATAGCTTGTGGGTGTTTTGTTAGAATTGATGAGCAGACTGCTTTTTTGAAAATAGCATTGCTCATACACAGATAATATCCCTTTGATCGGGATTACCGAGGCATTATAGCTTAGCAGATGATAGCGTTACCTGAAACACCAGTTTCCACAGGCGTGTTTGCTGTCTCGGCCGTCGCCTGTTGACTCGGGGAGGTGACGGCTGCTCCTCTCATGACTGCTCGACCCGCTCGCTGAGCTCTCCTCTGCCATCGTGCTGTGGTTTCCTGATCGAGGCTGTCTGTCTGAAGACGTCTGGCACTTGACTGGTCGGCCAGAAACACTGTCTTCTGCTAGTCCAGGCTCAAGTTCTCGGCTGCTGGTATCAAACAGCGAATCCATCGCAGCAGTTGGTATAGCAGCTCGCTTGCCAAACTTGTTTGCATGCTTCTTTTTGTACTCTTTCTTTCCAAAGCTCTTTTAGTTCCTTCAGTATGGCCTGATTTGCACGTGTATGGAGTGATACGCTGGCACACACATCCATAACCCCTGCTGTTACCCTGTTCTTCCATTCTTCCGTAGGAATATGACACTCATCTTTGCTCCGCTCCTCCATGAGTTCAATTCTTGTCATAAGAAGGCGCCCTATGATATACAAAACTCACGGTAAGACTACTTTATTTCTTGCAGATATAACCGTCCCTCCATTTTCAATTTCGATCAGAGAACTGAAAGGAAAAGATAACGTAAGCACTTAGATTATGCCGATGATTATCAATCATCATATGATTATAGATTATTATCTAATGCAGCTAGTGCAAGGTGCGGAAACGTTGGAAAGCTTATTTTGTGATTTCATACATGTTTCCTTCAGTCCTTAAAACCTGGTGACCAATGCTGATACCCTCGCACTTCAGTCAAAGTAGGGTTGCTGCAGAGTCTTTTTGGCGCAAATACGGAAGAATTCAGTAGGTGAAGGCATAGGTGGAGAGACTATTTTAGTCGGAGGAAAGGTGTAAGTTGGAGGAAGGGGCTTCCACGTTGGTATGGCCGGGGGTGATTAGGCATATCACTTAAATGTTAATAGAGAAGTTCCAGAATCGGCTCAAACTGGGGGCGGGGTTAGAGCTGCTGCCACACTCTGAAAGTTGGGTGCAACAGCCACCACCACAGCCCCCACGGTTCCTGCGTCTATTGGTAAAGGGTTATGGTCGGGACTTTAGCAGCAGCAGCATATTTGGACATGGCATGCTTAAAATACCTGAGAAACAGTGTTAACAACTTCAGTGCTGCTTGAAAACAGCTCTTTAAGTGCGTTTATACAATCCAATTCGCAATTGTTTCTCACCTTTCACGTTGCTGTTCACATTCCCGGTCCCCGAGGAAATCAGTATTCACTTACCATGTCACGCCGCTAGCGCCATCTATGGAGAGCCAGTGCAAGCTCAACTAAAAGCGGATATGATAAGCAAAAATAACCGTTATGTGTGCAGGTTATAACAACAAAAACAAAGCGAATGGGATACCAATGAACCAAACTACCAACCCAGTGCAATTTTTGCACCTCGTTGGTAATGTGGGTTGATGGTGAGCCAAAAAGTGGAAAATTGGGCAAAATGAAAAAACTTCAACTCGAGTGGGCCACCAAAAGTTTTTTGAAAATTGCATTTTTGATGAGCGCATCGTTATCAGCATCAAAAAATGCATCTAATGAACAACGATCCGTTACTTCCTGAAGAAAAACCTTAAATCCGGACCAGGCTAATGTACAATGTTCATGCAATTGAATGCGAGGTAGTATTGCGTTGCAATAAATTCACATGTACAGCGATAAACTGTATTGTCTGGGTGCACATAATCATAGTGCCATATACACAAAAAGCAATTGGGTTTTTTTCAGGAGAGTTTCATCGCGTCACATGTCCTACACTTTTTCCGGGGCCTGTCTGCTCGGCGATTCAATTTTCAACCGAGCTCAAAATGGTCTGCTGATGGGACCGAAAAAATCTGAAAAAAGTTCTTTTCCACACAAAATTTCAAATTTCAGGAGAGTGTGCGGGTAAATGGGGCACAGTCGCATCCAGAACAGCTGCGCTTAGAGCCATGTGTTTTGTGCTTATGGAAAGTGTAAAAGTGATGTCTGGTGCAATAGCAGTCTCAGTCTCATGGAAGTATCTTACAGACTGAAACGATGAAATATGTGAATTTCCAAAATGATTGCTGTTTGTATAGTGTTTACATTTACTTTGTGTTTAAATCAACCCACAGTTCAATATAGGATGGATCGGGAATCATCATATAATAAAAAATTAGTATACCGTGGTCAAATTCTTTTCGGAAAACATACCAACTTACTCCATCCAATCCAGATATATGTCAGGTGTCAGGTTTGGACCCCATGTCTGGATTTTCCCAATCCTGTTTATCACCCCGCCCTTATTGCATGGAACATATACTATGTCGTCATAGGTCAATGACCATGAATGATATTGAGACAAACATTGCAGAAAACATTGTATGAGACCTTCCCTACATAACCTTGGGCCATATTTAGGTATTCTCGACTCTTCCGCATATTCAAGGCATTACCCAGATAGCCCTCAGCACGGCTCAGACTAACGGTATTCATGGCATTACCGAGATACTATTCAGCACGGCTCAGACTGACGGTATTCATGGCATTACCGAGATAGTCCTCAGCACGGCTCAGACTGACGGTATTCATGGCATTACCGAGATAGTCCTCAGCACGGCTCAGACCGACGGTATTCATGGCATTACCGAGATAGCCCTCAGCACGGCTCAGACTGACGGTATTCATGGCATTACCGAGATAGCCCTCAGCACGGCTCAGACTGACGGTATTCATGGCATTACCGAGATAGCCCTCAGCACGGCTCAGACTGACGGTATTCATGGCATTACCGAGATAGCCCTCAGCACGGCTCAGACTGACGGTATTCATGGCATTACCGAGATACTATTCAGCAGGGCTCAGACTGACGGTATTCATGGCATTACCGAGATAGTCCTCAGCACGGCTCAGACTGACGGTATTCATGGCATTACCGAGATAGCCCTCAGCACGGCTCAGACTGACGGTATTCATGGCATTACCGAGATAGTCCTCAGCACGGCTCAGACTGACGGTATTCATGGCATTACCGAGATAGCCCTCAGCACGGCTCAGACTGACGGTATTCATGGCATTACCGAGATAGTCCTCAGCACGGCTTAGACTGACGGTATTCATGGCATTACCGAGATAGTCCTCAGCACGGCTCAGACTGACGGTATTCATGGCATTACCGAGATAGCCCTCAGCACGGCTCAGACTGACGGTATTCATGGCATTACCGAGATAGTCCTCAGCACGGCTTAGACTGACGGTATTCATGGCATTACCGAGATAGTCCTCAGCACGGCTCAGACTGACGGTATTCATGGCATTACCGAGATAGCCCTCAGCACGGCTCAGACTGACGGTATTCATGGCATTACCGAGATAGTCCTCAGCACGGCTCAGACTGACAGTATTCATGGCATTACCGAGATAGTCCTCAGCACGGCTCAGACTAACGGTATTCATGGCATTGCCGAGATAGCCCTCAGCACGGCTCAGACTGACGGTATTCATGGCATTACCGAGATAGCCCTCAGCACGGCTCAGACTGACGGTATTCATGGCTTTACCGAGATAGTCCTCAGCATGGCTCAGACTGACGGTATTCATGGCATTACCGAGATAGCCCTCAGCACGGCTCAGACTGACGGTATTCATGGCATTACCGAGATAGTCCTCAGCACGGCTTAGACTGACGGTATTCATGGCATTACCGAGATAGTCCTCAGCACGGCTCAGACTGACGGTATTCATGGCATTACCGAGATAGCCCTCAGCACGGCTCAGACTGACGGTATTCATGGCATTACCGAGATAGTCCTCAGCACGGCTCAGACTGACAGTATTCATGGCATTACCGAGATAGTCCTCAGCACGGCTCAGACTAACGGTATTTATGGCATTGCCGAGATAGCCCTCAGCACGGCTCAGACTGACGGTATTCATGGCATTACCGAGATAGCCCTCAGCACGGCTCAGACTGACGGTATTCATGGCTTTACCGAGATAGTCCTCAGCACGGCTCAGACTGACGGTATTCATGGCATTACCGAGATAGCCCTCAGCACGGCTTAGACTGACGGTATTCATGGCATTACCGAGATAGTCCTCAGCACGGCTCAGACTGACGGTATTCATGGCATTACCGAGATAGCCCTCAGCACGGCTCAGACTGACGGTATTCATGGCTTTACCGAGATAGTCCTCAGCACGGCTCAGACTGACGGTATTCATGGCATTACCGAGGTAGTCCTCAGCACGGCTCAGACTGACGGTATTCATGGCATTACCGAGGTAGTCCTCAGCACGGCTCAGACTGACGGTATTCATGGCATTACCGAGATAGTCCTCAGCACGGCTCAGACTGACGGTATTCATGGCATTACCGAGATAGTCCTCAGCACGGCTCAGACTGACAGTATTCATGGCATTACCGAGATAGCCCTCAGCACGGCTCAGACTGACGGTATTCATGGCATTACCGAGATAGTCCTCAGCACGGCTCAGACTGACGGTAATCATGGCATTACCGAGATAGTCCTCAGCACGGCGCAGACTGACGGTATTCATGGCATTACCGAGATAGTCCTCAGCACGGCTCAGACTGACGGTATTCATGGCATTACCGAGATAGCCCTCAGCACGGCTCAGACTGACGGTATTCATGGCATTACCGAGATAGTCCTCAGCACGGCTCAGACTGACGGTATTCATGGCATTACCGAGATAGTCCTCAGCAGGACTCAGACTGACGGTATTCATGGAATTACCGAGATAGCCCTCAGCACAGCTCAGACTGACGGTATTCATGGCATTACCGAGATAGTCCTCAGCACGGCTCATACTGACAGTATTTATGGCATTACCGAGATAGCCCTCAGCACGGCTCAGACTGACGGTATTCATGGCATTACCGAGATAGTCCTCAGCACGGCTCAGACTGACGGTAATCATGGCATTACCGAGATAGTCCTCAGCACAGCGCAGACTGACGGTATTCATGGCATTACCGAGATAGTCCTCAGCACGGCTCAGACTGACGGTATTCATGGCATTACCGAGATAGCCCTCAGCACGGCTCAGACTGACGGTATTCATGGCATTACCGAGATAGTCCTCAGCACGGCTCAGACTGACGGTATTCATGGCATTACCGAGATAGTCCTCAGCAGGACTCAGACTGACGGTATTCATGGAATTACCGAGATAGCCCTCAGCACAGCTCAGACTGACGGTATTCATGGCATTACCGAGATAGCCCTCAGCACGGCTCAGACTGACGGTATTCATGGCATTACCGAGATAGTCCTCAGCACGGCTCAGACTGACGGTATTCATGGCATTACCGAGATAGCCCTCAGCACGGCTCAGACTGACGGTATTCATGGCATTACCGAGATAATATTCAGCACGGCTGAGACTGACGGTATTCATGGCATTACCGAGATAGTCCTCAGCACGGCTCAGACTGACGGTATTCATGGCATTACCGAGATAGTCCTCAGCACGGCTCAGACTGACGGTATTCATGGCATTGCCGAGATAGCCCTCAGCACGGCTCAGACTGACGGTATTCATGGCATTACCGAGATAGTCCTCAGCACGGCTCAGACTGACGGTATTCATGGCATTACCGAGATACTATTCAGCACGGCTCAGACTGACGGTATTCATGGCATTACCGAGATAGTCCTCAGCACGGCTCAGACTGACGGTATTCATGGCATTACCGAGATAGCCCTCAGCACGGCTCAGACTGACGGTATTCATGGCATTACCGAGGTAGTCCTCAGCACGGCTCAGACTGACGGTATTCATGGCATTACCGAGATAGTCCTCAGCACGGCTGACTGACGGTATTCATGGCATTACCGAGATAGTCCTCAGCACGGCTCAGACTGACGGTATTCATGGCATTACCGAGATACTATTCAGCACGGCTCAGACTGACGGTATTCATGGCATTACCGAGATAGTCCTCAGCACGGCCCAGACTGACGGTATTCATGGCATTACCGAGATAGCCCTCAGCACGGCTCAGACTGACGGTATTCATGGCATTACCGAGATAGTCCTCAGCACGGCTCAGCACTGCACGCGTTGACGTCAGATCCCTCAATCTCTGCATTTACGGCCTCGTCTGACCTGAAGATATTGACCTAGATTAGCGGAATTTTCTAAAATGTGTAACACCATTGCCCCTAAAAAAGCCTGAACGGGCGTTTGTCTATTCCTCCTGGTTTCCCAGATCTCCGGAAGGGTGAAATTTTAGGACAATCTCCCTTTACTGCTCGTTGACGTCAGACTCCTTTCCACGGCGCCTTATATATAATTCTATCCTTCAATTTTTGCACAGGTATATTGCTTAAGTGTTATCGTTTTCAATCCGATGGCTACGATTCACTGAAATTACGGGCATGACGCCGACCACATGAATGTGTAGGACCGGCGTACCTAGTTACGAGTACGGGTAATTACGGGCATGACGCCGACCACATGAATGTGTAGGACCGGCGTACCTAGTTACAGGTACGGGTAATTACGGGCATGACGCCGACCACATGAATGTGTAGGACCGGCGTACCTAGTTACGGGTACGGGTAATTACGGGCATGACGCCGACCACATGAATGTGTAGGACCGGCGTACCTAGTTACGGGTACGGGTAATTACGGGCATGACGCCGACCACATGAATGTGTAGGACCGGCGTACCTAGTTACGGGTACGGGTAATTACGGGCATTACTCCGACCACATGAATATGTAGGACCGGCGTACCTAGCGAGCCGGCCAGGCTCTCCTGGCTGCGGTAGGTGTGGCTGTCCTCCGAGGCGACTGAGCTCGACCCTGACGCGTCCTCGGCGCCCAGCTGCAGCGTGTGCCGCCGTAGTCGTACCGCCGCCTCCTCTTCACGCGCAGACACCTTGCACACGTCGGCGTAGGCGCGTGGCTGGATGTCCAGCCGCGTATACAGCTGGGTGTTGATGCTGTTGAAGATGACATCCAGGGCCCTCGGCAGCAGACCCGGCTCACGCGGCGTACCTGCAGCACAGCGGCAGCGTCAGTCGAGGCCGGCCACGCAGCGTACCTGCAGCACAGCGGCACCGTCAGTCGAGGCCGGCCACGCAGCGTACCTGCAGCACAGCGGCACCGTCAGTCGAGGCCGGCCACGCAGCGTACCTGCAGCACAGCGGCACCGTCAGTCGAGGCCGGCCACGCAGCGTACCTGCAGCACAGCGGCACCGTCAGTCGAGGCCGGCCACGCAGCGTACCTGCAGCACAGCGGCACCGTCAGTCGAGGCCGGCCACGCAGCGTACCTGCAGCACAGCGGCACCGTCAGTCGAGGCCGGCCACGCAGCGCTGCAGAGGTAGCACATTGGGCTTCCACGCCGCGGACCCGGGTTCAAATCCCGGGAGGGAGTATTGAAAAAGGATTTCATCAGCCCTAATATAGCCTCCCACAGGGTGTTGGCGACAGCGTCTGACTTCAGTACCGTCTGACCTCAGTACCGTCTGACCTCAGTACCGGACCTAGTACCGTCTGACCTCAGTACCGTCTGACCTCAGTACCGTCTGACCTCAGTACCTGGTACGTGAGTAATCCCCCAACGCTTCCTGAACTAATTATCAGCATTGCCCTTTGTTAAACCCTCGCCCCACCGGAAGGCACCGATGCCCCCACCCCAAGGTTTTTCACAATAACAAAAACGACGAGGCGCAGCACCGCGGTTAAGGGGTCCACCTCTCACCCTATCATTTAACCACCATCCCTGAAATTTTTACCACGGGCCACACTAGGTCACCAGGTGAGGTTAACCAGGGTCACCTCATTTAAACTTTTGAGCTCTACCATAGCTACATTTCTAAGCCGATCAATTTGAAACTTACCACACTTGATGACCCCTCCCGGGTCTACGAAATATAATAATACATAATAAGTAAAGTTCAAATTTATTTCTATTCTATTCTATTAGGGCCACTCCCAACATGCACACTTGCCCCATTACAAGGAGTATTGGCATGGGTGTTTAAGGATCCTCTCCACCGGGTCAGATCGGACACGGAAGGCGGTTTCCCGCCGTGGGGATTGAACCCACGTTAATCCATGCTATCCGATCCGATGACTGGCAACGAAGCCACTTGGCCACCCCGGCCCGTTTTCATTTGACATATTCTGACCCGTTTCATCGACATGAGGAAAAAACTGTTTAAAAAGGGTGCAGGTCTGTGATTACGAAATGGAGGGACTCAGTATCCTGATCTAGACGTAAATGTGAGAAAATATGTTTGCACATCTTGTAGACTTATGCTTTCCAAAGGGACGGTCCCAGGTCCAGCAGTAGAGCCAGTGCAAGTGCCACCACAGCCTCTCTCAGAACCAGGATCTTCTGGGCTCCAGAGTGTGATTGAAAGTACAGACCGTTCAACACCGGAACACGGAACTCCAGCGATGGCGCCATGGGTTTGGATCAATCTGTTGAGGCCATAAATCAATCGGCGCAGGCCCCTGGAGAAACAGTAATTCAGCAAAAGCAAATAAGAAAGTCTACGATGTACAGAAAGACAAAAATTATTTTTAAAAATATTCGGACTTCTCTCCATATGCAGATTGAGAGGATCGATCCAGAGAAAGCAGTTTGCATTCTTCAAACATGAAAAGAAAGAACAAAACTTTGATGATATGCTGAACCAATTTCGTCAGAAATTAACACATCGGGTCCCTGCATGACGGGGGGGAACCAAGATCGAGAACCACGGTAGGTACGAAACGGTAAAGGCGTTGGGCGCTCCCTATCGAAAAATTGACATTTTTTGTCAGGTCAATTTAAGGTCACGAGGGTCAAAATGCCCGTCATAGGGATAACTGAAAATTCAGTTTTCGGGCATTACATCGAACAAGTAAAGATAGACAAAAACAACTATAAATCCTCTACAAGCGAATCGAATGATATAAATTTACCTCTAGGTCAAATCAAGGTTGACCTGACGAGGTCAGGTCAGGGTCAAATTATATAAAATGCATATCATTAGAACTGCAAAGCCCAGGCAGTTAATGCACTAAAATAAATCCATCACCATCCGTTACGAGTTATTCCGTAAAAACCATTTTCCCATGTATTCAATGGAGAGGTCACCTCGTAGACCTAGGTCATCGATATCAAAAATACCGGAACATATGTAGAGAATCAGTGGGGCCATTATGTGATATAGTTTCAATCGGTAAGTTCACCCTCTCCGACTATCATCTAAACTTTTTAGGTCGGGTCACTGACCTTACGTGACCACCAAATACCAACCTTAAAATTTCACAGAAGTTGTAAAAATGATGAGGAAAAGGTATGCCAGTACGGCGGCGCTTGCGCCTTTTATCTCGAAAACAGGGGCGGGTACCGCCCCGTCAATGCCGTTTAAAAGACTCGACCAAGCCCAGTGACAAAATAATAGTAATGACAATGGTACCAAGAACTTGGACTATTCGGAAGATTGCACAGGAGTTTAGCACACCAAATCATCTAGCAAGATATGCCAAGCATCTTCAGGAAAGGGCACGCAGTCGATCGGAACCTAATCCAAAACCTGGAGCAATGTTAAACCCGAAGTTTTTTCCGCTTTTTCTCTTTTTCCGCGATTTCCGACCGTTTGACCGATGATAATGCTGCAGTGCATCTGTTCCAACAAAAGCTAATCGATTATATAGAACAGAAAATTGAGAAATGTACAAAAAGATATTTTATTTTCAGACGGCGTTGCTTCACAATATAAAAATTGTAAAAAACTTTGTAAATAAAGCCCACCATTTGTCAGATTTTGGCATGGATGCCGAGTGACATTTGTTGTCACTGCTCACAGGAAGGGTCCCTGTGATGGGGTGGGAGGGCCAATAAAAGGCTTGCCCAACGAGCAAGCTTACATAGGCATATCATAGAAACTCCGGAACAATTTTATGATGTCCTAGAGATTCATTCATCGACCACGTTTGTTGAGTACTTTCCTGAAAATGATAGAGGAGGAACGCACTGTGATGATGATTGGAGTTTCAGAGCCCTGCAGCTGCTGAGGCTATTCGTGCCCGGAGGAACGCAATGTGTTGAGTGACAGGTTTGCTGCTGCCCGCACCGTACCAGGAACGAGAAGTGTGCATTGTATTTGCTCTTCACTGCGTGATGGCTATGTGTTCGTCAAGCTATATTCAAGCAGTGATACTGGCAGGGAGGTACGCGTGACGAAAACTGTATGATGACCTAGTGAGCACAATGCCAGTCATTATATCATGTCAGTTTATCTTACATTGAAAATTATAAATGTACAATTGTGATTCTTATTTGTAATGATGGAATTTGACGTCATATGGCATGAAATAATCAAAAATGATTTCAAAGTCGAAAGATCTATATAATTGAATAAGATTTAAAAGCCACCACATGTTCCATTCCATCATTTAGTAATGCTCCTGTGTTTCTGGGCCAAGTTCTAATATTTTGTTGGAACTTTGAAGCAGAAACCCGCCAGAATTAGTTCTGGGGTCATGTGTTTATAGCTTAAACAATTATTTGGGACTCAATTGAATCGGGTCAGAACTTTATTTCAACGGCATTTTTTGCTCTTGTCACTGCCTTGGACACCAGGATTCCAATTATGTCTCAGAACTTGCTCTAAATAAACAAATAAGAAGCTAAAGGGCGACATGTTCGATAGCTCCTTTATCATATTATTTTTGAGGGCTTTCTGAGACCTCAAGATTGGCATAATGTTAAAGCAGGCATTGCAGGCCCATCGTTATTTTCAGAAACCATTGGACATCAGTAGTTTTTTCCATGCACTTCATCCATATATATGACCGGTTCAGTTGGGGGGCTTTAACCCCCCCTCGCTATTATCGAACCACCCAGAGTCATGCACGGGTTAAAAACTTCAAGAAAATATTTGTCGAAGAATTTGGAATATTCTCATAAAAAATCGCACAAAAAACGTATGTTATCGTCTATCATAGATAAATTGCCCCGAGGCATAGCTGTTCCTCAAAAGACTACTACCTTCAAATATCAATATTTCAGAAATGTTAAAGTCTCCGACTTTCTTTTTCCAGATCATGACGTCATCCACGGGCAGAGGTTTATTTCTTACCAAAGAGGAGCATTTCAAATATCAAAATATTGAGGTTATTGTACCTTTTCAGAAAAATAATGGACATTTTTATTATTCTCGGCTAAAAATACACCTAATTACACAAAATTCCGGGATTCGACCAAGGTGCCCCAATTTCCTTTAAAGGAAATGTGGCACCTTGGTCGAATCCTGGAATTTATTGTAATTAGGGGTACTTTTGGCCGAAAATTAAGGAAATGTCCAAGATTTCTCTAAAAATGTACAATAAGCTCAATATTTTGATTTTTAAAATACTCCTCTAGGGAGATAAATAAATATCTGCCTAGGTATGATGTCACGATCTGGCAACAACTACCATACTCAATACGCTTCAAGGGTTTCGATTGGCTGATACTCATCGTGACGTCAGCATATGTCGTCATACCAACATGTCTGTTAACTGTGGCCTGCTGCTAAGGGTACATTTAGGGTACATTTCAGGTAGTTTTTAGCCTTTCTCTACGGAAATTTTTAGTTTCAAGACAAATGAAATATAGAGTACCGGGTTTTCTGGCATGCTTTACAACTTGGCTATCTTAGTTAAAGGGAATGTGGCACCTTGGTCGAATCCTGGAATTTAGTGTAATTAGGCGTACTTTTAGTAAAAAATAATGAAACCACTCACGATTTCTCTGAAAAAATGTACAATAAGCTCAATATTTGGTTTTTAAAAATACTCCTCTAGAAAAAGAAATAAATATCAGCCTGTGGATGATGTCACGATCTGGCAACCACTACCATGCTTGAAACGCTTCAAGGGCTTCGATTGGCTGATGCTCATCGTGACGTCAGCATATGTCGTCACACCAGTAGCTCACAACAATGGCCGCCGGCGACGGGGGGCTGAGGGGGCTGGTGTCAGGTAGGTTTTAGCTTTTTTCTACGGAAATATCGAGTTCCAAGACAAATGAAATACGGAGTACCGGGTTTTCCGACTTGCTTTACAACTTGGCTATCTCAGTTAAAATCACGTTATGAAGGAGCCACATTCCCTTTAAATTGGCTGTCGGGCCTTTATTACCGAAACAAATAGTCAAAATATATATTCCATGGAAATGAGACTTTCTATTCTAAATCAACCGGAGCCCGCTTTTTATGGGGGTTTTTCCGTTGTGTTGCAGATTTTGATACTTTGGGTCCAGCCCAAACCGGTCATCACATTGTGTTGAAAGTTTCAGGATCACCACCCCTGGCGGGGATCTGACTGTAAGGACTAAGGAGGGTGGTCACATTGGGGTGCGCGCCTGGCACCGGTTGCGTTTGGGTGACTGGTGGCGCTTGGCGGTGGACACTGCACATGTCCCGGTGGCCCGGCTCGACAGCCGAACTGCAGAGGATCGGGCGCAACCGCTCCCGGCAGTGCACCGCAACCCAACACCCCAGCCCACGTCCTGTGTCCATGTCCGGCCCTGATGGCGTTACGCCACCACACTCTCGGAAACATCCCCCCCCGAGAACCGAGGAGAAGGGCGGCGAAAACTGTATGGCGGCCGCACGGTCTCTGCAGAGTCGCACCTACTCCCCGGCAAGGCGGAGAGCACCCGACAACAACAACACAGTGACCCTCCCGCTGACCTGACCTTCCCACTGACCTGACCCTCCCACTAACCTGACCTTCCCACTGACCTGACCCTCCCACTGACCTGACCCTCACATTAACCTGACCCTCACATTGACCTGACCCTCACATTGACCTGGCCCTCACACTGACCTGACCTTCCCACTGACCTGACCATCCCACTGACCTGACCTTCCCGCTGACCTGACCCTCCCACTGACCTGACCCTCACATTGACCTGACCCTCACACTGACCTGACCTTCCCACTGACCTGACCATCCCACTGATCTGACCTTCCCGCTGACCTGACCCTCACACTGACCTGACCCTCCCGCTGACCTGACCCTCCCACTGACCTGACCCTCACATTGACCTGACCCTTACACTGACCTGACCCTCCCGCTGACCTAACCTTCCCACTGACCTGACCTTCCCACTGACCTGACCTTCCCACTGACCTGACCTTCCCGCTGACCTGACCATCCCACTGACCTGACCTTCCCGCTGACCTGACCTTCCACTGACCTGACCCTCCCACTGACCTGACCCTCCCGCTGACCTGACCTTCCCACTGACCTGACCCTGCCACTGACCTAACCCCGGTCTGCGACCTGGGCTAACGCCCCACCGGCGAATGAGAGCCGCATGACAATGCGCTGAAAGCAAACCATATTTTGTTCTTAACACCCGCACTGGAGAGGGGTCTGGCAATACGCGCACTGGAGGGGGCCTGGTAGGCCCCCTAAGATCTCGGAAACTAAGAGGTGTAGAAAAACGACATTTAGGAGGTGGGTGGGGGCTATGATGATCTACATCATGACCAATTTTCATTGACCTAGGTCAATATCTTCAAGATCGAACGAGGTCATAAAGGTCAAATCTTGGCCATGCTGGGGACCGATCGGTAAATGCCGTGATTATGCGGTTAAATGGCGGGAATAAGCTAAAGGCGGGTCAGGGTCATATAGAAAAGGTCTGAAAAAACCTTACCTACAATTTTGTGGTCAAGGTCATTCAAGGTCATTGATCTTTCAGGTCACAATATGGTATAGTACTTATAATGCACACTTTGACTAGCACTATAGCCACTGTTTGGCGGGAAAATGAGGATTGACCTTTCCCAATGACTTTTGACATTGACCTTTGTATTGGGGTACCTTATCGATGACGTCATATCATAATATACGTCAAACCGGGTAACACCATTTGACCGGAAGCCCTGTGGTCAGTGACCTGGAAAGTGCTGATATGACCTTGACCTGTGACCTTTGACCTCGACCTTCATGTGAGGTTACCTCGACATATAATTCCGGTTATATGGTGTTATGACTTCACCACTCGGTCTCCAATGCAAGCTAACTGGTCCGACCGCGCGATTACAGCGATCTAAAAATGCAGGCCTGACTTTGAAAGCCTATAAGTCAAACAATTTTCAACCGATTTTCAAAAAATCTTCACCAATCGACGCGCTATTGAATTCTGTTAAATGTGGCAAACTACCGTGTTTCGGCTACGAGCGGTTCTCCGACCACCTCCGAAAAACAGCCGGGGGCCTCCGAGGCCCCCTCCAGTGCGCGTGTTAATGTGTCTATTCATAAGCCTGTGGGTCAGTGTTATCATTTTTTCCTTTGAAATAACTACTATATCTCGCAGTCAGCCCAGATTCAAACCGGGCACCCCTGATCACGAGACAGGGCCTCTAACCACTAGACCACTGCGCCACACTCTGCACTCCCCCACTAGCTCTACACCTGTGACCTGACAGGTCACTGGCCGGTACCAATCAATCAAAACGATGGAGTGATCGTGGCGCCGGGTGCTGTGTTCGTACAGAAAAGGCATGGTATAAAGCTACTTCTAGAAGACGAACGAAACACTATGTTGGCCTAGAATCACTTGTATCGGCGACCCAGGACCCTAAGCTAGCTTCATGCCAAATTGCATCCACTTCCATTCATTCCAAGGACTTGAAAAAAACAACTTATACAAAAACAAGTGGGTAGTGCAAATGAATGAAATGACTGCAATTAATTTTCCTATTCAGCCATGTCAATTCTGAGCTTGTGAATGACATGTGTTAGGAACCAAGAAGCTACAAATAAAAGGTTTTCTACAAAAATTATATTTATCCATATAAAACAATGAATTTCAATATCACGATATCCATCTCCAAATATTATCACGCGGAAGCAATGTTCTTTCATTATTTGAAATGAAAAGTCAAATCGGCGGATTAGATTGCGAGCTATTAAGATTTAAATAAAATGAGCAAAAATGCAGTCCTCCGGCAGAATGGCAAAAACTAGACCAGAATTTTACGTTTTCCACTGGAAACTATGCCTAGCCACAGGAAAATTGACCTAGCTGCCTCCAGGTGGTTGTTTTTAGACTAACTGAAGCGTGCCTTCTGACATTTCGAGCTTATACGTGGGCCGTCAAATTTCAATAGTTTTTTGCTTGTATTAGAAATACTGCGTTTTGGCGTAGTAAATATTGTCGGACCAGTTCGAATTTTTCTTAGGTGACCCCTGTTGCTTATTCAAAAGGAGGCAAATTTCAAGTTCGTCGCTTAAGAAATAAAAATGATAAAAATACAAAATTGAAAACATTTATTTCAAAATTTCTCAAAAACTACTTTCAATTTATTTTCGGGACCTTCGTTTGGGCGTCTAGTGTAAAAGGGCTATCACCCTACACAATTGCAGAGCCCTGGCATCAACTGTCAGAACCGCCAAGCGGCCAGAATAGAGCCTCTTGAGAAATCTCAATCCATTTCGCTCCATGGATTTCGTAATGCGGCTCTGACCTTACCGCTCACCGACCGACCCACTGACCTGACCTTACAACTGACCTGACGTTACCGCTGAACTGACCTTACAACTGACCTGACGTTACCCTGAACTGACCTTACAACTGACCTGACGTTACCCTGAACTGACCTACAACTGACCTGACGTTACCGCTGAACTGACCCTGCCACGGGCCCGCAGCTGCACCACTGCGGGCATGGCATCGACCTTTACGCATTATTCATGCTTAAACTAAAATGCGATTTTAGTTTAAGCTTAAATAAGGCCGAATAAAGAAGACCATTTGCTGCAAGGTAGTACCATAGCATGCCTACCCTGGACGGTGTAGGTTTTGCCGGAGTTGGTGGCGCCATAGGTGAAGATCAGGCAGCTTTGTCCGTTGACAAACTCAGTGATGTGGTTGAGAGTAGTTTGCTTGAACAGCTGCTGTTGGCCGGTGGTCGGACGAAACAGGTGCGTGAATGTGTACCTGGAGGAAAAGACCGGCTCAACACCCGCACAACGCCCAGTCACATCGACCGTATGCACTGGGCTTATTATGTTGTAGCACTTGCAACATCAAGCTTTTCAGAGAAAACCCAGTTAATTCTTTGTATTTTTATGTGTATTTTAAAGAAGAGGCAGTTTTTTCTTGGAATTGTAGGGGAAAACCATTAATTGAGTGATAGAGGGGGACAAAGAGCGGGGAAAATGTGTCAATTTTGCGAAAACAGCATACTGGAGCTAGCTATCGTCATACTGTAGCATGGCTCAGCATTTTTGGGTGATTTAATGTATCATCAAAATATTTATATTGTAATAATTGTTTTGGGCTATAATGATACACCAAATGCTGGGGTCATAAGACTTCTCAGAAGGGGAATAAACTAGACTTGAGCATTTAGAAGTATTTTATTTTACACCCTGGTGTTGTCCGCTGCTAACACGTTTTCATTGAGGTCCAGATTAAAAAGCGCAGGATACGTTGTAACAGCTATCCTTTCAAAGACCCGAGTCAACTGCAGAGGTTTGGACCCGTATCCTATTTTGAGTTTCCGGAAAAAAATCTGATTTAATGCCCGAAGTGTGTTGAAATGTACATACATGTCGGTTTTACCTCCCGAGGAAGTCATGATCCAGCTCGTGTAAAAATCCTACCATCATAGGGTTTCATACGGTATTTATAGGCATTGCATGAATTTTAGTGTCTTCATTTTCTTACGAAAAACATCCACTCCTGCGGCCCCGACCGGACCGAGTAATACCTAGTTGGAAATATTTAGAATCATTACATGGCAAAAGGATATGCCTTTTGTCCTTATGAAAATTCTTGTGTGCTTTCAACCAGTTTATTCACCTCTCTCGGAATCCTGTGATCTGAATTCAATGTCTATATTTTTATGTTTCCACTGAGGTTGCAAAATCACCTTGAATGTCCCAGACCTGAACAAGCAGTGAGAAACCAGCAGGTCTCATCAGCAGCCAAGTGAGCCGTATTTCCATGTTAAGCTATTGCGAGCACATATTTATTTACTAATGATTTCTCAGACCCGGAAGAAAAGACAGGAACATGTCCACAATATTTGTATGTTTGTATACATGTTGCAGATAGCCACTTAAAGGGAGTGTCCCATTTTTATAATGGGTTTTGAACTGAGATAGCAGTTTTGTAGAGCATGTTGAGAAATCACTATTGGCATATTTGATTTCAGCCAAAGCTCTTGATATAAAATTTCCGCCAGCTTTAAAACTCAAAGTAAAGGGGCCTGTTGACTTATTTCAAACCGTGAAGGAATACCTTCCATATGGTAGCAGAAATCTGATTGGTCATGAGCTCTGAGACTCACCCACTCGCTGAAAATACCATGCTAGCGAGTAAACCAGCATGTAACTGCCTGTGGGCCAACAACCTCGGCGAGTTAACGTCCAGTGCAATGCGCAGTTGGGCCAAATTGCGCTTAATGGCTTCTACACACATCACATCCTTCCTGCCCCGTACTTATTCAAACCCATATCAATTGTTTTTGTCAAGATCCAACTCTGAAATGGCCCGCAAAATCGCTATGAGGCGACGGGCAGGCACATCGGCCTGACCACGGCTACCAGGAAATACTACGCTATTAACAAATTAACTCTAGATTCGCCCAGACCCGTGCCGCGCTCCATTATTATGAGGTGACGGGTAAGCACCCGTCGTACAGCTATCGCGAGCAAGCATAGTCAACGGTATGCTGACATGAACATCCTGTCCGTCAGGCGGGGCGCATCCTCTCGTAAAGGACCGACTTCGTCACTGGTGTTAGCACACACCACCCTTATTCACGATCACCCTTATTTACAACGCTGGCGTGCAACCACCTGCGAACCTAAGTTACCCACCCCTGGGTTTACCGCTCTTAAGTCCTTGCTAGCATGCACTAGTACCAGTTTATGTACTGGCCTAATAAAGGTCGACGTGCTCGTTTTCACTGTTACATTACGTGTATATATATATATATATATATATATATATATATATATTCGTGCACTTGGGCAATAAATCTTCTTTCAGGCAGATGTCGTTGAAAAGAATAGCGCTTCGAGTTTTTGAGAGTTTTCGGTTGTGTTTCAGTAGCTTGTTGAATATTTTTTTGTCTGGTTCGGTAATGGTGTTAAGTACTTCTATTATAGTCATAAGTCATTTTTTTCCGACGCGTTTCGATTGTATTATACCAATCATTATCAAGGACAACTAACACTCCATTTTTAGTTTGTTACCTACTGAGGCTAATCTTAGTTTACAAAAAGCGAATATTTTCAAGAAGGAGCAGAGGACAATATCTTAGCAACTTTCACTGAGCAAAACCACAAAGCATAGTTTTAACGCATTCATAAATCACAACCATACTAATTACATTCTAATGCATACTATACCACATACTATTCAATCACAGTTCACACACCCCACAGTGCTAGTGAAATGTGTGTATGTTTCTGTATGTTGAGGTGTGGTTTCTGTCGTGTGATGTGTATGGCTTCATGAATGAACAGGCGGTGATGGTCGTGGGCGGAGTCGATGATTTTTGTGTTGTCTTTTAGGAGTTTGTGTGTTGGTTTTGTGTGGTGTTTGTGTAGCCAGTGTTCTACGGGGCCTGTGTAGTCTTGTAGGTGCAGGGTGAGGCGGCGTGATAATGTCGTCGTGGTCGCACCAATGTAGAGTCTATCATGAGGCCTGCAATCCTCATGCGGACATTCAAACTGGTACACTACATTGGTGCGATTGGACTCTTGTACTGTGGTTGGATTGTTTTTCATGACTAGTTGACTTGTTTTTTGTTCTGATAGTATATGTTGATTTTTGTATATGTGATTTTGGGATATGTGATTTTTGTAGTATAGATGGTGGACTTTGTACTGCTCTGGTTGTTGCTGTTGTGTGTCTGATTGTTAAGTTGTTTGTGGATCTCTTTGTCAGTTTCTGAGTTGGTAAAGCCGTTGTTTATTAGTAGCTGCTTCACTCTGCTGAGTTCGGTGTCCATGTGTTCATATGACGAGCTAGTGTTGATAGCTCGTTTTATGAATGCTCTCAGTACGCTCTGTTTGTACTGTGATGGGCATTCACTGGCAGCGTTCAGCGTTTTTCCTGTGTTAGTGGGTTTTGTATATACGCTGGTGATGTACTTTTCGGGAGTGGATTTTACGTTAACGTCAAGGAAAGACAGAGAGTTGTCATGATGTTTTTCAAACGTGAACTTGAGAACTGAATTATTTTCAAATTTGTTGATGCTGGCTCTGAGGTGGGCACTATCCCTGACTTCAAGGAATATGTCGTCGACGTATCTACAATAAGTTGTTGGTTTAATATCTGGCTCTCTTAGACTAGTTTCCTCCACGTAGGCCATATAAAAGTTTGCGAAGAGGGGCCCCAAGGGGAGCCCATGGCGTCGCCATATGAACACATGGACACCGAACTCAGCAGAGTGAAGCAGCTACTAATAAACAACGGCTTTACCAACTCAGAAACTGACAAAGAGATCCACAAACAACTTAACAATCAGCACACACAACAGCAACAACCAGAGCAGTACAAAGTCCACCATCTATACTACAAAAATCACATGAGTTCCCACTACAAATCAGATGAAAAAATCCTAAAAGACATCGTCAAAAACCACATCATGCAACACAAATGGTGAACGCCTACAGCTCAACATATACTATCAGAACAAAAAAACAAGTCAACTAGTCATGAAAAACAATCCAACCACAGTACAAGAGTCCAATGGCACCAATGTAGTGTACAAGTTTGAATGTCCGCATGAGGATTGCAGGCCTCATGATAGACTCTACATTGGTGCGACCACGACGACATTATCACGCCGCCTCACCATGCACCTACAAGACCACACAGGCCCCGTAGAACACTGGCTACACAAACACCACACAAAACCAACACACAAACTCCTAAAAGACAGCACAAAAATCATCGACTCCGCCCACGACCATCACCGCCTGTTCATTCATGAAGTCATACACATCACACGACAGAAACCACACCTCAACATACAGAAACATACACACATTTCACTAGCACTGTGGGGTGTGTGAACTGTGATTGAATAGTATGTGGTATAGTATGCATTAGAATGTAATTAGTATGGTTGTGATTTATGAATACGTTAAAACTATGCTTTGTGGTTTTGCTCAGTGAAAGTTGCTAAGATATTGTCCTCTGCTCCTTCTTGAAAATATTCGCTTTTTGTAAACTATGATTAGCCTCAGTAGGTGACAAACTAAAAATGGAGTGTTAGTTGTCCTTGACAATGATTGGTATAATACAATCGAAAAGCGTGGGAAAAAATGACTTATGACTATAATAAAAGTACTTAACACTATTACCGAACCAGACAAAAAAATATTCAACAAGCTACTGAAACTCAACCGAAAACTCTCAAAAACTCGAAGCGCTATTCTTTTCAACGACATCTGCCTGAAAGAAGATATATTGCCAAAGTACACGAATATATATATATATATATATATATATATATATATATATATATATATATATATATATATATATATATATATATACGTAATGTAACGGTGAAAACAAGCACGTCGACCTTTATTAGGCCAGTAGATAAACTGGTACTATTGCATACTAGCAAGGACTTAAGAGTGGTAAACCCAGGGGTGGGTAACTTAGGTTCGCAGGTGGTTGCACGCCAGCGTTGTAAATAAGGGTGATCGTGAATAAGGGTGGGGTGTGCTAACACCAGTGACGAAGTCGGTCCTTTACGAGAGGATACGCTCCGCCTGACGGACAGGATGTTCATGTCAGCATACCGTTGACTATGCTTGCTCGCGATAGCTGTACGACGGGTGCTTACCCGTCACCTCATAATAATGGAGCGCGGCACGGGTCTGGGCGAATCTAGAGTTAATTTGTTAATAGCGTAGTATTTCCTGGTAGCCGTGGTCAGGCCGATGTGCCTGCCCGTCGCCTCATAGCGATTTTGCGGGTCTGAGTGGCGATGGAGTGGGGCACCGATTGTGTCCGCAGTTGGCTCTGAGACTGCGGGCGACTCTTTGTTTTTTTCCTTTGAAATTGTTATTAACTGTCAATCTCTGATTGTTCTCATAAGGAACAGGTAATTCCATAGATTACCTAAGATGATAGGTAGTGTCAATGAGGCGGCATCCGAGGAGAGCTCGGGTTTACATGGGGATATTGGGTTTCAAACATTGTTTGAAGGGGGCAGTGTAAGTGCCGTGAGCGGCCACGGATAGCTTGTGCCAAAGATCGGTTTGTACGGGCAAAAATAGGCAGGCAGCGCCACCTTAATTCGTTGTTGTGCGAGATGGCGCTATCGGCTCATCAGCGGTGCCTAGGCCAGAATCCCGCAAGCTACTGGGAACATGTTTTAAGTTACTTTGTAGAATCGAAGTGATGGGGAGGCGAGTGGCGGTAACGGCGATAATAAAAATTTTCCTGTGGAGCCTGAAATTAGCGCGTTAATTAGTTGTATTGTCATAAATAATGGGAGGCCCACTGGTTGATTGATTATTTTATTATCAACGCCGAAAGGTCCGGCCAGTGTGAAGGATTATAGCTGCTCGAAAATTTCAGCTGAGGTTTCTAGGTCATTCATTCGGGCCATTTTCTTCAATATGCAAACATGGAGACCAAACCAGCGTAAAAATGTAAGTTTCTCATTAGATTAGAGTTATGAAATACGATGTAATTGTAATGCAAATTAGTGCGCAACTTATTGGTATAATTTCAAGTGGATACGGTTGTGGACTTGATGGAAAGGGTGTTTGTTTATGGTGACGCAGATGTCTCGTGTGCGCCACCAATGAAACGTGTGATGTTTTGATGCCTGAGTGAATTTCAAGGACGGGGTATACTGGCCAGAGGGGCGTAGCCTAGGTCAGGCGCAGATGGAAGTATGACTGGCGTTTCATCTTTAAGTTTTTTATATAACAATTAGCTTGATTTTAGTGGTAAGCAAACAATTACTATTGTAATAACTAGAATTGTATTGTGCTGGAAGCAGATGAGCAGCAAGCTGTGTACACAGCCATAGTGATATTGAATAGCGGATATTGACTGAAATTAGTTGACCATCCATTTTCAATAGCAAATGTAAAATAGTACTTACCAGATACTTATATAGTGGTTGACGTGGAGACAAAAACGAGGTTGTGAAGTGCTGGATGGTGCCCTGAGTGGGCAAATTAATACTTAGCGATGATGGTATATATTTATTAACATGGAGTTATAATCGAGGTCATGAGTGGTTGATGGTGCCCTGAGGTGGCAAATGATCTATGAGTGTTCCCGGTGTTCCCCCCTGCGTGCATAACCATTTTTTCATCAGATGTTTTATTAATTCGGCCGTTTCATCTTCAGAAACGGTCATGGTGTACAGTTATCATGGAAATACACCTGCCAGTACATCCGAAGCGAGTCTTCTTTACTCCACCGCGCCTACACTTGGGGCGATTCAATGTTAGGCGTGCCGTCCTCATTCGCCTGCAGGTGTCTAGTTTGCGGTCGGGTAGTTAACAATTGGCCGCCCCTTTTTAGCCTAAGGACACTCAGCTACAGCATGGACTGCTCTCAGCTTTCAGTGGTAAAAGTTGCCCCGAGTTGATTTAGTGTACCCTTTTGGTAGCGATCGGTGCCATATTGATGTTGCGTTGCCACTCAGGATCGCCCAGAAGTACTCACGCCCGTCCGATACGTGGTTGTGTGCGCCCCCGATCTGGCTGTGTTGTCTATTGCAACGAGAACAAGCAACGACGCAATATAGCAGACCGGTAAAAATCACTTTTCCTATGAAGCAGATTTTGGCCACGTTTACCAGTATTTTATATACTTGTTTCACTAATATCCCGAATCTACTGATAACCCTGTTGGTACGCTGTTAAGTTCGATCATTTATTTATCATGCCGGTTTTTTTAGAGACAGAAATTCTGCCAGACCCTGGCAACGTTTTTTTAGTCGGCCTTTCATGCTACGAAAGGCCGCCTCCAAATAATACCTTTGCCCTCCCTTGTCGAAATCCTGGATCCGTCCCTGATTTCACACGGTAAGGTGAATGAGGATGGGCTGAGAAACACCCTGAAGCTTAGTGCTGCATTTACCTGTGAACCAGCTTTGCCCCTGCGTTGACGGCGTTCCTGTAGGTGGCCGATTCTCTGGGCGCGTGCATCAGCAGGTGCACATTGTTGGGCGTCTCCAGCACCGGCTCCGGCTGGGACACGGCAAGGCAAACGTCAGCACCGCACCGCTACACCCCTGATACCCCTGGTCAACCATCAACAGCCATCCGTCAAACTCACTCCGATAGCCGAGTGGTGCACATTGCAAGCTGCTTTGAACTGAAAAAAGAAACTTTTGTACCGTAAATTTGAGAGAAAACTCATTATCATACTTATAGGCTCGAGATATCTGAAGCTACGATATTAAACCTTCTAAATCGAGTATCTTCTAATAGCCCTGTTCGTGCAGCACTGAATTAACACAAAAAATGATTAATCAAATTTCAAGATCATTTTTGGCCCATTTCCTGAAAGACTGCATTTCTGGAAATATCACCCGAACCTTAATATCTCGCGATCTAATTAAACGATTTGACTTTTCATGTAATGAAAGACAATTGCACTCGCCTCAATATATTTGGAGATCGTAACTGTGATGCTAATCTTTTTGTAGATAAAAATAGGCTTGAACTTTTGAAACTTTTTTCACGGCCGCCTGGTTTCCAGTACATGATAGGTACGACGTTGAACTTAACACAGCTGGATAGGGAAGTTAATTGCCGTCGTTTCACTCACCCAAACCCCCCACTTATCTTTACGGCTTTCGAACTATACGTCTGTAAAGATATTTCAAAGGGGTAATTGTATCGGTACATTTTTGCTTCACATCGGGATCTCGAATGGTTAGCATCAATGGAAGTGGATGAAATTTGGCAGGAAGCTAGCTCTGAGACATATGTCGTCATTCCAGCAGGTTGCATATCATTGCAACACCAGTGTACCATTACTAAAATGTAATTCACAATGCTAATATGTTTCCCGCTTGAAGTCTCACCCCGCCGTCTGCCGGCATCGCCGGTGCACACTGCCCACCGGGAGCTGCTGTCCGGGACCGACGCCACAATTATCTATGCATGCTAAAGAACAGCGCCGCTGCTCGCCTGCGACAGGATTATCTGTCTCGCTTGGCAGCTGGGTCATTCTACCCTAAATCGCCCAAAAATTCAGCAAAATAAAACCCTTCTATTTTAATTCCCTCCAAAATTGGTGTCAAGGTGGTTTGAGAGGTGTAGAATCTAGCCATTGCGTCAAACAAATTATTTGAAAACATGGTATGACAGGTATAGCCTCCGGCATTTCTGGGGGTCACCATGTAGGCATTGTTTTGAAAGCCTATAGTTCTGTCATTTTTTGGGGATCGTCACGATATTTTAGGTTTTTGTTCATCATTTAGCAAATCTTAATTTGGCTATCTTGGATTTTTATATTTGTGCAAAATTGACCTGATGACCTCGTGACCTAGGTTGTGAACGGCGATCTTTACCAACAGTACAGTGAAATTTATAAATTCATGTGATAGAATTTTGACATTTGGCAATCCTCTTTTAGGTAAAATAATTAAAATATGGCTTTCGCACTAAATATAATACTTTTAACTTCCAAAACATGACACTAGGTGTTACCATGGAGCTGTACCGTCGTAATTCACGGTATGGTTAATGCAGAGCTGTGAAATAAAAACCGTGGTAGGTGTTTGTGATAACTGTCACTGTTAGTGAAAAGGGTAAACCTGGCCGCGGGTCGCAAGGATTGCGTTCAAAGCTTACAGTGACCATGGGGACATCTTCGGAATAATATTCAACAGGGACGGCGGATTCCAGGGTGCAAGTGGTGCAGTCGCACCACTCGATTTTTTTCAAGTGGTGCAAAAGTATCTTTTTGCACCCCTTGTTTTGGCTTTGTCCAGGAGGCGCCCTCCCCCGGCCTCAGCCGGCGCCCCCGGCCGGTCAGAGAAAATCAAGCCTAATTACCGCCTACCTGAAGAGGTAGGATCCTCTGTAAAAAATAGACATTTTCATATATGAATAGCGCCCCCTTACATCGTAGCCACGCCCTGGGCAGAAAAATGCCCCCCCCTGAGTAAAGGTGCCCCTCTGGGTAGCATAGGCGCCCTTGGATAGCGTAGGCACCTCCTGGACAGCCGAGGTGCCTCCGAAGAAGAGAAACGGCGCCCCTGGATATCACATGCGCCCCCTGGACAGCAAAAGACGCCCCCCGCAGAGAATTAGCGCCCCCTGGATAAAATAGGCGCCCTTGGGTACGAAAGGCGCCCCCTGGAGAGCAGAGGTGCCTCCTGGAGAGAAAAAACGCCCCCCCCCCCAACCCCCGAGAGCAACGGCGGCAGGGACGGCGGATTCCGCGGGACAGGGTCTGCAGTTGCACACCATGGAAAATGCTGGTGTACAAAAGTATATTTTCGCACACCTGGTTTTTGAGTGGTCCGGAGAGGCGCCCCCCCACGGATTTGAACGGCGCCCCCGGATTTGACCGGCGCCACCGGCCGGTCAGAGAAAATCAAGCCTGATCACCGCCTACCTGAAGAGGTAGGATCCTCTATGAGAAAGACATTTTCAGATATGAATGGCACCCCTTGACATCAAAGCTGCGCCCTGGAAAGCAAAAGGCGCCCCTCTGGATAGCATAGGCGCCCTTGGATAGCGTAGGTGCCTCCTGGATAGCCGAGGCACCTCCGAAGAAGAGAAACGGCGCCTCTGGATATCACATGCGACCCGTGGTTAGCACAGGCACCCCTGGGCAGCAAAAGGCGCCCACCGCAGAGAAAAGGCGCCCTCCTGGATAGTATAGGCGCCCTTGGATAGGAAAGGCGCCCACTGGAGCGCAGAGGTGCCTCCTAGAGAGAAAAAAACGTCCCCCGGAGTTATGTAAATCTGGACACTCACTACATCTGGACACTCAGACCACTACATCTGGACACTCAGACCACTACATCTGGACACTCAGACCACTACATCTGGACAATCAGACCACTAAATCTGGACACTCACACCACTACATCTGGACACTCAGACCACTACATCTGGACACTCAGACCACTAAATCTGGATGCCGACACCACTACATCTGGACACCGAAAACACTACATCTGGACACTCAGACCACTACATCTGGACACTCAGACCCCTACATTTGGACACCCAGGCAACTATATCTGGAAACTGAAAACACTACATTTGGACACTCAGACCACTACATCTGGACACCGAAAACACTACATCTGGACACTCAGACCACTACATCTGGACACTCAGACCACTACATCTGGACACTCAGACCACTACATCTGGACACTCAGATCACTAAATCTGGATGCCGACACCACTGCATCTGGACACCGAAAACACTACATCTGGACACTCAGACCACTACATCTGGACACTCAGACCCCTACATTTGGACACCCAGGCAACTATATCTGGAAACTGAAAACACTACATTTGGACACTCAGACCACTACATCTGGACACCGAAAACACTACATCTGGACACTCAGACCACTACATCTGGACACTCAGACCACTACATCTGGACACTCAGACCACTACATCTGGACACTCAGACCACTACATCTGGACACTCAGACCACTAAATCTGGACACTCAGACCACTACATCTGGACACTCAGACCACTACATCTGGACACTCAGACCACTAAATCTGGATGCCGACACCACTACATCTGGACACCGAAAACACTACATCTGGACACTCAGACCACTACATCTGGACACTCAGACCCCTACATTTGGACACCCAGGCAACTATATCTGGAAACTGAAAACACTACATTTGGACACTCAGACCACTACATCTGGACACCGAAAACACTACATCTGGACACTCAGACCACTACATCTGGACACTCAGACCACTACATCTGGACACTCAGACCACTACATCTGGACACTCAGACCACTACATCTAAGCACTCAGACCATTACATCTGGAAACTCAGACCACTACATCTGGACACTCAGACCACTACATCTGGACACTCAGACCATTACATCTGGAAACTCAGACCACTACATCTGGACACTCAGACCACTACATTTGTAAACTCAGACCACTACATCTGGACACTCAGACCATTACATCTGGAAACTCAGACCACTACATCTGGAAACTCAGACCACTACATCTGGAAACTCAGACCACTACATCTGGACACTCAGACCATTACATCTGGAAACTCAGACCACTACAGACATATCTGGACACCGATACCACTACATCTGTACACCGAAACCACTACATATTTAAATCACCGAGAAAAACTGTGGCATTCGGAATATCGGCGGTGAATTAGAAAATTATAGGGGAAAGCCTGATAGTGTGGCGTGGACCACTATGCCGGTGTCGGACAGTGCTGCAGATGTGAGGGCGGATTCGGTGTCGATCGATGATCCGGCATGCACTCCGGACAGCTCGACAGGTAGACAGAAGAGGCAGCTATCCGTAACCGAAATGGCTGGGAAGATTGAAAGGAAGAAGCAGAAGAAGGTCCCCGAGGAAAGAAAATCTCCAAACAAGGGTGAGTCAACGTCGTCAGTCACGCTTGAAGCGATCAGAGCTTTGATCGAGGCTGGCAACGTCGTTTCATCCCTGCCCTAGAGGAAAAATTCACCCAGCTACAGCGTAAAATCGAAATTCTGGGAGCAGAAAAATTCGAAAGAGATACTGCAGTCGACCAACTAACTCGTGACCTTGAGGCCGAAAAAAAGTCAAAACTCGAGACCTCGCTGAGAGATCTTTGGATGCCAACCGACGTCTGTCTTCTCTTATTTTGACCTGCAGCGACTTTGGTTCTCGCAGATATGGAGAAGATATTGTGAAACCAGTTCACGTCTTAAACAAGCGGTTTTACGATCTGAACCTCAGCTCTGAGGAGATCCAAGCAGCTCATCACCTTGAAAACGACCATAAGGTCACCATTAAGTTCATAAGACGACACGTGCGAAACGCAATCTTCGAACGTCGCTTCGAGCTTTCGAGGGGAAGAACTGGCTCGGGCGGCATCAGTGCTAAGTCTCATTACATGGCAGCCTTGTACTTGTCTGAGTCCCTGACGCCGTCTAACCAGCACTTGTTCCGCCTAGCTCTCGCGGCGCGGAAACCCGAGAACGGAAGCAAACTGGCCACCGTCTTCACGCGGCGTGGGAACGTGCTCTGCCGGAAGACATTTCGGCGAGAGAACATCCGGATCCGAGATGAGGTCTACCTCCGTGGCGTGCTCGGTGGGACGCTGCCCCCTCTGCCGTCTCTCCGTGGCCCGGGGCGGCGTGACGCCTCGGCCGGCGGAGCTCCTGCGCGCGCCCCGGCGGAGACGCGGCCAGTCTCCGGCGTGAGACTCGGAACTGCCGTTGGTCACGTGACAGCTGCTAGTGTGGTCCCTGCCGGCCCTGGAGATGGCAGGACTGGCTCCCTGCTCCCTCGCCAGCCTCCTGAAGCGACGTCACGGAGCCCTGACTGCTTTGAAGCGATGGATGATTCGAGGACAGCTGAGTGTCCGTCCGCGCCGTCCGTCTGCCCGCCCTCCGTCTCTACGGACTCTGCGAGGATTACGGGCAGGTCCATGTCAGCTCGGCCTCCAGTTGAGTCGTTGCAATCTTCGTCGGACCGTTCGTAGCAGCGCAGGACGAGGGTGAGCATCTTCGGCTGGATGGATGGAATCAACTTGAAACATCGGTTACGACTTGTTCTTAGCCAATTTCTGAACTTGATGCCAAACAATTGGACTTGTGACCTTTGAAAGGCCACCTTAGGTCAAATAAGCATTTTTTGGTGTTTTACTCTATGTTTTGGATAAACAATGATGGAACTTTTATTTTGTCCCCAAAGTATTTCTATAGTCACTGCAAGTCAAATGATATGCATCATGCCCATACCAGGTCAAGTTGGGTCAGACTGCTGACCTGGGTCAGGTCAAATTTTTAAATTTGACCTGGCATAGCAATATTATATATCATTCGATTCGTATTGACGAGGCGATTGCAATGGTGCATCAACTATGGCTGAATCTTCTTTGGTTCGGAAGTTATTAGCGAAAAAGGAAACGCCCTTATGCATGGGTGGCTATGGACATTCCCAAGAACATTCCCAATATTCAGTGACCTGTAACTCCCCAGGCTTTGACCTGACCCGAAAAGCATTGCCACTGTAGTGAAAGAGCAACTCAAGAGCTTTCGAATGGTGTTAAAAATATTTCTAGCTATCATAGTTTCTGAGATATATGAGGCCTTCTTAGTACACCTCATATTAGCGATGTTGACCTATTTTGACCTCTGGTGACCTTGCTATTGACCTGACGAGAAAAATGACCGAAGTATTTTCGATATCATTTTTTAAGAGCTTTCGATTGCCGCTTTGCGCTTTTGCTAGCCTCTTAATTTTTTTAGATCGTGGGGATCTTTTTTAGCCCCCCCCACCAGGGCGATGGCGGCTCGTACCCACCCCCGGGGCAAGGGTTAAAAGGCATGTGATGCGCGTGACTAGTACTGGCCACAGTTAACGTGCATAACTTTCTTCAATGACTAGTTTGAAAACAAAAATTATATTTCAATATATCGATAAAAAGAAATCGATAAGTGCCACTTACGGTCCTAATAATAGCATTATTGAAAAATCAATGACTCATTATTTTCAAAACAAAATGCCCCCAAACAACCTCAGTCTGCAATTGCACCAAGGTGCCATTCCCTTTAACACCAGCACCCCATGCTTGACGAACCTCTCGGCCCTGGTCGTCGACCGGAAAGTCGTGGGGCATTTGGGGGCGGACGCGGAGGAACACTCGGAGCGTGTTGCCGGCGGCGCGCTCCTGCTGGAGCTCGGAGGTGAGGTCGCGCTGCGCCGGCGCCAGGCCTTCCAGCTGCACCGAGCCGCGGCCCGCCGAGTGCCGGGCGTGCAGGTAGGACAGGTCGGCCACCGACGGCCGCACAAACGCCATCTGTGGAGCAGTCGCACAACTGCACATTCCGCTGCGTCCGAAGAGCGGCCGGTTTTGCTGACCCTTAGCTGACAGTTGACTTGAGGCAAGCTATTCATATTTCAGGCAAAATCAGTGTCGCCAAAGAGGCAGCAAACAATCTCTCAAACCAGCTTCTCAATCTCAATACGTGTATCTAATTGGAATCCACTCAGTCTTCGCACATTTGTAGTCAGATGCCTGAGACTACCTTTTCAGTTGCGTCCGTATCATTCACGCCTAAAGACCAAAACTCCTTTACACTGATTTAAGATTTCTGAACGTCAATTTAGTTTGAATGACTTGTTAAATTCACATGATTATTTGGAATGGGAGAGCGCTTAATTATCTAGATTCTACCTCAACCATGGAAAAAGTCAGTTCATAGAAAATACGACCATATCTCCGATGTGCCTCGACAATTAGAATGGCTGATTATTCCCCAGTTGATAACCTACTTTGATGTATGCTTGCTGCATAAAATCATCACGAACGAAACCCCCTCATCCATTATAAGCAATAAAACACTCAACCACGAAATTATAGCGTGAAACCCGGCAATCATCGCAACTGTCACTCTACCACCCAAATAACAACCGTGGAAAACGTCAGTTCATGTATCGGGCCTCTGCAAAATACAACCAGCACGTTATACCAAATGATCTAAAAATTTTCCGTACCGATGGCTTCAAATCTCGCGTCAGGCAAGTTATAAGAAATTCACGTTGGTTTCGCAAGACGATTGTTGAAATTATGTGTAAATACTTTGTGGTTACTCGTGATGTGCCTTATGCTATACTCGATATGTGACTGTGGTTATCATGACGATGGTTTCGGAATAGTCCTGGTTTTTTTTGTTTTTTTAACCCACTACCCATTTAAAAGGTAGGCAGGAGTGCCCTTCCGTACCCATGCGACCAAACTACAAATTTTCCAGTTGTACATTTGGGACATGTATGTTAATATCTTGATTGAAGGTCGCACCACTCCCCGCTCCATTTATTCTAAAGTTGTTTACTGAGTATTTCCCCAAGTCTCTCCCGAAAAGAATAGTAGAACTAGTAACATTCGATAGAAACTTGGGTACTCTAAAGTTGGTATTAGTGGATTAAAGTTTTTCAGGGTTAAATAAGAAACTCATAAAAAAAAAAAAAATGGTCAGTCAATGGCTATGAGAAAACTAGGCAGCGAGATGAAAAAGAATCACAAAAAAGAAAGTACTTGATAGCTTGATTTTTTACCTGAATCCATTTACTATTGATTCCCATCCTGGGACCGATATTGGTTCCTAAAATGTTTTCTGATAATTTTCTTTAATGTATATTTCTGCAATGGAACATCATCAAGATTTGGAAAAATCGGACATATTATCTGGTTCCACGCTGTTGGAGCTGAACATGATATTGAAAATGATCTGTAGTTCGTTGTTGCTAAAGGAACATGAAAATGTTGTACTAGGCGAGTGTTTGCAGGACGATGATATTGAAAGAGTGATGAGATGGCAAATGGTAGTGATTGATTTAAAAATTTTGATAGAATTATAATTTTCTGTTCAGTAATAATATCATTGAGTTTTAACAAGCTCAGTTCAACAAAAAGTCCATTTTTTGGATGGTAAAAAGGTTTCTTCATAATTATTCGAACTGCCCTTTTTTTGAAGTTTCATTAGCTTATCTAAATGCGTTTGATAATTGCTTCCCCATACAACTGCGCAGTAATTGAAGTATGGTAGCACAAGAGTGTTATATAGACAGATAAGTTCTCGTGATTCTAAATAATATTTTGCTCTACTCATTACTCCCAGATTTCTACTGATCAGAGCTGCCATGTTGGCCACATGAGCATCCCATTTCAAATTATCATCTACCAGGACACCTAAATACTTAACCACTTGTTTCCTATTTCGACTCCATTCAGTTTTATTTTTATGTCAGTAAAGTCGCTTTTAGAATAAATTTGGTAGTGTGATTTCTCGGCGTTAAGCGATAGACGGTTTGATTAAAACCACTGCGTCACTTTTGGTAGAAGAGAGTTTATTTTTTGTTGCAAAAGGTTTTGATTTTCCGCTGTTACTACAATGGCTGTATCGTCGGCAAAATGATAAAAGACGGCCTGTTCCGAAACACGATATAAATCATTCACATATAGAATAAACAAAAGTGGGCCCAATATCGAGCCCTGTGGTACTCCCGTGGTGACTATTTTCCGATCTGAGAATATATCTTTAAATTTAGTCAATTGACACCTATTTTTCAGGTATGAACACACAATGTCATAAAGTTTTCCACGAACTCCAAGAAAGTGTAATTTTTCTAAGAGTATTCTGAAACTAACAGTATCAAATGCTTTTTTTAGATCTAGAAAAATTCCACAAGAAATCTCACCTCTTTCTAAACATTCCGTAACAGTGTCATATAAATGGGCAATTGGCATGTAGGAGCTATGTAGCTTACGAAATCCAAATTGTAATTTGTAAAGAATGTTGTTTGCGTCTAAATATTCAACTATGTATTGATGTAATATCTTCTCCAGAATTTTAGAGAAGATTGGAAGTAAAGATATAGGTCGATAATTGTTGAACCTATCCTTGTCTCCAGATTTATGAATCGGAATAATCACTGCAATCTTTAGCAAATCTGGAAATATTCCAGTTGATAAGCAGAGATTAAAGAAGTGTGCCAAATTACTTAAACAACATTGGTATGTCGATTTTAAGATCCTAGAACTTATCCTATCTATTCCTCCTCCAACAGCATTTAAGGACTTTATTATATTTTCGATTTGCTCATTATTTGTTAAGATATTATTCTGAAATACATCATATGTAGGGGGCTGCAAGTAGTCAACTGCGCTTTTGTCCGAGGGAGGAATCTTTTCCTCTAAAGTGGTTCCAACGGAGCTGAAGAAATCATTAAAACCATTTGCAATCTCCTCGTTATCTGTCAGTGTTCCTTGACTAGTTTTGAATGTTACCGGATAGTCATTATTTTTGTGTTTCTTATTAATTAGTCCATTTAGTAATTTCCATTTTTCTTTTCCATTTCCTTCATTTGCATCAAAAGAGTCTCTATAATATTTTCTCTTTGCTTCTCTTGTAATTCCTGTCAGAACGTTATGGTATCTTTTATATGATTCTTCTAGCTGTTCTAGTTCTGGGTCATTCTGATTTTTAAGCTTTTTTGAAATATACTTTTGAACATTTTGTTTTTGTGGTTTATGCATGCCAAAATTCTAGGCGATATCCAGGGCTTTATCGCAGTTCTTCTCCTACTTGGTGTAAAGGTTTTCGAAAAATAGTTTCGAAATAGTAAATAGTTGGGTGGAGAAACCTGGCAGGGGCGACGGAAGGTAACTTTGAATTTTGGCACATGTATGTAGCGCTCTGTCTCCTGCGTTTGATGTCCATGATTGCTTGATATTTGGGCTTAAAGGGAATGTGGCACCTTAATAACGTGATTTTAACTGAGAGAGCCAAGTTGTAAAGCATGCCGGAAAACCCGGTACTCAATATTGTATTTCAAGTAGCAGCTCGTCTGATTCTTCCTGATGAGACAAATCGATTGAGACACATTTTGAGATTGTTAGGTGATTAGTTTCCTGCAAAACCGATCCAATGAATTTGAAATTAACCGCTGAAATTTTCCATACAACGTTAAACTAGCCAATCACAGCCTCATGGACGTCAGTGGAGATTTGACCCCGAAATCTACGTGATGTGCAAGCAGTATTCAGAGAGTTTCAAACATCACATCTATGAAGGTCAGATCCCATTTGTTTCTTTAAATCAATAAACGATATATACCACATTTTATTGTCTACATATAAGCTCACCTTAATACAGTCACTATCACACTCTGCGAGTCAATCCGTCGCTATATGTTTACCTGGTTCCCTGCTCAATTCTCTGTCTTTCTACACTTTGTTGACGCAGTATCTGGGTTCAGCTCGCGATGAAATCCAGGAAACCCTAGCAAAACACTTGCACGCTCCTAAAAAATTTCCGCTCTTACTAAACCTCATATAAGGAAAAACTTGACCAATTTCTGCTCTCAACGTTTCTTTATTTCTTAACTGAACGCTCATATTTTCATTGGTGCTCGATACCAAGCTATTTTGAGGTGGACCCATTCAAAAATGATCCCAGATACCACCTTTTCGGGTCAATTGGTAAAAAAAATTTTTTCAGGAAATGTGAAATTAAATCTTACTCAAGCTTTGAGAAAGGGCTCAAGGCTTTGATTTCACCGGAGTTGTTCAATTTCAGTGAGCTATTGTTTGACCCCTTGGCTTGCCCAGGTTTTCTTGGCCTGTCTCGGGGTCTAATTTATTTATTTATTTATTAGTGCTATATGAGCAACAGGGTCATAATACCCCAATAAAAGCTCAAGTCGGGAACCATAAAGCATGATCACGGTAAGCAGGTCAAATACAAATACAAGTAAAAATGAGAAGTCAACAAACTACAAACACGAATCGAATTGCGGGTTGACTAAAATATGCAATTAAGACAGTAAACATGTGAATATCGAAGAATAAAAAATTCCACTTTGCTTAACTCGCAGGCAACGACTTAATATATGAACGAACCTGTGCTCTGAACTGACCAAACAAAGATCTTAAGGGTGCGTTACCCTCGACACATGCACCACACGACATGACCCGTCAGAACTAATACCCTGTTTCCCCAACAACAGATGTCAGGTCATTCGTTCATTCATTTCGATACACAGACCGCCCACGTGACACGTTGGTTGTAAACCGTAGTACGCCTCCGCATTCCACGCTTTACGACCCTTCAGGTAAACAAGAACCGCTGCGGGCAAGGTCAGACGGGTCGCAGTAACAGGTGCTCTCGCAGGGGCGGGCCCAGTATTTGTCCGAGAGCAGACTGCTAAAACCTTTGTCTTGATTTCTCTAAATAAGAAAGCAGTTGCAGCTCGCACAACTGTCACCTGGGATGGACCAAAGCTAGCCAAATGACATTTCAAGCATGGCTGTGGATTGGCTACGCTCTTTGCGTCAGTTAGCAGCTAGTTAGTTGTAGGATCCTCGACTACTTCGTCCACTTTCGTGACCAAACCTTGTGGACCCACTTTCTTCCTCCCAAACTAAGCTAGTCCTTTTCCATCCTGGTAAATATATCAGAAATATTTCCGTAATATCCTTGTTTACTGTTTTCCGTGAGAACCTCAGGGAAATTTAACTTCTTCCATCCCGAAAAATATAAAAAAACGTCGTCCACCCATTCACATAACATACCCTCTTCATGCGGAGGGCCCTAACTTTGTAAACATATAGTGTCTTCTTTTGAAAGCTATCGTTTTTCAGCATTATTGCTCGGCCCGCCTTGCGTCGGTGGTGCGTCATTTTCCGTGCGTGTGTAAACGCACACACACGCACATACACATGACACATGGGCCGGGTGCCCGCATTTGTGATCGCCTTGGGGTTTTCTTAGAGATTCCCCGCCCCGTGGCGGTCACGGAAAGGGGCGTGCGTTCGTACGGGACTCACTGACTTGCTCACCCACCGAACCCTGAGGCGCGCAGCTCCATGTGTTTACCAAAGTATTTATTATGGAACATTGTTCTGATGCTCGGAGATGGGGGGGCGTTGTATCCCTCGATCATGTGCGGAGTTTTCCTCACTGTGATCGAGAAGTGTTTCTGATCATAGGGTGGTTTGTGTTGTAATCGACAAAACACGTGTTCTGTCTCAATCCCGTCCAGACGCTTTCTGACCACATCAGTTCGATATAAACCAAAGCCTTTGTAATGTATTAGAAGCAGTTTCTTTAGGTATGGGCCCTGACCAGTATCGAAAGATGGTCTCCGAAACATATGAGACCGTCCATAAAGTACAGAAGGAAAAACAAGGGGGAGCGGGAAGTCAGCAACCGTTTTTATAGACGTTACAACAGAGCGTAAGCAAGTATTACCATGAGGGGGGGTTAAAATTATAAGAATACATGTAACGTAATTTATGGATAGGCCCTCAGCTCTGACTTAGAATTAAGACTGATGTGATTCAATGGAGTCCACACATCATCACCATTGGATTTTGGAATTGTTTGTGTGACCTTTTTATGAGGAGAGGAACCGTGAGAGATTCGTGTGAATACGTGTGCTGACGTCCAAATAACCCTCACATGCCTCCAGTCATGAGTCAGTAGTTCCCTGATGTTAGGAGCTAAAGGTACGTGTGTGCAAAACACGCGCAATAAATGTTCTATAGTCCGCATAGATTTTCAAGACCTGAACGACGATCCTGAAATATTCGGCAAGTATTAGTGGGTGATGCAACACCACCTCCCCTGCAAAATTTCAGTGGGGTGTCATTAGCCATTTCAAGGAGTATCGTAATCATTTCAGGGAAAGCCGTAGTTCAATTGGGCGAGAAAGTACCCTCTTTCTGGAAATTCACAGTTCCAAAAATGACTTTTATGGAGTCTAAAGGATAAAGAAAACACGTTACTGTGTCAGTGGACCAAAATATATGTATACATCACAGCAAAAAAGCAGAATAAACTGATATTTTGCTAACAAACTGCAAAGTGGCAACATCAGCAGCAAATAATTGCATCGGGCTTCACGCCCCGAGAGTAAAGAGGGTTTACCGGTCGAAAATTCGGAACATTGAATGCGATAAAGCTGATGGACTAAGGAACGAGACACCCAAGTCATCACATGGCTGCCCCAAAGTGGGAGGATCATACGCAGATCCAGGGGAGCAAAGAGGGGCACATGCCCCTCTATCGACCCTCGGAGCCCCCTGAAATGGCCATGGCGCCCCCTGAAAGGTTGATGGCACCCCCTGAAATGTGATGATGATGATTGTTCCGGCCGTCGAATAAAGATATCCACATGGGGGCGCTTCGTTAAGGTCGCCCCAATCGCCGAAGGAAGCTCTGGCGATTCCGGTTTGGATGACAGCCGATTTGTGGCGAGGACCCGCGCCGTTGCACCGTCCCCGCCATCCAGGTCCCACCTGGCTCCCTCTCGGGACCGGAGGTGGCTGTCTTCGGGACCGTTTTCGGGATGATTTCCCGGACTTGGATACCCGCATTGCAACCTCGATCAGCTTGGGTGATCCAAGGCATAGGCGTTGGCCGTCAGCCCAGTCTTTTCGGTAGTCAGTTTGGTCCACTGAGTGGAGATGCATTCGTGAGTCTGTCGGTCCTGTTTTTATGCAAGTAACTAGATATTTCGGGTACGAATTAGTGGCTATCATTATATTATTATATTGTAGTGTGACATTTTTCTACGTATTGTGCGATGAATAAATTATCTCCACCCGCTATGCACGAGATATGCACAAATACCAAAAATAACAATAACTTTAGAAACCAGCTTCAGGGAGGTTCCATGACGGGAGTATCATAAAGAATATTCTTCCAATATTTTTCCGATCATAAAAAATTAATCGCAGAGACAAATCTAAAACAAGTGCGGCAAACTCGACAATTGAATCAAAACTGACCTCAGTCCTTCCATTTTCATTTCAAGAAAAACGTGACGTCTTTAACAAGACTCCCCCGAAATGTCGCTTTCCGTCCCCCCAGGATGCAAAAATCGGTGCCCACCGATAGGATTTTGCGCCCAACTGATGGGTTTTGCCAGTCAAAAGTGGCAGCCCCTGGTCGAAATGGCGCCCCTCGGGAAGCTGCCCGCCCCCCCGATCGGTAATCCTGGATCCGCCTACGGGGAGGATACCCTAGTCACCAGCCTCGGTGATAACAGGTGCTGGCAGAATATGATACAGAAGTCTGACTCGCACAATTGCTTGCCTTTCCGTATGAGAAGTGTACTACGGGGACACACTAGTTGAGTTAATCGCTGCCCTGAAGTCGTCGTCGCTAGCACTCTGCTCACAGGACAATCGCTGCTTTCTTTTCCCCTGAAAGATCTTGTCACTCCAGCCCGTGGTGGCCAGAAATGGGTCTTACTGATATTGGTAGAGCCTGGTGTTCTGCCGTTTGTATTCCGCTGAACGGAAAGTGTCGTCCTTGATAATGGCGATGGAGGCACAATGATCTAAATCCTGGAATGCTTAGTACAGTGTGACAACCAGGCGCCCTGAATTTCCTTCACTTTTTCCCCTTCATTTTTTTCTAACTCACTTTTCCAAACACTTTTCCTGGGGATTTTTTTAGCATAATTCAATAATCCTAGTATATATAAAACCATCTAGTGTGGAAGGAAAGACAAATTTGATGAAAAATGCGCGAGTAAGGGCTAGTAAGGGCTGTAACCGAGTTTCAACTAACTCCCACAATATTATAGCGTTTGGACTTTCTACTCGCCTTCCATATTTGCAAGCGTGAATTTTACACTCACTATCCCAATGCAAAACCAGTTTTGAGACACTGCAGAATGGAGTGCTGCGAAATCCTAAAGATTATCAACATACTGAACGCGTCTTTTTTCTGAGTGTCACCTTCCCACTCTGCTCTTTGTCAGCAAAAGTATTCCATCAAGCAGTCGTCGGAAGTTCCACTTGTAGTGTATTCCGTGGACGCCATGGATCAAAATCTATTCACATTTAAACTTGCGCTGGTAACAGTGGCATCTCCATAAAAGTCCGGATCTTCCGGCTGCTGGTAAGGTTGTATTTTAGACCTTTCTCGCTGTCGGAAGTTTTGCCCTGCTGAGGGAGGATGATGAGCAACAAATGAAGAAGGCTTCCATAGATCTTAGCTGACCCCGGAGTATAATTTTTGGGGTTTTCACTCGTTGGAACAGATCTCTCGCGGCGGCTTTTGCTTCTAGTGATCATAGACCAATCAATTTCTAGGTGTCCCCTAAAATCGATTATTTGGGTACCTAAAAGGTATGAAAAGGATTCGGGCGGGTCAATTCGGCATAAACCTCCCTCAGGATCGTTCCCTGTTACCCGTCTCTCCTTGATATTGCACACAGCTCACATCGGTAAAAACGCCGTCTTGGGTCAACTATGCCATTTGACCCAAATCAAGTACAAAGTAGCTCAGCCTATTCTTCATTTGTACTTTAAATGTGTTAAGAATGGTCTATTCTGTCAATATTATTTCGAAAACACACCCCGTAGCTTTCTGGTACGATTTTTTTAGCTGCAACTATGCAAAATTTATTTCATGCTGATTTCTCGAACGCGGACAGTGACCTGATTAAGACCAAATTTTGATCGGATGTCCAAAATAAACCATATCATGGAAAATTTGCGGGGCGCTCATTTTTAAACAAACATAGGCAAAATATGAAGCCACATCGATTTTAAAAAACACCAATGCAGCAACATTTCATATGTTAGTAGACTCATGAAGGCTCATATTGTCCAGTTGCAGAACAATGTGCGCTATCCAGCTTCGGCCAGGCAGGCCGAAACTGGCCAGAAATTGAGGGGACCATAGACCTTCAGCCTCCAACTCTGGCACTACATTTTCCACTGCAAAACTGAAAGCTAACCAGATTCTGGCCTATTTTTGCTGCCAGTTAATCACACTGAAAAATTTACTGTGCCCACAAATCCATTAAAAACGAAATAAACATTTTTGCTGGAAGTGAAATTGCCTGGTCTCACCTGAGGCTCATTTTGTGAAAACAGCCTGTTAGTTACCCTCACTGGGCCACAAGAGGAGGTAAGACTTGAAAGAAAGGACGTGCTTGAAATGCGGTCATGAGACGGAGTGAGCTAGCGAGCGATAGGAAGGAAGTGAACGCAGGACTGCATTTCCCAAATGACGACTTTGTGTTGAATCTTCTTTGTATGTCATGAAGATTTATCTCCACTCCGTCGGATCTATGGGACCAATTGGAGCAAGGATCACATCGGCAGATCCATAATTTCCGGTATTGTTGCATAGGCAAAAAAACTGCATCCATGATTGTGACAATGTAGGGTCTGCACATAATTGACTGTTTTTTGTCCAAAACATGTGGTAGCCATCGGCTTAGTATGATGCTCAGTACCCCTGATCATGCTGTGTATGCTTTATTAGTTAATCATATATTTGGGATATTACAGCAATCGTAATATAAAAAATATAGGTAGAATTCGCAAAGCCCCATTAATGTTTTACTGAGACCTCTTAGCAGGGGCGTAGCCAAGGAGGGGCAGCAGGGACAGCTGCCCCCCTTAGGGCCCGAAGGGCCCCTGAGGATACGGACCGCGCGAAGCGCGACTCGCTTCCACTATGATCTGTGGCCAAATTTGAAATTTCATACCAGACAGCGCACTCTCAAGCCCTCTTCAGCACTCTATTCTGTAACAAGCAGGGCCCTTGTTACCCATCAGGGCTCTTGTGGCGCTGTCGCAGGGAATTCGAGCGAAATCCTGGCTACGGCCCTGCCTCTTAGTAAATACAAATGTGTGATAACTGAGAAGTGTTGCTCCAATTTTTTCCTCCTGCCTTATTTCAAATTGCTTTATTTTATTCATTTTGTGTTTTATAGCACAACAATAATACATGGTTGCTTGGATTTAAAACATCAGTCCCACTAAAATATTCGAATTTTGTTATGGGCTACACTTCGACTGCTTTCGATGAAAACATCACCCCCTGAGCGATGCTCCCCTGTAGAGATAAACGCTCCCGTCGGACCTTTTGTCCCCCTCTCTGTCTCCTCGGTCGGTTAGTCATTCTAAAATTCCCGAGTATTTTTTCTGGGGGACGTTTGCAAGCCCGAATTAGCTATTTTCGTCTAATTACCACGATATTATTTCACAAGACAAGTAGCTATTTCTCTTGTTAATGGAATACAGAAGTTACCGAAATATCATCAATCATAATTGGACAATCGGTCGGATGAAGTCTGATGCTTTCGTCTCAGTTTGGAAATTGTAAGAGCACTGATCATGGTTTTTGAGAGACAACAAATTGTTAGGCGGACTTAAAATGATAAAACATCAGCAGCTAGATTTCACTTCTTGGTACGAGCAGGTGCGATGCACCGTTTTAGATTCTTGGAAGTTTTTCCAAGACAGAAGTGTAGATTTAATTATAAAATTTGAAAACTGTTTTATACAACTTAAAAAAACTTTTTCGCCGAGCCTTTTTTAATTTTTATTTTGTATGGGAATGGTATGGAAGAGATAGCCACAAAACTTTGTTGTTTTCGTTTTCTCGATCTTTACCCTGGACACATCATTGTAGCTCACCTCTCGCTCGTCTAGACCATCGATCCAATAAGAAAACACCTTGCGGAGATGACTGAATGTTGGGGTGGTAAAAACTGAACCAGTTTTGATGACCGGGATGATGTAATATTAATTAGGGTGAATCCCATTGTTTTTTTTACAATTCCTTAATATCCTCATTTCAAATATTTGATTCGACAACACGGTAGTCAAAGTTCATGCAAACTCTATGGCTGTGGCGGATCCAGAGGGGAGGCAAAAATATTTACCCCCCAAACGGACAAGCTCGGGTAGAACTATGTTGTGCCTTCCCCTCCCCCACAAAGTCATCGACCTCCTTTTTTGCCTCGACTCCGCTTGAGTTCATAACCGAGATTTGTGTTCCCTTAACTCTAAACTTCGAACAGAACCAGTCAACTTCAGTGTAAGCATTGGGCCGTGGATAGCAAAAACAAGCATCTTGTGCGCATATTTTTCACCCCGTGATGGTTTTTTGCCTTTCGTTCTGGGCATTCCCAAAAGCTACGGTCAAATTATATTGCGGCAACATTTTTCACTGTGTGAGGTTTTTTTGTTTGTTGCGACTTTGCCTTGCCCCCCCTCCAACCGACCGGCTAGATCCGGCACTGCCCAATGGAGACGTCCTTATCCACTCAGCAGGGCCTCAGCAGCCGGATCCCGTCCTCAGTCGGCTGCCACGTGACTGGCGCGCGCCCGAGGCGCAGAGGAACCGGTCACGCCGGTAAACAGGTGTCCGTGTGCCAGTGGCGTAGCCAAGGGGTGATCAGGCTATAGGCTCTCCTTTTTGTTCAATATTTCCTATCCAAATTTTTGAATATATTTACTTTGGCTTCTAGCTGCAGTTTCTCTGCTATCAACCACCTTGAAGTATTTCTTGTAATGCCACTGCTCCTGTCCCATTCACCAAATCATGAATGAACAGACCTGGCTCAGCGGCGACTCATGCGAATCTGGTACTGCCAGCGCCATCTATTGGGAAAGTTTTATAAAACTTGAAATAACTTTTTCGCCGAGCCTTTTTCGGTTTTGATTCTGCATGGAAATTTTATAGGGAGATAGCCGCAAAACTCTGTTGTTTCCGTTTTTCCGATTTTTACCCTGAATTTTTGGAAAACGCTTTCAAATTTCAGCTTCTAATATCTTTCTTATAAAGTAAAAAATTCAAAAAAGTACAACAACAGGGTTGTGGAGACTGGCTCCTAGAACATATTTGTTGGCCCACTCTCACTGTTTCAATGATTATATTATGTAAATAGTTATTCAAACTTTAAGTTTGAGAAATTTGAAAAAGAAAGTCAAATTGTACAAAAACCAGAAATGCGTCACGCTTGAAATATCAACTGCCGTAAAGATACACATATTGTCTACTTTTGGTGAAAAAATCACGACGATTGCCACCTTACTTTACGAGATATTTCACGAAATATGCTCCCATAGGGTTAACATTGATAACGCACCCTTAACGGGTCGAAAGGGGACATGGCGTCAGATACGAGTTAAAATTAGTGGTCGAGTGACAAAACAATCCACGCCTCACAGTTTCTACCCTTCCAAATGGAACATGCAGCAGACTACCGCAGGGGGAAATAAAGGTTGATTTGCGCCGAGAAAGCACGGCGTAACATTTGGGAGCTCCGGTCATATGTGTAGGTTTTCCATCCCAGACAACATAACGTAAAGATGCGTACAGAGCAGCGCGGCGGCATCGCCTTAAAAATATTCAGGGCGAACCAGTCGGAGTCCTCTACGTTTCCCCAAGACTTTTTGGGTATAAAGCAAGCAAAATTCCGTAACGTAAGATGGGACTTCTTTGAAATCATGGGTAACTTCTAACAGTATTAAGGATTGATGAAAATGTTATTTGATTCGGGAATGGATCCAAGGAAAGTGGGAAAGAATTTTCTAGGAAAAATAAAAATATGTAAGGAAAGGGTATTTACTTGATATTTACGAAAATGCACAATTTCTTATGCTGCGTAAATTTTCTAGTCTGGTGCACGGCGGAAAATCTATAATTGTCTGAAGGTTCACTGCGTAAGAATTCGTGCCTTACCCAAGTATCATTTTCCCCTGGACTACCGAACATTGCCCTTGTGTTCCATCCTGGGACATGAAAATGGAAATTACCGAGCAGAAAGGCGGAGCCTATCTTACCGGAGACAATTTTGTGTGCAAAAAGGACATCATATTGTAGTCGTAGATAAGTCTAACTGCTTATTTTGAATATGGACAAAAGATCATGGCATACATATGATGGTGAGCTTTTCGTTGAGCTTGACGCGAGCCAAATCAAGAATTTATGCTGAATTTTGTTCAGTCTATCCAGATGAGTCTTGGCAGCCCCACCCCAAATTACGCAGCCAAATTCCATAATGGATCGAATGTTGCCAAAATAAGCCGCCAAGACTGGTTCGGGTTTCAACTTCCGTCTCGCTCTCCCCTCTGCATGGCCAGCCTGAAGGGACCGATTCATCAGACCCAGTGCCTTGTTGGCCTTACCAACAATGTGATTCAGGTGTTCTACAAACGCCAATATAGAATCCAACCACACTCCAAGGTCCCGGATTGCACAGACTTTCTCTAGAGTAGAGTTTTGAATTCTGTTTGCAGTTGGAATAGGTTTTCGTTTCGATGACACGGTGAAATATTTACATTTGGCCGGATTGAGTTGAAGCTTCCAAAGTGCAGACCATGTAGCTAAAGATGTTAGATCGTACTGAAGGAGCACAACGTCGTGTTGCGAAGTAATTTTGTTGCATAATTTTACATCGTCAGCAAATAAGAGAAAATTAGTCTTAATTTTGTCTGGAAGATCGTTTATGTACAGGGTGAAGAGGAGAGGCGAGATGATTCCACCTTCCAGAGTTCCAGAGCGCACATGAACCCAATCAGAACATTTTTCGTTCACAATAACGCCTTGCTTACGATTTTCTAAAAATGATTGGAGCCATTCCAGGGCCGTACCTGAGATCTGGTAAGAAGTTTTCAATTTGTGATTAAGAAGTTTATGATTGACGCTCTGGAACGCCGCTGAATAGTCCATATAAATAACCTCAGTTTGATGGCCTAATGATATAGAATCCCACGCCGTTTTTAAAAGGTCAGGACTGGTTGCACGTGAAAAAGAAGTACGTCACAAACGCACCATTCGAGAAGTTTGCCAAACAGCGATGTCAGCGAGAAACAACGATAATTTGCAGATAATTTTCTAGACCCCTTTTTGTGAATGGGCACGCTGTTAGCCTCCGCCCACCTACTCAGATAGACCCCTTGAGACACCGACTGCCTGAAAACAGTAACCAGCGGCACCGACAGCTGCTCAGCGACCGTCTATGTTCGACCTCGAAAAAGAATACGCATACAATTTAACATTAACAAAAGTTAAACACTTTAGGCTTGACAATCGGACTGCTGTAATGAAGGCTTAGTTTAAAAAGATATTATTAACGTCCTGGCTTATTGGAAACTAAATCAACTTCATGTCTAAGATCCGGGAAATTCAAACTATACTCTCGCCATATTTGGGCTTGACTCAAACAGGCCTGAAATTAAGCGCTGAGATCCTTCTATGGATCCCGTAAATAAGCGAGTTTCTTATGAAGCGATTTTGCGCTTCAAGCTGCTGGTGTTCTGTCCAGTATCAGGCCAAAATCAGGAACTGAAATCAAAGCTTCTTACAACCAATCCCAGCGATGGTGTATGTACAAATAGAACTTACATTTAGGAATATGGCACAAGGTGTCAACCATTTTTACCCATTTTTAACCTTTGGGGAAGAACATTCTGATCAATATATGTGCATGGATGTTCTCACCACATGAACTCAAAAATGTAAAATCTCCTCTCTAGTTAAAATTGAGTAAATTCAAATACTACAAATGCTAAAATAATTTTGGTTATTTTGTTTTATAAACAAAATACTAACTTCACTTTTTTAAATTTCCTCCTGTCAGCACAATGGCAGTCTCACCTGTTATCAACTATTGTTTGATGCATACATATGTGTACTAGTTTTGGTTTATTTTCTGTGAGATGAATGCATGTGAATGGCTTGAAATACCTACCATCATTAGACTACATTGAAAGAAAAACCTAATTTGAAAATGCAAACATATTTTCTCCTACTTTTTCCTTACGCTTCCAGCTCACTCACATCACCATCATGGAGCTAACACATTTTAGTTATATCCCTGCACATTTGTTGCAGTTCAACAGCAACAATGACCTGGTTTCCATGCACAATGCCGATCAGGATCGTATGATGGATATGTATGCATTTATGATACAGATTGAGTTTTGGCAACCAAGAGCAAGTTTCAATCCCCTTTTCATGTATCTGTATCCAGTCAGGACTGGTAGCACATTGCAGCGTGATGGTGAAAATTTTATTTACACTTCAGAGGTAAAAAAATAAAAGTCTGCAGGAGGTAAAGCTTTCTTTATTATTGAAAAAATTAAACAAAACCAAATTGTGCTGAACTTCTCAACAAAACTGTGTGGGCAACAATATTTAACACGACTAGTACTCTTAAAACAAGATCGTACTCTTGGGTAAAGGAAAGAAAAGAAAGTAAAAGGAGATGTTAATGGTGTGCTACAGATTTAGACAAAAATGATATTGAACACTTCTATCTATTAGAGCTCTATCTGTATCCAAGCCTGTGCCATGGAAACCAGTGTCGCTGCATCCCGATTCTCAGATCTATCTGTATCGGCCTACTGTGCATAGAAACCAGGTGAATAATCACAATCACAATGCAACTGGTACAACTGTTACATGGAGCAAAGGAGGACAGAAATGGGAGTGTCATTGGTGATGACAAATCAAAGACTTAGACAAATCAAACATGGTCAAACCCCAATGCAGATAAAATCACCAACCAGGATGCATCTTAGGTTTGTCCAGTTCAGGTGCTATTTCCCCAGCACTTAAGCACAGACTACATTGTAGTGCTGGGGAGACAGCACTTCATGATCGGCCATCAGCAAGGTGTCAACCTGTTGTGTTAAGTTAAGGCAGTTAAGGAACTTTAATTAAGTTCAGGAAATTAAAGCAGAGTTTGTCCTTCTAACCACATTTAAAAAGGATATTGAAATTTGTTTTCCTTTATATCTCACTTCAACATTTATTTAAAGTTCAGTATATGAGAAACATTGCACTTGTGTCCCAATCAGTACAACAGTGCATTAGTGTGCTTAAATTCCAGTCTGCAAAGAATGGCAGCAGGCCAAACGAGATGCACCAGCCATCTAAAATTCTCACACCACCAGCCACCAAAAATTCGCACCAACCTGTCATTTTACCAGGGAAAAAATGTGCCCCTTCCTACCCACACAATGCAGTACTGTCTCTCTTATTAGTTAGTTAGTTAGTTAAGGACTTTTTCTAAGGCCCCCTCCTGTGTCTTTATAACCATTCAGTCATTTTTTGTTTGGTTTTCAGTGTCACCTTCCTTGCGCCAGTCTCACAAATTCGCACCAGGTTGATAAAATTTGCACCACTTGCTCCTGTCTCCAAGGGCACTCGCACCGACGAGATCTCGTCAAAAATGCCATACTTTGCACACTGGCTTAAATTTACCTCAACCTACTTACCTATCACTATTATATCTTCACTCAGCGCTAGAAACCCTCTCTAAGTCAGTAGGAACAAGGTATCTACCATCTCAATCTGTTTCACTCAGCATATTTCCTTAAGTTGATGGGCTCCTTATTAATAAATTTGTCCTTTCACTCCATGTTATAACCAGATGTTTTAATCCCCTGTTGAGCATTTTCTAACATGTTTGTATGTGTATGTGCGAATACATGTCATGGCTACAACATCCATACACTGTGCAATAGGTAAGCTGAGGCCAGTCTGCAAAGTATGGCAGCAGGCCAGACGACCCGCACCAGCTATCTAAAATTCTCGCACCACCAGCCTCCAAAAATTCGCACCAATCTGACATATACAAGGGAGAAAAATGCACTCATTCCTACCCACACAATGCAATTCTACCTTTCTTATTACTTAGTTAGTTAAGGGCTTTTTATAAGACCCCTCTGCTGTCTTAATAACCATTCAGCCATTATTTTTGGGTTTAAGTGTTACCTTCCTCGCACCAGTCTCGCAAATTCGCACCAGGTTGATAAAATTCGCACCACTCACCCCTGTCTCCAAGGGCACTCGCACCGACGAGATCTCGTCGAAAATGCCATACTTTGCACACTGGAGCTGAGGGTCAGAGTCAGAGCAAAACCTTTCAACAGTGGACCAGGTAGGCCAACTTACCACTTCGCTGAGCTTCGATGCTGATAGGCACCTATCCGAGGGTAAAGGAGATACACAAACTTAGCAGATGTGAAGAGAATAAAGCATCTATACACCGATTCTGAGTGACATCCGCCTTTTTCCTAACTGCCGCCAAAGCAATTGAAACTACCTACTGGATGTTTGACTACTGCTTGGGCCTTTGACCACTGCTGTCCAGCCAGCCCGATTAATAGATACCCTGAATCAAGATAATAAAGCCCTGAATAGAATGCCTGACTGCCCTGAGTAGAGACACTCATTTCATATTTCAATACCGCGCGCCCACGGCTCTTACCAGGCAGGGCGGTTACCGGTACTTCAAAGTTTCGTACCAAAAGTGATCAAAATCATAGTTTCGTACCAGTTTTAGTGTGATATACTAGGGATATGCTAGAAATAATACTAGTTAAGTACATTCCTGTAAAGTAGCCACAAACAGCTGCAGCTGGTGACTGTGGTATTTGTTTGTTCGTTCGGATATTCGATCCCATCCAAATATCATTGGGTAATTCGGGCATTGATTGACAATAAGCACATACTCATAGTTCAACTAACCAGCACACAGGCAAGAAAGCAAGACACACAAGATACGCCTACGTTGAGGTGACACGAGACCGATAATTAATGATTGACAGCTGGTTGTTTCCGATCCTGGATCCAGCTTATGCCCCACGCAGTTGTATTTACCGGTCGTATACCACTACTGGCCGACGTCACACCTCTGCTCCTTACCCACATGGCAAAACCACCAGAAAAGTAATTCAAATAGTATATGGGTTCTTTTGAAAACATTCAAAAGCGAAGGAATGGACCTCAACCATGGCTGGAAACCTCTTCTCGATCCAGGAGGGTCCTGAGTGGGTTCAGGCTGGCACATCCATACAAGCCCTGTACAAGGCCTGTGGGAGACCCAAAATCCAGGGTGGGTCCTGACCCCCCCCCGGATTTCCACCCATGCCCTCAAACAATTTCAAAAGCAATCAACTCTTCAATCGTACCCACGGGGAGGGGGCACCTTGCGGGGTGGGAGGCTATCCGGAACAAGGGGTGCTATTTTTGGCCAACAAAACCTTTCAGGTGGGCGCCAAATTCTACAGCGGCCCGCCAATTTTCGCATTGGGAGAGGGGGAAGCGGGAGAAGTGGCATTTCAAGGAGCGCCATCGATCCTTCAGAGGGGCGCCGTGATCATTCAGGGGGACGCCGAGGGTTGATCGGGGGCATCTACCTACCCCTTCCCCCTTCCCCTGAATCCACCTATGGTAGCGGGCTAATAGTGGGTACGCTGCAGATGAAGAGATGAGCTACGGCGGCTGGTAGGGCTGCGCTACCAGCGGGCTCTGGTGCATTTGTAGGGAGTGCAGGCGCTGTGGATCGCCTTCGACTGTGTAAAATTTGCACCTCTTGTCATTCGCGGAGATTCTTGCATCTCGGTGCGGAGCTATGTTTACCCAGGGTAATATGTTTACCCCTAGACTTTTTAATCATTGTCGGCGCGTAGTACTTTATCAGAAATGTATTGTAGTTTAACACTCTTAAATTTATCTCTAGTATGATTTTAATTACTTTCCTGGCTTAGTGATGTGCGTCCGCAAACCAATGAGAGGCCGAGCCAGTTCCCGCGCTCAGCGCTGTGGCTCGAACCAGACAATGGGATCGGCGCCATTCCTGGCTTGGTTTTTGTGTAAACAGCATCGCGTCTGATCTCTAAACGGTAGGTTACTTGGTTACAGAGAAATTACATCGTTTCTCGCTGATTAACTGTTGGATAAAGCTGTGTTAATTGGATTTCATCGTTGGTTAACCGGTTAAATATTTTTGCACGGTTTTTGGCTTGTGTATGGACAAGTGTTGGCTATCGATGTTAGGGTTTCAGGGCGGGGAATTGTTTTTACTTAAAGTGTAATTAAAGTCAGCTACGGAAGTGATAACGCTGCCTGTGGGGCTTGCCTAGTTCTGACAGTGTTTCGTGTACAGGACGCGTCTTGATATCGTGGTATTGATATCGCCGTCTTGACATCTTCATCTTGGTCTTGTCGATTCGTCTTGTCATCTTTGGCATCTTTATCCTCATTATTATCCAGTTCCGGGAATCATCCGTGCCTGCCGGATATGATGTCGGCTGTGTGTATGGGGAACAATACAACACTGCAAGTTTAGAGCTGCCGTATTCGAAGACCCCGGTCTACACTTTATCGGCTGGCAGGGTTCAGGGGCGGACGCAGACTTGAGTTTTTTTTGGGGAGAGGGTAAACCCATGTCTGTCTGTCTTCCCTAGGGGGGGTGGAAAGTGCGATTTGGGTGCTCGACAGACCTAGTATAAGCTATCCAATTTCATGATCGCTCTCCTGGGGTCAGTGAAGATTTAATTTCTCGACAGACCTAGTGTAAACATTTTTTTAAAGAAATTTATCCGGCCTTTTGGGGACCGGAAGATGGTTTGACCCCCTTCCAGCGCTTTGGGGGGCATGGCCGGAATGCCCCCCCCTCCTTGCGTGCACCAATGGCAGGGTTGGGCTGCTTGTGAGTATTGGTGTGATGTCGGCTGGTATGGGAATAAAAATCGTGAGACATCCCTTATAAAAAACAATCAGGATTGTCCTGATGGTTTGATGGTTTCTAATGGAAACTGCATGTGGTCTGGTGGTTTCTGATGGTTTCTGGTGGTCATCCTGATGGTCTGGTGGTCTTCCTTATTCATTTATGGACCGTAAAACTTTTGAAAAAATCATCTGTGAGGTGCCTATCTAAACGTGCTTATAAAATAAAGTTTAATACTTTCGGGAGACCCCAGACTAGCTATTGGGGGCGAAAGACCAGCATCCGTGGCGTTTGGACTCCCTGAATTTACCTTAGGAACGCCCATTGGACTTAAAAGGAGCCCCCTGACGAGTCTTTTGCCGTGCTCAAGACCAGGCGAGGGGGGGGTCGCTCTCATCACCACCCATCCCCTTGGATCCGCCCCTGGAATTATCTAACCTGGATCCACCTCTGCATTAAGGAGAAGCTTCCCTGAGAGCTAAAAGCATGAAAGTGGCAGAATTTCATGAACTCAAAGCGAATGCATTGAGTTTTGCGCATACTGTTTCAATGAAAAGTTTGGCCGCTCCTAGGATTCGAACCCACGGCTGAAAATAGGACCAAAACATGGGTGCGGTTTTTGCCGTCTTGTTCGCTAGTTGATGTCACGGCTGGCGGTTTTGGCCCTGAAAATGAATATAAAATGTTTTGACTTTCATTTAAACTGCTTTTTGTGAACCTGAGCGTAGTCTAAAATCCCCTCCCGAGGCTCTAGATTGCAAGCTTTTAAAATCTGTTTCCCATAGACTAGTCGAAAATGCCAGCCGCTTAGTAGGAAAAACTTCGAGCTTACTAGCGTAGTTCTTACAGATACCACAGATGCCCACGCCGTAGATTCGATTTGAAACACGCAAGAAAATGGACCAATCGGAAAACGGCATGATAAAACGATACTATATGGAAGCACCCACAGATCATAAGTGCCACAAATAATATCGTCACAGCAGAAAGAATCCACCTCTGGTCCCATGCAGTGATACCAGCTTTGCCGCGACCATTTGAGGGCCTTGGCCGCGGCCTATACGCGCAGTCATTGACCTATGATAGTACCTAGACAATCAACTCCCAACCGGCTGCTGGGGCGCTGGCCGTGCCAAGGCCTTGGCCGTGCCCATTTGAAGCATTAGCGTCAGCTGATTAGAGTGGCAAGAATGGGAGGGTATGCTAATAGCATGAATAAGAGATACCTGGATCGGAGACTCCCTGTCGGCGCCTTTGATGTGAGCGACAGCGGTCGTCCGCCTAGCGGGAAAAGTGGGAAGCTTCGACATACAGGGCGCCGGCCGCCGGACGTCTCGGACGCAGGCGCGTCAAATGGGGAAAACGGCCACGACTCGTCGAAATTGAGGCCACATTTAGCACATCTCTGCAGACAGCGTGGTTCCAGCTGACCGATGAGCATGTTCTGTACCACGCTTTTCATTTTCCAGGACATTGCCATTAACAGGGGTCAGGGAAAGGGGAGAGGGTGGCAAACTAAACCCCTCTAAAAGACAAATTTTCCCTGCATTACACGATGACGTCATGTCAGAGGCGAAACAGCAGGGGAAGGGGCGGATTCGGCTGCCCCATAACTTTCGGACTGGGGTAGTGCTCCCCCAGCCCCCCACTCGAGAGCTGGTGTCAGGAGCCCCCGAGAGCCGGTATCAGGGTACCCGAGAGTCAGTCAGGGGACCCCGAAAATTAGTCTCAGGAGCACCCTCCCCTCGAGAGTTGGCTTCAGGAGTCCCTCGAGTCATTTTCAGGGGGCTCCAAAGACCAGGATTTAATCACGAGAGACCCAAGTTATTATCAGGGCCCATCCGTTTTGGTCTATGGGGACCTCCTCTCAGGGGTTCCGAAAGCTAATATGGGGATCCGAGAATTATTATCATAGGTGCTGCCAAGTGTTAATTTCACGGGCCCCCATGTCTCAAGGACGTCTTTCTCAGGAGCCAAGAGTTCCTTTCAAGGGGCCCTGAAAGCTAGTCTTGGGACCCAGAATTAGTCTCATGAATACCCGGTTGGTTTCGGGGGGCCGAGCGGTAATCTTGGGAGCCCTTGAGAGTTAGTCCCAGGTTTTGCCCCCAATTTTGATCTAAGGGGCCCCGAGAGTCAGTCCAGGGGAGCAGCCAAAAGTTAGTCCCAGGGGACCGCCGGGAGTCAGTCTCGGGCATCCGAGAGCTAAGCCTGTGGACCGGAGCAATCCCCAGAGGAGCTCCCTAATTTCGGTTTAAGTGGCTCGAGAGTCCGTCTCAGGGGGGTCCCGAGTTAGCCGTGGCCCCTTGAGGGCTAATCTGGGCCTTCGAGATTTAGTCTCAGGAGCACCAAAGATTCAGTATCAGCAGTGCTCCCTACTCGAATGTTAGTCTCAGGAGGCGCCCCAGGATTAGTCTCGGAGGGCTGTCGGAAATCATTTCCATCCCCACCCACCGAGAGTCAGCCTCAGGTGACCCCGGGCTAATCTGGATGCCCCTGACAGTAAGTATCAGCCCCCTCGCCCCACTTGGAGCAAATCTGGGGTCGCAATATATAGTCCCAGAGGTGCTGCCGAGAACTTATCTCAGGAGCCCCGAGATATTATCAGGGGCTCCCTCAGTTTTCTTCTAAGAGGCCCCCAGGAATCAGTCTGAGTTTCCTGAGAGCTAATCGGTGGAGCGGCCGAAATAAGCCTTATTGAGTGCCACCAAGTGTTGGTCTCAGGGAGCCCCAGAGCCAGTCTCCGGGATCCCCTAAGAGCTCAACGGGGGAGGGGTTAGTTAGTTAAGGGCTTTTTATAAGACGTTCTGTGCAAAGCACCTTTGCCCGCCTCTAAAGTAGGGGAGAGGGGCCAAAAAATAGCCTTATATGAGTACCCCATGGACCTAAAATAACGGTCCGCCGATGGACCTTTCATTTCGGGGGATTATGGTCAATATGAGTTTAGACACCCGGTTGTGATAAGTATTCGATGGGGGCTACCCCATGGTTTCACATCGCACATATGCGCGATAATCAAGTTGGTAGAAAAAGGTAATCATGTAACGAAAAAGGTCCGGAAATCGTCCTTGGGGCCCCTGAGACCGACTAACGGGGGCCCTGAACCGACTTTCGGGGAGCCCTGAGACCGACTAACAGGGTGCCCTGAACCGACTTTCGGGGAGCCCTGAGACCGTCTCTCGCAGGCTCTAAGACCAACCCCTCGCGGTGCCCCTGAGATAGCCTTCGGGGGGCCCTGAGAACAACTCTTGAGGCCCGCCTGAGATAAACTCTCTTGGAAGGGAGCCCTGCGGCCGATTCGGGGCCTCTGAGAATGCATCTCGGAGACCTCCAGAGTCTGACGCTGGAGCCCCCTGATCGGCCCAAAGGGGTCCCGCAGACCCCTAGGACCCACCTCCTTGGTTACGCCACTGATTTCAACACAGCCTCCCCGCCCGCCTCATTCGAACTAATGCATTCGGAAGTGATGCGCCCTGTACGTCGTTTCGCGCATGCGCAGTACGGAGTGATCAGCGCTGTCGGTCGGAGGCGGCGAGTCTCCGATCCAGGTGTCTCTTATTCATGCTAATAGCCTGAGTACAAAGTTTCAAAGAACGGCTGTGACGTCACAGTTTGCAGAATACCTTGGCGGATTATTTGAAACAACGCACCCCAAATTACCGTGAGTTACGCTTTTTTAAATGGTGTCGGCAGTTTTCAAATGTGGCAAAATATCACGCCGCAATTGGCGTCTCGGTTCAACTGTCCCGATCCTATCATGATTTTTGCCATGTGGAGACGTTCTTAGCTGAGCAGCATTTGGAACACAAAGCCTTGGAAAATCTCAATGTGTCTATTTCAATGATGGCGACTCCATCTGTGGGCAGACACAGATAAGAGTCACAGATAAGTGGTGAATAGCATGTGCTCAGCTATGCCCAGGGCATTTTTTAAAGGAAAAGTCAGTGGGGGGGCATTTCTTGTGCTGGGCAATTCCAGCACCAATCGACCAGGCAAATGGCAAATCTACACGGTACCTCTTCGATTTTCTTCAAAATAATTTTATAGGGTTCTCATGGGCCCTAAAGACGAATCTGAAAGTTTTAGTTCGATGGGAGTAAGCTTTAGAAGTTATTGCCTCAGGCATTTTTTTGAAAATCTGCTTACTGTGCATTTTTAGGTGATCATAAAACCCACAGAGCATAGGCGGATCCAGGGGGCAAGGGGGCACGTGCCCCCCGATCGACCCTCGGCGCCCCCCTGAAAGGTCGATGGCGCCCCCCTGAAATGTCGCTTCCCACCCCCCCAGGATGCGAAAGTCTGCGCCCACCGATAGGATTTGGCGCCCACCTGATAACTTTTGCCGGTCATAAGTGGCGCCCCCTGGTCCGGATGGCGCCCCCAGGTCCGGATGGCGCCCCCGGAAGGTGCCCCCCCGATCGGCAATCCTGGATCCGCCTATGCCACAGAGACTGATGAAATATGCATTAAGTATACATTTTCCCGTCTGAAATGAGCCGAAGAACTCGAATCTGAAGTCTGTTTGACCCTAAGTCACTTGTGAAAAAATTTATGATTTGACCTTGACCTAAGGTCATGTCCCAAATTTGCTGGTACACCTTTTTGTCAAAATGGAATACCTCAAATTGAAGATTAAACTTTTTTGCGTCCAATAAAATAGGTTAGAACATCCGTTTCTTATATCTACTAGTGTTTTTAACACGCTTAGTGGAGGGTAGCCTGGCATCAACACAGGGGCGCAACTTTATGTTTTCGATTGGGGGGTCACCCAGCTCGAAAGGGGGCCCGTACATGATGGGGGGCCCGTACATGATGGGGGCCCGTATTTTTTTAATGAAAATGTGACCGAAAAAACGTATTTTCGACCGTTTGTTGTCGAAAACTGACTGCAAAGGTTAAATATCAATTTTTAGCGCGCTATTCGTCACTGTTCCTGATTTGCACTATTTAGCCCAAAAAGTAGTCAGAAGACCCAATCTTTTGAACGAGCTGCCAAACTATGTAAGGATATTGGACAAGTAGGTGTCTACTTACCGTCTTTGTCGTCCACGCGGATGCTCTCCTCCGGAGGTACAACGAGATCAGCCCCGGACGACGCAGGAGGGATGGATGCTGGAGGGTCTCTTAGCAAACGGGATCCGGCTGATGGCCTGGCCGAGGAAGGCAATGATCAGGAAAAGAAGGATTGGAATTACAACCTTACTTTACCGTTTTGCTGAAAACTATACACATTGCACTTTTCCGAGTTAGTTTTAAATTGTGGTTTTAATTTTTTTGCGGTCGATAAATGAACTTAGCTTGCAAAGTACCAAAAATAGTAGTGATGTTAACTACTTTAAGTGGACGCGTACGTTGCTAGAGATTAAATGCAAATATGATCGGGGTCATTTTATAACAGTTTGCAAAATTAGCAAGACGATTCTAGATTCATAGTTTACCAGAAAAATGAACAAAGTTTGGGTAGTTTTGCCAGAGCAGCCCCTCGGTATTGAATGTTCTTTGTTTTACGCTTTTGTGCACCCGACTTATGTTGATACTGTCCAACCATTTTAACATTCACACCTGGAACGAAATCGCATTATCGCGAATAATTTGATACAAATGGAAGGTAGAGATCAAAGTGCGAAATTCCTTTATCAGCGGGGAAATCGAACCTACTGATATTTATGTTACATGATCAAGACACCTTTTTCTGATCCATTCACCTTGCCAGTTCATGGCATTTTACAACACTGGGTACCGGTCAAGGGGTACTATGAATAGGTGGTACTGCCTATTTTCCTTTACAATCCTCATACAGGATCAGTACAAAAGGAATGGGGGCCTAACATTTCTCACGCCCCATCCATTTTTCCCCGAATGTTGCATGGGACCGGCCGCACGTTGCCCCGGGAAAACCACAGGGGGCCCGCAAGCATGGCAGGGGGCCGGTTTCGGTAAAAGGGAGCACGGATACACCACCTGGGGCACGAAACTGCTCACAAATAAGGAACTCCTGCAAATACGCGACTAACACAACAGCTTCAGTTTCTGCACGATATTCTTAGACCACAAGGAGCCCAGACAGACCACATAGGGTCTGAGCACACCAAAGGGGCCGGGCAGACCACAGGAACCCAGAAAACCATAGGACGCCGGTAAGCCCAAAAGGGGCCCGAGCAGACCATACACAGCCAGCAATTTCGCTGGACTCTGCCCGATATATGCTGGGCTTTGACTGGGCAGAGCCCGCGTACATGGGCTCAGCCCAGGTCCGGCTCCGCTCCGCCTGGGCAGAGCCCATGGTCAAGCAAGACCGGGCTCTACCGCTCGGGCAAGCTGTCATCCTCCGACCTAATGTCGGGCTCAGCCCGAGTCTATGTGGCTCAGCTATGAGTCTTAGGGCTCGGGCAGAGCCCGGCCCAGCCCGCTCTGGGCCCGGTCGGAATTGCTGGCTGGGCAGCGGGCCCGGGCAAACCACACGGGGCCTGGACAGATGTAAGGACCCGGGCAGACCACAGGGACCCGAGCTGTACACAGGGGCCGGGCTAACCACAGAGGGGCCCCAGTCTGGAAAGTATGGCAGCAGACCCGACGAGTCCGCACCAGCCTTGTAGATTTTTCGCACCACCAGCAGCCTAAAATTCACACCAAGCATTGGTGAGAAATTTCACTGACCCGGAAATTTCGATGCTTTTACCAGTTTCTCCCTTCTCAGACCTCTGTGGGTGTTTGATTTGAGCTCCCTCGCACCATTCAGCAAAAGTGGGCATTTGTTTGCTCCAAAAGTTCGAACCACCTGAAGGGTGTCCGCACCACGAGATCTCACCAAAAGTGCCATACTTTGCAGACTGGGAGGAGCCCGGGCAAACCACAGAGGGCCCGCGCAGACAAAAGGGGCCCCGAACGGACAAAATGGGTTCCGCAGAGGCCACACAGAGGCCCGGACAGACCAAAAGGGTTCCGGGAAAACCACAGGAGGCCCGGGCAGACCACAAGGGACTCGATCAGAACAAAATGGGCACTAGCAGACAAGGGGTCCATGCAGACCAAATGGGACCCGGCCAGTCTGCAAAGTATGGCAGCAGGCCAGACGAGTCGCACCAGCCATCCAAAATTATGGCACCCCCAGCCTAAAAGAATTCGCACCAATCTGCCATATACCAGGGAGAAAAACGCACACATTCCTACCCACACGATGCAATACTACCTCTCTTATTATTTAGTTAAGGACTTTTTATAAGGCCCCCTCCTGTGTCTTCCTAAGTATTCAGTCATTATTTTTTTCAGTGTCAACATCCTCGCACCAGTCTTGCAAATTCTCACCAGGCTGATAAAATTCGCACCACTCGCTCCTGTCTCCAAGGGCACTCGCACCGACGAGATCTCGTCGAAAATGCCATACTTTGCACACTGGGGCCCGGGCAGACCACAGGGGCCCGGACAGGCCACAGGGGGCCCGATCAGGCCAATAGGGGCCCGGGATACCACAGGGGCCCGCATGGCAAGCATGGCAGAGGCTGGTTGCAGTTACACGAACCGCATCCATGGCAGGCCCGTCTGCATCCACAGGGTATTAACTACTGGGAGTAGGAACCCGGCTGCAGCCACCAGGGGGCGGGGTAAATGGGGTGGCCACCAGGGGGGGCGAATGGGGCTGCCACCCCTTAAACCCAAGAGCCTCTGAGGACGAAATGCCGCCCCCAAACCCTCCCCTCCCCCAGGATGCGACGATTGGTCGCCCTTTGGGTGAAAATCGCACCCTTCGGGTGGCTAAGTGCCACCCTGTCCCCTGAGGCTTTGCCCCTCCCCTCCCCTTACCCAAATTCTAGATACGTCACTGGCGGCCATAGGGGGCAAAGGATTCTCCAAGTCTTGGTATTTAGCCACCAGGGGAGCCGGACAGGGGATCATCACTCATTAGGGATTTAGCCCGACAGGAGCTAATAGCAAACAATCACTTCACTTGCCATTCAACACTGCGCATCGGAGCACGATTTGGATTGACACAAAAAGCCCAAACGTAAAATCCAAATCAGAGCCTAACGAAACTTTTCCAGAGTAGACACAATCCTATTGAATCATAAGCATGCCAATTTTACAGTTAAAAGCAAACTTTGTGCAAATAATTCGCCTCGGCGAATACGACAAGAGAGCCAGGAGCATGCCTTAGCTTCCTTAGCGCTACGCTGACAAGCCCGGGAAATTGAGAGGCTACCATTCGCCGGCGGACGCACATTATTAGACCCAGATTTGACGACAAGATATGATACACTTTTTGACAGACAAATTTAGGAGACTTAAATTTGTCTGTATTTAAAATTCCACTAGAACAAACAAAAATGGAAAACTTCATGCACACTTCTGACAAAAATGCCTAGAAATATATCAATGAAGAAAAGTAGTGCCGGCGGAGAGATGCCAAAATAACAAACATGTCAATTTATTAAATCAGTACTTATCGGAAGGGGCCCGGCTGCGCACGGTGGGGGGGGTGGTGAACTACGGGGGGTCGTAAGCAAGGCAAGGAGCCTGGCTAGAGTCAGAGGAGGCCTGGGTAGCCCAGAGGGAGCCTGAAATTATAGCACGGGTTCCCGGATACAGCGAAGTGGGAGGAGTGGAATCAGGGGCGGATTCAGGCCGATGGTGGGGGAGGGGCAACGGGGCCCCAAATCGTGAAAATCATATGGTTTTTGTTTGAAGAAAATCCGTAAAAATCGGTAAAATCGGGGAATTTGGCAAGGGCATCAAATCCCCCGATTTTACCTTTACACCCCCTCCTGGATCCGCTAGTGCTGTGATTCCTTGCAGACCACAGGGACACGGAAAAACCATAGGAGCCCGGGCAAATTGCAAGGGGCCGGGCAGACCGCAGGGGCTGGGTAGACCACAGGGGGCCCGAGCAGACCACAGAGGGCCCGGGCAGACTAAAAGGAGCCCAGACCGCCCACAAGGAACACGGGCAGACCACAGGGGCCCCGGCGGACCACACAGGACCCAGGCACACTACAAAAAGCCCAGACCACCTACAAAGGCCCCGGGCAGACTAAAAGGGGCCAAGACAGAATACAAGGAGCCCGGTTGCAGTCACAGAGGAACCAAAAAGGTCCCGAGACTGCCAGAAAAAGGGCCCCGGATGCAGTCAAAATGGGCCCGAGAATATCGTTAGGGGCCCGTTTGCGGACACAGCGATTATGGGTGGCCCTAAAGGGGACCGCACCAAAGCAAGCATGCCAGGGAGCCCGACCGCAGCCACAGCAAGCCCATATAGACCACGGGGCCCCGCACTCATGGCAAGGGCCCGTCCGTGGCATTAGAGGACCCGCGCCTCCTGGACCACAGGGAGCCCGGTTGCAGTCACAGGTCCCGGTTGCAGTCACAGGGGGCCTGGGTGGATCACAGGCGCCTGGTTGCGGTGACAGGGGCTCGGGCGGATCACAGAGGGCCCGGTTGCAGTCACAGGAGCCCGGGTGGATAACAGGGGGCCGGGTGGATTCCAGGAGCCCGGTTGCAGTCACAGGTGGCCCGGTTGGACCACAGGGAATCCGTTTGCAGTCACAGGGGGCCCGGGTAGATCTCAGGGGGCCCGGTTGCAGTCAAAGAGGGCCCGTGTGGATCACAGGGGGCCCAGGATGGATCACAGGGGGCCAGGTGGATTACAGGGGCCCGATTGCAGTCACAGGGGGCCCAGGTGGATCAAAGGGGGCCCGGTTGCAGTCACAGGGGCCCTGGTGGATCATAGTGGGCCCGGGTGGATCACAAAGGGCCCGGTTGCAGTCACAGGGGGCCCGGTTGCAGTCACGTAGTGCATGGTTGCAGTCACAGGGACCCCGAGTGGACCACAGATGGCCCGGTTGCAGTCCCAGGGGGCCCGGGTGTATCACAGAGGGCCGGTTGCAGTCACAGGGGGCCGGGTGGATTACAGGGGGCCCGGTTGCAGTCACAGGGGGCCGGATGGCTCACAGAGGGCCCGGTTGCAGTCACAGGGGACCCGGGTGGATCACAGATGGCCCGGGTGGATCTTAACTGGCCTGGTTGTAATCACAGGGGGTCCGGTTGCAGTCACAGGGGGCCCGGGTGGATCACAGGGGGCCCGGTCGCAGTCACAGGGGGTCTGAGTGAATCGTAGGGGGCCCGGTTGCAGTCACAGGGGCCCCGGGTGGATCACAGGGGCCCGGTCGCAGTCACAGGGGGTCTGAGTGAATCGTAGGGGGCCCGGTTGCAGTCACAGGGCCCCGGGTGGATCACAGATGGCCCAGTTGCAGTCACAGGGGGCCCGGTTTCAGTCACAGGTGGCCCGGTTGAACCACGTAGGGAATCCGTTTGCAGTCACAGGGGCCCAGGGGATCTCAGGGGGCCCGGTTGCAGTCAAAGAGGGCCCATATGGATCACAGGGGGCCCAGGATGGATCACATTGGGCCCCGGCTGGATCACAGGGGGCCCCAGGTGGATTACAGGGGGGCCGATTTCAGTCACAGGGGGCCCGGGTGGATCAAAGGGGGCCCAGTTGCAGTCACAGAGTGCCTGGTTGCAGTCACAGGGGCCCCGGGTGGATCACAGATGGCCCGGTTGTAGTTACAGGGGGCCCGGGTGAATCACAGGGGGCCCGGTTGGATCATAAGGGGGCCCGGTTGTAATTACAGGGGGCCCGGGTGGATCACATGGGGCCCGGTTGCAGTCACAGGGGGCCTGGGTGGATCATAAGGGGTCCGGTTGCAGTCACAGGGGCCCCGGGTGGATCACAGATAGCCCAGTTGCAGTCACAGGGGCCCGGGTGGATGGCAGGGGGCCCGGTTTCAGTCACAGGGGGCCCGGGTGGATCATAGATGGCCCGGTTGCAGTCACAGGGGGCCCGGATGGAGTCACAGGGGCCCGGGTGAATCATAGGGGGCCCGATTGTAATTACAGGGGGCCCGGGTTGATCACAGATGGCCCGATCCCAGTCACAGGGGGCCCGGGTGGATGATAGGGGCCCGTTTGTAATCACAGGGAGCCCGGGTGGATTACAGGGGGCTCGGATGCAGTCACAGGTGGGCCGGGTGGATCACAGAGGGCCCGGTTGCAGTCACAGGGGGCCCGGATGGAGTCACAGGGGCCCGGGTGAATCATAGGGGGCCCGATTGTAATTACAGGGGGCCCGGGTTGATCACAGATGGCCCGATCCCAGTCACAGGGGGCCCGGGTGGATGATAGGGGGCCCGTTTGTAATCACAGGGAGCCCGGGTGGATTACAGGGGGCTCGGATGCAGTCACAGGTGGGCCGGGTGGATCACAGAGGGCCCGGTTGCAGTCACAGGGGCCCAGGTTGGATCACAGATGGCACGGTTGCAGTCACAGGGGGCCCGGTTGGAGTCACAGGGGCCCCTGGTGGATTACAGGGGGGCCCATTGCAGTCACAGGGGGACCGGTTGCAGTCACAGAGTGCCTGGTTGCAGTCACAGAGTGCCTGATTGCAGTCACAGGGGCCCCGGGTGGATCACAGATGGCCCGGTTGCAGTCATAGGGGGCCCGGGTGCATCACAGGGGCCCGGGTGTATCATAGGGGGCCCGGTTGTAATTACAGGGGGCCCGGATGGATCACATGGGGCACGGTTGTAGTCACAGGGGGCCCGGGTGGATTACAGGGGGCCCGGTTTCAGTCACAGGGGGCCCGGGTAGATCATAGATGGCACGCTTGCAGTCACAGGGGGCCCGGTTGGAGTCACATGGGGCCCGGATGGATCATATGGGGTCCGGTTATAATTACAGGGGGCCCGGGTGGATCACAGAGGGCCCGATTGCAGTCTCAGGGGCCCGGGTGGATCACAGGGGGCCCGGCTGGATCACAGGGGCCCGGTTGCAGTCACAGGGGTGCGGGTGGATCAAAGAGGGGCCCGGTTGCAGTCACAGGGGGCCGGATAGATCACAGGGGGCCCGGCTGCAGTCACAGGGGGCCCGGGTGGATTACAGGGGGCCCGGTTGCAGTCCACAGGGGGCCCGGGTGGATCACAGAGGGCCCGGTTGGATGACAGGAGGCCCGAGACTGCCGGAATTAGGGACCCGGCTGCGGTCAAAGTGGGCCTGAAAAATATCGTTAGGGGCCCGATTGCGGACACCGAGGTTAAGGGTGACCCACAGGGCACCCGCAAGCATGCCAGGAGCCTGGCCTCAGCCAAAGCTAGCCCAAGTAGACCACTGGGGCCCGGAATCGTGGCAGGGGCCCGGCTCTGTCCGCAGGGGCCCGCAACTTGGGATTGGGGGGCTCGTCGGGTCATTGAGGGGGCTTCTCCGAGCATTGGGGGGGCTCGAGCCCCCCAAATATATGGAAACTTGCGCCCCTGCATCAACACGTAATGAAGGGATCCCGAAATGCCTCCCCTGAGACAGTGACCCAAAATAGGTTTTGCGCTAGGGTGTCGAGTGGAAAATTCAGCTCGGAATGTATGGCGAGTGAGTGAAAAATTCACCTCAAAATATATGGCGGAGTAAAAATTTTCCAATTTGGGTACTCAGGTGGTAAACTCTCAAAGCCCTTGTTTGAACTGAGGGATGGATATTTCCTTTAATTTTCTCAAAGTAAATATTTTTAAATCATGCCCAAGCAGAATTGTTTGACCATTACCATGTGAAAAATTTGGGTTAAGCAGGTAAATCTTTACCAACTGAAACCCCATGATGCGGTCCCCAATTATTTTTAAGGAATTGGTGAATTGCCACAAATAAAAAACTTTTTGGGAGCCTCTGAGACCAACCTTTGGGGAAAAAGATCTCTGGGAGCCACCAAGACTAACATTTGTGGGATGAAGATCAACTCTTGGGGGCTTCCCTAGACCAACTCTTGTGCCCCTCCTCTCCTCTCTCACACGACCAGCTCTAAAGGGCCCCTGAGACGAAATATCAGGGCCCCTTAGACCAACTCTGCAGAGAGGGCCTCTGAGACCGGTAGGTAATGAAAAATGAAAGGGGATTTTTTTCATGCAATACCTAGTGCCAACATTAATTATCTAAGCATACACTGTAGTTTTTTGTCCGGGACAACGCCCCTCCTATACCTATACCTATAGTTATCGGAATTTTGGAGGCCACTCCTGACCTCAATCACTGCACCTCGCATACACCTATGCTAGGGCCCAGTAGAGCCTTGGTTTACACATAAATAACCCAGACGAAACTACAAACTTTCTATCATGGCAATAAACTCTTCCAGACTCTTGCTAAAAGGTTTTTTCTTTACCTGTTAATTCCCCTGCTCCTCTTCACATATATACTCACCTGCATATGAATGTGCTACTTTCTATCAATCTAATCGAAGCTACAGCCTTTTTCTTTTTCTGCTGCTTTTGTTGTTTCTTCCTTTCGTCTACAATCAGCCAGGCGCGGCGGGTTGCGACAGCGTCAGAGCGACTGCTACTTTAAATTTCTGATCGGTTACCGCTTGCCGGTCGCATGAGCTGCATAATTTGCATTTCAAAAATTGCTCTAAATTAATTGTCTAAATCCTTATAGACTAGAAAATTATACAACTAAGAGCACACTAACAATGCTTTGTCAATCACGAATATGAAACCTGCCTTTCAAAAAGCCTAAAGATGCCGCTTTTATTTAGTAGATGTAAAGACGGCGTTTTGGTAAGTCCGCGCCGTAGACCAGCCATACAAAAAAGTGCCGATGTTGGAAGGGTAACTGGATGCATTCATGTTGCCCAAAAAAAATCATTTAATGAAAATGTAGAGTTTCAATGTATTCAAGTGCCTGACACTTTCAGTTCAACTTAAATATCAGCGTATTTATGCCTAGGGTGTCGTAGGGTGTCGTGAGTGGATTTGGGTGTCACACGGCGTGGACGCAGCAATGAAGGGCTGATATGGATAACAATTATTTTCTTCGCAATAAATGGTCAATTTTCTACGATACAATGTAAAAAAATATGCTGCTTAGCATAAAAATTTCAAGATAATTGCTTTTAACAACAAGATGACCAAAAACGGTTTTTTACTATTCTCGGTACCAGAAATACAAAAACTTATTTTCAAGGACGTAAGCCTAGAAATCATGTGCACAGATAAACTGCTTTCAAAAAATGTATCTTTCAAAGCGGTCAGCTCATTTTTTTGGCAACACAAGGCTAGGGTGTCTAATTTGCCACTCACCAATTTTGTGAGTGGTGGAATTTAGTGGCGGTGTTCACCCACAGATACAAATTTTGACGCTGCTATTCGGTGTAATTCCCCCTTAACGCTTTATTCGCACCATGTTTACTCAAGACTACTCCCATGGAACACCAGTGAAACGCAGAAACTCTCCTGTGAAAACACTTCGATTATTTTTCGGCGAGTTTTTTTCATATCATGAAAGCGTTACTTCAGGCTCAACTCACAACTCACGCCTCCTCTAATATTGAAAGATCATGTCAGCGCCCAAGGAGTGTCGATGGAGTAAAGATGGCGTCATCCAGTTGCAATGACACTCCCAATACGCCTTCTTGTCTCTATCAGCATCACACAAGCGTCAACACAGCTCGTGCGCGCTCTCCTCCGGTGTTTTGTCGGTGTCATCGTGGTGCACTGCGCAGGACGCGCGCGCCAAAACTACGCCATTTTTTTAGTCGTTAGTTGTCATTGCAAACAGCGAAGAGCGTGGCAGGAAAATTGTGGTTTTCTACTGCTCATGGTGGACGAAAGGAATAAAGAGGTGAGACATGTGTTGATTGTTTTCAACTTACAATTTTCTTAAAATCGGAGTGGATTCTCTTTTGACTGCCTTTGGTGATAATCAAATACGAAATTTTGCGCTACTGGTCGGCCCTTTCTTTTACCTACCTGTCTGTCCTTGCTAACGGTGGAGATTTTTGCTTCTAAATTTGATATGCCGCTGAAACGTAAGCGTCATCCACCATCCACTGAATAGTATTTTAGACCAGGGGATGCTTCGGCATTTGTGGTTTTCTTAACTCGATCCTGTCAGGGAGGGATGGGACTGACTTATCCTATACCCCTTATCATTTTCTAAACGTGTTGGAATAGACTATTGAATCTTTTCAGCTCTCCCTAGTCCGTCCAAAAGATAAATATATTCTATCCGCCGGAAAAAACAAACAGATTTAATGATGCACATATTGTACGATCTTGTATAAATAGCATTCAATAGAACTTTCAATTTTTTCATGCAATTCTATTGCTAGAAAAAGTCCGCCATCCATTTAAACGGGTAGCCAGGCGTGCCCCCTCCGCGATCCCAACGACAACAGTACCCTTACGTTAACACCACCAGAACATAAAATATTACAAGTCGCGGCACGCCCTGCTAGGAAAAAGAAAGTAACTTAAAGAAAGCATAATAAATATCATACTATTAGTAAAATCTGCCAGTAGTAGCTCCCTGTAAATATACAGGGAGCAGGAATACAAGTCTATTTAGGTTAAATGCACAATAATTTAGCTCATTACCGGTTAGATTGTTAGTCTTTTTCCAAACGGGACTACCTAAAACTGGAGATTCGTGTTAGCCCCCCGAGATTCTGGCGAAAAGATAGAAGCCTAGTAACATTCGCCAGAGAACTCGGAAGACAGTAAGCAAATTAGGGCAGACATGCAAATTATGTTGCAATATAAAATTTAAGCGCAGTTTTTTCTACTATTTAATTCAAATGAACAACAAAACAAATTTCGGACAGCAGTTTGGAATCGCCTTATTAGAAAAGAAATAAATTCGGTGAAGCGAGTATCGGTTTCGCAATTTCAGAAAATCGATGGAGTAGCGGTAGTGATTTCAACAAGCCAAGGTAGCGGAAATAGGGGTAGTTTTTTCACAAATTTGGCAGTGGCGCTCACCTCTGGTCAACATCGTTTTGAAAAAAATATGGGTACTAGTGTGAAAATCCATTACCTGTGTAGGGTACCTTTTATAACTGACGTAGTAGGTATAATTCAATTGTGCTACCATTTCAGAAGCCGCACTGAGGATGTCACCGTGGCTGCTGAATGAAGGGGGCCAGGCATATGTCAAGGATGAGATGCCAGCATACGTGAATACGAAGAGCACGGCCCACGTGTCGTGGTCGAGGGAAACACCATTGTGAACTGTGAAACAGCAGCCGAAGCCCTTCTGTTCTGGGTTGTCGCGTTCTTCGCTTACTTTCTGTAGCAGAAAAAAATAAGTTGTCCGCACCGTTCCCTGTATTGCGCCCGCCGCGCCCACACACCCCACTGCCTCCCTGGCCAGCCTCCAAGCGACACACAGCACCCTTGCCCCCGGGCACCGACCGTGAGTCCGGGCAGGGGCGCGCTCAGGCAGCACACCAGGGCAGACCCACATCAAAGTACACTTCCCCTGATCCTCAAGATCATACGTAACCATAACGATCGGGGGGCTGCCTGCTGCGCTCACTGCGCCGAAGCCGTGCCGGTGACTCGCCAGACTGATGCCGCCCGATAACTTCCACATCACTTGAAGCACCTATATCATCAGCAGAATTGCTAACCACTGGACTCTCTACATCACCAGCCGTAACAGGTGGCATGACATGTTCTGGACTCAACTCAACAATTGAACTCTCTGCCTCACCAGCATTAACCCGCGCTCTGCCGGCACCCCGGGAGTTACGCGCCCTGCCGGCATGGCTGAAAAAACCTCCTCTGGTTTACTGATAGAGAGCTTGAATTGTAGGCGGTCGTATGTGCCTTACAGGTACTCAAAAGAAACCTCAATCATTTTTCACCTTGTTCGTATATGTTTCACATGAATTCCTATCAAATGTGCCTAAATTAGTCCTTTTAACCAAACCTTGCAGTATCATCCCGACCACAGCGGCCGCCACGCGCGCTGCCGCTTCTCTCGTGTCCCGGGTACAGCCTCAGACAGGCGGTTACGGCACCTGGCGCCGGTGCCTGCCCGCTGAGTGTGGCGGCCGGGCCGACGAGCATGTGCATTCGCTGTGTGATAACGCCCCAACGGCGAAACAATTATATGGAACCATTTCAAGAGCGGAAAAGACACTTTTTGACGTTTGATATGCCACTTGCATAAACCACTAGTGACCTGTCGGATATATCCTAGCAAACAACTGTCGCAGCCCCCTCTACATTGTGCTTATACACATTGTGAACGTATGGATTTTCGGGGAATTAATTTGTCATATTTAGATTTCTCGTGCATAGTCTTATCTTGGATACTGACGGAAAGATCGCACCTCGGTTCGCTAAACCTAGCCGTACTGACATGCGCTCTACCTGGCTGTAGATGAAAGAAAATGGCATCCATAGGAAAGGGATGTTTTCGGCGAATTCGGACACGAGTTTTCACAGAGTGACGTGGTGTCAGAAATAGCTAAATAAAAGGAAATGTTATAATCTAGGCATGCATGGAGAGAGGGTGTGTATGTATTTCGTCATTCAATTTTTGTTTTAATCACATGAGTATTCAATAAGATGTAAAGAAAAATTCAAGGAACTAAAAGGCTAGGGATAATTGCACCATTACTACCCATGCATCTTTTTACATCCCCATCCGTTGACTACCCTTTTACACGGTAAATTGCCCCTTTGCCATCCAGCTGTGAACCTGGCACAATGTCAAGTTTGGCGTGGAAATCTCCCCTGGGTAACCATGATACAAGGAGGGTGGCCTGAGACCACCCCTCTCACCCCATTAGCCCCTGCTGATGTTGTCCAGCCCCCTGGCGCTGTCGCCATGCCGTCTGGGGACGTTTTCCAGGAAGCAAGCGTTAGAAATGCTGGCTGGGCCATCGTTCCGTATTTTCACGTGTGTCCTTATCGTCCCCTCGATCGCTATCAGCTGACCAAACCACGAAACTTGTCACCCTTCTACCTACCGCCTGCGCTGACGAGCCCGGTGTGTGTCAGAGGCTGTCGCGGGCCCCAGCGGGCCGCGGCACGGGCCGCCACTGCACACTGGGGCAAATGGCCTCCAAAACCGGCCAAAACCTCCAATTTTGACATCTTCAAAATCGGACTTAATCGTTTGGCTCTGACAGAGAAATGTCCAAAACCTTGGAAAAACATAATTGTATCCATTTTTCTCTTCTTTAGCCGCTTGCACAGATGCTGGAACACAGCGCATTAAACACGCTGCAGCTCGGCGTCAAGTTGACTCGAAATGAGGTACACTTTCTGATGCATTATCAACCATGGTCGCAGTCACAAAACCGTTATCTATTTATATCAATGAATAGCTGGGAACCCACTGAAGACACTCAATGTTGAAAAGTACGAAATTTGGCGATAAGAGCCTGATAGTACTTGTAACTATTAGGGCATGTAAAGCTTCTAACGTATTCTCAAATCCTAAACTTCGTTAGACCTGCGAAAAAAACGCACAGCGAGTTTCACTTAGAAATTTATATGTAGTGATGCAATGTTGTGTCCTCTAACCAGCCGTGAAAAAATTAGCTCGGCATCAGTTGTCCCAGGGGAGATATGTCACTTTTTGTGCGGCAATGTAGTCCAAGTAGCGCGGTGAGGCCGGCGGCTACGGCGGCCGTCGGCTCATGTTGCGCGGCAAATTGAGTAAGGACGGCTGACAGGGCGCCGTGGTCGAGTCGTGACAGGGGAAGGCGGACTTGCAAGACGCTGGGCAGAGAGTCAATCTGTGCAAAAACCGATTTTAACACGCGCACTGAGGATGAGGGAATATCAGAGAAGAGTCACCCATTTGTTCATGGAGAGCTCAAAACTACGACCAGAAGGACGCTGTTAAAAAACTAAAGAGATTTACAGGAATGTTTTCGTGCTACCATGAGTCTGGTCGTCGATCAGCCAAAGGCGGGAGGGGGGGCAACGGCACAGCTAATGAAGGAAACACAACCCGCGGTTCTTTCAGGAACCTCCGACAGTTTAGCGAGGCTACTGGGTAAGCCTGGATCTGCTACAAAGGTTTTCGGTAATATTAGGCGCACTATCATCATCAGGGGCGTAGCCAGGATTTCACTCGGGGTGGGGGGGGCCGAAAAGTGCCCCTGCGACAGCGCCAAAAGGGCCCTGATGGGGTAAAAGGGCCATGCTTGTTACAGAATCGTGTCCTTAGGGGGACCCTTTGGGCCCTCAGTGGGCGGCTGTCCCTGCTCTCCCTTGGCTACGCCCCTGATCATTATCATCAATAATCGAAATTGAGAAGTATCCGGTCTACGCTCTAGAGACAGCGAGGCTGTTTGTAAACGTGTACCCATGGTACAGCATACCGGCAACCATACATAAGGTGCAAATGCACGGGAAAGATGTTACTGAGAGCAGGGGCGTCGCCACCGGGGGGCCAGGGGGGCCTGGCCCCCATTTTTTGGTCAAAAATTTTCTGATCTCAGTGAAAATGGGAGAAAACCGGACATTCTTATAACCAGCCGCTGCAGAAGGCAACGAGGAGCCCAAATTCGAACAGTATTTGGTCCTTACGTGGAAAGTTTTTTGTCAGCGTCAGTTTGAAGTTTGGCTGCCCCCCCCACTTCTTTTCCGGTGGTGACGCTTATGATTGAGAGCCTGAAAGTTTCCATAGGAGCATACATGGAGGAGGCCCAGGAGGCAAGGAATAGAGATCAACTTGCATTCAGGCAATATCATACCAGAAAGACATCCATAGTTGACAATCACTGATCAGTACCAGTACCTGCTTATCACCAATGACCTCGTGGGAACATGATCTCCGATGATATAAAATAAATCCAGAAGGCCCATGACAACGGAGGTTTCGAGCCCGGCAGTAACCCTCTTTATAAGCGGAAAGATAGTGGCACTAACCATTAATAATTCGATGGTGCATGAGTGGGTACTTGGATGTGGGACTGCTTCAATAACTTAACTAGATTTCAACGATAATTCTCGGGGTTAATGGATAGCAGACTGGATAAAGGGACGTGGGATATTAAATAGGAGGTTTACACAAAGATGCAAGAGAGGTCGCATGATTTAATGAACATTCCCTGTGAGTTTAATGTGTTGTCTGTTTCCGCATGTTTGTGCTCATTTTATGGGAAGAGTGACGGTAATCATTCCCTGGAATCGCGCTTAACATTATTGTGTCAATAAATGCAGCTCCCGCATATGACCCGAGAAGTTTCGATATGGTTCGGTACTGGATTTAAAGATCTCAAATAGTGAAAGAGTGAATTTGTGCCATTATTTATCATGTGGTACTTAATAGTAAAACCAGAGTGAGGGCTCAGCAAGACCTCTGACTTATGATGACCTTGAATATGTCGGATCGGTTTTCGAAATATTACTTGTTTTTTTCTTACATTTCAACCGTCACTGGACCCGCCTTATCTGATTCTGCCTCATTGAGTGTCTGCAAAACTGGAAAGAACGAAATCGAATTCCGATATTTATAAACCTTGAAAAATAGTTTATCTGATATGACCTGGTGTAGATACCCAATGTTTTATGGCTGGATAATGAAGTTCAGAGCAACAGCTTTCATTTGAGCACAAAAAAGTATTGCTAATCAAAGTATTTTTTTAGTTACGAGGTTTTGGCCTATTTTGAAGCCCAGTTGCCCCAGTGTGCACTGCCCGGCGTGAGTAAAAAAGCGCGAACATCACCTTAATAACTTTCGCTTTACGCAAAAAGTTGAAAAGGTACCTACTTTCTGTTTGTCGGGAATGATGTACCTACTTTCTGTTTGTCGGGAATGATGCAGAATTGACATAGGAACAGCTACCCCGGGCATTATCATCGGGACGGTTAGTTGGATGTAGATATTCGCATAGAAACGGCGAGAGGAGGAAAAAACAGCACCGCCGGCAGGGCGCGGGTTAACAGGCATGACATTTTCTGACGGGCGGGGTACCGCACACAGCCTTAAGTCTCTGACGTGCCAAGGCACACCTCCAACCTCAATCACCTCTGGTGAGACCACCCCTGTCACCACGTCACGTCGTGACGGCTCTGTACAAGGGGTACCCGGCCGTCTCACCCACACCTATCTCCCACGGCGTATGTCGCAGAAGTTGGCACCTCTTCCAACACTGGGCTCGCCGGCTGTGCCGCCGCCGCTCGCACACAGTCACGCACCGTGTAACGATACACACCACTGGCCGGCGTGTCAGACACATCGTCACCATCGCGAGGTGTGACGTTGTATATGTGTACGGCCTCAGGGATTGTGCACCTCTTTCGTGACGCGATCACTTTCACAGTGCGGTGATTCCGTTCAATGATCCCGCAGCCACTTGGCCTATGTACAGCCCGGAACCGCAGCCGCACTCCCCACCGCGCAGCAAAAACAGCAAACTGCCGGCTACGAAATGCCGTGCCGTTATCCATCAAAACCTCGACCGGTGCACCACGTTTTTTATTAATTTTTTTTTGAATGGGTGCATTTTCTCCCATGTATATGACATATTTCTGCAACTTCTTGGAGGCTGGTGGTGAGAGAATTTTAGATGGCTGGTGCGACTCGTCCTGCCTGTTGCCATACTTTGCAGGCTGGATTTTACACAACAGGAGAGTATCTGGAAAACAAAAATCACATGCCTATGTCCACTTCAGGGTCATTTTCTGCCACAAAATTTTCTTACCTGCCCCAAAAAGGGGCAAAAGCAGCCCCAAACTGGTAGGTCAGCCTCTCTCGAGGCTGCCCCAACAGGACGTCAAAACTTCCCACCTTCGGAAAAGTGGGAACCAGCTTCAATCCCTTAAGCTGTTGATAACACTGTATATAATAAACATACTGTACCAAGCCTTATAAAGTTCACAACCCAATAAAGTAGGGACTGGGTCCTCAACTCGCTGTTCCCAACCTGCTTCAAGAACATTGACGTACACTGGGCAGAGATATTGTAAAAAATCCTGACTTAGTCTGGTGATGGCTCATCATGAGCTCAATGACAGCGCAAATGAGAGGCACCGGGAATACCTAAAAATACCTGTACACCTAGGGTATTCCAAGGTAATCATGTGGCCTTCCATCTGGCATGCAATTCCCTTGACAGAGCATAACGCGTATAGGTACCTTCCATTCTGACCTCTAAATCTATCAGCCAGGGTTTAGTAGAAAATACAATGTTACATTTTTTTCGACTTTTTTTAACCTTTAATACATCTCATACATCTTATGCATCACAGAGGGTCTAGATATTATGGATCAAAGCCAGGAGCGTAAAGGTGAACAGGACCTTGTCTCTAACCCCCAGCCCGTCTATTTTTGCATGTTATTCCCCTCAATAATTATGTGTAAAGAACACCTTCTCCAGCTCGGCTATAACAGCAGCTGCGTCAGAACGGCGTAAGGGCAGCCATAGACTGAACCTAGCCGGCCCACAGTCAATAACAGTCTAGTCAGAAACGGCCAAAGCCGTCGGTCGGTGCGGAGCTGCAGGTAGGCCCGCTTCAGGTCCACCACTGCGATGTTGGCTCCGTGTCGCCGCCACTTCCGGAGCTCCTCTGCACAGACATCAGCATCTGCGGTGTGAGCAGTAACATAACTGTTGAGCTCTCGAAAATCCAGTACGGGACGCACCTTTGCCTTGTTGTTCTGAACAATAGCCATCAGTGGAATCAGTCCATGCGGGGGCCCGTGCAACTCCTCAGAGTACGGAACCAACCAACCACTGTCAATCCACGACTGTAGCTCAGCGTCGAACTCCTGACGCGCGCCCGTCGGTACAGCGTACTCCGACACACCATTAGTAAGGCACTCGGAGCCTGAACCGTCGGCCCACTTCCACGCCACAGTCCACGATCGCTCAACAGGGTCATACCGCGCCGTAAAATCAGGCGCCTCCACTACGGGGATAGCTGGCACACAGCCCCGCAGAACCGGACTTTTGACGGTGACTCCACACTGACACCGCCCAGAGCAGAAATCCCGGAAATACCCAGCACCATTTCGACACCCATTGGCCTCTCGTGCACCACAAGCACGTCCACTACGGCTCGCTGCCCTGATATAGTCTCTACGCTGGCACTGCCGACTCCGTTGCACTGGAATGGGTCACCACTCATCGACATCACTGTGGCTGACTGCCGACGCCAGCGATAACAACACGGCGCATACAAAATGTTCTCTGTGCAGCCAGTGTCAATCAGCACCCGGCAGTTTCGGCCATCGATGCGAAGAGTTGTTACTGGAAGGGCGCCACTTGTGACAGCACGGGAGAGGACGCCGGCGCTAACACGCCATCCCCCATGCTGTTTCCCGGACGCCTGGAACACGCGAGAGAAATGTGTCCGATCTCGCCGCTCACCCAGCAACGCGGCGGACCCCGGGTTCCACGCCGCTGGTGCTGCTGCGTGGAAGTCGCATGGGGAGCCTCCCCCGCGACTGGCGATGGCGCGCCGGCTGCTGCTCCTGCTGAGGTGTCCGGCCACGTGACGCTGCAGCCGCTACTGCAAAGCGTTCATCGCTCAGTACGGCACGAGCTCGCGTCAGCACGTCGTCCAGACCAAGGCCCTCCGCCCGAGACCCGGCGCGAATGATCTGACGGACGCTATCCGGAAGTCCGGCAATAAACGCACAGACCAGGGTGCGATCCGGAACTCCCCCGAACAGTGTCGACAGCCGTCGCAGGTCGGCGAGATATACGTCAGCCGACTCTCCGATGCGAAGCTCACGACGGGTAAATGCTTCATAAGCAGCGTGCTGGTCAAGCGCAAATGCAGCATACAGTGCTTCTCGCACAGCACTCACGCACCCACGGCTAGCCAGAGGGAGCTGTGACCAGACGGAAAATGCTCCACCAGTGAGTCTCAAAGGAAGCACAGAAGCTACCGAAATCCCTCGGTGCCCACACAAAAGTTCCGCGCGAGTAAACCACTCCACAACGTCAGCTGATCCATCGAACTCCGAAATTAGCCGGGCGTCAAACGAAGGCACTCCCGCCTCAGCTCCTCCTGCGGTACGCTCCATCTTAACACCGTCGTTATCACCCTCCATAGCCGAAATAGCTTGTAGCAGAAAAAATAAGTTGTCCGCGCCGTTCCCTGTATTGCGCCCGCCGCGCCCACACACCCCACTGCCTCCCTGGCCAGCCTCCAAGCGACACACAGCATCCTTGCCCCCGGGCACCGACCGTGAGCCCGGGCAGGTGCGCGCTCAGGCAGCACACCAGGGCAGACCCACATCAAAGTACACTTTCAAAGATACGGCCTCTGCCGGAAAACGTGGCTATTCCTAGCCCGGTATGCCATTGGCATCGAAACCCCTGTGGGAGCCTCAGGCCCAAAAGCAAGATCGGGCTATCGAGGAAGCTGCGCGTTAGGTGAGTCCTATGGGATGACAAACTATGTAGCGTTGTTCTGAACATTATTTTCAGGATGATGAAAGGATATTCTGAACAGCGGCAAGAATATGAACACGGTGTTTGATCATGTTTGGTCACTTGAAATATTCTGTCTGGAAAAGGAAGATAATGTGATAGCAAAATGTGGCAGAATTCTGCCGCAAACGTTGTTTTTAGGGAGGGGAGGTGTTGGCGTCTATAAGCATCAAGTGGTATGAAGACCATTTGCGATGGCAGGAAGTCATACTTCTGGTCTCTGATGACATAAGTTGGGATCGTTTTTGACGGAAGCTGCTCACAAATGTTTTTCTACAAAGCAAATAAATGTGTTATTTGCGATATATCGTGTTTTACCGTGATGTGATGCATGGTGTGTCTTAAAGCAAGCCAGATTATGCAGGTGTAGAAAGTTGGTAATAAGCGAAGTGTACCTGAAGAAGAAGGGTGTACAAAACGCTTATTAGACGAGTCAGCTGGGCGTTAGAAGGGAATCAGAGCCATTCTTGAACGGAGCTGCAAAGGGGTTGCAAGGTGCTAAGAAAGGTGCCATTGCAGCGTTATGAAAGCGTCACTGCAGTACCACGCTAGAGTCGTGAAGAATTACGACGGTTTTTAAAGGGCGTGAGCGTAGGGTCGCGTGGTGCTTCACACTGACATTCCCGCGTCAGTGGATTTTTAGCGTGCTCTGGGTAGATCGGGCCGGCGTCATGATACGATACGCGGGGCTTCTTTGTAGAGTGCGGACGGAGTTTTTCCTGCGCCAGGGTTAAGTTAACTCCACGGAAGCTACTCACAGCATGCGACAAATTGGACACTCCAGGAATGGGAGTCATTTTTTTCTCTGTGTGCCCATTTGAACTTTCTCCGGTGGGGCAGGGGGCACTGAGCGTCTTGCCCGCGCCAGAATTTCGATTCAGTTGTTCCACTGAAATCGGTGGAGATAAGGATGCCAGGTATAATTGGCCAGAAAAATAGAAATCGCCAGATTTTCTTTCAGAAAAGCGAAAGAAGCGCATAAGAGCCGAGTTAATTTGGCAATCTTCTAGTTGATTCTGCTGCTCTCTTTTTCCAGTGGACGTTGGTAGAGCAGGCAATGGAACTGGCCTTTGTAGTAGGTATTGTTGAGTAAAATTCAATTGTAGTAAGTACCTATTGTTATTTTTGGAAGTGAGTGGAAAATTTAGCAAAAAATATAAAAGTGAGTGGAAAATTTTGCTTGACTGGGTGTCGTTCTGCACCCAGCACCCGAGGTTTTGGGACACTGCCCTGAGATTTCACCAATTAAGAGGGTTAGCAAAACGCGTGTTGCAGGTTTTGTGACGGCTGTAGAATGTGTTTTTTAAGCTAGATTTCATGGGCCTAGACCACTATCCTCAAGGTCAAATGAGGTCATAGAGGTCAAATGTAGGCCGTACCTGACACGTAGCGAAATGCCGTTATTGTGCGAAACAAAGTCGCGAATACACTTTGAGCGGGCAAATTTCATAAAGATAAGATATAATTTTTTTCTCTGGAATATTTAGGTCGTGGTCGGTCAAGGTAATTGACCAATGACACGACAACGTGATATTTGTAGCCATGACATGTATTTGCGCCACGCACACACACACACTAAGTATGGTTAAAACGCACAACAGATCAGCGTTTAAGTCCAGCGGCAGGCGCCGCACGAAACTCGTTAGATCAAACATGAGCACAGGCCGAGTAAAGTAACAAAGGAAAGTGACGGGAAGAAGGTAAAGGAAGTGTCAAGAGATGTGAGGTACCGATGAGACAGTGAGACGGTGAGAGAGACGCAATACCGTATCGGGCTGCGAGACCAGAAAAACCAGCTCGGGCGGCGAAGCGAGCAACGCGGCGGCGACGGGTCCGCAGCGGCGGGGTGGGGGGGACGCAGGTGAGCTCGCCGGGATGCCACGGGGCACGCGTTCGCGCAAAGCAACGGATTTAAGATTCCGACGCGGCCGGCCCACGGGGACGCGGGAGCAGGTCGGTAGCGGCGCGGCGGACGTTGTTCGAGTACCGGGACCGGAGGAAGGAGGAGAGAGGAGATATATTTCCATAATGGATGCACATACGTTGAAGCTTGCAAAGAAGCAACCATTAAGCAATCAATGAGTTTGACCTTGACCCACGGTCTTTGGCCTGTGACCTGGAACTTAGTATTCTGTAACCTCAGCTTTAACATCAAAACACCATAGGTACACGTATTGCCAGGGAACGTCATGTGACCGAAAGCTGTGGGATCAACAATTGCGATAATGATTATATGACCTTGGTCTGTAACCTATGATCTAGTGAAATGATCTTAACATACAACTCTGACGATGCTACGTTTTCATCGCACAGCTAGGTCTGCAATGCATTTGAACTGGTGTGACCGCACATAGGCGTCGGCAAAGAAGGCCAGGGGGCCTGGCCCCCAACTTTTGGCCCAAAATTTCCTTATCTCAGTCAAAATGGGAGAAATCCTGAAATTTGCATAAACAGCAACTGTGGAAGGTAACGAGGAGCCCAAATTTGAACAGTTTTTGGTCATATCGTGGAAAGGTTTTTGTCAGCATCAGGTTGAAGTTTGACTGGCCCCCACTTTTTCCGGTGGCGATGCTTATGTGACCGCAGATTATGGCTATTTAGGAATATTCATCTGATTTTGTAAGCCTATAGGTCAGTCAGTGCGTAAACATAGAGGACAGATTTTCAAAGTTCTTTCCAAAATTAACTCGCTCATCGATGTTGTTTTTCTGCCATGAAGGGTTTCCGGCCACCTCGGGTAATTATGCTTAAGCCCTGTCCGACTGCGTGTTAATGCTCATTACAGTGCTTTGAAGGATGACAATAACTCGTCGCTGGGGCCTCGACAGCATATTGGAAATGTAGTGGGACAAAATGGTGATACAATAGGAACAGTGCCAGAAGTCTGGTGAAAGCCAAATAAGGCAATCGTGGTTTCCCGTGTTCATATATAGCACTCGTCTATCGCGTCAATTCTAATAAGTTTTTTTCTGCATCGGACCGAAGCAAGCATTTTCCACTTGCGAGTTAGAAATAGAGCAATACTCTCTCGTTGACGATATCTTTGCGCGATTTTACTCTCCTTGAAGTTAACCCGTTTCTGGCCAGGGTATCATTTATGATACCCACAACTTATACATTTACGAACTGGCAAAACTGTTTCTTGTGTGGCGGTACATGGTGGTGGCTGCATGCATGACTCACTGCTGTATCTGCGCTCCGATTACCGTTAACGTTTCCCCGTTTTCTGTTCATTTTCCCATCGTATTTCATTTTTTCATTTCACGATAATCGAAATAAAAATTACGGCTGAAAACGGGTTAAAGGAAGCAAGCATTTGTCAACACGTGGAAAAATATGTATGTATACACCGGACACCGGTTTGCAACAATGAGCTACCGGGGCAGCAAGCATACAAGGGACGACGTCAGAGATCAGGTGCGCAGCTTTGCCACAATTAGCCATGTGGAGAAATTCATGTCTAGCTCATACATTGGCGAATTCAGGTGTAAACAGTCCAGCCTCTCCTTAATCGCCCAAAATTGGCCGATTTAGACAAATTTTGTTAAAAAGAATATGATTTAAGGTTTTCTCCATTTGAATTGAATTGCTTTGTCCCCTCCCCCCCCACACACACACACCATATTGATATGAATCCGCCTTGAGGTCATCTCCGGTTACGGTACCAGGCTAGGTCTGGTGAACTCGCAAATAATTGTTTTGAGGTTTTGATGATTGAGCTGGGACTCACTTTTCGAATGAAACCACAAACCATAAAACGTTGCAGTTATGGGATTCCTTGCATTAGTGGCCTGGGCCAGGTGCGAGGCCTTCGACTGAAAAAGCAATAGCAAAGCGAGAGATCGAAATCTGCTCTTATTTAACACGTGCAGTCATGGGCGTCGAAAGCGGAGGATAGAAACGGGAGGGCGCGTCCCCCCAACTGGCGAACCAGTGGGGACATCTCAAGCTTTCGGAACTGACCTAGGTTTTTATCGTCTTCCTATTACTTGTGCTGACCTACGTAAATTTGATCATGAGCAGCATACGGTCATTAGCTTTTTCAAAGATCGTCAATATGCTAAAAATTCGCGTCCCACCGCCTCGCCCCACCCCCTCCCCGTCAACACATAGTTTTTAACCACCAAATGGCGTTATTTTGCTATGGGAAAAGACGCACCCTTTCCACCGGGCAAGTTCCGCATGGGCCATCTTTTCCCATTCGTGGAGGGGGCATCTTTCCCCTCAGTACCCGAACTAGATCAAACCTGAGGGGCAAAAATCATACAATTATGCAACACAAGGAAAACACTCCGTTTAATAAGTTCAATACGCCTTAATTCCTAATGGGAAGTCTAACAAATCCCGCCTGCAATGTTCTTCGAGATATCTGCAAATTTTGTAGGCAATTTTTTCTAAGAAAAGCGTCCGAAACGAAGACTTACCCACCAGCTTTGCGCAACTCACAGGAGGGAGTTTCTGCTGTCGAACAAGAACAATAGCCCTGTTCCAGCTGTCAGCAGAGTTTTGTCAGCATTAATCAGCGGTCCGCGTTACGCCTACGTCACAGGGCTGTAGCCTCTCCCCGGGAACTAGTTCTAGAGGTTTTACGGGCTGACGGCCTGCTGTTTGCGCTGATGAAAAATAGTAAGTGCACGAAGTGGCAGTCTAATATTTTTTAATGGTGTAAAGGTTTGAGTTCCCGTTGCTTAGCACAAACAAGAGGCGATTATGGCGCTGATGCTACTTTTCTGGAGGAGAGGTTAGAGGTCCTGCTGACAAAACTGTGTTCACAGCTGGAACAGGGCTAATATCAGTTACCTGTGGTGGACCGGATTGCCGGCAGTAGGGATGGGACACCTTACCCGATGGGGCGTCTTACCCCGCTCTCGCCTATAATCGAACATTGTGCGCTCTGAGTTAGATAAAACACGCCAAATATTGGTAATTTGTTCAACGGCTCTCACAGTACAAATGTTGACAGCAGAAGCGTGTGTGGGGCGTCAGAGAGTCAAAAAACCGTGATACGGGAAGGTGTCACTTCTCAGAATAACCGTCAAATAACCTATGTAGCAGCGTGTGTCACATTTCAGACATTCAAACAACCGTGATACGGGAAGGTGTCACTTCTCAGAATAACCGTCAAACAACCGTGATGTAGCAGCGTGTGTCACATTTCAGACATTCAAACAACCGTGATACGGGAAGGTGTCACTTCTCAGAATAACCGTCAAATAACCGTGATGTAGCAGCGTGTGTCACATTTCAGACATTCAAACAACCGTGATACGGGAAGGTGTCACTTCTCAGAATAACAGTCAAATAACCGTGATGTACCAGCGTGTGTCACATTTCAGACATTCAAACAACCGTGATACGGGAAGGTGTCACTTCTCAGAATAACCGTCAAATAACCGTGATGTAGCAGCGTGTGTCACATTTCAGACATTCAAACAACCGTGATACGGGAAGGTGTCACTTCTCAGAATAACCGTCAAATAACCGTGATGTAGCAGCGTGTGTCACATTTCCGACATTCAAACAACCATGATACGGGAATGTGTCACTTCTCAGAATAACCGTCAAATAGCCGTGATGTAGCAGCGTGTGTCACATTTCAGACATTCAAACAACCGTGATACGGGAAGGTGTCACTTCTCAGAATAACCGTCAAATAACCGTGATGTAGCAGCGTGTGTCACATTTCAGACATTCAAACAACCGTGATACGGGAAGGTTTCACTTCTCAGAATAACCGTCAAATAACCGTGATGTACCAGCGTGTGTCACATTTCAGACATTCAAACAACCGTGATACGGGAAGGTGTCACTTCTCAGAATAACCGTCAAATAACCGTGATGTAGCAGCGTGTGTCACATTTCCGACATTCAAACAACCGTGATACGGGAAGGTGTCACTTCTCAGAATAACCGTCAAATAACCGTGGTGTACCAGCGTGTGTCACATTTCAGACATTCAAACAACCGTGATACGGGAAGGTGTCACTTCTCAGAATAACCGTCAAATAACCGTGATGTAGCAGCGTGTGTCACATTTCAGACATTCAAACAACCGTGATACGGGAAGGTGTCACTTCTCAGAATAACCGTCAAATAACCGTGTTATAGCAGCATGTGTCACATTTCAGACAGTCAAAAAACCGTGATACGGGAAGGTGTCACTCGTCAGGATACACGTCAAATAACCGTGATGTAGCAGCGTGTGTCACATTTCAGACATTCAAACAACCGTGATACGGGAAGGTGTCACTTCTCAGAATAACCGTCAAATAACCGTGTTATAGCAGCATGTGTCACATTTCAGACAGTCAAAAAACCGTGATACGGGAAGGTGTCACTCGTCAGGATACACGTCAAATAACCGTGATGTAGCAGATGTGTCACGCGTCATACATTCAAACAACCGTGATTCGGTAGCACGTTTCATTTATTAGACGGCCAAATAATTGCAGCAATATGTGTCAAATTTCATAGATATGTATACATGATACAGAAACGTGTGTCACGAGCCAGACACATATCCTTGAAGCAGCAATAAAGTCAAATAACCGTGAGCCAGGAACGTGTGTCACTTGTCAGACAGTAACTATTTTGAAAAACACGTATCACAGGTCAGACTGTCAAATAACCGTGATACGGTAACATGTGTCACGTGTCTGACAGTAAACTAACTGTGATACGGTAAATGTGTCACGCGTCAGAAGGTAAAATAACCGTGTTGCGGCAACGTTTGTCACGTTAGGCAGTCAAATAACCGCGTTATGGGAGCACGTTAGCCTGTCCCAGAAGAGACAGGCTAACGTGCACCCCGTTCAGATGACCAGTTAGGCGAAACTGCGCTTATGACACGTGACCGATAAAGGGAGATCGCGAACATTTTGTATTGGCTAGATCAAAAGGTCACAAAAATTTGTTTCACGAGTCCTATTCTCATTTTTGCGAATTCGCCCTGCAAATGCTTAAAATCACTCTCAAAGTCAACATTTCTAGACGACTTACCGATACATCATACTATCGATTAAATGACGTATCCTCGGCTAAGGCTATCAATTTCTCAAAGAAATAGATCACATCTGTCCGAAGCAGTCAGAACCTCGTCTAACATACAAACTAGGTGGGACTCGTCCCACCCAGTTGGACTAGATCCCACCCAGTTCAGTAAAAAATCCCACCTAATTTATACTGGCTTGGGTGGAAACTGTGTGTAATAAAAAAACATTTAAGTTCAATAACACTCTAGAAGATATTTACATCACATGAGACCTACTCACGGTCTGTATTTCTTAAGTTCCATCTGATGCATGTTTTATTTTGGACCACCATAAGCTGAGCTTAATCCCCGCCCCACCGGGCATCGATGGCCCGCTCTAAATCCGAAAATACGGGGGTTAGCGCAAATGTGTAAAGCGCATTAGAAAGCTCGTGTGAATTCAGTAAGATTTCAATTTGCATGTTTAAGCGCTCAGGTCAATGGTTTGACCTCCAGAGGTCAAGTTCGGTCACGATAGTCTATTTCCACCAAAATGTGCAATCCTTAAAGGGAATTCGGCACCTTGGTAGAATCCTGGAATTTATTGTAATTAGGGGTACTTTTAGCCGAAAATCATGGGATCGTCCATGATTTTTTCTGAGGAGCATTTTACAATGCTCCTCTATGGAGAGAAATAAATGTCTGCCTGTGGATGGTGTCATGATCTGGCAACCACTACCATATTCAACAAGCTTCTAGGGCTTCAATTGGCTGGTACTCGCCGTGACGTCAGCATATGTCGTCACACCAACATGGCTGTCAACTGTGGCCTGCTGCTAAGTAGGTAGAGTTGAAAATAGCAAATATGTGATTTTCTCGATTACCTAATGTTTTTCGTTTGCCTCAAAGTGTGTAGAAACCGGGAGTGAAATTGTTTTTGCTCAAAAAAATAATTTCGATTGGTGGAATTTCAGTTGAAAAGTTGATATTTTTGCATTTTTCCAGTTTCGGCCGCCTAATGCTAAAAAATACTATATGTTTAACTGCTCATAAAGGTAGTTATAAATTTCACTGGTTTAAATGTAATGCCAGTTTTGAAACTACAAAGTAAGCGCGTTCCAAATCTGGTCTTACTTTGCCAATACGGTTTCATTTAGATGGGTGGAATCACGATGAAACATGTTGAATTATTTTATAATTTCCGTGTCGGCGGCCACTTCTGATAAAATACACTACCTTCACCCAAATATAAAAACTGTTCAATATTTTGTTGACTTAAATTAACTGCAATTTGTTAAACCATGAATTAGAACATTTGTAAAGCTGACCTTATTTTTCCTCACTTCATACTCTCCTACCACCCTAGCCTCTCCTAACCGCTGGTATGTCTAGTGGTCCTAGGCGTGGGCGCCGAAATCGGGGGGACGGGGGGACACGTCCCCCCTGTTGGCCAACCACGGGGGACGTCCCCCCAAAATTTCTGGTCCAGCTTCATTAATGCTGTCAGCTACCGAGTATGCTCAAAATTCGCCTCCCCAGAGTCAGCACCAGCCCTGGTCCGTTCCCCCTGTGAAAATTCCGTGGCGGCGCCCCTGGTCCTAGGACCAGGTCAGCCGCTGACACCTGGCAAATATTGTGGATAGCCCTGAGGAGCTTCCCATTCCCGACCACCCCACAAGAAGGAGTGTCCTCCAGAAAATGCTTCTGGAAAGGATTAAGGGTCCTAGGTACTGCAGGCATATCCCCCACATGAAAGTGGCGGAGAAGATGGAAAAACTGTCATGTCAGTGTGGAAGAACGTCAACAATAATATGGTGGCTGCGCTGGTGAATAGAAGGGAGGTAGCGGGGATAGTGATCATGCTGTGGACCAGAATTAAGGAAGTGGCCAGTGAAGAGACGAAACCAAAGGGTAAGAGGAAGATATATGGGAAAGCCCGAGGGGAGAGGGAGAGTTTCCTGGATGATTTGGACAAGCTATTTGACATCTCCAGGTGCCACTGCCCCATCACCCTCTACGCTGAGCTCGGCTGCCCCATCAGCTGCAAGTCCAAGGTTCACATCCGGTGCAGGTGCCCCAAGGAGTCCAAAATATCTGAGTTAGAGCTGGAGTTCATGTACGACCAGCGGAGCAAGGTTGACGTCAAGGGCAAGATGATGATTGCTGGAAAGGATGCAGTGGAGACGGCAAGACAGGAGAAGGCTTTGCGAAGGGTTACTTGACAAGCAGAAGAGGGAGGAAAGGGAGAGTAAGGAAGCCACAAGAGAGAGGGAGCTCTTCACCAGGCATAGGGAGCATGAGCAGGAGCACGAGAAGTTACTCCAGGAGTGGGGGGACACCGTGCATGAGCTTCCCACCCCGAGTGGTGATACCAATGCCACTAGATACTGGGCCAGCCTGCAGAACCGGGAGCATTTCCCCAGGACGGTGATGATAGTCACGAGGAACGGCGTGTCCCAGATGACGCCGCCCGCCGGCCAGATGACAACGATCGCTGTTGTCACAACATTCAACTTTTTTCATTCTAAAAGGCATTTGTGTGAAGCTCAATTCGAGGTCTGGTTACACTATGACCGAGAATTTTGGATATTTTCTACACGATTCTGATGCAGGGCTGTGCCCGAATAGATAATCTTCAGTGTTTTTTTCCATTTCCGGATTCGAGGGGACAGGCCACCTTATCAACTGTCTTAACCCCTTGACTTTAGTTATAATTGGTTATGCTCAATAAACAAGTAAACAAATGCATTCGTTGTCAGACAGTTAAATAACGGTGATGCGGCAATATTTGTCACATGTATGAGAAAAATAAGCGTGATCATGCCAAATAAATAGGCGTGATCATGTCAGACAAATAGGCGTGATCATGTCAGACAAATAAAAGTGATGCTGGGAGGTGTGTAACGTGTCGCACACGTAACCCTGGTACAGAAACATGTGTCACGTGTCAGGCAGTGCAATAACCGTGATACAGAAACATGTGTCACGTGTCAGGCAGTGCAATAACCGTGATACAGAAACATGTGTCAGACAGTGAAATGATGGTGATGCGTTAAATGACAGTCAAATAACCGTGATGTGATTACATGTGTCACGTGTCAGGGAGCCAACAAACCGTGATGTGTCAGCATGTCTCTCGTGTCGGAGTCAAATAACCGTGATGTGATAACATGTGTCACGTGTCAGGGAGCCAACAAACCGTGATGCGTCAGCATGTCTCTCGTGTCGGAGTCAAATAACCGTGATGTGATAACATGTGTCACGTGTCAGGGAGCCAACAAACCGTGATGTGTCAGCATGTCTCTCGTGTCGGAGTCAAATAACCGTGATGTGATAACATGTGTCACGTGTCAGGGAGCCAACAAACCGTGATGCGTCAGCATGTCTCTCGTGTCGGAGTCAAATAACCGTGATGTGATAACATGTGTCACGTGTCAGGGAGCCAACAAACCGTGATGTGTCAGCATGTCTCTCGTGTCGGACAGTCAAATAACCGTGATGTAATCCAGGTTATGGTAGTTCAGGCATGGTAAGAGTCGAGGCATGGTAATGCACAAGTCACTATTGTCCGGGTATGATGCTGCCCAACTCACTATTGACCAGGTACCGCCCAAGCCACTATTGCCAAAGTTTGGTACTGCCCATGCCCAAGTCACTATTCCCCCAGTATGATAATGTAAGTTATTGGTCTGGGTATGGTACTGTACATGTTACTTTTGTCCCGATACGGTACTGTTCAAATTATTATTGTCCACGTATGATAACCCGCGCCCCACCGGGGGTCCGGCGTCACCTTCGCCCCACCGGGGGCCATCGATGGCCCCCTCTAACTCCGAAAATATGGGCGTTAGCGCAAATCTGCAAAGTGCAATAGCAAGCCCGCGTGAATTTAGTAAGAAATTACTTCACATGTTTTAGTGCTCAGGTCAGTGGTTTGACCTCCAGAGGTCAAATTAGGTCAAGATCAGCTATTTTCACTCAAATATGCAATGATTAATCAAACTGGGCATACCTATTATGTCATTAGAGCTATTGAGGCCTGGTAAAGTAAATTTGGTAGCAAATTTCCAGTACTTTTTCCGCTATGTGGAACGTAAAGACCTCCCGCCAGTGGTTTGACCTCCAGAGGTCACCTCGTGACCTAATATGACCTGAGGTCACGAAAGGTCAAAAAGTGACCTTGCCGTATATCAAATGAAAGCCAGTTACAAGACAAACACGATGGTGTTTGTTTTATCGCTCTAGGGTAATTAGGTCAAAGGTTATTGTCAAAATACTGTTTTTGACCTCTGGTGACCTTGGATGACCTTGGAAAAGTCAAAGGGAAAATATGACCCCTGGGATCCGTGAAAGGGTGTCCAAAAACGCTGTTCTGAGCAGTCTGAGTATTTGCAATCATTTTTGTGGCTTTTAGATCATAAGACAGCTTTTCCCCATGCTTTTTCAATCGGGAGAGGTCGCCTCGTGACCTGACCTCAAGGCAAGAAATCGAAAATTCCCGGATATACACCTTGTAGACCCCGGAGGGGTCATGAAGTGTAGGAAGTTTCAAATCGATCAACTTTGAAATGTAGCTCTTACAGAGCTCTAAAGTTGAAGTGAGAGGACCTAGGTTGACCTCGTCTGGTGACCTGACCTTGGGTGACCCGGGGTAAAAAATTTCAGGGATGATGGGAAAATGATGCAGTGAGAGGTAGAGCCCTCAACCGCGGTGCTGCGCCTCGTTGTTTTTCTGCTATCCCGGAAAAACCTTAGGGGGGCCATCGATGGCCCCCGGTGGTGGGCGAGGGATAATGCAAAAGCCACTATTGACCAGGTACCACCAAAGTCACTACTGTCCAGGTTTGGTTCTGCCCATGTAACTATTGTGCGGGTATGTTAACACCCAAGTCACTATTGACTAAGCATAATACTTCACAAGTCACTATTGTCAAAATATGGTACTGCCCAAGTCACTATTGCAAAGGAATTGTACTGTACAAGTCACTAAGAGTCCAGGTATGGTAATGCACAAGTCACTATTGTCCCGGCATGATACTGCCCAACTCACTATTGACCACGTCAAGCCCAAAGCACTATTATCTAGGTATGGTACTGCACAAGTCACTATTGTCCGGGTATGGTACCGCCCAAGTTACTATTGTCCATGAATGGTAGTCACTACTTACCGGATATGATACTACAAAATTCACTATTGCGAAGGTATTGGCATTAACTCACTATAGTTTGGGTACGGTACTGCCTCAGACACTAATGCAAAGGTATGGTACTGCCCAACTCACTATTGCAAATGAAGGACACTGCACAAGTTCCTAAGCGTCTAGGTATGGTACTGAAAAAGGCACCATTGTCCGGGTCTGCTACTGTTCAAGTTACTGCTGTCCAGGGATGATCCTGCACAAGTCACTACTGACCAGCTATGGTACCGCCTAAGTCAATATTGTGCTGATGTGGTACTGTCAAAGTCCTACCGTCCGGGCATGGTACTGTACAAATTACTATTGCCCCGGTATGATAATGCACAAGTTACTAGTGACCAGGTACCGCCCAAGTCATTAATGTCAAGGATTGGTACTACCCAAGTCACTATTGTCCCGTTATTATATTGTACAAGTTATTAGAGTCCAGGTATGGTACCGCCCAAGTCACAATTGTCCGGGTATGATACTGCACAAGTCACTACTGTTCAGGTATGGTACCGCCCAAGTCACTACTGTCTGGGTATGGTAGTGCACAAGCTACTATTGTCCCGTTATGATACTGCACAAGTCGCAATTGTCCGGGTATGATACGGCACAAGTCACTACTGTTCAGGTATGGTACCGCCCAAGTCACTACTGTCTGGGTATGGTAGTGCACAAGCTACTATTGTCCCGTTTTGATATTGCTAAAGTCACAATTGTCCTGGTATGATACTGCACAAGTCACTACTGTTCAGGTATGGTAGCGCACAAGTCACTACTGTCTGGGTATGGTAGTGCACAAGCTACTATTGTCCCGTTATGATATTGCACAAGTCACAATTGTCCGGGTATGATACTGCACAAGTCACTACTGTTCAGGTATGGTAGTGCACAAGTCACTACTGTCTGGGTATGGTAGTGCACAAGCTACTATTGTCTCGTTATGATATTACACAAGTCACAATTGTCCGGGTACGATACTGCACAAGTCACTACTGTCCAATCAATCTGGGTATGGTAGTGCACAAGCTACTATTGTCCCGTTATGATATTACACAAGTCACAATTGTCCGGGTATGATACTGCACAAGTCACTACTGTTCAGGTATGGTACCGCCCAAGTCACTACTGTCTGGGTATGGTAGTGCACAAGCTACTATTGTCCCGTTATGATAATACACAAGTCACAATTGTCCGGGTATGATACTGCAGAAATCACTACTGTTCAGGTATGGTAGTGCACAAGTCACTACTGTCTGGGTATGGTAGTGCACAAGCTACTATTGTCTCGTTATGATATTACACAAGTCACAATTGTCCGGGTAGATATTGCACAAGTCACTACTGTCTGGGTATGGTGGTGCACAAGCTACTATTGTCCCGTTATGATATTGCACAAGTCACAATTGTCCAGGTATGATACTGCACAAGTCACTACTGTTCAGGTATGGTACCGCCCAAAGTCACTACTGTCTGGGTATGGTAGTGCACAAGCTACTATTGTCCCGTTATGATACTGCACAAGTCACAATTGTCCGGGTATGATACTGCACAAGTCACTACTGTTCAGGTATGGTACCGCCCAAGTCACTAGTGTCTGGGTATGGTAGTGCACAAGCTACTATTGTCCCGTTATGATATTACACAAGTCACAATTGTCCGGGTATGATACTGCACAAGTCACTACTGTTCAGGTATGGTACCGCCCAAGTCACTACTGTCTGGGTATGGTAGTGCACAAGCTACTATTGTCCCGTTATGATACTGCAAGAGTCGCAATTGTCCGGGTATGATACGGCACAAGTCACTACTGTTCAGGTATGGTAGTGCCCAAGTCACTACTGTCTGGGTATGGTAGTGCACAAGCTACTATTGTCCCGTCATGATATTAACAAGTCACAATTGTCTGGGTATGGTAGTGCACAAGCTACTATTGTCCCGTTATGATATTCCACAAGTCACAATTGTCCGGGTATGATACTGCACAAGTCACTACTGTTCAGGTATGGTACCGCCCAAGTCACTACTGTCTGGGTATGGTAGTGCACAAGCTACTATTGTCCCGTTTTGATATTGCACAAGTCACAATTGTCCGGGTATGATACTGCACAAGTCACTACTGTTCAGGTATGGTAGTGCACAAGTCACTACTGTCTGGGTATGGTAGTGCACAAGCTACTATTGTCTCGTTATGATATTACACAAGTCACAATTGTCCGGGTACGATATTGCACAAGTCACTACTGTCTGGGTATGGTGGTGCACAAGCTACTATTGTCCCGTTATGATATTGCACAAGTCACAATTGTCCAGGTATGATACTGCACAAGTCACTACTGTTCAGGTATGGTACCGCCAAAGTCACTACTGTCTGGGTATGGTAGTGCACAAGCTACTATTGTACCGTTATGATACTGCACAAGTCGCAATTGTCCGGGTATGATACTGCACAAGTCACTACTGTTCAGGTATGGTACCGCCCAAGTCACTACTGTCTGGGTATGGTAGTGCACAAGCTATTATTGTCCCGTTATGATATTGCACAAGTCACAATTGTCCGGGTATGATACTGCACAAGTCACTACTGTTCAGGTATGGTACCGCCCAAGTCACTACTGTCTGGGTATGGTAGTGCACAAGCTACTATTGTCCCGTTTTGATATTCCAAAAGTCACAATTGTCCGGGTATGATACTGCACAAGTCACTACTGTTCAGGTATGGTACCGCCCAAGTCACTACTGTCTGGGTATGGTAGTGAACAAGCTACTATTGTCCCGTTATGGTATTGCAAAGTCACAATTGTCCGAGTATGATACTGCACAAGTCACTACTGTCTGGGTATGGTAGTGCCTAAGCTACTATTGTCCCGTTATGATAATGCACAAGTCACAATTCTCCGGGTATGATACTCCACAAGTCACTACTGTTCAGGTATGGTACCGCCCAAGTCACTACTGTCTTGGTATGGTAGTGAACAAGCTACTATTGTCCCGTTATGATATTGCACAAGTCACAATTGTCCGGGTATGATACTGCACAAGTCACTACTGTCTGGGTATGGTAGTGCACAAGCTACTATTGTCCCGTTATGATAATGCACAAGTCACAATTGTCCGGGTATGATACTGCACAAGTCACTACTGTTCAGGTATGGTACCGCCCAAGTCACCACTGTCTGGGTATGGTAGTGCACAAGCTACTATTGTCCCGTTATGATACTGCACAAGTCACAATTGTCCGGGTATGATACTGCACAAGTCACTCCTCTTCAGGTATGGTACCGCCCAAATCACTACTGTCTGGGTATGGTAGTGCACAAGCTACTATTGTCCCGTTATGATATTAGACAAGTCACAATTGTCCGGGTATGATACTGCACAAGTCACTACCGTTCAGGTATGGTACTGCCCAAGTCACTACTGTCTGGGTGTGGTAGTCCACAAGCTACTATTGTCCCGTTATGATATTGCACAAGTCACAATTGTCCGGGTATGATACTGCAAAAGACCACTAGTGTTCAGGTATGGTACCGCCCAAGTCACCACTGTCTGGGTATGGTAGTGCACAAGCTACTATTGTCCCGTTATGATACTGCACAAGTCGCAATTGTCCGGGTATGATACTGCACAAGTCACTACTGTTCAGGTATGGTACCGCCCAAGTCACTACTGTCTGGGTATGGTAGTGCACAAGCTATTATTGTCCCGTTATGATATTGCACAAGTCACAATTGTCCGGGTATGATACTGCACAAGTCACTACTGTTCAGGTATGGTACCGCCCAAGTCACTACTGTCTGGGTATGGTAGTGCACAAGCTACTATTGTCCCGTTATGATATTGCAAGAGTCACAATTGTCCGGGTATGATACTGCACAAGTCACTACTGTTCAGGTATGGTAGTGCCCAAGTCACTACTGTCTGGGTATGGTAGTGCATAAGCTACTATTGTCCCGTCATGATATTACACAAGTCACAATTGTCCGGGTATGATACTGCACAAGTCACTACTGTTCAGGTATAGTACCGCCCAAGTCACTACTGTCTGGGTATGGTAGTGCACAAGCTACTATTGTCCCGTTATGATAATGCACAAGTCACAATTGTCCGGGTATGATACTGCACAAGTCACTACTGTTCAGGTATGGTACCGCCCAAGTCACTACTGTCTGGGTATCGTAGTGCACAAGCTACTATTGTCCCGTTATGATATTGCACAAGTCACTACTGTTCGGGTATGATACTGAACAAGTCACTACTGTTCAGGTATGGTACCGCCCAAGTCACTACTGTCTGATAACGGTAGTGCACAAGCTACTATTGTCCCGTTATGATATTGCACAAGTCACAATTGTCCGGGTATGATACTGCACAAGTCACTACTGTTCAGGTAAGGTACCGCCCAAGTCACTACTGTCTGGGTAAGGTAGTGCACAAGCTACTATTGTCCCGTTATGATAATGCACAAGTCAGTACTGTTCAGGTATGGTACCGCCAAGTCACTACTGTTCAGGTATGTTACCGCACATGTCACTACTGTCTGGGTATGGTAGTGCACAAGCTACTATTGTCCCGTTATGATACTGCACAAGTAACTACTGTTCAGGTATGATACTGCACAAGTCACTACTGTCTGGGTATGGTAGTGCACAAGTCAGTACTGTTCAGGTATGATACTGCACAAGTCACTACTGTTCAGGTATGGTACCGCCCAAGTCACTACTGTCTGGGTATGGTAGTGCACAAGCTACTATTGTCCCGTTATGATACTGCACAAGTAACTACTGTTCAGGTATGATACTGCACAAGTCACTACTGTCTGGGTATGGTAGTGCACAAGTCAGTACTGTTCAGGTATGATACTGCACAAGTCACTACTGTTCAGGTATGGTACCGCCCAAGTCACTACTGTCTGGGTATGGTAGTCCACAAGCTACTATTGTCCAGTTATGATAATGCACAAGTCTTAATTGTCCGGGTATGATACTGCACAAGTCACTACTGTTCAGGTATGGTACCGCCCAAGTCACTACTGTCTGGGTATGGTAGTGCACAAGCTACTATTGTCCCGTTATGATATTGCACAAGTCACAATTGTCCAGGTATGATACTGCACAAGTTACTACTGTCTGGGTATGGTAGTGCACAAGCTACTATTGTCCCGTTATGATATTAGACAAGTCACAATTGTCCGGGTATGATACTGCACAAGTCACTACCGTTCAGGTATGGTACTGCCCAAGTCACCACTGTCTGGGTATGGTAGTGCACAAGCTACTATTGTCCCGTTATGATACTGCACAAGTCGCAATTGTCCGGGTATGATACTGCACAAGTCACTACTGTTCAGGTATGGTACCGCCCAAGTCACTACTGTCTGGGTATGGTAGTGCACAAGCTATTATTGTCCCGTTATGATATTGCACAAGTCACAATTGTCCGGGTATGATACTGCACAAGTCACTACTGTTCAGGTATGGTACCGCCCAAGTCACTACTGTCTGGGTATGGTAGTGCACAAGCTACTATTGTCCCGTTATGATATTGCAAGAGTCACAATTGTCCGGGTATGATACTGCACAAGTCACTACTGTTCAGGTATGGTAGTGCCCAAGTCACTACTGTCTGGGTATGGTAGTGCATAAGCTACTATTGTCCCGTTATGATATTACACAAGTCACAATTGTCCGGGTATGATACTGCACAAGTCACTACTGTTCAGGTATAATACCGCCCAAGTCACTACTGTCTGGGTATCGTAGTGCACAAGCTACTATTGTCCCGTTATGATAATGCACAAGTCACAATTGTCCGGGTATGATACTGCACAAGTCACTACTGTTCAGGTATGGTACCGCCCAAGTCACTACTGTCTGGGTATGGTAGTGCACAAGCTACTATTGTCCCGTTATGATATTGCACAAGTCACTACTGTTCAGGTATGATACTGAACAAGTCACTACTGTTCAGGTATGGTACCGCCCAAGTCACTACTGTCTGATAACGGTAGTGCACAAGCTACTATTGTCCCGTTATGATATTGCACAAGTCACAATTGTCCGGGTATGATACTGCACAAGTCACTACTGTTCAGGTAAGGTACCGCCCAAGTCACTACTGTCTGGGTAAGGTAGTGCACAAGCTACTATTGTCCCGTTATGATAATGCACAAGTCAGTACTGTTCAGGTATGGTACCGCACAAGTCACTACTGTTCAGGTATGTTACCGCACATGTCACTACTGTCTGGGTATGGTAGTGCACAAGCTACTATTGTCCCGTTATGATACTGCACAAGTAACTACTGTTCAGGTATGATACTGCACAAGTCACTACTGTCTGGGTATGGTAGTGCACAAGTCAGTACTGTTCAGGTATGATACTGCACAAGTCACTACTGTTCAGGTATGGTACCGCCCAAGTCACTACTGTCTGGGTATGGTAGTGCACAAGCTACTATTGTCCCGTTATGATACTGCACAAGTAACTACTGTTCAGGTATGATACTGCACAAGTCACTACTGTCTGGGTATGGTAGTGCACAAGTCAGTACTGTTCAGGTATGATACTGCACAAGTCACTACTGTTCAGGTATGGTACCGCCCAAGTCACTACTGTCTGGGTATGGTAGTCCACAAGCTACTATTGTCCAGTTATGATAATGCACAAGTCTTAATTGTCCGGGTATGATACTGCACAAATCACTACTGTTCAGGTATGGTACCGCCCAAGTCACTACTGTCTGGGTATGGTAGTGCACAAGCTACTATTGTCCCGTTATGATATTGCACAAGTCACAATTGTCCAGGTATGATACTGCACAAGTTACTACTGTCTGGGTATGGTAGTGCACTAGCTACTATTGTCCAGTTATGATAATGCACAAGTCTTAATTGTCCGGGTACGATACTGCACAAGTCACTACTGTTCAGGTATGGTACCGCCCAAGTCACTACTGTCTGGGTATGGTAGTGCACAAGCTACTATTGTCCCGTTATGATATTACACAAGCCACAATTGTCCGGGTATGATACTGCACAAGTTACTACTGTTCAGGTATGGTACCGCCCAAGTCACTACTGTTTGGGTATGGTAGTGCACAAGCTACTATTGTCCTGGTATGATATTACACAAGTCACAATTGTCCGCGTATGATACTGCACAAGTCGCTACTGTTCAGGTATGAGTACCGCCCAAGTCACCTGTCTGGGTATGGTAGTGCACAAGCTACTATTGTCCCGTTATGATAATGCACAAGTCACAATTGTCCGGGTATGATACTGCACAAGTCACTACTGTTCAGGTATGGTACCGCCCAAGTCACTACTGTCTGGGTATGGTAGTGCACAAGCTACTATTGTCCCGTTATGATAATGCACAAGTCACAATTGTCCGGGTATGATACTGCACAAGTCACTACTGTTCAGGTATGGTACCGCCCAAGTCACTACTGTCTGGGTATGGTAGTCCACAAGCTACTATTGTCCCGTTATGATATTGCACAAGTCACAATTGTCCGGGTATGATACTGCACAAGTCACTATTGTTCAGGTATGGTACTGCACAAGTCACTACTGTTCAGGTATGGTACCGCCCAAGTCACTACTGTCTCGGTATGGTAGTGCACAAGTCACAATTGTCCGGGTATGATACTGCACAAGTCACTACTGTTCAGGTATGGTACCACCCAAGTCACTACTGTATGGGTATGGTAGTGCACAAGCTACTATTGTTCCGTTATGATAATGCACAAGTCACAATTGTCCGGGTATGATACTGCACAAGTCACTACTCTTCAGGTATGGTACCGCCCAAGTCACTACTGTCTGGGTATGGTAGTGCACAAGCTACTATTGTCCCGTTATGATATTGCACAAGTCACTACTGTCCAGTAGGGGTGTCCAGATTTCGGTCTTTTTGAAAAATCGTAGAAAGCCGTGGTTTTTCCCATGGTTTCAAGCATTCTGAGTTCATTTATGCACAAAAAACCAGGTTCAAACAACATTTAGGGGTCGCGAATTTGATTTCAAAATGTGAATTTTGGCCATTTTGGGCCTAAATTGGGACAAAAGTGCATATAAACAGACCGTTATGGATAGTATCAATATAAATGCATATTTGTTGAATAGAATAGCTCATTAGCTTTCGTTTGATACCAGTTTTATATTAATATCACTTTTGGTTGACTTTTTATAGGCGTTCAATCATACAGTTATGACCCGTCTCCGAGCGCCACTGACCTAGCGTGGGTTCAATTCCAGCTGCAGGGGCTCTACCGGAGGCAGGGAAGACGCTGCGATTAGCTGCTTTTTAGCGAAATGCTGCTGGTATTGCACCCAGATTTTCAAACGCACTTCACAATTAATTCACTACTTGACTATTTGATTAGCTAATTAATTGATTAATTCAGATATCAATTGATTAAGCCCCACCCGTAGGTACAGTTACAGCTAATGATGCACAATCTGTTTTCAGGCTGGGACAGACACTGCGGTCAATTTGGAAGTAAGGAATTACGTTTCTGTCTGTTTGACCATTGTGTTTTGTATAGCATGGCCCAATCACAGTTAAAAACCACATACGACTTGGCTGGGCACCCGTTACCAACCATAACGGGTGCAAAGTTTCCAATTTCCGGCCAGGTCGTGAGGCGTTTTCTCCCAGCCAAGCAAGACGCAGAATGCCGGATGAGGCGTCTATGAAAACTATTGACGAAGCTGAGCAGTTTTGGAAGATGCGCGCATCAAAACATTGCAGCACGGAGCCCATAAGGTAAAACTGACTAAGCTGTGGGAGACATGGAGGTGCTTGCAAAAGGCAAGAGCGACGCCAGCTCTGACCGACGCGAGGTGTTTCGGAAGGCTCCTAACCAGCTGTGCGACATTGCGACACCTTATTCGCAGAAGGGATACTGGACGACAGGCTGCTGATGCTCGCTCCAAGCAGGAGGATATAAGCTTCTACCAAAATAAACGCGAAGACCTTTTCAGCACCATCAGAGGTCTGGATAAGCTATACGAAAGGAGGAACAAAAGGACGAAAGAGAAGATATGGAGCTGAGAACCGAAAAGAGCTAGAGGAGAAAGCAAAGCAGACAATGCAAAGTCTTGGATGACCAGTCGAAAGCAGTTCACTCACAAGAAGAAATGGAGGTGGATGGGGACGAGATAGACGAAGAGCAGGATATGGCGTGGACACTGGGGTACGATGCAACCGAGGAAAAAGGACGTCATTCTTATTCTGCACCAAAATATCATGTATCAGCCAAGACCGGGGATGGGTGGCTTAGTGGATAGTGTGTCTATCCACTAAGCCACCGGTCCCAGGTTCGAGTCCCGACGGAGCTTCTGAATAGGTCGATCTTACCCCTCAAATCCCCCCAACAGGATGAGAGATGGTGACGCAGAATTACCTTGGCACCTGGAGCGTCGTTAAACCTAACAATTATTATAACAATCAACCAAGACGCTTTCCTACACCAAGCTTTTATATTTGCAGACCGGCTGGGCCTGGAGGAGGAGCTGTGAGCCCTGCTGCGTCGCATGGTGCGGCTTCTTGCGTCAGTGCACGCACCATGCGATGCAGCAGGGCTCATAGCTTCTCCTCAGGCCCAACCGTCAACTAAACTATGAAGAGTTTGGTGTAATACAGCGTCTTGGCTGATACATGACAATTTTGGTGCAGAGTGAGGTTGACATCCTTTTTCCTCGGTTGCTTCATAACCGGGGCCCACGTCATGTCCTGCTCTTCATCCATCTCGTGCTCTGTTTCCTCTTGTGAGCGAACTGCTTTCGGCTGGTCACCCATCAGCCTTCTGTTTTGCTTTCTCTTCTCGCCTTTTCTCGGTTCTCAGCTCCATATCTTCTCTTTCCTCCTTTTGTTTCTCCTTTCGTATAACTTATCTAGACCTCTGATGGTACTGACAAGGTCTTCGCGTTTATTTTGGTAGAAGCATGTATCCTCCTGCTTGGGGCGAGCATCAGCAGCCTGTCGGCCAGTATCCCTTCTGCGAATAAGGTGTCGCAATGTCGCACAGCTGGTTAAGAGCCTTCCGAAACACTTCGCGTCGGTCAGAGCTGGCGTCGCTCTTGCTTTTCTGCAAGCACCTCCCACAGCTAAGTCAGTTTTACCTTATGGGCTCCGTGCTGCAATGTTTTGATGCGCGCCATCTTCCAAAACTGCTCAGCTTCGTCAATAGTATTCATAGACGCCTCATCCGGCATTTTGCGTCTTGTGTGGCGTAGAGAAAACGCCTCAGGACCTGGCTGGAAATTAAAAACATTGCACCCGTTATTGTTGGTAACGGGTGCCCAACAAGTCGTATGTGGTGGCGGATCACGTTCGTGACTGTGATTGGGCCATGCCATACAAAACACAGTAGTCAAACAGACAGAAACGCAATTCCTTACTTCCTAATTTGCCGCAGCGTCTGTCCCAGCCTGAAAACAGATTGTGCATCATTAGCTGTAGCTGTACCTACGTGCAGAACTTAATCAATTAATATCTGAATTAATCAATTAATTAGTTAATTAAATAGTCAAGTAGTTAATTGTAAAGTGCGTTCGAAAATCTGGATGCAATACCAGCAGCATTTCGCTAAACAGCAGTCAATAGCAGCGTTTTCCCTGCCTCCGGTAGAGCGCCCTGCAGCTGGAATTGAACCCACGCTAGGTCAGTGGCGCTCAGAAACGGGTAATAACTGTATGATTGGACGCCTATAAAAGTCAACCAAAAGTGATATTAATATAAAACTGGTATCAAACGAAAGCTAATGAGCTATTCTATTCAATAGACATGCATTTACATTGATACTATCCATAACAATCTGGTTATATGCATTTTTGTCCCAATTTTGGCCAAAAATGGCCAAAATTCTCATTTTGAAATCAAATTCGCGACCCCTAAATGTTGTTTAAACCTGGTTTTTTTAGCATAAATGAATTCAGAATGCTTGAAACCATGGGAAAAACCACGGCTTTCTACGATTTTTCGAAAAGACCCAAATCTGGACACCCCTACTGTCCAGGTATGATACTGCACAAGTTACTACTGTCTGGGTATGGTAGTGCACAAGCTACTATTGTCCAGTTATGATAATGCACAAGTCTTAATTGTCCGGGTATGATACTGCACAAATCACTACTGTTCAGGTATGGTACCGCCCAAGTCACTACTGTCTGGGTATGGTAGTGCACAAGCTACTATTGTTCCGTTATGATAATGCACAAGTCACAATTGTCCGGGTATGATACTGCACAAGTCACTACTGTTCAGGTATGGTACCGCCCAAGTCACTACTGTCTGGGTATGGTAGTGCACAAGCTACTATTGTCCCGTTATGATATTACACAAGCCACAATTGTCCGGGTATGATACTGCACAAGTCACTACTGTTCAGGTATGGTACCGTCCAAGTCACTACTGTTTGGGTATGGTAGTGCACAAACTACTATTGTCCCTGTATGATATTACACAAGTCACAATTGTCCGCGTATGATACTGCACAAGTCACTACTGTTCAGGTATGGTACAACCCAAGTCACTACTGTCTGGGTATGGTAGTGCACAAGCTACTATTGTCCCGTTATGATATTACACAAGTCACAATTGTCCGGGTATGATACTGCACAAGTCACTACTGTTCAGGTATGATACTGAACAAGTCACTACTGTCTGGGTATGGTAGTCCACTAGCTACTATTGTCCCGTTATGATATTACACAACTCACAATTGTCCGGGTATGATACTGCACAAGTCACTACTGTTTAGGTATGGTACCGCCCAAACACTACTGTCTGGGTATGGTAGTGCACAAGCTACTATTGTCCCGTTATGATAATACACAAGTCACAATTGTCCGGGTATGATACTGCAGAAGTCACTACTGTTCAGGTATGGTACCGCCCAAGTCACTACTGTCTGGGTATGGTAGTGCACAAGCTACTATTGTCCCGTTATGATATTGCACAAGTCGCAATTGTCTGGGTATGATACTGCACAAGTCACTACTGTTCAGGTATGGTACCACCCAAGTCACTACTGTCTGGGTATGGTAGTGCACAAGCTACTATTGTCCCGTTATGATATTGCACATGTCACAATTGTCCGGGTATGATACTGCACAAGTCACTATTGTTCAGGTATGGTACCACCCAAGTCACTACTGTCTGGGTATGGTAGTGCACAAGCTACTATTGTCCCGTTATGATATTGCACATGTCACAATTGTCCGGGTATGATACTGCACAAGTCACTACTGTTCAGGTATGGTACCGCCCAAGTCACTACTGTCTGGGTATGGTAGTCCACAAGCTACTATTGTCCCGTTATGATACTGCACAAGTCACAATTGTCCGGGTATGATACTGCACAAGTCACTACTGTTCAGGTATGATACTGCACAAGTCACCACTGTCTGGGTATGGTAGTGCACAAGCTACTATTGTCCCGTTATGATAATTCACAAGTCACAATTGTCCGGGTATGATACTGCACAAGTCACTACTGTTCAGGTATGATACTGCACAAGTCACTACTGTTCAGGTTTAGTACTGCATAAGACATTAATAACCAGATATGGTACTGTAAAAGGTGTTATAGTCTGGGTATAGTACTGCAAAAGTCACTATTATCCGGGTATGATACTGCCCATTTCACTATTGTCCAGGTATGGTACTGCATAAGTCACTGTTGTCTGGGTATGATGCTGCCCATTGCACTATTGTCCAGGTATGGTACTGCCCATGTCACTATTGTCCAGGTATGGTACTGCATAAGTCACTATTGTCCGGGTATGATACTACCCATTTCACTAATGTCAATGCATGGTACTGCTTAAGTCACTATTTTCAAGGTATGGTACTGCATACGTCACTATTGTCCAGGTATGGTACTGCATAAGTCACTATTGTCCGGGTATGGTACTGCCCATGTCACTATTGTTTAGGTATGGTACTGCCCATGTCACTATTGTCCAGGTATGGTACTCGCATAAGTCACTATTGTCCGGATATGATACTGCCCATTTCACTATTGTCAAGGTATGGTACTGCATAAGGCACTATGGTCCGGGTATGGTACTGCCCATGTCACTATTGTCCAGGTATGGTACTGCATAAGTCACTATTGTCCGGGTATGATACTACCCATTTCACTATTGTCCAGGTATGGTACTGCATAAGTCACTATTGTCCGGGTATGATACTGCCCATGTCACTATTGTCCAGGTATGGCACTGCATATAAGTCACTATTGTCCGGGTATGATACTGCCTATTTCATTATTGTCAAGATATGGTACTGCATAAGTCACTATTGCAAAGTTATGGTACTGCATACGTCACTATTGTCCAGGTATGGTACTGCATAAGTCACTATTGTCCAGGTATGGTACTGCATAAGTCACTATTGTCCAGGTAGGTTACTGCATAAGTCACTATTGTCCAGGTATGGTACTGCATAAGTCACTATTGTCCGGGTATGGTACTGCCCACGTCACTATTGTCCCGGTATTGTACTGCAGAAGTCTTTATTGTTTGGGTATGGTACTGCACATGTTACTAAGAGTCCAGGTATGGTACTGCCCATGCCACTATTGTCTAGGTATGGTACTGCACAAGTCAGTATTTTCCATGAATGACCGGCGCTGAATGTGGGATTTACAGACAGCTGAGTACACTCTGGCATGTGAGCAGGCAGAGAAAATGGGATTTAGAGACAGCTGAGTACACTCTGGCATGTGAGCAGGCAGAGAAGATGGGATTTAGAGACAGCTGAGTACACTCTGGCATGTGAGCAGGCGGAGAAGATGGGATTTAGAGACAGCTGAGTACACTCTGGCATGTGAGCAGGCAGAGAAGATGGGATTTAGAGACAGCTGAGTACACTCTGGCATGTGAGCAGGCAGAGAAAATGGGATTTAGAGACAGCTGAGTACACTCTGGCATGTGAGCAGGCAGAGAAGATGGGATTTAGAGACAGCTGAGTACACTCTGACATGTGAGCAGGCGGAGAAGATGGGTTTTAGAGACAGCTGAGTACACTCTGACATGTGAGTAGGCGGAGAAGATGGGATTTAGAGACAGCTGAGTACACTCTGTCATTTGAGCAGGCAGGGGAGAAGATGGGATTTAGAGACAGCTGAGTACACTCTGGCATGTGAGCAGGCGGAGAAGATGGAATTTAGAGACAGCTGAGTACACTCTGACATGTGAGCAGGCGGATAAGATGGGATTTAGAGACAGCTGAGTACACTCTGACATGTGAGCAGGCGGAGAAGATGGGATTTAGAGACAGCTGAGTACACTCTGTCATGTGAGCAGGCGGAGAATATCTGATTTAGACACAGCTGAGTACACTCTGACATGTGAGCAGGCGGAGAATATCGGATTTAGAGACAGCTGAGTACACTCTGGCATGTGAGCAGGCGGAGAATATCTGATTTAGACACAGCTGAGTACACTCTGACATGTGAGCAGGCGGAGAATATCTGATTTAGAGACAGCGGAGTACACTCTAACATGTGAGCAGGCGGAGGAGATGGGATTTAGAGACAGCTGAGTACATTCTGACATGTGAACAGGCGGAGAAGATGGGATTTAGAGACAGCTGAGTACACTCTGGCATATGAGCAGGCGGAGAAGATGGGATTTAGAGACATCTGAGTACACTCTGGCATGTGAGCAGGCTGAGAATATATGATTTAGAGACAGCTGAGTACACTCTGACATGTGAGCAGGCGGAGGAGAGGGGATTTAGAGACAGCTGAGTACACTCTGACATGTGAGCAGGCGGATAAGATGGGATTTAGAGGCAGCTGAGTACACTCTGACATGTGAGCAGGTGGAGGAGATGGGATTTAGAGACAGCTGAGTACACTTGGCATGTGAACAGGCGGAGAAGATGGGATTTAGAGACAGCTGAATACACTCTGGCATGTGAGCAGGCGGAGAAGATGGGACTTAGAGACATCTGAGTACACTCTGGTATGTGAACAGGCGGAGGAGATAGAATTTAGAGACAGCTGAGGACATATATTTGGTGAATATTCTCACGTGCATGTTTGATTTCAGTTGGCAGATTTTGTCCGCAGGGTCTGCCAGGAGTGAACAGGCTATAAAAATCAGTCAGCCTTGACTTCAGACTTCACTTGATTCAAAGCCCTTTAGTCTCAGACTGGTTCAAGTTTTTAGTACTCGACTTGACAACTTTATTTGTATCCACTTCAAAAGGGAAACAGCCCCATACGTACAGGGCCGAAAGTAAAAATTTGTCAATGTAAGAAGGTTAAATAGGCAATAAAGTGCGATCTAAAAAAATGTCACCTGTATTGTTTTTAAAGTGATATATGTTTTCAAATTGAGTAGATTTGGGATATTATACTAGAAGTCATACTAAGCTAGTTATCTTTGCACGGTATTCCTGAGCCGCGAACACTTGAAACAGTCAACGTGACGGGAAGGAGCGAGAAGGAGACAACACAGGCAGCGATGGAGTGGGTTGGGGCAGGAGCGGGACCAGTAGCGATAGTGGGAAATGACGACACATCAGATGGCAACTCAGAGCCGGGCCATCGCGCCTGATCGGAGCGTGCATACAACGCCTGCCCATCGCTTCAACCACCGCAGGCATGGGCGCCGAAAGCGGCGGGGACGGGGGGATGCGTCTCCCTATCGGAGGGAGCAAGCGCCTGTCTTTACCTCCTGCACCCGCCAAGTAGCCCCTTGCCACCCACCCCCCTACCACCATCGCGGCAGCACATCCCTACATGGTAACATTTCCCTGGCGACACCCCTAACCACACCCGATCAAATCCATATTTGTAACGAAATGTTACCCAAGCTTATTCACGATTTCCAATTAAGCTGTTGTTTTTTCAGGGTGGCAGTGGCGGATACAAGGGGACTAGGGGGCTAGTCTTTGCCACTTTTTGTCGGCTTTTACCGGTTATAACCAACTGACGGCCAAAGCTCACCTTTTCTGTAAAAAAAGTCAAACCCTGGCTTTATGTGTTGTCTCATTTGTCTTTCTTGGATATGAAATGTCCTTTTTTCCCCCAGCAAGAGATGCTTCCATTCATGTTGTTCGAGTTCATGTTACAACAATTCTGCTTCATCTGTAGCCAAGGGCGTAGCCAGGATTTCGCTCAGGGGGAGGCGGCGCCCGAAAAAGACCCCTGCGACAGCGCCAAAAGGGCCCTGATGGGTAAAAGGGCGCTGCTTGTTACAGAATAGAGTGCTGAAGAGGGCTTAGGAGGGGTCTGGTATGAAACTTCAAATTTGGCCACAGAGCATAGTGCGAGTGAGCCACGCTTCGTGCGGCCCGTGTCCTCAGGGGGGCACTTCGGGTCCTCAGGGGGGAGGGGGAAGCTGTCCCTGCCGCCGCCCCTTGACTACGCCCCTGTCTGTAGCTACTACGGTCAGGTCTAGCGTATTGGGTATGGCTCTGCAGTCAGGTCTCTAATGTCTGAGAAGGGCACTGCTGTCAGGTCTCTAATGTCTGAGTAGGGCACTGCAGTCAAGTTTCCAATGGCTGAGTGGGGTACAGCAGTCAGGTCTCTAATGTCTAATGTCCGAGTAGGGCACTGCTGTCAGGTCCCTAATGTCCGAGTAGGGCACTGCTGTCAGGTCTCTAATGACTGAGTAGGGCACTGCAGTCAGGTTACCAATGGCTGAGTGGAGTACAGCAGTCAGGTCTCTAATGTCCGAGCAGGGCACTGCAATCAGGTTTCCAATGGCTGAGTGGGGTACTGCTGTCAGGTCTCTAATGTCTAATGTCCGAGTAGGGCACTGCAGTCAGGTCTCCAATGTCTGAGTAGGGCACTGCAGTCAGGTCTCTAATGTCCAGGTATGTTACCACAGCCAATTCATTAATTTCCGGGCATGGTACTGCACCCAGGTCACTAATTCCTGGGTAAGGAACACCAACCTACTCACTAAGTCAGGATATGTTACTGCAGTAAGGTCAGTAATGCCTGGGCATGTAAATGCAACCAAGTCACTAATGTATAAGTATAGACCAGCAGCCAAGTCATTAATGTGGAATTAATGTGGAATTTGTCATTAATGTCATATGGAACAGCAGCCAAGTCACTGATGCCCGGGCATAGAACAAAAGTCAAGCCGCCAATGCCCGAGCATGGAAGAGCAGTCGAGTCACTGATGCCTGGGCATGGAAGACCAGTCGAGTCACTGATGCCCGGGCATAGAACAACAGTCAAGCCGCCAATGCCTGGGCATGGAAGATCAGTCGAGTCACTGATGCCCGGGCATAGAACAACAGTCAAGCCACCAATGCCTGGGCATGGAAGAGCAGTCGAGTCACTGATGCCCGGGAATATACTGCAGTTAAGTCACTAATGTCCAGTTATTGTCCGGCAGTTAAGTCACTAATGTCCGGTTATGGTCCTGCAGTTAAGTCACTTATGTCCAGTTATTGCCCGGCAGTTAAGTCACTTATTCGGTTAAGGTCCGGCAGTTAAGTCACTAATGTCCAGTTATGGTCCCGCAGTTAAGTCACTAATGTCCAGTTATGGTCCCGCAGTTAAGTCACTAATGTCCAGTCATGGCCCTGCAGTTAAGTCACTTATGTCCAGTTAAGGTCCGGCAGTTAATTCACTTATGTCCGGTTATGGTCCTGCGGTTAAGTCACTAATGTCCAGTTATGGTCCTGCAGTTAAGTCACTAATGTCCAGTTATTGTCCGGCAGTTAAGCCACTTATGTCCAGTTATGGTCCTGCAGTTAAGTCACTAATGTCCAGTTATGGTCCTGCAGTTAAGTCACTTATGTCCAGTTATTTTCCCGGCAGTTAATTCACTTATGCCCGGTTATGGTCCTGCAGTTAAGTCACTAATGTCCAGTTATGGTCCTGCAGTTAAGTCACTAATGTCCAGTTATGGTCCGGCAGTTAAGCCACTTATGTCCAGTTAAGGTCCGGCAGTTAAGTCACTAATGTCCGGTTATGGTCCGGCAGTTAATTCACTTATGTCCAGTTAAGGTCCGGCAGTTAAGTCACTTATGTCCAGTTATTGTCCGACAGAAACCACTTATGTCTAGCTATGGTGCTGCAGTTGAGTCACTTATGTCCGGTTATGGTCCTGCAGTTAAGTCACTTATGTCCAGTTATGGTCCTGCAGGGAAGTCACTAATGTCCAGTTATTGTCCGACAGAAACCACTTATGTCTAGCTATGGTGCTGCAGTTGAGTCACTAATATCCGGTTATGGTCCTGCAGTTAAGTCACTTATGTCCGGTTATGGTCCTGCAGGGAAGTCACTAATGCCAGGGTATAGTACTGCAGGCGCGTCACTGATTCCTGGGAATGTACTGCAAAGTCGCTAACGTCCGGTTATTGTCCGGCGGATAAGTCACTTATGTCCAGTTATGGTTCGGCAGTTCAGTCACTAATGTCAGGGTATAGTACTGCAGTCAAGTTAGTAATGTATGGGTATGGAACAACAGTTGAGACACTAAAGTCCGGCTATCGAACAGCAGCCAAGTCACTTATGGGCTGGCCCCTGCCGATTTCAGGCGCCGAATGTGCCCGAAATTGGTGACTCCTTTTGCACGAACTGAGAATGCTAGACCAAAACTCAAAGGAAAGACATTTGAAGCAGGCCTTTTGCACCGTGAGCCATCCCTCATTTTGAATCAGTTGTAGTTGCTGGTAAATTCGAGTTACCGCAATTGGTTACAGACGGGGACCAATCTACGATTTCGTTATGGGAGGGGACGAAGTCTGGGGGGAATTTACCACCTTAGGGCGGCTTTGCATCAAGGAGGGGGGCACCTTAATGACACAAATTCTAGCTGTTTGCGAGGCCGTTTCAAAGAGTGCCGGGCAGTATAATAATAAAAAAACGTCACCAGGGAATGTGATAATTTTTATTCTAAATTTCGAAGAGTCCGTAGTCAAAACACAAACTCTGAAAATGTGGCGCTTCAATTACAACTTCCTTCAAAGTACACTTTACACAGGAGCAATCTTAGTATAGTTCTAGAACCAATTTTTGTGCCCCATTTTGCGTGTCTGCATAGAGCGGATAGTGATGAATCAAAACTTGTTACAGACTACACGGAACTGTTTTAAAATAAAATTTGAACATTTGCGGGAGGGGGAGGAAGCATAATTTTGCAGGTGCTTGCTGCCGATAGTTCTTTTTCTAAAAAATGACCTGTAATTTGTATTTGCAGCCCCGAGATAACTAACAGTTTTGGACCCCTTCAGCGTCCGAAACCGGCAGTGGCAGCCTCTGGGTCCTGAGGGGTGGAGGCCTCTTCGGTTCATTTCGTGCCCCCTTCCACCCGTCTAAGGTGACAACTACTTCCATATTCTGTGGGAATGACCTAGAACATTAAAAAGATGATAAAACAAACGACAGTAAAAGCGCCGAAGACTTAAAACCTACCCATCGGCAAAAAAGCCAGAAAAGCTAAATTCTAGAATCATAAGACGGAGGCAGCCCCAAAATAAAACGCCTAAGCCCCAAAAAGCCCCAAAAAGGCTAAGACAAGGTAAAGATAAAGAAAAAAGCGTGGGATTGGGTAAACACAACATTTCGGTCCTTGGCCGTTGTCAGGACTCCTCGCTAAAATTTACCATGTCTTGTTTTACCTTGTGTTAGTTTTTAGGGGCTTTTTAGGGTTTAGACGTTTTTAGGGTTTTAGTTCCTGGACTTTGGCTTTTTTGCTTTTTAAGCTGCCTTTATCTTATGATTTTATATTTTAGCTTTTTTGGTCTTTTTTTCGCCGATGGGTGGGTTTTAAGTCTTTCAGCGCTTTTACTGTTTTCTGTTTCATCATCATATTTTTAGGGTTCCAGGTCATTCCCACAACACTCTGCGGCTTATGGCACCCTATCTATAGCTGGCCTTCCGAGAACTTATTGTTACTTCCTTAGTCAAAGCACTGCAATTGGTTACAATTACTTCTATAGTTAAGTCACTGTAATTGGTTACAGTCATTTCTAAAGTCAACATTAGACGAGTTATGTTTTCTTTTGGAATGCCAGATGCTGATTGACAGGAGCGCCAGTCATTGACATGTCCACCATCTCTGTGCGCCGCCATCTGTGGCCGACATGTCCACCATCTCTGTGCGCCGCCATCTGTGGCCGACATGTCCACCATCTCTGTGCGCCGCCATCTGTGGCCGACATGTCCACCATCTCTGTGCGCCGCCATCTGTGGCCGACATGTCCACCATCTCTGTGCGCCGCCATCTGTGGCCGACATGTCCACCATCTCTGTGCGCCGCCATCTGTGGCCGACATGTCCACCATCTCTGTGCGCCGCCATCTGTGGCCGACATGTCCACCATCTCTGTGCGCCGCCATCTGTGGCCGACATGTCCACCATCTCTGTGCGCCGCCATCTGTGGCCGACATGTCCACCATCTCTGTGCGCCGCCATCTGTGGCCGACATGTCCACCATCACTGTGCGCCGCCATCTGTGGCCGACATGTCCACCATCTCTGTGCGCCGCCATCTGTGGCCGACATGTCCACCATCTCTGTGCGCCGCCATCTGTGGCCGACATGTCCACCATCACTGTGCGCCGCCTTTACGCTGCGCAGTCTCCCGCAGGGAAGACCCGCCCGGCCATACAAATGCCTCCCTTGCTTTGCAGCCTCGACAGTCCTTGGAACGCTATTTCGCACGATACGCAATTGATGGTGAGCTGGATATCAAACATTAGGAGAGAAGGCTTTTTAAAGAAAGTCATACAGTTTACATTAGTGTTGGCCAAAACGACCACTTATAATATAATCCTGATTATCGCAAATGAGAGCTTTGTCGTCGATAACGATTCGATAATCGTAGCCGATGGACATCCGGCCCACCACCGACATCAGGTGCGGTGCAGTGGTTCAGAAGCCGACGGCGACTTTGCGAAGTGCCACTGAATACTACGGCCTGGGCAGGTGGTGCCTGTCTGCCTTGGATTGAAGGTGGCACGCTCACAAATCAGCACCATCAAGGCTGGTCATTCTGCATCAATACCGCCTGTATGCATCTGTATGTTTTAGAGGTAGTCGATTCCGCCACGTCGCGACGAGAGTTCACCATTGGTCATGCTTGGTCACTAGTGGCAAAATGAGTGTAGGTGGAATGGAGGTGAGTAGTTTTGTTGTCACAAGTGGGAGCCGACATTGTTTGGTGGTTGTCCGTCTGGAGGTTGACATGGACTATCTTTGGCCAGTCACGTGGTGTGCCAGAAGTCGGCATTTACCCTATTTGTTCAGTCACATGATGCAAAAGAAGTTGGCATTGCCGATGTGTCAGTTGCGATTACCTGACGTCGCGGCCAGCCAGTGCAATTGGTCATGCTGGACCGCAGCCACTGGATTTCAGGGTCAGAAATCAGCATTCGTCATTTTTGGTCAGGCATATAATCACCGGCTTACTCTCGGCTTCGGTCTTGTTTGGTACAAGTCTGTATTTGTTGTTTTTGTCGAGTACGTTTAATGACGCAGTATGCTTAGCTATTTCTTCATTTATTCGTACGTTCAATTCAAATCCAAACACATAGGAATCCACTGCCACGCCAAGTCCTATTTACAATAAAACAAACAGAACAATATGCATCATAAACAGTGAATCTTAAAGGGTAAAATCTAAATATCTTAAAGCAAAATTATAGCTAAAAGGCGCGCTTGCCACCTAGAGTTTACGCATCTTAACGGACATGTTCTGAACATTTAAAGATCACAAAAACAACTAATTTGGAATGGGAATCAGTCATGCTTGAGAGTACTTACGTAAAGTCGCTATTGGTCATGTTCAGTCACAGCGGCGTCACGTTCAGTCACAACGGCGTCATGTTCAGTCACAACGGCGTCATGTTCAGTCACAATAACGTCGTGTTCAGTCACAACGGCGTCATGTTCAGTCACAATGGCGTCATTTTCAGTCACAACGGCGTCACGTTCAGTCACAACGGCGTCATGTTCAGTCACAACGGCGTCACGTTCAGTCACAGCGGCGTCATGTTCAGTCACAACGGCGTCATGTTCAGTCATAGCGGCGTCGTGTTCAGTCACAACGGCGTCACGTTCAGTCACAGCGGCGTCATGTTCAGTCACAGCGGCGTCATGGTCAGCCACAACGGCGTCATGTTCAGTCACAGCGGCGTCGTGTTCAGTCACAGCGGCGTCATGTTCAGTCACAACGGCGTCATGTTCAGTCACAGCGGCGTCACGTTCAGTCACAACGGCGTCATGTTCAGTCACAGCGGCGTCATGGTCAGTCACAATAACGTCATGTTCAATCACAGCAGCGTCATGTTCAGTCACAGCGGCGTCGGGTTCAGTCACAACGGCGTCATGTTCAGTCACAATTACGTCATGTTCAATCACAGCGGCGTCATGTTCAGTCACAATGACGTCATGTTCAGTCACAGCGGCGGTCATGTTCAGTCACAGTGACGTCATGTTCAGTCACAGTGGCGTCATGTTCAGTCACAACGGCGTCATGTTCAGTCACAGCGGCGTCATGTTGCACTTTGAGTCAACCTAATAGTCATGTTTGTTTGGTGTCTGCGCTGGGTTTTTAAGTCATGGGTTATAGTTGGTCGTGGTCCGTTGACTTCTGGTGACGACCGCTCTTTCTGCCCGAGATGAATCCTAAGTTATCAAACTAGGATTTTTCCTACGCTATGGTTTCCCAGTTCAACAGTTTATTGTCGCCACCACTGACGGCAGAAATGGGGGGGGGCACCGGGGTACGGTATCCCCTTCAATAATAAAGTCTAGCACCAGTCCTATGGCGTTGTCAGGAAAGAAATAGGTTGAAAAGCCCATGGTGGCCCCTTAAACTCGGACATTCCACCGTCACTGGTCAACACCAGCAGGTCAGATCGTCAAGAAAGGCTTTCAATGTGCTATCAAACTGATTGAGATAGTTGCGGTCGTTAATAGTCATGTGGGAAATGTGGCCACCTGAGTAGCGCTGCGCACGCCTGGACCCCATTTCTGTCAGACTACTGCCCAGGCATATTTATGTCAAGGGGCGGGGATACGGAATATATTTTGTATTACTCGGTGGGCCCAATATGTGGTATAAGTTTCAATCCGATATATTAAACCATTTCTCACTTATACCATATTAAACATTTTTCTAGGTAAGGTCACTTGACCTGCACTGGTGACCTGATCTGACATGACCTAACCTTAAAATATTGTGGGAAGTTGCAGAATAGCTCAAAGTTAAAGTGTGCTAAGCAAGTCGGCGCTTCGCGGCGCCGTTTTTCGTGCCACCGGAAAACACCGAGCGGCAGTCGTTCAAACACCCCCACCGAGGCGAGGGCTAGAGGTCAACAATCTGTGCCGAACAAAGAAACTCCCAAAACCTTGTTCCCTCCAGCTATCAGCTATTCCGTAGACAACTTAGCGTGGCTGCTCGGACACAATGCATGGAGCCGGTCTCCCACCTCAGGTGGAGCCAGTCTCCTGTCTCAGTTCGAGCTAGTCTCCCGTCTCAGATGGAGACAGCCTTCCACCTCAGGTGGAGCCATTCTCTCGTCTCAGGTGGAGCCAGTCTCCCGTCTCAGATGGAGACAGCCTCCCACCTCAGGTGGAGCCAGTCTCTCGTCTCAGGTGGAGCCAGTCTCCCGTCTCAGGTGGAGCTAGTCTCCTGTCTCAGGTGGAGCCAGTCTCCTGTATCATGTGGAGGCAGCCTCCCATCTCAGGTGGAGCTAGCCTCTCGTCTCAGGTGGAGCCAGTCTCCCATCTCAGGTGGAGCCAGTCTCCCGTCTCAGGTGGAGATAACCTCCTGTCTCAGGTGGAGCCAGTCTCCTGTCTCATGTGGAGGCAGCCTCCCATCTCAGGCGGAGCCAGTCTCCCGTCTCAGGTGGAGCCAGCCTCCCATCTCAGGTGGAGCTAGCCTCCCGTCTCAGGTGGAGCCAGTCTCCCGTCTCAGGTGGAGCTAGTCTCCTGTCTTAGGTGGAGCCAGTCTCCTGTCTCATGTGGAGGCAGCCTCCCATCTCAGGTGGAGCTAGTCTCCCGTCTCAGGTGGAGCCAGTCTCCCGTCTCGGGTGGAGCCAGTCTCCCGTCTGAAGTGGAGCCAGTCTCCCGTTTCAGATATAGTCAGTCTCCCGTCTCAGGTGAAGCCAGTCTCCGGTCTCATGTAGAGGCAGCCTTCCATCTCAGGTGGAGCCAGCCTCCCGTCTGAAGTGGAGCCAGTCCCCCGTCTCAGATATAGTCAGTCTAACGTCTCAGGTGGAGCCAGTCTCCGTCTCATGTGGAAGCAGCCTCCCATCTCAGGTGGAGCTAGTCTCCCGTCTCAGGTGGAGCCAGTCTCCCGTCTCGGGTGGAGCCAGTCTCTCGTCTCATGTGGAGTCCGTCTCCCGTCTCAGGTGGAGCCAGCCTCCCATCTTAGGTGGAGCTAGTCTTCCGTCTCAGGTGGCGCCATTCTCCCGTCTCAGGTGGAGCCAGTCTCCCGTCTCAGGTGGAGCAAGTCTCCCATCTTAGGTGGAGGCAAGCTCTCGTCTCATGTGGAGGCAGCCTCCCATCGCAGGTGGAGCTAGCCTCACGTCTCAGGTGGAGCCAGCCTCCTGTCTCATGTGGAGGCAGCCTCCCATCTCAGGTGGAGCTCGTCTTCCGTCTCCGGTGGAGCCAGTCTCTCGTCTCAAGTGGAGCCATTCTCCCGTCTCAGGTGGGTCTAGTCCCCCGTCTCAGGTGGACCCAGTCTCCCGTCTCAGGTGGAGCCAGTCTCTCGTCTCAGGTGGAGCCATTCTCCCGTCTCAGGTGGACAGTCTCCCGTCTCAGGTGGACCCAGTCTTCCGTCTCAGGTGGAGCCAGTCTCCTGTCTCAGATGTAGTCAGTCTCCCGTCTCAGATGGAGCCAGTGTCTTGTCTCAGATGGAGCCAGCCTCCCGTCTCAGGTGGAGCCAGTCTCCCGTCTCGGGTGGAGCCAGTCTCCTATCTCAGATGTAGTTAGTCTTCCGTCTCAGATGGAGCCAGTGTCTTGTCTCAGATAGAGACAGCCTCCCGTCTCAGGTGGAGCCAGTCTCCCGTCTCAGGTGGAGCCAGTCTCCTGTCTCATGTGGAGGCAGCCTCCCATCTCAGGTGGAGCTAGTCTCCAGTCTCGGGGGGAAGCCAGTCTCTCGTCTCATGTGGAGTCCGTCTCCCGTCTCGGGTGGAGCCAGCCTCCCATCTCAGGTGGAGCCAGTCTTTCGTCTCAGGTGGAGCCATTCTCCCGTCTCAGGTGGAGCCAGTCTCCCGTCTCAGGTGGAGCAAGTCTCTCGTCTTAGGTGGAGGCAGCCTCTCGTCTCATGTGGAGGCAGCCTCCCATCGCAGGTGGAGCTAGCCTCCCGTCTCAGGTGGAGCCAGCCTCCTGTCTCATGTGGAGGCAGCCTCCCATCTCAGGTGGAGCTCGTCTTCCGTCTCCGGTGGAGCCAGTCTCTCGTCTCAGGTGGAGCCAGTCTCTCGTCTCAGGTGGAGCCATTCTCCCGTCTCAGGTGGATCTAGTCTCCCGTCTCAGGTGGATCTAGTCTCCCGTCTCAGGTGGACCCAGTCTCCCGTCTCAGGTGGAGCCAGTCTCCCGTTTCAGGTGGAGCCAGTCTCCCGTCTCAGGGTGGAGCCAGTCTCCTGTCTCAGATGTAGTCAGTCTCCCGTCTCAGATGGAGCCAGTGTCTTGTCTCAGATGGAGCCAGCCTCCCGTCTCAGGTGGAGCCAGTCTCCCGTCTCATGTGGAGGCAGCCTCCCATCGCAGGTGGAGCTAGCCTCCCGTCTCAGGTGGAGCCAGTCTCCTGTCTCATGTGGAGGCAGCCTCCCATCTCAGGTGGAGCTAGTCTTCCGTCTCATGTGGAGCCAGTCTCTTATCTCAGGTGGAGCCAGTCTATCGTCTAAGGTGGAGCCAGTCTCCCGTCTCAGGTGGAGATAACCTCCCGTTTTATGTGGAGTCAGCCTCCCACCTCAGGTGGAGCCAGCCTCCCGTCTGAGGTGGAGCCAGTCTCCTGTCTCATGTGGAGGCAGCCTCCCATCTCAGGTGGAGCTAGTCTTCCGTCTCATGTGGAGCTAGTCTCTTATCTCAGGTGGAGCCAGTCTATCGTCTCAGGTGGAGCCAGTCTCCCGTCTTAGGTGGAGCCAGTCTCGCGTCTCAGGTGGAGCCAGTCTCCCGTCTCAAGTGGAGCCAGTCTCCCGTCTCAGGTGGAGCCATTCTCCCGTCTCAGGTGGATCTAGTGTCCCGTCTCAGGTGGAGCTAGTCTCCCGTCTCAGGTGGATCCAGTCTCCCGTCTCAGGTGGGGCCAGTCTCCTGTCTCAAGTGGAGCCAGTCTCCGGTGTCAGTTGGAGCCAGTCTCCCGTCTCAGGTGGAGACAACCTCCCGTTTTAGGTGGGGCCAGTCTCCCGTCTCAGGTGGAGCCAGTCTCCTGTCTCATGTGGAGGCAGCCTCCCATCTCAGGTGGAGCCAGTCTCCTGTCTCATGTAGGCAGCCTCCCATCTCAGGTGGAGCTAGTCTCCCGTCTCGGGTGGAGCCAGTCTCCTGGCTCAGATATAGTCAGTCTCCTGTCTCAGATGGAGAGAGTCTTCTGTCTCAGATGGAGCCAGCCTCCCGTCTTAGGTGGAGCCAGTCTCCCGTCTCAAGTGGAGCCAGTCTCCCGTGTCAGTTGGAGGCAGCCTCCCGTCTTAGGTGGAGCTAGTCTCCCGTCTCGGGTGGAACCAGTCTCCTGTCTCAGATATAGTCAGTCTCCCGTCTCAGATGGAGCCAGTCTCCTGTCTCAGGTATAGCCAGCCTCCCGTCTTAGGTGGAGCCAGTCTCCCGTCTCAGGTAGATAGAGCCAGTCTCCCGTCTCAAGTGGAGCCAGCCTCCCGTCTCAGGTAGAGCCAGTCTCCTGTCTCAGGTGGAGCCAGTCTCCCGTCTCAGGTGGATCTAGTCTCCCGTCTCATGTGGAGCCAGCCTCCCATCTCAGGTGGAGCCAGTCTCTTGTCTCATGTGGTACCAGTCTCCCGTCTCAGGTGGAGCCAGCCTCCCGTCTCAGGTAGAGCCAGTCTCCCGTCTCAGGTGGATCTAGTCTCCCGTCTCAGGTGGATCTAGTCTCCCGTCTCAGGTGGACCCAGTCTCCCGTCTCAGTTGGAGCCAACCTCCTGTCTTAGGTGGAGCCAGTCTCCCGTCTCAGGTGGAGCCAGTCTCATGTCTCATGTGGAGCCAGCCTCCCGTCTCAGGTGGAGCCAGTCTCATATCTCATGTGGAGCCAGCCTCCCCTCTCAGGTGGAGCCAGTCTCATGTCTCATGTGGAGCCAGCCTCCCGTCTCAGGTGGAGCCAGCCTCCCGTCTCAGGTGGAGCCAGTCTCTCGTCTCAGGTGGAGCCAGTCTCCAGTCTCAGGTGGAGCCAGTCTCTCGTCTGAGGTGGAGCAAGTCTCCCCTCTCAGGTGAAGCCAGTCTCCTGTCTCATGTAGAGGCAGCCTCCCGTCTCAGGTGGAGCCAGTCTCCTGTCTCAAGTGGAGCCAGTCGCCCGTGTCAGTTGGAGCCAGCCTCCCGTCTCAGGTGGTGCCATTCTCCCGTCTCAGATGGAGCCAGTCCCCCGTCTCAGGTGGAGACAACCTCCCGTTTTATGTGGAGCCAGCCTCCCGTCTCAGATGGAGCCAGTGTCTTGTCTCAGATGGAGCCAGCCTCCCGTCTCAGGTGGAGCCAGTCTCCCGTCTCGGGTGGAGCCAGTCTCCTATCTCAGATGTAGTTAGTCTTCCGTCTCAGATGGAGCCAGTGTCTTGTCTCAGATAGAGACAGCCTCCCGTCTCAGGTGGAGCCAGTCTCCCGTCTCAGGTGGAGCCAGTCCCCTGTCTCATGTGGAGGCAGCCTCCCATCTCAGGTGGAGCTAGTCTTCCGTCTCAGGTGGAGCCAGTCTCTTTTCTCAGGTGGAGCCAGTCTCTCGTCTAAGGTGGAGCCAGTCTCATGTCTCATGTGGAGCCAGCCTCCCGTCTCAGGTGGAGTCAGTCTCATGTCTCATGTGGAGCCAGCCTCCCGTCTCAGGTGGAGCCAGCCTCCCGTCTCAGGTGGAGTCAGTCTCTCGTGTCAGGTGGAGCCAGTCTCCAGTCTCAGGTGGAGCCAGTCTCTCGTCTGAGGTGGAGCAAGTCTCCCGTCTCAGGTGAAGCCAGTCTCCTGTCTCATGTAGAGGCAGCCTCCCGTCTCAGGTGGAGCCAGTCTCCTGTCTCAAGTGGAGCCAGTCGCCCGTGTCAGTTGGAGCCAGCCTCCCGTCTCAGGTGGTGCCATTCTCCCGTCTCAGATGGAGCCAGTCTCCCGTCTCAGGTGGAGACAACCTCCCGTTTTATGTGGAGCCAGCCTCTTGTCTTAGGTGGAGCCAGTATCATGTCTCATGTGGAGCCAGCCTCCCGTCTCAGGTGGAGCCAGTCTCATGTCTCATGTGGAGCCAGCCTCCCGTCTCAGGTGGAGCCAGCCTCCCGTCTCAGGTGGAGCCAGCCTCCCGTCTCAGGTGGTGCCAGTCTCCCGTCTCAGATGGAGCTAGTCTCCCGTCTCAGGTGGAGACAACCTCCCGTTTTATGTGGAGGCAGCCTCCCGTATAGAATATATGAAACCTCCTGTCCTGCAACCTCCTGTCTCCTGTTGCAATCTCTTTCAAACCAGGACAAAATACTGAAGTGTCGTCGTGAAAATAAGCGGATCCCACCGACCTGGAGCCGTCCGCTCAGCACTACACTGACGTTTACTGGACCACGGCGGCGGCCCTACCGACCTGGAGCCGTCCGCTCAGCACTACACTGACGTGTACTGGACCACGGCGGCGGCCCTACCGACCTGGAGCCGTCCGCTCAGCACTACACTGACGTGTACTGGACCACGGCGGCGGCCCTACCGACCTGGAGCCGTCCGCTCAGCACTACACTGACGTGTACTGGACCACGGCGGCGGCCCTACCGACCTGGAGCCGTCCACTCAGCACTACACTGACGTGTACTGGACCACGGCGGCGGCCCTACCGACCTGGAGCCGTTCACTCAGCACTACACTGACGTGTACTTGACCACGGCGGCGGCCCTACCGACCTGGAGCCGTCCACTCAGCACTACGCTGACGTGTACTTGGACCACGGCGGCGGCCCTACCGACCTGGAGCCGTCCGCTCAGCACTACACTGACGTGTACTGGACCACGGCGGCGGCCCTACCGACCTGGAGCCGTCCGCTCAGCACTACGCTGACGTGTACTGGACCACGGCGGCGGCCCTACCGACCTGGAGCCGTCCGCTCAGCACTACACTGATTGCTGCATCCAGCGGGAACTACTGTGCCTGAGTTCGGACATTAGAAACAGGTTAAGGCTTAGCTCATATTACGGTGGGATAGTTACTTGGAAAGCTATCTCTTACTACTTGCACCATTAGCCATCACAGTATACGAAATACTTACCATTGCCATTATTTACACAAATAGAAAGGCAGGTCACTCTCATTCTATAGCACCGACAGACCCTCAAAAGGACAGGCTCAGAGACCCAGACGAAATCCCTTCAGTCTTTGGCCACTATCGCTTCAATGGTAACATCGTTTAAGTTCAAAGCGAGTCGCTGGGATATATCCATCTGACTGATCTGGTTGAGGTGTCACCCAGGAAAATTGCATTGCCATATAAAACGTACATATGGGCTATCACTAACACTATCAAGAATGGTAAAGGAAGGGTGCCGTAAAGCACTTTCACAATAAATTGACTCATGAATAACCTCTGCAAAATCATGATCAGTCTCTCCATAATTAAATCCAGCACACACCATTCTGATGATATAACAACTCCAAAACGCACTCGTGCAGGCTATCGCTCATCAAATTCATTCACCCTAGGCCGAAACTAAGACTGCATCGGCAACATCACCGCCGCCCAACATACCGTGTCAAGTGTCGAGCGCGACAGCCCACCGAGAGGTGACATCGCTACTCTGTTATAGGTGGCAGCACTAGCGCTGCTCCGTCTTTCAGGCAGCTGGTGGAGCTGCCGGGCGGAGCGGAGTGCGCCGGCTGGCCAGTAGGTCGCCCAAGTCCAACAAGTCATAGAGCGGCGGCGTGTGCTGGTGCGCAGGCGCCGGCAGGTGGCGTGGCAGCTCCTGCAGGTAGGTTTGGGCCGGCTCCTGCGGCGCCTCCAGCTCGTCCTCGCGCAGGTACTGAGGCGGAGGCCGCTGGTTGTTGAGCGGGCTGTCGGCAGAGATCAGCAGCTGCCTCAGCGCATCCCACAGGCACCACCTTCACCGACTGTGCCAAGCCAAGCGCCGTCAACACACCAGCACACAGCGCCTGGCCGGCCTCAGACGGTTCGTAACATGGCAAAACCAGCCTCGCACCACGCAAGGTACGAAGATAACGCTCTAGCGGGGCGCAGACGGCTTACTTGGGTATCTCTGACGGGCCGATGATGTGATGCAGGCCCAAAGCCAGGATGCCTGGATGGGGCCGGTGCTTGGGCGTGAACTGGAAGTGGTGAGGGGCGGTGGGCGCTGCTGGCGGCGGCTGTTGTTCCGCCCACGGCCGGAGACTAACCCGTCGCACCAGTTGGCAGGAGACAGGTCGGTTCCTGCAACCGACCCGCACCCACAGGTAAGGCCCACAGCCGTACTGGTCGGCATCTGCAATACTCTGTAATCGGCTATAGGACGACGTCAACTCTCATCCTGTTGAGAGAAATTTGTGGGATCAGATCAACTTATTCAGAGGCTCTGCATAGACTTGAACCCGGGACCCGTGGCTCAGAATACAAGTTCGCTATTCACTGGGTCACGCGTTCCCTGGTAATGATGGAAAAAGGGACGCGCAATCATGCACCATAGGGCGTTCTCAAGTAGACGAGAGCGATGCACTTTACAATGGGCCGCTCTGCGGCTGAAAAAGGGCGGTCAGACATGAAATAGCCTAACCCAGACTGCCTAACCACAAAGCAGAGGTTTGTCGGAGGTGAATAAGGGCGGTCGACATTGAAGTGGGGCGCCCTTAGACGACACGACAGCAGCCAGTGGTGGAGTAAGTACGCGCAATCACGCAGAAGAGGGTGGCTTAAAGTGGATGAAAGCGACCCATTTTGCAGCGGAGCATCCTGCAAATGGGTCCCCTTGCAGGCTGCAAGGGGGTGACAAATTGTCAAGACGCTGCGCTCAACGACAAAGTTGAGGGTGGGAGGAGGCGAATGAGGGCGGTATAAAATGGTTAACCACGCCGGTACAATGGCTAACCACGCCGGTGTCTCAGGGCCCACCTCTGGCTAACCACATCGGTGTCTCAGGGCCCACCTCTGGCTAACCACGCCGGTGTCTCAGGGCCCACCTCTGGCTAACACGCCGGTGTCTCAGGGCTCACCTCTGGCTAACCACGCCGGTGTCTCAGGGCCCACCTCTGGCTAACCACGCCGGTGTCTCACGGCCCACCTCTGGCTAACCACATCGGTGTCCCAGGGCCCACCTCTGGCTAACCACGCCGGTGTCTCAGGGCCCACCTCTGGCTAACCACGCCGGTGTCTCAGGGCCCACCTCTGGCTAACCACGCCGGTGTCTCACGGCCCACCTCTGGCTAACCACATCGGTGTCTCAGGGCCCACCTCTGGCTAACCACGCCGGTGTCTCAGGGCCCACCTCTGGCTAACCACGCCGGTGTCTCAGGGCCCACCTCTGGCTAACACGCCGGTGTCTCAGGGCCCACCTCTGGCTAACCACGCCGGTGCGCATCACCAGCGGCCGCACGGTGTCGATATCGTCCAGGTTGTCGCACAGCACCCGGGCCAGCGTGGTCTTCCGCAGCTGGTGGAGCTGCGATGGCGTGAACGACGACTTCATGCCGCCGTTCTCGAACCAGAACCGGTCACCCACCTGCGCACCGGGTGCAGGTAAGGTCACAACAGGGTCAGCACCTATGTGGGCGAGGACCTGTCTGAATGAGCATTGGCGTGCTCGCCATGTACACTCGAGTAAAGAAATAGAGTGCGGTGAAGCTCCTAGCTGCTAGCACAGCAATGTCAAGTAGCTGCCGGGCCATCGGTTGCCATTGATAGGCTGGCTCCATACTGCTGACAGCGCCGCACAAGTGGAGGCTTCAGTAGAGGGGCTGGTACCTTTAGGTTCAGAAACTGTTGTCCAATGATGCAGGCGAAGGTGGGGCCGACCAGACCACCCTTAACAGGTCGCTCGGCCAGACCACCCGCAAACAGGTCAATGTCATCCAGGTGCCTGGGGAGACGGTATAGGGCGGCGTTACCTGCCAGCACTTATGCCCAGTCCGACTGAATTGTGTCACTCGGCTATCATATGGAGTGATGCGCTTGACCCGCCTATCTTGGGTTGAAGAGATCACTGTCTTCCCTCAGCCACACAACTCTAAAGTAGTGTTTCTGTCTGAACTTTGCAAAGGGTACAGTTCGACAATAGCTACACTTCACAGGCGGATCCAGGGAGTGGGGCAAGGAGGGCACGTGCCCCCTCGATTGACCTTTGGCACCCCCTGAAATAGTCACTTCGCCCCTCTAAGAAGTCGATGGCGCTCCCTTAAATGTCGCTTCCCATCCCTGCCCCCTCCAAATGCCAATATTAGCGCCCGGCGATAGGATTTGGCTTTTGCGGCCGGGTGTGGCACCCCCTGGTCCTGGTTACCGCAGCCGATTAGAGCTCCTGGATCCGCCTATGCCACACTGACACAGGCAGCGACTGTAGCCACGGTCGCTAACCTGTAGGCGACCCGCAGACGCCCCACGCTGTCGTCGTCCATGACCTTCAGAAGCTGGGCCCAATTGGAGAAGCGCTGCAGTCCACACTGTTGTCGCCAGGTGTTATAGGGAGGCAGGCCGTGGTCGCGGCCACGCTGGATGTTGATGGAGGCCAGATCCATGCCGTAGGGCTCTGCTACAGCAGTCACAGGTGTCAACACTGGCCTCTTCCAGCACCCACCCAGCCGTCAAGCCTAGGTGGGGCGGTGCAGGGGCGCAACATTAGCAGCCCATCAGCTGTCTCTGAAAACGATATTGGCATACACTTCACCAAAAATTAAGCGAGTTGAGTTCCAAAATTCCACGCAGATAACAAAATAGCTAATAAGAAAATGAAAATAAAAACCTTAGGTCGAGTCTCCAAGTTTTTTTTGGGGGGGGGACGTGCCCCCTGATGCTCGTATGAGACACGTCTTCCCGTCACAAAGCTTCCGACGTCCACGTGAGTAGGCACTATCAGCTCTAGACGGGGGTAGAGAGGCCATGACCTCCTCAACTGACTAAATTTCAGCCAATTTATAAAACACCATGCTTGCTGCACTTCATCGCGAAATACACCTCCCCGAACGTTTTGCATTTGTGCCTAAAAATGGCGTTAGATCCGGGGCATATCGGATTCAGGGTGTGAGATATCGGATCTCACACCCTATATCGGATTCAGGGTGTGAGAGGGCACTTGTTCGCCGATCTATACGCAGCTTCCTGAAATGGCCACCATACCACCCTGAAAGGCACAAGTGATCTGCAACCTTCCTGCCCGCACCCTTACCTACCCGAGCAACGGCTGCTCTGTGTCTGGGTTTCGAGCTCGCCTAGCAGCCTAGAAGCCGCCAGGACCTATCTCTTCAACACACCGCCAGCTCCATAGACAATGCACACCGCCAGCTCCATAGACAATGCACACCGCCAGCTCCATAGACAATGCACACCGCCAGCTCCATAGACAATGCACACCGCCAGCTCCATAGACAATGCACACCGCCAGCTCCATAGACAATGCACACCGCCAGCTCCATAGACAATGCACACCGCCAGCTCCATAGACAATGCACACCGCCAGCTCCATAGACAATGCACACCGCCAGCTCCAATAGACACAGATAATTTTTTAGTACCCTCTGTACTACTTGAACTCTTTTTTATAACTCAGTAGCCTGGGGCTGCTAAGCTAAGTTTTAATCCAGGAGTGAAATCGGACACACCAAATAAAGCGATTCACCAAAGTAAATTTTACAGTGTCAATGTATTTGTCATGTTTTTCACTCTCCAATCGATACTGCATGGACTCCATGCCTATATTCGATTAGAGTTCTAACAACATGCAAGCGAGAGGTAAGATAACCGTTATCTTAGATCAGTACCCTGGTGGCTCTTCATCCAGTACCTAATTGGAAAAAGGAGAGTTTTCTAACACCAGGTGGTACTACATCTAACATCCAAATTGGTGTAAGTAACCTCTGATCAAAATTGTGGGTTCTTAATCTAGTACCTATTTTGGAAAAGGAGAGTTTTCTAACACCAGATGGTACTGCAGGGAGCGCTCATTTGATATGTTCAATCCCCTTTGGAATACTTCGGTGTGAAGACAGAAGAATGGCGCCAACTTTAGTACAATAAAAGCGGTAGGTTACCCCATATTGAGTACATTCTTTAAAGGGAGATACGCGAACAAATTATTATTGTGGTTTCTTGCTAGTTGAAAAATCCTGATAACTAAACTATGAATTATTTTTGCATCTTCGGCAAAATTTTGGGAGGCCACTTACTTATTATCGAAATAGGTTTCGATAAAACGCCCATCACTTACCCATGCCCATACCCATCACTTACTTTTCGAAAGCTATTTAAAGTTGAAAAGTAATGTTTTTATAATACATATCTCTGTTCTCCGTACCTATTTGTATTTGAATTAATTCTAAAAAGCTTTTAAAAACTACAAAATGAATTAGTTTGCCCTAGAAACGGAAAAACATAATTGCTCAAGTCTTCAGCGGTTTCGTACCTCGGGTCTTGAGTCATTTTCTGCTTCGGCCCCAGGTTGACAAAACTTTTGCGTCAGATAGGTCACGTGACCCCGGTTTGAGAATTCCTAGACTTCTGATTGGTTAATTGTGATTTCTTTTAAACCCTATATTTCTGTTTCAAAAAGAGTTTTGGAATGTTGTTTTTCTAAAGTAATTTTTTCTGTAGTAGTCCAAAGTTATGCATCACTGTTTAGGATAGATATGACCAAATTCTTAGAGAAATTGATAGCCTTAGCCGTGTGTACGTCATATACATCGATATGAGGTGTACCGGTAAAGTCGTCTAGAAATGTTGACTTTGAGAGCAATTTTAAGGCATTTGCAGGCTGAATTCGCAAAAATGAGAATAGGACTTCGAAATAACTTTTGTAACCTTTGATATAGCCAATAAAATTTTTTCGCGTATCTCCCTTTAAACCAAGTGACTTTATGCATCTTCCAGCGCCATTTTCCTACAGTGAGTGGTGGACGGAAGCTCAACCCGTGGAACATTTGGCAAAAAGGTGAGAGTTGGCATCTGTTTTGTGACAGGGTCAGGTGCATTAGGTACCAGTTATCTCTTGAAATCCTTTGTGTATGGCATGTTCATCATTAGACCAGCCAAATTATAACCGGCGTAATTGTATATACAAGCACGTCCATGAATCCTAAATTGTAAAAATGGTAATGCTTCAAAGATTAGGAAGCATTTGACGGATTTTCCTGCTTCTGAATTGAATGCAAAATCTGAAGCCACACGTAACTTCCATTAGTGATTTTTAAAGGTCTACCGATCTTCTGAACTCGATTTATTCCTGGCTGAAATAATTCGGTTTTCGGACTAAACATGCATGCGTGGCCCCTTACTCAACATTCTTTAGACAATGATTAGAAAGTTTAAGTAATTGTGGGTTGTCACCTCCATGGTTTCCCTATTCAAAAACTAATTTCCAAGCCATTCCGTTGTTTATGCATTCAAATATCGGTACCCCAGGTGAAAACTGCGTTGACCTCCAAGCAATAAGGTTCAAATTGTTTTGTGTCTTTCTACCTTTACTCTCACACGATTGAGAGAGGCTGAGGGTCTACCCTATTTGGTGAAGCGAGGATTTATTCCTAGAATTATAAGAGGTATTTTACACCCTGGCCCAACAAAGAAGAGTTGATTCAACCCCCCCTGTTAGGAGGGATCGAATCCATTTCACGTCTGAGAATTAAATTTAAAGTTTCGGTCGAGACTCGGGGACCCAGACTTGAAATTTGGCCAAGATGTGTGAAATTGATTAGTTCGTAAGGATTTCTTAATAGGCGCTCCTTAAAAATTATTATATGGAGAAACCATTTCTAGGTAGGTACTCGGTAACCATAAATAATGTTGAAACTCCAACAATATTTAAAACTTCCTACGGGCAGAGATGAGGATTCTATTTCTGTAGGGGCATTTTAAAATCACCCAGCATTTGTGATTTTAGGATCACATGCTTCTATTTGGCTTCCTGCTTCTAAGAAGGGCGTGTTTATTCAGAAAAAAGTTAATAATACAACAACAAAAAATAGGTAAAAATAGCCAATATAAGTAACGTGAAATCACGTCATACGTTCTATTTATTTGTATTGTCTTAAACCACAAATTGTTTCTCTACATGCATGATGTTGTCAGGTCACTAGCACGCGGCGGTGCTAAGTTAGTCTTATTTTGCGCCACTGTACGGAACAGTTATAGCAGGGTACTTCAACTAAGGGTACAACCAAGTTTCCTACTAAATATAGTCCTCCCATGATGACGTCACCGCCCTTTCCTACTAAGTTCTAGGAGATTCTACTAAGTTTTTGGAAGGATCAGCTGGAACATACTAAGTTTGGGCGTATTTGGCAGCAATCTAGTATAAATCGAAATCAACTTGTTTCACCCATTTGACAGTAACCTTGATTTCAACGGCGAGCAGCGTATTTTACGTAAATCTAATGAAAAAATCATAACACTTCAAAGAATTTGTTGAAAGGGCATGCATTTATTTGATCTACTCAGGCCTACTTCATAGCCGAGAGAAATAAGTTTACCTTCGCTCAAGAGATCACCGGTGTTTATTGTCTTCTGCTGCAGGAACCACCAACAGCCAATCAATGGTCAGAAATCAACAGCCAATCAAAATCGAGATTAGTCTTACTGCAAATAGGTTAGTGCTGAACCTGTCCTTATTTTGACACGCTCTGGAAAATTTGTAAAAATAATATTCTTCACTGGAGTTTTTGCAAAACGTCTGATGATTTCACAAATAAAATCTTTAGCTTGTTCAACCATATAAGTTTTGTTGATACAGTTCTAAAATTAGTTGTTTAGAGCTTCGAAAAAGTGCAATTTCTCCGATGCCCTGCATAGTAACTGTTGTGCCTCTCCAGCCATGATGACGTAATGCTGCCAAACAACTTGAACGGGGTCTGAGTTATAGTGCCACGTGGTGACAAGTACCGGTGCAAAGGCTAATCTCTAACAGCAAATAGCCGGCTGTTCGCCTTGCGCGCAGGGCCCGGATGTCGAATCATTTGGAGGATGCTCACACAGAATTCTGAGGAAGCAGGAAGATTTAAGGACGGCTGATTGGTTCTGGACAGAAGTAACTCTCTTTTAATATCCATCGACAATATGCAAGCTGCGAGGTCAGCTCAGCTCAACTGGGGTGTCTTTTTGTAATTTGCAAGATTAAAAATGTCTAGAAAAGACCGGCAGAAACGAAAATGAAGCTCATAGTTTTAGAACCAGCTTACTCTCAATTTCAGTGCCATGTGTATTTTGTCCCTTGAAACGACAAAGCTGTTCCAGTGAGACGTGGTTTTTTTGTATTGTGCTTTATATGATTAAAGCTGTGCAGTGTTACCTTGATCGAATCACCTTAAATATACTTTTTCAAGTACCTCTTTGTTTCACAAAGGAGAGCATGTATTGGATTGTATTGATTGAGTACATTTTAGGCACTATTTTCAGTGCCCTTCAGACACCTTCGCGGGGTACTAGCGTCAGTACCTAAAATGGAAGTACCCTAGGAGGCCTCATTTTTGGCACGGAACCAAACGGGGGGTACTTATTGCAAAAGTACCCATTTTGGTGTAACTGCAATAGGGTACTACGGGAAATACAACCAGCTGTAACAAAAGAGGCGTAGTAAAAGTACTCATGTTATCTGACAAGTACCAAAAATGTTCGAAAAACGTTCATAGTGTACTGAATTAAGCATCCAGAGAATACTCATTTTTGGCACGAGCAAAGTGTTCCGTGGGGTGTAAATTTTTCTCTGTGTGTAGACAATGCACACCGCCAGCTCGGGACCTGGCGGCGGTTGGTTGGCAATGAAAAGAACTGAAACTCTGTGTTTTTACAAAATAAGGTAAATACATTTCATTAATTTTACAATTTATCTGTAACTTTCTCAATGAGTAGTTATCTTGCTAGAAACTTTCTGGCTCTGAAGCCACCCTACGCTTTTCAAGCGGTCAGCTATCAGTGGCGGATCCAGGGGGGCAAAAAGGCAATTGCCCCCAAACGGAAAAGCTCGGGGCAAAACATAATTTTGCCCCGAGGCGATCGACCTCCGAAGCAAAGCGATCGACCTCCTTTTTCCCCCGACTCATTTTTTAGCCTGTAAGCAAAATTTTGGTGCTTCAACTCTCAACTTCAAACAGAATTAGAGAAGTTCAGTGTAAATATTGGGGCTTGGATTGGAAAAAATGTATCTTGAGCCCATATGTTTCACCCCGTGACGTTTTTTTCTTGCTTTTCGTCTCCAGTTCCCAAAATCTTAGCGAAAAGGCTTATTTTAGCGCAATTTTTCACTGCGCGACGTTTTTTTGCTTTTTGACTCTTTGGTTTGCCCCTTCCAAACCAACCGGCTAGAACCGCCACTGTCAGCTATCCCGTGCCAACTGTAAAAATTGTTGCCATTGGCTAAGCCTGAACGGCGGGCTCTGTTTTACCTCTATTCTTTTACCTTGCGTACACTCATCAACAGGGATGCCAGTTGAGAGGGCGCTGATTCAGCAGTTGTGGTGTCCGTTCTCCGCAGTGTACCGCCACCTCCTGGGTAGGGCGCAGCCGCGGAAAAGACTGCCACAGGTCAGCCTGAACACGCGCAGTGGAGAAGTGTCTGATGTCAACGTGCAGTGGAGGGGATCCGAAAGTGCCCCCCCCTCCTGAGATCTCAAAACCAAGAGGGTTAGAAAAACGCCTGTTTGAGGATGTGTGGGGAGGATGGTGATCTACGTTATACCCAAGTTTTAATGACCTAATTAAATATCTTTAAGGTCAAACGAGGTCGTACAGGCTACATCTGGGCCGTGCTGGGTACCTGTTGGGAAATGCCTATGATTATGCGGAAAAAGTCAAGGATGCAGCAAAAGGGGATTAAGGCCAAAGAGGGAAGGTCCCACACAATTTTCTCTGAAATTTGAAGGGCAAGATGATTGAAGGTCAATGCCCTATGACGTAAGAATATGACATATTCCCAATAATAAACAATATAGCAAGCATTATAGCAGACTTTTGGGCGGGAAAGGAGTTTTTCTACTAGTCAAAGACCTTTTGTAAGCGGTGTTTCATTTAGTGTCAGAGAGCCGTTGGTCTCCGGCTGGACTCCGTTGGTTTGGGAGGCTGTCCTCTGGTCCCGCACGGCCCGAGGCGGCACTGGTCACGTGGTCCGGTGGTTCCGCTGCGGAGCGCCAATGAGATTGCGGGGCCTTAAGGCGCGAGCCAACTGCGGGGCAGCTTACGGCCCGAGCTGACGTACGGTGTCTGACCGGATGTGTGGTTTATTTCCAGGATTGAGACCTCTTGGTGACTGGTTGGTCGTACCTACAACCTACTGGTCGTCTGCCTGAACGGTATGTGCTTAGTAGGTACTATCAGTGAAAACTTGTCATGCTGTCAATTGAGTAAGTTCCCGGTGATTCTTTCATATAATTGTTTCAGTCCGCTTTAATGTCTGTTGTTATACTGTCCGCTGAGCTATTATACGTCTTTAGGGCTTTGTCATATTGTAACAATGATCTGTTAATGATCAGGACACAATGATTGAGGAGCGAGCAGGGGACACGCCGACTTGTCATTTGGCTGTTTGTTTCTGAGGCAACAATAAACCCTGCTATGAACTACAAGCGTCGCCATACCCGACCGGCCCGGCACGCTTACACTTTGGCCTTGACCTGTGACCTTCACCTTGACATTGACCAGCCTTAAATATGAAGTCATAGCATAACAACGTCTTAATGAATAATGCCGTCTGATCGGAATCCTGGAGTAAATGACCTTAAGCTGTGACTTTCATGAGGGTTAAACTTGGCATCTGATTATATGACCTGAACCTGATCAGGTATACGGCGTTGTTGCGTCACCACTCTTCTAATGCCCCAAATTTCTATACATTTGCCGATGACGCTGCCTTACTGTATTCTGCTGACAACATTCAAGAACTGCAAGCAAAAATAAATAATTCTCTCCCAGAGGTAACATCCTGGCTCCATTCAAACAGACTCACAATTAATACAAAAAAATCAACATATCAGTTATTTTCATCATCTCTGGAGCATAACATTAACATTTCCATGAATAATGTGTCTTTGGAGCGAAAATTTTCCACAAAATACTTAGGTATAACATTAGACGAGGATCTGAGGTGGACTAATCACATAGGAAATGTTGTAAACACCATATCGCGAAATATCGGTTTAATTTGTCGAACAAAACACACATTTGACTCGTGTCATCTCATCCTGCTCTATAATGCCTTAGTGCTACCCCACTAAAATTACTGTCTCCCGGCCTGGGCCAGTACCTTCCCCTACCGGCATAATAAATAAGTGCTCCCTCAGAAAAGAATTGTCCGCATAATTAGTAATACTGACCGCCTAGCCCTCACCAGCCCTCTTTTAAAAAACATAAGATTCTGAAACTACCCGACCTTGTTGAATATGCTCAGATCAACCTCCTGCCTAACTTCCTTCGGCACTCACTACCCGCACCATTATCGAATCGATTAAATTTATTTACTCCAAACCTAACCGGTAGAATGAACCGTCAAACCCATCACTTCGTTATTCCTTTTGCTCCTACTATGTATCGTAAATTTTCATTTTTTGTTGCTGCCCCCCGTGTGTTTAATAAAGTTGTATCCTCTAAAATTACTAGTCTGGAAGATGTCCCTCTAAGCAAGCCCTTCTTCCGTAAAGTTGTCTCAAAACTGTACCTAGATATGTATTAGGACGTGTATTATTAGTATTTAAGTCATTAAGATTAGCATAGGTTATGTTTATGTGAAAATCATATGCCGACTAGCATGCTGAGTTCTCAGGAATGCTTCACTAATAAATTTATATCTCGTTATCTCGCTCAAATTATCCTCTATTGCCGCAAAGAAACGTCCATTGAGGCAGTTGTTGGCGCTTTAACAGGCCAGCCTCAGGCACCTCCCTGCCCTTTCACTCATTCTCATTCTGTTTTGCGCGCCTCCAAACCTCCCCTCTCTCGTAAAGTAAATGCGCATCACCCAAAATTCCATAGTCCCCTCACTCCCTCACTAACGAAAATCTGTCCGCAGGCGGTGGCCGGGTTGGTGCGCTGGGGCTCGCCCTGACCGTGGCCCGGCCATGGATGTGGTTACACGCTTTTATTGTATTAGGTGTTTGCACTTGAGTGTTTTATTGTTTTATTACCTCACACTGCTCTTACCTCTTCTCTTTTCTACTCTTCTCTTTTCTGCTCTTCTCTCTCCCGCGGAAACTTTACTCTCTTGACCCCTTCTAATTGTGTGTTGTGTGTTTATGCAAAATACATGCATGGATGGACTCAGTCTACAGTGCAGGTGAACTGGTGCGACCGCGCGATTGCAATGGTCTCAAAATTTAAGTCTAACTTTGAAGGCCTAAGTAAAAAAATAGTGTCCGATTTTTAATTTTTCACCAATCGACGCGGTCATGAATTCTCCCAACAGTGGGGTAAGTAGCATTTTCCATCGACGAAAGGTGCTCGGGTCACCTTAGACAACAAGGAGAGAGACACTTGAGGACCACCGCTCACTGAGCGTGTTAACAAGCGCATTGACAGGGGTCTGAGCCACCTTCGCTTTGACAGGGGAGCGGGTACCCGCCCCCTAAGATCTCGAGAACCGCGATAGGTAGCAAAAAAGGTAAACGGCGGGTAAACGGTTGGGTAGCCCATCTACTTCATCGAAAATATTTGAACAATTTTTTGCCAGGTCACATTTAAGGTCACTAGAGGTCAAAACATGCCGTCATAGGGATACCATGTAAATTAAGGTTTTTGGTCATTTCATCTGAACAAGTAAAGATAGAGCAAAACAATTTAGACCATTGGAAATCCTAGCAACAAGCCAAATAGAATATTGTATAATATGCCCTTGCTAGGCCAAATCAGGTGAAATATGTCATTTGACATGACCTGAGGTCAGTTCATGATCAAATTAGGTCAAAATGCATATGATTAGAATTGCAAAGACAAGGTCAATTTAATAAAGCTAAAATAAACACTCTACCACAATCAATTACCAAGTTATTTGGTTAAAACCATTTTCCCATGTATTTCCAATCGAGAGGTCATGGCTCGCACCTGACCTTAGGTCATCCATATAAAAGACATCGAAACACATTTTAGCGAGCTCGATGGGCCCATTGTGTGGTATGAGTTTCGATCGGGTAAGTTCACCCTGTTCCGACTTATGCTATCTTAAACTTTTTTTAGGTCAGGTCACTTGACCTGTACTAGTGACCTGACCTGACATTACCTAACTTTAAGATTTTGACAAAAGTTATAAGAAAATGATAATAAAAATGGTATGCCAAGTACGACGGAGCTACGCGCCGCCGTTTTTATGTTATCTTCAAAGAAACCTGAGGGGGCGGGTACCCGCCCCGCGTCAATGCGCCTGTTAATTATGCTCCTTCCACATTCAAGCAAGGCGCATTTGCTAACTGCGCCACGGGAGACCCGAATTCAAACATTTAAATATTCATCAAACTGACTAGTTGGCGAAAAGCTAATGAATCTTCGGTGCCGAGTTGATGTAAACGCCTAATGAGGGAGACGTGCCCTAGTGGCCGCAGGGCAGGGTGCTTGGGCGCACTGACCTGTGGTCTGGAAAAGCCGGTTGGTGAGTTCGGTGCTGATAAAGACGTCACGCCGCTGCGCTGGCTGGTAGAGCAGGCCAAACACCAGTCGGTCCACACTGCCGATATTATGCAGCTGGGCGCCGGATTCATCAGCTCCTGGTGCAGCGAGATGTCTGCCGACGTGGACGCCGTCAGGGCCGGTCACAGGTCACAAAAAGGCCAAACGTGCCGACATAGCTGGGACTTTTTACATCTTCAGCTGCCGGGGAGTCATTGGCGGATGCAGGGAGGGGTGCATTCCGGCCATGCCCCCACCCAAAGCGCTGGAGGGGGGGCAAACTATCTTTTGGCCCCTAAAGCCGGAGGAATTTTTGAAAAAAGGTGTTTACACTAGGTCTGTAAAGCAAAAAAATCGCTCCCAGCCCCCCCTCCCCCAGGAGAGCGATCATGTACTTGGAGAGGTAGCTGCTTATACTAAGTCTGTCGAGCACCCAAATTGCACGTCCCTCCCCAGGAGGAGAAGCAGACATGGGTTTGCCCCCCCCCAAAAAAAAACTCGGGCCTGCGTTCGCCCCTGCGTTCGCTCCTGCGGGGAATCTGTACATTTTCTTTCTTTCTCTACTGCAGTATTTCTGGTCTTCTGACATGTGAACATTATGTCTCAGGTACTTTTGAGCTGTTGATTTTCCGACTTTGTGGACTATTTGATACTTGGACATTTATTCATCGTGCTTTGACTCTTTGTTCTCGAGGTCGAATAAAAATGTGGACTATTTGAACAGTTGAAGGTTTGAACATCGCGTGAATTCACATATCGTGAGTCCTTCTGCTTCATTATTTTCACTGGCGCTAGCACTAGCAAAAAACTGTTTTCAGCCATTCTAAGCGGATCAGGAGCCGGAGCAAATACCGAGGGCGGTCGGGTCCAGGGTAATAGAGGTCGGGTCGGAGTACCTGGGGTCTGTGTTTAAATGAATCCGTTCGCATCCCGGTGGCAAGAGTTGGGTCCGTTGGAGCTGGCGACAAGCTGGCGCACGCGTTGCAAATGTTATAGAGCACAATGCAAAAAAGTGCGCTGGACTCGCCTACATAGTTGTTTAGGTTGTGTACTCTATTGCTTTGGTTGGGGATCTGAACCTCGCGGTGAAGAAGATGTATATCACAGGAGCAAGGTAATAATAGAGTAAGGAAACTGGGACTGGTTGGGGGCGCATACTCAATGCCATTCCTCTCCCTCCGCTCCTGGGTGCCGGACGTCCTGATTGCGCTCCGTGGTCTCTGGATTAGGTGCGGTAGTATAAAGCGTTGGTAGGCGTGACTTGAGTTACGTTAGGGGCTTAATATAAATTCCTTCCTAGCTTATTTGAAGTCAAGTGCTTTATTCAAAGCAATACCTCTTTTCCAAAACATCGCGTCTAAATTATTACTTACGTCGTCTTTGTCTACACATCAAGGCAATAGTGACTCAGCTTCACTTTGTTTTGCGCCATATTTTTGCGCCAAACTCTATTAGAGGTGAAAGTGTTTCCATTTCTGGTTTTTCATACAGCGTATATTGCAGTATATAAATTTTGTTATTTTTTGTAGACTCGGTTATTGAAAAAGGAATCTGAATTTTTTTCTGATCCCGACAGTTTTTCTTCGGGTTGATGAGCGTCCAAGAACAGGGCAGTTCAACACTACATTGTCACACGGCCATTTTGTCAAACGCCTGCACGTTCAAAGGTAAATAAGGCATAATAATAGTAGTTCCAATGACATACTTTGTGCTTAAAATTTGCTTCTTGCGGTGTCACTAGGTCAACATAAATCCAGCATTCAAGTGTGCTAATTTCCGGTGCCTTCTGTTGGTGAAACTGATCAGTTGTACCTATTCCACAGGAACAGTGTCCCAAAACCTGGGGTGCTGGGTGCAGAACGATACCCAGTCAAGCAGAATTTTCCACTCACTTTTATATTCTTTTTGCTGAATTTTCCACTCAATTCCAACAATACTACTTACTACTATTGAATTTTACTCAACAATACTTACTACAAAGGCCAGTTCCATTGCCTCCTCTACCAACGTCCACTGGAAAAAGAGAGCAGTAGAATCGACTAGAAGATCGCCAAATTAACTCGGCTTTTATGGGCTTCTTTCGCTTTTCTGGAAGAAAATCTGGCGATTTCTATTTTTCTGGCCAATTATACCTGGCATCCTTATCTCCACCGATTTCAGTGGAACAACTGAATCGAAATTCTCGCGCGGGCAAGACGCTCAGTGCTCCCCGCCCCACCGGAGAAAGTTCCAATGGGTGATCACCGCCACTAAATTCCACCACTCACAAAATTGGTGAGTGGAAAATTAGACACCCTAGCCTTGTGTTGCCAAAAAAATGAGCTGACCGCTTTGAAAGATATATTTCTGGAAAACAGTTTATCTGTGCACATGATTTCTAGGCTTACGTCCTTGAAAAATTGTTTTTGCATTTCTTGTACCGAGAATAGTGAAAAACCATTTTTGATCATATTGTTGTTAAAAGCAATTATCTTGAAATTTTTATGCTAAGCAGCATATTTTTGACATTGTATGGTAGAAAATTGACCATTTATTGCGAAGACAATATTTTGTATCCATATCAGCCCTTCATTGGAAATAAAAGTTGTCCCCTCTTTGGCCCTTTTTCTAACTCGGTTTGACCTTTTCCGCTGAAAAAAATTGGCAGCCCTGGGCAGCATCTATAATCTCTAGACATGGAATAACATACAAATTGAAAAACGTTTTTTAACACTAACGCGTCTAAGTTTTATTCAACCCCCTCAAAATGGGGTCTTGCTCCCCTGAGGACACTATAATGGCCAGCACAAGAAATGCACCCCCCCCACTGACTTTTCCTTAAAAAATACCCTGGTACAGAGGGAGCGTCTCCACACGCGGACGAGTACAGAGGGAGCGTCTCCACACGCGGACGAGTACAGAGGGAGCGTCTCCACACGCGGACGAGTACAGCGGGAGCGTCTACACACGCGGACGAGTACAGAGGGAGCGTCTCCACACGCGGACGAGTACAGAGGGAGCGTCTCCACACGCGGACGAGTACAGAGGGAGCGTCTCCACACGCGGACGAGTACAGCGGGAGCGTCTCCACACGTGGACGAGTACAGCGGGAGCGTCTCCACACGCGGACGAGTACAGAGGGAGCGTCTCCACACGCGGACGAGTACAGCGGGAGCGTCTCCACACGTGGACGAGTACAGCGGGAGCGTCTCCACACGCGGACGAGTACAGCGGGAGCGTCTCCACACGTGGACGAGTACAGCGGGAGCGTCTCCACACGCGGACGAGTACAGCGGGAGCGTCTACACACGCGGACGAGTACAGAGGGAGCGTCTCCACACGCGGACGAGTACAGAGGGAGCGTCTCCACACGCGGACGAGTACAGAGGGAGCGTCTCCACACGCGGACGAGTACAGCGGGAGCGTCTCCACACGTGGACGAGTACAGCGGGAGCGTCTCCACACGCGGACGAGTACAGAGGAAGCGTCTCCACACGCGGACGAGTACAGAGGGAGCGTCTCCACACGCGGACGAGTACAGAGGGAGCGTCTCCACACGCGGACGAGTACAGCGGGAGCGTCTCCACACGCGCACAACGGCAGAGGGCTTGTGCTGCTTTGACAGGGAAAAGTTGGAATTTCAACAAGCGGGATTGGAGAAAAATACGAAGGCTTTCTCACACACACGCTTGACGCCAGGGATTGAGACTTCTTCAACCACACTCATTTTCTTCCAGAGATTTAGCTTCTGGTTTTGGGTAAGTAATTTTTCACAGGTTCTCAGAAGGTATCCTGAGCACAGATAAACAGTATTGGATGAATAATTAATGGAACTGTCTTCACTCTTCATAAAAATACGATACTGAGCAAGAAAAACAGATTCTTCAAAGAAGGCAAGAGCTTACAGTGGAAATAGGATGTGACAAAACAGCTACTTTCACCACTGTTTGATGTAATGGTACCAATAATGTCTTTACCCACGTAACTCTCAATAAAGGGGGCAGTGTGCCAAGCACTGGATAAAAAAATGGTACAACAGGATCCCTATAGATGTTTCTAACAAATGATCCCGGGCCATTAAAAAAGTGAAATTTCTACCGGCGGTAAGTACCCTGGAGGGTGACGCATCGCATAACATGTAAACCATCAGAGACAACTTCTTAGAGCGCGTAGCAACGTCTGAAGGACTTAAAACAGCGCCCTACCTTAATCTTGCGACAACGGGGAACACTGACACGTGCGGCATCCGGACTTAAGAGGCCCACTAAAAATACTAGATCTGACATAGTTGGGACAGTAGATCTGGACAGAAGTGTACCTGCCTGCTGAGCGGCTCACCCAACTGGACGCTGTTGCCAAACTTGTCGCAGCGGCTCAGCTTGCCGTTGACCAGGCTGTGTCCGAAGCGGAAGGCGGCAGAGGCGAAGGCGTTGGCCATGGACGGGTTGACGCTGCTGTTGTAGCCGTAGAAGTAGCCGTACTTCTGCAGCGTCACCTCAAATATCTTGATGACAGACCGACCTGAAGCAGCAGCCCAACCAATCATTTTATGCTTTTTAAGTTGGAACATTTTCTTCTCTAATGATACAATAAAATGGACAAATACATTAGCAATTGAGCCCACCAATCTGAAAATCACATACATTAGCCTGAAGTATAATTTATCATCAATATTGATCATACTCAAAGCATCTAAGCGCACACATTTCAGCCTGACAGGGTATTTTTCTCGTGGAGTGTAAGCGCACACGAACATTTCCCATTTGAATCTGACATAGGAGTGCGTGGTGCCACAACTGCCTTGTCACTTATGTGCTGACAACTCCCTCACTGGCAAACACCCTGAATGGGCGTATGGGCGTATTTGCAGGAACTACTGACCGAGCACCACCGGCAGCCACTCGTTGTAGGTGATGACCTGCATCATCGCACCCACGATCTTCCTGGCTTCGTGGAAGAGGCGCTCGTCGCTCCAGTGGGGGTTCAGGCGGGCCAGCTGCCCGGCGATGCGGTTGTGCTCCCTCATCCACAGCGTGTGCATCGAGGTAAGGCCTGCCGCCGACTGAGAACGTCACAACCCCCACCTCCGGCCAGTAACAGCACTTCTGCACTCGCCACACCTGGGCCCTCATCGCAGCCGACTGAGAACGTCACAACCCCCACCTCCGGCCAGTGACAGAACTGGCAAGATGGAGCTCCAGAAAAGCACATGCGCCGCTTAAACGGTGAACGACTAACCAGAGACATGTTGGTCCAAAACACGGAAATCCTAGCGAGATGCCATGATAAGAAAAGGCTCCAAGTGCTGGAGGCAGTATACATCAGGGACATCAATCCCACAATCAATAGGCAAATGAACATCGCCTCGGCGCTATCCGTGTTTGACAGTGCCCCTCTTGGGCCTAGGTTATAATGTGATAGTGTTGGGGGGGACTTTTTATGGGTAACGACGCTAGGCTAGTATTTAATGTTCTGATCTATCGATAATTATGCCGCATTGGATAGTTATCATTGATGATTATTGATCTTCTAATGCTAAGCGCCCTCCGTTTGATTTCGTGTGATTGAATTCAAATTTCTAAACCACTGATTCAAAGAAGTCTTAACCATTTTCGATCCGGAGACGATGAGTGTTTTGAACTGTATTTTGCTATTATTATCACTATATATGCATCACTTAAGTGTTATATGTATCACTTATGCCTGAAGATGTTCGTAACAATGAAACGTCGCATGCAATGGCCTTTAGTTCAGTTCTGCATCAATTTCACCAAGACGATAGACGCTTAATTCGCAAGCTTGAGTCTCTTAACTCAAAAAGAACAAACGCTAAGTTCTCCGTCATTTTTAACGAAACATGTATCGAGAAAAACCTGCTCCCAAACTATACTAACTTAAAGATATATATATATATATATATATATATATATATATATATATATATATATATATATAGGTGTGTTTTGTATATTATGTTTTTTAATCTATCGAACCGAAATACACCAGAGCTGGGGTTCAGTAGATGTTTTACACCGGCGGTATCGGTATTTCGGTATATTTCCGAAAATCTACCGAATGATTCAGTATTTCGATATATATATATATATATATATATATATATATATATATATATATATACAGAGCTGGGGTTCAGTAGATGTTTTACACCGGCGGTATCGGTATTTCAGTATATTTCCGAAAATCTACCGAATGATTCAGTATTTCGGTTCGATAGATTAAAAAACATAATATACAAAACACACCTTTAACCCTCGCACCGGTGGGGGGTGTTTGAACACACCCCTCGGGTTTTTCAGGTTGTACGTTAAAATGGCGGCGAGAAACAGTGGCGTAGGAACTACGTTAAAGTTGGGGGGGGCACGAGTTGCGATGTTGGTTTTTTTCATTCGTGGAAAACTGGAGAGTGGGAAAGGCAGTGTTAGGAATTTAACATGCTCACTTGTTGGTGGTACCTACCCTTTCCCGCACGCGTCCGAGGCAAGTATTTTTCTTGACTACATTGACGTGTTTCAAATCAGGGTTCCCTTAACCCTCGTCCCGGAGGAGGGTGTTTGAACACCCCCTTCGGGGTTTTCCGACGGCACGAAAAAACGGCGGCGCGAAGCGCCACCGTACTTGGCACACTTTATCCTTGATTAGTTCCGCAACTTTACCCAAAATTTTAAGGTTGGGTCATCTCAGGTCAGGTCACCAGTGCAGCTCAAGTGACCTCACCTCCAAAAATGTTGAAGGTGGCATAAGTAAGACATGGGTGAATCCATCGGATTGAAACTTATAACACATGATTATACACTGAGTTATATGACAAATAGTCCGGGATTTGTCATATCGATGACCTAAGGTCAATGACGGACAATGACCTCTCCATTGGAAATAGATGGAAGAACAGAAACTGGGCTGCATTTGTGTAGATACAGCTGAGAATGCCTTCATATTCTCCAAATCGTACTATGCTAGGTTCCATTTTAGGCTTATGTAGCAATTTTTGACCTGTGACCTCTGAGAGGTCATCTGAGGCTACTTAAGCAGTTTTCAGACTTAGATCAATAACTTTTAATGAAATGATGATACAGCTTTTATTTTTATATCATTGCGTTTGGATTGGTATTGCGAGTCGATTGATATGCATATTACCTATGCTAGGTTAAAACGTGACCTTGATCTGACCTGAGGTCAGGCCATTTTTGTGTTTAGACCTAGTAGGTCGTATTATACATCATTCGATTTGTCGTGACGAGAGGAAGCAAATGGTGCCTAAAAATGATTATAACTCAACTCTGTTAGATGCTAGAGCCCAAAAACTTTACTCAAAATGTCACCTTCTTTGACCTGTCATGATCTCAATATTGACCTTAGCTAAAAAGTGACTGAAGTTTCTTCACGAATTTGTATGAGCTATGCACCAGCGCTCGCGTTTTTCGTATTCTGCATAGGGGCCGAGTTCGAGGGGAGTGTTCAAACAGCCCCCTCCCCCCAGGGCGAAGGTGGCTCGGAGGCCCACCGGGGCGCGGGTTAAGCAGGGGCGCAGCCAGAGCTTTCGTATGGGGGGCACACCAACTTTGAGGGGCACCCCGGGGAAAAAAGGGCACTTTTTTAACGTAACCTAAAAAACTTACTATATCTTTGTTTATATCATTTTTTGGGCACCTTTGGTTCAATAAAAATGCAAAGAAATCATTGACGGAGAAGGAAAACTCGATTTATACCGAAAAAGGAACAAAATATCACCAAAATTCCATAGAAGTAGCCAAAACACTACTGTTTTTGGATAGATTTAAGGGCAGCCAACTCATGCAAGTACTTAACATCAGAGAAATCAGCGGAGCATGTGATATCTGTTACAATGTGCAGGTTAAGGCATATTGGAGTCGACAATTTTTTTCTTGTTATGCCCACTGGTTTTGTCGTGACGAGTGAGCCCTAGCTGAATGCGGATTAAGTTCCTTGCCTCCCACAATCGCCGTGGGACGAGGAGTAGCATAGTGTCTTTGGAAGAACACATTTTTGCTGCCGGAAAAATTTTGGAGATACCTTTTGAACGCGTTTATTAAGTTCCATATTCGCAAGTCTCGGTCCCAGTTAAGAGTAAATAAAAGGTGAACAGGCCGGTGGTTTGGATGGGGATGGTGTGACAGGGCTGAAAATTGTGAAAACTATTTCTTCATCTAAATTAATTAGTAGAAATCCTGGTTTAGGGGACTGTGCTCTGAGTTCAGGGGCACATGCTTTTTTATCATCCCTTCCCAGAATCCACCAGTATAATAAGCAATTTATATAACCAGAGGTGCCTAGGTATCACAAGCCGTTTTAGAGATTCCTCATTCCCCGTTATCTCCGTTTTACAAGGAGAGTTTCCATTGTGTTCGTATTCCCCATCTATTCAAGACCAGCTCTGGGGCCCCCAAGTGTGGATCAGAGGCCTCCAGAGCAACTTTCCCCATCCCCCAGTTGTGCCTTCAAGGAATAGACTAGCTCAGTGACCCCGCCCCAAGATGATGGAAGTTGGCCTTGTGTTCTTATTATCTATCTATTCAAGATCATCTCAGGGGCCCCTGATGTAGATCAGGGCCACAGAGCAGCTCATGTTTCACCCAGGGACTAGACTAGCTCATTGGTCCCAGAGATGAGGTCATCAGACTAGCTCAATGGGCCACAGATAGGCTCATAGGGCCTTAAACCAGTTCAATATGCCCCAGAACAGTTTAAGGCGCCAGATCACTTCAGGGGGCCTCAAGCCAACTTAAGGGGCTCTCACAAGCTCAGCGCCCGGACCAGCTCAGGGTACCCTCAGAACCTAGATCCGCTCTTGGGCCCCAGATCAGCTCTTGGGGCCCCAGATCAGTTTAGGGGCCTCAAGTCAGGTCAGGGGGCAAGATCAAGTCAGGGGCACTAATTCAGCTCAGGAATCCCTCACCAGCTCGGGGCCCAAGCAGTTCAAAAGCCCCAGAGCTGCTCAGGGGACACCAGATGCCCATAGGGCACCAGATCAGCTCCGGGGACAAACAATCAGATCAGTGGTCCCCGACCAGCTCGGGAATAACAGATCAAATCAGGGGGCACTTAATCAGCTCAGGAGCCCTATACCATCTCAGGTGCCCTCATCAGCCTCTGTGGGCCCAGCTCAGCTCAGGGCTTTAGATCTGCTCATGAAACCACGTAAGGAGGCCCAGATCAGCTGAAAGGGCACCAGATTACTCAGGGGGCATCATATGGGCTCAGGAGGCACCAGCTCGACTAAGGGGCATTAGTGCAGCTCAGGTGGCACCAGATCGATCCGCTCGGGGTCCAGATCAGCTCCCAGCCCCCAGACTATGGCAGGAGCCTAAATCAGCTCAGGGAGCAACATAACAGCTCAGGGGACACAAGGTGGGCTCAGGGCCCACCAAACCAGCTCAGGGGGAGGGGACCAGACCATCTAAAGAGACATCAATAATCAGTTGAGGGGGCACCTAATCAGCTGAAGAGGCACCATATTGACTTAGGATACAGAATCAACTTGGGGAGGCATGAGATCGGCTCAGGGGCCCGAATCAGCTCAAGGGGCACTATTTCAGCTATCAGGGCACCAAACAAGCTCGGAAGCATTAGACTAACTCAGAGAGCATTATATAGGTTCAGGAGGCACAACTATTTGCTCAGTGGGGCACTCGATTGACTCAGGGGCACCAGATCAGCTTAGAGGGCAAGTCATCAGCTCAAGGGCACCAGATCAGCTCAGAGGGCACATGATCAGCTCCAGGGGCACCAGATGAGCTCCGCCCGTACGATTATTGGCGACGATGAAGCATTATCTGGAAACGGATTACGTGCCTATACTCTTCCCGGGTGCTTGGAAAGGCGACAGAATGCTTTAGCTGACCAAAAAGGCACTTAATTGTTAAACAATAGCTTAAATCGCTAAATGCAGTCTAGTTCATTCTAGGCTCAACGACGTAGGGCACTAAATTTCGAGCGGCACGGCCCAAAAAGGGCACACCACCTGGCAATCAAAAGGGCACCCGGCACCGATGGGGGGCACGTGCCCCCTGTGCCCCCCCCGGCTGCGCCCCTGGGGTTAAGTCAGTATTATCTTCAAACAATATTCATAGGAAGACTGTGAATGACATTAATTCGAGATTGGTATCTTAGTTTGTTAAAACATTTCTATGTAACAGGATTTTGGACACCGCTGACGCACAGGTAGCCATTTCCCCATGAGTGCTTCACAATTTAAGATGGAATTTCAAGTTTGCATTTTTGATGGCAAGTACGGATGCAGTCAGACCCGTTTTTTCGTGCCACCGGAAAACCCCGAGGGGTGTTCAAACACCCCACCGGGGCGAGTTAAATAAGAAATTTTAATGGCGTTGACTGGCAAGAAATGGGTTGAAAAGCCCATGGTACCGGTGCGCCTCCCCTTAAATTCGAACGTTCCGCCGTCACGGCCAATTAGTGTTACCTCCATATCAAAATGCTACTCTCCTGATCGGAATGGCCCCTCCCATACAGATATCCTGGAACCGCCAATGCATATACATACCTACATCCGTCTCTGCCACCCTTCGCTCCCCATGCATCCATCATTGTTCTAGCCAAACAGCCGAGATACCACCAACCCACTTACCCCTTCCTTTACCACCCTCTCTCCACACCAACGACAGCAATGTACACACAGGGGCGGACGCAGACCCGAGTTTTTTTTTGGGGGGCAAACCCATGTCTGTATCTCCTCCTGGGGGGGTGGGACGTGCAATTTGGGTACTCGACAGACTAGTATAAGCTACCTCTCCAAGTGCATGATCGCTCTCCTGGGGGTGGGAGCGAATATTTTTGCTCTACAGACCTAGTGTAAATCCCTTTTTAAAAATTTTTCGGCGTTTGGGGGCCAAAAGATAGTTTGACCCCCTCCAGCGCTTTGGGGAGACCATGGCCGGAATCCCCCCCTGCGTCCGCCAATGTGTACACACACGGTTAGTAGTATACACTGTGCACTGGACCTTTTTCTAGGGCTTGTTTCAGCGCCTCCTTAGAAAGAAGATGAGAGTAACTTAGAGTAAGTCGGAGCAGGCGCAAAAACCGGCGTCCGCTGGAACGATTTCGGATGAGATTGGATGAGATATCAGCTGATTGCGCCTGATCAGCGCCAATATGGCGGGCGTGGCGCAGCTAAGAAACTAATCGAATTTGATTAAGGCCTCTGGTACTCATTTAATGTATTTTAGTGAGAGTGGAATACAAAAAAACAACGGAATCAAAACCTTTAGCTGCCCACAAACGCCGTTTCCCACTGTAAAACAGCTTATTTTAATCTCTCAATTGAAATTCGTGCGCCACAATTGAGCTCCTCCAACTTCCTTCTGAAAAACCACCTTTCGTTTGAAAGGAGGTTGGATTAGATTTGAGATGAGCTTTGACGAGCTTGGAGGAAGTTTAAGGAGGCGCTGGACCGGGCGAGAGGAAGTTGGAGAAGCTTTGAGGAGGTTAGATCAGGTTTAAGGAGGCGCTGGAACAGGCCCCTATTCATACACCATAGTCCACTGAGTGTTGGTTGCCAGTCCCTTTGGCCAAGAGGGAGCTAAATTGACTCCGTGAAAGCGCCAAGTATTTTTTATTCTCCGGTCTTCCTTGGCTTTTTCAAGCCCATCTGGCTAATACTTGGTCCCTGTAGTCAAATCATACCTGGCATCCTTATCTTCATCGGTTTTCATAGAGGGCGCTGGATCAGCCCCAATACAACGACTTTAGGCAGACTCGGGCAGTTTGAAATTAGTTCCATCGCGGCGGGAAGAAAACTAGCGAGTGAGCACTCAGCTGAAGGATATCGCGGACGCGCTGAGCGATCGACAGTCAGCGAGGCGCCATGAGTTGAAAATATGCTAATTTGTTTGCTCGGAAGCACAACTAGGGATGCAAATCCATGAGGCACGGAGCCAGTGGCGAATGGTTTTGTACAACCTTTTGTTTTGCACCAGTTTAGTTCACCCTCTATAGATATAATACGCGGGGTCCCTTTCTGAAGTTGGGGGGCAATGCCCCCACGTCTCAGAAGGGGGCAGCTGCCCCCACTGCCTAAGTCCTAAGTCCCTGGCGAGAAACGCCGCCGTACCTCACAAATCTTATTCTTAATCAATTCTGCAACTTTCCCCAAATTTTTGGCGTTGGGTCATCTCAGGTCAGGTCACCAGTACAGGTCAAGTGGCCTCACCTAAAAAATGTTTAAGGTGGCAGAAATAAGAAATGGGTGAATCGATCAGATTTAAACTTAAACCACATTTCTGGCTCACCGAGAGCTACAAAATATATTCCGGGATTTCCATATCGATGATCTAGGGTCAAGTACAGATCATGACCTCTCCATTGGAAATACATGGGAAAAACAAATTGGGCTATATTCGTGTAGATACAGCTAAAAATACCTTCATATACTCCAAATCGTAGTATGCTGGGCCTTTTCCAGGTTCATTTTGCAATTTTTGACCTGTGACCCCTGAGAGATCATCTGGGGTTACTTAAGCAGTTTTTAGACTTAGGTCAATAACGTAGCATGAAATGATGATACAGCTTTTATTTTGATACCATTGCGTTGGGATTGCTATTGCGAGTCGATTGATATGCATATTGACTATGTTAGGTCAAAAAGGTGCCATGTTCCCTTTAAAGGGAATGTGGCACCTTCATAATGCGATTTTAACTGAGATGCCAAGTTGTAAAGCATGCCGGAAAACCCCGTACTCTTTATAACATTTGTCTTAAAACTCAAAACTTCCGTAGAGAAAAGCTAAAAACTACCTGACATGTACCCTACATGTATCCTTAGCAGCAGGCCACAGTTATCATGGCTGTTGATGTGACGGCATATGCTGACGTCACGATGAGTATCAGCCAATCGAAGCCCTTGAAGTCTATTGAATATGGTAGTGGTTGCCAGATCATGCCATCATCTACAGGCATATATGTAGGTATTTCTTTCCCTAGAGAATTATTTTAAAAATCAAAATATTCAGCTTATTGTACGTTTTTCAGAGATATCATGGACTTTTCCATGATTTTCGGCTTAAAGTTCCCCTAATTACACTAAATTTCAGGATTCGACCAAGGTGCCACATTCCCTTTAATTCACTCCGGCGCCGTATGCAGCGCCGCGTCCTGGCTAAGATCAGCGGAAGGCCTGGCCTTTCCGCCATCATCATTAGTGTATGTGTCGCGTTATATTTAAAGGGGGACTTGTCTTTCATAACTCTATCTTGCCTGTTTGTCTACCGTCGTCTCTGCATGCGGCCACGGAGCTGAGTGGTCTGCGGAGACGACCCTCGCTGTCACGTGACCTGAGCGAGTGGGGCCGGCGTGTGCTGAGCCGGCATCGGATTACGGAGAATGTGACCTTGTGACCCGGCGAAGAGGTAGCAGTTGCTAGGTAGCGCGCCGTTTAGGGATGATAAGAGAGCCAATTGTGCAGTAATTGTACCATTGTATACCTGAGGGACGCATGATTGTAACTCAGGTAAATTTCTCAACAGGGGGCAGGCTTTATCGTTTTTCAAAGTGCTGCCCCTATGTGCTGTGGTTGACCTGCGCGAGTAGCCGTTGAGTGCGCCCAACGACTACTCAAGGCTACTACAACGGCTGCTGAGTCAAGTGTTGTGATGTTATTGACATGTGGAACGTAGCCTGTTATACCGCCCCGCCGCCCCGCCCGCCCGAACATCTTGCTCTCGCTGCGAGAACTATGTTTCCGCATGCCCTCGACAGACCGTTTCGCAATAACTCAAAAGTTCTGGCATTTGCTCAATTCAGTTTCGCAAATTTATCTCGCAAAAATGTTCATTCCTTACGACTTTTTTGGAGGACGGAAAATAGATATTATAACAACTGAAGAACACAACAACACTGCATAAAACTATTTATCATAGCACTCAACGAGCCAAACATCTCCTGTCCATGCAAGGTATTGAGACAAGCCCTGGGTCCTCAGATCAGTTTAAAATTGCGCACAGATCAGTTGAAAATTAACAGTATTACAGTACCTTGCAGACTTGCAGAGCTCCATCAATTTGTTATCCCCAATGAGACCAAAAAAGCAATTAAAGATTAACAGCGGCGAAAAAATCATGGGTAACGCCGGAGGCTTTAAGAAGCATTCGGAAACTTAATCGTCTATTCAAATTGGCTAAGAGGCCTGACAGGAGGGAAGATTGGGAAAGGTGGAGGACGCAAAGCAATTTAGCGACGTATTTGTCATGGCAAGCCAAAACTAGGACACAGAGAAAGCAAGCTTGCTCAACACCCATTCGCTTCGTTATCCAGGCTACACATCGATAACCAGTCCCAGCCTCACATGGACACAAACAGCGAAATCAGCCCTCCTTTCAACAACATGGTTTTCACCAAGCGAGAAGTATAGGACCAACTAAACTTACTCAATATCGATAAATCTTTCAGAGGTTGCGACGGACTTCCTCCTCGTATTTTGAAGTTAACGGCGATACTTATATACAAACCACTTACTGCCCTTTTCAACAAATCCCTAAATGTGGGGGTCTTTCCATCATTGTGGAAACAAGCCACGATCCAGCCATTTTTCAAGAACAATGGTTCTTTCTCTGGCTACAAAAATTACAGACCCATTAGTCTGCTGCCAGCATTGTCTAAAATATTTGAAAAAAATCATATTTGGTAAGATTTACGAGCATTTAACATCCCACTCGTTATTATCTCCCAAGCAGAGTGGGTATCGGCCCGGTCACGGTACTGAAATACAACTAGCATATCTAACAATATATATATATATATATATATATATATATATATATATATATATATATATATATATTCCTGGTAAATTTTGCCTCCTTTTTTAAAAAGGAGGCTATTAAAAAATTGAACATTCTACGCTGCATTCCAGTGCAGCGTAATTTACACCAGCGCAACTTTCAGGTAGTTCTTTTTCACACCTGGATTTCTTTAAACAAGACTTTTTGTGAATTATTTACTAACTGATCTGCATTGTACACCGCGTGATGTTACTTCTAAGTTCCCAACGTATGTTTTTTATGTAACGGGGCCCAAGTGCGGCTTCAGTCCCAAATCTGGATAATATATGATCACAGTCATATTGTTATTTATTCATTTGTTTTTCTGCATCAGGAAACTCAACAATCGGCATGTGACTATTCTTAGCCTGACATCAATTATTCCAAAACGCAATCCATGTACAACAGACAAGACACTATGGTTGAATAACCTATTTTGATAATCTTCTTCGATTCTAGTGTTTTTTCTTCTTCTATAGCACAAAAATCACTTCGATAATACACATCTTGCAGTTTACATCCGGCCAAAACCTCTTTATCCAGCGCGTAGTCGTTATTTGAAGCCAGCCATCTGAATTTCAGTGAGATTCGGCCGAATAGCATTATACAACATGGGGGCTGTGTATGCGAACTGCCTCCGGCCAGCCTCTGTTCTGTTATATGCGTATCCAGGACCTCCGATCGGGGCACATGGTCGGAGGGTGCCATCCAGATCAGGGGGGCACATGGTCGGTGGGTGTCATCCAGACCAGGGGGCACATGGTCGGTGGGTGTCATCCAGACCAGGGGGCACATGGTCGGTGGGTGTCATCCAGACCAGGGGGCACATGGTCGGTGGGTGCCATCCAGACCAGGGGGCACATGGTCGGTGGGTGCCATCCAGACCAGGGGGGCACTTTTGGGCGGAAGAGCATACCAGGTGGACGCAAAACCCTACCGCAAAGGCGCCGATACTCGCATCCTGGGGAAGGCGGGTGGGGGTGGAAAGCGACACTTCAGGGGACGCCATCAAACTTTAGGGGGCACCAAGGTACGGCCGAGGGAGAGGGGCAATAGAGCCCTTTACGCCCCTTGATCTTCTATGAATGCAGTGGGTTAGAGCAAGTGTTTTTATTCCTCAAGTATCTTGTGGCATTAAGTATTGATGCCTTGCTTGCAGCAATTGGCCAGAATGGTGCAAAATAATGAGAAAAGGGTAGGTATTTTTTAAAAGCCATAATGAACGATGACTCAAAATGAAGGAAAATATGATGATTGCAAGCATGGAATTTAAGTATGTAAGCTAAACTTGACACTTGCGTATCTTTTTCACAGCAGATTTCATCAGTATATTCATGAGTAACATTTTGCAAGGTTAATTTGCATAAGGTTAACCAATTACAGGAATTTCGTCCCCATAGTGACGTCACACAACGGTACAGCAGCGACAGGACTGCAGGGTCTAAGGCATAGTGACGTCACACAACGGTACAGCAGCGACAGGACTGCAGGGTCTGAGGTATAGTGACGTCACACAACGGTACAGCAGCGACAGGACTGCAGGGTCTGGGGCATAGTGACGTCACACAACGGTACAGCAGCGACAGGACTGCAGGGTCTAACGCATATCCTTAAGGAGGTTGCAGAGCTAAATCTAGACGCGCATATATTTAATCAATGGAATTTAAATCTTTTTGAGAGATAATTCTAGAATACAAGTGGATGTAAAAACATGATGAAAGGAACATTGAATCCATGTAAGGAATACCGCACGTGTCAAAGACGTTTGGAGTTGATCAATTTTACCATGGAACCTATTGGCAAAACAAAATTTCGTTGACAGTGTGACGTCACAGCTATAGAGGTTTTAGGAGTAATTTTTGTTGAAAGTAATGAAGATGGCTTTGCTTCTGCTGAAAATGGCTAAGAAGCCTTGAAGTTGTTTTTATCTGGTTATTCTCTGTTCAATCTAAGACAATCTGCAAGTCGCGGCACGTATAATCGGCGTAGCATTTCGGTACCTACCCTTTGTACCAGAATTGATTTTCTTTTGCACCATAAATGGCTACGAATACAAATGAACCCTGCTTAGCTAAAGCAGGCCATTTTAATGCTATCTGGCCAGTCTCCTTGAATCCTGCACGCAGAAATGAGGGAATTCAGTGTGATTATATATTCGGATACACGTGTCCGAGGTATGTATATCTTCATCTGAATCATTTTGTAGGTAATAGACCATTAGAAAGCTATCGGTCATCGTAAGAGCTGCGACCTTGAATACATGAAGGTTCTGCTGAAGGACTGATTTTAAATCCGCCCCGGTAGCTCAGTTGGTAGAGCGTTGGGCTCCGGCCCGCTGCTCAGAAGCATGCAGTGGCAGTGCATGTCCAGGCTTGGGATCGGTTCCCCTGAGACGCTCCGGCGCTCAATAGTTTACCCGACGTACAGGTCGGCTGGCAACTGACTGGTGAGAGGGTGACCTGAGCGGGGCGGCCGTCCCTGTGCTTTGTGGGACGTTAAACTTTGGCTTCTAAATTAATCCTCCTTTGTGGGAGTTACTCGTTCCGGTGGTGGGGTCGGGGTCTCCGTGACAAGTCCATTAATGACTTTAGTGAGAATCCGACTCCAAAAGTCGAACTGAGAACAACTTGGACAAAATTTATAAAAAAACGAATACTGATCATTCTGAAGTTCTTAGTGTTTGCCTCCAGGGCTTGAGGACAGACGCTAAACAAACCCTTATCAATTACTAGACTGATTAAGCCGCTGCGTGCAGAATTTGTGAGGCAAGTGACGGTGGAAGGATGGCAGGCGCAGGCGGCAGGGGACGCGCCTCTCACCCGGTTGCTCGTTGACTCTGTCGTCCCCCGCGTCGAAACAGTGCAGGTTGGCAGAGGTGTTTGCCATGCGACACTGCGGGTGGAGCAGGCGCTCACCCGGCGGCAGCAGCGGCTTTCTATACCGCAGCGGGGTGTACTGCAGCATCCCTGCCGTCACACAACACAGCGCTGCAGCATCCCTGCCGTCACACCACACAGCGCTGCACAGTCACTGCCGTCACACAACACAGCGCTGCACAGTCACTGCCGTCACACAACACAGCGCTGCAGCATCCCTGCCGTCACACAACACAGCGCTGCAGCAGTCACTGCCGTCACACAACACAGCGCTGCACAGTCACTGCCGTCACACAACACAGCGCTGCACAGTCACTGCCGTCACACCACACAACGCTGCACAGTCACTGCCGTCACACAACACAGCGCTGCACAGTCACTGCCGTCACACAACACAGCGCTGCAGCATCCCTGCCGTCACACAACACAGCGCTGCACAGTCACTGCCGTCACACAACACAGCGCTGCACAGTCACTGCCGTCACACAACACAGCGCTGCAGCAGTCACTGCCGTCACACCACACAACGCTGCACAGTCACTGCCGTCACACCACACAGCGCTGCACAGTCACTGCCGTCACACAACACAGCGCTGCAGCATCTCTGCCGTCACACAACACAGCGCTGCACAGTCACTGCCGTCACACAACACAGCGCTGCACAGTCACTGCCGTCACACCACACAACGCTGCACAGTCACTGCCGTCACACAACACAGCGCTGCACAGTCACTGCCGTCACACAACACAGCGCTGCAGCACCCCTGCCGTCACACCACACAGCGCTGCACAGTCACTGTCGTCACACAACACAGCGCTGCACAGTCACTGCCGTCACACAACACAACGCTGCACAGTCACTGCCGTCACACAACACAGCGCTGTACAGTCACTGCCGTCACACCACACAACGCTGCACAGTCACTGCCGTCACACAACACAGCGCTGCAGCATCCCTGCCGTCACACCACACAACGCTGCACAGTCACTGTCGTCACACAACACAGCGCTGCAGCATCCCTGCCGTCACACCACACAACGCTGCACAGTCACTGCCGTCACACAACACAGCGCTGCACAGTCACTGCCGTCACACCACACAACGCTGCACAGTCACTGCCGTCACACCACACAACGCTGCACAGTCACTGCCGTCACACAACACAGCGCTGCACAGTCACTGCCGTCACACAACACAGCGCTGCACAGTCACTGCCGTCACACAACACAGCGCTGCACAGTCACTGCCGTCACATAACACAGCGCTGCACAGTCACTGCCGTCACACCACACAACGCTGCACAGTCAGTGCCGTCACACAACACAGCGCTGCAAGTCACTGCCGTCACATAACACAGCGCTGCACAGTCACGCCGTCACTCACACAACGCTGCACAGTCACTGCCGTCACACCACACAACGCTGCACAGTCACTGCCGTCACACAACACAGCGCTGCACAGTCACTGCCGTCACACAACACAGCGCTGCACAGTCACTGCCGTCACACAACACAGCGCTGCAGCAGTCACTGCCGTCACATAACACAGCGCTGCACAGTCACTGCCGTCACACAACACAGCGCTGCAGCATCCCTTCCGTCACACAACACAGCGCTGCAGCATCCCTGCCGTCACACAACACAACGCTGCTGCATCCCTGCCGTCACACAACACAACGCTGCACAGTACTGTCGTCACACAACACAACGCTGCAGCATCCTGCCGTCACACAACACAACGCTGCACAGTCACTGTCGTCACACAACACAACGCTGCAGCATCCCTGCCGTCACACAACACAACGCTGCATAGTCACTGTCGTCACACAACACAACGCTGCAGCATCCCTGCCGTCACACAACATAGCATACCAGGCGGCTCAGTGGCCGTCCCAGGAGCGCCTCCAGCTGTGCCATCCACCAAAGTGTGCCCCACTACTTGGTTGGTACCGTCACAACCCACCATCAACACGTTTTCAGACAGATGCCCCTCTCGGAAGTACATGACCGGCGATGAACCGACAGTGGTGCAAGATAGCGTGGCGAGGAAAACTCTCATGGCGCACCCGGAGAGCACCATTCTGGCGGTGCTGGGTGACGACGACTAGCAAATCAGAGCTGCGGCTGTCAGTAAGATCGTCTCGTCCCGGCAGCGCGAGGTTAAAGGGAATGTGGCACCTTCATAACGTGATTTTAACTGAGATAGCCAAGTTGTAAAGCATGCCGGAAAATCCGGTACTTCATATATCATTTGTCTTGGAACTCGATATTTCCGTAGAAAAGCTAAAACCTACCTGACACCTATCCCCTCATCTACCCCTCGCCGGGCGGCCATTGTTGTGAGCTGCTGGGGTGACGACATATGCTGACGTCACGATGAGCATCAGCCAATCGAAGCCCTTGAAGCATTTCAAGTATGGTAGTGGTTGCCAGATCATGACATCATCCACAGGCAGATATTTATTTATTTTCTTAGAGGAGTATATTTAAAAACAAAATATTGAGCTTATTGAACATTTTTCAGAGAAATCATGAGAGGTTTCATTATTTTTTGGCTAAAAGTACGCCTAATTACACTAAATTCCAGGATTCGACCAAGGTGCCACATTCCCTTTAACACCAGCGCAGATGAAGCCGGTCCCTATCCAGCGCGTACACCCAGCGCCTCCTGCAGTGAGCAGCACGTCGCTTCTGAGAGCGGTCAGTGCTCTCCCACCACCTCCCAGCAGCCGGCGGACAGCTCCTCTGGTCGGCGCACAGGCCTGACGTTGAAGGGCCGAGCGCATGGTGCCTGTGTTCGGCGCTACCAGGTGCTGCCGGGGCAGCTCAAGCGGTGTGCGACCAGCTACATGGAGCTGCACAGCAACGTAAAAAGGGTCTGCCATGCACCCAATGTGGAGCCACCCTTCCCGAACGGGCTTTACACAAAGCAAACACTCAGGGCTTTAGCCGGGCCACTTCTCCGGACGGGCATTTCGGGCCACACTCAGTCAGTAGAGAGGACCGTCAAACTGAACCGGCTAAAGCGAGTCAGTTGCCAGCGTGTGCGGCGCTGACCGCCAAAATGGCAAGGCGCTAAACAAGATAACGTCTCGCCGCCGTCAGGGCAAATAGACGCCGGTGGTGCTCTGAGTAGATTTTGCTTTGGATTCAGCCATTGCCCCTGTAGCTGATGGCGGTGGACGGCTGTCGTAATCTTCATTCATCGAGCAATAAAGGTACTGTGGCAGTGTTCTGTTATCTTTATGCGTTGTATTACAGTTCTTGTAATAATGCCTTATTTGCTGACATCGTGGTATCTCTGAATCGAGAGTGGCCCCACCCACTGCAAACTTGCCGCTTACCAAACTTAGCCGATTTGGAAAGTTTTCTTTCAAAATGTTTTTTCCACAATTCTCACTAATTTGTTCCCGAAAAAGTATTGCTTACTTCCGCCCCTGTCATCTTTTGTGCTGGAAAATCATGCAAACTGACATTCCTGGTTTTGATTCATGCGAACAATAATGTAAAAGTACCGCATTTTAAGTCTCCGAGCCGGCACGCTTCCTGCACTGCCGGGAGAGCAAGGCGCCGTTAGGTGCCGTGCGGCACAGTATACCACCGTTAGGCAGAAAAATCTCAATATTTGAGGCGCTATAAATTAAGAATGGGAAGGCTTAGGAACATGCAGTTTGCGCAGCACGGTAGCTGAGAAACTGTTCTAACTTATTGATACCATTGTATTTGGCTAATCGCAGCGATTGCTGCTTGGGGCTGCCAAAACATGCATTTTCTCTGTTTTTCGAAAACTTGAAGGCGCAGGGACGGGCTGAAAAAATTCGAAATTCAAAATTTCAAAGTTAAATTCGAAATCGGTGGGTCCGAGAACATCAGAAATCGACTGGTCCCGAAACATAAAAGAAAAAGTTGCCAAAAGGGCCCCTACTGTACAACAGAAAGCAGCGTGTTATTGTAAATGGAAAGTGTTCAGAGTGGTGTCAGGTCGAGTCTGGGACACCTGAAGGTGGGGTAATTTCAGCACTGCACTTTGCACTGTATATAACTGATATGCCAGGTGGTACATCCTCTTGGGTTCTTATGTTTGCTGACGATGCAAAAATATACCGGAAAATCACAAACCAAGCAGATGCCGACGCTCTCCAACAGGACCTATTCCACCTCGGCCAGTGGTAAAAAATTGGAAACTGAAATTGAACGCAGCTAAATATAAATCATTTCGGATTACATTGAACAAGAAACCACCTGGTAACAATTTACACTATAGAAAACAATGTTCTAGAGCAAGTGGAACACATTCGTGATTCAGGCATAATCCTGGACACAAAATTAACGTTTAGGCCACACATTGATCAAACCGGGAAGAAATCAAATCGTGCGCTTGGCATTCTTATTAGATCATTTCAGAAAGCCAACCCGAAAGGATATCTCAGCGTTTCGTCTGTCTTAACTTCATACTTTGCCTATGTGCGGTCGAACATGGAGTACTGTAGCGTTGTGTGAAACGGAGCGGCTGCATCCCACACTGATCGACTGAGCCGCATGGAACAAAGATTTTAATGTGGCTCAATACGCACAGTCGCCAGCGATCCCCATCACTGGCCTACACAGACCTATTAAGGCACTTTGGACTTGTTTCAGTAGGCGCTAGGCGACAGCAACACGATCTCATGTTCATCCGAAACATTTTTAAAGGACGAATCTCATCTTCATCTCTTCTCGGGTCCTTCCACTCGCATGTTCCGACTGGTGTCACCCGTCAGCAACCACGGACCCTGCTAAGTGTACCTTATGCAACGGTTGGCGCTGTAAAGGAAGGCCTGTTTACGAGGCTTCCGAGGCAGCTGAACATGTGTTTTACGCATATGCCAGGCCGCAGATGTATTACAGGTAGATGGAAATCGTTTCGTGGAAAAGTAAAAACCTATGTCGCCTCGATGTAGTTGCGTATGAGCCAGTGATTGTATCTTATTTTGTTGATGGTTTTATGATTTTTATCGCTCTTAGGGTTTGTATCGCTTTTATGGTTTTACTTTATGTGCTGCCAAAATAGGTTTTCCTATTTTTATGTGGCATTCGAAAAGTTTGGGCAAACATCGTTTGCAAACGAAAAAACAAACAGGTTTAAAACCCAAACGCGTTTGGAAAGAACATCTGGGGGCCAGCCCCGGGCCCCCGGACCCCAGTGTTATGTGGTAACCTTGTGCCTCTTTGGCATTTTTATTTACAGTTTGTAGCATCTTTACTTTTATCGTGTACACGTTTAATTTTTTATCTCTTGTACTTTGCCTTTATTGGGGTCATCCCTTTGGAAGTGATGCAGATAAATAAATAAATATTTTAACATGTCTGTGGTTCAGCACCCAAGGTCAGGTGCCTCTGTGGTTAGGGTCGTTAAAAAAAAAAACTTTTTTTACTTTTCAGACTCGAACCCACTTTTTTCCATTATATATTCAATTCTGATTTCAATGAGCCACATTCCAAGCATCTACGCAGAGGTGCAGAAAGTATGCTGGCTGTCACAAACTCAATGCGGCGTATGCCTCCCTGTCACACAGAGCTGGAAATAATAATTGTATACTTGAATACTATTTCCAAAATACTGAATGTCCTCTACCTGTCCCTTACTTTTGCAGCAGACAAGGTTCAAGCACCAAACCATTAAAGCATGAAAGTAGTAAACTGAGTTTTCATTTATAGATCATGTTTTTGTTTTTGGAAGGAAAATTTCCAATTATGGATCATTTTTCCAGTATTGGGGTCATAACTATTATTGGCAGCTCTGACCGCAGTTTCCCCCAATGACATGCATTTCCCTTTTGAAGAAGTTTCCATTTTTGAAAGGAGTGTTTCCAATTATGGTACTTTTCCACATGATTAAATGTGGCAATTATCATGAAGATAGTTATTATTGGGAACATACCTATCTATTAATGGGAGCGTACATGTACACACGATTGGGAACCATAACCACAGCTTCCCCCACTAAACTTCTATCTCACATATCAACAAAAGGGAACAAATGTCAATGTCAACATAGTATTTGGATCTACCTAAAATGTGTTGGTAAAGTGGACCTTTGGTAGCATTTTTATAAACACATCAAATTCTTAAAATTTGCATCCCACTCACGATCATCACCTGCCTGGTCATTCCTTCTTGCAGTAAAAACTCTGAGGCAACTAGCCTGCATAGATGTAAAATTATGTCTATTGGCCTAATAGGTACAGAGGTATTGGAATTCACATACCAAAGAAAGATCCAGTGTAGTCAAAATCCTGCTTTAACTCCATGCAGTTCAGGTCCTGTGCGTTGCTTACCACCACTGGTAGTAAGCAACACACCCCCAACCAGCGTTTTTCGAAGTCTATTTCAGTCTGAGATTTGCTGTGATTTTCTGAGATAAGAAGGGGGTCTACTCGGCCCCCTCCAGTGCACGTTAGTGCCAGGCCCCTCCCCAGTGTGGGTGTTAACACTTTGTGGAGGACTGCATTAGCACACATTTGCTATCTGTACAATATTGATATGATAATTTGATCATGAAAATTCACCTGAATCACTGTTGTTGCCAGCCTGTTGCTGGCGCCAACTCTCCCAACTTCCTCCAGCTCCAAATCTATCTAACCAATCTAGGGCACAAATAAGCTAAGGCACAAGCAGGCTAAGAAATGAAAAACCAAGCTTGACATGGGAAAGTGCACCAGTCTTACAATAGCCTACATTCATGTTAGATTAGCCATGGGCAGGAATATTTATTCTAGCTAGTTTTAGCCTGCATTTATCTCAAATATACCTAATAAATATGCCCTCAAAATAAGTGGCTTCCCGCCTGTTTAAATTTTTGACAGGCTCTACATCACATAAACATTTCTAACTTGTCTTGTCGCTGTTGCGCAGTTTAAGTAGAATTGCTGCCCAGCTATGTTTATTTTTTCGCTCACTTAGTACTTTTATTAGTAGTTTTTGGCGTCCTTAATACTAAATTCGAAGAAATAGGGGCCGCTAAATCGAAGAGACTCAAACTGTAAATCTGATTTAACGTGAAAAAACGGACAGAGAAGTACTTGATAAAGTATCTGCGTTATCCTTAATGCCTTAAATATGCACACAATCGTGTATTTCTCGAAAAAATTGACTGTCACATTTGGGTATCTAGGCGCAAACTTTCTGCAAACTACTAACAATCGGCACCATTGGGCTGCATGTTAAAATCTGGCAACTGTGACAGCGGTTTGCGGGTTTTCTGCAGCGGGGGTCCCTCGTTTTAGTAGAAACTGAATACAGTACCAATATTGTATCACTAATGGTACGCTGTGCAATTGAAGAACAGAGCTGCTAAGTTAAAATATTTCCTACACGCTTCATTCTCTATTTCGAAAATATGTGGTTTGATTTTGAGCCATACAGTCAGGATCGCTATTTTGTCACAATTATGCACCTCAATTTTCGTAAATGTGTCACAAACTCCGGTAGCCGAGTTGGCAAGTTTCTGCACCTCTGCATCTACGACATCGGGAAAGATCGCGTCAAAACGGTTAAAGATTTCATGTTTCGGGCACGATTGGCCGCCCGGCGTTGCAGTCTCCCCTTGTTAAATTGCGATGAAAGGGGTGCATAGCCTACCAGTAAAGACAGCGTGGCATGTGCCTGCGTATAAGAGCGGTAGATGGGATTTAACATGCAGGCATTTACTTGTCAGATGTATTTGCAGCGCAATACAAATGCATGTTATGCCTAAAAGACCTGAAATTAAATGGTTCAGCACCCTAGTACTCTAAATACCGACAGAACAGGAATGCTTTCCGGAGGCGAACCTTTCTCTCACAACATTCGTTGGAGAACGTCGTTGGGACAGGTGCTTCTCCCTATTCTCCTGCGAACTATTTAACAGCTCTGATACTGCTAGAAGACCCTGCTGCATATTTTTACCCTTTGGATGCCTCACGAAACCTTCCACCAACTTCACACCACGGTTCTGTGGGACCGTTCACGACAGTAAGTTCTGGAATACCTTGAAACAGGGGAAGCTATACCAGTCACCAGCTTCTCAACGGAGCCATTTCATGTCAGAATCTGTCAGATTCAAACGCTCGAATACCAGTCAGCTTTCAGGAATGACAAATTGGCAGAGGCTTGGTACCGAACCGAGCTCTTCATAGCCTCTGTCGGAAACTTTAGCCTACCCAACTGAACGGTGGATGGTTTTGCTGTTTAGGCCGGGTACTGTGTCATTGCCTTTTTACCTCCACCATTGTGATTCTTATTTGCGAGGCAGATTATAGCTTTCTAGTCATAAATAACAGTTGCGTTTGCACATTGACCTCAGCACCTTTATACAATACCGGAGCATTTTATTTGAAGACATCAGGGACCTTTCCGGGATCATCAGGCCCGGCTAGTGCTTTGTTTCTGGAAGACATGCCAGCTCTGTTTTCCTTGAGAAGATAATCACGAATTGCGCAAGCTGGTTTACGTGTGGCTGTCAGGAGAGGTTGCCTCCAACAAATGTCTGTTTAAAAGACCCGGAGCCCACCAGCGAGCCATATTCATGGGATATAGGACATTTATGGCATGAAGTGCGTGCTACTACTGAGTCAGATTCTGTTCATCATTCCAGAAGATACTTAAAAACTGAATATCATAATTTTTGGAGTTTAACACCGCATCAACTGCTCAGGTCATATGGCATCAGAGGCGAGAGGGAAAGAACTAGCTTAGGCTAGAGCAGGGCGCCAGATTCTGCCTCTGGGTGGGCTCGAGCCCACAACACCCAGCACTTACAGAATGGCATTGGCCGAGCCGAGCGCAAGCGCTAACCGACTGAGCCACTCAGACCCCGAAAGAGTCAGCGGCTTTCCTTGTAAGTGGTTCTAAACCATGTATCTGGGTTCCTCCGTCGCGGATAGTCAGCTTTAGAGCCTTCGATGAGCCGCAAAGCTATCCATAAAATGCAGTGCAGTGCTTCCATTAAGTTAATATAGAAATCGCCCTGAATGTGCTGAAGTAAATTTGCCATCAGTTGTGATATCTGTGCACAGAAAGTTATATTCTGTCCCGCTGGTGAGAACCACCATCTTGGAGGTAAGGAGCCAGTCGCACAACAATTTGCCAAAAAAGCAAACAATTCACATTTGACTAGGGCAAGCTTAAGTTTACGATAGAGGCTATGAAGAGCTCGGTGAATGCTCGGTACTAAGCCTCGGCCAGCTTGTCACTCCTGACAGCTGGCTGGTATTTGATTGCCTGAATCTGAAATATTCTGACCAGAAATGGCTCCGTTAAGAAGCTGGTAACTGGTATAATTTCTCCTGTTTCAAGGTATTCCAGAACTTAATGTGGTGAACGATCCCACAGAACCGTGGTGTGAAGCTGGTGGAAGATTTCGTGAGCCATCAAAAGGGTAAAAATATGCAGCAGGGTCTTCTTCTAGCAGTATCAGAGCTCTTAAATAGTTCGCAAGAGAATAGGGAGAACCAACTGTCCCAACGACGTTCTCCAACGGATGTTACCAGAGAAAAGTTCGCCTCCGGAAGGCATTCCTGTTCTGTCGGGATTTAGAGTACTAGGGTGCTGAACCATTTAATTTCAGGTCTTTTGTGGAATAACATGTATTTGTGTTGCGCTGCAAATACATCTGACAAGTAAATGCCTGCATTTTAAATCCCATCTACCGCTCTTATACGCACGCACATGCCACGCTGTCTTTACTGGTAGGTTATGCACTCCTTTCATCCCAATTTAACAACGTGAGACTGCAACGCCGGGCGGCCAATTGCGCCTGAAACATGAAATCTTTAACCGTTTTGAGGCGATCTTTCCCGTTGTCGTAGATGCTTGGAATGTGACTCATTGAAATCAGAATTGAATATGTAATGGGTAAAAAGTGGGTTCGAGTTTGAAAAGTAAAAAAATTTTAAACTACCCTACTCTGTGGTGTTTCCACGCTTGACACACATAATATCATGCTCTCATCTTAAGTCACCCTCACCTCATCATCATAAAAAAGTGTTTCCGCACCCGGTGTCTGTCCTCACCGTGGTGTTCCCACGTGGGACACACACAAATCATGCTCACATCTTAAGCCACTCTCACCTCATCATCAACTGAAAAGACTCAAAACACGTCATTATGTTACGGATATTAAACATATTTATTTATTTATTTATTTATTTATTTATGTATTTATTTATTTTATTTATTTATTTATTTATTTATTTATTTATTCATCGTTGATGAGCAACAGGTAAACCCCAATTACAGCTCAAGTCACGTTGGTAAAACACACATATTTGCAAAACACAATAAAAGAGATGATGTGGTTCAGCACCCGGTGTGAATACGCTCCGTGGTGTTTCCACGTGGAACAAACATTATAAAAAATAATACAGCAATGTAAGGTTTTTACCGTGACAAAACACAGCATTGCGGACTCCGTTCCGTCACAGAACATCACCACACTGTTGTGGTGGCCGGCGGTTACCGGTGGCAAGCCGCCTGCCGGCCGGGCTGCCATCTGATTGGTTGGCCGGCTGACCGCGCCTCCGGCACGACCCGGCCCGGTGTCCGTCCGAGCGCTAATACACAGTCTGGTCCGAACTGTCTGATCTATCACAACACAACACAGGTCTCTTCCCCGAGAGGTAGCGCACCCTGACTAGTCACTGACCTCCAGTGAACAGGCGCAGTCGGTCCAGCTCCTGGTCGCTGGAGTAGCGCACCCTGACTAGTCACTGACCTCCAGAGAACAGGCGCAGTCGGTCCAGCTCCTGGTCGCTGGAGCCGTAGACGTTGCTGCCGTCCAGATAGGAAGTGATCTGGTTGATCTGGTCTCGCGGCCCTAGAGTGCAGTCTGGCCGCGCCGCCGGCGACGACCTGCGGGCCCAGCCATCTCAGAGCACGTGGGAAACGGGTCAACTCAGGGCACGTGGGACCCGGGTCAACTCAGAGCCCGTGGGACCCGGAGTCAACTCAGAGCACGTGGGACCCGGGTCAACTCAGAGCACGTGGGACCCGGGTCAACTCAGAGCACGTGGGACCCGGGTCAACTCAGAGCCCGTGGGAGCTTGTGGTTAGGGCTAGAATTTATTATTTATTATTGATGATTGAGAGTGTAGGCTAGAACGTTTAGTCTGTATGGGGTGGCCTGAATTGAAGTTAAGTATAATGGGTGCTGTCATGGCTTTGACGTATATCAGCTCGGTGGTGTATTTGCTTGAGGGATGCACAGTAAGAAGAGTACATTTAAGCCACACAGGACGAAGGGAACAGGGTTAACACTTAAGGGAACACACTAGAGAACACCATTCAGACGCACAAATCACAGACAGGACATTCACTATACACACATGTAAACATGATGCTGTCTGTAAAATTAAAGATGAACAAACAGGGTTCATCATGGCGCCTACTCCCTCCCGTCCCGCACTCCTCCTGGTTGTTGTTGATGACTTATCATTCCTTTCCAGGTTCGATGTGCGTGTGCGTATTATATTTTTCCTTTATCGATTGTATATATTATGATAACGTGAAAATTAAGAAAGATGTTGCTAATATGCTTATACTGTGTACAAAGGTTGTACGCTAGAATGTCCGCGTGTTTTACGGTACAAAGAAACCCACATTGAAATATGAAAATATTACCTAGTTTCATATTTCCCTTCACTCTAAACTTGACAAAGAATCTTGTTCGAAATATTGTTTATTACCTTGGCCCGTTTTCCTTAATATATAGAATGAATGTAAGTCGGTTATTTTTAAAACTATTGACAATGACAGCATTCAACCTTTTCATCTCCAATCCCAGAATAATGTTCAGGGTCTATCACGATCTCTGGCTGGCGAGATGGTTGAATTTTTCCACCCCTGATCATCAGATACTTGTACGTTGTAGCTGACAAAATTATACTTATATTGTAAATCTGATGCATAAGTGAAATCACCATGTTTTCAACATTTATGCCCATTAGAGGATTCCTAAGATACATATTTTTTTGGTGAGTCACCTGAAATAATTGAATATTCAAGTGAAGTAACCGATAAAACGTATCAGAAAAGCCCTAATATTTGCTCGAACCACAACTAATCCGAGCCTCGGTGAAACAAATGTAGTTCGCAAATGCGGGATACAGCCCCCTTAAGAGGGCAAAGTCCTCTGGAAATTGGTCAGACGTTGCGTGGTTTAATTTTAAGTGAAAAAGTAAGATGGTTTAAAAATCCTCACAGCTGAAACATACCAAAAAAGACCTTCGATGCATGTCCATGTCCAGAGACTTTAAAATGTACCAAAAACTCGACACGATCGTGCCTAAACGGCGAGGCTGGGCAGTTCTCTTTACCGAATTACCAACCAACAACTGCGTTTCCACACTAATTGCTCGTCCCTGGGTGATTGTAGTGAAACTAGAGCACGTCCCTGTATGTATGTATGTATGTATTTATGCATGTATGCATGCATGTATGTATGTAGGTGTGTATGTGTATGTATGCATGTATGTGCGCATGTATGTATGTATGTATAGGGTCGTCCAAAAAAATTACTTTTCAGACTCGAACCCACTTTTTCCCCATTATGTATTCACTTCTGATTTCAATGAGCCACATTTCAAGCATCTACGACAACGGGAAAGATCGCCTCAAAACGGTTAAAGATTTCATGTTTTGGGCAGGATTGGCCGCCCGGCGTTGCAGTCTCCCTTTGTTGAATTGGCATCAAAGGGGTGCATAACCTACCAGTGAAGACAGCGTGGCATGTGCGTGCGTATAAGAGCGGTAGATGGGTTTTAACATGCAGGCATTTACTTGTCAGATGTATTTGCAGCGCAATACAAATGCATGTTATGCCTCAAAAGACCTGAAATTAAATGGTTCAGCGCCCTAGTACTCTAAATACCGACAGAACAGGAATGCCTTCCGGAGGCGAACCTTTCTCTGACAACATTCGTTGGAGAACGTCGTTGGGGCAGGTGCTTCTCCCTATTCTCCTGCAAACTATTTAAGAGCTCTGATACTGCTAGAAGAAGACCCTGCTGCATATTTTTACCTTTTGGATGGCTCACGAAATCTTCCACCAGCTTCACACCATGCTGTGGGATCGTTCACCACATTAAGTTCTGGAATACCTTGAAACAAAAGAAGCTATACCAGTCACCAGTTTCTTAACGGAGCCATTTATGGTCAGAATATTTCAGATTCAGGCAATCGAATACCAGCCAGCTGTCAGGAGCGACAAGCTGGCTGAGGCTTAGTACCGAGCATTTACCGAGCTCTTCATAGCCTCTATCGGAAACTTAAGCCTGCCCTAGTCAAAGGTGAATGGTTTGCTGTTTTGGCCAATTGTTGTGTGACTGGCTCCTTACCTCCAAGATGGTGGTTCTCCCCAGCGGGGCAGAATATAACTTTCTGTGCACAGATACCACAGCTGATGGCAAATTGACTTCAGCACATTCAGGGCGATTTCTATATTAACTTAATGGAAGCACTGCACTGCATTTCATGGATAGGTTTGAGGCTCATAGAAGGATCTGAAGCTGACTATCCGCGACGGAGGAACCCAAATGCATGGTTTAGAACCACTTACAAGGAAAGCCTCAAAGTATTTCGGGGTCTGAGTGGCTCAGTCGGTTAGCGCTTGCGCTCGGCTCGGCCAAAGGTATTCTGTATGTGCTGGGTGTTGTGGGTTCGAGCCCACCCAGAGGCAGAATCTGGCACCCTGCTCTAGCCCAAGCTAATTTTTCCCTCTCGCCTCAATGCCATATGACCTGAGCAGTTGATGCGTTGTTAAACTCCAAAAATTATAATATTTAGTCTTTAAATATCTTCTGAAATAATGAACGGAATCTGCCTCAGTAGTAGCACACACTTTATGCCATCAATGTCCTATATTCCATGAATATGGCTCGCAGGTGGGCTCCCGGTCTTCTAAACAGCCATTTGTTGGAGACAACCTCTCTTGACAGCCACACGTAAACCAGCTAACGCAATTCGTGATTGTCTTTTTAAGGAAAACAGAGCTGGCACGCAACTATTATTTATGACTAGAAAGCTATAATCTGCCTCGCAAATAAGAATCACAATGGTGGAGGTAAAAAGGCAATGACACAGTACCCGGCCTAAACAGCAAAACCATCCACCTTTCAGTTGGGTAGGCTAAAGTTTCCGACAGAGGCTATGAAGAGCTCGGCTCGGTACCAAGCCTCTGCCAATTTGTCATTCCTGAAAGCTGACTGGTATTCGAGCGTCTGAATCTGACAGATTCTGACATGAAATGGCTCCGTTGAGAAGCTGGTGACTAGTATAGCTTCCCCTGTTTCAAGGTATTCCAGAACTTACCGTCGTGAACGGTCCCACAGAACGTGGTGTAAAGCTGGGGGAAGATTTCGTGAGCCATCCAAAGGGTAAAAATATGCAGCAGGGTCTTCTTCTAGCAGTATCAGAGCTCTTAAATAGTTCGCAGGAGAATAGGAGGAAGCACCTGCCCCAATGATGTTCTCCAACGAATGTTACCAGAGAAAGGTTCGCCTCCGGAAGGCATTCCTGTTCTGTCGGGATTTAGAGTACTAGTGTGCTGAACCATTTAATTTCAGGTCTTTTGTGGAATAACATGTATTTGTATTGCGCTGCAAATGCATCTGACAGGTAAGTTCCTGCATTCTTCCCCCTTTCATGAATTCCCCCTTTCATGCCAATTTAACAAGAGAAGACTGCAACGCCGGGCGGCCAATCGCGCCTGAAACATGAAATTGTTAACCGTTTTGAGGCGATCTTTCCCGTTGTCGTAGATGCTTGGAATGTAGCTCATTAAAATCAGAATTGAATATAGAATGGGAAAAAGGGGGTTCGAGTCTGAAAAGTAAAAAAAAGTTTTTTTGAACGACCCTAATGTATGTATGTATGTGTGTATGTGTGTATGTATGTATGTATGTATGTATGTATGTATGTATGTATGTATGTATGTATGTATGTATGTATGTATTAGCTGCGCACACTTCCACACAGGTGGTGGCTTTTTAAGTGCCGTCGTAATGAATATGAAACAATGGAAACTATGGAAGGAGACGGGAAGGATAAGGATGGATGAGGGTAAAGGAAGGTGGAATACTATCTGGAGAGGTCCCTACTACCATGCTACCCTGGGTGATTGTAGTGTAATTGCTCGTTCCTGGGTAATCGTAGTGTAATTGTTTGTCCCTGGGTAATTGCAGTGTAATTGTTTGTCCCTGGGTAATTGCAGTGTAATTGTTCGCCCCTGGACGATTGCTCATCCCTGGTTGTGGTGTAATTGATCGTCCCCGGGTGATTACCCATCTCTGAGGGATTGCAGTGTAATTGATCGTCCCTGGGTGATTACCCATCTCTGAGGGATTACAGTGTAATTGATCGTCCCTGGGTGATTACCCATCTCTGAGGGATTACAGTGTAATTGATCGTCCCTGGGTGATTACTCATCTCTGAGGGATTACAGTGTAATTGATCGTCCCTGGGTGATTACCCATCTCTGAGGGATTGCAGTGTAATTGCTTGTCCCTGGATGATAACTCGTTCCTGGGTGACTATAGTGTAATTGCTCGTTCCTGGCCGATTTCCCATCCCTGGGTGATTATAAAATCATTGCTCTTTCCTGGGTGATTGCTCGTCCCAGGGCGATTGTAGTGAAATGGAGCACGTCATGGCCAAGAAAAACCAAATACGGTCCGGCTTACATCCAAAGTTTGTTCGAAAAATCCAGTCCGGGTCACATGCGCAGCTCGGCTGACAGGTCCAGATTCATCTGTTACTGCACTATAATTATCACTGCAAATTCGAAACATATCCGGAAATACCACAGAAAATACCACAAAAATACCACAAAAATACTACAAAAATGGCAAAAATAAAGCAGAATTCCAGTCTGGATTCATATCCAGATCGATAACTACCCGAATTACTTGGCAAATTCCATTCAGAGATGGGACTGACGTAACCCGATGGAAGCCCAGATGACGCGGGTGGTGGGGAGGGCGGCCTCACCTAATGAACTCCATGCAGGACTGGTTGTACTTGGAGTAGAAGGGGTCGTAGGTGGGTATATGGATGGGCATGCAGTCCGGGTGGCGCTGGGAGGCGGGCAGCTGGTGGCCGCCGCGGCAGCAGCGCGGCACTGAGCCGTTGAAGCCGCGAGCCTGCGCCGACGCTACCGGCAGCACCCCGTCCCACCTCTCATCAACGCACAACAGCATACCACTAGTACAATCTCCACTTTAAACGGCGCCTTTGAGGCCCGGCCACCGTGTAAGAGAATTTCCTTTAAGTTTACAATCCTACCGAGAAATCGTTCAATGTCGCTTCAACGAGCTTCACTCACAGGTGAGGTCATGGTCCAAAAACTGGCCCCACTGCATCACCATCATAGTGATGCGCGTGGAGGTGAGGTTGACGTCGCGATGGACGGTCATGCTGACGTCACGGGCTGAGGGTAGCGGCAGACCGCCGGCCACTGAGCGCCGCGGCGACTCCACTCCTGCCGAGGCACACTCATCAAAACCGGCCCATGAAATCGTTTCCCCAACTTGCTAAACTGGGGCATGACCCCCAAAAATTTTGTGACTCGACCTAGTTTTAAAATGTGCTCCACTCCCCTTCTCGTTATCGCGTTCCACTCCCCTCCTCGTTATCGTGTTCCACTCCCCTCCTCGTTATCGTGTTCCACTCCCCTTCTCGTTATCGCGTTCCACTCCCCTCCTCGTTATCGTGTTCCACTCCCCTTCTCGTTATTGTGTTCCACTCCCCTTCTCTTTATCGCCCGTCTGAGGTTCAGATGCCCCGGCTCAAATTTGGCGGCGACGCCCTTGGCTGCAGCATATGCGCAGGGCTTTATTTTCAAGGCCCTGGCACTGGATTTTGAGGGAAGTCAACTAAGTTTATATTGTGGTAAGCAGGAAAGGAGAGGGGGCGTGGAGCACGACATAATCTCCTGATGTGACAAAACAAAAAACACTTGCAGATGACACAAAACAAGTTTCACTACACCTCCTAAGGAAATTGCCCACCATCTGCACTGGCGCAGACCAAATTGGGCATCGACTGGGCGTTGAGGGCACCGCCACAAACCAAATGGAGAGGGGAGGGCAAGCGCCCTTTTTGCCACCCGTTTATGCGTCTAGGGGCCCCAAGTGGCAGGGACAGATCCAAGGAGGGCAGAATGGTGGGGGCGACCACCTCCCCTTGTGCTGAGCTTAAGTACTGCAAGCGCCCCCGCAGGGGAGCCCCCAGTGATAATTGATGGGTGTTCCGGGGGAACCCCAACGCCACCTAGCAGTTGGTCTAGGGAGGGAGCCCCAAGTGCTAATTTTGGGGGTCCCAAGAGTTAATCTTCAGGGTACTCAAGAGTTGGTCTCAGGGTTTCCAAGTGTTTATCTCGAGGGCCTTAAGTGTTGGTCCCGCAGCCCCCAAAGCATATAAGCCAATTATAAATATGTGCCTCACAGATTGTTCAGTTTTCAAATACTTGAGTAAATTATAGCTAATAAGTTAGTGAGTTCAGTAAATGAAAAATCTCAGGCCCCCGAGACTAAAATTCGCCACCCAGGGGCGGATATAGGTGTTCCTAAGGAAATGTATGATAGCCTCCGGGCCCCTATTGGGGCCGGAGGCCCCGCCATGTTTTCCATTTAATGAGCGCGAAATCCTTCCAGCTGAACAATTTGTTAGATGAGGGGTGGATCCAGGATTTCTTTAAGGATGGCGAGTGGCGCATGCAAGTCTGAGAGGTCCCCGCTTGGGGGCCCCACAATTTTAATTTATTGAACGTGAAATATCTGCAAACTGAATAATTTGCAAGGCACCTATTTCTAACGTGCTTAGACAGTTATCGAGTCTTAACACCATTTCCAACGGGCTCTCGGCTACCCTCTCTACTCTCGGCTATTTCGAACAGGGGGAGAGCAGATTCCCCCCCTAAGATCTCAAAATCTACTCGGCCGATTTGAAAAAAAATCTACTGCAATCGATTCCTCACGCGCTGAACCATAGGCGGATCCAAGGGGGCAAGGGTGGACACGTGCCCCTCCCCCGATCGACCCTCGGCGCCCCCTGAAATGGTCACGGCGCCCCCCAGAAAGGTCGATGGCGCCCCCTGAAATGTCGCTTCCCACCCCCCCCAGGATGCGAAAATCGGCGCCCACCGATAGGATTTGGCGCCCACCTGATAGGTTTTGCCGGTCAAAAGTGGCGCCCCCTGGTCCGGATGGCGCCCCCGGGAAGGAGCCTCCCCCGATCGGCAATCCTGGATCCGCGTATGCGCTGAACTCTATTTTAAAAGAAGAAAATTTAAAAAATTTGAAAATTGAGGGAAGGGGGTTCAAAGAAAGGGTCATAAGTTCAAAGCATTTTTAGATTATCCGTAGCTCTTGTCTCTTACGTTTGATTTTCACGAAACTAGTATGGATGACAGGGAATTGCTTGGAAATAGTCAAATATTTCATTCCGGCGAAATTCAAAATTCAAGGGTGGTTCTAGGGCCAGAAATTTGGGCTTATTATATGATTTTTTTATTTTTTTTTAGAAATGCACACGCAAGGTACAGTGTGATATCTCTGATGTCAAGAAGAGTGCTAAAATGTCGAAAATATGTCAGAGGCGGGTTCAGGGAGACAAAATAGAAGAGCGTTGGGAAAATATGGTAGAGCGTTGGGCTCAGGCCCGCTGCTCAGAAGCATGCAGTGGCAGTGCATGTCCAGGCTTGGGATCGGTTCCCCTGAGACGCTCCGGCGCTCAATAGTTTACCCGACGTACAGGTCGGCTGGCAACTGACTGGCGAGAGGGTGACCTGAGCGGGGCGGCCGTCCCTGTGCTTTGTGGGACGTTAAACTTTGGCTTCTAAATCAACCCTTCATTGTGGGAGTTGCTCGTTCGGGTGGTGGGGTCGGGGTCTCCGTGACAAGTCCATAGATGACTCTAGTGAGACTCCGACTCCAACAGTCGAACTGAGAAAAACTTGTACAAAATGTATTTTAAAAAAATAGTGGAGTAAGACACAAATCACTCCACCTTTCAGGTATGACTATTTTTCAAATTAACCCGCCTTTATTCACCCCTGCCCGATCCGGGGAACACTCCTGGATCCGCCTATGGATAAATTGCGTCCATTTGGTGTTAGAACTAAATGCATATCTACGATGCTTTGCCCCATTCAATGCAGACACAACACTACAATACGCTTGCGAATCCCCTAATTACTATACCTGAGCATGCCTATGATATCCTTTTATCATATGACACGGATGGGATCAATATATCCTTATTTTTACCCCTCCCGTTCATTCTGTGGGCAGTTCATTCACTTTGGAAGAGTTCGAATGGATAACATTGTAGACCCCCATTTTGAGCTCCTGGAACCGCCTATGGCCACAAATATATCGAAATACACATCAACTGTCATTCCAAAATTCATTTGGTGTTCGAACTAAATGCATAGTTACAATGCTTTGTCCCATTCAATGCACACACAACACTAAAATTAACTTGAGTGCGAGTGAACCCCCTAATTACGGTACCTGAGCACGCCTATGGCTTATCATCATATAATACACATATGGGATCAATGCATGGTCATGTTTACCCCTCCTGAAGATTCTGTACGCAATCTATTTACTTTGGAAGAGTTCGGAAGGATAACATTGTAAAGCCCCCATTTTGAGCTTCTGGAACCGCCTATGGCCAAAATTATATCCAAATATACATCAACTGTCATCCTAAATCTCAGTAATATCATTCAAAGATTAAAAATGCCGCCAATTCGCAACAGGCAGCTTTATTGTAGGACAAACGCAACGCAGGCGACAATGCTCGGCTTCTGGATAAAGCCCCCAAATTTGCGAGCCATAGCTCCGTTTCTGGCTAATGTATATTTTCAAAATTTTTAGGAAACACGCGCTATTTAGTTTTAGGAAAATTCACAAAATTTCAAGAGCCTATCTTAAGCCGTTTCGGAGATACTATAGAAAAACCTGAGGGGGGGGCAGAATCTGCTCCCTCTGTTGGAAATAGGGTTAAGGAATGCCGAGACCAACTCATAGGAGGCCCTCGAGACCAGCTCTCGGACTCCCGAGACCAACAGTGGGGGCTCCTGAAAAATAGACTTGAGGCCCCGAGACCAATTCTTGGGGCCCCCGAGACAACATTCTTGGGGGTCACGAGACCAGCTTTTGGCGAGCTGGAAGCACCCTGATACCAACTCTTGGGGATGGGGAGGGGCGAGGCAAACACTTAGTGACTCCCGCGCACAACTCTTGAGAACCCACGAGACCAACTCTAGTGGGCTCTGGAGACAGCCTGGGACCCCCGAAACCAAACTTGAGCCCCCGGGACCAACTCCTGGGGTCCCCGAGACCAACTATTGGCGGCCTTGAGACCAACTCTTAGGGTACTCGAGCCCAATACTTGGAGGCATTCTGAGACTAACTTTTAGGGAGGTGAGAGGCGAGACAATCACCTGGCGACTCCCGAGACCAACTCTTGAGGACCCCTGGGACCTCCTCTCTTGGGGCCCCATAGACCAACCTTCGGTTGGCCCGCATTTTGGTTCCCCGCAACGCTCATCAGACATCACTGGGGAACCCCTGCAGTGGATCGTTTGCAGTGCCTAAAGGGAGTGTTCCACTTTTATGATGGGTTTTGAATTAATATAACAGTTTTGTAGGGCGTGCTGAGAAACCACAATTGACAACTAATTTCACCCAAAGCTCTCGGTATAAAATTTCCACCGGCTTTAAAGTTCAAAGTAAAGGGGCTTATTGCCTTATTTCAAACCCTTAAGGTGGTGGCGCGGTAGAAGACTGGTCAGCGTGGCTGGCTGCCACGCAGCCGACCCGGGTTCAAGGCCCGGCGGCTTCCCTGCACAAGGAGCAAGCTGGCTCCCGAGTAACCCTTCCACCAGGGAAAGAGTTGGCGACGCCATACGACCCTGGCAGTTGGTATGTCGTGGTGGCCCGAAATATATTATTATCAAACCCTGAAGGAATACGTTCCATATGGTAGCAGTTATCTGATTGGTCGTAGCCTAAGCCCTAAGCCTCACTCACTCGCTGAAAATACCATGCTAGCGAGTGAACCAGCATGCAACTGCCAGTCGACCGAAAATTTCGGGCGAGTAGCCCTCGATTGCAGAACGTCACTGAGCAGAAGTGCGTCGAATGGCCGCAACACATATCACATTCTCCTCCCCCGTACTTGCCGAAACAAGTATCATTTTTTTTTGTCAAAATCCAACTCTGAAATTGTTTCTTTGCATCAGGCATATGCTTAATCATTCCACTACTGAATAAACTCGGCCGCCGTAACGACTTCTGACGTGTAGCTTTTGCACCAGTGCCTCTTGCACTGCACGCGATTTTTGCCATGCGTAAACGCTATGAATGAGCGTTTATAGCGAGTCTATGACCCATGTTTGGTATTTCACTGCGACGTTTCAGGGGGCACCATCAACCTGTCAGAGGGACGCCGTGACCATTTCAGGGGCCGCCAAGGGTCGATGGGGGCACCTGCCCTTTTGCCCCCTGGATCTGCGTTTGCCAGATCCAGTGGATCAAAATTTCTGGAAATATCAAAAGGCAAAAACATTTACACAAAACATTTACACAAAACACAAAACATTTACACATTGATTCATGTAGAGGCATATAGGAGGATCCAGGATTGCCAATCGGCGGGCAGGGACGTTGGAACCTGGGAGGAGAGGGCAGTTGCCTCCCCTCCCCAACTTTAAAACCTCGGGGGCATTGTCCCCATCTTTCGGGAATATAAATCTAGGCCTGTATGATATGCACCAATTTTCTTTGACGTCGAGCTTCATCGAGTGAAATGAAATGTGGCCCCCAGGAGCTGGGGTCCCTGGGGAAAGTGGTCCCGCATTGGTAGTGGGCACCCTAGATGCTGTGGGCCCACGAGCATTGAGCCCCCACAAGTAGGGAGCCCCAACAGCTGGGGTCCCTAAATAAAGTTGACCCTACTTTTCAGTGGGCCCCTGGATGTAGTCAGTCCCAGACGTTGGGGCCTCTGTTTGCAGGGAACCCCACGAATGGGGGGCTCCACGAACAGGGCCCCAGAAGCTGGGGTCGCTAGAAAAGTGGACCCCCATTTGCAGTGGGACCCTAGATCCAGTCGGCCCCAGACTTTTGGGCCCCGGTGAACAGGGGGCCCAAGCAGCTGTAGTCTCATGGAAAGTGGACCCCTATTGGCTATGGGCCCCCTTTATGCAGTTTGTGCCAGACCTTGTGGCTCGCGTGAGCAGGGGGCCTCCAGCAGCTGAGATCCCTAGGAAAAGTGGACCCACATTGGCAGTGGGCCCCAGACGTTGGAGCCCCAGTGAGCAGGGGGCCCCGTGAGTGGGGGGCCCACGAGCAGGAAACCCCAGGAACAGGAAGCCCATTGAAGTAGGGAGCCCCAGTAGCAGCCCTCAGGGATGGGGAGCCCCAGGAGGCAGGTGGCCACACGAACAAAGGCCATCTAGCTGCAGTTGGCCCTTGGGGCAGTGGCCATCTAGTGGCAGTCGGTTTTAGAAGCAGGGGGCCCAGGAGAAGAAGTCCCCAGGGGCAGTGGGTCCAGTAGCAGAGACTCCTATTGTCAGTCAGAATCAGTGGACAAGGGCTTTCAGAGCCAGAGAGCCCCCTAGCTGTAATCAGCCGCAGGCGTTGGGGATCCCGCGAGCAGGGGGCCCCCACGAGCAGGGGGACCCCACAAGCAGGGGGACCCCACAAGCAGGGGGACCCCACAAGCAGGGGGACCCCACGAGCAGGGGGACCCCACGAGCAGGGGAACCCCACGAGCAGGGGGACCCCACGAGCAGGGAGATCCCACGAGCAGGGGGACCCCACAAGCAGGGGGACCCCACGAGCAGGGGGACCCCACGAGCAGGGGGACCCCACAAGCAGGGGACCCCACGAGCAGGGGACCCCACAAACAGGGGGACCCCACAAGCAGGGGACCCCACGAGCAGGGGGACCCCACAAGCAGGGAACCCCACGAGCAGGGGGACTCCACGAGCAGGGAGACCCCACAAGCAGGGGGACCCCACGAGCAGGGGGACCCCACAAACAGGGGATCCCACAAGCAGGGGGACCCCACGAACAGGGGGACCCCACGAGCAGGGGGACCCCACGAGCAGGGAGATCCCACAAGCAGGGAGACCCCACGAGCAGGGGGACCCCACAAGCAGGGAGACCCCACAAGCAGGGGGACCCCACGAGCAGGGGGACTCCACAAGCAGGGGGACCCCACGAGCAGGGGGGACCCCTGTAGCGGCCTTCAGGGGCAAGGGTCCCCAGAGGCAGGCGGCCAAATGCCTAGTTACAATCGGCCCTTGGGTCAGGGGACCCTATGCTGGCAGCCGGTTTCAGAAGCAGGGGCCCCCAGGGAGGAATCCCCTAATGGAAGTCGGTCCCAGGGGCAGTGGGCCCAGAAATAGAGGCCCCTATCGGAAGTCAGAATCAGCGAACAGGGGCTTTCAGAACCAGAAAACTCCTGAACTGGAGTCGGCCTCAGGCATTGGGGCACGTGCGAACAGGGGGACCCCAAGAGCAGAGGGGCACGAGCGAAAGCCCAAGGAGCAGGAAGCCCCCTGGAGTATGGGCTCCCTAAGAGCAGCCTTCAAGGGCAGGAGACCCAGAGCCAGGCGGCCACACAGGCAAGGGCCACCTAGTTACAATCGGCCCCTGGGGCAGGAGACCTTTGGTGTTTCAGGAGGGGCTCCCATGGAAAGACGCGTCTAGTGGAATTCGGCCCCAGGGGCAGTGGGCCCAGAAACAAGGGCTCCTGTTAACAGTCAGAGTCAGCGAGCAGGGGCCTTCAGAGCCAGAGGACCCCCTAGCTACAGTCAGTACCAGGCGCTGGGAACCCCACGAGCAGGAGGCTCACACTAAAAGGGGACCCAAGGGCAGGGGGCCCACGAGAGGGAAGCCCCAGGGGCAGGAGTCCCCTTGAAGTAGGGGCCCTCTAGTGGCAGTCTGCAGGGGCAATGAGTCCCAAGACGCAGATGGCCACACGGGAAAGGGCCATCTAGTTAGTCGGCCCTTCGGGGGCCCTCTAGTGGTAGTCGCTTTCAGAAAGTGGAGCCCCCAGGGAAAGAATCCCTTTATGGAAGTCGGCCCATAGGACAGTGAGCCCCCAAAAGCATGGCCCCGTTGGCAGGGGGATACTTGGCTCCTATTGGCAGTCAGAATCAGCGGGCAGGGACCTTCACCAGAGGGCCCCTCTCTGCCGTTCGTTTCACTGGCTGGGGGTCCAGGGGAAGGGGTCCTAGTGGAAGTGGACCCCAGGAACAGGGGTCCCTATAAGTCAATCTGATCCCTCAAATCCCTCCCAAACAGTAGGAGAGTTGGCGACGCTGTTTAAATCTGGCAATTAGTGCGTCGTTCAAACCAAACAATTATAATTATAAGTAGGTTTCCCGTTGAGAGATGACCCCTAGTGGCAGTTTCCCCAGTAGAAGAGGCTAAATACCCCTAGTCAGTTTCAGGAACAGTGGCTAAAGGGGAGGGGCTTCTGGTGGTAGCCAGCCCCAAGGGACAGGGGACCCCTAGTGACAGCCAGTTTCAGATGCAGTGGCTACCTAGTTGCAGTCGGCCTTTAAGGGCAAGTGGTTCCCAGGGGCAAGGGGCCGTTGGTTTCAGAGGCAGGGGCCCATGGAAAGATGCCCCAAGTGGAAGTCGGCCATAGGGGGCAGTGGGCCCCCCAGAAGCAGGGGCTCCTAGTTACAGTTGGCATCGGGAATAAGGCATCACAGTGATAATCCGTTTCAGGAGATGGAGCCTCAAAGGGGTAGAGGCTCCCTGGAGGCGATCGATTTCCGGGCCAGGGAAAACCTAGTTATAGTCGGCTCTTAAAGGACCGGCAAATCGGATGAAATGGCTGTAGAAGAAATTGCTGAGCCGGCAGTGTAAAATTTCCGGAGGCTATAACTCTTGAACCGTTGCAGCTTGTGACGTAGAATGTCACAGGCGTGCTTTTGTCTCCCGGTAACACCATGAACAACATTCTAAGAAAATAGAAGACGTGAGTGTGCAAAATCGGCCGTCGCGTGTGCTGAAATGTCGTTGAATGCACCAGCTTGTACTTCGCACTGTCTGACCGTATGTGATTTTTTTCCTTTTGGATGAGGCTGGAAACCTTCCCCCTTGATCAGTTGTGATATCATGTGACAGGTCCCTGTGTTTTTTAACGTTTTTGCATACTGAATTAGCATGCTTTGTGTGCTTTCACTGACCAGACAGTTTTGGAGATTGATTGTGCTAGGTAGATGTTAATTGTATGGTGGATTCGCAGATGCTATTACATGTTGCCAATGTAATTCATCCGTAACTGGGTTAAGCTCATTGAGTTTGACAAAACCATACCATAAGCGTTGTTGAGACCGATTTTGGCTAATTTTAAGGTACTTACTCCACCGCGAACAGGATGTATGATCCCTGTATCGCAGACAGGGTGTATCGCGACAGAGTGTATGGACAGGGTGTATCGCGACAGAGCGTATGGACAGGGTGTATCGCGACAGAGTGTATGGACAGGGTGTATCGCGACAGAGTGTATGGACAGGGTGTATCGCGACAGAGTGTATGGACAGGGTGTATCGCGACAGAGTGTATGGACAGGGTGTATCGCGACAGAGTGTATGGACAGGGTGTATCGCGACAGAGTGTATGGACAGGGTGTATCGCGACAGAGTGTATGGACAGGGTGTATCGCGACAGAGTGTATGGACAGGGTGTATCGCGACAGAGTGTATGGACAGGGTGTATCGCGACAGAGTGTATGTACAGGGTGTATCGCGACAGAGTGTATGGACAGGGTGTATCGCGACAGAGTGTATGGACAGGGTGTATCGCGACAGAGTGTATGGACAGGGTGTATCGCGACAGAGTGTATGGACAGGGTGTATCGCAACAGAGTGTATGGACAGGGTGTATCGCGACAGAGTGTATGGACAGGGTGTATCGCGACAGAGTGTATGGACAGGGTGTATCGCGACAGAGTGTATGGACAGGGTGTATCGCGACAGAGTGTATGAACAGGGTGTATCGCGACAGAGTGTATGGACAGGGTGTATCGCGACAGAGTGTATGGACAGGGTGTATCGCGACAGAGTGTATGGACAGGGTGTATCGCGACAGAGTGTATGAACAGGGTGTATCGCGACAGAGTGTATGGACAGGGTGTATCGCGACAGAGTGTATGGACAGGGTGTATCGCGACAGAGTGTATGGACAGGGTGTATCGCGACAGAGTGTCCGCTTGTAGATGTTCTAATCGCCGCATTAACAATAGAACAGCTGGTACGGGCACGGAGGAGCGGGCTCCAAAGTGTTACGTTTGTGTTGTACTCGCGTAGAATTTTTGGCACTTTTTGTATAAGGTTGTTAATAATCCATGCAGAACGGTAGGCATTATAGACAATTAGCTTCAAATGCAAAGGTAATGGTAGACATTTGGTTATGTGAGTGCGTTCTTCATTCTATGAAACTGTGGGCCCTCAGTTGTTGGAAGCGTCATTGTTGTCAGGTGCTTTTGCTTCTGGTAAGAATTCTGAAAAATAAAGCTATTTGTATTCCCTCATATAAGGCCAACATGATTCTGCGAGACATAAATATGCGACCGCCATTAGATAATTATATTTGGACTGGAAAGTCACCAGCTGGGCTTCATTCCATGATAGACGCATTGCCTGTGGTGTTGCTCACACTCGAATGCCTCGGCATCTAGCCGACAGCACCCCGGGTCGTTACTGACCTCAGGGAGTGTGTAACTACATTTTTCTCAGATGTACATTTTTCTCAGGTACACCCCCAATCGACCCTCGACGCCCCCTGAAATGGAAACGTCCCCCCCCTCAGGATGCGAAAATCGGCGCCCACCGATAGGATTTGGTGCCCACCTGATAGGTTTTACCGGCCAAAAGCGGCGCCCCCGGGAAGGTGCCCCCCCGATTGGCAATCCTGACTCCGCCTATGGCCGCCACTATTGGAACTGATACAACAGGACAATGATCGGCTGAGAGTAACGTTTAAATATAATCATAAAGTTGGCATTTTGATTTTAACCCATCGGTTAACGTAAATTCCAGCTTATTTCCGTCCTTGGCGAGCCCCTGAGCCAGTGGGCCCCTTCCAGTGGAAAGGGCACCTCAGTCTCAGCACCAGTAAGAAAAAGTCGGTGGTTACGCCCCTGTCAGTAAGCCTTATTACGAGTTCAGGAATATTATTGCCTGGTTGTCTTGCTTCAATGTAGGTACTATTTGTCGCACTATGTGTGTTTTAGTAATTGCCTACATTGAAAGTTAAAAGCGAGAGCTTCCAGCGTTAGAGATTAGATTGGCGACAGGTCTGAGGTTTTTTCCTCTCCTGCGGCTACAATGAAGGGAATGAAATGACAATGAAGCCGTTTGAATAGAACGGCTACACCCAGGGTACCAAAACGACCACGAATAAAACAAGTCATGCACAACACTAACATCTGCTGTTGAAACAGGCAAATAAACGAGGGATTTGCCCTCCTGTTGAAACGATTGACATATGCGACCACGGTTGGTTGCGCATTGTTGGTCCCCAGTTGGGTAACTTAAGCGAGGGAGAGGGGCAGCGTTGCCCGCTTGTTGTCTGATGCTATTTGGCCGTGATGCGATGTCTACGGACCGCAGGTTGTAGCGCAGGGCGTGGGCGGCTGACTGTGGGCGGCGTGGCGGGGACGGAGTTGTGGCGCAGGGCGTGGGCGGCCGACAGTGGGCGGCGTGGCGGGGACGGAGTTGTGGCGCAGGGCGTGGGCGGCCGACTCTGTGTGGCGTGGCGGGGACGGAGTTGTGGCGCAGGGCGTGGGCGGCCGACTGTGGGCGGCGTGGCGGGGACGGAGTTGTGGCGCAGGGCGGGGGCGGCCGACTGTGGGCGGCGTGGCGGGGACGGAGTTGTGGCGCAGGGCGTGGGCGGCCGACTGTGGGCGGCGTGGCGGGGACGGAGTTGTGGCGCAGGGCGTGGGCGGCCGACTCTGGGTGGCGTGGCGGGGACGGAGCTGCCGTGCCCTCAACAGACGCCTAGGCAGTATAGCAGTAAAACCGCACGTTCGGTTTTTGCCGTTTGGGGGGAATGCCTTTTTGCCCCCCTGGATCCGCCACCGGCCCGGTACCACCACATTTCCTTCCATTTTAAGTATTTTAAGCATGTAAACTGTATTGTCAGTATTTGTGCACGATTCAGTCCAAGTTTCTGACATTACACATGAAAGCAGACAGAAATGCTATGATTGACGACAATAGCACTCACCATCATGGTATCTGGGTGGCAGAAATCGCGAGAAGGGCGTCATGGCTGCTCCCAGGTGCTTGTTATTAGCATTGTTACAGCTTCCGTCAGCCGTCCTGCAAACCAAACTTACTCTTAGCAGCTGCACACACAAGTTTGCTAGCAAATAATCTTGCAAAGGCAAACCTGCACTTGATAGGCTCACGTATTCCTATGATATGGAACGTCTACACTTAAGCCTCTTAGTGACCATGTAACTTTTTATTTTTTAAACCTAAATGGTAGTGTCGTGCGAGCCGACCCAAGAATCCACAGGAGGTGGCATGAATTATACATAATTCAACGGCAAATTAGACAAGAAGATTCAGACTACATGATGATTCTATGTATCAGTTTATATCTGTATTGCAGATGCGTTTCGTATGTTTGAAAGCGTAGACACTAGACCCGTCTGTAGACAAATGCAGTTTTCTTGGCACTCAAGTGAGGCGAAACGTCAATAATCTTTGCAATGCTTTTGATATTGTGAAGTCCCGTCTTTTTAAGTTCTATTTTTTTGCAATCAAGGCCGACTCCAAAAACTTTTTTTTCTTTTTTGCTAGTCCTCTGTGAATAATTTCTTCATTTCTCCAGTTTGGGAAGTGTTCATATTGCTCAGAGTTTATGACAAAAGAACTTGTAGTTCTATGATTTCTTAGGTCTAATCTGTGTTCGGGTTTGCAGGCCACGATACGTTCCCCCGCTGTACGATCTGGTACGGTTTTGGCATGAAATTTTGTAGACGATACTGTTCTTATTGTTGTTTCTCGAACCTGGATTCTTTTTAATCAGGTCTCCTATTTTCAGTCTTGTGCTAGCGATAAACCTAATATATGCCATTTTAAGTGACTTTTCTAGTACTCTGTGTTGAGACGTTTTCGGTCACGTAATAGTTATCAGTGGCGTTGATCCTGTTTCTCCCGAGTCTCTAATCTTCTTTGTCTTCATAAGACAGCTCACGATAAATGATTTAGGGCATATAAGGTTTCAGAAACGACGGGACAATCTGATTGACCTTCTCGAGATATGCGTTGCTGCACACACGAAGTGCATGGAGGAAAACGCAATAATGACCCCGGATTTTACTCGGTCTCTATGGGCAGAAAAATACTGTACAAAAGCCTCGGAGTGCTTTCTGTATCCTTTGAATTTCACTCCGTCGTCAGCCCTCAGAATCTCTACGTACAGAAAAAGGTAGGGGAGAGGGTGGTAAGACGGGCATGGTAGGTAAGACGGGCACAGGCTCTGTGGACCAGAAAAGTTATGGTATAAATGTGCCATTATTTGCATTAATGCGTCTTGGAATGTCCTATCATGAGTCAAAAACACAGAGTTCTAACCGTTATTGTTTTGTCAAAATTTTAGAAAAACGAAATTTGTGGTTCACCCTACCATTGTTAGTAGTTTTGAGTGTAACATTCTGGCAGTGTCTGGTCCTATTTGGAAGGCCAAATATGCAAAAACTGTCTTCTGAGAGCGTTAACATACATTACGTGATTTAAGTTTTATATTACTCCAGCACTGGGACCCCCAAAAATGAGATTTTCTAACATATTAACGTGGGGCAAGATGGGCATGGAATGAAATACTACATCACCATACACATTATACTCTTTATCGCTGCGTTTTTGCATGATTGAAAGGAATCAGTCCGACAGTCTGCGGCAAACCGGCTGAGGAAGTTCTAATGATTGATTGTTAGATTCCAATGAAAAATTATGATTTTATGGAAATTCAGCAAAATAATTTTCTCTCGACTATTTTTCTTTTAAATTAATAAATTTTGTCCAAGTTGTTCTCAGTTTGACTGCTGGAGTCGGAGTCTCACTAAAGTCATCCAGGGACTTGTCACGGAGACCCCGGCCCCACCACCCGAACGAGCAACTCCCTCAATGGAGGGGCAATTTAGAAGCCAAAGTTTAACGTCTCACAAAGCACAGGGACGGCCGCCCCGCTCAGGTCACCCTCTCACCACTCAGTTGCCAGCCGACCTGTACGTCGGGTAAGGAGCGTCTCAGGGGAACCGATCCCAAGCCTGGACATGCACTGTCACTGCATGCTTCTGAGCAGTGGGCCGGAGCCCAACGCTCTACCAACTGAGCTACCGGGGCAATCGAAACAATGCATTGCAAAGTATTTCAGAACTCATTTTTGCTCAACTTGGTAAGGTTTTTGTCAAAAAGTTATTGCATATGATGAACTACTTTCATAAAACCCGTCTTACCCCGCCTGTTGGGGTAAGACGGGCTTTTGCAGCATTCTACGGTAAACGTCACTGCTCCTAGGAATATGCCCGGATCCTAGTATGTTTAAGTGCAGGGACAAATACATGTTTACTGAAGCTTAAAACAAAATGTCATCACTGTCAAATGAAAAGCGAGTGAGACGCACAGTCCAAACACAACTATGCCCGTCTTACCACCCTCTCCCCTATCCTGTTGTCTTGCTCAGCTTCAATCGTAAGCTGGATGGAAGGTTCTACGTTGTTCATCTAAGCAAGTTTTTCTTCCAAATTCATTTCCTCTGCCACTAGAGCAGAATCGTTGTCTTTATATACTAGCCAAATTGTGTCAGATCCCATATCTTCGAAGTGTTTCTCTTCAAGCATTTTTGTGAACAAGGAAGCAGCAACGGGGCTCAGAGGAGAACCCATTGCCGGGCCGTTAACTTGAGCATACTCCTCGTCCTTGAATGCAAATGCTCGAAAATAAAGGCATAGTTCAATTAGTCTAACAAACTGAGGTTTTTGCAATCTTCAGATGGAATTTGTTTGATAGCACGTGCTATCGCTTGCGTTGCTCCTTGGACCGGTACATTACTGACCAAAGCTTTAAGATCGGAGCTCGCAATCTTCTTATTGCTAAAGTTGAGCTCTCTGACTCGCTGTAGTAGGTCTCTTGAGCTTTTCACTCAAGAGACCTACTACAGCACTGAGTTTGCTGTCAAGTAGAACCTTCCATCCAGTTTACGATCGAAACTGAGCAAGACAACAGGATACCTTTTTCTGTACGTAGAGATTCTGAGGGCTGACGACGGAGTGAAATTCAAAGGATACAGAAAGCCAACCAACTCCTGGGACTTCATACATTTGTCTCCCATAGTGACCGAGTAAAATCCGGGGTCAGCATTGGACTTTTCCTCCCTGCTCTCAGTGTGTACAGCAACAAAGGCTTCGAGCAGACCAATCAAATTTTCTTGTCGTTTCTGAAACTAAAACACCCTAAAGCATTTATCGTGAGATGTCTTATGAAGGCAAAGAAGATTAGAAACTCGGCGGGGAAAACAAGATCAATGCCACTGCTGAGAATTTTTGTAGGACCGAAAACATCTCAAGCCACTGCTGAGAACTTTTGTAGGACCGAAAACATCTCAAGCCACTGCTGATAAATTTTTAGGACCGAAAACATCTCAAGCCACTGCTGATAACTTTTGTAGGACCGAAAACATCTCAAGCCTCTGCTGAGAACTTTTGTAGGACCGAAAACATCTCAAGCCACTGCTGAGAACTTTTGTAGGACCGAAAATATCTCAAGCCACTGCTGAGAACTTTTGTAGGACTGAAAACATCTCAAGCCACTGCTGAGAACTTTGTAGGACCGAAAACATCTCAAGCCACTGCTGAGAATTTTTGAAGGACCGAAAACATCTTAAAACAGAGTACTAGAAACGCCAGTTATACAGGAAGATATTTGGTTTATTGCAAGCACAGCCTTGAAAATAGGAGACAACATTACAAAAAAGCCATGTTCGACAAACAACAATAAAAACAGCATCGTCTACAAAATTTAATGTCAAAACTGCACCAGATCCTACTGCGGGGAAACGTATCGCGGCCTGCAAACCAGAGTGTATGAACACAGATTAGAACTACGAAGAAATCATAGAACTACGGGCTCTTTTGTCACACACTCGGAGCAATATGAACACTTTCCGAACTGGAGAAATGCAGAAAAATCTTCACAGAGGTCTATCAAAACAGAGAAGGAAGTTTATGGAGTCGGTTCTGATTGAAAAAGAAAAATTTAAACTCTAAAAGAGAGGACTTAACACTATCAAAAGAATTGGCAAATATTCTTCACGTTTAGCCTCCCGTGAATGTCAAGAAATCTCATTTGCCCACAGACAGCTCTAGTCTCCACACCTTCAAACATGCGCTGGGGAAGAATACGAAACGCGTCCGTATGTTCAGTTTTTTTAATACATTTAATATCCAATTTGTCTTTGGGTTATTTCTATCATTAATCTTTCAAACGGATATTTTTTTGTTTCTGTAGTCGAACCTTGAGCGCAGGAGATACTAAATTCACGGAAAAAGGGGCCAGTAAACTGAAGATACCAATACTGTAAATATGATTTTTCAGGAGAAACTGAATGCTCAAGAGCATATTTTTAAAACGAGTTAAACTTGTTTAATCCCTAAAACCTTTTCAGCAGCAATAAAATGTTTCCAAAATGTCACTATTGTGTTACCTGAACCGTTCCAAACATTTCTATAAATAATATTAGCCACTATCATTATCTAAATTGGATGCAAAATCTGTAAAATAAATTGCTGCGCGAGCAGAGTGTAGCATTGCCGGAGGCTATAACTCCTAGACCATTTCACGTAGCAACCTAAAAATGGCACAGACCTGTTCGGAGCAGCCAATAACCCCATAGACTAAGTTTAAAGAAAATAAGTGATATGAGGGTGTTTGGTCTGTGCTGAAATGCCGCGCAGTGGGCCATGCAGTGTCAGTCTGCGGTGGGGTTATGGGGGAGTTACCTGAAGTAGACGGAGAGGGGGCTGCAGGGCCGCTGGTCGGAGCTGGACTTGGTGGGACACTCCTCGTACAGCTCGGTGCCCCGCACTGAAACATCCTGCAGCTGCAGCAGGTGGTTCCTGGCCAGGCCGTACCTGCCGAATCAGTGGGGTGACGCCAACAGCTGACGAGGGGGCGACGCCAACAGCTCAACAACTGGGGGATGACACCAAAAGCTCAAAAAGTTCACCAACAGCTCAAAAGTCCAGTGTGGTGACACCAACAGATCAACAGCTGGGTGTTGTCACACCAGGGTCATTCCACCATAAATCGACCAAGGCATAAAACCCTACTATTTTTAATTTCCTCCAAACTTGGTATATGGGGACTCACAAGGGCGTAGAATCCACCCATGGCACCTAAAACATTATTTAAAAATTGGCCTGAGAGAAATGGCCTCCAGAAATTTCTGAAGGTCATTATACAGGCATTGATTAGAATGCCTATAGCTCCAAAAATTTCAAGTGATTTCTGGGAATTTTATAGTTTTAAGATGTAAGTTCTACGGGCAACATTTTGGCCATCTTCAATTTTGAAATTTAAACAAAAAATGTTTGGTGATCTCATGACCTAGTTTTATAACGGTGACCTTGACCCGTAGTACAGTGAAATTCAAAAATTCTCTTGAAAGCGTTTTGGCACATCGTAATAGTCTTTCATATCAAATAAAGATAAAATGGCTTCCGAAATGCATATACTACTTTTAGCTTCATATATATATATATATATATATATATATATATATATATATATATATATATATATATATATAACACTAGGTGTCACTGTGGAGCTATGCTATCGTAACTCATGTTCTAATTGACTTGCAACTTTAAAATAAAAACATTTGAAGAATCAAAATCAAGCAGTCAACCTAGAGTTGAAGCATTTTAACACAAGCACAAGAATAGGGGGTTACCCTCCCCTATTTTGAATTCACATTATTGTCCCTTTGGGAATGAACTTATCTGTTGTAAATGACATGTATGGTTGTTTGGATCATTGTACATCTTTTGAAAATAAATTTATTCCCGTCACATTGAATCACCGAACTATGATGTCATTTCCAGAAGCATTTAAACCGCGCCCCACCGGGGTCCGGCGCCACCTTCGCCCCACTGGGGGCCATCAATGCCCCCTAACTCCGAAAATATGGATGTTAGCGCAAGGCTGCAAAAGGCATTACAAAGTCATGTGAATTCAGTGAGATTCTACTAACACCTTTAAGCACTCAGGTCTATGTTTTGACCTCCAGAGGTCAATTTATGTCACGATAGGGTATTTCCAGTAAAACATGCAATCCTTACGAAACCTGAGCATAGCTCTCACGCCATTAGAGCTATTGAGATCTAGCAAAAATCATTTGATAGGAAAATTCCAGGACTTTCTCCGCTATGTAGAACATAATGGCCTCCCGCCTGTGGTTTGACCTCCAGAGGGTACCTCGTGACTTAATATGACCTGAGGTCTCGAAAGGTAAGAAAGTGACCATGTTGTATATCAAATGAGAACTACTGACGAGACATACACGATGACCTTTGATTCAGTGTTGGAGCTTAATTAGGTCAAATGTTATCGTCAAAATGCTGTTTTTAACCTCTGGTGACCTCTGATGATCTCAGATAGGTCAAAGGGCAATATCGCCCCTGGGATCCATGAAAGGGTGTCCAAGAACGCGTGTCTGAGCAAATTAAGCATTTATGATTATTTTGTGTCTTTTAGCTCATAAGACAGCTTTTCCCATGCTTTTTCTATGGAAGATAATACCTGGTAACCTGACCTCAGGTCACCAACTCGAAAAATTCCGAACATATATTTTGTAGACTCCGGAGGGGTCATGAAGTGTCGAAAGTTTTAAATCGATCGGCTTAGAAATGTAGCTATGGTAGAGGTCAAAAGTTAAAGAGAGGTGACCTTGGTTGACATCGCCTGGTGACCGGACCTAGGGTGACCCGGGGTAATAAATTTCAGGGATGATGGGAAAATAATGGGGTAAGACGTAAAACCCTCAACCGCGGTGCTTCCCCTCGTTGTTTTTCTGTTGTTTTGAAAAAAAACCTTAGAGGGACCATCGATTTCATTATTCTAGGTGGGGCGAGGGTTAAGGAAGATTTTTGGATTTTGAGGCTTTGTGTCGCGTTCCCCTGGACGTAGCTTGAATTTAAAACATATTATGACCTCAGTTCGGCTTTTATAGGCTTTGGTAGTTTCTTGTGGCATTTTCAAACGTGTTTAAACTTGACCTATGGTAATCTCGTAGTGAATTTTGCTCAGCATACCCAATATTTTAGTTTTTATAATGAAGAAGTTTTAGGCACTAAAAACAAACCACTGGTGACTTTAAGTGGAGCATTGCATTGCATGGGACTGGTTCAGAGCTCAAAAGTACTCCTTAGAAGTGAAAGTAACCAGTTCAGAGTCCACATCATTTAAATGGACTATTCACAAGCCATTCTGAATCATTTACAACAATTTAGTGAGTTTCTAATCATCTGCCACTGCTTACACCCCCTTCAAGGTCAAATTAGTTCAAAGGTTGAAAAAGGTCAAGTCCGTTTTAGAAGAAAAACGTCTTGTTCAGTGTCATTTTCATGTAAATTGACTATTCATAAGAAATTTTGCATCAGTTACGCCAAGTGCCTGCTTCATCATGTGTTATTGCTTACACCCCATTCAAGGTAAAATAAGGTCAAATTTCGAAAAAGGTCAAGTCCATGTAATATGCAAACCAACTAGTTTAGTGTCCATATCATTCAAATTGACTATTTATGAACCATTCTGCATCATTTACTCCAAGTAAAATTGCTTCTTCAATTGTTATTGCTTACCCCCTTTCAAGGTAAAAAAGGTCACAGGTCGAAAAAGGTTAAGCCCGTATCGGACGCAAGTCAAATAATTTGGTGCTCATCTCATTTAGAAATACCGAATTGAAACACGCATCTGTAGTCGTTATTCGGCACAGAGTTATCACTGAGGTCACGCAAGGTAAAATAAAGGTGATTGAATGTCAAAAAGGTCAAAGAAGGTCTAACCTGATAAAAACGAGCCTCGAAGGCAAGAAGAAAATATTTTGGGACAGTTCATGAGCAAATGATGCAAAAGAACGATAAGAGTCTGGAGCATTCACATGAAAACGGGTACAGGCGCCCAAATGACCCCAGCATGCCTCCACTCTTAAGGTCATAACTCCGTGACCTTGAAGGGTAGGAACAATTACTTGCAAGATGTCCGCAATGAATGCGTCAGAGGCTATACAATATTTCAAGAAACAAACTTACGAAGCTCGTTTTCAATTCTTGAAAAACCTGAGGGGAGTTGCAACACCCCCTGTACGTGTAAGGGTTAACACTCCCAATGGCGTTGACGGGAAAGAAATTGGTTGAAAAGTCCATGGCGCCCCTCTTAAATTCGGACGTTCCGTCGTCACTGGCATTAACCATACCGTGAGTTACGATGGCACAGCTCCATAGTGACACCTAGTGCCATGTTTCGGAAAGTAAGAAGTAGTATATTTAGTGTGAAAGCCATATTTCTTATTACTTTACTTAAAATAGTATTTCCAAAGGTAAAATTATTTTACACGAATTTATAAATTTCACTGTACTGTGGGTCAAGGTCACCATTCAAAAAGTAGGTCACGAGGTCATGACGTCAATTTTGCAGAAATATAAAAATCGAATATAGCCAAATTGAAGTATGCTAAATGGTGAACAAAAATGTAGCATATCGTTACCATCATTAAAAAAATGGCAGAACTATAGGCTTTCAAAACAATGCCTACGTGGTGACCCCCGAGAAACGCTCGGAGGCTATATCTGCCATACCAAATTTTCATGAAATTCTTTGGCGCCATGGTTAGATTCTACACCTTTGAAACCCCCTTGACACCAATTTCGGAGAGAATAAAAATAAAAGGGTTTTATTTTACGAAATTTTTGGTCGATTTATGGTGGAATGAGCCACCAACAGATTAACACTGACAACAGCTGGGTGTGGTGACACCAACAGCTCAAAAGTCCAGTGTGGTGACACCGACAGCTCAAAATACCATTATTCTGTGCCAGTTTTGGCAATACTCTACTCAGTGTTTCAGCGATTAGCACTCTCTCTTTAAGTTCTAGGCATCAAGAAGAGTTCAACCAGTAAGTTCTATATAAATTATTTATCTGAAAACGGACACCAGCACATGAATGAGCACGTCTTAAATTAATGAGATGAAAGCTTTAAACTGTGGGAATTTGTTTGCAAGAGCTTCATAAGGGGGATGAGTCGCTTAGTGGATAGCATCAAAATCTCCTAAGCCACCCATGCCTGGTTGCAGTCCCGGCGGAACCTCTGAATAAGTTGGTCTGACTCATCCAATCCCTGCCAAGAGGGTGAGAGCCAGTGACTTGTACAACCTTGGCAGTTGCCGTATCTTGGGTAGTTGCTGCGTCGATACTGGGAGTGTCCCACTTTTATCATGGGTTTTGAACTGAGATAGCAGTTTTGTAGAGGGTGTTGAGAATCCACTATTGGTACGTTTAATTTCACCCAAAGCTCTCGGTATAAAATTTCAACCAGTTTTTAAGTTCCAAGTAAAGGGGCTTATTGCTTTATTTCAAAGCCTGAAGGAATACCTTCCATATCATCATCATCATCATATTTTTTATTGATTTTCTCAAGATAATGACAAGAAACGAGGGAAGAAAGAGCAGGCATAAGAACACAAACTTCATCAAAGAGGAATAATGGCAGTTGAGAGCAAATAAAAGCAGTTGAGAGTAAATAAAAGCAAAAAACAACAACCACAACAAAAACAAAACCAAGCGCAGCAACGTAAGAGATAACACACAATACAATGCAAATGAAGTGATACAAAACAAAAAGATAGAATAGTGCATACTGCTTGAAACAAGAAATACAGCTAGATGATCATAATAATGTAAGTACATGCACGAGGCAAAAATAATAGAAATAACAAATCCAATTAAGAACAAAACAAGCTCTGCAGAGCAAGAACTTTCCTAGAAGGCAAAAACAGACAAACAAAAAAGGCAAAAACAAAAGCAGGTTTAGAAACAAAACAAAACATGCACAGATTGCCACAGAGCGAGAACCTAACAAGACGAAAATAGGCAAAACAAAAATATGACAAAAGTAATGAAAGTGACATGACAGTGGTTGCTGAGAAATATCCTAGTTGCAAGTCCGTGTTTTAAGTTTATGTTTTAAGGTTTAAGGCCCACATATCCGGCAGAACAAAGACAACAAAAAGTAGACCGAAATCATAGACGTAAACGTTATATGAAGCAAACAATGAGACAAATGTACACAAAAAACGAACACACAAACCGCGAACACAAAAAGGAAAAGTCGTAGCTTTGAGGAGAAGAAATGTCTTTATGCCAGGCCCTATGACATGGGACGGCCGGGCGTGCGGCAGCCGCGTCGGCTGCACTCCGAGTACCGCCCTGTAAGCCGGGCCGCAAGCCACAGTTGACGCGGGTACTTGGTGAGTCGGAATGTGTGCAGGAGAGTGCAGGCACTGCTGTTGGCGCCATAGTCCCTCCCGAGCAGTTTACAATAGTAGAAGGGATGCACAGCACAGTCCTTGGTCAGCTGCAGATACTGGGCGTCTCCGAATATCATATGTGCCATGTAGAACGGCCGAGGGACGTCAGGAGCCCCGTGACACCAGTCGGTCCTCATTTGTAGCTCTCAGGGGAGACGGATAGCTGCCAGAGGTTATCCGCAGCTTTGCCAGCTTGTTTACGGAGGAGCACATTAGGTCGCTCAGGTCCATTCCGCCAGTAGTTCTGGGACCCACAACAACAGTGCCATGATGCCGCTCATGCCGTGCTCTGCGCCCAGGTACCGCGTCCTATGCCACGCGTACTGAAACGGGTTTAACAAGCGGCACCATCACAAGAGACGCATGCCGCCAGTAACCCCTCCCCCGCGATGACGTCGCTCTCACAGCGTTCCCAAGGCCCGGCGGCAAACTCCGCGCCGCTCACGACTCACGAATAGTAGTGCGGCTATATAGCCCACTCGGCCTTGCAGCAGCTTATCAGGCCAGCATCGAGCTCCAGCATCAGCTTCAAAGTCAGCATATCCTCCATCATGCTCCAGGCCCAGTGCACTTCTTCACTCCATCCCGTCGGCGTCAGCCCCCGTGGTAGGCAACTGCCTCTAAGGCCAGCGGCGCCGCAAGGTAGAGAGAGCCAGCGGCGATGGTCGGGCAAGGTCAGCCTGGTCCGAGGGCAAAGGCAGCTCAGTCAATGTGTTGGTGCATGCCAGCACCATGTCGTCCAGGTCCAATGAGCCAGAAATTGTGCAAGCCGCAGCAGCCATCCAATGCCGTACGCTCAGACTGTGAGCTGTTCCCAGGTAAGGCTCATGACGCCACACGTATGGTACCGAGCACCGCATGAACCGCCACCGCAAGGATGCATGCCGCCGGCCGCCACCTGCGAAAACTGCCGCTCCATCGCTCACCAGGCCAGGTGGCAGACTGCACCATCTCACGGCGCAGCAGCGCGGCCAGATAACCACGCCGGTGACCGAGCCCCGAAGATCACGCACCGAGTGCTGCACTCTCTTCAGCATGGCAGGATCATCTGCAGTCTGCACTCCGCCCCGTCGAGGTGTCCGCTCCTGTGAATTGACGAGTCTCCACGGTCAGCAGCGCCGGAAGGCAGGGAGAATCGGCGGCGACGGCCGGGCAGGCAGGCAGCCCATCAATCAGTGCCAGATCCTTCTGTAAAAGGATATCTAGGCCAGTGAGCTTGCAAATTTGCAGGCAAAGCATGACGATCCTCACCATGTCAGAGATACCACTTCCAGATTCCTAGTCTTGCAATGTTTCAGTGAGGACCCTAGCCGGTCAAGGTCACTTCAGCCCACCCGCAGCCGGAACCCAAGGCGCGGCCGCACTCCGACGGAGGTCATCACCGCGCCCCTTAAGGACCGAGTCTTTTGAGGCTGAGACGAAGTCAATGAACGGCTCCCGAACGCTCGGCCGTCGGCACTCATTTTGGTGAAGGTTTCGGCGTGCATATTCATATGATGATTAAGACAGACAGATCACTGCGAGACGCATGTCACAATACATCGGCTATAGCTTTAGTTGAGCCTCGAACAAAAAGGAAGATGCTCCGACATGCTCGCATATGTGGGCCATAAAATTTAGTGAGAGAAGAATGAAAATGGAGATAGACAGAGAAAAGAGGGAGATAGAGGAGCATAAGAGAGGTGTTCGACGAATATTTGAATAGGAATTTCAGACGGGAGAAGGAGCAGGTAAGGTAGACCTTGACATAGCTCCTTGACATGCAATTCGCTTTGAGAAAGACAAAAGAGTACAAATGCTCTCAATATTTATATACTAGTAAGGAAAAATGCATACATGGGAAAAATACAGTAGATTAATAGACATAACTTTGAACTTTGAACCAGCTCCAAGTCAACTGCGGAGCAGAACAGTACCCTCAAGAACACCCCGAGCATCCACAGCGGCTCAGCGCAGAAAAAGTAAGAAAAGAAAGAGGAGCGCAAATCCCAGTCCCCCAAAAAACGACCAGCGACGCACCGTCCCCGAAGGACGGCAAAAGTAGCCCCAGATACGAAGTCCAGGGCCCACAGGGGGCAGGGGAGGGGGCAGCCGGCCCGGCGCCACGCAGCTCCCCGCGCAGCACCATCCAAAGGACCAAGATTGAAATATGCGGCCAAAGCATTGGACACACCAAGGTACATGGTACCAAAGGAAAACCCAGCAGCATCCCCCAGCGCCGCCACGCAGAGAGCGCGCGGGGCGCCAACCATGGCGCCCGCTCCACACCCCCAACCAGGAGATCCGGAAGCCCCGAGTGCCCCCGGACGCCAGGCAACCGCCCAGCGCCAAAGCGGACCCCCTCCGACGGATATGAAGCGCAAAGTTCATACCCAAATGCGACCAGCGGCACAACCTCCCCGAAGGACAAGAGTGGTCCAGACATGCGATCAAGGGCTCTCAGGGGAAGTTAGGCAGCTCGGCGCCAGGCAGCCCTCCGCGCAGCACCATCTAAAGGACCAACCAGAGGGACAGACCATCGCAACACAAAGGTACGATGGCATCTAAAGGAACAACCCAGAGACTCCTCCGCCAGTGCCGCGCAGAGAGCGCCCGGCGCGGGACGCCAGGGCGTCAATCCCGGCGCCCACCCTGCACCCCCGGACCAAGGGATCCGGAAGTGCAGGGGAATCCCTGAGTCCGCCCGGGTGCCAAGCGATCGCCAAGCGCCGAAGCGGACTCCCCCCCGAGCCGCCCCCGACGGATGAGGAGCGCAAAACAGTCCCCTAACGCGACCAGCGCCCTCCCCCCCCCCACACAAAGGACGAGAGTGGTCCAGGCATGAGGTCCAGGGCCAAAAGGGGAGATAAACAGCCCGGCATCAGGCAGCTTCCCGCGCAGCATCCCCGAAAGGAGAGACAGGACCAACGAATTTACTGCACCAAGGTAAGAAATTGAGGAAAAAAAATCATCAGGGCTACTGGATTTATGCAAGTAAGATTGGTTCTGAAAGGTGTTAAGTGAATTCAGTATGTATCTGTAAAAAATTTTCTTAGCGACCTTTTTAAAGAATGGTTTGGAAAAGGGTATATCTTGGAGATTTGGTATTTTACTGGCTGCCATTTTAATGTCATTCCAAAGACGCGGGCAAGTAATGGTGAAAGCAAATGACCTGTATACAGTCTCAGCACCTGGTTCCTGAAAATGAACAACCCTACGTGTGTTTCTTGTTGTGTGATGAGGTTGAAAATGACTTGTAAATATTTCAGGCAGCTTTCCATACATAAAGCTGTGAATTACCACAATTTTCTGTTGTTTAATGATGTCTGGGAACGTGAGAAGATTCAGGCTTTTGAAGATTGGGCTTGAAGGAGCTCTTGGTTCTGCTGCCGCAATTATTCGAATATGTAATTATATGGTACTAGTAATCTGATCGGTCATAAGCCCTGAGCCTCGCCCACTCACCGAAAATACCATGCTAGCGAGTGAACCAGCACGCAACACGGCTGCCGACTAACTGCTTCGTGCGGGCAGTCGTCCATTGCAGAGCGTCACTGGGCAGAAGTGTAGGGGAGACCAGGGCAAAGCGGTCACCATAGTGATATTTGCTCAATTTTGAAGAACTTGTAATCCCGATTTTTTATGTTACGTACCCATGATTTTGTCCAATGTTCAATTCTGAAGACAATAGAGGGGACAAAAGGGCAAAAATATACAAGACATCTGCACAGGAAACCAAAAAATAAACCAAAGTTATTTTGACCACTTTGCCCCAGGCACGGGGCAAAGTGGACAGGCTTATTTTGCCACGATTCTTTGTTTGCAAGATATTTGGCATGTATACTTTTCAGTTTGATATAATTTGAATATACAATTGTACATAAATGCTTAGATTAACTTATATAATATGATAGCTTCTGGGGAGTGGCAATATTGCTATCCCCTCCCCGTTACTCAGTATCCAAACGCTCTAGCATTTAATGTTCCTATCTGACGGTAAAAATGCTTTGCGACAGGCCTATGGGGTATGCTGCTGTGCCCAACATGGACGGTTAAGTAGCTTCCAGCACCAGAAGACCGGCGACTTTAATAGACAAAGTCGCATGTCACAGTAGTCGTGAGCTGAATAGAAACGCTTGCGTTGATCTTATCTGGGTGGAAATATTCTGGTTTGCGTAGTGGTTTTAAGCGATGGAATAGAGCATTTTGTGGTGGTTAAAAGATTGCTGTCGTTTGCTTTTGATATCAGTCGTATAAGACATAAGTCACATGCTGGCTGCCACGTCTGCAGATAACGTAATGTCCACTGCTGTGTAAAATTTCGGCCTGGTTTATCAAACCCACAAAAAGCGAAAGAAACGCGCATACATTTATGTATTCACGATGATTGCCAAGGCTTCCTCACCATTAACTAACCAAGGTACCCACCACTGGCACGCTGCACACACGAAAACGATATCCTCTGCAACAACCTCCCCCCTCTCACATGTATCATGGACCCACTCAGGACATATTGCGCAGCGTGACCAGCCATTACATTTTTTGGATTTAGCGTAAGTCTCTGTACAGCAAACACTTCTCATTCCTATTGTCATCAGTTTGGAAGAACTGGCGTCTCGCTTCGCCTCTCTGGCTCGGACCCGCCCTCGCACCGCTGGTGTCCATTCTTGGTCTTTTACTCCTTGTCCTCTGCATCAACCTCTTGCTGGTCCTCAGGGTGCCTGCTTTCTCCCCCTGTGATTGCTTCCCCCTCTTTCTCCGCTTATGCACCAGCTATTCAACTAGACTAGGGTCCTAGCTGAATTTAGGGGCGCCCAAAGGTCGGTGTATATGGGGTCTCAGAACATCTCCAGGGGCCCATTTAAGCTCATGGTCCCCAGCTCAGCTCAGGGCCTATAATTGTGCAGGGGGCCCCAGACCAGCCCAGGGGCTGCCCAGTTCAGCACAGTTCAAGATTAGCTTAGGGCCCAGCTTAGCTTAGGTGCCCAGGTCGACTGGTAAAGGGTCAGAACAGCTCAAAGGGACCATTTAAGCTCAAAGCCTACAGCTCAGTGACTTAAGTATTTCAGGGAGCCCCCAGACCAATTCAGGAGCCCCCATCTCAACACAGGGGCCCCAGCTACACGAACTCAGATGATCAAATTAGCTTTGGGGCCTAGATCAGCTCAGGGGCCCCATGTCCGCTTATATAGGGTCTAAGAACAGCTCAGGAGGGCCAATTCAAGCTCATGGCTCCCAGCGTATGGCCCCTATTACTGTGTAGAGGGTCCCGACCAGCTAAACACGCCCCCAGGTTCAGGGGCCCCAGATTAGCTTAGGGGTTAGATTAGCCTTGGAGGAATACCTCAGCTCAGAGGCCCCAATGTCAGCTGATATAAGGTCTTTGACCAGCTCAAGGGCCCATTCAAGTTCACGGCTCTCAGCTCAGCTTAGATAACCTAGAACGATTTAGAGGTTCCAAACTAGCCCTCAGTTCAGCTAAAGAGGCCCCAGATTAGCTTATAGGGCATGAGAGGTCAGTTCAGCGGCCCCTCAAGATTGTCTCATAGGACTTTAAATCAGCTCAGGCGCCCAGGTCAGCTTAAGAAGTTTCTCAGACAAGCTTTCGGGCCCGTTTGGGTTTCTTATTTTCTATTACAGTTTTTTTATATTTTGCATCTGTTGCAGAATCCATCACAGAACAGTGGGGGACCAGTGGCCCTCCTGTCCCCCCCCACCCCCGCTTATACACCTATGCACTATGGTCACAATTTATAATTTATCTGTACTACGTCTCTCTTTCCATTCATGGGGCAAAATGGACGGATTCCACTTTGCCCCGGTTCACCTTGCCCCGGTTCACCTTGCCCCATGCAACACAGTCTAAGAGAATGGGAGACCAGTCATCACAAGAGTGATAAATCGAGGCGAGGTTTTCCTAAACAATCAAGGGACCCGTACTGGTTTCCAGCAGTTCAATAAAACAAAATCCGTGCTGCTCAGATGGGGTTTTAAAGACCACGAAGTGTAGCGCAAAAGCCAGCTAACAGCCTAAAAAGCCTACCTTTCCCCAATGCGCTGGAAGCGAAATGAGGAGACACCTGACGAAGATGCGCGGGATGCGTTGCTAAGTAACGCTTAGTATGACACAAATTTATGGCAGATTGCAGCACTTTGCAGAGAGTTATTCAGCTTTTTCCGCTTTGCCCCGCTTTCCGCTTTGCCCTGGTCTCCCCTACTTCGTGCGGGCAGTCGTCCATTACAGAGCCCGGCACTCTGGCAGCCGAGGAGATATCGCATAGACTATCCAGCCTGGCGCGAAACCGGCCTTTAGCGGCCTTCTTCCAGCTGTGTGGCCCACCTTTTCTAGCGTAGTCCATCTCCTTCCACAGGCAGCAGTTTATCTGAACTAGGACCTTGTCTTTTCTCATGGTCGGGATAGAAGCCCGGTTCCACACAGAGATGGTTTCATCCGCAACATGACTTGTGATGTTTTTTTACTGGAATTCGGGACTCCATTTTGTTGCGCTCTGATTTGCAAAACCCTTCCGATCACATCCAGATTCAGAAGGAGCTTGTTGTGGGGCAGGTCGTATGCCGCCACTTGAAACACTTCATGATGCTTCACCTTCCGTTTGCGGGCGCTCATATTAAAAAAACGACACAAATTTACTTCTTCAAACTAATCATGCTTTCACAAATCACGCTTTCAAACTCACCATATATCTCAAGAATTGTAAACACGGTATGTATCTAGGATAGGTAATCTCGAATATTCAGCGAGGAAAGCGGGCCTCTCTGAACCGGCATGACAGAATCAATACTTGTTGCCTTGGCGCATATCTATGAGGGACTTTTCGTATCAATCACGCTAAGGTGAACAGCAGTGCGTGTGGGGCTTGTACTGCAATTTTTATCATTAAAATCAGTGTTTTTTACCGCCAGGCAACCAATGCAGTCAGACGACGTCTTCAAGTTTGATGCAGACAGGACGCAGGACCAATATACTTAATCGGTCCTGGAGACTCAGCGCCGCTCAGAAGGCCGTGAAACGACGCCCAGCGGCAGTAACATTGTGGCCAGCGTGACGCAATACGCGGGAACTTATGCAACATTTGTTCTTGCTTCGAGATTATGGAGAGGCTCAGATCTGTTGAAATGGTGTCATTTTGTAGGTAATAGACGAGTCAATCAGTAAGTATTTTTTTCAAATTTTTAATTTGTCATTCCTAGCAGCAGGAAGCAATTTGGCTCAAAAATCATGTTTTTCCGCTGCAAACTATTCGTTTTTGCCAGCACGAAAAATGATCAAATAAACTTTGTTTGGCCTGATTCGTGATCACTGGGTGCCAAGCAGAGCATATTTTAAGAAATTGCGACTGGTGGGCATTTGGCCGAAAAGGGCACGAATTGTCACCAAAAGGGCACTCCTAGAGTATCAAATGATTGGTGACTAGTGGGCACTGGGCCGTTCTTGGGAGTTCACTGGTGGACATAGCATGGAGGACTGGTGGGCAAAATGCCCACTACTTTGTGGCTTAAAATATGCCCTGGTGCCAAGACATCAAGAAATTGCCCGGGGAGCGGGGATCAAAAATAAAAATGCAAAATCAACCCACCCTAGCGATCATATATGTTAAGAAAATAGAGTGCTGAGTCGACTTAACTCCCGATTCACAACATAGAGGCTGACTCTGATTCCGACTTGACTCAAGGGGTCAAGCAGTTGAGTCGACTCAGACTCAACACAAATCTGGAAGAGAGCCAACTCAACTCTGACTCAAGGAAACTTGAGTCGACTCTCAGAGTCGACTCCGACTCTAAGTCCCAACTCAACAAGTCTGCCCACAAATAGATATAATTATACACTCCTGGTACCTTGCATAATCATTGAAGAATAACGGAATACACTGAGATGACTTCAACACTGACACTGACTGTCCTGCATAAACGCATTCATTCACCTGCAATGAAGGCCAGTAGATCACTCATTACTTAAGCCAAATAATTTATGGCAGTATGTTTAGTATTACCTTTGCATTGGACATTCTCCATGACTAAATTTGCGACCATTCACGCAGCACCCATATGAGATAGTCTGCTTGCACAGCACGACACTGTTTGGTTCAAACATAGGCATACGAAACAGGAAGCTCTCTTCCTTTGTTAGTAATGATTTCATGAACAGTGATGGATGTCTTATTTACTGCTGGTATTCTATAGAAATTTTGATTCATTTTCCCATAAACGCATTGGCGAACATACTTTGAAACTGTGTGGCAGCATCGGCTATGCTTGATTGTGTAGAATACAAGAACTTAATCTTGCTGAAAAATGTATGCGTAAGAAAAGCATGCGTACCTTTGGCATCACGTATTTGATATTTCCCTGGACTTTTTAAAACCCCCGTGATATTTTACCGGTTTGGCCGTGCTCTCGATATAGTCGCAGGTGCCCTTGCTATGAACAGTAGTGAAAACGCTTTATTCATATAATTGAATTTTGCTTCGATATAACTTTTGCACTGGAATTAATCCTTTGCATTGCTTTGCAATCGTATGCATGTCAGCACCATTTCACGAAGGCAATTATCTTTTTATTGTGCAGCACAGCTCACCGTCAGGAGATGTACATACATTCTTCAGTCAATTCTCTCGCTTTCATACTCCAGGCATAAGTTCTGAAAAAAACACACGAGCCATTGCAGTGCTGTGTTTGGAGGCATGTGATATCACACAGGCTCCGTGGCCTAATTGTGGATTATCTCTGCTGTTCAGTAAACCATGTAGAATGAACAGTGCACTGGGAGCGACGCCGCTACATAGCCTGTTTTAATATCTACCGACAATATTACATACAGTCGTTTGGTCGGGTGACCTTTGAGGGCGCTCGAAGTCAAAGTATTCCTTACAGGAACACAGTAAAAACCTAAATTTTGTGGCATTATAGCTGACAGAGCAGAGCCGTAGAACAAATTTTGGCACCACTGGAATGCTCTTGTCGAGCCCGATTGGATCTTATATCTTATATTATATTATATCTTATATATTCTATCTCATAATATTCTCTAGTCAAATTTCAAAAATAGCCTGGTTTGACCTAGAACCAGACTTAGATCTGTATGGTAAAAATAATATTGATCAAACTGCAGTGGCAAGTCTGACACGATGACGTAAAAATAAAACCTCCATCGCAGTTCTCAGCAGTTCTCAATTCTCGCAGGTCATCAAACTTTACCAATTGCCCCATGCATTTCTACTGGAAGGATCGAGACCCTGACCTCATCCCAGGATATCGATATGAAAATACTGCCACGAGCAATTATCTTTCTCGGTACGCTTACTATGTGATGCGAATCTAAGGACGATAGATTAAGATTGATCTTACTGATTCCTCTCCAAATTTTTTACTTTGACTTGGACCTGGGTCCCTTGACCTAGACTGGCGATCTGACCTGATATGACCCAGAACTAAAATTTGTCCGGGAAATGCCAACAATGTTGGGTACGAGGTTGATGAAGTATGTTTTTTTACTACGCAATGGTGTTTTTACTGCCTGCGGAAATCTGAGGAGGCCGGTTACCCGCCCCTCGTGTGGGCGCGTGTAAATTTTAATAAAATATGACACTTGCACGATGAAAAAGTGCGTGAATACAGTGCAGCATCATTGCAAGCAATCAATTCCAAAAGCAATCGCTTTGTTTGTGTTGTTAAACATAAGACTGTACTACTGCAGTGGTCTGTGGGCAGTCTGAATACCTCTCTTAGGTGTTAAAATTTGAAATTTATAGAAAAAACGCATTTTTAAAAAAAATTCGAAAGATAATTGATGAAGCAATTTTTTTGTGTGTGTCTGAAAGGTCAATTTCAACTGCCAAACGGTCAAGCTAGGTCACAAAAAGAAAAGCTCAAGCCGATCCAAAGTCAAAATTTTTAAATTTGCTTTCTTCAAAATACTATATGGTTCAAGACAAGTTCAATGATATACAAACATTTTTAATCAAGCAATGCGTTTTTAAGTTATGAATCACGTTTATAAGTTATGATGAGTCTAGAAGGCGACATCCCGAAAATTCCTCAGCCTATAACTCGGTCAACGTTGGTTGGAGGGGGCTAAAATTCTCACGGCTGTGTTCATGTCCCAAAACTACCCTGGATCCAAGGTTTCAGATTTTTCTAGACATGGTGGCGTCAAGCCTTGGTCGATCTGTCCTGGACTCCCCCATCTACTAAATCCTACCATAACACAATTGCTACACATTTCACCGGCAAATTGCAAGCTTCGAGGCAAGGGAATCATATGGTTCAAAAAAGCACGATTAGCCAGCCCATCAAGATCGCCACATGAACACAAAATACACATTCCTAACTATGAACTAAGAACACACATGAAGTACGAACACACATGAACTAAGACGAAAGCCACCGGAGCACGTGCGCGTTTGTCTACTATTCCGCTACTCATGATTAATTTTTGAGACGGTGCGGAGGATCTCGGCTTTACTACCCTACTCAGCAGAGTGAGCTGGAGGCGTCCTCGCTCGCTGCAAACATCCCAGGCTACTATTCCCAGATTGCCACAGCCGCTGTATAATCAAAATGGTTTGCGTGCCCTTGAAGCCAGTTGCGTGCTGGGCGCGGCCGGTGGCCTCTGGCGGTTACCTCTGTGAGATGAGCCGACTGGTGTGCAGACTGGCGTATCCATACTTGGCGAGGTGTTTGGCCTGGGGCCGCTGGCGGTTGAAGGCGGCCAGGTAGTTGGCGGGCTCGTCGGCGGAGAGGGAGAGGCCTGCCGCACACGGTGCCGTCAGCGTCTGCGCCTCCTGACCCAGTGACCAGGCTGAGGCCCGCCGGCCCACTTGCCAAGTGGGCCGCGTCGGTAGCGGCCCAGTGACCTGCAGTGTAGGTGTAGAGGCGGCCGGCGGATGCGCCGGCCCGGCCCGGCCACCTGCCTCTGGCATGACGACATGCCTGTATCTACTGCTGCTGCCTGGCTTCCGCACACTATTCCAGCGGTCTCAACAATTCTCTATTCTCCCCAACGGAGTCTGATCTATATCCCAACATATTTCCCCAACAAAAGCGGTTTTTGGCCGTACGGAGAAGAAAAAGATAAAGTAAAGTACCCATATGACACACGGTGTCACATTACGCATTTTGACAATAAAAATGCATTCAGATGGCAGAACAAAGTATGGTCACATGGAGTCATGCCCCGGGCTCTGCGCTCTCGTCTTCATGCCTGTGACATCTGGCAGTTGCGTAGGTGATCACGGCGCGGATCATCGTTGGAACATCGTCTTCTGAAAGCCAGGAAAAACGGCGCCATGCAATTTTAAATGTGCTTCATTCCAATGATTTTTGGGTTTTCACATTAAATTTATATATCGTTGTCTTGTGACGAAGAGAAGGAAAAGAACTTTCTGTCGATTTTTCAGGTTGGTTTGAAAAAGAAGCGGTTCAACGGGGCTAACGCACCGCTACTGCGTTATAAAGCACCACTCAAACAATTTGGGCATGTTTTAGAGAGAAGTGTTACCGGGGAAGTGTTGTTACCAGGGAAGTGTTACCGTCAACAATTTTGAGGACAAGCGGTGGCTATTCAAAAGCGTATCTTGCTACAAAGACTTCCAGCATCTTCAAGGCATGATAGGGAACTTAAAAACCAATCCTAAAATATTTTGGTCTTGGTCTTGGTTAGGCAAAGAAAGGGCAGATCTACTAAACCAAAAATTTGCGAGACAGCTTAGACTAGACGATCTAGCTCAATATCCAGATACAACTGATCACCTTATTCCAGCTCTAGACAAGTTTTCGGTATCAGAGGTACGAATTAGGGCTATTTAAGAACACCTTAAGGTATGCAAAGTTTGTGGCCCGGACAACATCAGCGCTCAGATCATTAAGGAATGCCGTAACGGATTAGATAATCCCCTGTACATACTATTCCAAAACTCAGTCGATCGGGGGCTTTCCCGAGCAGGTGGGCGGAGGTTAACATTGTCCCAATTTTCAAAAAAGGTACCAGAAATTCGCCTGAAAATTACTGCAGCGTTTCACTTATGCTCCTGCTCGGCAAAGAGCCGGGGAGATTCATGTATGAGACCCCGCTGTCCCATGTGTTCGGCGAAGAGCTGGGGAGACTCATGTATGGGACCCTGCTGTCCCATGTGTTCGGCAAAGAGCCGGGGAGATTCATGTATGAGACCCTGCTGTCCCATGTGTTCGGCAAAGAGCTGGAGAGATTCATGTATGAGACCCTGCTGTCCCATGTGTTCAGGAAAGAGCTCGAGAGATTCATGTATGAGACCCTGCTCTCCCATGTGTTCAGGAAAGAGCTGGGGAGATTCATGTATGAGACCCCGCTGTCCCATGTGTTCGGCAAAGAGCTGGAGAGATTCATGTATGAGACCCCGCTGTCCCATGTGTTCGGCAAAGAGCTGGGGAGATTCATGTATGAGACCCTGCTGTCCCATGTGTTCGGCAAAGAGCTGGGGAGATTCATGTATGAGACCCTGCTGTCCCATGTGTTCGGCAAAGAGCTGGGGAGATTCATGTATGAGACCCTGCTGTCCCATGTGTTCGGCAAAGAGCTGGGGAGATTCATGTATGAGACCCTGCTGTCCCATGTGTTCAGGAAAGAGCTCGAGAGATTCATGTATGAGACCCCGCTGTCCCATGTGTTCAGGAAAGAGCTGGGGAGATTCATGTATGAGACCCTGCTGTCCCATGTGTTCGGCAAAGAACTCGAGAGATTCATGTATGAGACCCTGCTGTCCCATGTGTTCGGCAAAGAGCTGGAGAGATTCATGTATGAGACCCTGCTGTCCCATGTGTTCGGCAAAGAGCTCGAGAGATTCATGTATGAGACCCTGCTGTCCCATGTGTTCGGCAAAGAGCTGGAGAGATTTATGTATGGGACCCTGCTGTCCCATGTGTTCGGCAAGGAGTTGGGGAGATTCATGTATGAGACCCTGCTGTCCCATGTGTTCGGCAAAGAGCTGGAGAGATTCATGTATGAGACCCTGCTGTCCCATGTGTTCAGGAAAGAGCTGGAGAGATTCATGTATGAGACCCTGCTGTCCCATGTGTTCGGCAAAGAGCTCGAGAGATTCATGTATGAGACCCTGCTGTCCCATGTGTTCAGGAAAGAGCTGGAGAGATTCATGTATGAGACCCTGCCGTCCCATGTTTAGCCCGCATTGACCGAGAAACAACACCGTTTTCTCCCACGCAGATCTTGTGTCACAAATTATCCGAAAAAACTGCGTGGGATTACGCTTAAATTGTTAATGTGATTACGCTGCTCAAAATGAAGCTCTTTTATAATCATTCTGAAAAGAAATCCAATTCAGGCCCGGTAGGAAATTCAAAACACCTATCTGGATCGCGTAGAAGAGGTTCGAGACCTCGGTGTTTGGCTTGACACGAAATGCCTTTAAAAACCACATAAATTACATCGCCAGCAAGGCAGATAGGACAAAGGGTGTGCTCATACGATCTCTCCAGACCGGCCGAACTGCGGAAAGTCTGAGAACATACCCCATTCGGGCAGCATATTTCGGCAATGTTCGGTCCATTCTTGAATACGGTTACGTGATTTGGGAAGGGGCTGCTTAAACTCATTTAGAAAGGCTAGACAGAATTCAGTACAAATTTATCATGTGGTTAGCTGCCCACCTTCACACGTCTCGGTCTCCTCTATCGCGCTTTCTTATCATGCTTCTATCTATCGCGCTTTCTTATCATGAGCTATTAAATTCATTCAAAATCACCAGCCTCTCGCAAAGGAGGTATCGATATGATTTATGTTTCATTAAAAAAATAACATTCAAAAAATAATCATGGGCAAGATAGACTCCGCCTTCCTGCTTGAGAGCCTCCCCTTTCACGTCCCTCAGTGTCGAATCGACGGGGCACAACGACATATTTTTCGGGTTCCTTTGGCCAAGTCCAAACTGTAAAGTGAGGTGTTTTTATTCGTCCTTTACTCTATCTCAACGATTTCACAATCAAGTGTCCCACAATCGACCCGTTTAACACCACATGCCATATCTTTAAAGGTACTGTAGTAAAGCACATCACGGAGCACCCGGTTTGATTGTCGTGTGGCTCTTAATATTTTATCGGAAATTTTACCTTTTATCTTGTGATTTCGCTTGCGCTTTTGTCTGCACATCTTGTATACACACTTTTATCATTTTAGAGTATTTATTTCATGATCATGTTTTATTTATACAGAGTCTTTAATGACACCAAGACTTAGGGCGAGCGTGTGGCTTTATTTCCTATTTCGGAATGCCACGAGTATCATATTTATAATTTCATTGCAAATATTATGTCTTTGTTTTATACATTTAACTTGAGCTGTTAGTGGGTTATACCTGTTGCTCATTTACGCGAATAAATACACATAGAAATAAGGAATAACACAAAAATTAGGATAATTCTTTAACACTAACGCGTCTAAGTTTTATTCACCTCCCCCTCCAAATAGGGTCTTGATCCAGTAGCGAACCCAGGGGGGGGAAAAGCCCAAGCGGAAAAACTCGGGGCAAAACGATATCGCCCCCCCACAATATCGATCTCCTTTTTGCCCAGACACCATTCTAGTTTATAAGTAAGGTTTTGGCACCTTAACTCTCAACTTCAAACAGAACCAGTCAAACTTCTGTTGAACATTGGGCTTTGGATAGCAAAAACAAGCACCCTGTGACCAGTGGCGGATCCAGGGGGGGCAAAAAGGCAATTGCCCCCCAAACGGAAAGCTCGGGCAAAACTATGTTTTGCCCCCCCAAAACGATCGACCTCCTTTTTCCCCGACTCCTTTTCAGCTTGTAAGCAAGATTTTGGTGCTTTAACTCTCAACTTCAAACAGAATTAGTGAAGTTCAGTGTAAGTATTGGGGCTTAGATAGGAAAAATGTATCTTGAGTCCATATTTTTCACCCCGTGGCGTTTTTTTGTTTTTGCTTTTCGTCTCCAGGTCAAAAAATCCTACCGAAAAGGCATATTTCAACGCAATTTTGCACTGCGCAACGTTTTTTTCTTTTTGCTTTTTGACTTTGGTTTGCCCCTCCCAAACCCTCCGGCTAGATCCGCCACTGCCTGTGACCACTTGTTTCACCCTGCGACGTTTTATTTGCTTATCGACTCTTGGGCCTCATCCCAAAACCTACCGTCTTGTTAAATTGTGATTTGCTCTCACCGCGCGTCCTTTTTTTCCTTATCAACATTGACTTGCCCCTTAAAATCTATCGGCTAGATCCGCCACTATCTTGATGCCCTAAAGACATTATATTCGCCAAAACAAGATATGCCCCCCCCACTGATTTTTTCCTTAAGAAAATACCCTGTCACGGCTGGCAGGTTTGACCCCCAAAAATGGACCTGCGCAACATCTAGAACCCTCTACCGAGCCTGCAAGCTTTGAACACGAGTTCCCAATGGACTGGTCGAACAGGCCAACAATTTGGTACGTACAACTTTGAGCCCCCAGAACCACTTCATTGATGATATTTCCAGAAAAGGTGGTAGTACCTGTTTCCTTGATCACGACAACAGTTATTGTTAGAACAAATTTATGGATGTGTATCATTAGCAAACACTGTACGATCTAAGGCATTAGCATTAATATAACGGCTTCAATAGACAATGCAGGCCAGCCTTACCGTTGTCGTTGGGCGTTCACTTCAGAGCGTGTCCCTCTGCCATGGAACTCAACACTAAAGCGGCTCTCCAGTGCCAGCAGCTCGTCACTCACCACTCGCCTCGGCATAGGTGAGAGCTACCCTCTCACCATCTCCGCTAAAGAGAAACTGACTGCCGAAACAAGACCGCCCCACAACGAAGACGGCGACGTCACGGTCACGTGACCAGTACGTAGACTCCAGCACTGTGTCACGTGATCCAGGCCAATGAACTGACCTCAATCGTCCCGATTTCTAGTCGGACGTGTTTGGTGAAAAAGCCACCAGGCGAGGCTCTTCAGGAAAGGGAGGCTCTGCTGCCGACGCTCACCGTTTCGTCACCAGGCGCCCAGCAGTGGCTTCCGTGTGGTCCGGCTTTTTTCTGTGGAGCGTTGTCTCCTAATGGTGACGGGTTGACCATGCTCCAGACGCCGTCACTACTCAGTAGGGTGCGCGTTACAACACTTTTTTCGAAATCGAAACTTTTTCACGTGGTTTTGGACGGTAGACACAAATATAAGGACAATCATGCAAAAAATCGTAATTTTCTCGAGTTTAAGCAACAGATTTTCACTTTTTAACTTTCTCCCAGTGGGGAGGAAGGGTGCTACAGATTTTTCGTCGTTGCGGAGAAGTGGCGGCGCCAAGCGCCACTGTACTTGGCACAGCTTATCATCAATCAATTCTGCAGCTTCCCCTAAAAATTTTAAGTTCGGGTTATCTCGGGCCAGGTCACCAGGCCAGGTCAAGTGGCCTCACTTCAAAAATTGTTTGGGATTTCATAACTCGGAGTAGGGTAGATTTATCAATGTGAAACCTTTTCCATATAATAGGCTAACCGGGACTACACACTATGTTTCGGTATTTCGTATATTGTTGACCTAAGGTCAGGTGGGTCATTCCATCATAAAACGACCAGAAATATCGTAAAATAAAACCCTTCTATTTTTGATTCTCTCCAAAATTAATGCTAAGGGGGTTTCAAAGGTGCAGAATCTAACCATGGCGTCAAAAAAATTATTTGAAAATTTGGTAAGACAGATATAGCCTCCGGCATTTTTGGGGGTCACCATGTAGGCATTGTTTTGAAAGCCTATAATTCTGCCATTTTTTTAATGGTCATAATTATATTTTAGGCTTTTGTTCACCATTTAGCAGATTTCAATTGGGCTATCTTCGATTTTTGTATTTCTGCAAATTTGACCTCATGACCTCGTGACCTATTTTTTGAACGGTGACCTCGACCCGCAGTACAGTGAAATTGATAAATGCATGTGATAGGATTTTTACATTTGGCAATTCTTTTTTATATCAAATAATAAAAAGTATGGCTTTCACACAAGATATACTACTCTTTACTTCCAAAACATGACACTAGGTGTCACTATGGAGCTGTGCCGTCGTAACCCACGGTATAATTATTGCCAGTAACGGCGGAACGTCCGAATTCAAGGGGGAGCCGTGGAATTTTTAACCCATTCATTACTAGTCAACGCCATAGGGTGTGTTAACCCATGCACGTACAGGCGGGTTGTTGCACCCCCACAGGTTTTTGAAGAATTTGAAACAAGCTTCTGAAATAACAGTCTTGAAATGATGTATAGCGTCTGGGACATTCATTGTGCACATTTTGCGAGAAAAAATTTTCCTACTTTTCAAGGTCATGTTGGGATCCTTTGGGCGCCTGTACCCGTTTTCACGTGAATGTTCCTGTCTCTCACCGTTCTTTTGCAGCATTTTCTGGCCCATAATATTTTCTTCCAACCTTCGAGAATCACTTTTATGAGGTTAGACCTTGTGTGACCTTTTTGATACTCAACGACCTTGATTTGACCTTGCGTGATCTCAGTGATAAATATGTGTCGAATAACGCCTACAGATGCGTATTTCAATTCAGTATTTCTAAATGAGATGAACACCGAATTATTTGAGTTGCGTCCGATACGGACTTGACCTTTTTCGACCTGTGACCTTATTTTTCCTTGAAAGGGGTAAGCAATAACAGATGAAGAGGCAAAGTTGCTTGGCGTAAATTATGCATAATGGTTTATGACTAGCCAATTTGAATTATATGGACACTAAACTAGTTGATTCGCACATTATATGGACTTGACCTTTGGCGAAATTTGACCTTATTTGATCTTGAAGGGGGTGTGAGCAATAACAGATGATGAAGCAGGCACTTGGTGAAAATGATACAAAATTTCTTACGAATAGTCAATTTGCATGAAAAGGATACTGAACAAGACGTTTTTCTTCCAATACGGACTTGACTTTTTTCGGCCTTTGAACTAATTTGACTTGACAGGGGTGTAAGCAGTGACAGATTATTAGAAACTCATTAAATTGGCGTAAATGATTCAGAGTGGCTTATGAATAGTTCATTTAAATGATGTGGACACTTCAACTAGTTGCTTTCACTTCTAAGGAGTACTTTTGAACTCTGAACCAGTCCCATGCATTGCAATGCACCACTAAAAATCACCAATGATATGTTTTTAGTGCCTAAAACTTCTTCATTATAAAAGAGCTAAAATAATGAGTACGCTGAGCAAAATTCATTTAGAGATTACCATAGGTCAAGCTTAAACACGTTTGAAATGCCACAAGAGATTACCAGAGACTATAGAAGCCAACTGAGGTCATAAAATATCTTAGATTCAAGCTACGTCCGGGGGAACAAGGCACAAAGCCTAAAAAACCAAACACCTTCCTTAACCCTCGCCCACCTAGAATAATGAAATCGATGGCCCCCTAAGGATTTTTTTCGGAACAACAGACAAACAACGAGGGCAGCATCACGGTTGAGGGTTCTACCTCTTACCCCATTATTTTCCCATCATCCCTGAAATTTATTACCCCGGGTCACCCTAGGTCAGGTCACCAGGTGAGGTCAACCAAGGCCACCTCACTTTAACTTTTGAGCTCTATCATAGCTACAGTTCTAAGCCGATCGATTTTAAATTTGCTCCACTTTATGACTCCTCCGGAGTCTAAAAAGTGTATTTTCGGGATTTTTCGATTTGGTGACCTGAGGCCAGGTCACCAGGTAGCCTCTTCCATGTAAAAGCATGGGAAAAGGTGTCTTATGAACTAAAAGTCACAAAATAATCGTAAATACTCAGATTGCTTAGAAAAGCGTTCTTGGACACTCTTTCATGGATCTCAGGGGAGACATTGCCCTTTGACCTATCTGAGATCATCAGAGGTCACCAGAGGTCAAAAACGATATATTGACGATAACTTTTGACCTGATTAAGCGAGAGCACTGAATTAAAGGTCATCGTGTATGTCTCGTCACTGGTTTTCATTTGATATACAACAAGGTCACTTTCTTACCTTTCGTGAACTCAGGTCATGTTAAGTCACGAGGTACCCTCTGGAGGGCAAACCACTGGCGGGAGGCCATTATGTTCCACATAGCGAAGAAAGTCCATGAACATGATGGGGTTGTGATACACGAGTCCACGTGGCTAGTGGATCTAGTCGATGAGCGGTCGTAGTTCGTGTTCCACCAGCTGGGGGTATCTGGAACTGAGTGGCTCCAGAGGCCAGTAAAACAGTGGTGTTTCGATGAGGATTTTTGGAAGTTTCAGGCATTTCCCGCTTCACTTAAGGTCGCGAACGATGTTGCAGAGCAATCAGTGAAGCTAATGCAGGGCTTCGTGGCGGTTCGCCAAAGATGGGAAGCAGCTGCGGGGTGTTTTGCATGTTGTGGAATAACAGAAAAAAAGATGCAGGGCTTTGAAAAGACTGACCTCATGAAAATTTAGAATATATGTAGAAAGGACCTCCAATTCTGAAGCCTTTCAAGTTCAACACCATTAACAGCTAGAAAACACCAACCATGACTGGCGGTCCGATGACAGCGGCTCGTGGTATCGGGCTACTGGCCCTCGATTTGGGAGACCTCTGATCACGTAAACCCAGCTACTTTATTAGCCGATAATTAAAGAGTCGTCTTAGTACCCGTGAGTTAATCTACTACAGCCTGTGCGTGCAGCTCCGTCATAGCCCCAAGCGTTTAGTCCGTTGCCAAAATCACTCAGCCCCCTGCGGGACTTGTTTGGGCGTTAACCTAGGTACGCAGGTAGGGAGATGATCTCACACTGGATATTTAGTCTTTAAACCAGTTTTCTGTCTTGACATTTGACAAGACAACAGACAATTGCTTGCTGTATGACTTGCATTCGTCGGATTCGGATGTAGATTGGTGTGTGGTATGCTGAATAAATGGTCGCCTAATAGTCAGCGGCCATGGCCATACATACAATTTCTTTACTTTTTATTCACTTATAAATAATTTTATTACTTATTTTAATATCAATATAATAATTATCATAAGGTCAAAGGTCATCGATATATTTTCACGGATATGAGCAGCCATATACCAGAATTGTGTGTGCTGGCTGCCGCCGGGTCTTGAACTGCAGTAGATTTGTGTTCCCGAACATGGCGGACAGACAAACCATGAAACGGCGAAGTCTCCTTCAGGGGTAGAAAAATATACCATTTTGGGATTATAAATGGCGACAGCCAAAAGTGGGCAAGGTGACAGAAATTAGCCACCTTGTTTTCTCCTGACCAATAACGGAATAAATTGTCGAAAAAGACACCTATAATTTGAACTCGCAATTTTGTTAACAACTAGGATGGTTCAGGAGTATCCATTGGTATCTTACTAACGCAAAACGTGACACATTTTACATCCTGGGCTGGTGACACGTTTATGGTTTGTCATTTTCAATGATTTATTTATTTATTTATTCACCTCAAATGAGCGACAGGGGTTTGCCCCCAGTAAAAGCTCAAGTCAAGGATAACATCCAGATTCCCTAAAATTACATACAAGACACATGTTAAAGAACAAGTCAAGACAAAAAGTAAATACAAGGTAAGAATAAAAAAGATAAAAATATACAAAATAAAACTCTAAAAACATTTAAAAATACATATGTAAGGGGCAAGAATAAGATACAATGAAATAAAATAAATGGTGCGTTCCTACTGCCTAACATATTTCCGAACTTGAGATTTGAACTGCCCTGATGATAATCTAAATGGGTCAGCAAATGGACAGGCGAGCATAAAATCATTAAAACTTTGGGCAGCCGACAGTACACACCCCGCCTCACAGTCTCCTTTGTGTACAGTGGTACGCTCAACAAAGTGCCTGCCATTGCACGTGTTCTTCTTGCTGGCACGTGGAGCGGGAAGCTACCAAGCAGAAAGGCGGAATCGATCTGGGCCGTTAGAATTTTGTGTACAAAAGTAATGTCATATTGCAGTCTTCTCTTGGCTAGACTTGGGATTTTGAAATGGGCTAAAAGCTCATCGTATCCTAGATTTACGGAGGGTTGAGTAGAAACGGATGATAGCCAGATAAGAAATTTATGCTGATTTTTTCCAGTCTTTCCAGATGCGTTTTGGCAGACCCATCCCAAATAATACATCAAAACTCAAGAATCGAACGAACATTGGAAAAATATGCCATCAAAACTGGCTTGGGTTTCAATTTTGAGCTCGCTCTCACCCTCCACCGGATGGCCAGTCTAGAGCGACCGAATCATGACACCTAACATCCTGTTTGCTCGACTTACGATTTTATGTATATGTTCTGCGAATGTTAATTTGGAATCCAGCCAAACGCCAAGGTCCCGAATGAAAGATATTTTTCTAGGGCGTCGTTTTGAATTTTGTAGATGTTCAGCATCGGTTTTTCTTCAGAAAAATTGAAATGATTTGCATTTGGACGGATTAAGCTGCAGCTTCCAAAAATGAGACCAATCAGCCAAACGTGTCAAGTCAGCTTGAAGTAGCTCTGAGTCCTCAGGAGTCACAATTTTATAATACAATTTTACGTCGTCGGCGAAAGAAGACAGTTCGTTTTAATTTTGTCCGAAAGATCATTGATGAAGAGAGCAAACAGGATCGGTGAGACAATTCCACCCTCCGGCGTTCCAGAGCGCACAGGTGTCCACTCAGAAAATTTTCCATTAACAACTACGCGTTGCTTTCGATTTGTGAGGTAAGAAGAGAGCCAATTGAGAGCGGCACCTGCGATTTGATAGGAGTTTTGTGACTTATGAAGCAGTAATTTGTGGTTGACACTCTGAAACGCCGAGGAGTAGTCGGTGTATATGACGTCAGTTTGATGACCAGATGAGATCGCCTTCCACGCCGTTTTAGAAGACAAGCTAAATTTGTATCACAAGAGCGGCGTGGGACATGTTGGTTTGGAGCCAGGACTGGTTGAACATGAGAGATTAGTACGTCACATACACAGCGCTCCAGAATCTTGCCGAACAGTGGGGTGAGTGAGATAGAGCGGTAATTTGAAGCGAGTTTTTAGAGCCCTTTTTGCACAGGAACGATGTTCGCTTCCGCCCACCTGCCCGGAAAAGCTTCCCGCGAACACTCATGTTGAACAAGATGACCAAGGGAATTACCAATTGTTCACTTCATTCTTTAATGACACGCGCACTAATGTTATCCGGCCCACAGGCTTTGTGAGCCTGTAACGATGTGAGTGCGCGGCGAACATCTCCTTCAGTCACCACAAAACGATTCAGAAGTGGCAGGTCAAATACCGGAGGAGAAGGATACACTTTTACATACATGAGGCTCAGTAAATTTCCTAGCGAACGCTTGGTTCAGGAGATTTGCCCGCTCTACATCGCCATGAACCTCAGTGTTGCCGTCCAACATCACAGAAAGAGAGCCTTTAGTTCCATTAGTTAAGATGACAAACTGAACACTTTTTTGGCCCCTGGTCTCCTTAAACTTTCTTTTCAAAGGTCAAGGCAAAGGTATCGCCACTATCAACAATTATTTCTGTTGTTGACTAGCCTGAATTTGCCTGATTTCTCTAAGCGTTAGCGCATGGGATTTTTGATAGGTACGCTTTATATATTTCCTGACTATCCAAATCCTACCTTATTTCTTTCTAGTTAGATACATTTTTGGGAAGCTGCATAACCGGAAAACTGACACCATGCTCAAAGCCAGATGCGCGAAAGGTTAATACGTCGGCAGAATGTCGGGCTGAACAAAATTCCCGGCCCAAAATGCCCTTAGCCGCGAGTCTGTGGACAAAGTGTGAGAACTCTACGGATGTGGTGTGGTTAGCGGTATTATATCAGCTAGAAAATATTTTGTTTATGTAAAAAAACAATGGAACAGAAAATAAGAGAAAGGCGCCATAGTGTTTGGTGCTGCCATTTGAAGAAAAAGAGTTGAAATGTTATATAGTTCACCTACCAACATTCCGGTTGAGAGTGCCAGCGGGAGCTAGCGCAGCGCATTCCTTCTGCGCTTGCATGGTCCATGAAAATGTGAAATTGATGGTCGAAGGCGGTAGAATGAAGAATATTGTCGTTAACGGGTAAGAATGAAATTTAGCCCGCCCTCTCTGAAGTGCATTTTAAGGTAATGCGTTGAATGGTTGGAGAATGTCAGGCTTACTAAATAGCTGGTCATGACTTCAAATGAACCAGGGATAGACGGAATCAAGTTTTTAACGTGGAAGAGGGATGGTGGCAGGTCCTCGCTCGAAACAAAGTGCGTGCGTGCGTGCGTGCGTGCGTGCGTGCGTGCGTGCGTGCGTGTGTGTGCGTGTGTGTGTGTGTGTGTGTGTGTGTGTGTGTGTGTGTGTGTGTGTGTGTGTGTGTGTGTGTGTGTGTGTGTGTGTGTGTGTGTGTGTGTGTGTGTGTGTGTGTGTGTGTGTGTGTGTGTGTGTGTGTGTGTGTGTGTGTGTGTGTGTGTAAGTGGGTGCACACCAGCGGCTGAACACTTTCTCCCGGGGTCGCCGGCCGTCGCCTGGTTTCTCTGGAAAGCGTCGCGGTGGAATTGTGAAGCGTGGTTATTACGTGGCATCGTGTCACGGATGGTCTCTCCAGCAGCACTTACCTACCGAAACCACCCACCGGGACCCTCACTCAACTCATCCACCGGGACCCTCACTCAACTCACCCACCGGGACCCTCACTTAACTCACCCACCGGGACCCTCACTCAACTCACCCATCGGGACCCTCACTCAACTCACCCACCGGAACCCTAACGCAGACATCCAGATGGGAATCGATGATACCCGAGATGTCTCTTTTTTATCCCGGGCCACTACAAAATTCTAGGGAATGAAAAAAGCTGACGCGCAGGCCAGAGGCACAGGCACGGTTCCTAGAACTCAGAGGAATAGCATCCCTCAAATGGTCAGGAGATGATAGCAAACCTCTCCTCCAGAATCATATCCGGAAGCAAATTCAAAATGACTGGACAACTAACCACTGCGCCCATTTATTCCATATAAAGCCTAACATCGGCTACTGGCCTTTTTCAAACTTAAACTGTGGTCGGCGCAAGGTCATGCTGAGCAGACTTAGGAATGGACACACTAAATTAAATGTCTATGGGCGTGCGGGTACCGGTGGTACCCGTGACGCCATGGAAAACCCCTACCACATACAAATTGAATGTCCCCAGCACAATACCCATAGGAAGCCCATGCTAGACACCTGCCGAATAAAAAACATCCCAGTAGACCTCCAAACTCTGCTTGGCGATGATTACCCCGAGCTGCTTGACAAGCTCTTTGCATTTTAGACGGTTTCTAGGCTAGATTGGTTTATGTAAAAGTATCACACAAACATCTATGATGACAGGCATACGCAAAACATCTAACCTAATGGCAGCCCCGCATATAATCACAAAAATTTACGCCATGGACGTTACCCTGCCAAATTCCAGTAATAAGTGCTTCAAACTAGGTTATAATAGACTAGAACAAGGGTATGATAGGCCTAAAATTGTGCACTTACCTAGGATAAAATAGGCAGTAGGTAAAACAATTTAACTAACCAACTAAGCTTTAGTGGCTTTAACTCGAGATAAACTAACCAACCTAACCTTAACCTAAGGTTAGCTTACCATCAAACCTAAACTATGACTCCTAAGTAATCAAACTCACGAATCTCACCGACAATTTATATGTTCTTTTACATTTCTCTCTTCCTCTGTGCGGCGGCTGCCTAGCCGGAGAGGGGCGCTGTAACCTCACCTTCTGGTCGCAGGGTACAGAAGCACCCGCCACACCCTGGCCAGGTGCTCAGCGGCAGTTTCTAAACAACCGAGAATTATTCCTTAAATGGAGGAGCTCGTGTAACCAAAGCAAAGTGGACACTCGGCAGCCTGCAACAAAATTCAAAATTCTAAACTGCAAATTTCTCAACCTGGACGGTGGTCTCCTTCTTCACGTACCCCGAGAATGCCTAACTATAATCCAACACCATTGGTTGGGCCTTCCTGCTGTGGCCGCGACCACTCCCTCGCCAGTGTTGAAACACCTAGCGGCCCATCATTTGGAATAACATCCCCATTACTTTCAGACATTGAAGTAATCCACCCTCACTTAAAAATTCCCCACATACTTAAGAGGCGGGGAAAGGTGACATGCACAGAACGCCTTATAAAAACTCCTTAACTGAGTAACTAACTGCAATAAGCTACGATAATCATCTCACTTTTTAAACTAAGCCTTCATTACAGAGTCCGATTGCCCAGCCTGACATATTCACCTCTTATTGTTAAGAGACCAGAGACCACGGATTCAAAAAATTATTGCTTGCTTGACGAGGAGGTGCTTCATCTTTATTTGTATTCCATTGCGCTATTGTGTAAAGAAGTGGTCGAAGAGTGCGAGCTCTAAATATGCTTAGATCAACCTAAATATTTGCATAAATTTTGCCTTTGATAAGTAGCATCGGGGCAACACACGAGCAAATCAATCGCTGTACATTTTTTTACCCATACAAATCTGGGGCACCCATATATATATATATATATATATATATATATATATATATATATAATATATATATATATTCGTAAATCTAGGCAGTACATTTTCTTTTATACATTGTTTGTTGAAAGCCAGAGCGTATTTGCATTTGATTATTTTCTTTTTGTTTGTCCCAGGTGCCGAAATAAAGTTCTGTTTTCATTGCTGATATTATTAAGCAAGAAACCCAATGTTTACATGAATATGCAGTAGGTAGTTAGACAGCAGGCTTACTAGTGTCTAGTTTCGGTGAATTGTTCACTATCATCAGAGCCATTACGCAGCGCCTAAGCATGACATCACATTGGAAAAACGATACATTACACAATCGAAAAGTTTCGCGTCGCAAAAAGTTCAAAGTGAATGTTGAAATTAGTTCAGCAGCATGACTTGAAAATTACAGGAGATAAACACGTGACACTATCACGTCGCCTTACGATGCACCTAAACACCGGAGGACCCGAAAAGAACATGCGAATAAAGCACAACCATCCACTCTCAAGAAAGGAGCTTGTCGAAAACACTAACATCATCGACTCACATCCCGACTACCAGAAGCTCTTCATTCTGGAAGCATTGCACATTAATCAATAAATTTCAATGATCAACAAACAGATGAAGATGTTAATTGCTGTTAATAGCCCTGCTGTCTGTAGTGTCTGACAGCATTCAGAGTCGCTACAGTTAGAGTGTTTGCCGTGTACTGTCACGTGTTTATCTCCTGTAATTTTCAAGTCATGCTGCTGAACTAACATTCACTTTGAACTTTGTCGACGCGAAACTTTTCGATTGTGTAATGTATTGTTTTTCCAATGTGATGTCATGTATAGGCGCTGCGTAATGGCTCTGATGATAGTGAACAATTCACCAAAACTAGACAATAGTATGCCTGCTGTCTAACTACCTACTGCATATTCATGTAAACATTGGGTTTCTTACTTAATATCAGCAGTGAAAACAGAACTTTATTTCGGCACCTGGAACAAACAAAAAAGAAAACAATCAAATGAAAATATGCTCTGGCTTTCAACAAACAATATATATTATACATATATATATATATATATATATATATATGTTTGAATATTTAGGCAAGACATTTTCTGATATACAAAAGTTATTGAATTCAACCGCAAATCGAGCCTTTACGAGTTTTTTCTCTGTATTTTCTTTTTCTCTAAACACTTTTCTCGTTCCCTCTGCTAGTTGGAATATAAGGTCAGCAAATTGCATTGAACATAGGTTGTATTTAAATAGAGCTTTCGAATAACATTATTCATCATCAGTAGTACATATAAATAAGTTTCCTTGCACACTCCCTTCCTGTTTTATGCAGACAATTGTGGTTTGAAATTCACGAGAACCAAAACATGATATTGCATTGGAGATAATTTTCAATTGAAGAGACCGAAAACACTTCCTATATCAAACAAAATCACTAACTCTTGACATTCTAAAACGATGCATAAAACAAATGCACCATTTGGCTTGAAGCTTTAATACAGCTCCAGGCATGTTGTTAATATCTTATTCTGTTTGTTGAGGTCGGGTTGTCTCTCTCTGATTATGAGGGCTTCATGGATGGGTAGTTTTCGCCGGTCGGCAGTTTGTCGTATGGTGCGGGTGTTGTCGATGAAGTCCTTCCGGGTGATGTCGCGATTGTGAAATTGTTTGTAGTGGTCTTTGGGGGCTCCCATCTGCAGGTGCATAGTGAGCCTGCGTGATAGTGATGTTGTTGTGAAACAACAATATATATATATATATATATATATATATATATATATATATATATATATGTATATATATTCGAATAGTTCGGCAATATGTTCTCTTTGAGACAATGACGGTTGAATAGTATAGCACTTGCGCACTTGGATATTTTTCTTTGGAGTTTTTCTATTTTTCGTGCGTTGGTTTTGATTTCAGTCGTCAATTCGTTTAAAAGGTCACCGAAACTCATTAATTAGAACTAGTTTCCACTGCATTTTCAACAGTCATCTTCAGCATTAAATATTTGCTCATAGTTTTCATTCCACAATTTGAAAACACACTGAGTATCTTATCTGATAGCTTATCTGCTAATGTCTCGCTGATTAACGGTTCAGCGATATGACGCGCTAGCGTATCGAACGCCCACTGCAAGGGCAAATTTCTAAATTGGCCACCTTCCTGCACAGGTCTGTGTGTTGGTAGAAAAAGATGTAGCCGTCATGCTGGGATCCATTGTGCAGCACGTGGTGTTCTGAGACGCAGGTGACACTGCGATCGTCATAGTGAAACCAGCGGTCCCTACCAAGGCTGTAGACGTCTGCCACGTAGTGTCCGGCCTGGGTGGCGCTGCCATAGTGGCTGACCAGGCCCACCAGCCGGTAGCTGTAGGCGCCGGCCTGGTTCACTGTTTCATCCTCAGCCGCTGAGCCGTCGTCCTCCGCGCAGAGCTGGGACAGCCGTGTCTGTTCGGCGGCGAAGTCGGTCGGCGCACCCTCCTGCAGCGGGCGTCCGACAGCCTCCTGCAGCTGACTCTCCTCGTCGTCTACATGGCGCGCTGGCCGCTCCTGGGTTCCGTCCTGTTCGCGTTATTAAAAAACATGTTTTTTTAAATATCGCGAGAACGAGCAATATAACAGTACCACTTCCTTATTAGCTACCTTACCTATTATACACGATGCACCTAGGTATTCCTATAAGAACATTAACATAGTTTGAGCGTATAACACTTACATTTACTACATTTCAATACACGAATAACATAAATTAATTACATTTTACATCAGTTACATGTGGCATATATTCATTAACCCGTTAACGCCAAGGGTAGTAAATATAGTGGGTATATATATTTTGTCGTATGATATGCGCAACACATTATTCAAGGTTGTCTTTGTTGTCGACTGTAGTACGGAACATGAGCTGTCAGTGCGACATGATATTCCTGGTATATCATGTCGCACTGACAGCTCATGTTCCGTACTACAGTCGACAACAAAGACAACCTTGAATAATGTGTTGCGCATATCATACGACAAAATATATATACCCACTATATTTAGTACCCTTGGCGTTAACGGGTTAATGAATATATGCCACATGTAACTGATGTAAAATGTAATTAATTTATGTAATTCGTGTATTGAAATGTAGTAAATGTAAGTGTTATACGCTCAAACTATGTTAATGTTCTTATAGGAATACCTAGATGCATCGTGTGTGTCTCTTTTGGGAGAGTTTCCGACCGTTGACCTTTCACGTATTTTATCGTTTCTAAGGAGCATCGATTTTAATGTTATTTACTCGCCGACCTAGGTTGTGATTTGACAATGTGTTATTCTATTATTATTATTTATGCGTTCATGATTTTTTTAAACTTCTGACACAGCTTTAGTCCCGTGAGCTGTTGAAACGCCTCTGTATATATTTTACTTAGTGTTATGGGCGCCACATGACCTTTGTTGTCGGCGCGCCCTAAACCACCAATTATGATGATGATATTCCTGGTATTACTCCATATGAGGCATATTTAATCGATTTTATATTTGAGGTTACTTGAGGTTACTCAAGAATTTCAAACTTTTTCCGGAATATAATCCTTCTACATTAATTATAGTTCACATGCACTTCAAAAACACTTCTGGCAACTCTAAAACACCGATATGGGTAGTTTATTGAGTGTCCTGTCTTCAGAGCGTGGCGCACAACATGCACCCGCTAAATTTAGTACCCTGGGCGGAACGCATGTCACTGGGGAGCGGCGAAATGCGTGGACGAGGGGGCAGACACGTGTTCCGACGCTAACCGGGAAGCGTTGGGAGTGTCCAGTGGGTGAAAGGAGTGTTAAATACTATTGAATAATTAGTTTTGCAATGCCGAGACTAAAAGCATTGATGGAACAAGAGGCGCTGGACCTGATCCAAGATGAGGACTTTGGTAGTGATGATGACTCTCATGTTGACCTCGTGATAGTACCACCAGAAGCTGTAGATAATATCACAGATGAAGAGGGTTGCAATGACGAAGAAATCGAGGTACCCGATGTTAGCGACGTTGCTGGCAGCCTTGAAGCTCATGTTCCCGCGAGAGAAAAGTCACCTGAGCCCACCAAAAACGCAGAAAAACTGAGGAAGAGCCAAGATGGCGGCAGAGAACGCCGGAGTTTACGAGGATGCCGACAGCTACAGCTGGTGCGGGCTCTCGGGAAGAGGAAGTACGCCATCTTCTGCAAGATAAGTCGCCTGTGACATTATTCGAAGAACTGTTCACAGAAGAAGTGTACAGTCACATCATTCGTCAAACGCTGAGATACGCGGCCAGCACGAAAAATGACCAGCTCTTCACACTGCCAGTAAATGATCTCAAGGCCTTTATTGGGATCCTGCTTCTGACCGGATACCACAAACTCCCCAGCGAGAGACACTACTGGTCCAACGCTGGAGACCTGGGTGTATCGGACGTCAAGGGAAGCTCTCACAAGGAACCGGTACGCAAACATCAAGGCATACCTCCACCTCGCTGACAACAACCAGGCGGTCACCAACAAACAAGATCGGGGTTTTAAAGTAAGACCCCTCATGGATATGCTGAATAAGACATGCCAGAAATTCGGAGTCTTCTCAGAGGAGCTGGCCATCGATGAAATGATGGTTAAGTATTTCGGCCGAAACTCGTTGAAGCAGTTTATCCGTGGCAAGCCCGTGAGGTTCGGGTACAAAATGTGGGCGTTGTGCGGCAAACTCGGCTACTGCTTCAAATTCAATCTGTACTGTGGGAAGGAGGAGAACAGCAGCAACGAGCCTCTAGGTACTAGAGTTGTTCTGGACATGCTGAAGTCAGTGGAAACCAGCACCGACCACAAGGTGTATTTTGACAACTTTTTCACCTCTCGTTCTCTGTTGGTTACTCGGTCGGACCGTGGCTTTCGAGCCACTGGGACAGTCCGCGAGAACAGAACGGGACGATGCCCAGTCTCAGATCAGAAAACGCTAAAGGCAAGAGGACGTGGCTGCCACGAAAGATGGTTCGACGCAGCAGGAGAGGTGTGCCTAGTGAAGTGGAGCGACAACCGGTGTGTGACTATGTTCTCCGACCACGAGAGTGACCGCCCACTTACCTAGGGTAGGAGGTGGGATCGTGCTCAGCGGGCGCACAGAAATATCCCGCAGCCCCGCCTGGCCCAAAGCTACAACCAGTCCATGGGAGGAGTTGACAACCATGACTGGTACTGTGGCAAGCATGCCACTGGTATCAGAGGCAAGAAGTGGTACTGGGCACTCTTCACACGTATGCTGGACATGGCAGTGGTGAACGCATGGGTCCTTCATCGCATCGCACAGGAGACATCACTGCCGCTGTTTGAGTTCCGTCGCGAGATCGCTGTTGCGTACCTGAGCGGCGCTGTGGGCAGCCGTCCCCAGCGTCCAACCGCTCCGCTCGCGCCTCCTCCAGCTGACCTCCGATACGATGGACTCAACTACTTGGTTGCACTGGGCGACAAACAGCGACATTGTCGCATGGAAAACTGCAAGAAGCGACCGAGCTTCCAGTGCGTGAAGTGCAAAGTGACTCTTTGCATACCGTGCTTCGTGCCCTACCACACTCGGCCTGTGACTCGCCCCCGCCGGTGAAGGATTTCACAAGGTTTTGAAGACCAGCAAAGGCTAGCCAGAAAGTTGATGCACTGCCCATTGTGTGATGCTACGTTTTGATCGATGGAGAATGAATTTGCATGTTCTTTCGTGATTTTTGTACTGTTGTTATACAGTTTCAGGCTGCTCAATTGTTTTGCATTGAAGAAAAAACAATGAAATACGTAAGCAAATCATATATTAAGTAGAGTGAAGATAAGCAGTCACTTACATCTCCTAGCGTCATATTGACCAATTATTGTTCAGAGATAACGCTTTCCGCGCAGCGCACCGGCCTTGCGCCGAGGGGCAGTCCCACCGCAACCCGGCCCGAGTGACAGCCCAGGGTACTAAATATAGTGGGTCCTCTCACAACGCCCCAGGGTATCTGAGGGACAAAAAAGCTATGCAATTCTTGACTTCACACGTAAAAGTGCCAAACTTATCGAATTCGTTTGTATGCTTCAAAAATTGCGACCCTGGGCGTTAACGGGTTAACAATGATCATTCATCATCTCATCCCCCCCAAAGCGGAAGTGTTCGGTGTGTGTTTATCTGCATGTTGAGTGAGGGCTTTTGTTCGTGTATATGTAGTGCTTCGAGGACTGCTAGTTTTCGTGTGTCATTGGTGGAAGCGATGATGTGTGTGTTCTCGACTAGTGTTTGCCTCGTGAGTTCTGTGTTGTGTGTAGTTTGCATATGCTGCTTGATGGCTCCATCCTGCAGATGTATGGTGAGCCATCGAGACAATGTCGTTGTAGTCACACCAATGTAGTGTTCGGCATGAGGCCTACAACCCTCATGTGGACATGAGAATTTATACACCACATTGGTGCGCTTCAACGGCACTGTCTCGACTGGCTTGTTAGTCATGTCAAGGTTGCGTGTTTTCTTTGTTTGGTAGTATATGTGAAGTTGGAGTCTTTCTTGGTTTTTGCACTCTACGTTGCGCCTAATGATATCCTTAAGTATTCTCTCATCTGTTTTGTGTGCGCTGCTCATGTTGTTTCTGTAGTAGATGTGGTGTGTCTGTATAACGGTTGTCTCTGTTTTTTTCTGTTATCGATAGTTGTCTGTTTATTTCTGTGTCTATGTCATGATTTGTGTAGCCGTTGGATACTAGAAGTTGTTTTGTGCGATTCAGCTCTTCATGCATCTTTTGGTAGGTGGAACAGTGTTTAAGGGCTCTTCTGATGAGGGCTTTAAGTACGCTACGTTTATACTGCTCAGGACATTCACTATCCGCATTCATTGTAATACCTTGGTTTGTGGGTTTTCTATACACACTGGTTAGAAATTTACTGTCGGTTGCTTCAATAAGAACATCTAGGAATGGTAGCATGTTGTCACAGATGAGCTCAAAAGCGAACTTGAGCACCGATGCATGTTCAAGTTTATTGATAAGGTGATTAAGCTGTTTTAAATCTGTGATTTCTGTAAATATGTCATCAACGTATCGAACATATATTAGTGGGGCGGTTTCCGTTTCCCGCAAGACTTTGTTTTCAATGTGGGCCATGTAGAGGTTTGCGAAGAGTGGTCCCAAGGGTGAGCCCATGGCCACTCCGTCCTTTTGGACATACAGGCAACCATCTGGACTCCTGAATGGAGAGTCTGCTGTACATGCATAGAGGAGGTCTCGGAGAATTTTCTCCGGTAGGCTAAGCGTTGGGAGGTCATTAGTATGTGAGTGATACACTTCATCTACTATGATGTCTATGGTTTTGTTAATTGGTACATTGGTGAACAAGCTAGTTACATCAATTGAAGCGAGAATTCCCGCGGTTTCTTTGCCCTCAACAGGTCAAGGAGCTCTTTTACAGATTCGACAGAGTACTTAGCTGGAATGTACGGTTTCAATAGGTTGTTCAATCTTTTTGCGAGTCTATATGTGGGTGTGCTAAGCTGAGAAATTATGGGTCTTAATGGGTTTCCTTCTTTATGGGTTTTAACTGTACCATAGATATATGCAGGGGAATATTCACCAACTATTTTAGAAAAGTGAACTCCTCCTTTTATCGCATTGGCAGCACTGATAATACGGTTAACTCTCACCTTTAGTTTGTTCGTAGGATCGGCTGTGATTCGCTTAAACTTAGTTTGATCAGAAATTATGTCATTCAGTTTCTGAGAATAAACACTTCGATCTAATATAACGAAGACAGGCGACTTATCTGCTTTTTGTATAATAATACGCTTGTCCTCTCGATGTTCCTTAGCGGCTTCACATATACTACCAAACACAGAAAACACGCAACTTTGTCATGACTAACAAGCCAGTCGAGACAGTGCCGTTGAAGCGCACCAATGTGGTGTATAAATTCTCATGTCCACATGAGGGTTGTAGACCTCATGCCGAACACTACATTGGTGTGACTACAACGACATTGTCTCGACGGCTCACCATGCATTTGCAGGATGGAGCCATCAAGCAGCATATGCAAACTACACACAACACAGAACTCACGAAGCAAACACTAGTCCAGAACACACACATCATCGCTTCCACCAATGGCACACGAAAACTAGCAGTCCTCGAAGCACTACATATACACGAACAAAAGCCCTCACTCAACATGCAGATAAACACACACCGAACACTTACGCTTTGGGGGATGAGATGATGATGAATGATCATTGTTAATGAATATATGCCACATGTAACTGATTTAAAATGTAACTAATTTATGTAATTCGTGTATTGAAATGTAGTAAATGTAAGTGTTATACGCTCAAACTATGTTAATGTTCTTATAGGAATACCTAGATGCATCGTGTATAATAGGTAAGGTAGCTAATAAGGAAGGGGTACTGTTATAATGCTCGTTCTCGCGATATTTAAAAAAATGTTTTCGAATTGTGGAATGAAAACTATGAGGAAATATTTAATGCCGAAGATGACTGTTGAAAATACAGTAGAAACTAGTTTTAATTAATTAGTTTTGGTGAGCTTTTAAACGAATTAACGACTGAAATCAAAACCAACGCACGAAAAATAGAAAACCTCCAAATAAAAATATCCAAGTGCGCGAGTGCTATACTATTCAACCATCACTGCCTAAAAGAGAATATATATATATATATATATATATATATATATATATATATATATATATATATATATATATATATATATATATATCTGTATGTATATATTAATATACATAAGTGTATTTGGGTAATATATTTCATTTTAGGCATTAAATGAGCACAGTATGTTTAATGAGCTCTGCCTAAAAGAGTATATATATATATATATATATATATATATATATATATATATATATATATATATATATATATATATATATATATACAGAATGACTTGTACTGTACGTGTGTTTATCTTACTGGCCTCAACTCTAAATGGGAAATTCACCCGTTGGTGGTTTGGAAACAAACAGTAAGCAATACAATTGTCGGTAGTAGTTAATAGTTCATTTTTTGGCTTAGTGGCACTAAGTCGAATCTTCTATTTATTTATTTATTTCGACATCCTACAAGACCTTGCCAGGTTTCTCCACTCAGTGAGGGCTATTCCGACACCATCGTCACAATAACAACAGCCACAGTACAACAATATAACATAGTATAACACATAAGTATAACAATTAAGAATGTAAGCATAATTTCAACAACTGTGTTGCGCGGCTAACTGGGATTTCTTAGGACTTGCCTAATGCGAGATTTGAACACATTGGTACTGACAATATTAAGATCATTGGGTACAACGTGCTGGTTGAATTTTGCAGATGCTCGATATATGAACTGACGTTTTCCATGGTTGTTATTCGGGCGATAGAGTGACAGATGCAATGATTGCCGGGTTTCACGAGCTATATTTTCGTGGTTGAATGATAGGCTGTTTCTTATAGATGAGGGGTTTCGTTCGTGATGATTTTATGCAGTAAGCATACATCGAAATAGGTTAACAACTGGAGAATCGTCAGTCATTCTAATTGTCGAAGCACATTGGAGATATGGTCATATTTCCTACGCCCAGATATCACTCTTGCTGCAGAGTTTAACACCTTCTGTCGTTCAAAAAGCACACAAGGGTTTGCGCTGCCATACACTTGAACACAGTATCTTATGTGTGACATGACGAGTGAGTCGATCAGACGAGGCAATGCCGAAAGGGGTAGAGCATGTTTTGCATGAAGCAATCCTAGTAGCATGCCCAAGCATCGACCAGCTATATTTTTGACGTGATATTTCCACGAGAGGTTCCATTATAACGCCTAGGTTTTTAACCTTATCGGTACATTTGAGAGTTTCGCCCATGAATCTGATACTTGGGGACTGGGGTAGACTTGCGATTTGTCTGCGATCCCCGCAGAGTAAACGCTCAGTTTTTTCCGGCATTAACCATAATTCCATGCTGTTGGAACCAAGTGCACATTGTGTTTAGTATCCTTTCCAAACAATTTTGCATAGCTGTTATTCTGTTTCGGGGGTCCAGTGATAGTCACTTGTGTGTCGTCTGCATAGCGAACAACTGTGACCCGAAACCCATCAAGTTCAAATGGAATGTGACATGTGAGGTCATTACTAATAATGTTAAACAATAATGGGCCTCGACAAGTACCCTGAAATGTGCCTATACTTATCGGAAGGGTTTAGACATTTTCTCGCCTATTCTGACTCCGTGAGTATGCCCACTTAGATAGCTCTTGAACCATCCCGTCGAAATTTATAAAATATTGAGTTTAGTTAACAGCGCCTCATGGTCTTTAACGTCAAAACAGCGACTGAGATCAATCAACGTTAAAAGGGTTATTTCTGATCGGTCCAAGCCTTTTAAAATTTCATCAGTTACTGTCAATAAGGCAGTAGAAGTTGAGTGCTGTTCTCTAAAACCATGTTGGTCATCATTGAAAAGGTTCTGCTGTTTCAAGTAAGATGTTAGTTGGATGTGAACTAGTTTTTCAACAATTTTGCAAATCACTGGGACAGTTGTGACTGGTCTGAAATTAGAGGCTTCAGATGGATCATTCTTTTTATGTAATGGAATAACTACAGCACTCGGAGCTCTCGGAGCTAAGTGCAGACGGAGAAGACTCGCTTATCTTCCTGGAAATATTATCCCTGCAATCCTTTCTTATCGCTCGTTTAGTAATGACATTAAGGCTTTTGCAAGCTGGGGCATTGTTTTCTCTACCCTCTTTGCACCGCCTCATAAGAATCAATGTTTCTTCTCTTACAGGGGGAGGAGATGGATTGCGGACACTAAAACGTCTCATGGGTGCATGCTGGTCTAAAATGTTGTTCAACGTGGAGGCAGAAGTATCCCATTGCTGTTCACATGAACCCTGTAACACTGTGTTCCATTCAGTAGCAGCGATATCATTAATGAATGCAATCCTATTAAGGGATCGCCAGTTGCGAGTGGTTTTGTATACTGGTACTGGTTTCGAACGAGGAATTCTAGTTTCGATTATCACGCGGCGATGATGGTATCACTTAGCTCTACGGTACATGTTGGCGGTGAATGATCCGAACACAGGGCATCAGACAACACTACATCGAGAACAGACTGAGTTTCCCCGCGGTAGAATGTTAGCTGATCTATCACACACTTCAAACCGTACCTATCGAGCTCTAGGAGACCAGCATGTGCAGAAGGGTTTGTAAAACTGTCCGCATTGAGGTCGCCTGATATTATAATCCGTTGTGATGGGTGGGATGAGATGATGTTTCGAAGTTGTTCTTCAATGTCATTAAAAAAAAAATCAGCTTGAATCTGGGTGTGGTTAATTGATGGCGGTCGATAAAGGCAACCGATCAGTACAGCCTTCTTTCTATCAAGTTTAGCTTTCAGCCATAGTGCCTCGATATGCGATTGAGGATCGAGTGAAGAGGTGACGGATATCTGCTCTGCGCTCACTTTGTCACTGACGTAGCCTGCAACTCCTCCACCTGACGTCTTTCTACCAAGCTTTTTATCAGCTCTAAAGGAGCGGTAGCCTGGAATGGAGATAAGTCGATTTTGAGTTCTCGCTTTAAGGTTGGTCTCAGTGCAACACAAGATATCAGGACTTCGATGTTGAACATCGGTCCTTATGTCGGGAAGCTTAGGCAGTAATGATTGGATGTTGAGCAGTTCTAATCGAATTTGACCTTGCGCTGTACCCGATGTCAGCCCGTGGTGATCCGGCTCGGTTGGTACAGGAGCAGGCCGCTCGCAGTGGCTTGTCGTCGATATGATTGCAGATATTCGTTCTGGGTTCGTTAGTACTCGAAGTCGAAATCGCAGTTTCAGTCGATTTTGGTGTTCATTATTAGGTCGGTGATCAGTGATGATTGTGATATTATTTTCAATTACCGGTATATTTCGTTGTTTCGGTGTGTTCGTTATTATTGTCGGGGATTTTCCGCTTGATCGTATAGCAGCATCCAGCTGCGCTGGTACAGGTTCAGGCCGGTCGCAGTGGTGTGAGATCGGTACGGTCGCTGGATTTCGTTTAGGGGTTGTGAGTTCTATTATTTCGGTTCTCTGACGAGGCCGTAGCCTGCGTCCCATTCCACCCATGACGATTGCGATAATCTGGCTATGAAAGGTACTAACCATGCCCCCCCCTACAGTATGGCAGTATCTGGTCCACAGACGTGCTTCGATCAGGATTTAATGGATTGGATCTTTAAGGATGCCTTGTCACAGCCATAGCCGCTTGTTCCATTCACACATCACGTGCCAGTGGGTGGGGTTAGCACTCGAACTTTTCAGAGTTGAAAAATGACGGAACAGTTTTCGTACTTGGCACAATTTTTGCCGGGTTAACTTCGCAGCTTTACTGAGCTCTACGGATAGGCTCAGGCGGCTACAGGTACAGGCAGTTTTACAACTAGGTTTAGGTCGTCTTTGGCCCCGTCACTAGACAAGGTCAAGTGACCACACCTAAAATATTTTCAACCAGTGTGTCGCCAGAGGTTTCTGTCGTTCACCTGCAATTTATATCAAATAGTAAGGTCATCAAATTCGGCAGTTTGTGGTAGCGGGTTTTATGTCCATGAGCTAGTCCAAGGCCAGCGCCATGACCTCTCCGTTGCAATGAAGGGGAGACATTATGGGAAATTTTCAGTTCGGGTAGTATACATCAAAACATGCTTTAACTCCGGGCACCCTGCTTTCTCAGAAAAATTCGAGGTTCAAGGTCACATGAATGGACATATGAACCCTAAGAGGTGTGTCCCCTGCTGCTGTTCGTCAATTGGTATGCATTATGAAAGTGGCAGATTTCAGGAGTGGTGGAAACCGTCATGGCGCGAGGAAATCCTGGGCGCAACCCCTGCCAAGAGGCGGATTCAGGGGAAGTGCAATCCGGTCATACCCCAAAAGCGAAAAACCCCAAGGTCAAACCCCAAGGTCACACCTCAAGGTCAAACCCTCCGACCCTTCCAAAGGCAAGCTAGCAATTTATAAATGATCGATTGGGGATGACGTGACCGTGAGTAAAAAATAAACTTTTTCAGTGTTTTTGTCCGTTGGCAAGGTACCTCAGTTTTTCAGGGTGGAAAATTGATTCACCACAGCAGTGAAACATTGTCGGCCGCTACACCCGCCGCTAAGCTTTTTTCTCTTCAGTGTGGGCTTCTCCCCAGACCAATCGGCTGGATCTGCTCTAGTCCCCCCAAATTGAACATGGTTCCAACGGCCCTAGAAATTATACTTTAATAGAAAAAACAGAAAGCAACGCAGATGAGCAGAGTGAACACATGGCAAATGCAGGGTTAATAGAAGAGAAAGGACAGACGAATGAATAAAAATGGTCAGCCACGGTGCTGTATCAGTATTTTAGATGATATTCACCCAGGCTGGAGAGATCTTCTCGAACCAGGGGGGAAGGGGAGGGGTTCTGAATGGGTCAGCTCTGGCTCGGCAATAAAACTCCTATACAAAGCCTATGGGAGACCCAAAATCCAAGGATTTCTTCACCTTCATCCGTCACTGAGTGTCAACATTTCCGGCGTGCGTACGTTGGGAGGGAAAGATAACAGCTTCAAAGGGTTAGTGGGCCGGCGTGAGATAAGACAATGACCGGTCCCATGGCGTCGCTGCCAATACTGCCTCAGTGCGATAACAGCACCGCGGTAACTGTTTCTACTTCAATATGTCCAAGATGGCAATGTAAACTACACCAAGCGTCGAGAACTACGGACGGTAAGATGTATCCACACGGTGGTTAGCTTGGCTCAACATCCTCATAAATTCATATGAACTGTACGATATTATATCATTATATTCATATCAATACAATATTATACTTAGTACGAATTTTTTCCGGTCCCCCGACTCAAATTATGGTCTGACATCGCCACTGGCATAAAAAATAAGAAAATATTAGATATTGATGCAAATCAAAGACCAAACAATCTCCAAAGTTCGATTGGAACCATACTATTGATGTGAATATCCTGTAAAATATGAAAATTATACCCCCAGTTTTTCTCCTGAGTCCGCCCTTGGTGGAAACTTTAAATTTGCATCGATGAAAGTGAAATATAGTATGCAACATCCATCATACATCATTATTATTTCTGTACATCAGAGTCAAGAATTTCAACAGAATAATGCGGTTACGAGTCATTATTGCCCTAACTGCCCCACCCAAATCTCGCTCTACCACCGCTAATGATCCCAAAAACGAAACTAAACACAGAAATGTGTCTGCATCCATGCATCAAGAACTTCCGCATTGCTAAAAAAGAATTACTTCTGATCAAAGAGTATTGTGCAACTGATATGTAATGCCCCCAATTATATACCCCTGGAACCGCCCTTGGAACACAAAACCGCAAATTAGCACGGATATGACCACATTGATAAAGTAACAAAGCAATCATTGCACTGCGCTAAAACGGATTTTGTTCCAGAAATAGAGCAAGTCACTGCTGAGCTAGTTCTTCTCATAACATCCCCCCCAAAACATGTCCCTGGAGTCGCCCATGGACCATTTAGAATTTTCTTTTAGCTTCTGCTTGAAGCAAAATCGATTTTTAGGAAAATTCGCGAAGTATGAAAGCGATATCTATTCAGGTTTAACCACGCCACGAGAAAAACCGTCGGGGGGAGGCTCTGGAGCCCCCTTACACGAATAGGGTTAAGCATTGCATATTTTGGTCGAAATAGCCTATCGTGACACGACTTGACCATTGGAGATCAAACCATTGACCTGAGCGCTTAAACATGTAAAATACAATTATTCTAAATTCACACGAGCTTTCCAATGCCCTTTACAGGTTTGCAAAATCCCCATATTATCGGAGTTAGAGGGGGGCCGTCGATGCCCCTAGTGGGGCGAAGGTGGCCACGGACCCCGGTGGGACGCAGGTGAAGCCAATATCAACCCAAAACTAAAGTTTCCTGATGTTGCCGAGGCTGGTTTCAACCATTTCAATGGTCTTTTTGTGAAACATGTTTTCCTTGAAATCTGGGAAAACGTAAAAACGGGAAAACTACACCTGCGCAAATTTTACAATTCCGCTAATTCCCCTGCGGGAAAACGTTGACCTTTCGAATGAAGCCATATGTAATAGCCTCCTACAGGTACTTCAAATCTTATTAGGATACAACTCTTCAGAAATTGAAAAGCAGCATAGAAGAGTGCTGATTTGAATGTAAGCCGGCGTGTAGAGACGCTGGCCGGGCTTACCTCTAAGGCAGTTGGTGGGCTCCAGTACGTTGTAGAGACGCTCGGCGGGCTTACCTGTACGGTATATGGTGGGCTCCATTACGTTGTAGAGACGCTGGGCGGGCTTACCTGTAAGGTAGTTGGTGGGCTCCAGTACGTTTTAGAGACGCTGGGCGGGCTTACCTGTACGGTATATGGTGGGCTCCGGTACGTTGTAGAGACGCTGGGCGGGCTTACCTGTACGGTAGTTGGTGGGCTCACGCTGGGCGGGCTTACCTGTACGGTATATGGTGGGCTCCAGTACGTTGTAGAGACGCTGGCCGGGCTTACCTGTACGGTAAATGGTGGGCTCCAGTACGTTTTAGAGACGCTGGGCGGGCTTACCTGTACGGTAGTTGGTGGGCTCCGGTACGTTGTACAGACGCTGGGCGGGCTTACCTGTACGGTAGTTGGTGGGCTCCGGTACGTTGTAGAGACGCTGGGCGGGCTTACCTGTACGGTATATGGTGGGCTCCAGTACGTTTTAGAGACGCTGGGCGGGCTTACCTGTACGGTAGTTGGTGGGCTCCGGTACGTTGTAGAGACGCTGGGCGGGCTTACCTGTACGGTAGTTGGTGGGCTCCAGTACGTTGTAGAGACGCTGGCCGGGCTTACCTGTACGGTAAATGGTGGGCTCCAGTACGTTTTAGAGACGCTGGGCGGGCTTACCTGTACGGTAGTTGGTGGGCTCCAGTACGTTGTACAGACGCTGGGCGGGCTTACCTGTACGATATATGGTGGGCTCCAGTACGTTGTAGAGATGCTGGGTGTGGTTGAGCCCCATCTGAGCTAGCGAGATCAGAGTAGTGAGCTCGCGCGCGCCTGGAGTCGACAGCGCCTGCCGGCCGGTCGCGTGACCATTGCCGGCTCTGAAGCCATCGACAGAGAAGAGAGACCACTCTGACTGCCCTCCGTTCACATCATCGGCGTGAAGCCAGCAGATGGTAAGCATCAGCAATCGCCTGCGACAACAAACACACACAGCTATGGCAGACGTCATACACGCAGCTGTGGCAGGGAACACGAAGACAACTGCGGCAGAGAAGAGGCATACACACAGCTGCGGCAGACATCATACACGCAGCTGTGGCAGGAGTCACGGAGACAACTGCGGCAGGGAAGAGGCATACACACAGCTGCGGCAGACATACACGCAGCTGTGGCAGGAGTCACGGAGACAACTGCGGCAGAAAAGAGCCATACACACAGCTGTGGCAGACATCATACACGCAGCTGTGGCAGGGAACACGGAGACAACTGCGGCAGAGAAGAGCCATACACACAGCTGTGGCAGACATCATACACGCAGCTGTAGCAGGGGACACGAAGACAACTGCGGCAGAGAAGAGGCATACATACAGCTGCGGCAGACATCATACACGCAGCTGTGGCAGGGAACACGAAGACAACTGCGGCAGAGAAGAGGCATACATACAGCTGCGGCAGACATCATACACGCAGCTGTGGCAGGAGTCACGGAGACAACTGCGGTAGGGAAGAGGCATACACACAGCTATGGCAGACATCATACACGCAGCTGTGGCAGGGAACACGAAGACAACTGCGGCAGAGAAGAGGCATACATACAGATATGGCAGACATTATACACGCAGCTGTGGCAGGGAACACGAATACAACTGCGGCAGAGAAGAGACATACACACAGCTGGGGCAGACATCATACACGCAGCTGTGGCAGGGAACACGAAGACAACTGCGGCAGAGAAGAGGCATACATACAGCTGCGGCAGACATACACGCAGCTGTGGCAGGGAACACGAAGACAACTGCGGCAGAGAAGAGGCATACACACAGCTGGGGCAGACATCATACACGCAGCTGTGGCAGGGGGACACGAAGACAACTGCGGCAGAGAAGAGGCATACACACAGCTGGGGCAGACATCATACACGCAGCTGTGGCAGGGAACACGAATACAACTGCGGCAGAGAAGAGACATACACACAGCTGCGGCAGACATCATACACGCAGCTGTGGCAGGAGTCACGGAGACAACTGCGGCAGGGAAGAGGCATACACACAGCTATGGCAGACATCATACACACAGCTGTGGCAGGGGACACGAATACAACTGCGGCAGAGAAGAGGCATACACACAGCTGCGGCAGACATCATACACGCAGCGGTGGCAGGGGTCACGGAGACAACTGCGGCAGGGAAGAGGCATACACACAGCTGCGGCAGACATCATACACGCAGCGGTGGCAGGGGTCACGGAGACAACTGCGGCAGAAAAGAGGCATACACACAGCTGTGGCAGACATCATACACGCAGCTGTGGCAGGGGTCACGGAGCGCTACGGAGCGAGAATGCTACTGTTTGCACAGCAGATGGACACTGCAGTAACGCATTCCTATAATGAGGATGCATCTTGGGTATGCAACCGTCTTGTGTGTTTCTTCTCCCTCTCTCCTCTCTCCCTCTCTCTCTCTCTCCCTCCCCTCTCTCTCCCTCTCCCTCTCCCTCTCCCCCTCCCGCTCTCGCTCTCGCTCTCGCTCTCGCTCTCTATCTATCTCTATCTCTATCTCTATCTCTATCTCTATCTCTATCTCTATCTCTATCTCTATCTCTATCTCTATCTCTATCTCTATCTCTATCTCTATCTCTATCTCTCGCTCTCGCTCTCGCTCTCGCTCTCGCTCTCTCTCTCTCTCTCTCTCTCTCTCTCTCTCTCTCTCTCTCTCTCTCGCTAGTAAGGGTGGACTTGTGTCATACGGTGAACGTGGCACTGGTTTTTGTGCTTCTGTGCTTACATTTGTTTTTTAATATGCTGAAACCATCATTTTAAGCTACAGCTGGTGATGGGAAGTTAAAGTAAAAATCTCAGAAAATTCGACAAGCCACGGATAATTTTGTCGTTGGCTAGCCCGCTGATCTTCCCTAAAAACGTATTGTACCGCCGGGAAAGGTGTTCATTTACTGCCTTCGAAAAAATAAAATGGGAGATAGATCGCTTGACCACGCGGTTGACCTCTGCAGCAAAAGTTAAGACGTTAATATGCGATCGAGTTACAAGTACTTTTCGTTAGGTACTTGGAGTACTTGGAGTACAAGGACTTGTCATTCCAGGAGTTTGCGGAGTTTGCATCAAGCAATTGAGTGACATCTGTCATGGAAGCTTCAAAAACGTATGGAAAGTTTCCGAGTGCCGCCAGTATGATACCCTAGAGGAGAGAGAAGAGAAATGATTCTCAAAACTATTCGACGTTGCAAATTGTAAATGCCCCTCTGAACTGTGCATGTTGCAGCTAGACGACAGCGTGCCAGATATAGAAATCAACTTTTCCAAGTTCACAGTACTGTGAGAAAAATCCCAGTGGTCTCAATCGAGCTGAGTGATGGTGCCGAGGCGCATCCGCCACCATAGCACGTCGCTACCTGACAGCATATGCTCCAGAAGGAATATCCATCTCAGGCCACCTTACAGACTTGTAAGATGGCCGGTGGGATTCCCCACCTGCATGGAATGCTATTGTAGGCACACAGTCGCTCCGCGAACACTGCCGTTGATGAGGAAGGTATGTTGAGTTGCGCTCGAAACGCAGTTTTTAATGCAGGGAGCTGGTAATTACTTATTTTTCTAAGGAAGGAGAAGTTACCTGCCGACAGATGCAGCGAATCAAATCGTACTGTTGCTGCAATTGTGAATGGTTTTCTAGACAATACAGGAAGGATTTCCAGGAATGACACTATATTCATAGTGGACCACAAGAAAGTTCAACGGGCGGGCCAGGCTCGTATTGAATGATGCATGGAGTGCAATAGGCCAGGGATCTCAGACAGACTGAATTTACACTTATTTTACGGCAGCCTTCCAGAGTGTTAACCACACTCTCTTGCTGCCCAAATTTTATCACTCATTTCACATAACTGGACCTACCTGGCATTGGATCTCCTCTTATGTGCATGACAGAGCTTAGCGTGTCATTGCAAATAAAAATGCTCTGACTGGACGGCTGTAACCCCAGGCAGTCCGGAGGGTGGACTGCTGTCTCCCCTAATGTTTGCTATGTATATCAATGATCTTCCGGTTCAAATTAATTCTCACTGTTTCATGTTTGCCGATGATGTCAATATTTTTCGAAACATTTACTCTGCGGAAGACGCAGTCACCTTGCAAGATGACCTGAATCGCCTTATTAGATGGTCCCATTCCTGGAAACTAAATTTGAAACCCTCAAAATTTAAGTCATTTAGGATGATGATGCATTAAGTGCCCCGGCCGGGTCGCGACTCAGCTGGCCGGCCGGCCAGTCCGCCCGCCTGCCCACCAGTCCGCCCGCCTGCCCGCTCGTCCGTCCGTCCGTCCGTCCGTCCGCCCGCTCGCCCCGCCCGCCCGGCTGCCCGGCTGCCCGCCTGCTCGCTCGCTCGCTCGTCCGTCCGTCCGCTCGCGCTGCGTCCCGCGCTGGGCTACGATCTGTGGCGCGCTCCGTGCGTGGGCTGTGTGCGCGCCGTCGAGGGTTGTGGTGCGGGTGCGGGCTTGGCGATGGTGTCCGCACTGTTGGAGTGATGCCTGGAGCTTTCTCTGGTGGCGGAGTCTGTGACTTTCCGAGATGGTCCTTGCTGCTGCGGTGTTTTATCTGCTTTGTGTACTTTTATCGCATACCTCAGTGCCGATATTCTTAAACTGGAGCTGCGCAATGCCCCCGGCGTCATGTAGGGGCCCCGCGTCGGGGGTGTCTGATGCGCGAGCCCGTAGGGCTCCTGAAATGCTCCTTTTGTTTGAATGTGTTTTAAGTGTATTGATGTATTGATGTAATGACTCTGAAAAAGCTTCCAATTCATACTATTTCGTCGGAACACTGCCCTTGAGCATGTGGACAATATCAGGGACCTTGGTGTTATGTATCGTTTTGGATTCTGTGATAATAAAAAATAGTTACCTAAATACGTGACATGCCCCACCGAGCATCGATGTGATAAGTCACCAGAGAGCTCCAGAGTCATGTTGATCGCGATCTAGTGTACCATCATGTAGTGTATTTGCGAGACAATATATTCAGAGGACAGGGACAACGCATTTTTGTGCAAACATATTTGAGCAATATCAATAAGTGGAGGAATAAGGAGGGCAGCGAGCCATGTTCCCCACGCTCAAGATCTTAAAATTAAACCTATCACCTTGGCTGGAAAGAAACGAATTCAAAATACTCATACCCCTCCTCCCACCAATGTTCTGGAATTTCCTACACATATGACCATAATCAAACACAGAGAAACTTAGATAAGCATACTATACATAAAAAATAGCATTTAAGTGCACTTAAGTCTGTTGTAATGAAAAACGCCGAAAAACACATTTTTATAAGAAATTTGAAAAAAGTCCAAATTTGCGGACCAAAAAGTCTTCCAACAAAAAATAATACTTCTAAATGTTATTCGTGACGACGTTTTACACCCGAAAACTGCTATAACCAAACTCAATTATCAAATTGGGATTTTTGGGGTAATGACGCTGTACCCTAGTGTCCAGTCGGCGCTGTCGGCCTGTACCGGCCCGGCCGCTCCGTCAGTGTCGCTCCGTCAGTGTCCAGTCGGCACTGTCGGCCCGGCCGCTCCGTCAATGTCGCTCCGTCAGTGTCCAATCGGCGCTGTCGGCCCGGCCGCTCCGTCAGTGTCCAGTCAGCGCTGTCGGCCTGTACCGGCTCGGCCGCTCCGTCAGTGTCGCTCCGTCAGTGTCCAGTCGGCGCTGTCGGCTCGGCCGCTCCGTCAGTGTCGCTCCGTCAGTGTCCAGTCGGCGCTGTCGGCCCGGCCGTTCCGTCAATGTCGCTCCGTCAGTGTCGCTCCGTCAGCGCTGCCGGCCTGTACCGGCCAGGCCGTTCCGTCAGTGCCACTCCGTCAGTGTCGCTCCGTCAGCGCTGCCAGGCAGTGCGTAGTGTCCAGGCCCGCAGGCAGTGCCGCCAACGAGAGGGCTGTCTCGGAAGCGGAAGGCCCGATTGAGAGAGAGGCCCGGTGACGAAATGGATGACAGTTCGGCTCGGTAAACGCCTGTTTGGATGGTATTTCCGCGTTCGCTTGGGCAACGCGGCGGCGTCAGTGTCAGCGACCGAAGGCTGGAACAGCGCACTTGTACCGATCATGTGAATGTGACTTTTATAATGACAATATAGATCTACAAATGGGTATGATTAGCTTCATGACAGTTTTATATCTTCATGTAGTGTTTCATAATTTTCATTTTTGCTTAGCTCTCTGACACGCGCAAATAAATGAGCAAAGAAATGAGCATGTGCTGCTTTACTTTTCGAACGGAGGACTCAGGGGCGCACGCGGGCGTAGAAAGTGACATTTTCAAAACATCAAGCTCGCACCCCCAATCAGGAGCAGCCACCCAGTGAGTGGGTGACACATGAAGGCCCATTTGGAACAGAGGCGGCTCTCATAATTCAGAGCAAAAGAGGCTTTCAGCATTTGAAGCAGAGGAAGGAGGGCCCCAGCATTTGGAGGAGAGGAGGCTCTCAGCATTTGAAGCAGAGGAGGGAGGGCCCCAGAATTTAGAGCAGAGGAGGCTTTCAGCGTCATCGATGCGTGCCTCAGTCGTAGAAAAGTCAATTGACAAGCTCAGGAACAGTACTGCCATACACCCAATACCAAAAACCTCAGAGTTTCAACTTCAAACCCTCCAGTTTACCGTTAGGGGAGGAGAATGGCCTCAAATATGTCGGAAACTAGATGTCAAACACCGAAGGCACCGAAGGCTTTTAACTTTCAAACGCAGGAAATTTCTGAAACATATACAATACAGTGCACATTTCAATGACAATTAGGCATCATGTTTACGTGTTTCATTAATAACGAAATATTTGGTAGTACAGAAAACATATGAAGGGAAGTATTTCAGTTTATACCTGCTCAAATGATATTAATGCTGCTGCCAAGCAGGCATCGGCAGCATTGGACTGCAGAACTACAAAATCTTGGGTTTTCATCAAACTTAAGACTATGATTTATATTTACAATACTTTTTATGACGACGATTTCGAATTTAAATTACATGCTTTTGAAGCAGAGGACTGCAGATTTGGATTGAAATCCTTTTTTAGAATGGCGGCGCTTAAACATTATGACACCTTTGGCACAATTGGCCTAGAGGTAAAGACGTCGTCGCCCAGGCTTTTTACCTAATGGGGGACAAGGACAGATCCAGCAGGTCGGCTGGAGAGCGGGGAAACTCAGGTTGATGAGCAAACAAAATCATTTGTCGTTGGGTTGTGGAAACGGTTATGCGAACGGTATGAAACAGTATGTAGGCACACGGCAAGATTCAAGAAGGATAGGTAGGTAGGTAAGTAAGCCAAGAAGGACAAGGTACTTACGAGGGTTTTCAATTTCAAGGATAGCAACGACCCTTCATTTTTATGACATACAATTTCTCCGGGTGCGATCGATTCGAGAACGGATTTTTTATCAGCTGTCGTCAAGTTCATAAGGTGTTGCAGCGCGCGTGCCAGAAATACCTAAGTAAAGAGCCGCGTAGGTCAGGGTAAAAGAGAACTAAGACATGCCTAATTTGCTGTTTTAACGAGCCAGTACTTACTTCTGCATGAATGAGGTATTAGAGGTGTCAATCGAAACGCGCACGTTTGATTCGCCACGGGCTTAGGCAGATTCAGCTGAATCGCGAAATGCCTCACCTCCCGTTTGTTGACGGTATGCGCTGCTGCAAGTGGACTGTTAAAGATGCAAATTATCGGCTCTCTGACCAAGTTATCCGAAAAAGGAGTATTCGCTGTATTTTAAACATTGAGTCAAATTATATCTATACCACAGAAAATGCATACCTATTTAGACATTTAAAAGTGGCTAGGCAGTGCCTGATGTGCTTTTATGGAAGCGCCGCCTCTGCTTTTTTATGGATTGCACTTTTTACGTGAAATGATAAATCATAACACCTGCTGAATTTGTGTATTTTTTAATGTGCGAATAGACGTACACAAAAACTACCGACTGTTCTACAGAAGTGGGCACCGTCAGAAAGGTTGGAACTATGATCAAGTTGGTTGGGAGGGGGGCAGGGATAGATTCAGCCAGTTGATTCGGGGGTCCAAGTTGGTAAAAACGTTAAAGCATGGCGCGGCAGAGAAAACCTTTCACCTTGAAAGAAGTACCTTCGGAATAGAGAAAACGCTGAAAATTTTTTCCTTGTGGGAGTGTTCTCAGCAGCTATTTTTTGTGAGAAACAACATTATTTGAAGGATTAAAAAGGCTTTGTCCCTCTTTTTCGCTTTTTGGATATGATCAATCTTCCCCCTGCAGGTATCTACCCTTAGAGGGATGGTTGAGGTTGCGATGGGGATTTGCTTGCTCCATGGCGACAACCACCTATCTGGCAATCTGGCAGTTTTATAATGCATAATAATTGACTAATACTATACTTACACGGTGAATTGTTTGTAGATTTCGAGCACATTTATTTACTAAACAATGAACCGCTGTTAATTTCATCCAAGATCGGCTCTCAGGGGTCATATGTCCAACTTACAATGGACTCAATCCTTAAGAATAGAGCTTTCCTCGATGCACGGTAACTACACAAAAATTTAAACAAATTAAATATTTGAATCCAGTATTCGTAGCAGGGGCGTAGCCAAGGTGGGGGGGGCGGCAGGAACAGCCGCCCCCTCCCCTGAGGACCCGAAGGGCCCCCTGAGGACACGGGCCGCGCGAAGCGCGGCTCACCCGCACTATGCTCTGTGGCCAAATTTGAAATTTCATACCAGACAGGGCCCTCTTAAGCCCTCTTCAGTACTATTATGTAACAAACAAGACCGTTTTTACCCATCAGGGCCCTTTTGGCGCTGTCGCAGGGGCCCTTTTCGGGGCGCCCCCCGAGCTAAATCCTGGCTACGCCCCTGATTCGTAGTGCGCTTGTGCGAAAATTTTCGGTGAAAGTGTTTAAGAAAAGTCATCCGGAGCACAAGATCATCACATATGCTCTACTGGACCCGCAGTCAGACTGTAGCCAAGACTTGTTCTTGGGCCTGGCTGTGAGTGCGTGGCGTAATGGAGGACCTCTAGTTTGTTGTGTTTGCGATAGACAGGCAGCTTCTTCGGATTTTAATATATATATATTATGACTTAGCTTTTAGACCAAACACTCTACCAAGACAGTTTCTTCACAATGTTACATTTATCTACTCGCTGTCACAACAGCGTCTACTGAGCGTTGCACTGAGGCTCGTGCCAACACTGGCACTGGCTTGATACTGACCTGCTATTGACAAAACACGGGAGGTTTATATACGTCGGCGGCGGCTAATATCAAAGGCGGCAGCACTTACACTAAGGATACATCTCGATAACCTTAATGAAACAAGCCTGGCTTCACACGGATGTTCAGTCACAGCCGACGGACGCTACTAATGCATGCGGCATATGACAAAGGGGCCGCCTATCACTGTCGCTGGGAACTCAGATGGACTCTGAGACATCAAAGGCAATGCCGTACAGTACAGCGCAGGTGTCCATTAGACATCAGAGGGAGCCGCTTGATACCACTAAAAGCCGTCTTAGATAACCTGGGCGTTCACAGAATGGTACGCCGGCGTTCACACGCTCGTGCATGGGAACAGGACTGAGCACACAGCCTGACGAGAGCATGTTGGTGGGTAATGAATTCAGATGAGACAATTCTGTCGAATAATTGATACTAAAATTTATGAATTAATTAAAGACTGACAAAATCTTTGTCACACAGACGCCAGTTTCGTAACTGATGCGACGTGCGATGTCCTAACTTCGGATAGAACAGAGACAGTGCTTGAACTAAGCACAATGGCTGGCCGAACGTCTCTGGTCTGCTCATCAGTGTCAGGACTCGTCATACAGAACATTGAGGATGAGTCTCAAGTGGAGCTGCCAGTCATGTATACGCGCCAGGAAATCCCTGCAGACCGCAGTCTTATACCAAGAAAGGAAACGTGTGAGAAGTGGAGTCATTTTAGGAAGATTACGAATGATCTGCCTCAGTACTACCCCGATGCCGACATTGGTATTCTTATCGGCATCAACTGCGCGCGAGCCATCAAGCCGAGAAGCATAATCGCTGGAGAAGATGACGACCCATGGGCTGTGCGCACGCCACTTGGCTGGGGAATCGTGGGTATGGTCAGCCAGACTGCCCCAAAGACCCGCCTCTATGTGGGCGTCGACAAGGAGCGCATGAAGATTTACAGAGTGCAAGTGAAGGATGCCAGCATCCGCCAGATTGAAAAGGTTTTCAACGGTAACTTCTTTGACGTCAATGGTGGGAAGTTCATGTCACATGAAGACATGCAGTTTGTTAAGACTATGGAAGATGGTATGCATCAGCTGAGCAACAACCACTATGAAGCACCCCTGCCTCTCAAACAGTAGGACGTCGTGCTACCGAACAACCGAGAGCTAGCAGTCAACCGCCTTCCTTGGATGAAGACAAAACTGCTGCGAGATACGAAACTTCATGAGGAGAAGGTGAGCTTCATGAGCGATCTGTGCTCCAAGGGGTACGCAGAACGTGTTCCCGAAGATTAACTTGGCCTGCAGAATGGTAAGATCAACTACGTACCTCATCATGGAGTGTATCATCCACGGAAGGGAAAACTTCGACTGCAGCGCCATCTATAAGGACACCTTTCTGAACAGTTATCTGTTACAAGGACCTGATGTGAACAATAACCTGGTCGGCATCCTCACACGATTCAGGGAGGGACCTGCGGCGTTCGCCGGAGATATCGAGGGAATGTTCAACCAAGTTCATGTTGACCCAGAGCATAGAAACTTGCTAAGGTTCTTATGGTGGGATGGTGGAAATGTGAACACAGAACCTGTCGAGTTCCGCATGACCACTCACCTCTTTGGGGCAAAGTCCTCACCGGCTGTGTCGTTGTTTGCCCTAAAAAGCACTGCGGAAATGTACGGGGAAGACTACGACACCGATACTGACCTCTTCGTGAAAAACGACTTCTACATTGACGATGGAATTACGCCAACAAGCAGTGCCGATGACGCAGTGCGTTTGATCCAAGATGCAACCGACCTCTGTGGAAAAGGAGGATTCAAGCTCCATAAGCTCATATCCAATGACATCAATGTTCTAAGGACTCTTCCTGTATAGCCTTTTGAAGAGCACACAAGTCGCACTTACAGAGGAGAAGGCGCTGCCATGCGAGTGGGTCTTAGGCATCCAGTGGGAGACAGAAAAGGACACACTGCACATCGATATAAGCCTACCAGAAAAGCCTGTCACGAGAAGAGGTGTTCTTTCGTCCGCAAGTTGCGTGTACGATCCTCTCGGTCTCATCAGCCCCTGCACTCTGCTAGCAAAGAACATATTCAAAAGTATCTTGTCAGACAAGTATGGATGGGATGACCCCCACCAGATCGGCTGAAGGGAGATTGGTTGCTGTGGAAGGAGGACCTATCGCTGCTTTCAGCGTTAAACGTTCCCCGCTGCTACCTGACAAAGGACCCCTACTCAGTGGAGAAGTACGAGCTGCACTATTTCTCGGACGCGAGTTACGATGGGTGTGGCCAGTGTACATATTTGAGAGCCGTCTACGACGATGGCACCACCAGCAGCACCCCGCTCATGGGAAAAGCGAAAGTTACACCTCTGAAAGCTGTCACAATCCCCGGGCTGGAGCTCGTAGCAGCCGTCATGTCTGTCGGGGTGAGCAGCTTTCTGAAGGATGAACTGTCCATAGGCACCTATGATGAATACTTCTGGACAGAGAGCAGAGTTGTTCTTGGCTACATTAAAAGTAAAACCAAACGCTTTCATGTGTTCGTGGCCAACAGAGTTCAAGAGATCCGACATCACATAAACCCAGTCGATGGCGGTACATCGATTCGAAAAGCAACCCCGCGGACCTAGCATCGCGCAGGGTATCCGCGCGTGATCTTTGAACAACAGCCTGTGATGGCATGGGCCATCATTCCTGACCTCATCAAATGAAATTCCGGGACTACATGAATACTGTGATGTTAAAGATGATGATCCTGAAGTGAAGTCCTCTTCATTCATGACCACAGCGGTGACTTCAAGCGAAGTGGAGAAACAGAGACCCGCCCCAGAGAAGGACTCAAGATCAACAGCCAGTGCAGGAACATAATTCAGTGCCCGTGTCTTTGCCGACATGCCAGCGAGGGTGTCGTACTTCTCCAACTGGCACAGGGCAAAAAAGTCTGTAGCGATATGCTCACGCTACAAACACGTGTTAATGAGAAGGACACGTGCTCCCAGAAGCGAGGTTCTGAAAAAGAGTACAAGCGTGAATCGTCTTCGACTAGCAAGGGCCTGACCGTGAATGATTTGCAGAAGGCAGAGTCCGAAATACTAAAAGCCGAACAAAGAAAAGCATTTCCGGAAGAATATGCTACACTCAGGGCTTCGAAAGGCAGCAGACCTGGTGACCGAAATTGTCAAAAGAGCATCAAGAAAACCAGTGCCCTGAACAAACTGGACCCCTTCATACGTGAAGATGGGCTCATCTGTGTGGGTGGGCGGATGAGAAACAGCTCGCTGCCAAAGGAGGCCATACATCCAGTTGTTCTTCCCAGATACAGTCATGCTACCCAACTGATCGTGAAAGATTGCCACGAGAGAACATGCCACTCAGGCCGTGGCACAACTCTGAATGAGCTGCGGTCGTCCGGTTATTGGGTGATTGGAGGTCGGTCGGCCGTTAGCAGCAATATACTGAAGTGCGTCCAGCGCAAGAAACTGCGCGGGAAACCTCAGCAGCAAAAGATGTCCGACTTGCCGCTTGAAAGAACGGAGCCAGCTGAGCACTTAACGAGCTGTGCCGTGGATATGTTTGGCCCGTTCTACATTAAGGAACGCAGAAGCAAAGTGAAGAGATGGGGCGTGCTCTTCACATGCTTATCATGTCGTGGAATTCATCTGGAGTCTGCTTGTTCATTATCAGCCGACCCGTTCCTGAACGCATTCAGAAGATTCGTCAGCAGAAGAGGTCCAGTCAGACGGCTCTACTGCGACAATGGAACGAATTTCTTAGGAGGCAAGAACATTTTGGAAGAAGCTCTGAAGAAAGAGGACCATCGGTATATCGGAGGTGAACTTCTGAAGAGGAACTGCGACTGGTCCGAGTTCAGGTTTTAGCAGAAGCGGAGGCGATAATGAACAGTCACCCTATCTTCTACATTGGATGAGCATCTGATGACGTGCTCCTGCCGCTGAGTCCCAACCAAATACTAACACTCAAAAGTAGAGTAGTATTACTTTATCCTGGTAGCTTTTCCGAATCGGATCCGTACTTACGTCAACGCTGGAGACGTATCCAGTTCCTGGCCAACGAGTTCTGGAGCCGTTGGAGGAAAGAATTCCTGCCGACGCTGCAGAAGCGACCGAATCCACATCCAGCCCAGCCTGAGGCCGGGAGACGTCGTCACAGTCGTCGATGACGGTGAAGCGCGCTCCCGCTGGCCATTGGGTCGCGTCATCAAAGTTTACCCGAGTGCTGATGGACTGGTTCGTAAAGTGTGCGTGCGAATCGGCGCCTCAAACTTTGACAGACCAGTGAGTCGTTTGATTCTCATACTGCAAAGTGGGGATGATTCCTAGAACTTTGATTTACCAGTGAGTATTCCGATACCGACACTGCGTAGAAAGAGAGATTCCCAGACAGGGAGCCCAGTTAAAGGTTAGTTCAAACTCTATGGGTAATCCGTCAATGACGACCTCAGAAGCGCGTGAATCGACGCAAGAACTCTGACGGATGCCTAATTCAAAGTGCCTGCAATTGTTGAGTGCTGCAATGTTTGTAAATAATTGGAAGAGAGTGGTGAGAAGTAGCGTTACCACCTATTTGCGAGCGTCGAGTTAGCACACACGACGACAAGAACAATGGAACCGCTGCTTCTGCAACGGTGAGGTTGGTTGGTGGTCCAGGTGGGCAGGAACGTTGAGATCCATATAACTTGGCACTAGGCGTGCCCATCGTGCTGATAATTTGCACTCGTTTGGATTTTTAAATTTGTTGTGAACAAATTTGGGGAGCCATGTTGTTGCGATAGGCATGTAACGTGCTTTCTTCTTTTCAGATCGCCTGTGGATAATGATAATGTCGATGTGATAGGCATTAATGCAAACCCACGGCAGGGAGTAAACTGCATCCCATTGACTGAGTTGCCCAGCATGCCCGGAAAGAGTAAGCATGCCTGGATATATGACTTGTTTTCTTCTCTTTCTCAGTTAACCGCCACGCTTCAAACGCACGTGATAGCATGTCTTCGTAATGATTGTCCCGCTGCATTTCGTATTGCAATCAACATTGAATACCCCGTGCTCAGTTCGTGCTAACATTTTGTTCCGCATTTTCTTGGGCATGTAAGTGTTACTGTTTGCGTGTGTGGATGTGTATGTGAGAATTGTGAATTGTTCAGCCCGTATTACGGAGTTCATTTTCTAACATAACCGTTTATTTACAAGGATTACCCCGTGGGTAATCCTTGTCCTTCCCCATCAACCATCCTATCCTTATCATTATCCTACAGTGTGCTTTTGCTTAAGTTGTCATTTATGTCCCTCATCTTCATTACGACCGGCGTCAGAATAGCCACATGAATAGTGGAGATACCGTGTATGTCAAATAAACAAATAAATAATAACACACTTTGTTCCGTCAACACGCAGGTTTTTACGGTACCTCACGTACAATATAGATAATATAAAACCAAACTGTTTTTCCCACTGCAATGAGCATCTTGTAGTCAGTATCACCTACCTATATCCTCTCTCTCCCTCTCTCTCTCTCTCCCTCTCTCCCTCTCTCTCTCCCTCTCTCTCTCTCTCTGTCTCTCGCTCTCTCTCTCTCTCTCGCTCTCTCTCTCTCTCTCTCTCTATATATATATATATATATATATATATATATATATATATATATATATATAGCGCTGGTTAAATTCGATAATCGATGTTGCTTTTGGAGATCTTCTTATTAGTTCGGATAATTGAGTTGACGATGTTTCTTTCTTCTCTGTTTAAATCGTAGATCACTTCGCCAAAATTCATAGATAAGGAAATTAATAGGATTGGAAGAGTTAATATCATGCCAGGTAAGTAATATGAACACATTTTTCGACCAGTTTCACTTTATTTTTCAAGCAATATCAAGAAAAACATTGGAAATTCTGTTGAGGAACAACCTAAGTGGGCTCGGAGAGATTGCAACACATATTTGAATATTATTTACACGAGCAACAGTATAACAACAAGCTACGTCTGAGCAGATCAATATGATGTACAGTATTTTAAGTTGGCAAGGCAAAGTTTAGATTAGGCAACACATGCTGAAAATTAAAATAATGAGTATGTTTCTAGAGTACGTATTGAAAAACCTAACTGCGAAATATTCACGATATCAATATTACAGTGTACATAAACGACTAAAATGCATTTCATGTTGAGGAAATCTAAACCACAATCGAACACACTTCAGCTTTTTATGTGAGCATGATATTAAACATATAACCGCACCTCAAATAAATAAAAATTAAATACCTAACTAAATGAGGATTCCTGTGGATAGCTCCTGCCGCTTCTGTGCCTACGTGCTACTGTGGACACGGATGCGGGAGGCACAGTATTCCCACCCCGGACATCTTCACTACCGCTTCTTCCTCCTCCATCATCTGTGCGGTTATGGGTTACCAAGGCTGCCTGCTGCTTGGTGCCCCATAAAGCTAACTTATCCAGTCTATTGTTCCGCTGGCTGCATATGGGGGGAGCGTAGTCACGAATGTGTATTGCCTCTGCTATTTCGATACGTCTGGCATCACCCATATGAACTATTTCAGTGTTGTCAACAGGGTGTTTTCGGGTGAGGGTGATGTTATGCTCCGTTTGCATATGGTCTTTTATGGACGACTTCTGGAGGTGCATCGTCAGCCTGCGAGACAGGGTAGTTAAAGAGAAACCAACGTAATGGTTTTGACGGAGTCTACAACCTTCGCCTGGGCAGTAAAACTGGTACATGACGTTGGTTCTATTCAACTTCCCTGTCTCGCGGGGATTGTTACCCATCAGTAGATCCTTCACTTTCCTACTCGTGTAATATATTCTAAGTCCTGTTCTAGTGTTTGTGTCCGTACAGTAGGCTGTGTTCATATAGTTTTTATAGTAGAGTCGGTATGTGGTTTGTGTTGGTGGTGAGTGCTGTGTAGAGTGTTGGTGATTGAGTTGTCGTTGGATTTCTGTGTCAACCTGGGTGTTGGTGTATCCATTATTGACTAAGATTTGTTTGTCTCTGGAAAACTCTTCGTGTGTGGCTTGGTGGGTAGAGCAATGGGTGATCGCACGGCGTACAAATGATCTTACTACGCTGTTTTTGTATCGGGAGGGGCACTCGCCTTGACATTAAGTGTGTCTCCTGTGTTCGTAGTTTTTCTATATATGCTAGCTATGTAGTGGTTGGTGCCACTCTCTATAGTGATATCTAGAAAGGGTAAAACGTTATCTCGCAATAATTCAAAGGTGAAATGCAGTACAGAGTTTCGTTCAAAGTCCTGGATCAGGTTGTGAAGATGATCTACGCTTTGAATATCTAAAAAACAATCATCACAGTAGCGCAGGTACACATGGGGTGCTTCCGGAGAAGTGCTAAGCACCTTGTTTTATATTTAGAGGACCTGACAATAAACTCTATACCCAGAACGATGGCGTGGCCATGGGCTCCCCATTGGGCCCCTTGCTTGCGGAGTTCTATATGTCTAACGTTGAAAACAAGGTGCTTAGCACTTCTCCGGAAGCACCCCATGTGTACCTGCGCTACTGTGATGCTTGTTTTTTCAGATGTTCAAAGCGTAGATCATCTTCACAACCTGATCCAGGACTTTGAACGAAACTCTGTACTGCATTTCACCTTGAATTATCGCGAGATAACGTTTTACTCTTTCTAGACATCACTATAGAGAGTGGTACCATAGGCGTAGGAACCGGGGGGGCCAGGGGGCCACTGGCCCCCCCCACTTTTCTGGGATGGGCCCCCGCAACGGAGATAAGAATATCAACAACTGTAATATCAAGCAAGAAACTCAAACTGGCCCGATAGCTTGCCCCGGAACCCCGTTAAACTTACCGGTACCCCTAAACTAAGTTGAGGTTCTATGAGTTGATTTTAAGGTCCCCTAAGCTTCTCGGGGCCCCTGAACTGGCCTCTGATGCCATACGAGCTAATCTGGGCCCTTTGAGCTGAAATGAGCGCCCCTGAGATGGTTTGGGCAGAATGAACTGTTCTTGGATGCCTAAACTGAGCTAGGAGCCGTAACCTTAAACAGGGCCCCGTGAGTTGGCCAGAACCTATATCCACCGACCTGGGGGGCGCCCTGAGCTAAGCTGGGACCGTAAAGTTAATATTGTCCCTTGAGCTAATCTGGATCCCCTGTGACGCACAGAAGACCCTAAACTTATCTGAGACCCCTGCACAGGAATAGGGCCCATGCTCTGAAATTCTGTTATAAGCTTTAATTGAAACCCTGAACTGTTCTGAAACCCCAAATATGCCGACAAGGGGCCCCTAGATGATCCGGGCCCTTAAGTTTATCTGGTCATCAGAGCTAATATGGGCCCCTGTGTTGAACTGAGGGCCCCTGAGATGGTCTGGGACCCCTATAAGGCTTTACAGCCACTGACCGGGCGGTCGTGAGCTTGAATGGGCCCCTTGAGATGTTCTGACAGTGGTGTAGCCAGGGAAGGGGGGTCTCAGGGGTCCGCGGGCCCCCGTGGGCTGACCTTATGCCCTAAAAACACAAAAATTGATTTCGGGGGCCTCTGAGCTTGGTCTCGGGGAGAGGGGCCTTTCGAGCTTGGTCTCAGGAGGCCCCCCGATAATCGGTATCGAGGGCTTTAGAGTACCGAATATTGATCTTGGGGGACCCCTGTGCTCAGTCTCAGGGGGGTCCCGAGCTTAGCCTCAGGGCCCCCGAGCTTGGTCTCAGGGCCCCTTCCCCGAGCTCGGTCTCACGGGCCTTTCGATCTTGGTCTCACGGGCCTTTCGATTTTGGTCTCAGGGGCCCCCGAGCTTTGGCTCAGGGGTCCCGAGCTTTGTGTCTGGGGGCCATCCGAGCTTGGTCTCAGGGAGCTCCCGAGCTTAGTCTCAGGGGACCCTTCGAGTTTGGAATCAGGGCTCCCGAGCTTGGTCTCAGGGGCCACCGAGCTTGGTCTCAGGGAGCTCCCGAGCTTGGTCTCAGGGGGCCCTTCGAGTTTGGTCTCAGGGCCCCCGAGCTTTGTGTCTGGGGGCCCTCCGAGCCTGGTCTCAGGGAGCTCCCGAGCTTAGTCTCAGGGGGCCCTTCGAGTTTGGAATCAGGGCCCCCGAGCTTGGTCTCAGGGGCCCCCGAGCTTGGTGTCAGGGAACCCTCCGAGCTTGGTCTCAGGGGACCCCGAGCTTGGTCTCAGGGGCCCCTGATCATCGGTATCGAGGGCTCCAGAGTACCGAACATTGATCTCGGGGGCCCCTGAGTTCGGACTCACGGACCTTTCGATCTTGGTCTCACGGGCCTTTCGATTTTGGTCTCAGGGTGCCACGAGCGTGGTCTCAGGCGACCCCTGAACTTGAACTCAGGGGCCCCGAGCTTGGTCTCACGGGCCTTCCGAGCTTGGTCTCAGGGGACCCCGATCATTGGTATCGAGGGCTCTGGAATACCGAATATTGATCTCGGGGGTCCGTGAGCTTGGTCTCAGGGGCCCCCGATCTTGGTCTCAGGGGACAACCGAGCTTGGTCTTAGGGGGGCAAGCTTGGTCTCATGGGCCTTTCGATGTTTGGTCTCATGGGCCTTTCGATCTTGGTCTCACGGGGTCTCGAGCTTGGTCTCAGGGAACCCCCGAGCTTGGTGTCAGGGGGCTCTCGAGCTTGATCTCAGGGAGCATCCGAGCTTGGTCTCAGGGTCCCCTCGAGCTTGGTCTCAGGGGCCCCCTGAGCTTGGTCTCAGGGGTTCAGGGCCCCCCTCGGGGTGCCCCCGACTATTGATATCGAGGGACTAATGAGTGAGGCACGAGCATTGGCCTCATGAGACCCAGAGTTTAGTCCCAGGGGCCCCCAGGCCTGGGTTCAGGACCCCCGAGCATCGGCATCGAGGGGCTCCAGAGCACCGAGTATTAGTCTCGGGGGGGGGGCTCGAAATATTGATCTTGAGGGCCCTGGAACATCGGTGTCGAGTTACTCCTGAGAAAAGCGCGAGCATGGGTCTAAGGGTGCCCCTGAGCCTGATCTAAGTGGGACCCCGAGCTTGGTCTTAGGACGCCCCGGACACCAGCATCAAGGGGCTCCGGAGTATTGGTCTAGGGGAGCAATTATTTTAGGGGCCTCCAAATGGTGATTTCAGAGGGCCCCCGAAAGTGTGGCTGCAGTGGTGTAGCCAAGGGGGCCCTAGGCGTCCGCAGACCCCCACCCCTTGGGCCAATCTGAACCACTGCAAAGGATTCTCTGATCACGGGGCCCCCAGAGTCAGTCTTAGGGGCCCCTGAAGATTCGTTCTCAGGGCGTCCCGAGTCGGCCTCACGGCCCCCGCCCTGAGAGTCGGTCTCAAGGCCCCCGAAAGTAGATTTTAGGGGCCCCAGAGGGTTGGTCTCAGGGGCCCCAAAATTCGGTATCAGGGGCCGCAGGAGTCTGTCTCAGGGGAGGGGGCCGAGCTTAGTCTCAGGGGCCCCCTAGAGAGTGGTTCTCAGGGCCCTGCAACATAGTCTATTTCAGGGGGGCCCTGAGAGTCAGTCTCAGAGAACCCCAAGAGTCGGCCAAGGGGACCCCAAGAGTCTGTCTTAGGGGACCTCGAGATTCGGTCTCGGGGGTCCCCCTGAGAGTCTGTCTCAGAGAACCCCAAGAGTCAGTCTCAGAGCACCCCATGAGTCGGTCTCAGGGGGCCCTCATAGTCTCACGGGCGTTTCTCTCAGGGGTCAATATTTAGTTTCTGGTGGCCCCGAGAGTTAATCCGGGGGTCCGAGAGTTAGTCTAATTTGATCCGCAGAGTGCTGGTTTCAGGGGGCCCCAGAGGGGTAATTTTGGGAGCCCTCGAGATTTAGCCTCAGGCTGTGCCCCCCTGGGAGTTTTGGTATAAGCGGTCCCAAGAGTCAATCTCAGGGAGCACCCAAAAGTTAGTCTCAGAGGGCTCCCGGTTGTCAGTCTCAGAGACATCCGAGAGTTAATCTCGGGGTTCTGAGTGTAATTTCCAGAGGTGCTCCCGAGTTTTGGTCTCACGGGCCCGGAGTTAGCCTTCGGCCCGCGAGAGCTAATCTGGAGCCTCGAGTCAGTCTCAGGAACGCCAAAGACTCAGTCTCAGAGGTGATTCCACCCCCCCGGGTGTTTGTCTCAGGGGCGCCCTAGAGTAAGTCTCAGAGGGCTGTCGGAAGTCATTCCCAGCCCCCTCCCCCACCCCAAAGACAGCCTCAGGGGACCTCAATAGCTAATCTGGATGGCCACAATAGTCAGTCTCAGCCCCCCCTCCAGAGAAAATCTGGGGGGCCCAATAATTAGTCTAAGAGGTGCTGCCGATAACTAATCTCAGGAGCCCCGAGAGATTCTCAGGGCCCCCAGTTTTGATCAAGAGGCGCCGTGAATCGGTCTCCGAGACCCCCTGAGATCTAATCGGGAGAGCGGCCGAAAATTAGCTTTGTGAGCGCCGCCAAGTGTTGGTCTTAGGTGGCCCCAGAGCTCAAATAAAAATTTCAAAATCATATGCCTCGGAAAAAATGTACCTACCCCTATTGCGTACTAAAAAAGCACAAATTGAAACATGTCGATCAGGCACCATTATCGAAGGAAAGGCAAACATTAATCTAATTTTACCATAGAGAAAATCGAACAGGGAATTTGGCGCTTTAGTCAATTTTTGATATATTAGCTTAACACCAATAATTCCTAAATATTCTGAAATAAACAACTTTCCAATATGTTCGTAGGAAACCAGACAAACAAGGGTAATGACAGAAATTGATAAGCATAATCCCAAAAAGAAAAATAGGTATGAAAGGTTGAAAATAACAATAACAGAGTGAGCCAAGGCGATAGATATCTTGGGCGCCTTTTGTCTTGGTAATTCGCTCGTTTAACCCGCGCCCCACCGGGGTCCGGCGCCACCTTCGCCCCACCGGAGGCCATCGATGGCCCCCCTCTAACTCCGAAAATATGGGCGTTAGCGCAAATCTGCAAAGTGCAATAGAAAGCTCGCGTGAATTCAGTAAGAAATTACTTCGCATGTTTAAGTGCTCAGGTCAATGGTTTGACCTCCAGAGGTCAAATTAAGTCAAGATCGGCTATTTTCACTCAAAAATGCATTGCTTAAGCAAACTGGACATAACTCTTGTATCATTAGAGCTATTGAGATGTGGTAAAGTACATTGGATAGGAAAATGTCAGACCTTTTCCCGCTATGTTGAACGTAATGACCTCCCGCCAGTGGTTTGACCTCCAGAGGTCATCTCGTGACCTAATATGACCTGAGGTCACGAAAGGTCAACAAGTGACCTTGCCGTATATCAAATGAAAGCCAGTGACAAGACAAACACGATGGTGTTTGTTTCACCGCTCTAGCTTAATTAGGTCAAAAGTTATTGTCAAAATACTGTTTTTGGCCTCTGGTGACCTTGGATGACCTTGGAAAAGTCAAAGGGCAAATATGACTCCTGGGATCCGTGAAAGGGTGTCCAAAAACGTTGTTCTGAGTAGTCTTAGTATTTGCAATCATTTTTTGTGGCTTTTATATCATGAAACAACTTTTCCCCATGCTTTTCCAATGGGAGAGGTCGCCTCGTGACCTGACCTCAGGGCACGAAATCGAAAAATCCCGGATATACACCTTGTAGACCCTGGAGGGGTTATGAAGTGTAGGAAGTTTCAAATTGATCGACTTTGAAATGTAGCTCTTACAGAGCTCTAAAGGTGAAAAGGGGTGACCTTGGTTGACCTCGTCTGGTGACCTGACCTTGGGTGACCCGGGGTAAAACATTTCAGGAATGATGGGAAAATGATGCAGTGAGAGGTAGAGCCCTCAACCGCGGTGCTGCGCACCGTCGTTTTTCTGCTATCCCGGAAAAACCTTAGGGGCCATCGATGGCCCCCTGTGGGGCGAGGGTTAAAAGATAGCAAGGGTAAGAAAGTAACTGGATCTCAACAGGATCTGTCGACGGAATAGAGGTTATGTAACGTTCGGGACACACTACCATATCCTTTGTATCTTTATTCGTTTTTTCGTTTCTTTGGAAATTTCCTGATTAAAGAGTTCATGGATTCGACACCGGGATATAATTGCTAATCATTTCCCGTAGAAGATCATTTCTTCGTACTCAAAATGACTAACCTCCAATAATTTCATGTCTGATTACCCGAGTGAATTGAGGTAGACTCAGGTTTAAAATCATGCGCGCATCAACATTGAACTTCCCGAAGTATGGCTCAAAGCTGTTATTATAGCCACGCTACCATATAAGGTATGGGTCATCCTTAATATTTGGTGACCTTTGTTTACCAACACTTGGTCGGATCGAAAAACAAGCTATAAACAAAATAAGAATGAATGCCTAAAAGGCACAACAAAATTTCCTTCGCGTGAATGTTATAATGTTAAAATACTATACAAAAGATATAGGAGATGGGCCCGGTTACTAAGGGGACCCCTGGCCTGGGGCCCCCGACGGTAGTCGGACCCCTCCTTGGCCGAATCCTGGCTATGCCACTGTGTTCTGAGACTATATCAGCCACCCTGGGACCCCTAAGCCTAGCTGGGGCCCTGAGCTAGTCTGGGTACCGCTGTGCTTAACTGGGGCCTTTGATCTGGTATGGGGGCCCTGAACTGTTCTAGCATCATTGAGCTAAGCTGGGATCTGTGAGCTTGAACGAGTCCCTTGAGCTGTTTTGAGACCCTACATAAGTCGACCTGGGGACCTCCGAGCTGAACCGGGCCCCTAAGCTAATCTGGCAACCTGTGCGAATCTGGAACTCCCCTGCGATGAGCTTCTAGGGGTCCTGTGCTTATGTAGGGTCCCTTGATAAGCTGGTCCCGAGGCTAATGCACTTGTCTAGGCCCTTGAGCTGACTGGTCTGGGTTCCTGAGCCATGGTTTGGACCTTGGGGCCCTCCGAGATAATTTAGCGGTCCCTGGGCGGCATAGGCATAGGAACCGGGGGTCAGGGAGATACTGCCCCCCCTTTGAGATGGACCCCCGCAACGAATATACAACTATCAGCAACTGTAATATAGAACAAGAAACTCAAACGGGCCCGATAGCTTGTCAGGGAACGTTCAAGTTCGGTAGTACGCTGCCTGCAAGCCCCTGGAGGAGGAGCGCTTCGTAAAAAAGCCAAGGCACCTACTACCCGAGTGTTTCCAAATGAGTGCCGAGAACTGGGCCCAATCAAACTCCATCCCAATCCCAACACAAAATATGAATCGGACACGGACCCCGCACCAAATGCCGAGCAACAGTCGTCCCTGAGCCATCGAAAGGCGCGACGTCTTTCGATGCCAGGGTTATATGGCGTCGCCAACTCTTTCCCTGTTGGAGGGGTTTCTTGGGAGTCAAATTGCTCCTTACACAAGGAATCTGCTGTGCCTTAAACCCGAGTTGGTCGCGTGGAAAGCAAGATTGCTAACCACTATAACACCATGCCCACACCTCCTCGGCATCACAAAGCCCGCCATCAAGTACCTACATTGCACTTGCTGTCATGCTGGAACTCTGCATTTTAGGCATCGAAATATAGCTAGGCGTATTTATTGTGATCAGGCTTCACCCAAATCAATCTTTAATGATGGCAAGAAGAGATCTGTAATAACCTAAATAAATGTTCCCATTTTCGTCATTGAATAAGCAAATACAAGTTGATTAGGCATAGCGAAGTGAGGCTATTTGGTATCAAAGCATTGTCTGTAGTTTTCTAAACAGTTCTTAATTTTGTAAATGTGATGAAAAGGGCCTAAACATCTCTAAATATAAAAAAACGCGCTCGTGGTAAAAAATGATTGAAATCCTCCAAAAAAGCTTAAAATGTATTTCGTATTTGAAATGGGTCTTGGTAAAAAACCAAAAATGTTTTTTTGGCGTTTTACTATGATTTATTAGATCATAATAGGTACAACTCGAAATCATAGGGTAAAATATAATTTCTCAATTTTCCATATATTGACATCCTTGTGTGCATGCGTGCCTTATTGACACCAAACGAGCCAACTAATTTTTTTATATAATTATGGGCCCCCGTGGACTGGGCCCCCTTGAGGTGGGCCCCCTCTAAGGTTGGCCCCCCACTTTTCAAACCGTTCCTACGCCCCTGAGTGGTACCAACTAGTACATAGCTAGCGTATATAGAAAAACTACGAACACAGGACACACACTTAATGCCAAGGCGAGTGCCCCTCCCGATACAAAAACAGCGTAGTAAGATCATTTGTACGCCGTGCGATCACCCATTGCTCTACCCACCAAGCCACACACGAAGAGTTTTCCAGAGCCAAATAAATATTAGTCAATAATGGATACACCAACACCCAGGTTGACACAGAAATCCAAAGACAACTCAATCACCAACACTCTACACAGCACTCACCACCAACACAAACCACATACCAACTTCACTTTAAAAATTATATTAACCCAGCCTACAAAACCGATGAACGAGTTCTCCAACACATTCTACGCAAGAACATCAAGTGTACGGACACAAACACTAGAATAGGACTTAGAATATATTGCACGAGTAGGAAAGTGAAGGATCTACTGATGCGAACAATCCCCGCGAGACAGGAAAGTTGAATAGAACCAACGTAATGTACCAGTTTAACTGCCCAGACGAAGGTTGCAGACTCCGTCAAAACCATTACGTTGGTTTCTCTTTAACTACCCTGTCTCGCAGGCTGACGATGCACCTCCAGAAGTCGTCCATAAAAGACCATATGCAAACGGAGCATAACATCACCCTCACCCGAAAACACTTTGTTGACAACACTGAAATAGTTCATATGGGTGATGCCAGACGTATCGAAATAGCAGAGGCAATACACATTCGTGACTACGCTCCCCCATATGCAGCCAGCGGAACAATAGACCGGAAAAGTTAGCTTTATGGGGCACCAAGCAGCAGGCAGCCTTGGTAACCCATAACCGCACAGATGATGGAGGAGGAAGAAGCGGTAGTGAAGATGTCCGAGGTGGGGATACTGTGCCTCCCGCATCCGTGTCCACAGTAGCACGTAGGCACAGAAGCGGCAGGAGCTATCCACAGGAATCCTCATTTAGTTAGGTAGTTAATTTTTATTTATTTGAGGTGCGGTTATGTTTAATATCATGCTCACATAAAGCTGAAGATTGTTCGATTGTGGTTTAGATTTTCTCAACATGAAATATATCTTAGTCGCTTATGTACACTGTGATATTGATATCGTGAATATTTCGCAGTTAGGTTTTTCAATACGTACTCTAGAAACCAGGGGGTGGACATGAGATACTTCTCTAGAATTCTGGGGGTTTTGAAGGCTCCACTTCTGGTTCAAACAGTTTTTTGCAGCAAAATTTAACATGTAATTCCAATGGGACTGTTTGCAGGGGTTTGGGGCACGGGCCAGTGGGAAAATTTAAGTGGTGCTTAAGGGTATATTTTTATTTTTGGTATGTAAAATTGATCAGGCTATCTTCTGGGTGCAGTTTTTAGTCCCTGGCTGAAGCGTTTTTATAACAAGGAAAATCCACGATGAATTTCATGCTAATTCCTTCAGAATTATGTTTCGAACGTTTCGCTCAACCAATCAGAACGCTGTATTCTACCTTATGCTACCAGAACCAAAGCTATCTTGATGATTATTGGTGCTTAAGGGCACTTCAGCTTCTTTGGCTATTTGTGCCCAACCAAAGGTAACTTGAACAAAATCCTTCAAATACTATCATGCCTCAACATGCTGTAAAATCAGGCAGTCAGCTGGCTGTCATGTCCGAACCGTATCTATAGGATCCGTGTCTAGAAACATACTCATTATTTCAATTTTCAGCATGTGTTGCCTAATCTAAACTTTGCCTTGCCAACTTAAAAATACTTTACATCATATTGATCTGCTCAGACGAAGCTTGTTGTTATACTGTTGCTCGTGTAAATATTTTTCAAATATATGTTGCAATCTCTCCGAGCCCACTTAGGTTGTTCTTCAACAGAATTTCCAACATTTTTCTTGATAATGCTTGAAAATAAAGTGAAACCGGTCGAAAAATTTATTCCATATTACTTACCTGACATGACATTAACTCTTCCAATCTTATTGATTTCCTCATCTATGAATTTTGGAGAATTGGTCTACGATTTAAACAGAGAAGAAAGGAACATCGTCAACTCAATCATCCGAACTAATAAGAATATCTCAAAAGCAACATCGGCCATCGAATTTAACCAGCGCTGTTTATACGAAAATATTCTGCCGAAATATACTAACATATATATATATATATATATATATATATATGTTTACCTATATCCCTATACCTACATATATCGAAATTTGCTTAGATGGCGGCATAGGCGTGAGGGGCCAGCCAATTTTCAACTGCTACTGACAAGGAACTTTCTACGCTTGGACCAAAAACTCATCGGACTGAGGATCCTCGTTGCCTTCCGCATTGGCTGATTATCAAATATTTCGGTTTCCTCCCAATTGGGCTGATATCAGAAGTTTTTTGGGAGGAAAAGTGGGAGGCAGTTCGCATGGCCAACTATGTTTTCCGATCTAACACAACTATAGAGCAAAACAATGTTTTACTAAAACTGCTCAGGATAGGTACTTCACTCTGACTTTAGCAATATAAATATCAGCATACCTATATTGAAGATTGCGGCTCGGGTTTGAAATATTTCCAGAAACAACGATTTAGGGTTTGATTTAAATCCTTTTCCAGCAGAGGATTATGGACTTTGTTTTAAATCCTTTTTGTAGGATTTTTCCGATATCTACTGGAAAGCATCTGAAGAAGTGAATTGTGGGTGGTCCTAAAAAATCATTTCCTTGCAAATTATGCTGGATAGTCTGGAACTGGCATTATCAATTTGTTCAGCAATTCCTGTTTTCCTCATTTCACACATTAACTCACTCATTAAAATTTCCGGTTTTTTGAATTGCAAAATTCATGTTGAACTACTCATGTCAAACAGACATTTCCTCACCACAATATCATTTGATCTTATATTTCCCAAATTTTTGACGACAAATGCAAACACAACCCTTAATATTGATTAGAAAATTAAGGTTCTAAGATAGGCGCACTTTTATCGTGTTATCACAGAAATGTGTCATCCTAGAAATGCCTGTTTTATATTTTCTACATCTCTGACTCCTAATCCGCGTTGGTTTTGTGCCATACAGCGGCCGCGCCAAACATTATGCGGAGGAAAATACATATTTTTTGTAAGCATAGAATTGGCCAAATTACAGCATCCTCCACTGAAGCAGAACATAATAGACCCTCCAAGTATAAAATTTCCCCTCAATCCAAAGGCAAAACCCTCCATTTTTTCTAAAAAATACTAAAAACCTTCAACACCAAAATCCTCCCTCAATTTGAAGGCACAACCCTCCAGATTTAAAGTGAACCTTCTGATTCTGGCAGCACTGCTCAGGAGGCCCTGTAACTAATGAAGGAGCCCGGTTAAATGGTAGAGAGGGATCTTAGAACAACCGCACAAGCTAGTCTGCCCAAAATGTCATGCATGAACCCTTGAAAGAGGTCAAGGTAACCCCGTCAGACGCAGTGAGTGGCAGCCGGGGGCGGATTTTGACAAAGGCCACAAGCGTCACTCGTAACTGGGGTATTTCACAAAAAAAACGACCAAAAATATCCGAAAATAACACCATACATTTCTCATTTTGAGGAAACTTTGACCAAAGGGTTCTCTTCGGCGCAAATTCATGCTGTGAAGTGTTTAGCCTGATACTGTCAGCAGTTTCTGAGCCACTGCCTCCGGCAATTTGTCGACATAGCGCAAACCCTCTTTTTAATAAATCTATCTCCGAAACCAATCATGATATTTGTATAAAACATGCGTCCCCGGAATTTTTAAGACCTAAATAATAATGTGGTGGAATCAAAGTTTAAAATTTAAGAATAAAGACATAAGTTTACCTGTGACGTGCGGTCAGGTCATTTGATTGTATAACGATGCCACAAAACAAGAGGTTTTCTTTGGCAACAGTGAGTTTGAGTAGTATGTTTCTATGCCCAAAAATAAAGTCAGATTTTTCTTGAATTATTTTAATTTCACTGTGAAATTAAAAAGCGCAATCGCATTACGTACTTGCCAAGCATTACGTACTTTCAATCATCACGACCTTTGCAATGCATAAAATGCAGGATTTCATTATAGGCAAACGACATAGTTAAACTAACGTTTTTTGGCTACGGAGATTTCTTCGGCCACCTAGAAAAAGTGGGTGGGTGCCTCCGAGGCTTCGCTCCAGTGTGCTTGTTAACCAGAGGTGGGCGGTCCGCTACTTTAGTCCGCTACTCCGCTACTCCGCAACTTGCGGACTCCCTAAATGGTAGCGGAGTAACGGTAGCGTCTTCTCTACCAAAAAAGTAGCGGAGTAGCGGGTAGCGGACTCTAGAAAATTAAAAGCGCTACCGCTACCAGCAGCTTTTTAAGCGTATCCTAAATTCAAAATATTAGGCACGCAAAACAAGGTCTATGCCAACGAGGGGATTCATGTGTGAGTTTGGAGTAGAAACGTCCTCAAAAGTAGCATAGTCAATTGATTTACAGGGGCTGTAATGGAGGCCAACATGGTGAAAGAGTAAATATATATCAAGCATGTCCTCTGAAGGCCATTGACTTCGTGGCCTCAGTATATTTTTTTGTTTTTTTAACCCTCCCCACCGGGGGCCATCGATGCCCCCTAAGGTTTTTCGAGATAGCAGAAAAACGACGAAACGCAGCACCGTGGTTGAGGGCTCTATCTCTCACCTCATCATTTTCCCATCATTACTGAAATTTTTTTTATCCCAGGTCACCCAAGGTCAGGTCACCAGGCAAGGTCAACCAAGGTCACCTCACTTCAACTTTGAAGCTCTATAAGAGCTACATTTCTAAGTTAATCTATTTGAAACTTGCTACACTTCATGACCCTTCCAGGGTCTACAACGTGTATAGCCGGGATTTTTCTATTTCGTGACCTGAGGTCAGGTCACGAGGCGACCTCTCCCATTGGAAAAGCATGGGGAAAAGCTGTCTCATGATCTAAAAGCCACAAAAATGATTGCAAATACTCAGACTGCTCAGAACGGCGTTTTTGGACACCCTTTCACCGATCCCAGAGGTCATATTTGCCCTTTGACTTTTCCAAGGTCATCCAAGGTCACCAGGGGTCAAAAACAGTATTTTGACAATAACTTTTGACCTAATTAAGCTAGAGCGCTGAAACAAACACCATCGTATTTGCCTTGTCCCTGGCTTTCATTTGATATACAACAAGGTCACTTTCTGACCTTTCATGACCTCAGGTCATATTACGTCACGAGGTGGACCTCTCGAGGTCAAACCACTGGCAGGAGGTCCAACGAAAAGAGAAGATTGTGTGAATGATTGTGTTGGTGCATGATTTGGGCATGGAGTGAACTTTGGCTCTAATATGAATAAAAGTTGGCTGTCTGTGGAATTTATTTAGATCGACCTGGACATTTTCGGAGTAGCGCTTTGGTAGCGCTTTATACTAAAAAAGTAGCGGTAGTGGAGTAGCGGAGTAGCGGGTAGCGCTTTCGTGTTTTAAAAAAAGTAGCGGAGTAGCGGTAGCGGTTTCACGTTACCAAGGTAGCGGAAGTAGCGGTAGCGGTTTAAAGAAATTGGTAGCGGCGTCCACCTCTGTTGTTAACACGCGCTGGTATGAGGCCCCGGGCCACCTTTACTGGCAGGGGGTACCCATCCCCTACGATCTCAGCAACCATGCTTGAAGGGAAAACGGAAAGCAGTGTTCCATTGCTTGCCTCAATCTCTACCAGAAATGCGTCAAAAAAGTCCTCAAATTATCTGCTGAGCTCAGGAAACGCTTCGATGTGGCAATCACGAGAAAAGGAACATTGATTCACAAAATCGTACCGGTTAATTCGGAGACCGTTATTATCCATGAACTCTAGAATGATGAGGGACAGAAGGTTCGAGTTTCACATTGAATCTGTGAATTTCAATGGTGCCACGTGATGGAGTCGTTCTTCCGATCCGTGGGTCAGGTCTTAATTAAAACAGCATGTCTTAATCTTGTATGTTCGAAAAGAGCTTGTCGGTGTGGACTTTGTATGGCTTTTTGTCTGCGATGTGTGCTTTCTAATATAAATTGGAATGGGATACATTCAACTTGTTTAGGGTATGGGTAGAAAAACATATCTAAAACAAACCTCAGACAACAGTAATAATCGGCTTCTGACACATTATCCTCCCGCTTCAATTTCCAGCCAATGTGTTGGAACTGTTACGAATTTTCCGGTAATACATTCAGTTTTTCGGAACGGCTCAAATTCTTATGTTAGCAATAGTAGCCTCCACACCACATCTAGTTCATTCGCAGTGTCACCGAAGCGCAGTCTTGCTCAGTTCTCCCTCCCCGTTACACCACTTCCAACCGGACGCGTCTGAGCGGCGCGCCGACTGCAGGCTGAGCGGCCGACGACGGTGTTGGGCTTGGTCTGCGGTGCTCGTTACTGATTTCACTGTGTAGACTCCATTCTTTTTATTGGCGTTTTATGTATTTTAGGTAATGCTCTTTCACATTAAGGTGTTTTGAAGTCAATAAAAGTATAGGAAGTATGTATGCTTATCTTTGCAAAATTTTGGAATTGCATTTTAAACATATTCGTGCCAATTAATATAATCAAACTAGCATATTTGAACTGCTCAGGATTTTGGGACTATTTTCATGAAACTTTTTGTAAGAATACCTTCAATTTAAGTGGCTAAAAAATCAAGCGAAATGTCCGATGCACGCATCCGATGCTGGATTTCCCGAGGCTATAACTCCGAAGCCATTATCCGGACGAGACTAAAAATACCACAGCCGTTTTCAGCACCACTGAGAACTCTGAAGTCCCAAATTCACCAGTGAAGTGCCAAATTTTTATGAAAATCTGAGAAATGGGGGTATTATTTCAACCCATAGATTTATCGATTTGTCGTGGAATTGCCCAACTATCAGTCTAGCTGGTCCATGATGGTATGCAAATCTGAGAACGTACTCTTTCGTGATGTCCTCTGCTGAATACATTGTATGGTTCTATTATAACTGATATCCAACGAAAATAGTGTGTTTAATATGAAAACCTCGTCAACTCTGTTATTGTAGAATTCCTTTGCTCACTGATGATACAAACTAACCACGAAGTCATTCTTCTAGAAATGGGCTAAGACCGAGAGACAGAACCACACTAAGCATCCGGATACAGGAGTCGATTGGTCCGTTCCCACGGTCAGTGCAGAAAAGTGCATACTAAGGCTGCTCATACCCTTTAGAAAAGGTTTCATAGGGCACTTACAGTGAAAGGACCTGACCAATTCCATAGGCTTACTTATAGTATGCTGCTTTAAAATCTGGCCAAACATATATAATGCACTCAGACGCTACGTTTCGTAGCAAACTATGCTGTTGTCCGAACAGAATTGGGTGTCCTTGGCATCTCTCATTGGCTCCTGTGTTAAGACTGTTTTTTTTACCGGGCTGCCCATTTTACTAGCACCCCCCAGGTTTGCAAAATAGTTCACCAGATTCCTATTATTTGGGCTTAATGCTACTCAGGACTGGTTTTGGTTTCCTCGAGACTCCAAAACTGATCATGCGCAGCGGAGTTGAACATAGCTCCGATTTCGTACCAACGCAGAGTGATGCAGGAGGCCAGAAGAAAACGGGGTGGAACCTCTAGCTCAAAAACCAATTGCGATAGAACGGTGATCTTTGCTTCAAATGAAGGCTTTCTATCCGGTGGCTTGGGCTTACGACAAACGACCGTTTGGTGATGTCAGTAAAATATCGTATTTGTGTGTTGGTGATAACCTATGACGATAGAGTGATGATCTTTCTTCAATTGAAAACTGATGGTCAAATGGTTTGAATCAAAACACAAAATATTAATTTTCGATTCCAGATTTCGACAACTTATAATATAGTGATGTCACAAAAATGTTACTTCGCGTTGGTAATGCCATAGGCGGATCCAGGGGTGGGGGGGCAAAGAGGGACAGGCGCCCTTAGGGCTACCCATATTACTGGTATCCTCAGGTTTGCAAAATAGTCCACGAGATTCCCATTATTTGGCCTAATTTCTACTCAAAACTGGTTTTGTTTTCTTCGGGACTCAAAAACTGACCATACGCAGCGAGAGTGGACATCTCCCCTTTATCGCACTTACACCACAAACTAGACCATGAAACCAATAAACTATCAAATATATCTATCAAAAAGACTAGTGCTTTTATACACACGCCTCATTTATTCCACTGTATTGAGTACGAATGCGACAAGAAGCTTCACGTGTAACATAGTACCAAGTCACAGTCATTCACAAGAAGCATTGATGATTCTCCCTTCACAATACCTCCGAGCCACCGACGCCACCAGCACCGTCGGCCTAGATTCTCCATTTAGATCTCAAATGTTTAATACGGTGCAAACCTTTGAACTTCAACTACCAGTAGTTTTTATTGGTCAGTGCCTTCTTGGTGAAGCTGACATATCCAGACATCTCCATGCCCTGCAGCAGTTTTTTCTTCTGAGCCTGTCTTTCCTGGTAAGAATTTGGCTGTATATTGTGATGGTGCAGCACCACCTCTCGCATGTCGTTGGTCACTTTGGCATTCCGCACAAACTCCTCAGTTTCCTTGTACTGATGGTTCTCGTCCCAGAGTTGGGAATTCCTCGCCAGTCACTTGTGGTCGACTCCCAGGATGGCAAAAAGCATTAAGGATTTGGGATCGCACAGGTCGCTTAGTTCAGTCTTGGAGGTGAGCCCTTTAAAGATGGGCTTCTCGAGGGAGCAGTGCTCAGGGCAAGTGTTGGGCAGGCACGACTGGTACACCGCCGAGCCAACCAGCATCCTCGCCCACAACCTGATCTGCAGCACTCTCTCGATAAGTCCAGCTCCATGGACCTCACCTCCAAGACCGAACTGACCAAAGATACCTTTACTTATGGTATCTTGGGTAAAAAAATACTCCCTCAAGAAGCCCAGCTCCTTTGACCTCGTCTCCATGACCGAACTGACCCAAGAACTGGCCGACCTGTGCGGCTCCAACTCACTCATGCTCTTGACTATGTTCAAAGTCGATCGCAAGTGGCTGGGTGAGGGGTTCCGAACTGTGGGGCGAGGACCAGCAATACAAGGAAACAGAGGATTTTGTGCGGAATGTCAGAGTGGCCAACCACCTGGCCGAGAGGTGCTGCGGTACCATCACAAAGTGCAGCAAGATTCTTACCATGGAGACGAACTTAAAAAACTGCTGAAGGGTGTGGAGAACTTCCAGAAGGTGCTTCACAACTTTTATTAAGACGGCACTGAACAACAAAAACTACTGGTAGTTGAAGTTCAAAGATTTATACCGTATGAGATGAGATCTGGGATAAGATCACCGTATGACACATGGTATCTAAACTGAGAATCTAGGCCGGCGGTGCCGGTGGCGTCGGCGGCTTGGAGGTGCTGTGAAGGGAGGATCATCACCGCTTCTTGCTATTGACTGTGACTTGTACTGTGTTACACGTGAAGCTTCATTCGTACTCTAAGAAGCGCAGTAATTGAGTGTGTCTATTAAATCGATAGTCTTCTTGCTAGAAGTATTTCATAGTTCATAAGCTTCATGGTCTAGTTTGGAGTAATGCATAGTGATGCAGCGGGCCTAAACAACAGGATGAAACCCTTAAAAAAGACTTCTTAGAAATATCAAATGAATATGATAAATTTAAGAATTAATTTGAACATGGGAAACCTTGCTTACTTCCTTCATTTACTGTGTCACGTCGATTTCACGGCTGCTGAAACACGAAACTTAAAATTGATTATCTATCATTATAAGCTCTTGATTAAAAAGGACCAGTGCCCATAAGTGGATCCAGGATCACTAATCGAGGAGGGGGGCACCTCGCTAGGGTAGGAGGGTGCCATCCGGACCAAGGGGGCACCACTTTTGGCCGAAAAATCCTACCAGGTGGACGCTGATCTGAGGTGACCAAATCCTATCGCGGGACGCTGATTTTCGCTTCGAGGGGGAAGGGCTAGGAAGCGACAAATTTCAGGGGGCGCCATCGGCCCTTCAGAGGAGCACCGTGACTATTTTAGGGGGCGCCGAGGGTGGGTTGGGGGAGGGCACCTGTCCCTCTTTGCCCCCTGGATCTGCCTATGGCATTACCAACGTGTAGTGACATTTTTATGACACCATATTATAATTTGTCAAAATATGGAATCGAAAATGTATATTTTGTGTTTTGATTGGAACCATTTGACCATCAGTTTTAAACTGAAGAAAAAATCATCATTCTATCGTCATAGGTTCTCAATCAAATGTGGCTATCACCAATACACAATTATGATATTTTACTAACATCATTAAACGGCCATTTGTCGTAAGCCCAATATCGAAAACCAGCATTGCGCGTGCTTGCTTAACCACCCGATAGAAGGCCTTCATTTGAAGCAAAGATCACCGTTCTATGGTGGTTAGTTTTTGAGCTAGAGGTTCCACCCTGTTTTCTTCTGGCCTCCTGCATCACTCTGTATTGGTACGAAATCGGAGCTATGTTCAAACCCGCTGCACATGGTCAGTTTTCGAGTCTCAAGGAAACCAAAACCAGTTCTGAGTAGCTTTTTAGACCAAATAATGGGAATCTGGTGGACTATTTTGCAAGTCTGGGGGTGCCAGTAGAAGGGGCAGCCCTACCACTACCCATTTAACAGGTAGGCAGGAGTGCCCTTCCCCACCCATACAGCCAGGTCAAAAAATTGTCCATCAGCTTCCAATTATATTAGTTTTACTTGTGTTAGCTGGCTGTACCACTCCTTGCTATTCTATTTTTAGTTGATGCATCTACCCAACTACCTATTGTTAGTAGTATTTTCTCCTTGGCTCCACCAAACGAGTAGTCACCTAGTTGTATTTGGTGGAGCCACGAAGAAAACTATTTTGTTAGTGAGTAAATTTTTGAACGTATGAAAAGTTGAGTCGGGAGAAGAGAGCTATTAAGTACTTAATCAAAGTAGTTCAGTTAAAGAAGAGATGAAACCAAGCATATCAACAAAGAAAATTCAGTCGCTCATCCACTTGCCTCCTCAGTAATATATTGATTCCAAAAAAGTTGCGAAGCGTTTTCTTTAGGGCAAATTTTTCAAGTGGGACATCGTCTTTATTTGGAAACAAGGGACAGATTATTTGGTTCCATGTTCTCGGTCCATGAATTGTTAAAGCACATTTTCTATACGCTGTAGCAGCAAAAGGAACCTCAAAATGTTATACCAATCGGGTGTTTGTTGGTGTGTGTTGCAGCTTCCTGTCAAAATAACAGACGATACGATTCAAATTGTTACAGTTACTTCGAATAGTTGGATTCTCAGCGCTTTGGTGATTCAGAAGACCAACATGATGCTTTTTTGTCGGATATTTTGATAGCTGCTACGGTCAAAGGTGTTTTGCATCATAGCCGATGATTACAAAAAAACAGCACCAGACAGGGGTTTTGTGGATTAAATATTTTGAATATAAGCATAGAACTGCATATATTTTGAATATAAGCATACAACTGCATATATTTTGAATATAAGCATAGAACTGCATCAGGAATAAGAAAACCCCAATTAGGCGGTCTCCTCAATCTCTTATACATGAGCTGAAGTAGCGTGAGTAACGTCTGCTGCATAGGGGTAAGGGCTCAAAGTCTGGCGTCACGTGTCAAAGCTTGATGCAGTGCATCCATCGTCTAAGGAATTTTCACTAGGTGGGATTTCATATAATTCAACCAACCCTACCTGATAAATAGGCAGCAATTCTAGAACTAAGCTTCATTTGGGAGACAGGCCAAGTCAACAAGCAAAGAAAAACGTTGCGCGGTGCAATCGGTGCGTGACGGATGCAAGGAAAATTCTAATTTATTTTCACGTCAAAATTGTTCTTTTTTGTTCATGATAACCTTTATCCACCTCGTATACACTGTTTGTAACGCATTGCACCAATATATAAATGGAGGCAGTGACACGATAGTTAAGAATCATTTTGCGCTGAAAAACAATAGCAGTTTCGTGAAACTGAATAAAATTTGGTTCATGCAGCGTGCTTTTTCCATGTTTCCCCGCCCCAGAGCCCCCACAGGGAGTCCGTCGTCACAGGAACAATTTGTGGGAACGCCTTTGATACTTCTATAAAATAACCCTCATGTTTCGTTTCATTGCCGCTATACTCCTGTCCAGATTAAAATGCTATTAAAAAACAACAAAAACCTCAAAATATTTACCCACCTTTTGCGAAAAAGAACGAGCCTTCATCCATCTGAACATATATTTTCGTCGTTCGTCGCAGAAATATATAAAATATAACTCTTAGCCACCAATCAAAAAAGCATTATGAATAAAAATTCACACTGGCGTCACCCAACCGCGCCTCAGGCATGATAGGCGGGCTCCCAGGTTGACAAGTGACGTGAGGGTTTTTTTATGACATTCGGTTGGATGAGATGAGCATATTTATTGGCTGCAGACTGTATCCGGCTTTGTGATTATTCGGTGCATTCGCGGGGTTTTCGTCGCACACGTTAGAATAGGCCGACTTAAGCGAGCATTCTTCACCCTTGCCCCACCGAGGAGCATCGATGCCCCCAAGTTTTTTTCTTCAAAATAACAGAAAAAACAGGATGTGCAAAACCGTGGTTGACAGGTCGACCTCTCACACCATCATTTCCCATCATCCCTGATTTTTTTAATATGAGTCATACTAGGTCAGGTCACCAGGTGAGGCCAACCAAGGTCACCTCACTTTAACTTTTGAGCGCTATCATAGCTACATTTCTAAGCCGATAAATTTGAAATTTCCTACACTTACTGCACCTTTCAAAGTCTAAAAAACAGATCCAGGATTTTTCGATTTGGTGTCCTGAGGTCAGGTCACAAGGTGACCTCTCCGATAGAAAAAGCATGGGAAATGCTGTCTTATGATCTGAAAGTCACAAAAATGGGTGAAATGCTCAAATTGATCAGAAATTCGTCCTTACACACCCTTTCACGGCTCCCAGGGGCAATGTTTGCCCTTTGACCTATCTGAGGTCATCACAGGTTACCAGGACAATTTTGACGATAACTTTTGACTTAACCAAGCTAAGGCGCAGAATCAAACGTCATCGTGTATGTCTAGTCAAAGTCTTTCATTTGATATACGGCAAAGTCACTCTTTCCTTTCGTGACCTCAGGTCAATTAGGTCAAGAGGTGACCTCTGGAGGTCAAATCACTGGCCGGATGTAGTTATATTCCACATAGCTGAGAAAGCTCTGGAATTTTCCTATCAAAATATTTTTACCAGATCTCAATAGCTCTAATGGTCAGATCTAATAGCTCCTGGCCCTGCCCAGGCTTAACACGCGCCCCGCTGGGGTCTCTGGCATGACGCTCCCCGCTGGGGGGGTTTCGCCCCTCTCCGTATCTCATTCTTTATGTCAGGTCAATATTGAGGTCAGAATAGGTCAAAGAAGTTTCCATAGGCTTACTACAGAGTAGTGTACGTTTCTCTCTCTAGATCTGCTCTCAGAGAAGATAGAGAAAATCTTGATGCATCATTGAATTCTAATCATCGCGGCAAATCCAATGATGTACAATATGACCTTGCTAGATCAAATAGTAAAAATTACCTGACCTCGAGCTAGGTCAGGGTCACAGAGTGACCCGGTATGGTCATGTTGCATATCAATCGACTCCCCGTGAGAATATAAGCACAATGCAAGTAAATTGAGAGCTTTATCTCAATTCAGCGAGAAGATATTGGCAAGACAATCACTTTAAGCTCCCGTGACCTGACATGACTTTTGAGAGGTCAGATGCTCAAAAACTCAACTTAATGGTCAAGATCGTGGTAATAATAGACGGTTTGTGGATTTTCAGCTTTATCTATTCAGTATTTACTGAAAACGAGCCCATTCTATTTTTCACCATAGACTTATAATGGGGTGACCAAAAAATTGACCCCACCTTAGGTCAACAATATCAAAACTCTGATATAGCAGATTTGTAGATCCTAATAATGTTATCATATTGTGGAAGTTTCAACCTGATCAATTCGCTGATTTTCCCTGGGCACCGCTTCAAACTCGTGATTTTAGGTTTTGAGGTCGGGTCACTTGACATTGAATAGCTCCTTGCCCTGACATGACCTTAACTCAAAATTTTGTTCAGATGTGTAAAATTAACCTTCGCCCGGGTGGGGGGTCTTTTTAGACCCCCCCTCGGGTTTTTCCAAAGTGACCAAAAAACGGCGGCGCGCAGCTGCCAAACTGGTCTAGCTGTTCCTTCATCATTTTTACATCTTTCCTGAAAATTTTGGCTCAAGGTCACATCAGGTCAGGTCACCAGGTCAGGTGAAGTGACCTCACCTCAAAAAATACTTAGGACGGCATAACTAAAAGAAGGGTTAATCGATCAAGTTGAAACTCATACCACATATTGGGCCCACCAGGAGCTACAACATTTGTTCCGGGATTTTTGATATTGGTGACCCTAAGGTCATGTGCAGAGCATGACCTCCCCATTGACAATGCATGGGGAAAATCACGAAATGAGCTTTTCTCAGTAAGTATGGATGGAATCAACTTCAAACATCGGTTGCGACTTGCTCTTAGCCCATTTCTGAAGCTGATACCAAAATTTTTGACTTGTGACCTTTAAAAGGTCACCTTAGGTCAAATAAGCATTTTTTTGGTGTTTTCTCTATAAATTTTGAATAAACTAAGATAGAGCTTTTATTTTGTCACCAAAGTGTTTGTATAGTCACTGGAAGTCAAATGATATACATCATGACTATACCAGGTCAAGTTGGGTCAGACCCTTGACCTGGGTCAGGTCAAATTCTTAAATTTGACCTGGCATAGCAATATCATATATCATTCGATTCGTATTAACGAGAGGATTGCAATGGTGCATAAACTATGGCTGTATCTTGTTTGGTTTGGAAGCTATTAGCGAAAAAGTAAACGCCTTTATGCATGGGTGGCTATGGACATTCCCAAGAATATGCCCAATATTTAGTGACCTGTAGCTCCCTAGGCTTTGACCTGACACGAAAATGAATGTCACTTTAATGAGAGCGCATCTCAAGAGCTTTCGAATGGTGTTAGAAAAATGTTTCTAGCTATCATAGTTTCTGAGATATAGGAGGTTTTCTTAGTACACCTCATATTAGCGATTTTGACCTATTTTTGACCTCTGGTGACCTTGATATTGACCTGACAAGAAAAATGATCGAAGTATTTTCGATATCATTTTCGAAGAGCTTTCGATTGCCGTTTAGTGCTTTTTTCTAGCTCTCTTAGTTTTTGAGATCGTGGGGGTCTTTTTAGCCCCCCCACCAGGGCGAAGGTGGCTCGTACCCGCCACCGGGGCAAGGGTTAATTGGGAATAAGGTACTGTAAGTTTCGTTGTTCTGCGTCTCTTGGTTTTTCAGCTATCGGGGAAAACCAGGAGGGGGGGCGAATTTCGCCCCCAGCAGGGGCGCGTGTTTAAGGGAAGGTGGCACCTTCATAACGTGATTTTAACTGAGACAACGAAGTTGTAAAGCAAGTCGGAAAATCCGGTACTCAATATATCATTTGTCTTTGACCTCGAGATTTCCGTAGAAAAAAGCTAAAACCTACCTGTACCTACCCCTAGCAGCAGGCCACAGTGGACAGCCATGTTGGTGTGACGACATATGCTGACGTCACGGCGAGTATCAGCCAATTGAAGCCCTAGAAGCCTGTTGAATATGGTAGTGGTTGCCAGATCGTGACATCATCCACAGGCAGACATTTATTTCTCTCCTCACAATTTCTCAATTGTGATTCTAGTTACCAAAGACATTGTGTCGTAATTTTTCTGTTTTTTTCACAAGAAGTATATTACCTGATGGTGGCCAGACAACAGCTCCCTTAAGAGGCTATCTGAAACATGTAGAAAACATAGAAATATTTTGGTCATGTTCTTTTCTTCCAGGCCTAAAAAATCATTAGAAAATCAAATATGTGCTCGCAATGGCCTAACATGGAAATACGGTTCACTTCGCTGATGCGACCTGCTTGTTTTTCACTACTTGTTCTCATCTGAGGCATTCACAGTGATTTTGCATCTGAACCTCAGTGGAAACATATAAATATGGGCATTTAATTTAGACCACAGGATTTCAAGAGAGGTGAATAAACTTGTTGAGAGCACACAAATAATTGAGAGTACACAGCCAATTGAACATTGCATCTCATGCGAACGCCACACAATATACATATACCAACGGCATGGATAGGAGACAGCGATGCAATAACAGTAGCGCAAAACCCGGACCGCAGGCACTGTATTCCATGTACTACTACACGGTCATGTTAATAATAAATAATAATAAATGCCAATCATGCAATGATATACCCTGCCTACTAATCTAATCACGGGGCAATAACCTGATCAAGGACCAGTTCCATTGCCAGCTCTACCAACTGCCACCGGAATGTGAATGTCAGCATTTTTTGCTAAAGAGAGCAGAATCGATAAAAAAGTATCCAAATTAACTCGGCTCTTCCAAGCTACTTTAGCTTTCGTAAAGCAAATTTGGTGATTTCTTTTTCTCCTACCCAATTATACATGGTATCCTTATCTCCATCGATTTTAGTGGAACCTTAGAATCGAATTTCTGGCACGGGCAAGACGCTCAGTGGCCCCGGAGAAAGTTCCAATTGGTGAGTACCGACCCTAAATTCCACCATTCACAAAATAAGTGAGTGTAACATTAGACACCCTAGCTTTATACCGCCAAAAAATGAGGCGACCACTTTGAAAGATACATTTCTGGAAAGCAGCTGATCTGCTTATATAAGTTCGAGGTTTATGCTCATGAAAAATTAACCTTGTATTTCTGGTAGGTAGGTAGGTACTAACAATAGCGAAAAAATCATTTTTCGTCGTCTCGGCGTTAAAACCAATTATCTTGAAACTTTGATGCCAAGCACCATGTTTTCGGGAATTTTTATCATAGAAAATTGGCAATTTATTACTATAAAAATAAATTTTATCCACACTAGCCCTTCATTGCTGCGTCAAGGGCGTGTGACACCCAAATCCAATCACGGCACCCTACAACACCCAGGGTATAAATACGCTGATATTTAGAGGGAATGGACCACTTTGTCGAAATTCTACAAAAAACAATTTCAGAACAAGAGAGGTCTGAAAATAAGAAAACAACATTTTCCCCCTTCCATAGGCTAAAAACAGAAATATCTCCTCTTTTCTAAGAATAAGTGACGTCGTGACGTCATCAAAATGGCAGTTTTAATCATCAGTGAAATCTAAAATCTTGCTCCTAAACTCGCTGTAAAAGCCTATCCACGGCGCTTCCGCATGGCACAATTTGTGTGCAGTACAAGAAGTACTGGTGCAAAAACTGAACGTCAGATAGCGTTGCAGCAGCCGTTGTTATTGAGTGGTCGAACGATAATGCACAGTTCTGATGTTAATAAACAATTTCAGAGTTCGATTTTGACAAAAACAATTTATACTTCTGTGATGTGTATTACAGCCATTGGGCGCAATTTGGCCCAAATGCACATTGACTGGAGGCTAAATTGCCCCAGGCTTTCGGTCCTCAGGCATGTGCATCCTGGCTCACTCGCTAGCATGGTGTTTTCAGCGAGTGGGTGAGGCTCAGGGCTTACGACCGATCAGATTACTGCTACCATGTGGAACGTATTCCTTCAGGGTTTGAAATAAGCTAATATTAGCTTAGGCAAGGGGCCTATTTAGGCCCCTTTCCTTTGACTTTAAAGCTAGCAGAATTTTTTTATCGAGAGCTTTGGGTGAAACTAAATATTTCAATAGTGGTTTTTCAACACGCTCTACAAAACTGCTTCCTCAGTTCAAAACCCATTATAAAAGTGGGACACTCCCTTTAACTTGAACTGAAAGTGTCCGGTATTTGAATAACTGAAAACCCCACATTTTCACCAAATCGAATTTTTTTACCACAAAAATACATCCAGTTACTCTTTCGCGGATTTCTAGCCTTCTCTAGTGCGGTGCAGTTGTTTATTATTATTTTAAAATTAAATTATTATTTATTATTAATTATTATTTTAAATTATTAGCAAGATATTTAATTTTGGAAACCCTTATGAAGATCGTGAGTCATGGCACAAAATCTGGTGGATGAAATTTAAAAAATCCGTTCGATCGTACAGCGAGAAATTGGATGTCATAAATAATGAAGTGCCGAAGCCGTCCTTGAAATGGGAAGCTCTCGTGAGTACCTTGTCCTTCCCGGCTTACTTAACCACCTACCTATCCTTCTTGAATTTTGTCTTGCACCTTCATATACTGCTGCATAACCGTTTCCACAATCCCCGACATGTTTTTTGATATATATATAAATATATATATATATATATATATATATATATATATATATATTAATACAGTGCTGGTTGAACGTCACCGCAGCTTTGGCTTTGTGTAGTTTTCTTTCTAGGGTTTCAATGTTCCTGATAAGTTTTCGGTTTTCTATGCTATGTTCGTGTAAAATTGTTCCGATATTCATGTCATATTAAAGAAAATTGAAGTAAAAACGCACCTAAAGTCGACCGGTTTCATTTATCTCACATAAACATTTTCAAGACTGAGGTACGTTGAATAGTAGTTACAAAATTTAAGGTTTGAATTTTTGATGTCTCGCACAAGATCCCATGCATATGAGCACTAATCACTTCACATTGCGGCAAATAAACATGCAACACGATTAACACCACAGAGATTGATTAGATTGTCAAGATGAATAAATTGTCTAAAAGGAAAGCTTTACATTACGAGACAAGGACAAAATTCATAATACACTCTAAGCGTTACAATGAAAGTACACGTGAGGGGGAGGGGCTACTCTATGATAGCCGAGGCCCCTCAAAAAGTAGGAGAGTTCCCCTGGCGTTCTGCTGTTTATTGATCAGTGGGTCGCGCTCCCTGATGCACACGGCCTCTAGTGCCGCCAGGCGTCGGACGTCCCGAGCTCGTCCAATGATGGTGGTGTTCTCTACCAATTGCTGCCTGGTCAGTCGCCTGTGATGTTCTTCCAGGGTGTGGGAGGATGGTGCTCCACTCTGCAGGTGCATTGTGAGTCTTCTTGATAGCGTTGTTGTCGTGTACCCAATATAATTACTGTTTGGGAGGAGTGCACAGTCTCCTATCTGACAATTATATTGGTACACGACGTTTGTTTGTTTCAGTGCCGATTTGTCCTCCGCCATGTTGTTCTTCATTACCAGGGATGAAGTTGACGGGCTCTGGTAATAAACTTGCAGCTTGATGTTTGCCTCGGGATCGGTTGGCTTGCAGTTCTTTGTGATTATCCTTTTTAGCACCTTTTCTTCGGTCATATATATATATATATATATATATATATATATATATATATATATATATATATATATATATATATATATATATACATATATATGAAAAGCCGCTGTCTCTCTACAAGCGGTATGTAGATGACATCTGCTTGCAGATTGACAACACGAAGTCCCTCGAAGATCTGAGGGCGAAATTTCAACATGAATCTGTTCTGAAATTTACTTTCGAGACCGAAAACAGCCGGAAGCTACACTTCCTAGACGTGGATATCCAAGCCACAGATGGCGCGTTCGTCACCAGCGTATACAGGAAGCCTACAGACAAAGGAAAATGTCTAAACGCTCGGAGTATCTGCCCACAGCGGTACAAAACAGGAGTTGTGCGCACCTACGTACGTAGAGCCCTTACCACCTGCAGCACCTGGCAACTGGTGCACAAGGAGTTGCAGTATATCAAACGGACGCTAACGAACAACAACTATTCATGTCAGGAAATCGACGAGGAGATCAAAAGAGCCCTCGAGTTATTCCATGCAAACCCGGACCAGAAAGGCAAAGACCACCCAAGCACAACGAAGATTCACAAGCTATTGTACATGAATCAGATGAGCAGTGGCTACAAGGAGGATGAGAAGGTGTTGAAGAGCATAATCAGCAAGAATGTGAAACCGAACGAAGGACACAACATCAAACTACTAATCTATTACAAATCCCCAAAGTCATGCAATCTAGTTCTACGCAACAAGGAGAAGAGTAGTTTCCTGAAAGAGACTAACGTCGTCTACAAGTATAAGTGCCCCTGCGGAGATTGTAAGCTCCGCGACACAGCCTCTTACATAGGACATACTACAACCTCCTCGTCGCGCCGACTAACTATGCACCTTCAAACTGGTGGCCCGGCTGAGCACTCAAAATCCATCCACAAACAGAACCTGACAAGGAGTGACCTCACCCAAAACACGTCCATCCTGATCAGGGAAACTAACCACAGACGACTTAAAATATTAGAAGCTGCTTACAACCCATCGCGGCGTCATCACCCTCAATAGCGGTTGAACATATGTCTGGGAAAATATTTTAAGGATGCTCCAAACATCGTGAATGTGGAGGTTTCCTCGTCAAAATGAGCGCAAGATCAAAATAAGAACATTCAGCGCAAAAAAGAGAGAATGGTAGATTTGTAACTAGGACACTTGTAATCATGTTTTTCTGTACTATACGTTTAAATTTTAACAACATGTGAATAATTTTACTTGCCTAGTGTGATAACGTTACCTGACGATGATGGAGGCCCATTGAAACGCGTTGTAATACATTACACATGTCATTAGGCGAAACTTTACACGAACTGAGTGAAGACCAAACACAAGTTATTAGGAAAAAGAGAAGTTGGAAAAGAAACTTATAAAAGCAAAATATGCAATCGCATTCAATAATGCTTGCATAAAAGAAAAACTATTGCCTTCATATGCAATTATTTAATATATATATATATATATATATATATATATATATATATATATATATATATATATATATCTGCTGCATCCGCTCCCTGTTCACTATCAGGCAAAAAGCCTGGGCGACGTCCCCACCTCTAAACCAATCGTGCCCAGGCTGTCATAATGTTCAAGCGCCGCCACGGCTTCATCTTAGTATTATTTTGAAGTAGGTATTGTGAGGGGGCCAAACAAAACTTTATATTTATTTTTAAAAAATATCACATTCAATCAGTGCTGAGACAGTTGAGATCATATCCAATCACCGCTTGGAACATCGAAACGAAGTAGCGGCACAGAATCCACCCGCGTAGCTACAGCACCGACATCCAGCGGCCGGCCAGTAAACTACTTGTCCGAGAATCGGCCAGAGAGGGGCCGGCAATAGATGGCATCAGTTCACCGCGCAGTCTCTCTCTTCAGTCGCAGTCTTCCCAGAATACTTCCCAGCGATAGCATGGACGCACGGGCGTGAGGTTACGCACATCTATTTACTATTAAACATTTTGTTCTAGAGTGTCCTCTTTATAATGATGTGCGTGCCGAACTATTTCACACATACACTTTAGGCCACAATCCAGTACTTCCTCTTCAATCGCAACGACTTTCTCATATCTGGTATTGACTGACGAGGGCAGTGGACGGAGTGGCCAAAGCTTTCCAAAATTTTCGATAAAATCAAGAAGATTCACTAAGACTCGGGTGGTCACGTGGCGCCGGCTGTCCCGGCATAGTGGGCGCCGGCCGGGCGGTGGGCACGTCCGGTGGGCTCCCGCCCGCAGAGCTGTCACCTACGGAGACCGCGAGCGAAATTTGCCGGTTGGGAACTGTTTAAATGTTTAAATGTCAAGTGTCACGTTGGTTCGTCTGTGTTTCGTGACTATGTGTGTCTACCTGTTGTGCTTACGAACCTACAAGTTTATAGATAATTTTGAGAAAGGCGCCCTGAGTTAAGTCCGCTAGGACTTTGCGCCGATCTCGATGTAACCTTTGAAAACCATTGTATATGAATAAATTATCGTATCGTATCGTATCGTATCTAGCCGACTAAGTTTTGCCTACACCAGGACGTGGGCAACTGACGGAAGCCCCTAATTCTCTGTCAACTCAGGTCAGCCGATCTGAGATCGTGTGATCACAACAGAGGGCAGGGGCGTAGCCAGGATTTCGCTAAGGAGGGGAGGGGTGGTGGCCAAAAGGGCCCCTGTGATTCCGCCAAAACCATCCCATAAAATTTCGGAGAGAAAAAACGTTCAGCGCCGTTTCCGTCAATTAAATTTCCGTCAATTAATCTAAAAAAGGTTGCTTTAAAAGGAGATACGCGAAAAAATTATTGACTAGATAAAAAGGTCACAAAAGTTGTTTCTGAAGTCCTATTCTCATTTTTGCGAATTCGGCCTGCAAATGCCTTAAAATTGCTCTCAAAGTCAACATTTCTAGACGACTTTACCGGTACACCTCTTATCGATGTTAATGACGTACCCCCGGCTAAGGCTATCAAATTCTCTAAAAAAACTGGTCCCATTTTTCCTAAGCAGTGACTTGAAAGTTTAACACTATTAAATAAAAAGTTATTTTAAAAAAGCTACAGCCAAAAATAATCCTAAAACAAAAATATAGGACTCCTAAGAAATCACAATTGACCAATCAGAACGTACAGCCACCTCATAGGGGGTTCATGTGACCTTTCTGACGTAAAAGTTTCGTCATCCTGGGGCTGAAGCAGAAGACAACTCAAAACCCGAGGTACGAAACGGCTGAAGACTTGAGTAATTATATTTTTTCCGTTTCTAGGGCAAACTAATTTATTTTGTATTTTTTAAAGGCTTTGTAAAATTAATTCAAATACAAATACAGGAGAACAGACATTTTTATCACAAATAACATTAGTTTTCAAATTTAAATAGTTTTCGAAAAGTAAGTGAGGGGTGAAGTTTTCAGCATTTTATCGGAACTGTTAACCTATTTCGATAATAAGTGGGTGGCCTCCCAAAATTTTGCCGAAGATACAGAAATAATTGACAGTTTCGTAATCAGGATTTTTCAGGAAAGCAAGAAACCACAATAATAATTTTTTCACGTATCTCCCTTTAAGCCAGAGCGCCCCTAAGGCTAGAAAAGCGAAAAAGTTCTTAAGTATTTCTTCCTCCTCGGGAGAGACTTCCTTCAAAGATGGATAGATTTCATGGTGTTGCACTGAGGAGCATAATTATGCGTAGAAAAGTGGTCAATAACCTAGCTCCTCAAATCCGGGGTTCATAATCTAGCAAAAGAACAAATATTATTTTGAAATGTAGTGAAATCTGAAATTCCAGGTCTCAGCTCACACCATGATAAAGAGCCTCTCCAGTCAATACATTTCATGAAGGTTCTGAGGAAGGACTGCGTTTGAATATATTTTCACTATGTTTTTGCTGTTTTTATGCATCCAGGACTCGAGGTGACATGCCAATTAACAACCTAAGTTTGACTCCTGCCGCCTGCATATATGGTGATTATGCAGCTTAACAATCGCCCCGCTGGGGGAACAAATTCGCCTCCCCTCCTGGTTTTCCCCAGATAACGCAAAAAACGAAGAGACGCAGAACAACGAAACTTACAGCACCTTATCCCTGATCAATTTTACGCATGTGACCAAATTTTTAGGTCAGGTCATATCAGGTCAAGGAGCTATTCAAGGTCAAAGGAACCCGGCCTCAAAACCTGAAATCACAAGTTTGAAGCGGCGCCAAGGGAATATCAGCCAACCGATCAGTTTCAAACTTTCACAATATGATAAGGGCATTAGGGTCTACAAATCTGTTATCTCGGAATTGTGATATTATGAACCTAAGGTGGGTCAATTTTTCGTTCACCCCATTAGGTATAAGTATAGGGTGAAAAATAGAAAGAGCTCGTTTTCGGTAAATACTGGATAGATAAAGCTGAAATTTCTCAGACCGTCTAATCTTACCACGACCTTGACCATAAATTTGAGTTTTTTACCATCTGTCCTCTCAAATGTCATGCCAGGTCAGAGGAGTATATACTGATTTTTTGCCAACAACTTCTCACTGAATTGAGATAAAGCTCCCATTGTGCCTGCACTGTGCTTATATTGTTACGGGATGTCGATTGATATGTAATATGACCATACCAGGTCACCCTTGGACCCTGAACTAGGTGGGTGTCAGATCATTTTCACCATTTGACCTAGCAATATCATATTATACATCATTCGATTTGCCACGATGAGAGAAATCCAATGACGCATAACGAGTTACTTTAAAAATCTAGCTCACCAAAATCTAGAATACAAACATTCATTCAGAATACAATCATACATTGCCCTGTTATAAGCCTATGAAACCTTCTGTGACCTATGCTGAGATCAATATTGACCTGACATACCAAAACGTCGTATGATTTATAATCGTCTCAAGAGTTTTCGAACGCCGTCCATAATTTTTATTTAGCTTTCCTGGGAAATGAGATACGGAGGCGGGCAGAATACGCCTTTGCCCAGGGGGCGCGTCATGCCAGGGACCCCCGCGGGGCGTGTGTCAAGCGTTTTACCTACAGCGGCAGCACGTCGCTCAAAGCCCTCGCTCACGGCACTTCTCCTCTTAGTGACCTGGACCTCAGTTGAAAGACCAGCTACTGTACGGAATTCTGCTGGAACCAGTCGGAGGCTGCTTGGTGCCACATTAACGACACCTGTGTCAAGGAAGCATCGGCCGAGGAAGTGAAGAAGGCAACAACGTGCGTGCTTTGTTACGGCGCCAGAAAGGCAGTTTGGTTTCTCTTAAAGTGGTTGTCTTTCAATTTTTCAATGACAGAGTGTGGCGTTAAATAACTTAAAATTTCGTGATACGGTGATGAGACTAAGGTATAGCATAATATAGATTAGTAATAAACAATTCTTCTAGGAGCTTCTTTCACCTTCAAAGCGTCTTTCCGAACGAAAAAAATATATAAAATGGTATTTAGTGACGGACAACGGGAACTCAGAGGACCAGTATGGGCCCAGCTGGTCAGAGAAGGCCCTGCTGGTTCTAGAGAGCCTAATGGTCACAAAGTGTGCTGGTATCTGCGGGCCTTGTGTAACTAGTTACAGAGAACCATGCTGGATGCAAAGGGCCACCAGCATGCTAAGAATCTGTTTACAAAGTGTCCAGCTGACTAGAAATGGCAGTTCCATTGATAGCGGGGTCTACGACCAATTGTGGGTCCGACTGGTTTCAAACAGTCCTATAGTGACATATCCTTCTCCCGATAGTCTCAGCAGGCCACACGGCCACACAGCTGGCTACAAAGGGAGTGGAGTAATATCCACGGTGGCCTTGTCCCTTAAAGGGAATGTCGCACCTTGGTCAAATCCTGGAATTTAGTGTAAGAAGCCGTACTTTTAGCCAAAAATAATGAAACCACTCATGATTTCTCTGAAAAATGTACAACCAGCTCAATATTTAGATTTTTAAATACTCCTCTAGCAAAAGAAATAAATGTATGCCTGTGGATGATCTCATGATCGGCAACCACTACCATACTCGAAACGCTTCAAGGGCTTCGATTGGCTGATGCTCATCGTGACGTCAGCATATTTCGTTACACCAACAGCCATGGCAACTGTGGCCTGCTGCTAAGGGTACATGAGGGGTACATTGCTAGTAGGTTTTAGCTTTTTTTACGGAAATCTCGAGTTCCAAGACAAACGATATATTGAGTACCGGGTTTTCCGACTTGCTTTACACCTGGGCTATCTCAGTTAAAATCACGTTATGAAGGCGCCACATTCCCTTTAACACCCGGAGGTGGGCCTCCGAGCCACCTTCGTCCTAGTAGGTAGTATCAGACGCCCCCCTCGAACATGGCTCCTATGCGAGATAGCGAAAAACGATCGCAGGTGGATGGCTCATAAAAATCCATTAAGAAACTGCATTGGTCACTTTTTTTGGGTCAGGTCAATGCTGAGGTCCTGACAGGTGAAATAAGGCGGCCTGTTAGAGAAACGTTTTTGGGTTCTGGCGTCTGACAGAACTAAAAGATAATAATTTTTAGGCACCATTTCGTAAAGGCACCATTTCGTTCTTGTACCTCGTTACGGCCAATTAAATGCTGTATAATATGACTATACTAGGTCAAAAATAAAAATGACCCTACCTAAGGTCAGGTCAAGGTCACCATCTAACCTAGCATAGGCAATATGCATATCAGTCGATTTAAAATAACAATCCAAACGTAATAGTATCAAGATAAAAGCTTTATCATAATGTCCTGCAAAATTATTGACCCAAGTCTAAAAACCTGCTTAAGTAGCCCCAGATGAGCTCTCATAGGTCACAGGTCCAAACTTGCAACATGAACCTATAAAAGGGCCTATGATGCTATGATTTGGAGAATAGAAGGTATTCCAAGCGGTATTTACAGAAAAAGAGCATTCTTTTCGGCCAATTTCCATTTTCCCATGCATTTTCTGTTTTTCCCATGCAATGGATATGTCATGATCTGTGTCTGGCCCTAGGTTATCGCTATGAAAAATTTCGGAATATATTTCGTAAACCTCGATGGGCTCACTATGTGGATATGTTTCAATTCAATAACTTCACCCTTTTCCTACTTATGTCACCTCAAGTATTTATGAAGGTGAGGTCAATTGACCTGCACTGGTAACCTGACCTGAGATGACCCAACCTTAAAATTTTGAGGAAAGTTGCAGAATTGATCAAGGATAAGGTGCTCAAAGTATAGGAGCGCTTTGTGCCACCGGAAAAAAACCCCAGGGGGTGTTCAAGCACCCCCCCACCGGGGTGAGGGTTAAGAATTCGTTGGGGGAGCTCAGAGTTGGTCTTCAGGGCCTTTGAGGGTTTGTCTCGGCGGCCCATAGAGTTGGTCTCGGACCTGGCTGAAAGTCGGTTTCCGGGGTCCCCAGATTTGGTCCTTGGGACCCTCAAAGTCGGTTTCCGAGGTCCCCAGATTTGGTCCTTGGGACCCTCAGAGTTGGTTTTGGGGGCACCAATAATCGATCTCGGGGCCCAAGAGTTGGTCTTGGGCCCCCAAGAGTCATTCTCGGGCGATGCAAAAGTTTTTTTGGGGAAGAGATTTGCCTCAAGGCGCTGGCTAATTGTTCTCAGATTACCCAAATCATTAGTGTTGAGCACCCCAGAGATGGTCCCCAGCTCACAAGAAAAATAATGAAAAGGATACCACGCTGTTTTAGATAGAAGGGCAAAGAAACGAGCAGGATGTATACAAGCAGCCAATAAAAGTCACGTGAAGCACAGCGATTCCCTCCACGATCCAATCAGCCACCGCTGACGTTCTTTGTATTTTCATCAACGACCTTTGCACTCGGGGCCCGTGCAGTGCCCCCGAGCCTATCCACCCCCTCCTCCACTTGAGAAATCATGGATAGGTCCCCTTCTATTAGGGGGTGACACAAACAACTTTTTTCAAAAAGTTGTGGTATCCGCATTTCAAAAGGTGCTCCTGAATGTGAGGAATCTATTGAGCATAAATTTATACGTGCCCAAGGTCGGCTGACCCCCTGTACATGGGGTCTGAAGACAAGTATGTCACTTTTCAATGTTTTTCGACGGCTGCGGATGTCACGTTTTGGTTTTAAAACACTGAAATTCAGCTTACTATTTTTTTTATTAGGGCCACTCCCAACAGGCACACTTGCCCAATTACAGGGAGTATTGGCATGGGTGTTTAAGGATCCTCTCCAGCGGGTCAGATCGGACACGGAAGGCGGTTTCCCGCCGTGGGAATTGAACCCACGTTAATCCATGCTATCCGATCCACAGTCTGGCAACGAAGCCACTAGGCCACCCCGGCCCCCAAATTACTATTACTTACTATTCACTATTATACTATACTATATTCTACTATTATACTATTCTTCTATTATTTTAGTTTTAATAATATAATAAAATATTTTTCTAGCCTCCTACAAACTAGAAAGGAACGAAGGACGGACACATGGCTAGAGAAACGGGCAAAGACCTTCAATGAAAGAGTAAAGACAACACTGTTTGAGGCGGCCACAGAGGATACAGCATCTATAAAGAGACAGGAGCTTTTCTATGGCGTAAAAATTACTGATACCGAGGCATCCTCCCTGAAAGATCAGAGGACGGACCGAAAGATGTTTTGCGACGGCGCAATTGATAGGAAGTGGAAGGAGATGGCGTTAAGACGACAAAAGAAAGAAGAGGGACTAACAAAAATTATAGAGCAGGAGAGTAAGGACCAGGAAAGGATAAAGAAAACTCCATTCATGGGTGGTTTGACCAACAGCGATGAATCCGGTGAAGAATTTTCAGAGGTTGCAGACGAGCCTGCTCCGGTAATACCCAAGAAGAGGAAGTTTGTTCCTATGCCATCATTCGCTGAAAGCGAAGAACAGACAGACGCGCCTCAGCACTGGCGTCATATCCGATCCAGTGCTAGGAAAATTCGGCCGGAATATTACCGCGTCGTGGATAAACTGACATCGACATTCCACATGTCGCTGCCTCAGGCGACAGCCGCCGTGGTTGAAGTTGGAAAATACATGCTCAATCTCGACTGGAAATACCACAATGAAGATGATTAAGTCATAGATTTGGATACTGTCCCGCACAAGAAAACAAATATCACGATGGGGAAGGCTATTGAAGCCTTCACCCTGTCCCAGATTCCACAAGAAATCATGAACAATGATGACAAAGCTGCAGAGACGTACCATGACGATGGTAGCAGGACACAGGGGACAGGTTCATATTCCGTTCAAGGAGTCACAGTTCAAGGACAGTATTGCCCACTGCCCACATTCAAAGTCGCATCAGAAACGAGAGAAAACGTGGCGGAACTGAAATCCACTGTACTGTCTGTCTTGGCAGTCTGTGGCGGGGTCAGAAAACAGGACCTTTGGGAGAAGACGGACTCTGTAGTGAGCGGCAGTGTCAGCCACAGCGTGGGTGTGGAAAAAATGCTGGCTGAGAAGCTTGACACAGAACACGTACCAGATCATCTGATGTGTCAAGTGCATCAGAGCCTAATTAATGATTGCCTATAAGCCTAATAAGAAATAGAGCCTAATATAAGTGGGTGCTATTAAATTCAATTGCAACACAGTTTGCAATATTCAACTGCTGACATCTTGTCAAATCCCGTCCTCCTGATTTCCCATTATCAATTGTTTGTGTATTTTTTGCGGCTATAAGTCCCGCTAGGGTCCTTTATCAGATGTGAATTAAAAAAAGAATAAACAGGGTAGGTGAACATTATATCAGCTCAATCAGGGATAGAACCAACCGTGATTTTCTCCAGTGATAAAACTTTCTGGGGAATAAAGTATTTCCGTAGCATTACCGTCAACCATAAACCCTGCTTATTCCACAACATCCAAAATGTAAGCTGAAACAAAAGCGAGAAATGTGAATGTGAAGCAAACATTTTATTAGGAAGGTTTCTTTGGGTTCCTAGTAGGTAAGAAGTATTATTTTGAGCCAACCACGAATTGTTCATACAACATAATTTCATGTATGAGTATCCTGGAAGCGGAAGCAAAATAGTTGGATGCAAAGGAAATTAACCTACAAACTATGCCTTGAGTCTTTTTTAAATAAATTACGAGCGTGCGACAGTTCATTCACAACGCAGAACCAAAATTCAATGAGCACAGCACCACAACGAACCATACGCGGTAGCCAAAACATGGAAAAATTGCATTGTTATCTTCAGACCCCATGTACAGGGGGTCAGACGGCCTTAGATCCACATAAATTTATGTTCATTAGATTCCCCACATTCCAGAGCACATTTTTAAATGCGGAGACCACAAGTTTTTAAGAAAAGTAATTTCTGTCACCCCCCTACTACTATGCTCTGAGAATTGTGGTTTAGCCTTTATTGATGCACCGGACTAAGACTTTCAGCACCAGCAGTTGCCCGTGAGGAAAATGAGCTACTGATTTAGAAAACAAACTAAAAGTAAATTTCTGTGGGGCGCAGTGGTGTGGTGCCTAACACACTTGCTTTCTCCGGGGTCGCCCGGGTTTACGTCCGGTGGATTTCTTGAGTACGGAGAATCCGGCTCCTGAGAGAACAACAGGAACAAGAGTCGACAACGTCGTATGGCCACTAGCGGATCCAGAGCAGGGGCCAAGGGGCTACACCCCCCAAATGGCAACAATTTTGCCGATTTCTCTTTGAAAAAAATGTTTTTACGATTTTTCCCGAGTTGCCCCCTCCCCCCAACGGCGCTCCTGCGTCCGTCAGTGCGTATAACCATAGCAGTGGGTGAGGTTGATGAGCCCAAAAATGTGTTATCCTGATCAAAAGACATTTTTTTCTTATCCATGGGTGGGGATAAGACGAGGAAGGGTCCTGCACGCAGCCGTCAATCGGGTACTTCAGAACAGCTTGGGGAATAGGAGCTTCCCCTCCCTCCGCCTGAGGCAGACTGATAAGCAAGGATGATATTGATAGCATTACTGTCTTAATGCGTGCTCAAACAATGGAATTAATCTAGAAACGGTGTAACGGGAATAAACAAAAACATAAAATCCGAAAAAAAACAGAAAAAACGCAAAAAAACCCAGACTCGCTGTTTCTTTTTTTACAAAAGAACGGGCTTTTTCAAACCCTGCCCTCGACTTATCTTTAACGGTTTTCGAGTTATTTGTATTTAATGGTTTTCAACGGGATGATTTTATTTATTTGTGTTTAGACCCTAATTTCGAATGGTCAAAAACAAGGGAAGTGGATGCAATTTCACGTGAAGGGACAAAGCAGTGGGTGTTCCGTATCAGTTGATAAGCCCCAAAATTGTTGTTCTGATAAAAAGTCAATTGATTTTCCTTATCCATGGGTGACCATAACACTGAAAAGGCTCTGCATGTCACCGTTAATTGGGTACTTCAAAGCAGCTTGGGAAATATGAGCTTCCCTCCCCTCCTCTGCCTGAGGCAAAGACTGATGAGCAACGATGATATTGATAGCATCACAGTCTTAACCCTCGCCCCGGTGGGGGGTGTTTGAACACCCCCGTCGGGTTTTTCCGACGGCATAAAAAACAGCGACGCGAAGCGCTGCCGTACTTGGCACACCTTATTCGTCATCAATTCTGCAACTTTCCTCAGAATTTTAAGCTTCCGTCATCTCAGGTCAGGTCACCAGTGCAGGTCAAGCGACCTCACCTCCAAAAATGTTTAAGGTGGCACAAGTAAGACATGGGTGAATCTATCAGATTGAAACTTATAACACATAATGGGCCCACCGAGTGCTAAAACATATATTTCGGGATTTTTATATTAATGACCTTAGGTTAAGTATGGACCATAACCTCTCCCTTGGAAATAAATGGGGAAAACAGAAATTGGGGTGTATGTGTGTAGATACAGCTGAGAATACCTTCATATTCTCCAAAGCGTAGTATCCTGGGCCCCTTTCCAGGTTCAAGTAGCAATTTTTGACCTGTTACCTCCGAGAGGTCATCAAATGAGGAGGTCACGAATGAGAGGTCATGAAATGAGGATACAGCTTGTATTTTGATATCATTGTGTTTTGATTGCTATTCCGAGTCGATTAATATGCATATTAACTATACTAGGTTAAAAATGACCTTAACCTGACCTGAGGTCATGTCATTTTTGTGTTTTGACCTAGTATGATCATATTATACATCATTCAATTTTCCGAGACAAGAGGAAGCGAATGGTACCTAAAAATGATTTTAACACAATTCTGTCAGAAGCTAGAGCCCAAAAACTACGCAAAATGCCACCTTCTTTGACCTGTCATGACCTCAATATTGACGTTAGCTAAAAAATGACCAATATAGTTTCTTCATGAATTCGTGTGAGCTATCCACCAGCGTCTGCGTATTTTCGCTATCCCGCATAGGGACCGAGTTCGGTGGGGGGGTGTTCATACACCCCCCACCAGGGCAAAGGTGGCTCGGAGGCCCACCGGGACGCGGCTTAATGTGTGCTCAAACAATGTAACAATGTAAAAAATGTAAAAAATGTAAAAATGTAATTAATCTTGAAATGATGCAACAGGAAAGCTATACGAACGCAAAAAAACAGAGTCACGGTTTCTTATTAAAGAAACCCGGTTTTCCCCAGCCCTGCCTGAGAACCCCTGAGGTGATCTGGGGCCTTAAAGTATTCTGGGATTACTCGAGCTGGTTCAAGGCCCTATGAGCCTATCTGGGGCCACTGAGCTAGTCTGGTCATCAGAGCTGGCCTGGGCAAAGCATGAGCTGCTCTGTGGGGCTCTGATCCACATCAGGGGTCCCCTGAGCTGGTCTTGAATAGATAGAGAATAAGAACACAAGGTCAACTCCCATCATCTCGGGGGCCACTGAGCACTGAGTCCCCGAGAGGAAAACTGGGGGGCAGCTGCTCTGGAGGGCTCTGATCCACATTGAGGGCAACTGAGCTGGTCTTGAATAGATGGGGAATAAGAACACAATTTGTAAAATGAAGCTAACGAGTAAGGAGCCATCGCTAAAACGGCTTAAGGTTCCTAAGCACCCCTGGTTATATGAATCGCTTATTATACTGGTGGATTCTGAGGAGGGGTCCTAAAAAGATAGGTTCCCCTTAGCTTAGAGCTAGTCCCCTAAACGAGGATTTCTACCAATTCATTTAAATGAAAAACCAGTTTTTACACATTTTCAGCCCTCTCACGCCATCACAATCCAAACCACCGGCCTGTTTACATTTGCTTTTCTCAAACTGGTCGTTGAAAATATGTAACTTTATAAACGCGTTCAAAAGAAATCTCCCAAATTATTCCGGCAGCAAACATTTTATTCTTCCAAAGACACTATGCCACTCCTCCCCCCACTGCCATCGTGGAAGCCGAGGAACTTAATCCGCGTTCAACCAGGGCTCACTCGTCACAACAAAACCAATGGGCTTATAAAAAATGAATTTTCGTCTCAAATGTGTGTTAGCTTCCACGTATTGACAAATATCGCAGGTTCCGCCGATTTCTCTGCTAACTACTTCCATGACTTGGCTGCCTTGTAATTAAATCTATCCAAAACAGCGGTGTTTTGGCAGCGTTCATGAAATTTCGGTCATGTTTTTCCGGTTTTAGTCGAGTTTTCCTTCTCTCTCAATGCTTGATTTGCATTTTTGGGTGCCTAAAAGTTGATATAAACTAAGATATAGTGAGTTTTATTTTTATTTTATGTTACATCTTGTTCTTGATTGATTCCGCAATTTTCGCAAAATTCAAAGTTCATATTATGTCAGGTCAGGTCACCAGGCCCGAGCAGGTGGCCTGATCTCCAAACCTTAAAATGGTACCAGCGAAAACAGGTTTCATGATTTACTAAATTGATACGTACATATTACTTAATAGACTCACCCAGAACCACAAGTTATGGTAGCGGGATTTTAAATATCGATAACCTAGGCTCAGGTACCTCTCCATTGGAGCGGAATGAGGACCGAGAACGGAATGAGAGAGTAAGAGCATGAAGAGAATAAGCTAAATGAGGAGAGTAAGAATGTGCCGAAAAAGATTCTATTTCTGTACAGATGCCTGAGAATAAGTTCCTTTAGTGTCACGTGTCACTTTAGACCTGTGACCACTGAAACGTTATCTGGAACTGCTGAAGTATGGAGCGGTACAACTCGAGGTCGCAGGCCGAGATTGTTATTTGCATTGATGTCAAATATTTCATGCAGTATCTGACGTTTGCTTACTTGTGGAACAAAAACTAGTAAAATATATATAATTCACTGTAAAGTTATGGCCCTGGACAGAGGTGGAAGGATCTGCGTCCTCACCACCAGTGTTGGCGACAAAAATTGACCAAGTCGGTGACAAGGTAGTCAAAGCTGTGCTCACCAGCTTCAAAAGTTGGCGCTAGTTCACCAGCTGTGCTCACCAGCTTCAAAAGTTGGCGCTAGTTCACCAGCTGTGCTCACCAGCTTCAAAAGTTGGCGCTAGTTCACCAGCTGTGCTCACCAGCTTCAAAAGTTGGCGCTAGTTCACCAGCTGTGCTCACCAGCTTCAAAAGTTGGCGCCAATGCTGTCAATGCGTCCTTAAACACTCTGAGAGGCTGAAAAGCGACGTGCTTTTGGTGCCACACCTCATCATTTCTCATCACCTCACCACATCTCGTCACACAATATCTAGTTTGAAATTCCGTAGGTGAACTTAGGCACTTTTTCGGACCTCGGCCCATCCAAAACGAGTTGACAATATGATATCAATGTGCAATTTAAAACCAAACCACAACCAAGAGTTAAGAGCATAAAACAGTCGAAAAAAATTCATGTCCCAGCCAATCAATTCCTAAATTTCGACCTTTTTAAATAAGGTACGCGTGAGACAACCATCCCAGTTTGAATTTGTTCAAGGATGGTAGGTGTTGGATGACCGAATCCTGCCCCCCACAGGAAAATGTGCCAGCGACTGAACTGGCCAGCCCTGTTCAGGAGAGAGACGTGTGGACTGAACTGGCCAGCCCTGTTCAGAAGAGAGACGTGTGGACTGAACTGGCCAGCCCTGTTCAGGAGAGAGACGTGTGGACTGAACTGGCCAGCCCTGTTCAGGAGAGAGACGTTTGGACTGAACTGGCCAGCCCTGTTCAGGAGAGAGACGAGTGGACTGAACTGGCCAGCCCTGTTCAGGAGAGAGACGAGTGGACTGAACTGGCCAGCCCTGTTCAGGAGAGAGACGTGTGGACTGAACTGGCCAGCCCTGTTCAGGAGAGAGACGAGTGGACTGAACTGGCCAGCCCTGTTCAGGAGAGACGTGTGGACTGAACTGGCCAGCCCTGTTCAGGAGAGAGACGTTTGGACTGAACTGGCCAGCCCTGTTCAGGAGAGAGACGTGTGGACTGAACTGGCCAGCCCTGTTCAGGAGAGAGACGAGTGGACTGAACTGGCCAGCCCTGTTCAGGAGAGAGACGAGTGGACTGAACTGGCCAGCCCTGTTCAGGAGAGAGACGTGTGGACTGAACTGGCCAGCCCTGTTCAGGAGAGAGACGTGTGGACTGAACTGGCCAGCCCTGTTCAGGAGAGAGACGAGTGGACTGAACTGGCCAGCCCTGTTCAGGAGAGAGACGTGTGGACTGAACTGGCCAGCCCTGTTCAGAAGAGAGACGTGTGGACTGAACTGGCCAGTCCTGTTTTCACTGGTGGTTTTCAGTGCCGGTTGTGGAGTTTGCAGAGGGCAGGCGGGCAGGTTGGGTGCCCTACTTCCCGCCCAGCCATTGCTGGCTCCCCGACCGCCCGGCCTGCTCCACTCACGCCGCCTCCCGCCGCTTTCTTTCAAAGAAGCTCGTTGAAGCGTGAGTGTGGTGTACTCACATAGGTGGACTGCACACTCACTGCACAGGGACGCAGCCAGAGCTTTGGTATAGAGGGGCACACCATCTTTGAAGGGCATCACGGGAGAAAAAGGGCACTTTTTAACGTAACCTTAAAAACTTCCTATATCTTAGTTAATATCAACTTTTTTGGGTACGTTTGGTCCAAGAAAAAAAAACAAATCAAGTATTGACGAAAAAGGAAAACTCAATTAAAACCGAAAAAAGTATCACCGAAAACTCATGAAAGTAGCCAAAACACGATTGTTTTGGATAGATTTAAGGGCAAATCAGCCCGCTCATGCAAGTACTTAACATCAGAGACATCAACGGAGCCTGTGATATCTGTTATTATGTGCAGGCTAAGACATATTGGAGTCGAAAATTAATTTGTTATGCCCACTAGTTTTGTCGTGACGAGAGAGCCCTGGTTGAAAGCGGATTAAGTTCCGCGGCTCCCACAATGGCCGTGGGAGGAGAAGTGGCAAAGTGACATTGGGAGAGTAAAATTTTTTTGTCGGAATAATTTGGGAGATACCTTTTCAACACGCTTATAAAGTTCCATGTTTTTGAGAATCGGTCCCATTTGGAGTAAAGAAGAGGTAAACGGTGGTTTGGATTGGGATGGTATGACACGGCTGAAAGTTGTGAAAAACTAGTTTTTCATTTAAATCAATTAGTAGAAATCCTGGTTTAGAAGACTGTACTCTGAGCTGAGGGGCATATGCCTTTTATCACTCCCCCCCATCCACCAGTATAATAAGCAATTTATATAATCCGGGGTGGCTAGGCACCAAAAGCCGTTTTAGCCATGGCTCATTCTTCGTTAGCTCCATTTTACAAGGGGAGTTTACATTGTGTTCTTATCAGTGGCGGATCAGGGGCAAAACATGCCCCAAACGAAAGCCGGGCAAAACATGTTTTGCCCCAAAGCGATCGACCTCCTTTCCCCGACTCATTTTAAGTTATAGCAACATTTGGTGCTTAACCTCAACTTCTAACGGAACCAGTTAGTTCAGTAAAATATCGGGCCTGATGAAAAAGATCTACTCAATTTTCAGCCCGTACGTTTTTACTCTGCCTCAAACACCCGTACCGGAAGTCATATTTTAGCGCAATTTTCGTTGCGCGACGTTTTTTCTTTTCGACTTGGTTTGCCCTTCCCAAACCGACCGGCTAGATCCGCCACTGGTTCTTATTTCCCATCTATTCAAGACCAGCTCAGGGGCCGCCTAGTGTGGATCAGAGCCCTTAAGAGCAGCTGCCCCCATCCCCCAGTTGTGCCCCAGGGACCAGACTAGCTCAGTGACCTCCCGAGGTGATGGGAATTGGCTTTGTGTCCTTATTCTCGGGCTATTCATGACCAGCTCAGTGGACCCCCAATGTGAATCAGAGCCCCCCCCCAGAGCAGCTCATGCTTTACCCAGGGACTAGACTAGTTCAATAGTCCCAGAAATGGGGTCATTAGACTAGCTCAATAGGCCCCAGATAGGCTCATACGGCCTTGAACCAGCTCAAGGAGCCCCAGAACAGTTAAGGCGCCAGATCACCCCAGGGGACCTCAGGCCAACTTCAGGAGCTCTCACAAACTCAGCGCCCAGACAAGCTCAGGGCACCCCCAGGATCCAGATTCGCTTCCGGGCCCTGGATCAGCTCTTGGGCTCCCAATCAGTTCAGGGGCCTCAAGTCAGGTCAGGGAGCCAGATCAAATCAGGGGCACTAAATCACCTCAGGGATCCCTCATCAGCTTGGGGCTCAATCACTTCAGGAGCCCCACAGCTGCTCGCGGGGCACCAGATCAGCTTCGGGGACAATGGATCAGCTCAGTGGTCCCCGACCAGCTCGGGGCCCAGATCAGCTCGGGGGTACCAGATCAAGTCAGGAGGCACTTATTCAGCTCAGGAGCCCCATACCAGCTCAGGAGCCCTCATCAGCCTCTGTGAGCCCAGCTCAGCTCGGGGCTTTAGAGCTGCTCAGGAAATCACGTTATCAACCCAGGAGGCCCAGGTCAGCTTACAGGGCACTATATTAGCTCAGGGGTCACCAAAATTGCTCAGGGGCATCAGATGGGCCGAGGCACAATGATGACTCAGGAGGCACCAGATCAACTAAGGGGACATGAGTTCAGCTCAGGGAGCAATATATCTACTCAGGGGGCACCAGATCGATCAGCTCGGGGGCCAGATAAGCTCCAGTCCCCAGACCAGAGCGGGGGTCTAGATCAGCTCAGAGGACAAGGGATCAGTTCAGTGGCCCCGACCAGCTCGGGGCCCAGATCAACTTGGGGGTACTAGATCAATTCAGGAGGACTTTATCAGCCCAGAGGCCCCATACCAGCTCACGGGCCCTCATCAGCCTCAGTGGGCCCAGCTCAGCTCAGGGCCCCAGAGCTGCTAAGGAAATTACTTAATCAACTCAGGAGGCCCAGATCAGCTTAAAGGGCACTAGATTGGCTCAGGGGGCACCATACTAGCTCAGAGGGCATGAGATGGGCTCAGGAGGCACCCTCTCCATCTCTATCTCCATATCAATGCCGTTTATTTTTCACAATATCCAAAGTGATATAATCGGTGCTGGACCGGCGCAAAAGCTCAGAGGCTTAAATCTAGGCGCCGGTACAGATTGCCGTTAATTGATCACAGACAACAAAGACCCACACACACACACCCACCCACCCCACCCAAAAACACACACACAACAACACAAAAAAAAAACACACACACACACACACACACACACACACACACACACACACACACACACACACACACACACACACACACACACACACACACACACACACACACACACACACACACACACACACACACACACACACACACACACACACACACACACACACACACACACACACACACACACACACACACACACACACACACACACACACACACACACACACACACACACACACACACACACACACACACACACACACACACACACACACACACACACACACACACACACACACACACACACACACACACACACACACACACACACAAGTAGAAATAACAATGAAACATCGTGTCAACCAACTCGACTCTGGGGGAAATAGTTTAGTTCAGGGGGCAACATACTGCTTAGAGGGCAGCCGATCGATTAGCCCGGGGGCCCAGATCAGCTCCTAGCCCCCAGGCCAGGGAAGGGGCATAGATCAGCTCAGTGTGCACCAGACGAGCTCAGGGGGCACCAGATCATCTAAGGAGACATCAATAACCAGCTCAGGGGGGCGGGCACCAGACCATTTAAGGAGCCATCAATAACCGGCTCAGGGGCACCTGATCAGTTCAAGAGGCACCATATGTGCTCAGTGGAGAGTAGATCAACTCCGGGAGGCATGAGATCAGCTCAGAGGCCCCAGATCAGCTCAAGGGCACTAAAAAAGCTAATAGGACACCAGCAAGCTCGGAAGGCATCAAACTAATTCAGAGAGCATTAGATAGGGTCAAGAGGCACAATGGATTGTTAGGGGTGCTAATACTCGCATCCTGGGGAAACGACATCCCCGGGGGCACTGGGACTCAGTGTTGCCAGATAACCAATAGAAAAACCTGAGGATTTCAACTTAAAAACCCTCCAATTTCCCACCAAACCAACATCAAAATCACCAGATTTTCATCCAAATTTTGAAACGTTTCATGAGTCATAAGAAAAATACATTGTAACTGTAGTAAGCCTTGAAGCTGATGCAGGAGATGCTTCCCAAAATGTTTATTGTTGGCTCACTTTATTTTCTGACTGACTGGCGGACTTTATTTACGCAAACAACATATATCTGGCGGCGTGGTCGCTGCCCCACCGTACCTAGTCTCGCCACGTTTATGTTGTCAAGGAATGTGTAGACGTACCCCAGTGTCTAGTAGAGCGCAGTGTCTCTATTGCCGTGGTGCAGAGTTGCCAGTGTGAGCGTGGTGCGCACCAGGTTTTGTGCGAACAAGCTTTGCTAAAAGTGGGCATAACAGTGGTTCCTAGAAGTGGTAAAATAACGGAATAAACACCGAGCAGCATTCAAGACAGTACCTATCTTTCGACAATAAAACGTCTAACAGCCAAAGTGCAGGAATTTTCCAACCCGAGATATGATGCTGACAAAACTGTTGCATATAAACAGTTTGGATCATCCCAAAGAGCCTACATCTGAAAATTCCATGAAATGCATCTAGGTAAATTTAGTCCACCCAAATCGAATCTATTCAAAATCCATGTATGTAAATCGAATTTGCAAACGATTTTTGAAATTATCATGGCTCAAGGGAGAAAAACCGAAATTTTTGTCATCAGTCCGGGCACTTGAGGGAAGGCCACACGTGGCTTTTGTTTTTGTTACCAAAGGCGTGCTGACTCTTCCCTGTGCTAATTAAAGGCATACTCAAAGGTTGCAATGTCCAGTGCAAATTTCAATGGAAATTTTAGGCATTATCTTTACGCGTTTGATCAATAATAAAATACGTTATGGTCTTCTATAAGAAATTATTACCAACTTTTTTATCCTTTTAAATTTTTATGCTGATTTTGATAGTACTTGCGGGAAAAACATGAAGGGCAGTATATTAGTGATGCATACTCAAATAGTGTTAATGTTTCTGCCAATGTTTCAGGCATCGGCAGGGCTGGATTGCAGGACTACAAAATCTAGGCTTTTTTATCAAAATTAGGGATTGGATTTGGATTTTCAATCTATGAAGAAGACTCCAATTTGATTTTAATCCTTTTTAGACCAAAAGCTGCAGATTTGGATTGGAATCCTATCTTGGGGATCCTTTTTTCCTTTTCATCATTGCACTTTTTACGTGCAATGATGAATCATCATTACACAAGTTGAATTCGAGTATTTTGTCATGTGCGAACACACATAGACAAACACTACCGACTGCTCTACAGAAGTAGGCACCGTCAGGGACGTTGGAACTGTGATCATTTTGGTTGGAGGCATGGGTAAAGATCCCGGAGCGTTGGGGGGTCAGGACCCTCAACGCCCCTGATTTGGAAATCGAGAGAATCTGGGGGTCAGCTCGGGTTCTACATCTTCTGCTCTCACAAAATATTTTCTGACCCATAAGTAAAAATGGTTCAATTCGCAGCATTTGTGGGATCGGCTTAAGTTGATCTATCATTCCCTTTGCATCTTCTTTGTAGAGGGGTGCTAAACACCAGGGGCGGCGCCACGGCTTTCCGTCGCGACTCCATGTCAGGAAAAGTACGCACCGCCGAGCTGTTCTCGGATTCCTCAGCTGAATTAAGCAGCATACTAAGTCCGTCGTTCATAGCTATGTGAAAGACCTACTCTCTAGGGTAGGGGAGGGTGGGGAGAATTGGGATGCAGGAGAATATGGACACGCATCTCAGAGCAAACTGGAGGATGCCTGAAGTATTTTGATTAATAGTTTTGCTTTTTGCACAAGACAAGGTTGCACGCGTTCAAAACTCCTTTTCCGCTCAAGCTGATAACTGGGTAGGTTTGCTGCACAAAATTGTGATTATTTAAGATGATTCTAACTGGTCCGAAGCTTTTAAAGTAGCTTCCCTGTAACTAAAAACACTCATTTTTTAAAGTTGAGTTGTACCTAAAACGGCACGGAAGACGAAGCATCCGTTGTTTCCAGCGTTTGGGAAACATGCCCGGGTCAAATATAAACAGTGTTCCTATGCTGTGTTTTACACGATTTTTAATCATCTGCATCCATTTTCCAGAGTCATGGCGTCTTGTCAAGGTTAAAAAACATTCAGATTTATTTGTTTCAATTCTCCTTAATGTCTGCCCTCATTCTCCTGGACCTGTCCCAACTGCCCCACAAACGAGCATTTGAAAATTTGTTTCATGGCAAGCCTAGTATTGGACGGTTCAAGTTTGTTCTTCCTTAAATATGCCAAAATTTTTTTTGGAGCTCAAGTTACATCGAAATTTTTTTGCTGGAAGTCTTAGCTTTGGAGCTATGACCTCCCAATTTTGAAATAAAAAGTGTCCCAATTCCCCACACACTCCGCTACGTGATTTAGTGTTGGGCCATGCTCTTACCTTAAAGTCTAATCCTCACGTAGCGCACGCGGCAGAATTTCGGTCGGAAAATACATTGGTGGCGATGCAACGGGCAGACCCGACGTACACGTCGTAATTTTTTCGGTCGGCACGTGACGTCATGCATCTGACTGGTGATTTCATTGGCTCTGGGCCAATCAGTGATCCGGTTGCCGACCGAAAAATTGTGTGCCGGAAAAGTTGGTCAGGATTGAACTTTCCGAGCAGAACGCCGGCGCAATTCTGGGCAGAATCTGATGCGATTGATCGGTTTAGGGCTATGCGGTGTTCAATTGTCGGCGATATGGCGGTTAATTATTGGGAACAGCCCTAATACTTCCCTAATATGTCGCTTGCCAATACATAACACCATAACAACCAGATATAAAACAACAAATAACATGACGCTTGCCACTACCCAACACCCAGTTGCCCACTCACCAACTTCGAGACATGACACATCCCATCGAGAATTTGCTTACATTTGAGGGCCAGTCGTCCATTAGCTTGCAGCATATAGAAGATATGGTATATAGAACACTATAGTAGGTTGGTGCTTACTTTAATCTCATTTAGTAACACGTTTGGAAATAAGACTAATCCAGGTTGCATTTGATGTCGAGGGGCGCCTTTGCTATCCAAGGGTACATATGACATCAATAGGGTGCTTTTTCCAGTGGGCGCCTAGGCTATCAAAGGGCGCCTTTTTCTACCCAATGGGTGCGTTTATTTTCCTAAAGCGCCGATTTCTATCTAAGGGGTGCCTATGCTGTCCAGGGCACCTATGTTACCAAGATTTGCCTTTGCTGCCCAGGGCGCCTTCCTAGCCGAGGGTCATAGATATCCGCAGGGCGATTCATCCAGGGCGCGCCTAGGCTGCCCCGGGGCGCATTAGTTCCCCCATGGCGCAATCTTGCTATCCAGTGGCGTCTTTTCTTTGCCGGGGCGATTTTGTTAGCTTTCTAAACTTCACCTTAAACATTTTAATGGGGTGCAAAAGACCAGCCAAGGCGTCTAGTGTTTGGGCAGGGGCGCTTTACCATGGGTGTAAGGAATATGTGTTCATTGAAGTGGAATAAGTGGTATCTACCACCTTGACGCACGAAATGGGTACAGGCGCCTTCGGCGCCCCGACATGACCTAAGCTATGCTGAGGCGCTTTGGAGCTAAAGGGGGGCGGGCCCCCTGCCCCCCCTTAGATCCGTCACTGATCGCTCATAGGTAAATTGTATAAATAGGAAGGGAGATATCTCGCTGGGTAATCGCAAAACAACTTAAACCAATATCACAGCTTGAAAAGTAGTTCACCCACCCACAAGCGGGGATGCCACTGATTAGTTCACCTTCTGCCTATGTCACAAAGTAAAAAAGCGCTAATCAGTTCTGAAGTGAGGCTCCAAGGCAGTGACGTCATACTCATTACGTCATGAATCTGTCCTCATACGTCACTTAGTGTGACATCATATTACGCCGGCGTTCTGGGCAGAAAAATCACGCTACGTGAGGATTAGGCTTAACACGCCCAGTGGAGAGGGGTCTGGCGTCAACGTGCAGTGAAGGGTCCTGAAGCGTCCCCCCGCCCTGAGATATCGGAAACCAAGAGGCTTAGAAATCGCCCGTTGGGAGGTGCGTGAGGGCGATGGTGGTTTACATAATCACTAAGTTTCATTAACCTAGCTCAGTATCTTCAAGCTCAAATGAGGTTGTAAAGGTCACATATGGACCGTGCTGGAAACCTATTGGGAAATACCGTGATTATGCAAAAAAAACGGTAATACTCTGCAAGTGAACTAAGGTCATAGAGGGATTTTCCCACTTAATGTCCTCTAAGTTTGAGGTCAAGGTCTTTTAAAGTTAATGACCTATGATTAACAAGACCTATTCCCACTAATGTTCAAAATAACTGGCACTGTTGCAGCCTTTGGGCCGGAAATGAGGGTTTGACCTGGAAAAGGGCTTTGACCCTGACCAGTGACATTGACCTTGACAGTGAGTGTAGCCTTAACTATGAACTATGAAATAGCCTTAACGTATGCTGTACTATGAATGTCATCTGTCCGGAGCACTGCGTTCAATTACCTTGACATGTGACCTTGGCCTTCGTTTGTTATTATTTGACATATAAACCGATTATATGACGTTATTACTTTACTATTCATGGCTCCTTAATAGGCATTCTGAGCTTAGCTCCTTTGTCAGAATCTAAAGCATCGTGGAATAATTTAAATTCGAAACAATTTAAGGGAAAAGCAAAATGTTACTTAGAGCCTGGGCATCTTTAATCTAGTGGAATAATTTTAGCCTAGTTGTTAGCAATATTATGTGACGTTATTACGTCACCACTCGGTCTACAGTGCAGGCAAACTGTGGCGACCGCGCGAATGCAATGAGCTCAAAATATGATTATGAATTTGAAAGCACATAAGTAAAATATTTGGACCAATTTTTGAAATTCGTTCACCAATCGACGCGCCCATGCGTTCTCTCAAATGTGACCGAGTAGTGTATTCTGGCAGCGAACAGTTCTCCGGCCAGCTTGGAAAAGTTGGTGGGGGCACTTGAAGACCCCCTGAACTTCGCATTTTAAGGTCTCCGAGCGGTGTTAGCACCCCTGAGCAGGTATGGCACCCTGAGTTGATCTGGCGCTTCTTGAGCTGATTCAAGGCCTCCTAGCTTGACTGGGCCACTGAATTGGCGTGAAACCCCCGGGTTGGTGTTGCCCCCCCCTGGGCTAGCTGCCGTAGCAGTTTTGGGATCCCGTGAAGTTAAGCTGGTCTGCGGTCCCTGAACTAGACTAAGGCCTCCAACTGGTTTGGGCCCCTGGGATGTTCTGGGCCCTTCAACGGGTCTAGACTCTTCACATAGTCGGGTCCCCTGCAGTGATCTTGAGAACCCTGGGCCGTACTGGACACCTAAAAATTGGGTTATGAGTCACTGATCTCAACGTGGGCCCCTTATCTGGTCCGGGGCCCCTGAAAATTTATGGAGCCTGCCAGATGGTCTCCGGAATCCTGAGCTGATCTGCACCCCTGAGTTGAATTTGTGCCTCCTGAGATCAAAGTTTCGCAGGGGGCCCTTGGGCTGTTCTGGGGGCCGCTTATCTAGAGACACATGGGCTGATATGGACCCCTGAGTTGACACTGGGACCCCTGGGCTCTTTGGGGCCCTTTATCTTGTCTGACTCTCCTGAATTCGTGTGGGATCTCCCTCAGCTATTTTCGGGACCCCTGGTATGTTCTGGAACCCCTAGGATGTTCTGGAACCCATGAGTTGGTTTTATGTCAACTTAGCTGGAGCTTTACTAGCGGCCCCTAGCTGTTCTGGGCCCTGGGGGACTCTTGCACAGGTAGTTCTAGACTTAAGCTTGAGGCCCCCAGTCGGTATCGTCCTCTGAGTTTTTCTGGACCTCCTGAGCGGCTTTGGGGCCACTGAACAGGCCTGGGCTCCCTGAGTTGTTGGTGGGTCCTCTGACGTGATATTAAGTCCCCTCAGCTGATCTAGACCCATTTAGATAACCAGGCCCCCACATTGACCTTGAAACCCATGTGTTGGCACTGGAGTGCCCTGCCCTTGTCGGGACCCGTTAACTGGTATAAGCTGGTATTGGTAGCCCTGAGTTGGTTTTGAGTCGCCGGAGAAGGAGTTTTCCAGGTAGCCCCTGGGCTGTTCTGGGGCCGTGAGAATATATTGCACATGAGCTAATTGGTTTGGCCTTAAACCCTGAGTTGGCTCAGCGATCATTAACTGGTCTAGGGCCCGTGAGAGGATTTACTTAGGAGGTCCCTGGCTTGGTCGTAAGGCCCCTCGCTGGATTGGTGTCCCTTGAGCTGGTACGTGTCCCTGAGCTAGTATTGGGCTCTTTTTACGGGTATAGGCCTTTAGCTTCTCCGGGCCTATTGTGCTGATCTAAGTCCCTTAAAATCGTCGGGGTCACAACTGTTCTGGCCCCCTGAGTTTTCTGGACATTCTGAGCCGATTTAGGGCCCTCACAGCGGGCCTGGCCTCCTGAGATGATCTGAGGCCCTTTTAGATGGTCAGGGTCCCCTCGCTGATCTTGATACCCCCCGTGCTAGACTGGCGCTCCCTGAGCCGTCAGGGGCCCTTTATCTGGTCTGGAACCTCTTAACTGGTTTGGGGGGCTGAATTCCCTCCCAGGGGGCGCATGTTAATGAAAGCTATTGAATTTTCCACACATTCAAGGAGCGAATTGTGGTGAAAATTTCTTTTAATTTTCTGTGATGTATGGTAGTTTTTTTCTTGGAATGTTAGCGGGAAAAACCAGAGAGAGAGAAGAAAAGAAAGAAGAGAGAGAGAGAGAGAGAGAGAGAGAGAGAGAGAGAGAGAGAGAGAGAGAGAGAGAGAGAGAGAGAGAGAGAGAGAGAGAGAGAGAGAGCGAGAGCGAGAGCGAGAGCGAGAGCGAGAGCGAAAGAGAGAGAGAGAGAGAGAGAGAGAGAGAGACGTAGACAATGTGCCAATTTTACGTAAACAGTATACTGGACCTAGCTATCGCCATACTGTAGCAAGGCTCAAAATTTTTTGGTGATTTATTTATATCCGGAACATATTTCTATTGTAATAATTATTTTGGGCTATAAGGATGCACCAACTGTTGGGGTCATAAGAATTCTCAGAAGGGGAATATGCTAGACTTGAGCATTGTTTTGGGGAATTATCGACGCACCAACTGCCAGGGTCATATGGCGTCGCTAACTCTTTCCCTGTTGGAAGGGTTTCTCGGGAGCCAGCTTGCTCCTTGTTCAGGGAAGTCACCGGGCCCTGAACCCGGGTCGGCTGCGTGGCAGACAGCTGCGCTGACCACTCCACTACCGGGCCCCCAGACTTGAGCGTTGAAAACTATTTGGATTTCACACGCTGTCTGCTGCTAACCGTTTTCGTTCGCTATAATTTCAAAGACCGAGACAACGGCAGAGGTTTGAAACCGTACCTCATTTTGAGTTTCCGAAAAAATATGTTTTTTTATATAAAATAAGAAATAACTTAGCAGATAATGGTCATTTTCAATACCACTTCAAAACAACTGCCCTGAGTTGGCCCAAAACTTTTCTCTCGAACGGCAAACAGCGAGTATCGGTCGACGGTAAGTGCTCAGATGCTCAGATCCCTCTGCGCTGCTTTTTCTCTTGTGTTTAGAGTGACGGTGAACCAGCATGTTTTAGCAAAGCCAGTTCAGAATGTTATAGTGTGCGTATATGTGTGCTTTCGTGTATGGTTTCGTGTGTTTTTGTGATTTCGTGTATGGTTTTACTAACTCGTTTAGCTTAGCTGCTAGGTTTCCTTTTTGAAGCGGCTTTATATAATGTTATATTACTGCAGCGGCGTTTTTTATATGAAATGACATCGGTTTGGGCATTTATAAAAAGTACATATTGCGATAATTTCTGGGGAAATTGAGGTGTTTTGTTGAGAAAACATTGTTTGAGTGTTAACAGGGTCTGTTTTATTCAACTAAATGAAAAAAAATTTAGCCGAGGGCAACAGACTGTTAAGGCAATGCAATAAGCAGGGTCCCATTTGGCAAGAGGAGCAAACTTCAAGTACGATACGCAGGGATCCATACATGTTGAAAATTATTCATTCTTGTGTTTTCGGAACTTACATACCCCAAGGATTATGGATCCGGTCGACCCGAAATACATTTCAAAATTTTAATTTTTGGCGGTGCCTAATGTGGTATTTATAGGCATTGCCCGAATTTTAGTGTTTTCATTTTCTTACGAAAAACATTCCCTCTTGCGGCCCCAACCGGACCGGGACCCCCTGGTTTGAAAAGAGATCTCCACCCCTGGTTGGGGGCAGGGGTGGATTCAGTCGGTTGGTTTGGGGGTTCAAGTCGGTAAAAGACATTGCGTGCAAAGAAAACTTTTCACCTTCAAAGAAGTGCCTTCCAAACAGAGAAAACGCTGAAACTTTTCACTTGCGGACATGCTCTCTCCAGTTATAAAGGTTGCGATGGGGATTGGCTTGCTCCATGGTGATCTTCACCTCCCTTGTAATCTGGGAATTTCATAATGCAATCTGGCAATTTTAAAGCATTGACTAACTTCCTTTGCACCTTTCCAGCACATTTTTATTTACTAAACCATAAACTAATGTTTATTTGACCCAAGATTGCCTCTCAGGCGTCATATCCCCAACTTTCAATGTACTCAATTCTAAAGAATATAGCTTTCCTCGAAGCACGAAAACTACACGAAAAATTAGAAAATATTTCTTTGAAACATTTGAACCCAGCATGGGCGCCGAAAGCGGGGGGACGGGGGGGACGCGTCCCCCCTGTTGGCCAACCAGGGGGGACGTCCCCCCCAAATTTTTGGGCCAATGGTCATTAAGGCTGTCAGGTACCGAATATGCTCAAAATTCGCCTCCCCCAGTCAACACCAGCCCGGGTCCGTCCCCCCCTGCGAAAATTCTGTGGCGGCGCCCCTGGAACCCAGTATCCGTAGTATGCTTGTTCCAAAACTGTACCCTACCCGAATAAGGAGAAATCAATTATTCGACCCAATCTCACTGATGGGGGTGCCGGCAATGACCCCACGTCCGTGTTGCTGTGAGGGGGGGCAGTTGCCTACAGTCCACCGCGTCGGTTCTCTCCGCCTCGGGCAACGTTACACAATTTTTAAACCGTTACCGCTACCTCCACTACCTCGGTTACCTGAAAAACCCAAGGTGACCTGAAAAATATCGGTTACCTGAAAAATATCGATTACCTGAAAAATATCGGTCACCTGAAAAATATCGGTTACCTAAAAAATATCCGTTATCCGAAACCACCACTGCTACTAGCGCTACTGTTTGAACATTTCAGACCCACTAACCGCTACTGCTACTTTTTAAAGGAAAGCTTTACTAAATGCTACCAAAAACTTGCTTTGTATGGCTCTGTTTAGATATATTTCACGGAAAGCTACTGTTTTTTTGTCTATTATATGCAGAATTAGTCCTGTTATTATGAAGTGTGGACCTAGCCCCCCCCTCCCCCAACTGTAATCCAATCTGCGTCTGTTTCGTTCAAGGAGTAAACCATTAACCCCAATCTCAATCTCAAAATTTGTATAGATGGCGGCATAAGCGTCGCCACCGGAAAAAAGTAAGGGGCCAGCCAATTTTCAACTGCTGCTGATAAACTTAATACGCTAGACCAAAAAACTGATCGGATTGAAGCTCCTCGTATCCCTCTGCACTGGCTGATCACAAAATGTTTCGGTTTCTTCCCAATTGGGCTGATATTTCATATTTTTGGGAACAAAGTGGGGAGGGGGCAGCCATCTTGGCCCGGAATGATTTCCTTTCTAACATAACTATAGAGCAGAACAAAATGTTTCACTAAAACGGCCTGGGATAGGTACTTCACACTGACTTTCAGCAGTTAAAAATTTCACCATATCTATATGGAGGATTGTGGATTGAGTATGAAATATTTTCAGAAAGGAAGGTTTTTGATTGGATTTAAATACTTTTATAGCAGAGGGTTGTGGATTTTGGTTCAAATCCTTTTTGGCAAGATTTTGCCGATACCTGCTGTCAAGCATAATCAGAATTTTATCTTGCCAAATTTTCCACGGCACATGCATCAACAAGCTTCAATATTCACTTGAAAATTTGTGTATAAACATAAATCATTTCAAATGCATGCATGCCTCTAAGATAGACGCACTTGTTGCCTGCTATCACAGAAATTTATCATGCTTACAATGCCTGTTTTATATGTTCCCATCTCCGGCTGCCATTGCCTGTTGGTTGTATGCTCTAAAGCGTCCGCGCCAAACGTAACACGGAGGAAAATGTATCTTATGTGCAAGTAGAGAATTGGCCAAATAGCAGAATTCTTCGATAACAAGAAAATATATATAATACAAGCCTTAGATATCCCTTCAATCAAAAGGGAAAACCCTCCAGATTTCCCTCTCAAAATAGAAAACCTCCAACACCAAAATTATCCCACAATTCGGAGGTCCAGCGCTCTAGATTTGTAGGGAAACCTCTGAATCTGGCAGCACTGCGCGTGACTCTTTCAGAGGGCGTCGAGGGTCGATAAGGAGGACCCCTGGATCCACTGATGGGGGACACAGTAGACCAAGAGTTTTTATATGCCCTAACACACGATCATCTTTGTTCAAACTCTATTGTAGAAGAGTCACACTCCCTTCGACGTAAGGCTATTGTCATCGAGATTCCTGCCGGGACCTCGATGACAATGATCCCAGCAGGGATCTCACAGCTGTCTTTTAAGAAGGGGTGCCGGACCTTCCTGGAAATTAAAAAAGTCGAATTTCGAAAGGCTGCAAGTTAGGAAAAGCATTGCCTTCTGGAATGTGGTTTGGACCAATTCACACATTGCGGGGATACCGCTGACAACAATGAGAACCTTTTGATCTCTTGAAGAAAGAAAAGGTATCCACTTATGAGAAATGGCACTGACATGTATAGTCACGGTTCCGAATCTCTACAAAGCCATTTCACAATGCATATCCATGTGAAAACAGTGGCGCAGCAGGAACGTTCCCACGGAAGACGAACACAGCATGCCACTCCAGTTATCTTACAAACACTGGTTTTGCTATGCAGAGGGGATACCTGACCAGTCTGCTGCGGCTGAGGACAACGATACATCAAATCACATGGATGCTGACACTCATACGGCGGTCACCACAATCATTCAAATAGGAAAACAGAAGAGCATTCCTAGCACCACTCAGATTGGCTGACAATGACTGCGTTCAAGTTGCTGGCAGGCTTTTGGCCGGCAGTGACTAAGAAGTGAGAGCTACCTGGCCGACGGCGAGTCCATTGCGTGGGTGCGCGGGTGCCGAGACGACTCCGACAGAGAACACCACCGACTCGATGTCACTGCGGCGCTGGCACTCACCACACTGCAGCCAGCGCGGCACTGCCACTTTCACGGACGCCGGGTCCTCTGCCGCGTCCGACCAACAGCTGAGCAGACATCAACACAGCACTTTCAGCTTTTACTATGAGCCGCAATGCATGGCTCGTTCTGAGATCATCCATGCCGGGAAATGAAAGTGGCGTCAAAATGGGGTGGAATTGGCGGCGCCGCACGCCGCTGCTGCGCTTTCTTTTCTTGGCCATAACCAGTGCGTGAGCTGCTGCAGAGAGCCGACCAGCCGCCAAGGTGGCACCTCAGCGCTGGGCACTTTCCTGAGTTTCGCTTTCAGTTGCCACGATTTCCCCCGACTACTGGTGACACAGACGTCAGCAAGTCGCTGTGTGCTGCAGTAGCAGCTGCTGCCGCGCCGTGTAGCTGTGTGCTGCAGTAGCAGCTGCTGCCGCGCCGTGTAGCTGTGTGCTGCAGTAGCAGCTGCTGCCGCGCCGTGTAGCTGTGTGCTGCAGTAGCAGCTGCTGCCGCGCCGTGTAGCTGTGTGCTGCAGTAGCAGCTGCTGCCGCGCCGTGTAGCTGTGTGCTGCAGTAGCAGCTGCTGCCGCGTCGTGTAGCTGTGTGCTGCAGTAGCAGCTGCTGCCGCGCCGTCCCACGCTGCCTGCTTCAATCGGCCAACACAGCAACGAAGCCGCGCTTGGTCCAGGTCTTCGGAAAGAAACTGAGATTGCAATATTTTTCACAGACCCACAGAGTGTGACAGTAAATCAGTTCTGTAAGTTTTCCACAGACGTAATATTTCTTGCCAGAAGAATCCTTAGTCTCATTCTGCAACTTCTCCCATGACATAAGGCAGACCGGGACGGACCACTGAAAATGACAAACGTTAAAATTTGGCCGTCGTTGGCGAGGCGTGCAGTGTCAAGCAGATAATTGTCCGGTACCAGCGGAGGCAATAACTTTAACCTGTTTCTCATTAAAGGCTACAGTAAAACGGGTGAAGTAAAAACTGTTTCTTAGAGAAACATAAAAACTCTGTAAGCTTTGTTTTCATTTTTCGGACCAACACTGAGGCTAGGAACTAAAAAGATAAATATTACCATATATTTCGGAGTACTTTGCTACCCCTTGAACACTGGTAAAACGCACACACTATTATGTAACACAAATTAAAAAGTTATTCGTTCGGCACCATGTATTATGTTAACGCAATACATTAAGCTACTCAACCCTTGCACGTACTCGGGTTTTCGCCACCTTTGCCCGTATAGAGGGGGGTTGTTGCGACCCCATCTCGCGATTGGCCCCTAATTGACCTAGAGCTCCGCAGTAAAAACCAGCGTGTTAGTCGTCACGAGAACTTGCGATTGATAACAAATTTTATGACCTTAGGTCGTAAGGTCACCTTCCAGTTTTGGTCAATGACCTGATTTTTGCCCTGTTGGGGCCCATTTTGCCGTTTTGGCTGTTATTTGCCGGAATTTTGGCAACAAATTACATTTGTATGGTCATTAGATTGAGAAACTGACATCCTTGCGTCGATTCATGTGCTATACACCTATAAGACCCATCTAGATAATGCAGGAGGTGAGGCAAATGTCACAGGCCACTGGCCGTTAAAATTCGGAATTGCCCAATATGTCCAACTTCTAGTTTTAGATGGGCAATTTTGGACACTGAATTCAAATTTAGCACTTAAAACAAGGTCAAAGTTTTCTTTCATCCAAATCTCGGGTCATCGGGTCAACTTCCAGTTCAGGTCAATGACCTGGTTGACCTCCATGAGTAGGTAAAAAGGCCAAGTCCATATTGGAAGCAAGTCAACTAGTTTAGTGTTCGTATCATTTAGATGGACTATTCATAAGCCATGCAGTTTCATTTATGCAAATTCAGTTTGTCTAATTCACTGCTAATACCTCCTTCAAGGTGAAATTAGGTCAAAGGTCGAAAAAGGTCAAGTCTGTATTGGAGGAAAAACGTCTTGTTCCTCCTCAGCGTCCTTCTCATGCTGAAAATTGACTATTCATAAGAAATTTTGCATTATTTACGCCAAGTGCCCGCTTCATCATCTGTTATTGCTTACACCTCCTTCAAGGTCAAATAAGGTCAAATTTCTAAAAAGGTCAAGTCCATAAAATATGCAAACCAACTAGTTTAGTGTCCATATCATTCAAATTGACTATTGATAAGCCATTATGCATCATATATGCCCAGTATATGATTGCTTCTTCATTTGTTATTATTTACACCCCTTGCAAGGTCAAATGAGGTCACAGGTCGGAAAAGGTCAAGTCTGTACCGGACGTAAGTCACCTAACTCGGTGTTCATCTCATTTCAAAATACCGAATCGAAACACACATATATAGTTGTTATTCGACGCAGAGTTATCACTGAGATTACGCAAGGTCAAATTAATGTCATTGAAGGCCAGAAAAGGTCATGAAAGATCTAACCTGATAAAAGTGATCCCCGAAAGTTGGATGAAAATATTCTGGGCCAGGTCATGAACAAATGCTGCAAAAGAACGATTAGAGTCTGGACCATTCACGTGAAAACGGGTACAGACGCCCAAATGAACTCAACACGCTTCCAGTCTTGAGGTCATAGCTCTGTGACCTTGAAAGGTAGGAACAATTTTTTTGCAAAACATGCGCAATGAATGCTCCAGAAGCTATACAATTTTTCCAGGCTCTAATTTGAAAACCTCGTTTTCAATTCTTGAAAAACCTTAGTGGGGTTGCATCAACCCCCCCGTAAGTGCAAGGGTTAAAAAGGTATGTACCTAACTAAAGATAATCTCTTAAAGGCCGGAATAAAAATTCCAACTTGGCCCTTGGGAGTGGCATAGGACACTAGGACCTTGGGAAGAACATGTCATTTTAATACGCATTTCCCAATAAAGAGAAATGTTTCGGCCACACCTCATTTTCGATATATTTCCAATGAAAAATATTTAACGAGTACCTCACCCTAGGTGATCAATATAACAAATTCCGTCATGAGCGTAGGAACCGGGGAAGGGGGCACGCAATCAACGTTAAAGATTTAAACCACTGATTCTATGGTCTCGACAGGAAAGGGACGACTTCCAAATACACCTTCCCCCTCTCCCTGTTCTGGACGTTTTGACTAAAATTCCCAGTTTACAACTTGTGTTCCTTATTGGACTTATTGTGTGACTTATCACTGAGGTCTGCTCATCCAACAACTACTACATTTATATGACGTCACCATCTCACTTCCTTTTGGAAGTGACTGAAGAGACCAGAACACACCTTATTGAGAGAACCTCATAGGACCACAATGCGGGAAACTTGCCTCAGCAAGTGGGCACCTAGGATCAATGATTAAATACTTGCTCCGCTTGAAACGTGTATGAGCAAGAATGCCCTTTTGACCGTGAAAATGTGCCCCTTTGAGTCATAAAAGTGCCTTTTTTCTTTCTTGGTCCCCAGTGAAAAGTTGAAAAACCAAATGCACTGCCGCAGGTCGGCTAACATATAGTCTCAGAATAACGCAAGGGTCCATTCAGAGCCACGGCCCCTAACTCAGCTCAGAGACTCGACAGCATTTCAAGGACCCCCAGTTCGGCACAGGGGCCCCAGATTAGCTAATAGGGCATCAGAGGCCATTCCAGGGGCCCCTGAACATCTCAGAAGCCCCAGATCGACTCATAGGACCTCAAATAAGCTCAGGGGCCCGGACCAGCTTAGGAGGTTTATCAGAGAAGCTGTTGAGCCAGTTTGAGCCTTTGTTTTATATTATACTGCTGATATTCTTAGATATTTTGCGGGGGCCCACTACACAAGATTGGCAGGAAGTAGGGTCAATGGATCCTACCCCTGTCCCTGCGCCCATGTCCCAAAGCCTTGCAAAGCCAGAAAAGCGGTATACATGAAGTAAGTGCTCAGAAAAAGAGGCTTATTTTCGGGAACAAAAACAAATGCCCCACATACACTGTGCTTTTTTTTGTTTACGTCGTGAAGTCATCGAAATATATTTTCAAGTGTTTTGAAATCTTTTCACTTAAATAAACTAGTTATTCCGATACATTAACGTGTAATAATGTTTCCACTAAAGAGATACTTATGTAGACAAACACGGCGCTCTTCAGATACCTATTTATAAATAATAATGTTTGGGGCTTATCGACGCACCAACGGCGAGGGTCATATGGCGTTGCCAACTCTTTCCCTGTTGGGAGGGTTTCTCGGGAGCCCGCTTGTTCTTTGCTCAGGGAAGCCGCCGGGCCTTGAACCCGGGTCGGCTGCGTGACCACTCCACTACCGCGCCCCCCAGATACCTACTAAGCGCAAGGCTCTAAAATACAACAAAACTCACAGAGTAAAGTGTTCGAGCACACATAGTGGTACGGATGGACGGAAGTTGTTTGCATCTTTTTGTTTTTGTTTCTTGTATGGGGATCAGTGCATTTTTTCTTTTTTGGTGCAAACTGGTGGAGAACTAGGGGTACTTTAGATGACTTTAAATGATGATTTGATAGCTCTTTTTAGAACTAGGGGTACTTTAGATGACTTTAAATGATGATTTGATAGTTCTATCTGGCTGATGTGTCTTGCTGGCCTGTTGCCTTACTTTGCAGACCGGACTGATGCAAGCTGAACAATTTTTTGATTACTTACCCAGCTGTTTAGTGACTAAACGAAAAGAAAATGATGGTGTGGGGTGGTGGTCTAATGGTTGGAGCCTCCGTCTCGTAATTAAGAGTGCCCGGTTCGAATCCAGGGTTGACCGCGCGCTCTTTAATAGCTATTTTAAAGAAAGCATGATAACACTGGCCTACAAGCTTATGAAGACATACATTGAGAAGGACATATGGTTTACGTTCAGCTCATTCTCATGCGGCTTTCTTGCGCCGGTGGGGCGTTAGCCTAGGTCACAGACCGGGTTTTCATACTGTGTGCTTTTTTGCAGCCTCATTGTGTAGGGAATTATTAAGATAGCTGAGGCTACTGATGCTTCTTGCACCTTTCTGATATGGTTTTGGATACAACAAAAACCTTTTAAAGTATTAATTAGCTTAAAATATGCATTTAAGTATATGTAAACTAAAAAACAGTGTGTATAATCGTTTCAGCCTAATTCATGATACCTGGCCTACCCGGGCTTATTAATCCATTGTTTCCAAGACCCGGGCTTTGGACGGGCTTCTAAAATCACCAGCAGACCAGGCCTGGGCCTAAAAACTGCCCGAAACTCCCATCTCTGAAGTATATGCATTACTGACTACTTTGAAACGTGAAATATGTTTTAATATATCAAAAAAGATAGAATAAATTTATAAATGTCACTTTTCTTCCTATTGGTAACCCTCTTTAGCTAAAAACGCTTCATTCGTATTAATTTTAATGTTAGGCACAAATAAAAGAGATTCAGCCCGGCACAGGGCACTTTCAGCTGCTACGTCTACGCCCTGTTGACGCCACGCTAATGGGGAGACTTGATTGCTAACCGAAGGAAAAAGAAAACCTTATGCTTACTGGCTATTTTGTTGCAGAAATAGGGCCAAATCCATTATTTTTATGATACATTTGCCCTAATACCATCACAACCTGGAATCGCACTAGGTGCCGTATTCCTTTTAACGGGACTAAAAGATTAGCCGGGCAGTTCTCAGGGCCCAACGGCAGCGCCCTCTATTACACTACAGGCGAGGGTAGCGCCACCGCAGAGCAGCATGCATCGGGCATGACGTCGCAGGCTGCATGTCAGCAACAGATGACGACTGGAGCCCAGCTGACTCTGCCATCGCAGCCACTGAGGCAGCGCCAGTAACTGTTGTGGTGCTCAGCACAGGGCAACCAGGCCAATACATAGCATAGCCACATATTTCGTCCCAATTTCGGCCATTGGGTTGTCAGGAGCGTAGAATCCCGAGAGTGGCGAATCTAGTCGCTAGGTTTAGGTGGGAGCAGCCAAAATCGAAAAACAAATAAAAAGACGATGCAACGTGTACCATTTGCTCACAATTTGAGCTCAATGTAACAGACGGTTACTCAGCGGTTTTGGGGTAAACCCAATTAAAAAAAACATCACAGGATGAAAGATGAGATCACAAAATGCTTGCTTTTACTATCAATGGCTCATTCCGTAAACAAATTAATTATCAACAGGGCCAAAGTCCAATGTTTACAAAGAAGTTAACTGGTTCAGTTTAAGTACCAAAACCAGGGGCGTGGATTTATATCACTTTGGGGGTGCCGGCACCCTCAATTATCTAGGTACTGGGTACCAGATGATGATTGGGGTTTTAGGGCGCCTCAGCTGCTGAGGCTATATGTGCCCAGTACTGGGTACCCCGAATGGTGATTTGGGCACTCCTAAATAAAATTTTAATGAATACCTGAAAGTGCTTGAAGAGAAGGAAAATATGAAGATTTTTTTCACAAGTTACAGGCAATTAATATATTGTGCCTGACCTACAGTTTTATCCTGAGCTTGAAAAATAAATACCTAGACATCATAGACAACTAGTAATGTATGTACCTATGCGAAAACTTATTGAGCATTCCAAATTCCAGCAGAGATCCATAGGCAAACCATAGGAGACAACCAATTAAAAGATACACACAAGGGCAGAACAAAGTGCATTTTTCTGACTAAAAAATGTGAGGCCAGCACACTTCCTTTTCTGGATTATTTTGTGCGAGATGAAACTCTGATCAACCTCAAGGTATTATCCTGAAGGTATGGTAAATTGGTCCACCTTATATGGATGCAAACTTTTTGGTACAGTTTTCTTCTTTTGTCTCCTCCCTTTTAACGTGTTGCATACTTTTGTTTCTTGCCTGAAAACTGACACACATTTCCTTGATAATCAATTCTAGTTCCTAGCTTGATCTAATGTTTGCTGTTTGACCTCTGGGCTCATTTACTTTTGTGTACCGTTTGCACTGAACATTCAATCCCTACCAAACAATGTAAATACAAACAGGTTTATCCCAGAGTTTACCCCTCCCCATGGGCGGAAGTCCCGGGGGGTTGGGGATTCAGGACCCCCCTGGATTTTGGGTCTCCCATAGGCTTTGTATAGGGCTTGTATGGTTGTACCAGCGTTAACCCACCCAGGACCCCCTGGATCGAGAAGAGATTTCCAGCCATACCCCTCCCCCACGATAATGACAAAAATATCGAAAAATGAAAACTTTTAGAGCTTATTAAATCTTGTGGTTGCTGCTCCTTAGGTACATACCATTCAATCAATTGAGGTAAAGATATCCTGCCTATTATCCAAATCAACATTAGGTCCCTTCCCAAAAACTTCGAGACACTGGAATACCTCATTTCCAAATTTAAATAAAAAACACTCATAATTTTGATAACTGAACTTTGGCTTGCACCTAAGCTTACAAACTCATATCACCTCCAGGACTACAAATTTGAACTTTCAACCCCAGAACAAAACAGAGGAAAAGGGGCAGGAATCTATATCAATAAGCATCTCTATTATGACAGGAGGTATGACCTAGAGTCAAAATCCCTCCAATTTCAACCAGTAATTCCCGAAATCCAAACTATTCTCCCATCTAATCTTACTGCTGGTTCCTTCTACAGATCACCATTGGCAGCGCTTGAGCATTATGATACTGTCATAAATAATGACGGCCTGGGCACGATTAGCTTGGAGGTGAGAACGTCGCCCAGGCTTTTTACCTGATATTGGACAGGGGCGGATCCAGCAGGTCGGCTGGAGAAGAGTGCAAGCTGAAGTCGATGAGCGAAAAATAATATTTATGTTAAAAATTGCAATATCATAAAATAAGAATATACAAAACATATGTTAGTGGATTGTGGAAACAATTTTGCGGCAAAGTATAAAAGAACAAGGCAAATCTAAGAAAGGATAGGTAGGAAGATAAGTAAGCTGGGAAGGACAAGGTACTCACGTGAGCTTCCCATTTAAAGGGCATATTCGGCACTTCATCTTTTATGGCGTCCACTTTCTCGCTGTACGATCGATTTGTGAACGGATTGTTTAATTCCGCCAGATTTTGTGTCATGACTCACGTTTTTCATAAGGGTTTCGCAAATTAAATATCTTGCCAATAATTGTCAAACAACTGTTCCGCACTAGAGAAGGCTAGAAATCCACAAATACAAGGATGTCAATTAACTAATCCGCCGTAATCAAGGTCCTGAGACGCGGCATCCCACGTGCTAAGGCATGCCTGGTTTGCTGATTTAACAAGCCAGTACTCGCGTTCGAATAAATGAGGTATTAGAGATGTCAATCAAAAAGCACACATTAGGTTTGCCACGGAGTTAGGCAGATTCAGCGAAATCGCCAAGTGCCTAATCTCACAAATGTTGACAGTAAGAGCTGGGAACGTGGATTGTCAGAGATGCAAATCATCGGTTATTTTGACCCAGAGATCTTGTCTACTCCGTACTGTTCAAATTTTTTTTCGCACAACTTTGCAGAACTTTTACTTGCATGATACCATTATATGTATGTTTTGTAAGCTAAATGTAGGATGTCTGTTTGATTTGTGTATAATACAGACCGGTTCACAGTGCTTGTTTTAAATCGAGGCTCTGCAGACAATCAGTATTCTGCTGTTTGAGCCCTCACCCCGGTGGGGGCTGTTTGAACATCCCCTCGGGCTTTTCCGGTGGAACGAAAAATAGCGGCGCGAAGCGCCGCCGTACTTAGCCCACATTGTCCTTGATCAATTCCGCAACTTTCCCCAAAAATGTTAAGGTTGGTTCATCTCAGGTCAGGTCACCAATGCATGTCAAGTAAAACTCACCTCCAAATTTTTTTAAGGTGGCATAAGTAGGAAATGGGTGAATCTATCTAATTGAAACTTATATCACATAATGGGCCTAGCGACTGCTAGAACACATATTCCGGGATTTTTTATATCGATGACCTAGGGTCAGGTACGCATCATGACCTCTCCATTGGAAATACGGGAGTAAAACAGGAAAACAGGGCTTTATTTGTGTAGATACAGCTGAGAATACCTTCGTATTCTTTAAATCGTAGTTTCCTTGGTCCCTTTCCAGGTTCACGTTGCAATTTTTGACAAGTGAACTCTGAAAGGTCATCTGGCGCTATTAAAGCAGTTTTCAGACTTGGGTCAATTACTTTGCAGAAAATTGTGATACAGCTTATATTTTGATACCATATGCTAGGTTGAAGAGAGACATTGACTTAACCTAAGGTCAGGCCATTTTGTGTTTTGACCTAGCACAATCATATTATACCTAATTCGATTCGCCGTGACGAGAGCAAGCGAATGGTCCCTAACAATTATTCTAACTCAACTCTGTCAGACGTTAGAACCCAAAAACACTACCCTAACATGCAATCTTCTTTGATCTGCTATGAACTTAATATTGACCTGAGCCAAAAATTGCCCTCTGCAGTTTCGTCGTGAATTTGTATGAGCTATTCAATAGCCTTCGCGTTTTTTCGCTATCCCGCATGGGACCCGAGTTCGAAGGGTGTTTGAACCCCCCTCCCCCCACCAGGGCGAAGGTGGCTCGGAGGCCCACCGGGGATTGTGTTAAAGGGAGATACGCGAAAAAAGTTTATTGGCTAGATCAAAAGGTCAGAAAAAGTTGTTTCAGAAGTCCTATTCCCATTTTTGCGAATTCGGCCTGCAAATGCCTTAAAATTTCTCTCAGTCAACATTTCTAGACGACTTTACCGGTACACCTCTTATCGATGTCAATGACGTATAGTGGGGTGGCTTAGCTCAAATTTTCAAGAGAATTGTGCATTTTGTGATACAAGCACTAAATTTGGCCCAAATGTACATTTATATGTCGGAAAAAGTTTCAGATATTGGGTCACTTGAAATTAGTTCTTTATGTCCACCATATTGGATTTCAAAATGGCCACCACTCGAAATGTACGTTTTCTTGTATCTTTTGACATAATGAAGCTGTTGACTTGCCACTTGTATATAAGTGTATGTTTTGGGGGTGAAAGGAAGCAAATAGCATCACTTGCCATTTGTATTTCCAATATTGGCCGCCATACTGGATTTCAAAATGGCCGCTGTTCGAAATCTACGTTTGCTATTATCTATGGACATAATGCAAAAGTTAGCTTGGTTCCGACATCTTGATATATAACAATATTTAGATATAATATGATAATTATCTAGAAATTTTATTATTATTAGACATATATATATATATTTATATCTATATATTATTATGTATATAATATATATATATATATTATATTATTATGTATATAATATATATATATATATATATATACATATATATGTGTGTGTAATGTTGTTTTTCTGTTGAACACAATATTTGGCCAGATAAATTTAAAATACAATTGTATAATAGACTGTGATAGATAATATGATAGATAATGCCCCTAAATCAGAACCAGATATATATATATATATATATATATATATATATATATATATATTTAGGGGCAAAGAGCCCAATAGTACCAATTTGAACGTAATATTATCTATCACAGTCTATTATACAATTGTATTTTAAATTTATCTGGGCAGATATTAGCCGTTTTCACAATGTGAATTAAACCTTGGGAGTCTTGTTGCAAGGTTTTTTTGGTAGCACTGTAATGTTGCTGCCATTTGCCAGATTTTCACAAGAATCTTGGGAATTTATTAAGTTCAATTATCTGGCACATCTGGCAATGCTTCAGTGTCGCCGGACAGCCTGTTTTGAGTGTTGCGGATTTTAATAGAATGAAATTAAACTTTAATAAGTCGTATAATGAGTGAAATTTGCATCAGCTATACTCCTGCTGCTCCAGTCGCTTCAATTCACTTGTCGTTTTTCTCTCAGCTTCTATATTAGCTGTGTAGTAAGTTCAAAACAAAAGGAGTAGGGACTAGGGTAACGTCTGCTCGTGTATTACTCAATTTTCCAATTACATTGATAAAAAGTTTATTACCTAGGTAACCAACTCGCATACGAGCCGGGGTGTCCTAAACAAAGGGTGACAGGCAGAGGAATCCCTAAATGTAAATCAGGGTGGATATTATGCCAAATTTTTAGGGTTGAATGATGTAAGTTTTCTGCATTCTCATCACAATTAATGTGTGGATCCACCAAAATTGCTAAGTTTTTTGGAGAATTTTTTGAACAGCATCATCAGTTCAGTGCGCGCAGCGCCACGGTGCGCACTAGCCTGGTCCGGATTTAGGTTCTTTTCTTCAGAAAGTAACCGATCGTTGCTCATTAGATGCATTTTTTGGTGCTGATTACGATGCGCTCATCAGAAATGCAATTTTCGAAAAACTTTTGGTGGCCCACTCGAGTTGAAGGTTTTGCATTTTGCCCAATTTTCCACTTTTTGGCTTACCATCAACCCATATTACCAACGAGGTGCAAAAAATTGCACTGGGTTGGTAGTTTGGTTCATTAATGTTCCATTTGCTTTGTTTTGTTGTTATAACTTGCACACATAACGGTTATTTTTTGCTTATCTTCGCTTTTAGTTGAGTTTGCACTGGCTCTCCATAGATGGCGCTAGCGGCGTGACATTGTAAGTGAATACTGATTTCCTCGGGGACCGGGAATGTGAACAGCAACGTGAAAGCAATTCGTCATTCCTTCTCTGTTCTTTGTAGGGGCAAGACGTGCTTTTCAGGCTCCTGAAAAGAGGCTAATTCTCAACTTATAACGGATTCTCACTGGTCAAAAGTGAGCTCTACAGCGAGGGAATTTAATTTTCTTTCTAGCAATCCTAAATTTATGCTGACTTGATCAGCATATCACAAAGAACAAAGTGAAAGAAGTTTGAAGATTTAGAAAAAAATGAGAATCCAGACATTTTACCAACGTGTAATTTTTCATAACATTGTTTGATTTCCTGCGTACCGCGCGAGACATTATTACTAGAATGAACCTCCTCGAGAACACCTCTGTGCATTAGTGAAAAACTCAACGAAATCTCAGTTAAGAAAAGAAGAAAAGCAAGGAAGGAAGAATATTTCAGTGTGTGGTGCAAGTTTGGGATGAAAAAGGGCTCCAAGAGTGTTCATAGAGTTATCAAGAGTGTTCTGTGAAACCTGTGTACATCAAAATTTTAAGCTTATTTCTTTATTAAACTAATGAATAGCTGGTGCATGAAATGTGAGGTATAATGTAAATAGTTTTAAACACTTTGTTAGTCCCGATAACTTCGGTTTCTCAGGTTTGTGGTTTCTTCCTGCTTTCTACTCTAATTATGTGGTCAAGCTAACTCTTACCCTTCGGGCGGACCAATCATTGCAATACTATGATCTGCATTAGTGGTTAAATAGGATATTACTTAATACCCAATCTTAATTTTACAGACCCTATAACAAATTCGGATAACATGGCACCAGTTTCAGTTAAATATATTGACAACCGATTTGAAAGGCTCACTCAAGAAAATGAGCAACTAAAAAAGGAACTATGGGATCTTAGAGAAGAATTTACAAATATGAAAGCGGGCTTCGAGGAACTTCAGTTTCTAGTGTCTGAAAACATCGAGAGACGGGAAGCAGTCGAGACCAACTTAGCATCTGTAGACACGAAGTGCTCCACACTAGCCAATGATCTAGCTGGTGTACATGAGAGATGCTCGACACTTGCCGGTAAGCACAATGAACTTAGTACAATACTTGAGCTTCAGTGTCAATACTCCCGTATGGGAACCCTTCTATTATCAGGGGCAGTCATTCCCGAGTTTAGAGCTGAAGAAAACACCAAACACATGATTCTCTGGGTCATCCAGGAATACCTGGGGATCAGTATCCATCCCTTAGCTGTCACAGCCTGCCATAGACTTAGGAACAGGGGTACCGTCCTTGTGCGCTTTGCAAACAAGGATGAACGGGAAGGCGGTGTATCGAAAACGTATCTCTCCAGTGAAGCATGGTCTCCTAGTCCATGAAAGCCTGACCTCCAGTAGGTTAGCTGTAGTGAAATTGATCAAAGAGATGCATTACCCTAAAGAACAATCTCCTTTCCTCACCCATTACACTAGCCAGGGAAGAATCTTCATCAGACCTAAAGGCTCCACTCAAGCCGTGGAAGTGGAAGTGGGTGCTACCAAGGCAGACATCCTCGCCCTATGCCCAGGGATAACCAACAAGGGAAATTATAATTCAGCCCCTAACAGGCAACTGCCTGTGGGTCAACACAAGTCTAGCCCCACTCAAAACCAGGGTAGCAGGGTTAGTCCTGTGGGAGAAAAAGCTGACAACCCTAGGCCCATTGTCACCTCCATCCCACTCCCTGATAGTGGAGAGACTCATGTGAAATCTGCTGATGCTTCTCTTCGCTCCCTGACTGGTGGATCGGTGTTGGGAGCTGGCTTCCCTACATCGAATGCAAGGGCACCCTCAAAACTCTTAGGTGACAGACTTGGTGCAGTTTCTGTTGCGGGGGGTGTTGTAAATGGGCCCACCCCGCTGCCCGATTCTAATGGGGGGCGTAAGATTGTCCCAGCTGCTATCTCTGCTGGTACAAACAAGACCCAGACTGCCTGTGGTATGGCAGACGCTCCATCCTTCAGTGATATTAGATCAGCTAAGATATCTGAGGAGCTCCCTCCCGGTCCTTCCGACACTCATCGACCATATCTGTGTGTAGCGACGATCTCTCATGAGTCATCCTCTGCACCAGTGCAGACTAGAAGTAAATTCAAGACTTCTAACCTGTTAACATGTGTATCTGTCTAACCCTCTGTTCATATCACCAGAACTGTTTCTCTCATATCGGTATTTATTTTCCTTTCCGTATCCTATAATCATGTTCCCTTCTATCCTGAGGCTGACATTGATGTTGTCAGCCGTATAAAATATTGTTGTTACTTTCTGCTCCATATGTCTTAGAACATGTATTGGTTGGTTGGTCCGTCTGTCCCTGTAAAAGAAACAAACTAAAATTAGTTTAGTTCTTTGTCTTCTCTGTAACGTTCTGTAGGGTTTATACATTAAGAGTTAACACCTTTTCTCTCATTAGTCCGTAAGCTTCGTTAGTTCTTGTATCTTGCTAACGAGTTTCTTTCGAATCTGCCCTTCAACCCTCTGTAATCGAATTCCAGATTCAATTTTATATTGTTTTTTACCTCATACTACTACCATCATTGCTAGATTTTCTCCTCAGTATGCTTCTACTGACATTAATTCTAACCCACTATCTGACTCGTTACATGCTGTGCTTGATAAATGCAAGTATATCGATATAAGTGCACAATTACATCATGAAAATAAGGGTATTAATATCATTCGTGTTAATATTCGCTCCTTGCAGAAGAATTATGACTCTCTTGTCCTGTTGCTCAATCAACTAAATGTGAAGCCTGATATTATTCTAGTGTCTGAAACCTGGTTAGACCCTTCACTTACATCATCATATCAGATCGATAACTACCGACTTGAAACTTCAAACCAGAGTGGGTCTAGAGGTAAGGGAGCAGCTATTTATATTTCCAATGACATTCCTTATACTAGGCGAAATGTTCTTGAGCTGAGCAACGCCCATTTTCAATCTCTTTTGATTCAAATTCAGCCAAGAAAGTCCAGAAATGCAATCATTGGTTCGCTTTACCGCTCTCCCTCATATCAAACCCTTGAATTCATTGAATATTTCGAAAACCTTCTTGAAGAAATAGGCAGGGAGCCAAAACATGCCATACTAGGGGGCGATTACAACATCAGTCTACTAAAATTAGACACATCTGAAAGCAGCGCCCAATTTTGCAATATGGTATCCGCAGCCGGCTGTTTTCCATGCATATCCCTCCCTACTAGAATAACAGCAACTTCCAATACCCTGATCGACAACTTTATTAGTAATGACCTATCCATCATCACCCAGAACAACGTTCTGCTGTCCGATATCAGTGATCATTTGCCGATTTCAATTACCGTTAATATAAACTACACCAATCCAAATAAAAAACTCCAAACTAGCAACCTGTTTGACTTTAGGAAAACAGATTCCCTGAGGCAAAACCTTATTCCGAAACTTGCACAAGTATATGCGATCGATGGTGCGGAGGAGGCTGCAGCCTTCCTAATAAACACAATTAAAGAAGAATTATCTAAGTTAACTATAAAAAAATCAATAGGAAAAAAGTGCCGATCCAGCCATGGATATCTTACAATATTCTAAGCTGCATCAATCAGAAAAATAAACTATACAAAATATCAATTCATAACCCTACCGCTGAAAATGGAACTAAGTTTAAACAGTATCGCAACGTTCTCAATAGCGTGATCCGAAATGCAAAAAAAGACTACTTCAGAAGAAAAATAGAAGAATTCAGAGCTAATCCTCAAAAATTATGGCAGATTCTTCTTGGCCTTACTCGCAAAAATAAGCAAAGACCTCCACCCCTGACACATTTAAAGCTGGGGATGCAACCTTTCATGACCCTTCTGCTATAGCGAATACCTTTAACAATTTTTTTGCCACAATTGGCTCTACCTTAGACGCAAAGCTACCCAGTGCCTCCACAGATCCTATGCATACTCTGCACAACCTTCATTAGCCTGTTGAATCCTTCGAATTCCAACAAGTAAATACTCTTACTATAGCCAACACAATTAAGGACTTGACAAACACTGGTGGGGGAGAAGACGGACTTAGTTCTAAAATCCTTAAAACAATTTCTGACATCATCTCTCCCAATTTTAGCTTTTATTTTCAACAAATGCATAACTCAAGGAATTTTCCCCTCCTGCTTAAAACATGCAGTGATCATACCAGTATTCAAATCTGGGGATCCATCAAATTTCAATAACTATAGACCAATTGCCCTTTTGAGTACTATCTCAAAAGTATTCGAAAAAATTGTTTATTATCAGATGGTTAACTTTCTGAATTGGCACAACATTTTGTACTCCCATCAATTTGGGTTCAGGAGAAAGCACAGTACCTACATGCCGATCGCTCTTCTTTACGATCTTGTAACCTCTTCTCTTGCAAACAAAAAGTTTGTGCAACAATTTACCTGGATCTTTCGAAGGCTTTTGACACTGTAAATCATGGTATTCTGCTCAAAAAAACTACATTTTTATGGCTTTCAGGATTTGTCCAATGATTTCCTGTCATCCTATCTTAAAAACAGGACACAGACAGTGAAATTCAACAATACCTGTTCACAAAATCGTATCACACTAAGAATGGGTGTACCACAGGGATCTGTTCTTGGGCCCCTCCTATTTCTCCTTTATATTAATGACATACATCTCAGCTCGCAAAGCCCTAAATTTTTACTTTTCGCTGATGATACTGCTCTCGTATATACAGCTGACAATATTGACCAACTACAAAGTATAACTACAAATAGCCTACCAGAAGTGTATAATTGGCTGGTGGGAAATCGTCTCACGCTGAACGCTAATAAATCTGTCTACCAGGTATACCATTACTCTGAACCTGCCTCTCAGATTCAGATTTCAATTAATAATACCATCATACAAAGATGTTTTAGTGTTAAATACCTTGGGATAACTATTGACGAGGACCTTAAGTGGAAATCTCATATAAAAAACACAGAACACACGATCGCCCGGAACATTGGGCTTATAAACCGCATCAAATACATTCTGGATTCAAGATACATCCTCACGCTCTATAATTCACTTATACTCCCATATCTTAATTACTGCTCCGAACTCTGGGGAGTAACGTATTCCTCTCGGCTGACTAGACTTATAACTCTCCAAAAGAAGATAGTGAGAATAATTGCTAAGGTCAGCGTTCGTGATCACACATCGAATATTTTTAAGGAATTAAAAATTCTGAAACTTCAGGATCTTGTTAAACATTCGCTTCTCCTCATCCTCCACTCACACCTTGCAAATACTCTCCCCCTTCCTCTAGCTGAAAAATTTACAATCACCCAATCAAATCATGACAGAGTCATGAGAACCAGAAATCACTTTACGGTTCCATTCGCTCCCACCAATTATCGCAATTTCTCACTCTTCATAGCTGCTCCAATCACCTGGAATGATATAATCGTCCCAAACATACGGTCTCTAGATGACGTTCCTGTCTCTCGATCGTTTTTCAAGACTGTTACTAAGCGTATATTTTTAGACACCTATTAGAATAATTGTTCCGGACAGATTTGCTACAATATTTGCTTCTTTGCATCTCACCATTCCTATCGCCCGTAGATTCTACAATAAGATTTAAGGCCGCCAACTATTAACATCTTATTTAACCAAAGCTACTTATGATATCTCACACTGCTTGCACCAGTTCCATGGGATTAAACACCCTTCTTAATATATTAAATAGTCTTACGTTTTGACTTCAATATGTGCACAGACAAGCAGGATGCCCTTCAAGCTCTGCTTCTTGCCCCTCCTTGTCTTAATTGCTACCAGCTATATCAAGGACTAATTCTTAATATGAAGACGGTGCCAACAGAAGTATCAATGCACTCCAATCTCAACTAGCCTAGGATTGTACTCGCTGTCCATCGAATCTACTGGCACTGGTGGCGCTGACTCGCTGTCGACATGCCTACCACTCCGTCATAGCGCCGATAGGTGGCGCCACGTCTGTGGTGGGCCACCCAAGCAGTGGCACGAGTTGCCCTTGAGGTCAACCGGCAGGAAATCTGGGGAACATGGAGCAAGTGTTTCAAACAAGAGTAGTGCTTCTAGGAAGAGAAGGAACAGAAGATCCTCTGCCTTTATCCGCTCACTCCACAACACAGAGAAGCAAAACGAGTATTCCCTCATAGACTTTCTCTCCATCACTGGGCGCAGGTCTCGAAACCTCGACATGTTGTCTCGATCCAGCATCAAAGGCAGGCTCTCAGCCCAGACTTCTTGTCCTCTTGAGCTCAGCTACCAGATGCTACAGGTTTACAGCTGGTTATACCAGTGGTGGAAGCACTGAGCCAGTGGGATGCACAAACTGGCTCTTTTTTGGATAATTGCATCGTCAAAAAGTGTTTGTATGGATACAATATAGGGCATGGTTACTATACTAAGGCAAACATCTCCGGCTAAAATCATGTGAGAACTATCTTATTAATTTCCTGTCTTGCCTTGTAGCGAGCTCCGTCCTCAAATGTTTTCAAGCTCTTTTTAACGGAACTGTGTATGTGTATGTGTGTGTGTCTGTGTAATAATAAACGTGTATGGCTTCAAAGGTGAGAAGCAATTGCGAATTGGATTGTATAAACGCACTTAAAGAGCTGTTTTCAAGCAGCACTGAAGTTATTAACACTGTTTCTCAGGTATTTTAAGCATGCCATGTCCAAATATGCTGCTGCTGCTGAAGTCCCGACCATAACCCTTTACCAATAGACGCAGGAACCGTGGGGGCTGTGGTGGTGGCTGTTGCACCCAACTTTCAGAGTGTGGCAGCAGCTTTAACCCCGCCCCTCCCCAGTTTGAGCCGATTCTGGAACTTCTCTATTAACATTTAAGTGATATCCCTAATCACCCCCGGCCATACCAACGCGGAAGCCCCTTCCTCCAACTTACACCTTTCCTGCGACTAAAATAGTCTCTCCACCTATGCCTTCACCGACTGAATTCTTCCGTATTTGCGCCAAAAAGAATCTGCAGCAACCTTACTTTGACTGAAGTGCGAGGGGTATCAGTTTTGAGGCTAGTGACCTCTAGCCCAGTCTCCTCTGATATATTTAGAGGTCGTTGTGGCCCAGAGAAGAATTATATGTTTTACGTATACGGATAGGATTGATAATTTTTAACGTTGTGGTCCAGCAGAAAAAACTCGACCGGTTTGGCATTATGGAAACCTTTATTACAAACATGACATTGGTCACCAGGTTTTAAGGACCGAAGAAAATATGTTGTATGAAATCCTAAAATTTCCAACTACTTTCAACGACTAGACATCTTGCACTAGTTGCATTGAATAATTCACATACCGGCATAATCCAAGATCTACGTTATGTTCTCCTTGCAGTTTTATGTTTCCTCTGAACAAAATTCAACATGGACGGACGGTAATATTTGCAAAAAAAAACAAAGAGCCTGGCCGTAAGTTTGGTATGTCATAGGGCACCTTGTTATGACAAGAATTGGACTCATGGAGGAGCGTAGCAAAGATGAGTGCCATATTCTTATGGAAGTATCAATAACAGGGTAACGGCTGAAATTACGGATGTATGTGCAAGCGTATCACTGCCTACACGTGCAAAACAGGCCGTGCTGAAGGAACTAAGAGGGCTTTAGAAAGAAAGAGAGACAAAAAGAAGCATGTAAACAGGCTTGGCAAGCGAGCTGCTACATCAACTGCTGCGATGGATTCGCTGATTGATAGCAGCCGAGAACGTGAGCCTGCACTAGTAGAAGACAGTGTATCTGGCCGACCAGCCAAGTGCCAGACGTATTCAGACAGGCAGCCTCGATCAGGAAACCACAGAGCGATGGCAGAGGAGAGCTCAGCGAGCGGGTAAGAGCGGTTAAGAGGAACAGCCGTCACCTCCCCGAGTCAACAGGCGACGGCCGAGACAGCAAACACGCCTGTGGAAACTGGTGTTTCAGGTAGCGCTATCATCTGCTAAGCTATAATGACTTGGTAATCCTGATCAAAGGGATATTATTTGTGTATGAACAATGCTATTTTCAGAAATCAGTCTGCTCATAAATCCTATCAGAACACCCACAAGCTATATATTTATATAGTTTCTTAAACACTGTCCAAGCCGTTCACAGTCCATAACTCACAAACCATAAGGAAGAATAGGCCGTAGAAGAACGATAAGTAATGCCTACCATTTTTATGTTTGTTGAGTTATGGAACCGTAAGGAAGGATAGGAGAATGACAAGCAATGCGTACCATGTCTTATGGTTTATGAGCTATTGACTGTGAACGACTTGGACAGTATTTTGAAAAAAATATATATATATACATATAGCTTGTAAGTGTTTTGTTAGAATTAATTAGCAGACTGGTTTTGAAAACAGCATTGCTCATATACAGATAATACTCCTTTGATCGGGATTACCGAGTCATTATAGCTTAGCAGATGATAGTGTTAATGAAACACCAGTTTCCCACAGGCGTGTTTGCTGTCTCGGCCGTCGCCTGTTGACTCGGGGAGGTGACGACTGCTCCTCTCATGACTGCTCGACCCACTCGCTGAGCTCTCCTCTGCCATCGCGCTGTGGTTTCCTGATCAAGGCTGTCTGTCTGAGGACGTCTGGCACTTGGCTGGTCGGCCAGAAACACTGTCTTCTGCTAGTCCAGGCTCAAGTTCTCGGCTGCTGGTATCAAACAGAGAATCCATCGCAGTAGTTGGTATAGTAGCTCGCTTGCCAAACTTGTTTGCATTCTTCTTTTTTACTCTTTTTCCAAAGCTCTCTTAGTTCCTTCAGTATGGCCTGATTTGCACGTGTATGGAGTGATAATCTGGCACACACATCCATAACCCCAGCCGTTACCCTGTTCTTGCATTCTTCCATAGGAATATGACACTCATCTTTGCTCCGCTCCTCCATGAGTTCAATTCATGTCATAAGAAGGCGCCCTATGATATACCAAACTCACGGTAAGACTCCTTTATTTCTTGCAGATATAACCCTCCCTCCATTTTCAATTTCGATCAGAGAACTGAAAGGAAAAGATCACGTAAGCACTTACATTATGCCGATGATTATCGATTATCATATGATTATAGATTATTATCCAATGCAGCTAGTGCAAGGTGCGTAAACGTTGGAAAACTTATTTTGTGATTTCATACAACATATTGCCTTCAGTCCTTAAAACCTGGTGACCAATGCCATGTTTGTAAAAAAAATGTTCGCACAATGCCAAACCGGTCGATTTTTCTGCTGGACCTCAACGTTAAAAATTATCAATCCTATCTGTACACGTAAGACAAATAATTCTCCTCTGGGCCACAACGACCTCCAAATATGTCAGAGGAGACTGGGCTAGAGGTCACTAGCCTCAAAACTGATACCCTCGCACTTCAGTCAAAGTAGGGTTGCTGCAGATTCTTTTTGGCGCAAATACGGAAGAATTCAGTCGGTGAAGGCATAGGTGGAGAGACTATTTTAGTCGCAGGAAAGGTGTAAGTTGGAGGAAGGGGCTTCTGCGTTGGTATGGCCGAGGGTGATTAGGCATATCACTTAAATGTTAATAGAGAAGTTCCAGAATCAGCTCAAACTGGGGGAGGGGCGGGGTTAAAGCTGCTGCCACACTCTGAAAGTTGGGTGCAACAGCCACCACCACAGCCCCCACGGTTCCTGCGTCTATTGGTAAAGGGTTATGGTCGGGACTTCAGCAGCAGCAGCATATTTGGACATGGCATGCTTAAAATACCTGAGAAACAGTGTTAATAACTTCAGTGCTGCTTGAAAACAGCTCTTTAAGTGCGTTTATACAATCCAATTCGCAATTGCTTCTCACCTTTGAAGCCATACACGTTTATTATTACACAGACACACACACATACACATACACAGTTCCGTTAAAAAGAGCTTGAAAACATTTGAGGACGGAGCTCGCTACAAGGCAAGACAGGAAATTAATAAGATAGTTCTCACATGATTTTAGCCGGAGATGTTTGCCTTAGTATAGTAACCATGCCCTATATTGTATCCATACAAACACTTTTTGACGATGCAATTATCCAAAAAAGAGCCAGTTTGTGCATCCCACTGGCTCAGTGCTTCCACCACTGGTATAACCAGCTGTAAACCTGTAGCATCTGGTAGCTGAGCTCAAGAGGACAAGAAGTCTGGGCTGGAGAGCCTGCCTTTGATGCTGGATCGAGACAACATGTCGAGGTTTCGAGACCTGCGCCCAGTGATGGAGAGAAAGTCTATGAGGGAATACTCGTTTTGCTTCTCTGTGTTGTGGAGTGAGCGGATAAAGGCAGAGGATCTTCTGTTCCTTCTCTTCCTAGAAGCACTACTCTTGTTTGAAACACTTGCTCCATGTTCCCCAGATTTCCTGCCGGTTGACCTCAAGGGCAACTCGTGCCACTGCTTGGGTGGCCCACCACAGACGTGGCGCCACCTATCGGCGCTATGACGGAGTGGTAGGCATGTCGACAGCGAGTCAGCGCCACCAGTGCCAGTAGATTCGATGGACAGCGAGTACAATCCTAGGCTAGTTGAGATTGGAGTGCATTGATACTTCTGTTGGCACCGTCTTCATATTAAGAATTAGTCCTTGATATAGCTGGTAGCAATTAAGACAAGGAGGGGCAAGAAGCAGAGCTTGAAGGGCATCCTGCTTGTCTGTGCACATATTGAAGTCAAAACGTAAGACTATTTAATATATTAAGAAGGGTGTTTAATCCCATGGAACTGGTGCAAGCAGTGTGAGATATCATAAGTAGCTTTGGTTAAATAAGATGTTAATAGTTGGCGGCCTTAAATCTTATTGTAGAATCTACGGGCGATAGGAATGGTGAGATGCAAAGAAGCAAATATTGTAGCAAATCTGTCCGGAACAATTATTCTAATAGGTGTCTAAAAATATACGCTTAGTAACAGTCTTGAAAAACGATCGAGAGACAGGAACGTCATCTAGAGACCGTATGTTTGGGACGATTATATCATTCCAGGTGATTGGAGCAGCTATGAAGAGTGAGAAATTGCGATAATTGGTGGGAGCGAATGGAACCGTAAAGTGATTTCTGGTTCTCATGACTCTGTCATGATTTGATTGGGTGATTGTAAATTTTTCAGCTAGAGGAAGGGGGAGAGTATTTGCAAGGTGTGAGTGGAGGATGAGGAGAAGCGAATGTTTAACAAGATCCTGAAGTTTCAGAATTTTTAATTCCTTAAAAATATTCGATGTGTGATCACGAACGCTGACCTTAGCAATTATTCTCACTATCTTCTTTTGGAGAGTTATAAGTCTAGTCAGCCGAGAGGAATACGTTACTCCCCAGAGTTCGGAGCAGTAATTAAGATATGGGAGTATAAGTGAATTATAGAGCGTGAGGATGTATCTTGAATCCAGAATGTATTTGATGCGGTTTATAAGCCCAATGTTCCGGGCGATCGTGTGTTCTGTGTTTTTTATATGAGATTTCCACTTAAGGTCCTCGTCAATAGTTATCCCAAGGTATTTAACACTAAAACATCTTTGTATGATGGTATTATTAATTGAAATCTGAATCTGAGAGGCAGGTTCAGAGTAATGGTATACCTGGTAGACAGATTTATTAGCGTTCAGCGTGAGACGATTTCCCACCAGCCAATTATACACTTCTGGTAGGCTATTTGTAGTTATACTTTGTAGTTGGTCAATATTGTCAGCTGTATATACGAGAGCAGTATCATCAGCGAAAAGTAAAAATTTAGGGCTTTGCGAGCTGAGATGTATGTCATTAATATAAAGGAGAAATAGGAGGGGCCCAAGAACAGATCCCTGTGGTACACCCATTCTTAGTGTGATACGATTTTGTGAACAGGTATTGTTGAATTTCACTGTCTGTGTCCTGTTTTTAAGATAGGATGACAGGAAATCATTGGACAAATCCTGAAAGCCATAAAAATGTAGTTTTTTTGAGCAGAATACCATGATTTACAGTGTCAAAAGCCTTCGAAAGATCCAGGTAAATTGTTGCACAAACTTTTTGTTTGCAAGAGAAGAGGTTACAAGATCGTAAAGAAGAGCGATCGGCATGTAGGTACTGTGCTTTCTCCTGAACCCAAATTGATGGGAGTACAAAATGTTGTGCCAATTCAGAAAGTTAACCATCTGATAATAAACAATTTTTTCGAATACTTTTGAGATAGTACTCAAAAGGGCAATTGGTCTATAGTTATTGAAATTTGATGGATCCCCAGATTTGAATACTGGTATGATCACTGCATGTTTTAAGCAGGAGGGGAAAATTCCTTGAGTTATGCATTTGTTGAAAATAAAAGCTAAAATTGGAGAGATGATGTCAGAAATTGTTTTAAGGATTTTAGAACTAAGTCCGTCTTCTCCCCCACCAGTGTTTGTCAAGTCCTTAATTGTGTTGGCTATAGTAAGAGTATTTACTTGTTGGAATTCGAAGGATTCAACAGGCTAATGAAGGTTGTGCAGAGTATGCATAGGATCTGTGGAGGCACTGGGTAGCTTTGCGTCTAAGGTAGAGCCAATTGTGGCAAAAAAATTGTTAAAGGTATTCGCTATAGCAGAAGGGTCATGAAAGGTTGCATCCCCAGCTTTAAATGTGTCAGGGGGTGGAGGTCTTTGCTTATTTTTGCGAGTAAGGCCAAGAAGAATCTGCCATAATTTTTGAGGATTAGCTCTGAATTCTTCTATTTTTCTTCTGAAGTAGTCTTTTTTGCATTTCGGATCACGCTATTGAGAACGTTGCGATACTGTTTAAACTTAGTTCCATTTTCAGCGGTAGGGTTATGAATTGATATTTTGTATAGTTTATTTTTCTGATTGATGCAGCTTAGAATATTGTAAGATATCCATGGCTGGATCGGCACTTTTTCCTATTGATTTTTTTATAGTTAACTTAGATAATTCTTCTTTAATTGTGTTTATTAGGAAGGCTGCAGCCTCCTCCGCACCATCGATCGCATATACTTGTGCAAGTTTCGGAATAAGATTTTGCCTCAGGGAATCTGTTTTCCTAAAGTCAAACAGGTTGCTAGTTTGGAGTTTTTTATTTGGATTGGTGTAGTTTATATTAACGGTAATTGAAATCGGCAAATGATCACTGATATCGGACAGCAGAACGTTGTTCTGGGTGATGATGGATAGGTCATTACTAATAAAGTTGTCGATCAGGGTATTGGAAGTTGCTGTTATTCTAGTAGGGAGGGATATGCATGGAAAACAGCCGGCTGCGGATACCATATTGCAAAATTGGGCGCTGCTTTCAGATGTGTCTAATTTTAGTAGATCGATGTTGTAATCGCCCCTAGTATGGCATGTTTTGGCTCCCTGCCTATTTCTTCAAGAAGGTTTTCGAAATATTCAATGAATTCAAGGGTTTGATATGAGGGAGAGCGGTAAAGCGAACCAATGATTGCATTTCTGGACTTTCTTGGCTGAATTTGAATCAAAAGAGATTGAAAATGGGCGTTGCTCAGCTCAAGAACATTTCGCCTAGTATAAGGAATGTCATTGGAAATATAAATAGCTGCTCCCTTACCTCTAGACCCACTCTGGTTTGAAGTTTCAAGTCGGTAGTTATCGATCTGATATGATGATGTAAGTGAAGGGTCTAACCAGGTTTCAGACACTAGAATAATATCAGGCTTCACATTTAGTTGATTGAGCAACAGGACAAGAGAGTCATAATTCTTCTGCAAGGAGCGAATATTAACATGAATGATATTAATACCCTTATTTTCATGATGTAATTGTGCACTTATATCGATATACTTGCATTTATCAAGCACAGCATGTAACGAGTCAGATAGTGGGTTAGAATTAATGTCAGTAGAAGCATACTGAGGAGAAAATCTAGCAATGATGGTAGTAGTATGAGGTAAAAAAACAATATAAAATTGAATCTGGAATTCGATTACAGAGGGTTGAAGGGCAGATTCGAAAGAAACTCGTTAGCAAGATACAAGAACTAACGAAGCTTACGGACTAATGAGAGAAAAGGTGTTAACTCTTAATGTATAAACCCTACAGAACGTTACAGAGAAGATAAAGAACTAAACTAATTTTAGTTTGTTTCTTTTACAGGGACAGACGGACCAACCAACCAATACATGTTCTAAGACATATGGAGCAGAAAGTAACAACAATATTTTATACGGCTGACAACATCAATGTCAGCCTCAGGATAGAAGGGAACATGATTATAGGATACGGAAAGGAAAATAAATACCGATATGAGAGAAACAGTTCTGGTGATATGAACAGAGGGTTAGACAGATACACATGTTAACAGGTTAGAAGTCTTGAATTTACTTCTAGTCTGCACTGGTGCAGAGGATGACTCATGAGAGATCGTCGCTACACACAGATATGGTCGATGAGTGTCGGAAGGACCGGGAGGGAGCTCCTCAGATATCTTAGCTGATCTAATATCACTGAAGGATGGAGCGTCTGCCATACCACAGGCAGTCTGGGTCTTGAATCTCAGCTGAGCTGTATCAGCGGCTTTGGAGCCAAAGTTGCTGGTACTAGTCTCATCTGGGGTATGTCCGTGGCTGCTAGGCTAGCAGCAAATCCAATCGCCTGAGTCCTTTCCGCTCAAACCATTCATCTGTGGGCTTCCTATTATCTCTCCCCCAGTGCTGCTGCATTTTTGGCGCTGGTAACCCTGTCACTTTTCTCCCAGTGCTGCTGCATTTGCGCACTGGGCATCCTATCATCCATCCCCCAGTGCTGCTGCATTTGTGGCGCTGGTAACCCTGTCACTCTTCTCCCAGTGCAGCTGCATTTGCGCACTGGGCATCCTATCATCCATCCCCCAGTGCTGCTGCATTTGTGGCGCTGGTAACCCTGTCACTCTTCTCCCAGTGCAGCTGCATTTGCGCACTGGGCATCCTATCATCCATCCCCCAGTGCTGCTGCATTTGTGGCGCTGGTAACCCTGTCACTCTTCTCCCAGTGCAGCTGCATTTGCGCACTGGGCATCCTATCATCCATCCCCCAGTGCTGCTGCATTTGTGGCGCTGGTAACCCTGTCACTTTTCTCCCAGTGCTGCTGCATTTGCGCACTGGGCATCCTATCATCCATCCCCCAGTGCTGCTGCATTTGTGGCACTGGTAACCCTGTCACTCTTCTCCCAGTGCAGCTGCATTTGCGCACTGGGCATCCTATCATCCATCCCCCAGTGCTGCTGCATTTGTGGCGCTGGTAACCCTCTCACTTTTCTCCCAGTGCAGCTGCATTTGCGCACAGGGTATCCTATCATTCCTCCCCCAGTGCTGCTGCATTTGTGGCTCTGGTAGCCCCTGTCACTTTTCTCCCAGTGCTGCTGCATTTGCGCACTGGGCATCCTATCATTCCTCCTCCAGTGCTGCTGCATTCGTGGCGCTGGTAACCCTCTCGCGTTTCTCCCAGTGCTGCTGCATTTGGCCACTGGGTATCCTTTTATCCCGACCCTAGTGTTACTACGTTTATGCGCACTGGGTTTTTCACCATCCTTGCTCGCGCTGTGCCTGCGTGTATGGCGTGAGCCCTTCGTGAACCCGAGTTATAGTTCGGAAAGAGGCCGAGTCATTTTTCCCGCCGCGCTGTTGGTCAGACTGGTCTTCAAAGTGTCGTGTGTGCCGTCCTAGAACACAAATACAGTCCACTCGCACCCGAAACAGACGGTCACCGACATGGCCTTTTTGGATGTTTTGACCTGTTGGTGTGTGTGCGGTGACGTTCGGTTTGTTCATGGGTATGTTGGTGGGTGTGCTATGGGTATCCGTTGATGGGTATCCGTGGATGGATGTCTGCTGCTGATGTACCATCCGTGGATGGATGTCTGCTGCTGATGTACCATCCGTGGATGGAAGTCTGCTGCTGATGTACCATCCGTGAATGGAAGTCTGCTGCTGATGTATCATCCGTGGATGGATATCTGCTGTTGATGTCTCATCAGTGGATGGAAGTCTGCTGCTGATGTACCATCCGTGGATGGAAGTCTGCTGCTGATGTATCATCCGTGGATGGATGTCTGCTGCTGATGTATCATCCGTGGATGGAAGTCTGCTGCTTATATATCATCTGTGGATGGAAGTCTGCTGCTGATGTATCATCCGTGGATGGAAGTCTGCTGCTGATGTATCATCCGTGGATGGAAGTCTGCTGCTGATGTATCATCCGTGGATGGAAGTCTGCTGCTGATGTATCATCCGTGGATGGAAGTCTGCTGCTGATGTATCATCAGTGGATGGAAGTCTGCTGCTGATGTATCATCAGTGGGTGGAAGTCTGCTGCTGACGTATCATCCGTGGGCGCGGAGCTCCCGACTCCCCCTGTGGAGTCTCACGCCCCGTGCTCGGACTACACTGCCGTCCGGCGGAGGGCGGGCGTGGATCACATGAAAATGTGGCTTGCGCTCGTCTTCCGTAGGAGGGCAGCGCAGGGGGAGTCCGCCTGGGTGCCCAGCTGTTTGCTGGGCGCCCGGGCGGACTCAGGGACTCCCCGTACTCCCGGGCCCCCTGGGTCCGGGAGTACGCAGTGGGCGTTGGAACTGACGCCCCGACGCCTCGTGCCGAGCGCTCCCTGCGCGGCGTTACCTGGTGGATCTTGTGGGGTGTCGGCTTTTTTCAGTACAGGAGGGACTGATGTTAGTAGTGTGTGCACTTCTCTGTTTGCTTTGCCATTCACCCGCACAGCGAGGTATTGACACCGAAAGGGGTAATAAGTCTCTGAATCACGCGTTCTTCTTGCTCCAGATGGACCACTTTTAGCGACTATACTGTTTTGGGCGCTATATGGCCTTGCCAGGCTGGTGCGCTTAGCCCAAATAACTAACTAACGTATCATCCGTGGATGGAAGTCTGCTGCTGATGTACCATCCGTGGATTGAAGTCTGCTGCTGATGTATCACCCGTGGATGGAAGTCTGCTGCTGATGTATCATCAGTGGATGGAAGTCTGCTGCTGATGTATCATCTGTGGATGGAAGTCTGCTGCTGATGTATCATCTGTGGATGGAAGTCTGCTGCTGATATATCATCCGTGGATGGAAGTCTGCTGCTGATGTACCATCCGTGGATTGAAGTCTGCTGCTGATGTATCACCCGTGGATGGAAGTCTGCTGCTGATGTATCATCCGTGGATGGAAGTCTGCTGCTGATGTATCATCTGTGGATGGAAGTCTGCTGCTGATATATCATCCGTGGATGGAAGTCTACTGCTTATGTATCATCCGTGGATGGAAGTCTGCTGCTGACGTATCATCAGTGGATGGAAGTCTGCTGCTGATGTATCACTAATCAATAAATCAGCAGGGACCGGGTGGCGTAGTGGTGTCATTGCCCGTATTCAGATTGGATAGCATTAATTAAGGTGGGTTCAATTCCCATGGCGGGAAGCCGCCTTCCGTGTCCGATCTGACCTGATGGAGAGGATCCCTGAACACACACGCCAATACTCACTGTAATTGAGTAGGTGTGCCTGTTGGGAGTGGCCCTAATGAAAAGTATGCTGATCATGTATCACCAATGAACAAATCAGCAGGCCTTGCGTTTGCACGTACCATGAGCGTCGCTAACACCCCACCCATTTCGCCTATGTTCAATTCATTCACTGCTTGAATTGACTGGACTATCATGTTGAAGACCCCGTCAATGCATTATGGATACTTTGAGCTACATACGCTGTTCAATTGCACGACAGCCGGGCCAGGCCAAGCCATGGCGTTCATATAAAAAAATGCGACATTGTGTCCAGGGAGAGACGTACATGCGCCACGTGGCAGGTGTTGGCGAGGATCGGCTGTATTCGTGTCATGTTGTGGGTAATTTTCTTAATTTATTAACTTCATCTGACAGGAGTATATCTATACATGGCCGTGACTTGAGTTATAAATACACTAAACAATAGCACATTAGTCGCTGTCATGAATCCCACCTACGGTGCCTCCTCCCCGCCTACCCCCTCGGGCAAAAGCGTGCCACCGCCGGCGCAGTGTGCACGACGCGACTGGTGGTAGCTGCTACAGCTTCTCATCCAGCAGGCCGACTAGCCCCCAGTGGAACCAGCATCGACAGATGTGGCAAACACAATTGAACAGTATCCGGCATCAGCACAGCCAGCAGCGGCGCTGCTGCCGACCTACTCACCCTGTCTACTTGCGACCGCCGGGCGCTGCCTTGCTCTTGGAAGTACTGGTGCTCAGCTTGGAGATGCTGACCACGGGACCGAAGAGGACTCGCGCAGTGACCTGCACGCCGGCCTGGGGCAGGTCGGAGGTGACACCCGACAGGCTGCCTGGCCGGAATGTGGTGCGCTGGCTTTCCAGACAGACGGGCTCCTGCTGCGCCGCGCCACCGCCCACCGAGGACATCGCTGGCTGCAGTGGCCGTGCCTCTTAGCTGAAGTGTGCTGTGATCTCGTGGAAGCTGATCACGGGGCAAGAGATGGAGAGGCAAAGGTCACGGAGCGAGAGGTGATGGTCACGGAGTGAGAGGCAGGGCTCACGGAGCGAGCGACGGGTGTCACGGAGCAAGAGGTGCAGCTTCAGCTTATCTTAAAGGGTTGTAGATGGTTCTGGACTGGCACGTAGCAGTGGCATGCGAAGAAGGCCAGCTGACAGCACAATGCCTGTGTCTAGTAGCCTGTGCTAGGGTTAAGTGGAAAGAGAACGCCTGCAGATATTGTACGAACACCCAAGTCCTGTTACCGGTCGGCTACAGCTGCTCTCTCACCCGGCTACAGCTGTTCTCTCGCCCAGCTACAGCTGCTTTCTCGGTCAGCTACAGCTGCTCTCTTTCTCTCGCCCGGCTACGGCTGCTCTCTTGCCTGGCTACAGCTGCCTTCTCGGTCGGCTACAGCTGCTTTCTCACTCGGCTACGGCTGTCCTCTCGCCCGGCTACGGCTGCTCTCTCGCCCGGTTACAGCTGCTTTCTCGGTCGGCTAAAGCTGCTTTCTCGGTCGGCTACAGCTGCTTTCTCGGTCGACTACAGCTGCTCTCTCTCGGTCAGCTACAGCTGCTCTCTCTCTCTCGCCCGGCTACGTCTGCCGTCTCGACCGGCTACAGCTGCTTTTTCGGTCGGCTACAGCTGCTTAATTCTCGGTCGGCTACAGCTGCTTTCTCGGTCGACTACAACTGCTCTCTCTCTCTCTCCGTCGGCTACAGCTGCTCCCTCTCGGTCGGCTACAACTACTCTCTCTCAGTCGGCTACAGCTGCTCCCTCTCGGTCGTCTACAGCTGCTCTCTCGGTGTGACTGGGCGGCGTGAAGTACAGGCCGAGTTGGGACCCAATGTTTGGTTTTAGAGACTGCACTAGTATTTGATAGAAGCTAGCGGATCTGCCGTAGTCTGGCCAGTCTGGAGCAGCAGTGACGTTATGGACCGATGTTCAAGTGGGTAGATCGGTGGTGCACTGACATCGCCTCGCTCACGCACTCACACACTCACACACAATCCCGCGCCGCCGGCAGTGGCGGCCTCACGCACGCCTATGTACAGTATGTACAAGGTGGGTGTGGAGGTGCGGCTGGGCAGAGCTGCGGCCGGCGACTGCAGGGCCGACCGGCGCCGCTGCGCCGGGGCCTGGATGTGGGTCAGCGGTGGCGCGGCGGCGGCCCGGGTCACCGCCGCATCCGGCGCGGCCGGCGCCAGTACTGACCCCTGCAGCCGCCACCGGGCCGCCACTGGGCCACACTCGGCAGCGCCTGAGCCGCTCACACCTCCCACCACCACCGCCAGCCTTATATTCGCTTAGCTTCCATGGTCAAAGCACAATCCGGATCGGACCATTGATCAGGATCCTTCGGGGAGTCGTCACGTTCATCAAGTGCTATTTTCCCAGCAGTTTAACACGGACCGTGCTATAATGTTGGGGAAGTAGGACTTGATGACTCCATCGGCAGTCCATTTCGGATAACATTTTGGCCATGAAGCCTGGGTAGCTGTCTCATGTATTTGTCAGAGTTGGCTGCTTTTATTCCCGACAGTGGAGATGTCTTCGTTTTAATCGATCCAACAAAACTCGAAGCGGGGCCATGAAAATGGAAGTTGGCTTCCGAGTAGTTTCGAAATACAGGCCCAGTGTGATTGCTATAGACCATAACTGATTTATTGTATGTTAAGACGGGACCACACGATACTCTGCTAGCTAAACACGCGCAGTGGAGAGGGAGCTGGCGTCGACAAGCCGGGGCATTCCACCATATTTCAGCACACCGCACGGTCAATTTTACACCCTCATGTCTTCGATTTTCTTCAAACTTTGCACATGGTGTTAACAGCAGCGCAGAACAAGTCTATTATTTTTTAGGTCACTAGGTGCAACGGTTCAGGAGTTAAGCCTCCGGAAATTTTACACTCTGTCGACGCAGCAATGTCTTCTATTGCTGTTTTATTCAATGATAATAAGTTGATAAAATCATGAATCAAAATGTTTGAAATAAGCCAATGAAAGCAGCGTGGCACAGTTTTGAAATAATCCATTCTTACTGAAAGAAGTTGTAAATATTCAAAAAGTGTAAGTAGCTTTGTAAATATGTTCCTCGGTGTGCATTCGAAAACACACAACAGCACATTAACGAACATGTTTCAAATTATTGACATAAAGAAGAAATCTGTGGATGTTTGTCTCTAAACACAACAAAACAAGCAAAAATATCGTGGGTATGCGCCGTTGGCGCACAGTGCGCAGTGCGCGATAGGTGGGGACGATGGAAACAGATCCTGGGGAAATGCTCAGCACCATGAATTGATTTTGAGTGGTACTGCAAAGCTCATTTAGTTGGACACTTTTTGCTATTTTTCTCTTAAAAGGTGATCTTCGAACACTGGGAGGCTTTAGTGATTTCTGGGATGCTGATTTTTTTATTTGCCTGGTGCTTTTACACCGGAGAACTTAAATTATTCAGGAGGACGTATCAGCGTTTTTATATTGTTTTTACAACGAAGGGATTGACGTCTGTCGCCAGTGACATTTAGCGGTCGAGACTAGAAAAAGATTTAGGCCCGGGTGCTGTGATGTAGGGTTTGTGCCTATTCGCAGAGAACAGGTGGTGATTTTCTAACTTTCATCTTCTGAAAGGGATCTATCTCTCCGATCGTTGATCTGTACCGATGTCGGCGCCCTCCCCCGCCGCCCTCTGCCTCTGAGGTTGTCGATAATAGCTTTTGGACGGGAGGCGAACATAGCAGCAACGCCGTCCTATAATGAGCATCTTGGGTTTTGTACCCGCCTTGTGGGTAGCTATGCTCGTTTTCTTTCTCCCCCTCTCTCACTCTCTTCATTTTCTGCATTATTCATATGATTTCATTTCATTCCTTATGATTCATTTGAGTTTTGCAAAAAGTTTGAGATTTCTAAATGTTTATGAAATCAGCAATGTCCTTGCAACAATTCCTATGATGAAATATTGACACAAAGGCAAGAGACTGGTAATTTACAGACCAGCAGCCAGTTCAAGTTTCATAAAAGTTGTAGAAGGAGATGGACTTAAACTCCGGATAAAACGTGCGGAGACACCCATGCTCCATAACCATAGCATCTAGAGACATGCGATTTTCACCAAAAATTATCAAAATATCTGATTTGTGGTATTCTTGAGTTTCAAATCAATTTTTGTATTCAAAATAAAATTATAACATAACACGTTAAAGGGAGATACGCGTAATAAAAAAATGTATTGGCTAGATCAAAAGGTCACAAAAAGTTGTTTCGGAAGTCCTATTCTCATTTTTGCGAATTCGGCCTGCAAATGCCTTAAAATTGTTCTCAAAGTCAACATTTCTAGACGACTTATCGAGAATTCTCACAATCAGTTAAATGACGTTTTCTCGGCTGTGACCATCAATTTCTCTAAGAATTAGGTCATATCTATCCTAAACAATAATGTAGAACTCCGGACTACCACAGAAAAAATTACTTAAGAAAAACAACATTCCAAAACTCTTTTGAAACAGATATATAGGGCTTAAAAGAAATCACAATTAACCAATCAGAAGCTTAGGAATTCTAATACCGGGTCACGTGTCCTATCTGACGCAAAAGTTTCGTCATCGTGGGGCAGAAGCAGAAAACGACTCAAGACCCGAGGTACGAAACGGCTGATGACTTGAGTAATTATGTTTTTTTCCGTTTCTAGGGCAAACTAATTCATTTTTTAGTTTTAAAGGCTTTGTAAAATTAATTCAAATGCAAATACAGGAAAACAGCCATTTTTATTTAAAAAAATACTTTTCAACTTTAAATAGTTTTCGAAAAGTAAGTGATGGGTGAAGGTTTCAGCATTTTATCCCAACTGTTAACCTTTTTTATATAAATTTTGTCCAACTTGTTCCCAGTTCGACTGTTGGAGTTGAGTCTCACTAAGGTCATCAAGGGACTTGTCACGGAGACCCCGACCCCACCACCCGAACGAGCAGCTCCCACGATGAAGGGTTAATTTAGAAGCCAAAGTTTAACGTCCCACAAAGCACAGGGACGGCCGCCCCGCTCAGGTCACCCTCTCACCAGTCAGTTGCCAGCCGACCTGTACGTCGGGTAAACTATTGAGCGCCGGAGCGTCTCAGGGGAACCGATCCCAAGCCTGAACATGCACTACCACTGCATGCTTCTGAGCAGCGGGCCGGAGGCCAACGCTCTACCAACTGAGCTACCGGAGCGGCAATTCGATAATAGGTGAGCGGCCTCCCAAAATTTTGGCGAAGATACAAAAATAATAGACAGTTTCGTAATCAGGATTTTAGAAATAGCAAGAAACCACAACAATAGTTTTTCGCGTATCTCCCTTTAACACTGGAGGGGGGCTCGGAGGCCCTTCCCTACCTGTTTTTCCAAGATGGCCAGAGAACTGCTCGTAGCCGAAAAACGATACTTGGCCACATTTAACAGTATTTAATACCGCGTCGATTAGTGAAGATTTTTTGAAAATCGGTCGAAAATTGTTGGACTTATAGGCTTTCAAAGTTAGACCTGTATTATGAGATCGCCAAAATCGCGCGGTCGGACCAGTTAGCTTGCGTTGGAGACCGAGCGATGATGTCATAACGTCATATAACCGGGATTATAAGTCAAGGTCACCTCAAATGAAGGTCAAGGTTAAGTTCAAAGGCCACAGGTCAAGGTCATATCTGCACTTTCAAGGTCACCGACCCCAGTGCTTCCGGTCAGATGCCGTTACCCAGCCTGACGTATATTATGTTATGACTTCATCGTTAAGGCACCCCAATAAAAAGGTCAAGGTCAAAGATAATTGGGAAAGGTCCATCCTCATTTTCCGCCAAACAATGACTATAGTGTTAGTCAAAGTGTACATTATAAGTAGTATACCGTATTGTGACCTTAAAGGTCAATAACCTTGAATGAACTTGACCCCAAATTTGGAGGGAAGGCTTTTTGGGAGCTTCCTTCCATGCCCCTGGTCCGCCTTTAGCTTATTCCCGCCATTCTCCCGCATAATCATGGCATTTACCAATCGTTCCCTAGCGTGGCCAATATTTGACCTTTATGACCTCGTTCAACCTTGAATATATTGCCCTAGGATTGGCCATGATGTAGATCACCATAGCCCCCCCCCCACCTCCAATATTGCGTTTTTCTACACCTCTCAGTTTCTGAGATCTAAGGGAGGCCTACCAGGCCCCCCTCCAGTGCGCGTTAGTGCCAGATCCCTCTCCAGTGCGGGTGTTAAGTCATGTAACCTGCAGAGAAACCCACACTCCATAACCACAGCAGCTAACGACTCGCTGTTTTCACCATAGGCGGATCCAGGGGGAGCAAAGTGGGCACGTGCCCCCCCCCATCGACCCTCGCCGCCCCTGAAATGGTCACGGTGCCCCCTTTTAAGGTCGAAGACCCCAGAAATTCTGCTTCCCACCCCCAGCCTACCAGAATGCAAGAATTGGCACCCACCAATAGGATTTTGCACCCACCTGATAGGTTTAGCCGGTCAAAAGTGGCGTCCCCCTGGTCTGGATGGCACCCCCGGGAAAGTGTCCCCCCGCTGATCGGCAACCCTAGATCAGCCAATGGTTTTCACCAATACAATCTCAATAATGATAGAATAGAAATAGAAACTCAAGAATATCCCGTTTCAGACCGGATTCTATTGGTAAAAACAGCGAGTCGCTAGCTGCTGTGGTTACGGAGCATGGATTTCTCCGCAGACCAAAAATTAATGTTTACCTAATGCTACAACGTTGGTATTTATGGAGGGATCAAAATGAAACTCAAGAACATCCCGTTTCAGACCACGCCGATTCGATTGGTGAAAACGTTGAGTCGCTAGCTGCTGTGGTTACGGAGCATGGGATTCTCCGCAGACCAAAAAATAACGTTTAACCTTTGCCCCGGTGGCGGGTACGAGCTACCTTCGCCCTGGTGGAGGGGGCTAAAGAAACACCACGATCTAAAAAACTAAGAGAGCTAGAAAAAACGCAAAACGTCAATCGAGAGCTCTTCAAAAACGATATCGAAAATATTTCGGTCATTTTTCTCGTCTGGTCAATATCAAGGTCACCAGAGGTCAAAATCGCTAATATGAGGTGTACTAAGAAAACCTCATATATCTCAGAAACTGTGATAGCTAGAAACATTTTCTGAATATAATTCGAAAGATCTTGAGTTGTTCATTCATTACAGTACCAATTATTTTCGGCTCAGGTCAAAGCCTAGGGAGCTGCAGTTCATAGGCGATCCAGGGGGGCAAAGGGGGCACGTGCCCCCATCGACCCTTGGCGCCCCTGAAATGGTCACGGCGCCCCCTGAAAGGTCGATGGTGCCCCCCTGAAGTGTCGCTTCCCACCCCCGCCTCCCCCAGGATGCGAAAATCGGCGCCCACCGATAGGATTTGGCGCCTACCTAATAGGTTTTACCGGTCAAAAGTGGCGCCCCCTGGTCCGGATGGCGCCCTCTCCCAGGAAGGTGCCCCCTCCCCGAAACGGCAATCCTGGATCCGAGTATGCTGCAGTTCACTGGACATTGGGAATTTCGATAGCCACCCATGCATTAGGGCGTTTCCTTTTTCGCTAGTAATTCCCAAATCAACAAGATACAGCCATAGTTGATGCACCATTGAAATTCTTTCGTCAATACGAATCGAATGATATATGATATTGCCATGCCAGGTCCAATTTAACCTTCGCCCGGGTGGGGGTCTTTTAGACCCCCTCGGGGTTTTCCGAAGTAACCAAAAAACAGCGGCGCGCAGCGCCGCCAAACTTAGTCTAGCTGTTTCTTCATCATTTTTACATCTTTCCTGAAAATTTTAGCTCAAGATCATATCAGGTCAGGTCACCAAGCCAGGTGAAGTGACCTTACCTAAAAAATGCTTAGGACTGCATAACGAAAAGGAGGGTTAATCGATCAAGTTAAAACTCATACCACATATTGGGCCGACCAGGAGCTACAACATATGTTCCGGGATTTTTATATTGGTGACCTAAGGTCATGTGGTAGGAGGAATAAGGAACCCGTCATCACGACATGCAGCAGTTTCATCAATTGGATTTTTGTGCAAAATTATCGCGCGACAGAACCATGGAATAGAAAACCCCCCCCCCCTTTTGGGTGCAAATCAAGGAAAAAAAAAATCCTTTGGTAAGAAAAGGGGGGGAAGCACAATTTAAAGTTTAAGGGGGGGGGGGGGGGGGGAGACTTTGGTGGGTCAAAACTTAAAAACCGGGGCTTGCACAGGAAAACCACTATGCATTTCGGAAAGCCCAATCTGTGGTGCGTCCGCTAAAATACATTTTAGGCATGAAATACCTAAAATCTTAGAGCAAAGCGCAGGAGAAATCAGAATCTGATACTGCAGCTCAACTTGTATTATAACATGTCTTAAGCGCGCGCGGGCCAGCGCCGTAATAGCGCAGTGTGTTAAGCCTTGTCTAGTAAGCGAAAGATCCCGGGTTCGAATCCCACGCGTGGAACTTTTCATCTTCATAATGGTAATTTCGTCGCTCAATAGCGCAGTTGGCAGCATGCTTGTCTAGCAATCGTTGTGTTCCGGGTTCGAATCCGGGCTCACGCTGATTTTGCATTCATATTTTATGGTTATTATGCAATTATTTAGGTTTATATTGGATAAATAATACCTCAGTAGTAGCTGTTTCCTCTGGGTTGAAGTAAGGCACGCGCAAAGGCTTGTTTTTTGTTAAATATTTTACTGCCGTCTATATTTTAATGTTCTTGGCTATTTACCCAATTCTTTTTAATGAGCCCCACAAAAGCATCCCAGAAATCAACGAGCCTTCCGTTCCAGGTATCTGTATTCCATGACAGAACTATAAAGGCACCGTTTTTTAGGATATTTCAATAATGCTTCTTGAATTATTCTATAATGTATACAAACAAGCTTCGATATGCGACATTCTAGACTTATCACTGTTCTAAATAATGTTCTATTTTTATTTTATCATCATTATTGTTTTTGTTATTATTATATAAAACTATTTTTATTCCTCTCTCTCTTGGTTAACCAACTCCTAATACAGCCGCAGATTTTGCCCGTTTCATGAAGCCTGGCCTAAGGTTAAAAGTATAATTTTTAGCTATATGTGCTGCTTCTGTAGCTTTCCTATTATCTTTGTTTTTACAAACTGCTATAATTTTAGCTCAATCCCAGTTTGGTAGATGATTTGTTTTCATGGAATATATGACAATTACACTGAATTCTGAGTTGTTTCGAAGGTCTCTTCTATGTTCTTTTAATCTTCTTTTTAGACCCCTTCCTGTTTCACCTATGTACGATTTCGTACACGACCCGCACGGCACCTGTTAAACTACACTTTTTGGTTCTGGGTCATCTGATCTTTTTTTCGCTAAGATGCTACTTAGTTTTTACCAGAACAAAATGCTGCTTTGCAACCCGTTTCTTCAAGTTTGTTTGCAATAATTTCAGCTGGTTTGGAGTAAGGTATCGTAACACATCGTATCTGTTCCTTTTTGTTGGATTGTATGGATCGTTTTCTTATATCTAGACCTTTCTCCCTCAAATTTATAAGATATCCTCTCGGATATTTTAGCTTCGTGAGCGAGGTCATAATATGTTCTATCTCTTCTTGCAGGTATTCATCACTACAAATACGGAAGGCCCTAAGAAAAAATCCTAATACTACTCATCGCTTCACCCTATCACTGTGACCTGAGTAATAATGTACATAGCATTCCTTGTTCGTTGGCTTTCGATATACTTTGAATTTAACTTCGGCATTCCTAACAATCTCTGTGTCAAGGAAAGCTAGAGTTCTCTGATGTTCTTTTTCAATGGTGAACTGGATTTTAGGATCAACTGAGTTTAGTAGATTGAGTTTAGTTTCTAAGTTCATATCATTGGGGACTACAACTAATATGTCATCGACATATCGAGCCCAGATCACATTTGATCCCATTATCTCTAGGTAATGATGTTTTTCAAGCCATTCCATGTATAGGCATGCAGCAACTGGGCTTAACGGTGAACCCATCGCAAGGCCACTGTTTTGAAAGTACTCATCCGAGTTGAGTGTGAAACCACCAAAATTCATGCACATTTTTAGCAATTTTAAATAGTCTTGTTTTGGTAAGGGCAGTTGGTCAGGGCTCATTTTCTTTGTTACGGATTCGATAGCTTTCATTGCCCCCTCTACTGAAACGTTCGTAAATAATGACTTAACATCAAAACTGGCTAGAAACTTATCTGAGAAGTCGATGTCCTTAATTTTCATCATGAGGTCATCAGTATTCTGGAGGTGTGCGTCGCTGACGGCACCCAACGAGCTTGATAGGGGTCTTGTTAATACTTTAACGATACGATGAGGAGCACTGCCAATCCCTTACGTAATGGGACGCATCGGTATATTTGTTTTGTGCAGCTTTGGAAGACCGCGCATTCGTGGTTCGGTAGGAGCCTCTTTCAGAAAGTGAAGGAGTTGTTTTCCCTTTTCAGACTTTTGTAACAGTTTTCTTGTTTCTTGATTGAATATCTTATTGAGTTTTTCAATAAATCCAGAAGCTTTTTTCTCATAGGTATCTGTGTCTTGTAAGAGATTCTTCATTTTGTTTATGTATGCAGCCTTATCCAATATCACAACTCCTCCCCCTTTATCCGCTTGAATAATGATTCTTGACGGGTCATTGGCAAGGCTCTTCAACGCGTTCAACAAAAACAAAAATGATGATAAAATGAAGATAGAACATTATGTAGAACTCTGATAAGTCTGGAATGTTGCATATCGAAGCTTGCCTGTATACATTATAGAATAATTCAAGAAGCATTATTGGAATATCCTCAAAAAGGTGCCTTTATAGTGCTGTCGCACGATAATTTTGCACAAAAATCCAAACGATGAAACTGCTGCATGTCTTGATGACGGGTTCCTTATCCCTCTTACCATAGACCTCGGCCTGCGGCCTCGGCAGGTGCCGCTCCGGCGCAGGAGAAGCCGGTGACAATGTACGTTAGGCAAACAGTTCGATTGACAGGCGAGTGTTTTCAGCAGTATGATACTTATACCAACACAATATTGGGACTTTAGGTCTTGTGTTCTCATCATGACTCCCTTCAATCCCCTGTGTAAGACCATGTTTCCTAAATTAGCATGTCTCTGCACACTGTACCACGTTTGCCCTCTGTTCATGTCATCATATAAATAAACACACGTATAATGTTTGTTTTGTTAAGTAAAGACTGGGCATAATCAGAAGAAAGGAGATACAATATAAAATGTGATGGGTTTGCGGACCATATTTCACTTATGCCTGCAGATTTTCAGCCAATTAAGCCTATTTGTTACCGAGTTAGCATCGGTTACCCTAAGTCTCAGTCCGCATGTGCAATAACGTCTGTGGTGAATGAGAGCGAAAATAACGTTATAATTGATTGAAGCATGTTGGTATGCCGTGTGTTTTTCTCCTGGTCTAAATTATCCCTTATAGTCTATTATTCCTTAGAGTTCGTACTGCGCATGCGCAGCACAGGTGCAGCGTCATAATGCCGTGAATTGGGATTAGCAGATAGTATTCTGCTCTTACTCGCAAAATTTGGGCCAAATCGGTCTATTTTCTCCCGAGATAGCCTAGATGACCATAAGTTCTAATGCGCATGCGCACAAACCTTTGTAGTAACCAAGGGTGACGAAACTTTCATACTAAATTTAAGCATGTTGGCTCTCCTCTATTCATGTCCTCCTCTGAAATATCCTAACCTTTAAGGCTTATCTTTATCATTTCTACTGCGCATGCGCAGAGCAGTGCAGCTTCAATATGTCATTGTTTTTGGTGTGCATTCCGTGCCATTCCGTGGTCACACAATTTCAAGAAAATCAACCCGTAGGTTGCCGAGATAGTCTCTGTTACAGTTAGTTCCACTGCGCATGCACAGTGACCTTTCATTGACCTGAAGACCAGATTCAAAAACTGCATGACCGATTGTCTCTTATTGGTATTGTTCGATGATATGGAAAAGAGTGCCACGATATTTATATATTATTTGTGTCTAAATATGATGGCGGATACAAAGGGTGAGGTTAGGGGCTTAAGCCCCTCCCCCCACTATGTGAAAATGCCTACAGCTATTGCATAGGCGGAAGATGTTTCGAGGCAATGGTGGGGAGGTGCGAGCTAATAGGTGAATTCAGGGCCGCGGGGGGATAGGGGCACGTGCCCCCCCTTTAGTCGATCCTCGGCGCCCCTGAAATGGCCACGGCGCCCCTTCAAACATTCAAAGGCACCCCTGAAATGTCACTTCCCACCCCTCCCCTAAGAGGCAAAAATCTGCGCCCATCCGAACGATTTTGCGTCTCCCTGATAGGTTTTGCCGGTCAAAAGTGGCGCCCTCTGTTCCGGATTACACTCCTTCCCCCAGGGACGGTGCATCCCCTATCGGCAATCCTGGATTCGCCTATGACCTAGCTCCTTGGCCCCACCCCCGTACTGATGTCCTGGATCCACCTATGATCGAGCTCCTAAGCCCCACCTTCGTAACGACCCCCACCTCCGTACCCCCCCGAATGTAGGTGGATCCAAGAGGGAAAGGGGGAAGGTGCCCCCATCGAACCCTAGCGCCCCCTAAAATTGTCAAGGAACCCCCTGGAAAGTTCAATGGCACCCCCTGAAATGTCGTTTTCCCCCAAGAAGCAGGTATTGGCGCCCACTGCTAGGATTTAGCGCCTACTTAATAGGTTTTTCCGGCCCAAAGTGGCGTCCCTGGTCCAGATGGCGCCCACCAGGAAGGGCGAGGGGGATAGGGGCACGTGCCGCCCCCTCTTTGATCGCCACCTTCCCCCTCGCCCCCGATAGGCCATCCTGGATCCGCCTATGGTAAGCGACATTTCAGGGGGCGCCATCGACCTTTAGAGGCGTGTCTTTGCAATTTCAGAGGGCGCCGATGGTCGATTGGGGGGTGGGGGAGGCGGCGGGGGCACCTATTCTTATTCCCTGGATCCACCCATGGTCCAAAAACCGAAACATGATACTCTTATTTGTAAACTCGGACTTTTACGGTACTCTAATTACTTTTGATGTATTATGGGTAGTATTGGGTACGTTTTTACCAGACCATAACCACAGAAACAGAGCCGGCAGCTCCAACCGCCGGCAGTTGCGGCGGCATGGACGCGGGCGTGACGCCTGGTATTGTACTACAACGATGCGTGGACAAACGGCATGTTAGTAAATGTAACTTGGTGTTTTATTGATATCTAACCAGATGGAATGTCGACATATGTATCTTACCTATCTGCATGCAAAATTTCATTTCCCTCCAATGACTCTAACCACCCCAAACCCCGGTGTGAAGTAAATATGAACCGATAAAATTACCACTTTGAAATGTATTTTAAGCCTTATAGCTCGGAAGCCGTAAGAGATAAGTGGGGGTATGAGTGAGAAAAATGATGGCAACGAAGTTTGCTATCCAGCCGTGTTAAGTTCAATACCGTAGCTATCATGTTCTGAAAACCAGGTGGCTGAGAAAAAAGTTTCAAAACTTATATTCTATTTTTTACTATAAAATAAAAAGCTTCAGTCTCAAAGTTTTCATATCTAAATATATAAAGCGGGAGGCTATTCTCTTTCATTATCTGAAATAGAAACTAAATTTGATTAATTACATCGGAAGATATAAGGGTTTGAATGATATTTTGGGAAATGCAGACCTTCACGGAATTGGCCGAAAATGGCCCTCAAATTTCCGTTTTCGTTTTGTTTTTGTGTTTGTGTAGAACTCCATAAACAGGCCTATAAGTTGGTATTTGACTTAGAACCTGAACTGCCGTAGCTTCAGATATTTCAAGCCTATAGTTTTGGCTATGAGTTTTCCGCCAAATTTAGGGTGCAAATTTAAAAGCTGATTTAGAGCACCAAATTTGAGACTTTTTCTTTCAAAATTTTTGGTGTGAACTACAAATTTCCCTGATATAAAAGGGTGTAAGTTTGAATACTCTAGATGATTTAAAAAAATAGAAAAATAAAAGTTAAAAACCACATAATGCAAATTTTTGGGGAAAATTTTAGAAATTTTGAAAATTGACAACCGTGGTGCTTATTCATTTGGAAATGCCTTCTATCCATAAAAGTTTTAAGTTTCTGATACCAGCGCTCAGAACAGACAACAAAAACAACTACAACCTCGGCCTGCGGCCTCGGCAGGTGCCGCTCCGGCGCAGGAGAAGCCGGTGACAATGTACGTTAGCGTTACAGTTCGATTTACAGGCGAGGATTTTTAGCAGTATAATAGTTACAGTAATGCAATATCGTTAAGATAGCATGTCACTTTACACTGCACCACGTGTGTCCTCTGTTCAAGTCACACTGTGTATATTCCGTCCATGACTTGAACAGAGGACACACGTGGTGCAGTGTAAAGTGACATGCTATCTTAACGATATTGCGTTACTGTAACTATTATACTGCTAAAAATTCTCGCCTGTAAATCGAACTGTAACGCTAACGTACATTGTCACCGGCTTCTCCTGCGCCGGAGCGGCACCTGCCGAGGCCGCAGGCCGAGGTTTGTTGTAGTAGTTGTTGTCTGTTCTGAGGACTGGTATCAGATACTTGAAACTTACAGGGATGAAAGACAGGAACCCATAAAAATTCCAACGGCTGCAGATTTTCGAATTTTGCAAAAACTTTTCCAAAATTTTGGTTTATATTTTCTAAACTTTTATTTTCTATTTTTCTATTTTTAGTCTACAGCTCTCAAACTTACACTCTTTTACACACAATCAATTTCCAGTTGTTTCTCAAAGTTTGAAACAAAAAATCCAAATTTGTACTTCCAAAAGGATTTTTTGAAACTTTTACCTCCAACTTGTAGTGAAATTTATTACCAAAGTTATAAGTTCGAAATATCTGAAGATATGATGCTAGGTGTTCCAAACTGGATTTTTACAGTCAGAATGAACTGTGCATTACTGCATAGACACTAAACTGAACCAAAAGCATAATTTTGAAGGTCAGTTTTGGCCCTTTTGCAAAACATTGCAATTATTACCTAAAATTTTAAAACCATATAACTTCCAAAATTCTGGACTTTTTTTAACGCAGTTTTCTTTGTTGAGATGGGTATTGTCATTACAACAATATATTCTCAACTCAAATTTCTGAGTTAATAGGAAATATTTTTTCTGCAAAAATACAATATTTTTTGTTTGGGAATTTATGACTGTATATTTCCAAATTTTCTTTTCGAAATTGGTACCGAAAAAGCCCGTCTCAAGTTCTACAACCGTCTGCCTGACCATACCCGCGCGTCTCCCATAGATTTTGAGGTATATGATGATAAAGACTGAATTTGGTGCGGTTTTCATAGGTTGTAATAGATTCATCACATGATAAAAAGCCTTTATACTCAAGTGAGATATATGGTTTTCTCTATACTTGTAGTATAGGAAATTATGAGCTCTGCCGTTTTTGTTCCATGACGCTCCGACGACTAGTTCGCCACTGAGAGGCAAAATACTTCGGTCCCATTTTTCTCACAGCAGTAGTGACGTCATTCTGCCCTTCTTGCATGGACCTTCTGTGCTGCGGCAGTAGGCTGCAGCCGGTAAATGCGTGCAAGAAAGGCATAACATTTCTATCCGAATGCATGCAGCGGGTGGCTAGCCGGTCGGGGCGGACAAGAACCTGACTAGAGGGCAGAGGGTGCCGAGGCGTGTTTAGAGATCCAAAGAAGTGAGCAGTGATGCCCTCAGGCATCTAGGGAACGGTAGCAGGGTCCAGAGGCGTACTGAGATAGCTCATGGGAGACATTTCGGACGGGGGAGCAGTGAGGATGGGGGCTGGCACGGGACTGGAGCCTTCCTCGCCATTGCCTCGGAACAGCTTCTGTGTTTGTATTAACCATAGATATTCTGAAATTGGGGGGGGCAGTTCAGCCCCTAGCTCCGCCCATTGTATCTACCACCATTTGAATACCCACCATGTATGTATATAAGCATATGGAAGATTGAAGATTTCGTTGCACTCCGTACCAAATTACCGAACAATGTCAATGAGAGGCAATCGACCATGCAGATTTCGAATGTGGTATTAAGGTCAATAAAAGGTCACTGCGCATGCACACTGGCACTAATGGTAACAGAGGCTATCTCGGCAACCTACGGGTCGTTTTTCTTGAAATTTTGTGAACAAAGGAATAGCACAAAATTTAAGTCAAAAATGTCGTTGAAGCTGCACTGCTCTACGCATGCGCAGAAGAAATTATGAAAATAAGCCGCCTGAAAGGCGAGGATATTTCAGAGGAGGACCTGAACAGAGGGAAAGCCAACGTGCGTAAAGTTAGCATGAATGTTTTGTCACCCTTGGTAACAACAAAGGTCAGTGCGCATGCACATTAGAACGTATGGTCATGGAGGCTATCTCGGGAGCCAATAGACCGATTTCGCTCAAATTTTTGCGAGTAAAAGCAGAATATCATCTGTTAATCCTAATTGATGGCATTATGACGCTGCACTATTATGCGCATGTGCAGTAGGAATTCTAAGGAATAATAGGCTGTAAGGGATCATTTAGACCAGGAGACAAACAAACGGCATATTAACATGCTTCAGTCAACTATAACAGTATCTTTGCTCATTCACTGCAGACGTCACTGCGCATGCAGAGTGGGACTTAGGGTAACCGAAGCTAACTCGTTAACAAATAGGCTGAATTGGGTGAAAATCTGAAGGTATAGGTGAAATACGGTCAGCAAACCCATCATACTTTATATTGTATCTCCTTTCTTCTGGTCATGCCCAGTCTTTACTTAACAAAACAATCATTATACGTGTGTTTATTTATTTGATGACATGAACAGAGGGCAAATGTGGCGCAGTGTGCAGAGACATGCTAATTTAGGAAAACATGGGCTTACAAGGGGATTGAATGGAGTCATAATGAGAACACAAGACCTAAAGTCAGAGAAGTGCGTTGGTATTAGTATCATACTGCTGAAAACACTCGCCTGTCAATCGAACTGTTTGCATAACGTACATTGTCATCGGCATCTCCTGCGCCGGAGCGGCACCTGCCGAGGCCACAGGCCGAGGTTGTTGTTATTGTCTGTTCTGAGCGCTGGTATCAGAGACCTAAAACTTTTGTGGATAGAAGGCACTTCCAAATGAATAAGCACCACGGTTGTAAATTTTCAAAATTTGCAAAATTTTTGCCCAGAATTTTGCATTATGCGATTTTTAGCTTTTATTTTTCTATTTTTTGCTAATTCATCTAGACTCTTCAAACTTGCACCCTCTTACATCAGGGAAATTTGTAGTTCACACAAAAAGTTGGAAAGAAAAAGTTTTAAATTTAAGTCTCTAAATTACCTTTTCAACTTTTCACCCTAAATTTGGCATAAAACTCATGGTCTAAACTATAGGCTCGAAATATCTGAAGCTACGGCAGTTCAGATTCTAAGTCAAATATCCACTTATAGGCCTGTTTGTGCAGTTCTGCACAAACACAAAAACAAAATGAAAACGGAAATTTGAGGGTCACTTTTGGCCTCTTCCGTGAAGGTCTGTATTTCCCAAAATATCATTCAAACCCTTATATCTTCGGATCTAATTCATAAAATTTAGTTTCCATTTCAAATAATAAAAGAGAATAGCCTCCCTTATTATATATTTAGATATAAAAACTTGCAGACTGAAACTTTTTTATTTTATAGGCAAAATAAAATAAAAGTTTTGAAACTTTTTATTCCCAGCCCCTGGTTTCCAGAACATGATAGCTAGGGTATTGAACTTAACACGGATGGATAGCAAACTTCGTTGCCGTCATTTTTCTCACTCATACCCCCCACTTATCTCTTACGGCGTCCGGGCTAAAAGTCGTAAAATACATTTCAAAGTGGTAATTTCATCGGTTCACTTTTGCTTCACACCAGGATTTCAAATGTTTAATATAGATGGAAGTGTATAAAATTCGGCAAAAAGCTAGTTCAAAGACATATCTTGCCATTGCAACAAGTTGCATATCATTGCAACAACAGTGTACCTTTAATTAAATGTAATACACAATGCTGGTATGTTTCCCGCTCAAGACCTCACCCCGCCGTTCGGCCGTAGCGTCGCTGCGGGCGGCGCACTGGTAGCTGCTATCCGAGACAGATGCCATAGCTATCTACGCATGCTATAGACCAGCGCTAATGCCCGGTGGTGCCAGGGTAGTCTGTTTCGTTTCAGCTCCTCTACTCGTGCGGCGGTCGCGTTGTCTATTAGATATTCATATCAGTCGGACGGCCGGGTGGCGGCCGTGCGGTAGGGTCTCGCTTGCTGTGGCGACTTGCGACGAATAAAAACAAAATGGTGGTCAGGAACTGGTTTGCTTGTTTGGTTTGTTGTGTTGTGCTTTCTTTATGTGTGTCCAAATCTTACTGTGTATGTGCGTGATAGGTCCGGTAAAAATGATGTGTTTTATGAGAGAGATAAGAGAACCCCCCCCACTTAAGCCTTCGGGCTTTTGCGTCAATCTATTTGTTATACCTGTCATATTGTTTCTGTCCAATAAAAGTTTATTATGTATCTATTTATCTACCCACTAGTTAATGCATCCTCTAATCATAGGTATCACTGGTCAAAGGATCCACCGTTGCACACCATTTGTTTCCCAGCCGAATAAACCTCTTTGTGGTGATACCATGACACGTGACTCCTTGCACTCCCTGCTTAAATTAACTGAATAAGCAGTGGCGGATCCAGGCCATTAGTATGTGGAAGGGGCAAAGGAGATCGAGCATAGGTGGATCCAGGACATCAGTACGGGGTGGGGCTAAGGAGCTCGAGCATAGGCGACCAGGACATCAGGATTGGGTGGAACTCGGGACCTCGAGCATAGGCGGATCCAGGACATCAATACGAGGTTGAGGCTAAGGAGCCAACAAGGCGATCCAGGACATCAGTAGGGGTGGGGCTAAGGAGCCCAGCATAGGCGGATCCAGGACATCAGTCGGGGTGGGGTTAAGGAGCTCGAGCATAGGCAGACCCAGGACATCAGTACGGGGGTGGGACTAAGGAGATCGAGCATAGGCGGATCCAGGACATCAACACGGAGGTGGGGCTAAGGAGCTCGAGCATAGGCGGATCCAGGACATCAGTACAGGGCTGGGGTTAAGGAGCTCGAGCATAGACGGGCCCAGGACATCAGTACGGGGATGGGCCTAAGGAGTTCGAGCATAAGCGGATCCAGGATATCAGTTCGGGAGTGGGGCTAAGGAGCTTGAGCATAGGCGGATCAAGGATTACCGATAGAGGAGGCACCGTCCGCAGGGGAAGGGGTGTAATCCGGAGCATAGGGCGCCACTTTTGACACATAAAATCCTTCCGATGGGCGCCAATTTTTGCATCTTAGGGGAGAGGGTGGGAAGTGACATTTCAGGGGTGCCATCGAATGTTGGAGGGGGCGCTGTGGCCATTTCAGGGGGTGCTGAGGATCGACAAAAGGGGGGTGCACGTGCACCTATCCCCACGCTGCCCTGAATTCACCTATTAGCTCCAGCCTCCCTGTCATTGCCTCTAAACATCCTTTGCCTATGCTATAGCTGTAGGAATTTTCACATGGGGATGGGGGGGACTTAAGCAGACTAGCCTCGCCCCTTGTATCCGCTATCGTATTTAGACATATAAATAATATATAAATCTCGTTGCACTCTGTTCCATATTATCGAACAATATCAATAAGAGGAAATCGGTCATGCAGATTTTGAATCCGGTCTTCAGGTCAATGAAAGGTCACTGGGCTTGCGCAGTGGAACTAATGGTGACAGAGGCTATCCCGGCAACCTACGGGTTGATTTTTTTGAAATTTTGTGAACAAGAAAATGACACGGAGTGAAAACCACAAATAATGTCATAATGAAGCCGCACTGCCCTGCGCATGCGCAGTAGAAATATTAAAGATAAGCCTTAAAGGTGAGGATATTTCAGAAGAGGACATGGACAGAAAGAGAGCCAACATGCTTAAATTTAGTATGAAAGTTTTGAGACCCTTGCTTACTACAAAGGTGAGTGCGCAAGCGCATTAGAACTTATGGTCAGGGAGGCTATCTCGGGAGCCAATAGACCGATTGGGCTAAAAATTTGAGAGTGATAGCAGAATGCTATCTGCTAATCCCAATTCACGGCATTATGACACTGCATTGTGCTGCGCATGCGCAGTATGAATTCTAAGGAATATTAGGCTATAAGGGATAGTTTAGACCAGGAGACAAACAAACGACATACCAACATACTTTAGTCAATTATAACGGTATCTTCGCTCTTATTCACTGCAGACTTTACTGCGCATGCGGACTGGGACTTAGGGTAACCGAAGCTAACTCGGCAACAAATAGGCTGAATTGTGTGAAGATCTCCAGGTATTTGTGAAATATGGTCGGCAAACCGATAATATGTTATATTGTATCTCCTTTCTTCTGGGCATAGCCAGTCTTTACTTAACCCATTAACGCCCAGCGGGTCATTTTTGTCCTCTGACTTTGACAGGCTGCAGTATCGGTACCAGTGAAGTGATCTTCATGTTTATGATATAGATGTGTGTTTCAGAGCGTGGACAAGCTGGAAAAATGCACTTGAAAATTCTAGGTTTCTATGGGAAGATTTTGGTGGAACTTATTTTGGCGAGGTTTTGGTCAGCGTGAGATGGCTCTCCAAATTTTGTTTCTCGCAATAACATATGGAAAGCTGAAAAGGGTTTGCATGATTGACATTAAGCCAAGACCACTAGGAGTCAGATGGTGAAGAAGCAGTAAGATTTTCTTGAACGGCTTTGCCATGAGACATCGTCAAATATGAAGCGGACAAAAATGACCCGCTGGGCGTTGCGGACATCTGCGGGCCGCTGAAAATGGGGAAAAGGATGTGTCCTGTCCTCCCGTCTGGTGGTTTGGTGCATAATGTTACTTAGAGGGAGGGAGGCATTGTGGGTCCTGCGAATGCAGGGTTGCCAGTTTAGAGGTTTTTAATCAAATCTGAAGATTTTTAGTGCAATGTCGATACGTTTGGAAACTTTGAAGTTCATGAAATGCTTCCTAACGTTTTCGGGGTCTGTCTTATTTTGGGAATGATTATCACATATGTTTAACGGAAACATGCAAGATGGTTCCAGTATTTTGTAAAGGCGTTATTAGATGAAATTTTCAAGGGTTTTGAAAACTTATCGAAATTTTAGCACTCACTTCACTGTTAAGCTAGCGGAGCCATGTCTTTTCGCCTTGATGGATTGTGTGTAGTAGATAGAGAGGATAGGGAACAGTACCGGATTGAGGACTTCATTGGGTGGTGGGGGGGGGTGGTTAGGGGTCTCGAGCCTCCCCCACCATGGCCTCGGAACAGCCCTCAGTAATGCATTTACTATAGGCACACTGACATTTCGGTGGGGGGGGTGGGACTTGAGCCTCCCTAGCCCCCTTGTGTCCACTACTTGTTGAAAGCCAATGACCAGCTGACAAAATGAGTTGCAAATTATCGCAGCCGCCACGCTGGATTGTTTTGACAATATGGTGCAGTGTCAAACGTCCGGAGCAGTGTAAAATGGGTGAAAGCATGGGAAGTTCTAGAACTTCTGTCTAAAACGCAACTAGCACTATTGCGGCTTGGTTCTAGTCAAGTGAAACTACCATGAGTGAACATCCCGGGGGTTAGGAGGAGGGGTCAAGACCTGCCTGGATTTTTGGTCTGCCACAGACTTTGTCTAGGGCTTGGATTGCAGTGCCAGCTTTAAACCATCCAGAACCCCTCCTGGATCGAGAAGAAATCTCCAGCCATGGAGACATAAATATATCGAAAGCATAGTTGTTAGCAATGCCACAGATCAAATGTTTTGCAGGAAAAGAAGCAAAATAAGTTGTTTTAAGTGCGCAAGATAGCGGAGCGGATCAGGTGCATATCATGATCACACCATCACAAAATATATAAGTCATGAGGATGAGAAAGATGATGAGCTGACCAGCGCACAGCGGTGCCAAAGCGCTAAAATTAATTACCGTCGAACTATTGAGGCTACATCAGCGATATTTTATATCTAGGGTTTTTAAATGCCCCGAGTAGTTTTCGAGGCTGTTTTGCTGTATCTGCAGCCTATGTCTAGCTATTGGCATAATATTACTAGGATAATATACATAGTAATAACCCCTCCGGATAACAATTTCTTTGCCTTCGGGATGTCGTATGAGGACATATGTCGGCATTCTGACATTCTGACCAGGGCGTAGCCAAGGGGGCAGGGACAGCCACCCCCGAGGGCCCCTAGGGCCCCCTGAGGACACGGGTCGCGCGAAGCGCCGCCCGCACTATGCTCTGTGGTCAAATAGAAATTTCATACCAGACAGGGCCCTCTTAAGCCCCTTTAGCACTCTATTCTGTAACAAGCAGAACCCTTTTACCCATCAGGCCCTTTGGCGCTGTCGCTGGGGCCTTTTCGGGGCGCTGCCCTCCCCTGAGCGAAATCCGGCTACGCCCCTGATTCTGACTCTTGGCCGACTCTCTGGTAAACTGCCAGGTTTGCTTCGTATGCTGCCCTTCAATGAACACAGCAAGTGCTTCTCGTCTGTGTATCGTATTGAGGTATTTGCTGGTTTTCTTAGCATTTTTCTTACCTTAGTAGGTCTTGTGGGAGCCACGGTCACGTCTTTGAAAACCAGAAGGCCCTGGCGCTTGGAGCGTGACATTCAAAAGCTCCAGAGGAGTAACCAGCCATGAAAGCGGAGGTTCGACGACGTTTGAGCTACCAAAAGTGTTCCACATAAACCCACAGGCCGACAAGGACCCCGGCTTACATGGCTGGTCAAGGTCAACAGGCTCCAATACCCTCGGTGAATCGCTGCGATGGAACACTCATTCTTAGGGTCCTGTGACTTTCTTGCCATTTCCGCTTCAGCCTTGCAATAAAAATTGTAATTTCCGACCGCACGTGTCTCTTTATGCTCACTGAATCCGCCCTGTAATGTCCTAACATATGACACTTCGTCATCCGCTGCCACTCTGTTGATACCAATATTGCCACGCACAAAGTTAAACACATCCCTTCGTGAGATCATTTTTCCCACTACAAAACCACAGTTTGCTAGAGCAAGGCACCTCTCCAACTGAATCAGGGGCCTATTGTTCCTCTGTACCAGGCCACTTGACTCAAGGAAACGACCGTCTTATATTTCGTCTCATATCAGATTTGAGCTCGTGATCAGTTCTCGTGCGAAGCGAGGTAATCATCTGATGCATTTAGTTAAAGCAGGGCAAACCCAGGCCAATCTGCACATTATCTTATGCCCCGAGCGGTGTTTAGACAATACCATATTTCCTGTAAAGCATTTGACCCAATGACCTGGAAAAGATTGCGTAACCTGCAGGTCTACGAAATAGCGCAGAATTGTGTTAACCGGGACTCGAGACGAATCCTAAAGTGAAAACTCCGACACCTGCCTTAAAAATGAACAATTTCTACCATTTGGCTTGTAATAGTGTAATACTATGACCGCACCCGTGCATTGCACTGAATAACAAATATGCTCATAATACGAATTCGGCAAAATCGGCAAAAGTAATTATAAGGAGAAAGTAAACACCTTCAGCTACTTTGGGACCAAGTTTCACTCGGCACAAGGTGATATATTTTTAAAACTATTTCAAATATAGTTTGATCAAACATCTCCGTCAGTAACATTACTTGAAATTTGCTCCCCATACCTGACCAATACACGAAATCATGTTAAAACATGTACTAACATATTTGGAACACTCCGTTCCTAGAAACAAAAGCCATACAACTAATTTCTAAGCCTTTGAAACGTTGAAAACACTGGTGAACAAATAAAAATTCAGGCGATAAGTGCCTCAAACGCTTTCGGTGGAAACCTCGTCTTCAGACTGTTTCTCACAGAGTTTTGTAGTCGTTTAGAAAAAATAAGAATGCCATCGATCTGCATTAAATTTCACACTGATGACACCCATAAAACAGCAATATTTTTGAACTTACGAAATCCGAATAATAAGCGCTTTTGAGGGTCCGCGGGCCCACTGTGCAGCGTTACAATGACCAGTGGCGTGCCTGGAAATGTGGAGGTTCACATTGATGCAACTATGGAGCGCGCTACTTGCTCCAAAGAAAAGTTGGAAAGATGGAAATGGACCCGTTTGGAGGTTTGGAGATTAATCAAGCAAATGTACACCGCGTGGGGGAGATAACGGATTAAGTTTTCAAAACTTTTCATCTGCATGCTGAATATTACGATTACTCGTTGAAAGCTCAGTGAGCATCAGTCACAAAGTCTGGGAGGCGGAGGAGGAAGGGTTAGAGACAAAAGAAACGGTCTCCCAAAACCTTTGATGTTCAAAAATATTCTTAAAGTACAATGGTGTTCACAATTTTAGTCTATCCCCCGCAAATCTTCAGTCTAGGTTAACCACTATGGTAAACTATTTGCAAATATGCAGTTAGTGTTGTCTTTAATTAAACCTTAAGAGCATAAAACTGTCTAAACATTTTACTATGGCCAATATACAAGAGGAAATAAAAACACTTCACAAAACTGCAGTAAAAGCGATGCGCATTGGGCCGCTGAATGCGGTGACTGCGCCGCCCGGGAGCCGGCCGCGCAGTGCCAGCCGATGTCCCAAACGCCCAGCGGGCCATTTTTGTCCGGTGTCATATCTCAGGATCTAAAAGTGGTATAGATTTAAAACTTTCGGAACATCTTATTGGGCATATTCTAAACATAGAACAACATTTGTTTCGCCAATTTGAAAGCTGGAAGTAGGTGCGGGCGTTAATGGGTTAACAAACCAAACTTTATACGTGTGATTACTTATGTGATGACATGAACAGACGACAAACGTGGCGCAGTGTGCAGAGACATGTTAGTTTAGGAAAACATGGACTTACACATGGGATTGAATGGAGTCATAATGAGAACATTAGACCTCAAGTCCCAACATCGCGTTAGTATATGTATCATACTGCTGAAAACATTCGCCTGTCAATCGAACTGCTTGCCGAACGTACATTGTCACCGGCTTCTCCTGCGCCGGAGCGGCACCTGCCGAGGCCGCAGGCCGAGGTCTGTCTGTTGTTGTCTGTCCCGCCTGAGAATTGATGTCAGAGCTCTGGAATTTTTTAGGGCGATAGCCCTTCTGCTCCAGGCACCCAAACTGAAGCCCCGAGTTGAAATCCAAAATAGTTTTTGACAAATTTTGGCTCAAACTTTTTCTGTTTTATATGTTTACTGATTTTTACTTCTTAAGCTACGAACTTGAAATTTACTTCCTTTTCAATGGATAACAAGGGCCAGCTAGGGAAATAATTGAGCTGATCCGACAATATTTATTGCGCGAAAACGGGGCATTTCTCACGCGAGCAAAAAACCTGCTAAAAGTTGATGGCCGACTTGTGCGCTCGAAATGTCAGAAGACAGGCCTCAGTTAGCTGAAAGGCAGTTACCTAGGGGTAGCTAGGGAAATTTTGCAGTGCTTAGGCATAGTTTTGAGTGCAAAACGTAAAATTTTGACCTACTTTTTACAGTTCTTCCGGAAGACTGAATTTTGGTTCATTTCATTTCAACGTTAATATCTCACAATCTAATTGACCGATTTGAGTTTTCACTTCAAATAATGACGGGAGATTGCTTCCGCCTAATAATATTTGGAGATGGAAATTGTGAATGTGAAATTCTTTGTTTTATAGGCATAAATAGAAATTGAGTCAAAAAACTTTATATTTGCATCTTCCTGGTTCCAAGCTCATGTCACTCACAAACTCAGAACTGACATGGCTGAATAGGAAAGTTACTTGCGGTCATTTCGCTAACTTATACTACCCACCTATCTCTAATGGCTTTCGAGTAATTAATCCAAAATGTATTACAAGATGCTAAATTTCTCTGACCACCTTTGCTTCTCACCATGCTTTCAAGTCCTTTGAATTGATGGAAGTGGAAAAAATTTGGCATGAAGGATCCTAGCTCGACGATAAAAGTAATTTCAGCCCAAAAGAATGCTTGGTTTGTCTTCTAGAAGCACCTTTATATCGTGCCTTTTCGGTACAAGCACAGCACCCGGCGCCAGCGGCCCGGCAAACTGGGCGGAGTTGTACCAACCAGTGACCTCCTGACGGTTCACATGTGTTCAGCTAGTGGGAGGGTGAGTAGTGTGGCACGGTGGTCTAGTGGTTAGAGGCCCTGTCTGTTGATCAGGTAGGTCCGGTTCGGGTCCTGGGGTGACCATGTAGTCTTTATTGGTTATTTCAAAGAAAAGAATGATAAAACAGACTTGCAGGCTTATGAAGAGATACATTAAGAGCGAAATATGGTTTGCTTTCAGCACATTGTCATGCGGCTCTCCTGCGCCGGTGGGGCGTTAGCCCAGGTCGCAGACCCGAGTTTTATTAGCGTCACTTCCAACAGGAACACTGGCCCAATTACAGTGAGTATTGGCGTGGGTGTTTCAGTACCCTCTCCACCGCGGTCCGATGGGACACGGAAGGCAGTTTCCTACCGTGGAGATATTAGTCAAAGCAACACCAGAACCAGTAACTTCTAGAAATGCACGACAACCGGTAGGACTGTAGAATGTATAATCGAGAGGTTCGGTCCAGGCCGGGGCGGCCACTGGTGACAGCGTGTGTTGATGCTGTAGAATGAAGCACTGCTGAGCCAGCATAGTCAGACAAGCGTTACTAGCTGCATTATACACGTCAGAAATGCCCGCTCACAACTGAGCCAGTCGGTGGCGGTGGCTGCGACAGACTGCTATCCCGTGCGTGGTGCTGCACTGATGCCAGCCCGGCAGCGCCGGTCTGCAGGTGAGCATTGCCAGAGCTGCCCGGTACCACCAGACAATGTAATTTTCACAGGATTCTCACAGGATCACAGAGCGAGGACAACAAGAACCAAAGTAGCTGAAGACAGCCTTGGTAAAAGCGAAACTTGTTGCACACCAGCCGGTGTAGTGTCTGGCTCTGTCTGTCTGGCCGGTGTAGTGCCTTGCTCTGTGTGTCTGGCCGGTGTGGTGTCTTGCTCTGTGAGTCTGGCCGGTGTGGTGTCTAGCTCCGTGTGTCTGGCCCGTGTAGTGTCTGGCTCTGTGTGTCTGGCCGGCTGTAGTGTCTGGCCAGTGTAGTGTCTTGCTCTGTGTGTCTGGCCGGTGTAGTGTCTGGCTCTGTGTGTCTGGCCGGTGTAGTGTCTGGCCGGTGTAGTGTTTGGCTCTGTGTGTCTGGCCGGTGTAGTGTCTGACCGGTGTAGTGTCTGGCTCTGTGTGTCTGGCCGATGTAGTGTCTGGCTCTGTGTGTCTGGCCAGTGTAGTGTCTGGCTCTGTGTGTCTGGCCGGTATAGTGTCTGGCCGGTATAGTGTCTGGCCGGTGTAGTGTCTGGCCGGTGTAGTGTCTGGCTCTGTGTGTCTGGCCCGTGTAGTGTCTGACTCTGTGTGTCTGGCCGGTGCAGTGTCTGGCTCTGTGTGTCTGGCCGGTGTGGTGTCTCGCTCTGTGTGTCTGGCCGGTGTAGTGTCTGGCTCTGTGTGTCTGGCCGGTGTAGTGTCTGGCCGGTATAATGTCTGGCCGGTGTAGTGTCTGGCCGGTGTAGTGTCTGGCTCTGTGTGTCTGGCCGGTGTAGTGTCTTGGTCTGTGTGTCTGGCCGGTGTAGTGTCTGGCTCTGTGTGTTTGGCCGGTTTAGTGTCTGGCCGGTGTAGTGTCTGGCTCTGCGTGTCTGGCCGGTGTAGTGTCTGGCTCTGCGTGTCTGGCCGGTGTAGTGTCTTGCTCTGTGTGTCTGGCCGGTGTAGTGTCTTGCTCTGTGTGTCTGGCCGGTGTAATATCTGGCTCTGTGTGTCTGGCTGGCGTAGTGTCTGGCTCTGCGTGTCTGGCCGGTGTAGTGTCTGGCTCTGCGTTTCTGGCCGGTGTAGTGTCTGGCCGGTGTAGTGTCTGGCTCTGGGTGTCTAGCCTGTGTAGTGTCTGGCTTTTTTTCTGGCCGGTGTAGTGTCTTGCTCTGTGTGTCTGGCCGGTGTAGTGTCTGTCTCTGTGTGTCTGGCCGGTTTAGTGTCTTGCTCTGCGTGTCTGGCCGGTGTATTGTCTGGCTTTGCGTGTCTGGCCGGTGTAGTGTCTTGCTCTGTGTGTCTGGCCGGTGTAGTGTGTGTCTCTGTGTGTCTGGCCGGTGTAGTGTCTTGCTCTGTGTGTCTGGCCGGTGTAGTGTCTGGCTTTGCGTGTCTGGCCGGTGTAGTGTCTTGCTCTGTGTGTCTGGCCGGTGTAGTGTCTTGCTCTGTGTGTCTGGCCGGTGTAGTGTCTCGCTCTGTTTGTCTGGCCAGTGTAGTTTCTTGCTCTGTGTCTGGATCGTGTCTGGCCGGTGTAGTGTCTAGCTCTGTGTGTCTGGCCGGTGTAGGTCTGGCTGGTGTAGTGTCTGGCCGGTGTAGTGTCTGACTCTGTGTGTCTGGCCGGTGTATTGTCTGGCTCTGTGTGTCTGGCCGGTGTAGTGTGTGGTGTAGTGTCAGCACCTCTGGCCAGATGCTGACGCGGCCACGGGACAGGTCCCACCTGCTCAGCTGCAGTGTGTGCGTCTTCAGATGGCAGCGGCAGGCAGGTCTGCTGGGCAGCGGTGCTTTGACCACCCCTGGCCACGGGACAGGGTCCACCTGCTCAGCTGCAGTGTGTGCGTCTTCAGGCAGGTCTGCTGGGCAGCGGTGCTCTGACCACCCCTGACCACGGGGCATGGTCCACCCGCTCAGCTGCAGTGTGTGCGTCTTCAGATGGCAGCGGCAGGCAGGTCTGCTGGGCAGCGGCGCTCTGACCACCCCTGGCCACGGGGCAGGGTCCACCTGCTCAGCTGCAGTGTGTGCGTCTTCAGGCAGGTCTGCTGGGCAGCGGTGCTCTGACCACCCCTGACCACGGGGCATGGTCCACCCGCTCAGCTGCAGTGTGTGCGTCTTCAGATGGCAGCGGCAGGCAGGTCTGCTGGGGAGCGGCGCTCTGACCACCCCTGGCCACGGGGCATGGTCCACCTGCTCAGCTGCAGTATGTGCGCCTTCAGGCAGGTCTGCTGGGCAGCGGCGCTCTGACCACCCCTGGCCACGGGGCATGGTCCACCTGCTCAGCTGTAGTGTGTGCGTCTTCAGGCAGGTCTGCTGGGGAGCGGCGCTCCTGACCACCCCTGGCCACGGGGCATGGTCCACCTGCTCAGCTGCAGTATGTGCGCCTTCAGGCAGGTCTGCTGGGCAGCGGCGCTCTGACCACCCCTGACCACGGGGCATGGTCCACCTGCTCAGCTGTAGTGTGTGCGTCTTCAGGCAGGTCTGCTGGGCAGCGGCGCTCTGACCACCCCTGGCCACGGGGCATGGTCCACCTGCTCAGCTGCAGTATGTGCGCCTTCAGGCAGGTCTGCTGGGCAGCGGCGCTCTGACCACCCCTGGCCACGGGGCATGGTCCACCTGCTCAGCTGTAGTGTGTGCGTCTTCAGGCAGGTCTGCTGGGCAGCGGCGCTCTGACCACCCCTGACCACGGGGCATGGTCCACCCGCTCAGCTGCAGTGTGTGCGCCTTCAGGGCAGGTCTGCTGGGCAGCGGCGCTCTGACCACCCCTGGCCTATTCTCGTCCGGGATAGCGCTTCCAATTTTTTTCAGAAATCTGTCTCGTTCCCGGCGGCCAGGAGAATGTATTACCAGCATCAAACATATTTCATTTGGAAATCTGCATCCAAAGTGAATAGGTTTGAAAATGCAGTTCGACAAGTGTAATAGTGGAGCGTTATCCCTTAGGCTGTGAAACCGTAGCCGCAAACGTTGCCGGAAACCATTAAAGGGAATAGACCGCCTTGTAAGGATTTTAACCCTCGCCCCACCGGGGGCCATCGATGGCCCCCCTAAGGTTTTTCCGAGATAGCAGAAAAACGACGAGGCGCAGCACCGCGGTTGAGGGCTCTACCTCTCACTGCATTATTTTTCCATCTTCCCTGAAATTTTTTACCCCGGGTCACCCAAGGTCAGGTCACCAGACGAGGTCAACCAAGGTCACCTCTTTTCAACTTTAGAGCTCTGTAAGAGCTACATTTCAAAGTGGATTGATTTTAAACTTCTTACACTTCATGACCCCTCCAGGGTCTACAAGGTGTATATCCGGGATTTTTCGATTTCGTGCCCTGAGGTCAGGTCACGAGGCGACCTCTCCCATTGGAAAAGCATGGGGAAAAGCTGTTTCGTGATATAAAAGCCACAAAAATGATTGCAAATACTCAGACTGCTCAGAATAACATTTTTGTACACCCTTTCATGGATCCCAGGGGCCATATTTGCCCTTTGACTTTTCCAAGGTCATCCAAGGTCACCAGAGGTCAATAACAGTTGTTTGACAATAACTTTTGACCTAATTAAGCTAGAGCGGTGAAACAAACACCATCGTGTTTGTCTTGTCACTGGCTTTCATGTGATATACGGCAAGGTCACTTTTTGACCTTTCGTGACCTCAGGTCATATTAGGTCACGAGGTGACCTCTGGAGGTCAAACTACTGGCGGGAGGTCTTTACGTTCCACATAGCGGAAAAAGTACTGGCAATTTGCTATTAAATGTACTTTACCAGGCCTCAATAGCTCTAATGACATAAGAGTTATGCCCAGTTTGCTTAATCATTGCATATTTGAGTGAAAATAGCCAATTTTGACATAATTTGACCTCTGGAGGTCAAACCATTGCGCTGAGCGCTAAAACATGTAAAGTAATTTCTTACCGAATTTACGCGAGCTTTCTATTGCACTTTGCAAATTTGCGCTAACGCCAATATTTTCGGAGTTAGAGGGGGGCCATCGATGCCCCCCCTCTAAAGAATCGACGTAAAATTCATAAACTTCAGTTTTTGCACAAACTGTTCCATAACGATATCCCCCAATATATAAAAAATGTTCTTCCTCACAATCGGAATCTCACCACTCATAGAGAATTACGCAACCTAAACCAAAGAACGGAGCTAGCGACTAGAACGTCTAACTTCAAAAACTCCTTCTTACCGAGCACGATAAAACTGTACAATGAGCTTCCAGAACACATAAGAGACCTTCAATCGCATAAATCCTTTAAAAAATACATTTTCGAACATATATCTACGAAACAGCCTCCAGAATACTACACGTATGGTAAGAAAATCCCAAACTCTCTTTTGACGCAGCTTAGAGTCGATATGTCAAAATTAAATGGCCACGCTCACCAAATCCTTCGATCAGATACCCCGTTCTGTAGCTGCGGCCATGTAAACGAAAACACAAAACATTTTCTTTCCCATTGCCCCAACTACGCAGTACAGAGAAACGTTCTCCACCGGAACATTTCCCTCATAATAGGAGCCGATTTTTCACATTTTTCAGCCGATCAAAAAATCAAAATTTTGCTTCATGGAGAAACAAACGCACACAACATTAACCTAGCAATAGCGAAAGAAACTTTAAAATTTATATCCAATACTAAAAGATTTTTGGGTCGATAGGCCCTTCACTTCATCCCGATAACGCCGACGCTGCTGAGGGCATCTTTGTATCCTGCTGGAATGAGAGGCGAGCGGCCATGGCCGACGGGCGGTCCGACTGTGCCACAGATTAGGGCACTCCTGTCGAGAGGTGCCTTGATTTAAGCGCCATGCGCTTTTGCACCAGTCGAAACATTTGTTCTTGATGATGAATGTGTTGTTCAAATGAAATACACGTATGTATGTATGTATGTATGTATGCCCCCGGTGGGGCGAAGGTGGCGCCGGACCCCCGGTGGGGCGCGGGTTAAAAAGGACTATTTACGGGCAAGCTAGGTCTGAAAATCGGGCAAACACATTTTATTTCTACCTTAAATGGCTAAAAAAGACGCCTATTTTCATAAAGTCTTATGTGTGATGGGGTTCCAGGGGGCTTCAGCTCCCTTGGCTATATAGTGCGCCTAACTTTTCAATTTATGTGACCTTATAGCGCTTGACTTGGGGCGTAACTTTTTTCGGATCAATCAACTTTTATTCCTTGAAAATCACGCAAAGGCCAATACCAAAACAAGACATGTCAGGCGAGAAAAAGGCCCAGCGCTATACACAGTTCCATTGCTCTAAAGACCACACCCTACCATGAGATCAATACCAGTCACAACACTAACGCTCAGAAAACCTACCGATATGTACCTATATCAAATACATATGTCTACCTATGTCAAAATTGCTGCAAAAAACGGGGCTCAGCAGGAGTTCATGGCTAAGTAAGTAGCAAAGTCCCTAATACAATTTTTATATAATTTTATAATCTCCCTCTTTCCCCCCACCCGCTCCATACAACACCCACTGCAAACCACAATCACTGGATAAACAAAAATCATCCGGAACAAAAGGCATGTCAGCACACGACTCATTTCAGTGGGCATGTCACTACGGTAGACGCCTCATACTATTTCGAAGATATTTAGCAGCTATTCTTGCGAGATAGATTTCGCACTACACCGAACACCTTACGCTTCACATGATTATTTTTACGAACTCAGCTTATAGTTTCAACTAAGACACGGGCAAATAAAATGTCTGGCGTGCAATTTGCTTTGTTGACATCATCTTTCCCCTTGAAGTTCAGTGTTTTTCGGTAAGAACTGTGAAAATTGGAATTCTATTCCTTGTGGAAACGGGTGCCAAGCTATGTATGTATCTATGTATATGCATTCATGCCTTCACACAAAGTGCGGATAGCCCAAAACCCGGAGGAAGCACTGTGAACCAAAACATTTTTAAAGATTTGTTATTTGAACTTGAGCCTGTCCTGCAATCACAACCCTCTCGATTTCCTCCCATTTGGATTTGTGATCGCTCTCTTTGTTTTGGATAGCTGCAACAGCTTTTTCTGTGTGCTTATCCATTAACAGCCGTAGCATGAGAGCGTCGACTGCAAGGAATTTGTTTTTCGCTATCATCATTTTGCCAATTAGAATGATATGATTTATTAGAGAATTGTCCAATGCAAAAATAACTTGAAATTCTGTAAATCCCCGAAGCTCTGAGGAAACTCCTGTAATCCTAAGATGATTTGAAACTGCCTCCCAAAACATTTTGACAACTGGGCAGCTCCAGAATTTATGTATGAGAGTTTCCGTCCTGTTATTGCATCGTGTACAATCCCTAGAATCTACTAGTCCCATTTGATACAGCTTCCTGTTAGTGTTAATTATCCTTGTGGTAATTTTATATTGTATTGCTTGATACGCGATTGAGGGAGTAGTACTTCTCGGTAAATTATACCATAATGGCCACTCTATCTCACCGAATTCAATTTCCCAAGCACTTTCCCATGAATTTCCATCATCCTTATGCTTTCCGCTCAGCAAAATATTGTATATATGTTTGTTTCCGTACCTTCTTTGAGTAATAGCACGCATACTCGGATGAATTATTGGGCCCATTACCCTTGCCTTCTGAGGCCACCTATTCCATTCAGTTGGAAGGCTTCTAACCAAACCATAGTAATCTAACTGCATACCTTGAATTTGATAGGTTTGTTTTATTTCTTCAAAAGTCATTAGCTGCCCATTACTTCCAAGCAGATCATTTATATGCCTTAAGCCTTTTCTATGCCACGATGTAATAATATTGTCTTTAAACCTGGTAAAGTTGGAAAACCATAAGCCGCAATTAGCTATTTCCTCCAGGTTCGGGGCAAAGCAATCGTCAAATGTCGCCAGTGCTATAAAAACTTCTTTCCAAAACTTATTGTTTGTTGAACTTGAAATTTTTCTCATTAATTGTGAGTTCCTTTCCCATAAACAACTTTCCTCTGATATAGTCTCATTGAAAAGGAAACACCAATCATGGCGGCTCATTATTTTTTTTTCAACCCAACTCATTTTGAGCGCCAAAATATATACTTCTAAATCGACTATTCCTTGTCCACCAGCTGAGATCGTCCGGCATAGACTGTTTCTTTTTATTTTATCTGTCTTCCCGCCCCATATAAATTCCAAAATCTCCTTTTTAAGCTTGTGAATGCAGCTTGCTGGGGGATTTGGAAGAGCTGTGAAAATGTGCGTAAACAAACCAATCAACAACGTTTTAATTATAACAATCTTCCCTGTAAGAGAAAGGAATCTATTTTTCCAGCTTTTGATAATCTTTCTGGCTTTGCAGAATTTTTCTTCAAAGTTTTCTGACCAGGTTTCCAAATCGTTGTTAGCATAAACTATTCCTAAGACCTTTAGCTTGGACACCCATTTCACTGGGAGGTCAGTGCATATAGGCTGTTTCTCGGATGCATTGTAACCTGCCCAGAATGCTTGTGTTTTAGCAATATTTGGTTTTAATCCTGAGAATTTTGCAAAAACTCCAAGTTCGTCGAAAAGCGCTCTGTAGCCATTCACGTCACCACCCAAGAAACAAAGAGTGTCGTCTGCATAAGCTGACACCTTGTATTCCTTAGATTTGATTTTGTCCCCTCTTATATTTGATTTTTCTTGATGCCTTCTAACAGAGCACCAATTACAATAATAAATATATAGGGACTTACGGGATCTCCTTGTCTGCAAGACCTATGCCGGTTTATTCTCTCTGAAATGTGTCCATTGTGTACTAGCCTAGATGATGAGTTCACATAAAGGATATTAAACCAATTAATTGTATCTTCGGGGAAGTTTGAATTTCTGAGGACAAGTCTGGCAAAATCCCAATTGACCGAGTTAAATGCATCCTTGATATCAAGGCTTAAAAAAAGGGCTGTCCTCTCTTCTGCTTCAAGTTGCTGGATGAGGTCGTATGTTAACCGACTGTTATCCGCAATGCATCTCCCTTTAATAAAACCAGTTTGTTCTTCACCAACTATCTCTGGTAAAGCGAGTTTGAAACGATTTGATAGAGCCGAGGAAATAATTTTGTAGCTAGAGTTTAATAACGTAATCGGCCGATAGGAACTTAGCTCATTTCCAGGCTTATTGGGTTTTGCAAGAAGCGTTAATATGCCCTCTCGTAAGGTTGCTGGAAGTAAGGACACATCATGACTTTCATTGACCATGCGAAAGAAAAAAATGTTTAAACTTCCCCCAAAATACTTTATAGAATTCGTTGGGAAATCCATCAGTGCCAGGCGCACGGTTGGTCCCCATGGACCCAAGTGCTGATGAAAGCTCTTCTATTGACAATGGTGCACCTATTTCAGTTTTTTTAGATTCAGTTAGCCTGGGAATTGATATATTCTCAAGAAAGGATGCTGCTTCCCCCATATCGATTGTACGCTCAGCAAATAGATCTTTGTAATGTTTGGTCAGTACGCCCATTATTTTTTTTTGATCTGTGGTATTTTCACCGTTGTCTTTCCTCAATGTCAATATTTGCCTATCCAAGTAATTACGCTTCTCTAAATTAAGGAAATACCTTGAGTGCTTTTCCCCTTTCTCATACCATCTTACCCTGGCTCTGGTCATAATACCTTCGATTTTTATGGATCGTATTTGCTCCAACTTCTCCTTACATTTTCCTAATTCGTTACGGTCATGATCTGTTAATAGATCATTCTCAACACCATCCATGTCTTCTATTTTCTTTCTCAGTTCAGACTCCTCTGCTTTCATTTGACGCCTCTTATAAATCGAGTACGATATTGTCTCCGTACGCATATTTAACACTAGAACTTCCCAAAATTGTTGCCATGAGATTGAAATTTCTACTTCCCCATGGAACTCATGTACAAAAGTGGCACTATACACCGGAAGTGAGTAAATTTGAAGTGTTTTATGTATACATAAATTAATTTTTCCACGTAAATATTGTCTTTTAAGAGTGAGCAATTCATCTTGTAAAAACCTTTTCCTCTGGATGCTGAGCCCAGCTGGACGCATAGGCCTACCATCCGATGATCAGACCTATAGCCTGAGACTATGTTAACTTCAGATATGTAAGAATTAAAACTTTCCGTGACCAAGAAAAAGTCCAGACGTGCCTGCTTTCTTGGAGGGTTACTAACTGCCCAAGTGAACTTTCTTTGATCAGGATAACGATCCCTAAACACATCAATAAGTTTTAGATTTTCCATAGCATTAATCAGCTTTTGTCTAGCCCTAGGATTGTTGTGTGATGCATAATTTTCAGTATCTAATTCGAAGTTCAAAGCAATGTTGAAATCTCCAGCGAGAATCACGGGGGTATCAGTGTCTCCTTTGATATCTCTGCAAATATCTTCTATTCCTTAGTAAAAGGCAGGGTTATCAGTATTGGGTCCATAGACATTAGCCAGGATTATATCCATCTCTCGATTAATAGTCGCTTTCGTAATAACAAAATTTCCACCTTTGTCTAATTGTGTTTCTGCAAAAGAAATATCTACCAAGTCCGTCAGTATTGCAACACCCCTAGAATTACGTGCAAAACCTGCGACAAGTACATCTTTTCCCCAAATATTGCGAAACCAATGCTCTTTAGAGGGATGACAATGAATATCCTGGAGAAATATGATATGAAAACCCGACCCCTTCAAATAATTCAGAACATCGCGACGTTTTTTAAAGTCTCCTAATCCTCTACAATTGAGAGATCCTATCTTTAACTCCCCCATGTTGAGACTAATATAAGAGTTGCAGGGCCCTTGCTATGTGCCTGAACAAGACACGAAATTACAACTAGCTTCTGCTTCTTACAATAAGGCTCAGTCCTAATTCTGTATGTCCCGTTACAAGAAAATATCATGTCCCTTCTCGATAATGCCAACAAAGCAAGACTAGTCATGTGGTACATGCCTTGGTCCCAGTACTTTACGTCTGACGAATGGATCTGAGCGTACATATTCCACTCCTGGAGCAACACATCCCATCGCACACACAAACTCATCTGGCAGAATAGGCTGGTGAAGGAATGACAGGTAAACAATGGGCTATACAAAGAATAAGCGAACACGTGTCTCTGCGTTGCTACTGTTACGTACATATAACCTTTAATCATTCTTTCTGTGGACGGTAGCTGCCGCGTAGAAACTTCTTATGTCTCCCGCTCCGCGCCGGCGGAGACCCTCACTCCTACCGGCAGACGCTTGCAGCTGTCCTTGAGGAGCGTTTCCAGCAGGTGGCCATCGTGTTGCACCTTGCCCGGTTGGCCTACCTGTTGTCTCTATAGATTCTATCTGCTCCTGTGTGTTCTCCTGTCATTCTTCTTCTCTTCTGTAGCTTTTGAAGGCTCCAGCGTTGGCGGGGTCTGATCGAAGCTGGCTCGCACAGCTGCTAGCCTCTCTGTGTCCTACGGTCTCGTCTTCCGTTGTGTCATGGACTCGTGGAGGTGAAGTAGTACGACTGTACCAAGCTTCCATCTCTTCCTTCTGTTTCAGCGGCTCGCTGGGTACTGGCAGCGGCGCTCTGACCACCCCTGGCCACGGGGCATGGTCCACCTGCTCAGCTGTAGTGTGTGCGTCTTCAGATGGCAGCGGCAGGCAGGTCTGCTGGGCAGCGGCGCTCTGACCACCCCTGGCCACGGGACAGGGTCCACCTGCTCAGCTGTAGTGTGTGCGCCTTCAGGCAGGTCTGCTGGGCAGCGGCGCTCTGACCACCCCTGGCCTATTCTCGTCCGGGATAGCGCTTCCAATTTTTTCAGAAATCTGTCTCGTTCCCGGCGGCCAGGAGAATTTATTACCAGCATCCAACATATTTCATTTGGAAATCTGCATCCAAAGTGAATAGGTTTGAAAATGCAGTTCGACAAGCGTAATAGTGGAGCGTTATCCCTTAGGCTGTGAAACCGTAGCCGCAAACGTTGCCGGAAACCATTAAAGGGAATAGACCACCTTGTAAGGATTTTAAAAAGGACTATTTACGGACAAGCTAGATCTGAAAATCAGGCAAACACATTTTATTTCTACCTTAAATGGCTAAAAAAGACGCCTATTTTCATAAAGTCTTATGTGGATGGGGTTTCAGGGGCTTAAGCTCCCTTGGCTATATAGTGCGCCTAACTTTTCAATTTATGAGACCTTATAGCGCTTGACTTGGGGCGTAACTATGTCGTTAGTAGTTAATGAAGAGTTGTCATCTCTACACAAGGACTAAAAAAGATGTGCTTGGCCTACTACACAATACTCAGTTGCGTTGTTTGTCGCATTCGCCCGGGGCCATATATTACGTCAAATCCTATCTCAGTCAGATATAGTAAAAGCTTCGGAACTCTACAGTCGACTCTTCACCTAAAACATTGGTGAGAGGCGTCGGAGGAAGAATCGAGCGTTCGATGCTTTAAGCTCGCAACATGATGTGTCAGATAGTATGTGTTCGACGGTAAGGCCGCTTGTGCAACGGGGGCAGCGGTTTAATTCAGAACCAGAGAGATAGTGGCTGATGGTCGTATAAGTGTGGCCTATCCGTAGGCGAGTGAGACAGACCTCTCTCCTGCTTCGCCTGCTGCTTGAGTACCACAAGCCGATACTCGGTCGCAAACGCTTTAGCGCACAGTCCGGCTCGGCGCTCCATCGCGCCTGCCACTCAGTAAGCAGCGTGGCATTAATCAACGGTCTCACGTCATTCCCTGGAACTTTGAGTCGCAGGGGGCTCCCGACGCCACCCGTGCAGTCCGATCAGCTCGTTCGTTGCCAGGGACACCCACGTGGCTTGGCACCCAGAGAAGCTTGGTTTCTGATCCTTGGGAAGAAGCGCCAGAGAGGAGATTCAAGAGCGCCGGCACAAGCCAAGACGAGTGTAAACGTCTGGACTGCAGTGCCATCACTGAACTGAGAGAGTCAGTAGCTATTAAGAATCATCCCCCGGGAAGGCTTAGAATGTATTTCAAAATTCGCAAAATCGCGTACAGTTCTGCAGTAAAAACCGACGCTGCGTCTGGGAGGCTAAAGCCTTTGGTTACGCCTTCTCCCACAAACGCACATCGTGAGCTTTCCGTCGACTTGGAACCATCTGTATAAAAAATGGCATGACCTGTGTACGAAACAATTTTCTCCATGGCGTAATGTAACAGTTCTGGTGCGAGCGTCTTCGACTTTGCAAACCTCAGAAGTTCCAAATCGCATGTAACAGGAATATGGCGCCATGGCTCCCGGCAATGGGCTCACTTCTCCGCAATGGTTTTGAAGTCGATGTCTGATCCTTCTACCCACTGTCCAACCCGCAAACAGAGGGCTCGAGATAAACTTTCCCGCCCTGTGGAGAGCAGACGGACCAATTCTGGATAAAAAATCCATCTGTGTGTGTGGCGATCCCGGTATTGGAATATCTTGGCTGCATATACAAGCGCCGAGTGCTTTCGCCGCAGGTCCAGAGGTGGTTCATTAGCGGCTACAAGTAGACTGGCCCTCCGCCATGTGTGAAACGCACCGGTTGCCAATCGCACGCATGCATGCTGTACAAAGTTCAGCGGTTGTGTTGGGCTGGTCAATACACCGTCATAAACTATAGACGAATAATCTAAAACCGACCTAACTAACGCACGGTAGAGGCGGAGAAGAGAAACTCTGTTGCCACCGTAGGATGTGCGAGATTTTAGGACATTGATGCGCTTGACACATGTATCGCGAAGTGATCGGATGTGGGGGCCGTATGTTATTAGGCTGCCCTTTACCATACCCAGAAACTTGGCTTGCCCCAGTACCGGGATTGGCTCTTAAAACCTTGGTTTGACCTATGCATAACGTGTAGCTGCAAAGCTAAGCTGACCTGTTAGCTTGTAGCATTTACCGCTACTAAAGCTATGTCACCTGTTCACATTTGTCATGTGACATATCCTACCAGACAATTCCAATTTTAAATTTAAGATGTTAAATTTAAGGAATCCCGATGTAATTTTAATCAAGGCCTATAGAACCGTACGCTCATTTATTTCAAGCAGGTGCGAGAATTTAATATAGACTGGGTGAAATGAAATATGGCAAAAATGGTTCTCGACTGTCTCTCCCAGACGGCTATCTCAGTTCGAAACCCATTATAAAAGTGGAACACTAGTTTTAAGGTTTAGGCTGCATCCACATTTTAATCGTAGAGACAGGGGCACCCCGAAACATTGATATTACAGCTGTCATCCAAATTGAAATGGAACATGTTGCCCGCCGTAGGGCCCAGCCGTTGGCAGGTTTGAAAAGCGGGACCTAGAGGGCTGTGACCATATCGATTATGTTCCCCTCAAGCAATAGCAGGGAAGGCTGCAAGCGTTTGACTCAGTAGAGACAGGCCTTGAGTCTATCGGAGATTAACGTGAAGATTGAGTTGTTCAGGCCCAGCAGAAGTTGTAACTTGACCGTTGTTAGGATAGCGTAAAGCCGGGGGCACGCCAACACCAGCTTCTCCCACCTTGTTTTACTGGAAGAGGAGAGAGAAGTCGAGGTACCTTTCAATCAAGTGACCACCCAAGATGACGCCAGTAGTAGGTAAAAGGCATGCCGGTACTTGATATCCTTGAAGCTCCTGACGATGCAGGCGAGACCATTGGTCACGTTGCTAAGTACTTCACATCGCAAGGGGCGTAGGGGCGGCATGGAAAGTGGGGGGAAGGGGGACGAGCTCAGAGGAGGCCTCAGCCCAAAGGGTCCATGATTATGAACAGTTTTCAAACCGCTCATTTGGTGAGAATAAGGCACGCGTGCACACCGGCCTATCCATACATGACTTCTGACGTTATAGCCCCGTGACGTTTTTCCACCTCGTAATGGGAGACGGCCGGTCTCGTCACGCCTGCCTGGTCTCCGTCATGTCTGTGGATGTGTGAGGGACGGCTGCTGCTCGGCGTTTGGTGCGGGATGCCTTCTCTCTGTTGGGAGCGGTCAGAGCTGGAGTTGGATCCGCCCCATCTGCACTCGGGTAGTAGATGCCTTGACCTTCTTTACACAGCGCTCCTCGTCCAGGGACAGACCGTGCTACAGAGCTGGAACTTTCCCAGACAAGCTATCGGGCTCGCTTGGGTTTCTTCTTTTATATCGCAGCTCCTGATATTTTTACATGCATTGCGGCGGCCCACCACAGAAAAGTGGGAGCCAGTGGCTTCCCTGACCCCCTCCCCCGGTTTCTACGCCTATGCCGCTCGGGGGCCGCCAAATCATCTTAGCGGCCGCAAGCACCCAGAGCATGGCTCAAGAACCCACATCAGTCAGCCCTGGGGCCCAGGCCAGCCCATGGACCCGGAGACCAGCTTATTCAGGGATCACGCACAAGCGCAGGGCCCCTAGCTCATCACAGGGGCCTGTTCAAGCTCCATGATCCTAACTTAGTGACTCTGAAGCATTTAAGAGGTTCTCAGACCATCTCAGATGCCTCCAGTTCAGCACAGGGGTGTCCAGATTAGCTCAGATGATCATGTCAGCTTAGGAGCCCGGCTCAGCTCAGGCAGAGTCCCTGAGGTCTCAGAACAGCTCAAGGAGACAATTTTAAGCTCATGGCTCCCAGCTCAGCTCAGGGCTCTATGGCTTTGGAGAGGCCCCTAAACTAGCTCAGGGCCCTGCAGGTCAGCATAGGGGGAACCAGATTATCTCAAGTGCCAAGACTAGTTTTGGAAACCTAGCTTAGCTGAGGGGCCCCAGATCGACTGATGAGGCCATTCAAGCTCATGGTCCCCTGCAACTGGGCAGGGGCCCCAGACCAGTTCAGGGGCTGCCCAGTTCAGCACACAGTGTCTCAGATTAGCTTAGAGCCCAAATTAGACTTGGGGCCCAGCTCAGCTCAGGACCTCCAGGTCATATGGTATAAGATATGACATATGGTATCAGAAAAACTCAAGGGACCCGTTGAAGCTCACGATGCCCCCCCCAGCTCAGCGACGCTAAAGCATTTCAGTGGGCCCAAGACCATGTCGGGTCCTCAGTTCAGCACAGGGGGCCCAGATTAGCTCAGATAACAACATTAGGTTAGGGGCTTGGATCAGCTCAGGGGCCCCCAGGTGTGCTTTTGTTGTTGTTTGGGGTTTTAGGGCGCTTCAACTATATGGTCATTTCGCGCCCATCCTTGTTTATAATGCACAAAAAGGTAAGAATTAGCGATTTAAGTTATGTTCGACACAGCACACTAGGTGGATTGGAAAACAGCTTCCAATACAACAAACCGAGCAACCAAGTACAGATCAGGGGGTGCGCTCCGGCCCTTCAGCATTGGCGGAAAGTGTCAACCGTTTGGCGACCTCTGACGGCTGCGATGACGTCAGGTCAACCATGCAACAGCACGGCTCCATGATAAGTGGGCGGGAATTGTGACTCGGGTGGTATTTGTGTGTGTTCTCTTGCACTATCCGTGGGAGTAGGGCGATGAAATTTAGTTTTTCTGGTAGAGAAATGACTGGAAAATAATTTCAGTCACAAAGATTTGGGATTTTTGATGTAGCTTTATAGTAATTCTGTGTTGAATGGATCGTTACGAATCTGGCGCAGGAATATTTATTACCTCGAATACAGGATTGCACCTAAGGTAATAGAGTAAATAGCACCTATTTATGTACTATTAGTTTCTACTCCTTAGGTAATAGAGTGAATTGCACCTACTTATTTCTGTGTCTGGCTTAGCAATGCTTCTTGTTGTCTGGCATGCTGTTTTTTTGCTCATTGCAGAATTATAGCGTTTTATGCAGTCCCTTTTATTCCTTTTTGTGGTCCTTTAAAACCATTTGTATGATTTGTCCTACATTTGTAATAGACTTTCATTTGCTGCTTGATGGACCAACACAGATAGAGCTGAGAATCAGGATGCAACAACTGTGGGTATCCCAACACTGGCTTGGATATGGATAGATTGGATGGATATGGATAGAGCTCTGACATTAACGTTTAAAATAGTCTTTTATCTCGGTTTTTGGCTACATTTCTAGTGCCCCATTGATATCTCCTTTTGCTCCCTTTACTCAAATGTACCATTTTTCTTAAAAAAATAGTTGTTATTGTTTGTACAAGCTTGTATCTTTCATGTATTTAATAATAGTTTTGTTTCCTGAATGTTGTGTACTGAATAGTTTTTGTTAAAGGGAATGTGGCACCTTGGTCGAATCCTGGAATTTAGTGTTATTAGGCGTACTTTTAGTAAAAAATAATGAAACCACTCACGATTTCTCTGAAAAATGTACAATAAGCTCAATAGGTTTTCGTGTAGGTTTTAGCTTTTTTCTACGGAAATATCGAGTTCCAAGACAAATGAAATATGGAGTACCGGGTTTTCCGACCTGCTTTACAACTTGGCTATCTCAGTTAAAATCACGTTGTGAAGGTGCCACATTCCCTTTAATATCGGGATACTAATATGTTTCCAAATTTGGGCACATCAATCTTCGTAAAAAACTTTCCACTGCTGTAGTGATATACCCTTAGAAATAGCTAGTCATGTCGTATCCATTACCGACGAATATTCACCGTACGCACTTATTGAATATATATCACTTGTTAAGTTAACAAAGACTATTTTATGTGAGTTTCTGCCCGCTGAAGCAGTATTGAACGGAAACCACGAAACGAAGTGGCGGCATACCGTCTCCGGCCGATGGTGCTATCTTTGACGAGACCGTTGATGCAGTGGACGTCAGCGCCGAATGGAGGCATAGGGGACAACGATGCACTGCGTCTCTTTGATATATCTGTAAACGCTAGCTTGCATGAACAGACCAGACGAAAAATTATAATAAGAGCTTAATATATTTATTTCAACCAACAAGGCATGCTTGAACAACAAACGGGAAATGTACCATGGGAAATGTTGCTCTTTGCTCACAGCCTAAATTCTACAGACGACAATAGTGGGCTGAATGTGCTCTCTTCTTCAGTTACGAAAACTTTGTTGCAGGCTTTGTTTGCCAACTCAAATGGCAGTTACGCATCGCCTCCTGAGCATGCCAGCAGCGAAGACTTCCTGAAAGAGCAAGTAAACATTACCGCTTATTCAAAGCGGCGGGTAGACATAACAGCAGACAATCGACACTCATTTAAATGTGTTTCGTTCTAAGTGGGCTTTAAAATTGGCGAAGAATCAGTAACCTTCATGTTTCCTGTCTGCCTACAAGAATGAAACGGGCAAATTCCAAAAGCGTAACAATTGACGTTGCTTGGATATGGAAAATTGCATTAAATTATCGAGAGAGGAACAAACGAGAAAACTGCTGCAGTCACATTAGACAAGACTATTTGCAGACCCCTGCAGACAAAATTATCAACCATCTAAGATATTACCATTTTCATTCATACCATCTAAGCAAAGGCAGAAAGAGGATGGTTGAGTGAGGCTGTGGGTTGAATCAAGATTGAATCGTGCCACCAGCCATAGGCATTTTTCAGCGAATTCATATAAAGTTAAAGCAATGCAATGATGATTTCTCCTAATACCTGCTTGATATTTGAGTAATTCATCAAAGAGCTGGCAGAGCTGGATCCAGTTTGTCCATTGGAGGGGGGGGGGGGGTGCCATCCGGACCAGGGGCAAAAATTTTAACCGGAGAAACAATAGGGTGGGCGCCAACCTATCAGTGGGTACCCGATTTTCGCATCGAAGGAACGATATTTCAAAGGGGCACCATCAACCTTTCAGGTGGAAGGGGGCATCTAACTTTTTAGGGGGCGACGAGGGTCGATCGGTATGACACCTGCCCCCCCCCACCCCCCTGGATCCAAATATGAGAGCTGGCCAATAATTTTCAACGAGAAGCAAAGACCAGAACAGAATCCCACCTTTTGGGGAGGCTACACGAACCTCCACACATATTTAAATTATCGATGGATCTAGCAGCAAATAAGGAGGTAGAAACACAAGAGGAAAACCTAAGTGAATGTTTTTCATGACATGGCTGGACAAACTCATTATATATTACACAGAAATCATGCAAAACAACCATGGTCTGTGCTCCTGTCTTTTACACAGGAAATTAACTCTATTCACTGCTCTTATTTTTTTAACTTCCATGCCAACATTGTAGTTTTAGTTCATATTTCAGCTTCCCTGGTGTCTATAAGTGAGCAAAATGACAAAATAAGTACATAAAATTTTTTAAACAAAAAATTAGTAAACGGTCATTACATCACAAATTTAAAATCATTAAATAACATTAATAATAAATAAAAAAATTATTACATAGTAATGTTAACTATTACCAAAGCATTACAAATAAAGACAGGAGCTAGTAGTGTGAATTTTATCAACCTGGTGTGAATTTGCAAGACTGGTGCGAGGAAATTGAGACTTAAACCAAACAAACAATGGCTGAATGGTTATTAAAACACAGAAGGAGGCCTTGTAAAAAGTCCTTAGCTAACTAACTAATAAGAGAGGTAGTATTGCATTGTGTGGGTAGCAATGTGTGCATTTTTCTCCCTGGTATATGAAAGATTGGTGAAATTTTTTGGAGGCTGGTGGTGCAAGAATTTTACATTGCTAGGGTGAATCGATCAGCCTGCTGCCATACTTTGCAGAGTGACTCTCCACTGTGCAAGAGAAAATGGGGTATCTCCCATTGCCAATGCATTGGAGATACCATTTTAGCACTGCAACACTGCTCTTATTAACAAAAAATACTATGAATGCCCATGCCAACACATCCATCCATGGCAAAGTATGACTGATGCATGCCTACATGGCGGGAAAGCACAATTCCAATACATAACAAAGTCCGACAACTTCCAAGCACAACGTTCAATTCAGCACTGTTCATTCAACATGTAAGAACACTCAGTCCAAAAATGGATGTTTTGTTTTATATTTGAAGTTGTACTGAAGATGCATATTGATTGGGTATAATGGGCAACACCCATTATAGTCATGGCTTGTCCATGTATGTAGGTATTGCATACATAAATAGTAGTATAGTATAAGTATAATACAGCTTGTAATATGACCAGATTTGCTGGATGATATGAAACTAACTGATAATAATCATGCAATTGAGGAAATGTAAGTTAATCACATGGAAAGGACAGGTCAAAATAAATAAACATCACATAAATAAATGGCAATAGACTCACATGGAAAACTTAATATTCTGATAGGAAAAATCATACATTTCTTCTGCAAAATCTCGATTGGGCCTGTCACTTCAGGTCCACAGAAAGTGAAAATCACCATCCCATCCTAATGGCACATTAAATACGATTTCCAGGCTTCCAAAAGGCTAAAAACTCCTCGCATAGTATCAAACTCGAACGCGCCACTTACGCATCCCCGAATATAAACACGTATTAGTGACAAACTATGATGCAAAATTGTCATTTTCTATGCTGGACATATTCCTCGATCATTTCTCTATTCAGAAAATTATATTACAGTACCACCCTACCCCAAATCTACTCACCACACCCCATAACAAATCTCCATCTCACCTCTCCCCATGCTATCTGGACGGGGAGTTTCGGTTTGTTTGGTTGATATTTCATCACCTCGACAATAACAAAAATGACCTTGAAAACAAGCGGTTGCCATGTTTTGGAGGCGGAGCGTTCTACCTTTTCTCTCTAGGGCCTTGGTGCAGATTAAGTCTCCCAACTCCTGCCATCAAACATTTCTGAGACACACCACGCTGTACGTGTGTCCCACTCTGCTGGTGGTCTTGCCATTCGTTCTGGGTATCCCAGACCCTTGGGTGGAGAGCGGCGCACGAATGTTGTGTCCCTATCCATGTACGCCTCCCGAACTCTCTGACCGGGGTGCCTCCCATCACTACCTGGAGATGGGCGCGGCACATCCTGCCACACATGTTGCACGTTTCCGATACTCTCGGTGGAACCAGAGTGCAGCCTAGGTTGAAGAAGCTCTTTTTGTACCCTCGGCACCCAAATTCTTTTTCCCTTCGAGTCTCGAAAAACAAAATCTGTTTTCTCCTCAGTCACGTGTTGGTGGGATTTTTCCTCACACCGTAAATTTGGAGAGGATAGCCTGCGTTTCCCGTTACGCGCGATTATGCCTGGGCATTTCTTGTTAGTTGTTCTCGCAGGTGGTGTTGGAGGAGGTGGAGGTGGCGGAGGGTATGGCGGGCGCATTAGCCCTGTATCCCCGTGACCCGCAGATGGGATTACTTCAACCTCTTCCTTGCTCACGCCACGGCCCTTTGGGCGTGCGGAGGAGGACCGCTCTGAGCCAAACCGTTTGGTGATCTTGTTTGCGGGTGTTCTGCCTTTCGATTCTGTGGACGTCTGTAGTGTTGAGTTTGTTACGGTTGTAATGGCGGGTACCGCACATTCTACCTTTTTTGGAATGGCTCCTACGCTCTGTGTCACAGCAGGGGGGTATTTTGCTACTCACAGAGCAGGGAGCATCCGCTCGGTTGACCCTTGCGCGTTTCGCTGCAGGGGGTTCCTGGGACTGTTCTCCGGCTTTCTCTGTATGAGCTACTGAATGCTGCCTATTGTGAGTACCGGTCTGCACCCCTTTCTCAGCGGTGTCTCTGCTGCCACCGTTGGTCTGCAGCACTAATGCCGACACGACCGAGTCCTCCGTTGGGTCTGTCTGAACACTCTTTCTCAGCTGTGACCCTATGTGGCTGGTCAGGTTGGGCTTCAACGTTCGTGACATCGAGTTGGTTGTCAGGCTGTAGCACCTGACCTCCGAGCAGATTCATAAACTCACGCACGAAGAGATGCATGATGTCGCGCATGGATGAATCAATGGTGGCAGGTGGGTTGACACGCTGCGTCTTTCCCACCAGAGCATCCCGAAAGGAAGTGGAGCGAGGAGCCGTCGTCTGTTCTATAGTCGGTTCCAGAGAGCTAGGTGTATTGCCTACGTTGTCTCGTGCTGTGGAGGTTTCCTTGGGGTTCGTCCCCAGGACCTTGGCCTTTAGCTTTTCTCTCTCAGAGAGAAACTTGGGGCATGTACGTGACCACGCCTCATGGTCCCCACTGCACACTGCACACTTCGTGATGTCAGCCTCGCAAGCAGCTGACCCATGGCCCACCGACGAAAACTTTCCACGGTGCTCCTGTCCTTTACACGACTTAGCTACGTGACCGTACCTCTGGCAGCGGTAACATCGTGTGGGGTCCGGCACGTACGTACGAACCCGTACGGAGAGCCAACCAACCCGAATATCTCTGGGGAGTTCCATGCTTTCGAAAGTAAGGACGAAAGTATTCGTTGGCACGAGTTTGCCATTCAATCTCTTGCTCATTCTTCGTACCTTTCGTTACACCCTACTCCTCCAGACCGATCAGAACATCCTCCTCCGTGGAAACTACCAGTTCCCGACAAGTAACAACGCCCACAGCGCTGTTCTTTGTCGGATGAGGAGCGACAGAGACTGGTACACAGATCACTGCCTTTCCCTCACCTAAATAGGAAAGGCTTTTGGCAGACAAAAGGTCACGTGTTTCTGCCTCCGATGACATGGTCACTTCCAATTTTGTGCCTGAGTGACGATAGACGTGAGTTGCAGTTCCAAACTTTGCCAGGGCCTGGGAGACCTGGAATGGGTTAACCTTGTCACCCTCCCCCAGAGTGAGGACCAGAACTCTGGAAGTGTTCTTGACCCCCACAGGGGTTGAAGAGCAAGCCTGGTGTGGTTTAGTTAGCGCGGGGGATCTATCATCCGTGGATTTCATCACATCGGTGGTTTCAGAGAATGTGGTCGGGGTGGTCAAGTTCGAAGCAGGGATTGGAGTCCGTAGGGTCTTTCCAGTGGAAGTAGATGCTTGAGAGGACACCATGAGAAAAGTATTTAATTTCGGCCCCCGGTTACCAGTGTCAATAGCACCAGGGCCGTACAGTGCCTACGGGGGCAGGTCGCCCGTCTCAGAGGCAGATACCACAAGCCCCCGATCAGAACGCACCCACCCCACGCCATCAGCCCAGTGGGCCGGCAGGCCAAGTCGGGACAACAAAACGCGGCAGCCCTTACGCAGCGGAGACTCGGTCCAAATCGACAGTTTCCGAAACCCCGGCCCGCGTCGCGCCCGGCAAGAACTGTCACAGTCCCCACCGCGAAGGGCGCCGCGCCGCACGCCCGAAACATAATCCCCCTGCCCAGCTGGACCGAGCGACAGTGCCCGTAGACACTGCCGCGTAGCTAGGCCGCCTGCGGCAGCCTACGGACGGTTTACCCCCGGTTATATCAAGATATCTGGGCCAAAGAGGGCGTGTTGGAGCCCTCGGGACTGACCCGCCCGAGGGTTACCTCATCCCCCCAGGATCCCGTCAACCTCGTCACCGGGGCTGGAGATAGGCCTCGAGTGGGCACCTTACACCCATACAATGCCGAAGAAGGCAGATAACTGTGGAATCAACAACTAAAGCATAAAAAGAGGACAGGAACTAAAAATAATCAATAAAATAAGAGAACAAAACCAAACAGGAGCTACATACTGGGAGGTGCAGGACAGAGATGACCCGATCCAATACGGTTAACGACCAGGTAACAATGGGCCCGTAAGGCAGTCATCAGCACCACCGCGGACCTCACACTAACACATGGACGCGGCCGGAGGGCTGTTTCGCGGCGTGGAGGCGTGCCTTAAGCACTGGCCCCGGGCGCGTCACACCCCGTTGCTCCAATCTTTACTTTCCGGACGAATCTGGCAAGTGAAGATCGGTCCCCCGAGGGGCCCCAGGTAGGCTTGAATATAGTCCCAAAACAGCTCAAGGAGGCGAATTCAGGTTATTGGCTGCTAGCTCAGCTCAGGGCCCTAGAGAATAGCTCAGGACCCCGAGTTCAGCACAGCGAACCAGATTAGTTCAGGGGCCTAGATTAGCTTTGGGACCCCAGGTCAGCTCCGGGGGCCCAGGGCGGTTGATTTAGTGTCTTTCAGCAGCTCAAGGGGCCCCATTCTAACTCACGGCTCCCAACTCAGCTTAGGGGCCCTAGAACAGTTCAGTGGCCCAACCCATCACATGGGCCCTCAGTTCAGTTCAAGGTACTCCAGAATAGCTTATAAGGCATCAGTGATCCGTTCAGGAGCCCACGAACAGCTCATGGGCTCCAGGTCGAATCATAGGACCTCAGATCAGCTTAGAGGCACACGTCAGGTTAAGAGCTTTTCCAGACAAGCTATCTGATCTATTTGGAATTTGTGCTTTATATTACAGAGACTGATATTTTCATATATGTTGTGGGGGCCCAACACAGAATAACGGGGGGCCAGAGACCCTCTGCCCCCCCCGTTCCTACGCCTATGCACACCACCACACCAGCAACCAGTCTGACGCGCTTTGACTACACCATGGCCCGCCTAATCCACGAACGGACTCTTAGTGCTGACAACTGTCCATGTGTGAAATGAGAGCATCATGCAATCCCACGATACTGGCTGGGACGGGGGCTTCCGGTCCGATAGAACAAGGTGTTTGATTGGTTTTAGGAACCAGCGCTGTGATAAGTTAATGTCGAGGCTGCTATGCCGGGATTTCCCGCAACTCCGCGCTTTGTTTCGTCTTCGCACAATGGAGTAGACAGCCACTGGTATCAATTTGTAATACAATTTTTGTTGATTGCCAATTTGGGACGAGTAATGGAACAAAATAATTATTATCGAATGGTGTTCTGTTTTATTTTCACTAGATGGTTTTGTGTTTGTTCAATTTTAAAGAGATATACGAGAAGAATTATTATTGTGGTTTCTTGCTACTTGTAAAATCTTGATTACACACCTGTTAATTACACTGGTCAACAAAATTGAACTTTTGTCATGGATCCAAAATAAAATAGTTCGTTTCTAGGGTAATTTGTGGCGCTGAACACGAATCTGGCAGCAGAAATGCCGTATCAGATCAGAATTTTGATATCCAGTATGTCTGTGTGCCGTCTTTGTGCAAGCATTCTTGGCATCAGTGACATTGACAGTGCAAAACCCAAGAGGTCTAGGAAAATGAACGTTTCGATGTTTGTGGAGGCTAGGGTATTCTACCTTAAACCCGATTTTCATAGACCTAGGTCAATATATTCAAGGTAAAACGGGGTCATATATGTCAAATTCTGTATGTGCAGGGTAGCCATTGGGAAATGCCGTGATAATGCGATGAGAAACCGGATATGGAGAGAAAGTGGCCTAAAGTAACAGAGGAAAGGTTTGGGGCAATGTTCTCTGAAACTTTTAGGTCAAGGTCGTTCAAGGCCATTGACCTTTGACGTCAAAGTATTACATTTTGCCTATAACGTGTACTGCAACTAGAACTATGGCAACCGTCGGGCGGAAAATACGGTTTGACCTTGACCCATGACCCTTTTCAAGAACCTGCGACTTTGAGCTTAACATGGAGTGACCTAGCGTATGAAGTCATTGCATGATACACGTCAAATAAGGCGGCATCATTCGAACAAAGGCACTAGAGTCAATGACCTTGAAATGGTGGTATGACCTTGACCTGTGACTTTTTACCTAGACTCGACCTTCAAGGGAGGTGACTCTGACATAAAATCTTCATCATATAATGTTGTGACGTCACCTCTCGGTTTACAATACCGGCGAGCCTGTGCGACCGAGCGCAAACCTTGTTCAATGTACAATGTTCATGCACTTGAATGCGAGGTAGTCTTTCGTTGTAATAAATTCACATGTATATTGATAAGCTGCACTGTCTGGGTGCAGATAATCCGGATTCTCGACATCCTTGATGTATATTTTTCCACAAAAAGCTAGGCTGATTACAGTGTGTGGAAAGTGTACAGTGTGTGTGGCTATACAACAGGTATGCTCTGGAGAAGAAACCAGGTCCGATGGCAAAAAACGGTTACTAAATTTAAAATCAGCGGTATCGAAATAGGCAGAAACATGTGTTCACGTGCCGGCTCCATTTTGGCTGTTGACTAGTGTTATTTTTGTATCTTCGGAATAATTTTTGGAGGCCACGCTACTATTATTGAAATATGTTCACGGTACCGGTAAAAGGCTGGAACCTGCTCTTCATCTCAATGTTTTCACAGACTATTGAAAGTTCTAAAATAATCGTTTTTGTAATAAAAATGTCTGTTTTCCTGTATTTGTATTTGAATTAATCTTACATAGGCTATAAAACCTGAACAAATTAATCATGATGCCATAAAGTGGAAAATAAAATCATTACTCGTCTTCAATCGTTCCGTACCTTGGCTCTTCAGTCGTTTTTTTTACAAAATTCCCAAGATGAAGAAACTTTTGTGTCAGATAGGTCACGTGACCCAGGTACAATCATTCCTTGTCTTCTGATTGGTCGATTGAAATTTCTTTAAAATTTCATCTTTATGTTTCAAAAGAGTTTTGGAATGCTGTTTTTGAAGTAATTTTTTTCTTTGATCGTTCGACATTCTACACCATTCTTCAGGACAGATATAACCTAGCTCTTAGAGAAAGTGATGGACAAAGCCGAGGCTACGTCATTTGATCGATTATGAGAATTATCGATAAGTTTTTCTTAGAAATTTTGACTTTGAGAGTGATTTCAAGGCATTTGGAGGCTGAATTTGCAAAAATGGAATAGGACTTCTGAAAAACTTTTTGTGACCTTTTAATATAGCCAATAACATTTCTTTCGCGTATCTTCCTTTAAGTTGTCTCCTGTCTATTTCACTGGGGGGCCAATTGCTGGGAACGGGGGGGGGCATTTCTGCTGACTGGGGGGAATGGCCCCCAGTTAACACGTTAAAAATTTCCTGATGCAGGTGGACGAATTAGCTAACCGATACAACTTTGATTGGCTGGAGGAAATAAAGATCCTCGGAATCACACACACTCGGAACAACCGTAACATTATTGAGCTTAACTTAGACAAAAAACTTCACCCTCTGAAACAAGAAATTAATCAATGAAAACGACGTACCTAATATTACAAATCTTGGAAAAATGGTAGGGATAAAATCGTGACTGCTATCCAAGCTGGTCCACATTTTGGCAGCACTGCCAAGTCCACCATTGATTGGATCGCAACCACGAGAAAACCGCCTTTCCCCGGGGCTGGTGAACAACAGGTTTTCATCCGCTTGCTGGCCCGGGGGCAACGGAGGAGTTATATTCACTCATGCTCTCATCTTCAGTCGCTCTCACCTCATCATCACCCCAAATATACAAAACACGTCGTTCTAGTACGGGCAGTAAATATGTCCAGGCTCAGCACCCAGTGTCAAGCTGCGCACTGGGTGTTTCCACAAGAACAAACATTATAAAAAAATAGAGGGGTAAAACAAAGATCACATTCTATTCACATTTGTCGGGAGTGGAAAGCAAGTCCGAATGAAGCCATAACAAATTCTACAACAATACTCATCTGATGGTTTCCAAATGACAGATTTGAACTCGATCATACAGCCTAAAACTCTACTGGCTGCGACGATGCATGAATTATTCTGCAGGTTTGACAACAGTCACAAGATTGGAGCTTCCGGAACCAACACAACTTATCACATACGGAAAGAATAAGCTTAAACAAATTAAGAAGCAAGTGAAAACCAATTTTTGTCCGACGTTTTGCAATCTCTAATTCTATTCAATAGGGTCTGTCCAGGGGTGTAATTTTCTATCTCTTTGGGGGTGCCCGAGCACCCCCAATCCTAATTTGAGCACCCCCAATCATGTCCTGAGCATCGCCAATACATGTGCCGCCCCTGGCTTACCACCGCCGCCCAGAACTGTCACGCTATCTCATCACTGCCGTCCTGGCTCATTCCGCCCCTGACAAGTTTTTCCGTCCCGAGGTTTATTATTTCTACCCTGGTTGATTCCAACTCTGCCTCATCAATGCCCCGTGCCTATCACTTTCGCCCAGATTTATGACGCCACATCACTGCCACCGCCGCCAACAGTAAATCACTGCCGCCCCCTCCCTGAATGACTATTGCCTCGTTTGGTTCATCACTGATCAGCACTAACACCCCTGGCTTATCACTGCGGCCTTGATTCATGCCGGCTCTGGCTAATCAAAGCTGTCCCCGGTTTATTTCTCCACCCATATACATACGTGCCACTCCTCGTTAGTCACTGTCGCTCCCCGAATCATCACTGCCGCCCCTGGCTGATCACTGCCACCCCCTGGCTGATACCTGCCGCCCCCTGACTGATAACTGCCGCCCCTTGGCTCAAACCTGTTGCCCCAGACTAATTGATAATTTCCGCCCCTGGCTGATCACTGCCGCCCCCTGGCTGATCACTGCCGCCCCCTCACTGATAAATTCCGCCCCCTGACCGATAACTGCCGCCCTCTGTCTGATCACAGTCGCCCCCTGGCTGATCACTGCCGCCCCTGGATGTTCACTGCCGCCCCTGACTGATCATTTCCGCTCCCTGCCTAGTAACTGCCGCCCCTGGCTGGTCACTGCCGCCCCTGGCTAATCATTGCCGCCCCCTGAATGATAACTACCGCCTCCTGGCTGATAACTGCCACCCCTGTCTGATCACTGCCGCCTTCTGGCTGATAATTGCCGCCCCCTGACGGATAACTGCCGCCCCTTGGCTGCTAACTGCGTCCCCTGCCTGATCACTGACACCCCTGACTGTCTACTGCCGCCCTGGTTCATCACTTACGTCTCCCGGGACAGTGAGTATCCTGGGGATATCTGGGCAGTGAACGTTCTGGGGAGCATCCTTCTTTGGATATAACTGGCATCAAGTCATACCCCAGGAGCGTTAGTTTTAGTGCCATATATTCATCCTAGTAGTCTTTCAAATTTTACATAACGTCGAGTTTCATGTTACCTTATCACTGACCCTAGTGCATCGTATGAAACTGACTGCCATTTTTCACTGTCTATATTTCATTTTATTGTATTTACTTATTTTATATATGCTTTTATAAAATCATCTGATGCAATTTTCGCAGCTTGGCCTGTTTTGCCACCTGGCTTTGTTGAAACTTGGGCGGAAATGCCCTATTTACGTAATTTATTTAGTTTTATGGGCGCCGTATGATCCTAGATATCGACGCGCCCTAAAACCCAAATATGATGATGGACCGTCTCCCGGCTGATCACTGCTGCCCCTGGTTTATCATTGCGCCCTAATCCATGCTGCCTCTGGCTCATCGATGCTGTTCCCGGCATATTTCAACCCAAATGCCCACCGCCCCGACTCATTGCTACTTCCCTTGGTTCATCACTGCCGCACTCAGGCTGATCACTGCCTTCCCTGGTTCATCACTGCCGCCATGATTAATCACTGCTGCTCTGATTCACGCCACCTTCGGCTAATGAATGCTCTCCCTGTTTTTTTAATTAACCCATGTATTAGCGGCCCCTGGTTAGACACTTCCTCTCTCGAATACTCACTGCCGCCCCCGGCTGATCACTGCCGCCCCTGGCTTATCACTGCCGAGGGGACCAATCCGGCCATGGCCCCTAAAACTGGTCAAACTAAGGCCCTGCTGTCAGCACAGTTTTGTCAGCAGGCATCTCTAGCACACTTCCAGAGAGTAAACAGCAGCCCACTATCGTCTAATCGTTATATGTCTGCGTATTGGAGGAATCCCCCAAACCGAGTAAATGGTAGCCTGTTGCTTTTGTGCTTTTACTGTTTTAGTGTCAGTCAGGGGTGAAATTATTATCTCTTTCGGGTGTGCGAGCAGCCCCATCATGATTTGAGCACCCCCAATTCATGTGTCGCACCCTGGCTCAGCATTGCTGCCGTGATTCATGCCGCCTCCGTCTTACCACTGTGGTTCATGCCGCCCCCGGTTCATCACTACCACCCTAATTTATGCCGCCATGGTTCATCACTGCCGCCTCCTGCCTATCACTGCCATCCTGATTCATGCCAGCCCTGACTTATCACTGCCGCCCTGTTTCAAACAGCACCCGGCTCATCACTGCTGTCAGTGGCTCACCAGTGCTAACCCCGCCTTATCACTGCCGCCCTGCTTAATGCCGCCCCCAGCACATCACTACCGCCTCGGCCAATGAATGCCGCCTCTGACTTATCACTTCCGCTCTAATTCGTGCCGCCCTGGGCTCATGACTGCCGCCCCCAGCTCAGAGATGGTGGATTCCATTTTCGGGCGGGTGTGCACGATTTTTGGGAGGGGGCGCCTTCCTACCCAGGGGGAGCGCCTTTGGCTCTCTAGGGCGCCCACTAAGGGGGGGCACCGACATCATTATCCCAAGTTAAGTGGATAAATTGGGGCTATTTGCTCTCTCCATTGGACGGTTTTGATGACAGGGGGAACCATTCATATTTGAAACTGTTTTTATTTCGCACAGAGGGTTCTACCTCTTCAGGTAGGCGGTGTTTAGGCCAGATTTTTTCGTGGCAGGCCAGGGGCGCCGCCCAAATTCGAGGGCGCTTCTCCGGACCAAGTCAATACCGGGTGTGCAAAGAGATACTTTTGCACACACTCATTTTTTCAGGGTGTGCAACTGCACACCTTGCTTCTCAGAATCCACCGTACCTGCCCCAGCTTATCTGTTCCGCCCTGATTCGTGTCCCCCTCCCCCGTAGCTTATAACTACTACCTACGACTCACCATTCCCGTCCTGGGCTTATCCACTTTGCCTTGATTCATGCCGCCCTCGGCTTACAAATACCACCCCTTCCCCAACTTATCACTTCCGCCCTGATTCATACCACCCTTAGTCCATAACTACCAGCCACACCCACTGTCTGGACCTTCTTGAGGCAGACTGGAGCCAAGTGTACCAGGATGAAACCATCACTGAAAAATGGAACGCCTGGTACGAAGTATGGCAGCCCCAAATTGACAAAAACATATCTCTTAAAACCATGCAGCTAAGACACCCGCTCCCTGGCTTAACAACAACGAACAGCTCTGAGGGAGTGCATGACGCGGCTGGACCAAGCCTGAGAGGCGAGAGACCGAGACCGTTGAGACGTAGAGAAATTGAAAGCCTATCGTGAGTGCAGAAATGCCGTCAAAAAAGCTCTGGTCCAGGCCAGCTCCGACATTTCGCCAACTTTCGAAACGACTGCTCCAAAACATGGAGCGATATAAGAAGATGCTTCTTGGCATCTAAGAAACCAGAGCCAAAGACTGAGCCACTCAATCTCAGTGATCATCATTGGGCAAACAAACTCAAACATCATTTTGTCGAAACTGGCACGGATGTCGCAGTAGCACTTTCCGTTGTGCCTCAAGGGGTGAAGCTAAGAGACGACCTCCGAGAGTTTGCTCTGACGCCTTCGGAGTGCAGCTTGTCACCCTTCCCGAATTATGGAATGCACTGAAACGCATGGGCAGCTCACGTGCATGCGGAAATGATGACATTACAATCCAGATGCTAAGATCAACTTTCGCAGTTACTGGTCCGCATCTTCATAACGTCATCAGCTGTTCACTGCGTACTGGAGAGGTACATTCGCAGTGGAAGAAGGCCTCACTGATCCCACACTACAAAGGAAACCGCAGTGATCTCGGGAACTTCAGGCCAATTTTCATCCGTAGCAAACTGTGCGAGAGGGTGGTATGTCTCTAACCATCGTCCTATCTCGAGAAAAGCCACATACTGTGCGAAAACCAGCACGGTTTCAGATCGGGAAATTCAACTGAAACAGCAATGCTAGAAACTGTTAATTTCATCTCTGACAGCATGGACTAAGGACACGTCATTACCTTCTCAACGGCTGGCATATCACGCGCCTTTGATAGCATGGAATACTCGCGCTTACTCCAGAAGCTAGGGTGGTATGGTATAGACCAGCACTGGTTCAAGTACTGGCTGTCAAATAGGACTCCAAAGATCCATGGAGGCAGAGCTGTTTATTTATTTTTTTATTTATTTATTTGTTTATTTGACATACACAGCATCTCCACTATTCATGTGACTATTCTGACGCCGGTCGTAATGAAGGTGAGGGACATAAATGACAACCTAAGCAAAAACACACTGTAGGATAAGGATAAGTATAGGATGGTTGATGGGGAAGGACAAGGATTACCCACGCTGGGTCACCGCCAGTGACGCACGGCGTGGTCTAGGGCTCACTCCTGGGACCAAAGTTGTTTTTTATCTTTACAAATGACCTGGCATCTCACCTGTCTTCGGGCAAGCTCACCATGTACGCGGATGATGCACAGTTCCTAGACTCAGACACTGGGAACATCTGCCACCTAAAACTGCGAGTGAAAAATACCCGAAGACAAGCTCACGACTGGTTCACTCAAAATCGGCTCAAAGTGAGCCCAAGCAAACTGAGCTTCTCGTTTTAAAGTCAAGTTGGAACCGGCGTGACCCGAAACTCCCTATTCAGTTCGGTAACAGCCTTGTCAAAACAACATCATATGCTATGACCCTTGGTGGCTTCGACGACTCAGCCCTGGCCCGGGAAAAACAAGTCTCACAAGTAACTCGTCGCTGTTACGGCACCCTCACCTCGCTTAAGCTGCAAAATCACACCAGAGACCAGAAAACGACTAGTTCAAGCCTCGTGTTCCCACATATTTTATAGTGTTGCATGACTCTATGGGGAGGCTGCAATATCACTAAAAAACATTGTATCCAGAAAGTTTTGAATTTTTGCGCACGCATCGCAAAGGGACTGAGCAAACGTGAGCACGTGACCCCAGTCTTCCAATCCCTGGGTTAGCCGACGTTTCCTGATCTGCTGAAGAAACGTGACATACAATGATAAAAAGACTGCTCTCCGACGATTCTGGCAGTGCACCGTCGCGATCAGTTCCGCGTCACTCCAAAATCTCTAGCTGGAGCACACGCGGGACCGACCTCGATATGCTAAAACTCCCAAGGATGAGAACGGAAAAAGCCAAACAAAGTTTACGTTTAAGGGAGGGCGGGGGGTAGAAGTATGGAACGGTAGGATATGTATAGCAGGCATTTGGGAAAGAGGATAGGCTAGAAATGAACTAACTTGTTGAAATTGTTTTTATCTACAACGGTCATGCCGTGTAAAGTATTGCCTGGTTTGCGAAGGTGCTTACTCCTGTGTGCTTGTGATTGAGGGCTGAAAAGTCATGCATTATGGAGAGCTCAATATCTATCTATATATCTATGTATCTCACTGCTGCCCTCGCCTTATCACTTCCACTCTGATTCGCGCTGCTCCTAGTTCATAGCTAATGCCCTTGTCTTATCACTGCCGCCCTCGACTTATGACTTTGCCCTGTTTCTTGCCGACCTGGCCAATCGCTGTCGCCCCCAGATTATCACTTTCATTCTAATTTGTGCCGTTCTTGGTCCATTTCTGCCGCCCTGGGCAGTTATGCAGCACTGATTCTTACCGCCTCTGTGTGTTGGGGTAAACAATAAAGGGCGCTAGGGAAAAAATAAAGGGCATGCACGGGTACAGCGGAGTTAGAATATTTATTAATATTTACAGAATATACACGCATTGTTTGGAGCGCTGTCGATGTTTTGCTTTCTTTTCACATAGTGATTAAGTCCTTTGCTTTCGTTTCAATTTCTATCTACTCTGCCATTCCGAAGGTAAAATTTAACCCCGCAAAACTGATATAGTTCAATCGTGAATAAATTTACAACTCATTTGGATTCTTTTAAGACCTATACGTAGCTTTGGGATTGTAATAAAGATTTTATTCACCCCTTTAAAACTACTAAATTTCTGAATTCATAAAGCTTAAAAACAGCCCCCTCCATAATCAAACATAATGCTTTACGCCCAGTCAGAGCAAGCTGGAGTACTTGCACCGACGTGTTCGCAAACTTGCACCGACATGTGCCAATCCACGTGGCTGCACCGAGCGTTAATCCTGCTTAGAGGTGACCGCTTCAAGGCCAAGACGCTAAATCGCGTTCAAAATGATATGTTAGCAAAGTTAGTAGGCAAAAACCAACGCGACTGGGATACAAAGTTACCATCAATACTTTCGGCCTATCGTACCGCCAAAAACGAAACAACCAAGCATAGTCCATTCTACATTGTACATGGTCGTGACCCTGTTCTCCCAATGGACACTTTGCTTTCACCCAAGTACAGATATCAAGGTGAGGATTACGTTCCCACTATGTTAGAAAATATTAGCCGCGCATATCAAAAAGTTAGACATAATCTGGCTCTCGGACACGAGAAAAATAAATTGTACTATGATCGCAAGTCGAAACCCATCAAATGAAAAATTGGAGACATGGTTTATTTTCGAGATCCATCTACTGCCCCTGGTTCAACCATTAAATTGACTTCTCATTGGCGCCCATACTATCGTATCGTAAAAGCGCTAAGCGATGTAACATTTGTGATCAAGCATCAACTAGAAGGTGGTACAAAAACCGTAAACACTCAGAACCTGAGAATAGCAGATCCCAATACACCGTGGTGTAATATTTTGAACGAACCGACCCACATTAATCAGAAGTATGAGGAGAAATCAAAATCTCAGATCCCCGTTAGAGTTCAACCACCACGTAGTTCGAAATTTTCTTATGATGATGATATGGATACAACTCCAATGCCATTAAGGATTTCGGAACCCGCATCACCTGATCCTCAGTTTGGTACTAGGTCTGGCCGATCAAAATCTGATGTAACCTCTGAAGATGAGGATAACATTCCACTTTCTCGGTTGGCAAAAAGAATGCATAACCCCACCTCAGATGAAGAAGATGACATCCCGTTAGCAAAATTAGCTAAGCAACTTCAGGATGAAAAGGAATTAGGTTCAAAACGTAACGTAGAATCGCCGTTACCTGATGCCAAACGTGCCTGTGAATCAATGGACTCGGATCTTAATCCAAACGCAGAAGAGTATGTGCCGGTCAAGCGTGACCGAGAGATAGATTCGGAAGATTCAGAAGACGATAGTCCCCCTGATAAAGTCATCGCTGCAGATGACTCGTCTGATTCTGATACATCAGATATTGATGTAAATAATGTAAGTACTAATGTTGCACAGAATAGAATTGTTGATAAAGAGACCGTAATGAACAGTAATAAGTGCGATGCGACAACTTCCAGTACCTCTCTGAGTAATGAACAGAGAATGGAAATGTTTAAACTGTTCAGTGCAAATATGGCAAACATGGCTGCCATGCTATTCAAGAAATATGTGATACGTAAATCCGTGTTCTTCACTTGCGAGTGAAATGTGAGTTTGGATATAAAGGAATAATTAGACATTTGATAGAAATGGATTCACTATTAGATGCAAACGCCTTGACAAGATGTCAGATGTGATGGGATGGCGAGACATATGGTTAGTATGGCCATAATTTGGTTATTTCCGAAATGTGAGATTGACAGTGTTTAATCAGAAAGGCTATTTAACACATCCCTTGACGAGATGTCTATTTTAGGTTACATTTTCAGTATGTAAATGTTTGTATGTGTTGCAGTGATATATGTATGTATGTCATATATAAGCTCACCAGAATTGTAGATAACTGTTCGTTGTCTTGTCATATATTGATGTAATATAAATACTATAGGTTATTTGAATTCTGTAATGGTATTGGATCGGATGAGATGACTGAGACAGAGACGAAAATTTTGAAGAGAACATCAAAATTTCATCTAAAGGACCTCGCGCTGTGATGTAATAAAGATTTTATTCACCCCTTTAAAACTACTAAACTTCTGAATTCATAAAGCTTAAAAACAGCCCCCTCCATAGACAAACATAATGCTTTACGCCCAGTCAGAGCAAGCTAGAGTACTTGCACCGACGTGTTCGCAAACTTGCACCGACATGTGCCAATCCACGTGGCCACACCGAGCGTTAACCCTGCTTAGAGGTGACCGCTTCAAGGCCAAGACGCCAAATCCTCGTGCCTTTGGCATGGGAATGACAGTCATTGAGTTTACAGCGCCCATAAAACTAATGGACTTTCATTAGTGCTATGCAGATCTGAAGTGCCGACAGAATATTGCATTAAGATTGGACCCCATCACACCCCAGATCGCAGACACCTGGTGTACTCTGGTACCCAGTATTCTAGGAAATCCACACTTGCCCTCATTTCTGGATGATTAAATGTTCTCAGTCAACTCGTCAGCATCCGGTATCAAACCGTATATAAACAGCCGCCTTCAGCGCTGAATAGACGGTCGTGTTTCACATTCGCCATTGCGACGGGGAAGTTCTGCCAGTCAGCTCCGTGACATGTGACGAGTGGTGACGAGGCGGCTGCTGACAGTGCAGAGTGTTGGAACTGCTGCTAAGTTACGGCCTGTTCACAACGCCAGGCTAAACGTGGGAAGATAAATCGGACTTAGTACAAAAAGTATCTTCATCGCCCACGACGAGGTCCTAACCGCTACGCAACCATAATTCACAGCCACACCAAAGAGCCCATCTTGGTGACAGGGATGCAGTGACGGATCTAGCCGGTCGGTTTGGGAGGAGCAAACCAAAGTCAAAAGTGGAAAAGCAAAAAAGTCACACCGTGAAAGCTACGCTACATTATCACTTGCCGGTCTAATTTAGGGTATTTGAGGCGAAAAGCAAAAAAACGTCACGGGATGGAAAAGATGGGCTCGCCATACTTTTTCCAGTCCAAGGCCTAATATAGACACTGAACTTAACTTGTTCTGTTTGGAGTTGAGAGTTGAAGCACCAAAATCTTGCTTATAAACTTAAAAGGAGTCGGGGGAAAAAGGAGGCCAATCACTTTGGGGAGGGGGCAAAAACATAGTTTTGCCCCGAGCTTTTCCGTCGGGGGGTAAATGCTGTTTTTGCCTCCCCTTGGATCCGCCACTGTTGGGATGTCGCCAAAAAAGCAAACGTGTTTGGAAAACGCTGTATAATACCTGCCCAACATTAAAATAGAAAGTGCCCTGTGCTATAAAAGGCGCTAAAAAGCGATGAATAACAGATTTGGTGCAATGAAGGAGTGCCGCCCCTGCAACGCCGTCGCCCCTATGGGATGCCGCCCCCACGGGCTGAAACCCCCAAAGATTTTGAAAAATTACACCCCTGGGTCTATCATCCATTACCGGTGGAAATGCTGACAGAACTAACATGGAACTCTGGCTTTACTAAGACTCTATCAATCTGAATGGTACTCTCACTTCTGTCTGAACACTGCACATAGTTTATCGGGCTGGACTGTTAAATAGACATTTTACTTTGATACTCGACGTCTCAGTATTGTCATCCAATACTAGTCTCGACCGGGGCTTTACCGAGACAAATTGGGTACAGGACGGGGACAATATGGATATGATAAGGTGAGAATATTGGCTGAGGCTTATATGGGTCATTCTAGGACAAATAATCCAAGTAGGCACCAAAAAGCTCACCATGACCCCTCAGATTTCCACCACATTTTGAACCCAAGGTCCCCTATACAAAAGAAAAATTGGGACCAATTTCCAGGTCTCATTTTGAACCGTTCCACCGTTCAAAATGTACACCGTTCCTTTCTTAACTGAGGAAACCTCTCGTTAGCAATATCATGACACGTGACTCACTGAATTCTTTACTTAGATCGACTTTATGAGCAGCGGCGGGTCCAGGATGACATTTCGAGGAATGGGGGGTTCGAGATCCCCTTCCCCCGCCATTGCCTCGAAACAGCCTCTGTCTATGCATTTACTATAAAAATTTTGGTTTGGGGGTAGTTTGCACCCCCTAGCGCCGCCCGTTATATCGGGCACCATGTATAAACATATGAAAGGTATGTATATCGCTTTACACTCTTTTCCAAATTACCATTAATATCAATGAGAGGCAGTCGACCATACAGATTTCGAATCTGGTCTTCAGGTGAACGAAAGGTCACTGCACATGTGCACTGGAACTAATGATACTACAGGCCAAGGCCCTAGAGAGAGAAGGTAGAACGCTCCGCTTCCAAAACATGGCAACCGCTTGTTTTCAAGGTCATTATTGTTACTGTGGAGTGATGACGAAAGATCAACCAAACAAACCGAAACTCCCCGTCCAGAGAGCATGGAAGGAGGTGAGATGGAGACTTGTTATTGGCTGTGGTGAGTAGATGCAGGGTAGGGTGGTATTGTAACGTAGTTTTCTGGATAGAGAAATGATCGAGGAATATGTCCAGCCTAGAAAATGAGAGTTTTGCATCATAGCTTGTCACTAATACCTGTTTGAATTCGGGGATGCGTAAGTGGCGCGTTCGAGTTTGATAATATGCGAAGAGTTTTTAGCATTTTGGGAGCCTGGAAATCGTATTTGATGTATCAGTAGGATGGGATGGTGATTTTTACATTCTGTGGACCTGAAGTGGCAGGCCCAATCGAGATTTAGCAGGAAAATGTGTGATTTTTCATATCAGAATATTAAGTTTTCCATGTGGCCCTATTGCCATTTATTTACATCATCATCATCATCTTTTTATTTCATTTTTCATATTGATAGGGAATAGAAGTAAGGGAACAGAACAGCAAAAGAAAACATGAGCAGGGAAAAGCAATAAGGAGCAACAAAAGGAAGACATTTATAGGTATACAGCATCAAACAAAAGAAGTCTGGCGAATACGTAGTTAGATTAATGCAAATGATCAATATAGGTAGAAAAAGGAAAAACATAAGCTGCCAAAGAAGGAGCAATACCCACAGAAACAGCAAAAAAATAAAGGAAAAAACAAAATTTAATGTCAAACAGAAAGACTGTTAAAACATAACAAAAACGGGACGAGCCGATACAAAAAACAAAATTATGTGTGGTTTATTCATTTTGACCTGTCCTTTCCATGTGATTAACTGATATTTCCTCTATTGCATGATTCTTATCAATTGGTTTCATATCATCCAGCCAATCTGGTCATATTTCAACCTGTATTATACTTACACTACACTGCTATTCTTGCATGCAATACATACATAGGCAAGCCATGACTATAATGGATGCTGCCCTGAAACCCAACAAAATGCATATTCAATACAATTTTAAATATAAAAACATCCATTTTTGGACTGAGTACCCTTACATGTTTAATGAGCAGTGCTGAATTTAATGTTGTACTTGGAAGTTGTCAGAATTTATTATGTATTGGAATTGTGCTCTCCCACCACATAGGCATGCATCAGCCATGCTTTGTTGTGGATGCATGTGTTGGCATGGGCATTTATAGTATTTTGTGTTAATAAGAGCAGTGTTGCAGCGCTAAAAGGGTATCTCTAATGCATTAGCAATAGGAGATACCCCATTTTCTCTTGCACATTGGAGAGGTCACATGCTGAAATAGGTTCTCCAGAAAGTCACCCACTTTTGTCAATTACTATGGTCAATAGTGGATATTTCTCTCAAATGCAAATTTTCTCTTTCTTTGTCATGATGTAACTTTGTGTATGGTGAGGAGGAAATGCTGCTGATGATTTTAAATGATTTGAAATTTCAGCCTCAGCATACTCAAAAGCTTGTTTAAGAAGAAGCTTTAGTGCTTTGCAACAAACCAACTGCTGAAGTAATGGCAGGAGCATTGAAACTATGTTCAACATTGGGGGGGCAGCGGGAATTTTCAAGTCATTTCTTTCCTGTCAACACCATAGGGTTAATGGTTAAGAATCATGAAAGTTGGGGGCAACTGCCCCCTGCCCTCCTGGTTCCTTCGCCCCTGAGTAATGGTGCTGCCAACTTTTAAAAGGATCAGGAAATCCCTACTGTTGTCACTTGGTATTTGAACCTTGGTTGATAGTAATGAAGCTAATGCTGCATTCTTTGAAGTATTCCAAACTGAGTGAGGCTTGAACCTTGGATACTGTTGAAGCATGTTATTGCCTTTTGCCTTTAAACTCTTTTATCTGCTTTCTTTAGGACAAAACTTTAGGTTGTTTGTTGGTTGATCAGCTTTTTCTTGTTTTATGTACATTTTGTCCCTTTGCTTACTTATAGACTCCAGGCAAGCTGGAATATGAACTAAAACTACAATGGTGGCATGGAAGTTAAACAATATAAAAAATAGAGCTGTGAATAAAGTTAATTTCCTGTGTATAAGACATGAACACAGACCATGGTTGTTTTGCACGGTTTCTGTGTAATTTATGAGTTTGCCCAGCCATGTCATGAAAAACATTCACATAGGCTTTCCTCTTGTGTTTCTGCTTCCTTATTTGGTGCTAGATCCATCGAGAATTTAAATATGTGCGGAGGTTTGTGTAGCCTCCCCAAAAGCTGGGATTCTGTGCTGGCCTTTGCTTCTTGTTGAACTATTGGTCAGCGCTCATACTTGATCCAGTGGGTGGGGGGCAGGTGTCATACCGATCGACCCTCGTCGCCCCCCAAAAAGGTAGATGCCCCCTTCCACCTGAAAGGTTGATGGTGCCCCTTTGAAATGTCGTTCCTTCGATGCGAAAACCGGGTGCCCACTGATATGTTGGCGCCCACCCGATTGGTTTTTCCGGTCAAAACCTGCGCCCCTGGTCCGGATGGCGCCCTGAATTGACAATCCTGAACCCAGCTCTGCCAGCTCTCATGAATTACTCAAATATCAGGCAGGTATTAGCAAAAATCATTTTTACATTACTTTAACTTTGCATAAATTCGCTGGAACATGCCTATGGCTGGTGGCATGATTCAATCTTATTTCAACCGACAGCCTCACTCAACCATCCTTTTTCTGCCTTTGCTTAGATGGTATGGATGGAAATGGTAATATCACCTTAGATGGTCGATAATCATCTCTGCAGGAGTCCGGAAATAGTCTAGTCTAATGTGACTGCAACAGTTTTCTCCGGGTTTGTTCCTCTCTCGATAGTTTAATGCAATTTTGCATATCCAAGCAACGTCAATTATTACACTTTTGGAATTTTTAAGATGTTCCCTGGCCTCTCCCCTCGAATCCGGAAATGTAAAAAACACTGAAGATTATATATTCGGGCACAGCCCTTCATCAGAATCGTGGAGTAAATATCAAAAATTCTCAGTCCTAGTATAGCCAGACCTCGAATTGAGCTTCACACAAAAATGCCTTTTTAGAATGAATCGTTAAAAATAAGATTGGATGTCGTGACAACAACCATATTGGTACCTCTAACCTAAAAGTGGACAATACGACAAACCTAGAGCAGTATTTGTGACAGTCTTTTCTATTATTAGAAAAGACTGTCGTATTGTCGACTTTTAGGTTAGAGGTACCAATATGGTTGTTGTCACGACATCCAATCTTATTTTTAACGATTCATTCTAAAAGGCATTTTTGTGTGAAGCTCAATTCGAGGTCTGGCTCAAGGCCCTAGAGAGAGAAGGTAGAACGCTCCGCCTCCAAAACATGGCAACCGCTTGTTTTCAAGGTCATTTTTGTTATTGTCGAGTGATGACGAAATATCAACCAAACAAACCGAAACTCCCCGTCCAGATAGCATGGGGGAGGTGAGATGGAGATTTGTTATGGGGTGTGGTGAGTAGAATTGGGGTAGGGTGGTATTGTAATATAATTTTCTGAATAGAGAAATGATCGAGGAATATGTCCAGCATAGAAAATGACAATTTTGCATCATGGTTTGTCACTAATACGTGCTTAAATTCGGGGATGCGTAAGTGGCGCGTTCGAGTTTGATACTATGCGAAGAGTTTTTAGCCTTTTGGAAGCCTGGAAATCGTATTTAATGTGCCAGTAGGATGGGATGGTGATTGTCACATTCTGTGGACCTGAAGTGACAGGCCCAATCGAGATTTTGCAGAAGAAATGTATGATTTTTCATGTCAGAATACTAAGTTTTCCATGTGAGTCTATTGCCATTTATTTATGTGTGGTTTATTTATTTTTACCTGTCCTTTCCATGTGATTAACCTACATTTCCTCAATTGCATGATTATTATCAGTTAGTTTCATATCATCCAGCAAATCTGGTCATATTACAAGCTGTATTATACTTATACTACACTACTATTTATGTATGCAATACCTACATACATGGGCAAGCCATGACTATAATGGGTGCTGCCAATTATACTCAAGCAAAATGCATATTCAATACAACTTCAAATATAAAACAAAACATCCATTTTTGGACTGAGTGTTCTTACATGTTGAATGAACAGTGCTGAATTGAATGTTGTACTTGGAAGTTGCCGGAATTTGTTATGTATTGGAATTGTGCTGTCCCGCCACATAGGCATGCATCAGTGATGCTTTGCCATGGATGCATGTGTTGACAAGGGCATTCATAGTATTTTTTGTTAATAGGAGCAGTGTTGCAGTGCTAAAATGGTATCTCTAATGCATTGGTAATGGGAGATACCCCATTTTCTCTTGCACAGTGGAGAGCCACTCTGCAAAGTATGGCAGCAGGCTAGTCGAGTCGCCCTAGCAATGTAAAATTCTTGCACCACCAGCCTCCAAAAAATTTCACCAATCTTTCATATACCAGGGAGAAAAATGCACACATTGCTACCCACACAATGCAATACTACCTCTCTTATTAGTTAGTTGGTTAAGGACTTTTTACAAGGCCACCTTCTATGTTTTAATAACCATTCAGCCATTGTTTGTTTGGTTCAAGTGTCAACTTCCTTGCACCAGTCTTGCAAATTCACACCAGGTTGATAAAATTCACATTACTAGCTCCTGTCTTCAAGGGAATTCGCACTGACAAGACCTCATTGAAAATGCCATACTTTGCACACTGGGTGGAGAGGTCACGTGCTGAAATAGGTTCTCCAGAAAGTCACCCACTTTTTCAATTACTATGGTCAAATGCAAATTCCCTCCTTCTTTGTCATGATGTTACTTTGTGTATGGTGAGGAGGAAATGCTGCTGGTAATTTTAAATAATTTTAAATTTCAGCCTCAGCATACTCAAAAGCCTGTTTAAGAATAAGCTTTAGTGCTTTGCAACAAACCAACCGCTGAAGTAATGGTGCTGCCAACTTTCAAAAGGATAAGGAAATCCTTACTGTTATCACTTGGTATTTGAACCTGGGTCAACAGTAATGAAGCTAATCCTGCATTCTTTGAAGTATTCCAAACTGAGTGAGGCTTGTACCTTGGATACTGTTGAAGCATGTTACTGCCTTTTGCCTTTAAACTCTTAAATCTGCTTTCTTTAGAACAAAACTTCAGGTTGTTTGTTGGTTGATTAGCTTTTTCTTGTTTTATGTACATTTTGTCATTTTGCTCACTTATAGACTCCAGGGAAGCTGAAATATGAACTAAAACTACAATGGTGGCATGGAAGCTAAAAAAATAAGAGCAGTGAATAGAGTTAATTTCCTGTGTAAAAGATAGGAGCACAGACCATGGTTGTTTTGCATGATTTCTGTGTAATATATAATGAGTTTGTCCAGCCATGTCATGAAAAACATTCACATAGGTTTTCCTCTTGTGTTTCTACCTCCTTATTTGCTGCTAGATCCATCGAGAATTTAAATATGTGCGGAGGTTCGTGTAGCCTCCCCAAAAGGTGGGATTCTGTTCTGGTCTTTGCTTCTCGTTGAAAATTATTGGCCAGCTCTCATATTTGGATCCAGGGGTTGGGGAGGGGGCAGGTGTCATACCGATCGACCCTCGTCACCCCTAAAAGGTAGATGCCCCCTTCCACCTGAAAGGTTGATGGTGCCCCTTTGAAATATCGTTCGTCCGATGCGAAAATCGGGTACCCACTGATAGGTTGGCGCCCACCCGATTGCTTTTCCGGTTAAAACTTTTGCCCCTGGTCCGGATGGCGCCCCCCCTCCCCAATGGACAACCTGGATCCAGCTCTGCCAGCTCTTTGATCAATTACTCAAATATCAAGCAGGTATTAGCAGAAATCATCATTACATTACTTTAACTTTATATGAATTCGCTGAAAAATGCCTATGGCTGGTGGCACGATTCAATCTTGATTCAACCCACAGCCTCACTCAACCATCCTCTTTCTGCCTTTGCTTAGATGGTATGAATGAAAATGGTAATATCTTAGATGGTTGATAATTTTGTCTGCAGGGGTCTGCAAATAGTCTTGTCTAATATGACTGCAGCAGTTTTCTCGTTCGTTCCTCTCTCGATAATTTAATGCAATTTTCCATATCCAGGCAACGTAATTGTTACGATTTTGGAATTTAATGCAATTTTACTTGCTCTTTCAGGAAGTCTTCGCTGCTGGCATGCTCAGGAGGCGATGCGTAACTGCCATTTGAGTTGGCAAACAAAGCCTGCAAGAAAGTTTTAGTAACTGAAGAAGAGAGCACATTCAGCCCACTATTGTCGTCTGTAGAATTTAGGCTGTGAACTAAGAGCAACATGTCCCATGGTACATTTCCCGTTTATTGTTCAAGCATGAGTTGTTGGTTGAAATAAATATATTAAGCTCTTATTACAATTTTTCGTCCGGTCTATTCATCCAAGCTAGCGTTTTCAGATATATAAAAGAGACGCAGTGCATCGTTGTCCCCTATGCCTCCATTCGGCGCTGACGTCCACTGCATCAACGGTCTCGTCAAAGGTAGCACCATTGGCCGGAGACGGTATGCCGCCACTTCGTTTCGTGGTTTCCGTTCAATACTGCTACAGCGGGAAGAAACTCACGTAAAATAGCCATTTGTTAACTTAACAAGTGATATATATTCAATAAGTGCGTACGGTGAATATTCGTCGGTAATGGATACGACATGACTAGCTATTTCTGAAGGTATATCACTACAGCAGTGGAAAGTTTTTTTACGAAGATTGATGTGCCCAAATTTGGAAACATATAAGTATCCCGATATTAAAAGAGAAAGTATAGAATGAAGCATGTGATCTATATATAATGAGGCCTGTGGCCCACGAATCTATTGGACTGCCTCGAACCAAGTTCGAGACATTAGAAAATGAAAACACAGACTTAAGGGACATTTTTAACAGCGCTTGCAGGTTTCACTTGAGCTGTCCCAAGGACATACTAATCCACACCTCTGCGATATTATGCAGGAACTAGTATTTTACGCGCCCAATTATTTCTTTAATAAATATCACAGGAAAAAGGACACTTCTGCGATAAAATTTGATGCAGGTAACAATGACTCTTAACAGGTGCATCAGATAAGCTGAACAATTAGCGTCACAGCGTCATGTTCCATGTACTAACTGAAGAGTATCACTTTGCATCACCCTCATGAGTTCAGCGCACTTTCCTTGACATTTTCGTTAGTGTCTTTGCACACCATGAATTTTTGCGGACACTTCGCCTTCACGGTCATTGTAGTTTCGTCCACGTTTGACCGTGAGGGAGAGAAAATAACACAAAGCCAGGTCGGATGAGAAGGGAGGTTACTGCAGCACGGCGAAATTATTTACCGTAGACTGTTGGATGCTCAGAGAATTGAGGAGATGCGTTGCGATCAGTAGTCGATGAAGGTGCCGGCAATTGTCTTGTCACAACTCACGCCTCTTCTTCCCCAACGAACGAGAAGTTTACTCGCGACAGAGCAGGCATCACCACCATACTCAGTTTGCGTCCATACACTGAGGGTAAAGGCGAACGGCGTCGAACCGACGATAACGACACCAACCAGGCACTACGCACTCCTCACCTCAGCTTATCTGTGTTGCGATTCGGACGAAAGTGTGGGCATCGACCAGGATGGCACAGCGGGAAAGCAGCGGACTCCCCATCCAAGGAGTCGGCTCACGCATTACCCACAATATTGCAGGGAGAGAAAGTTCTTTACATAAACAAGCAGCACTGGACTACTATCACCATTAAACAGCGCAGCACGACGCTGCGGTGGCTGACTTAGCGTCTAAGAAGATGGCGATGCAGTCCGTTTCATAGTTTGCCACGGCCGAGAACAAGTAGAATATCTTGGCACGGTAGCGAGAGCACAGCTGTCCGTCCGTAATCTTGTCACTAGCCACTCAGAAGATCTCTAGTTCGAAGGTGGAGAGCTTCCATTTTCTTAGCAATCTGCTGCTTATGCCCAGAGTGCGGACAAAGCTGAGAGCAGAGATAATTATTACCGAGCTCTGTGCCGGCCCAGGACCCGTAGGTACCCCGATATCGTACCCTGCAGCCTCGCATCTGGTGAGAGAAAGAGGAGAGTAGCGTCAGTAAGAAGAAGACTGGAGCAGTGGTGATGACTTTGAGCTGCCTCGTAATCCTACCATTTGAATTCTTCTGAATGGTAAGGAGTGCATTTTGAAAATGGTTTGCATTTTGGAATTATTGTTGTTGGATGCTGGAATTTTGCATATATATTTATTAACATGGACAGTTATGAAAATATGACTCAAATAATATGTGTTGTTGAATTGTCTGAGCACAATTTCAGCAAGCTGTTCCAAGTAGTACCTTCAGTGAATGTCAGATAAGAAATACAATGAAAAGACTAAATGGCAGATCGATCACTCATGTTCTTGAACTTATTGGCTTACAATGACTTCTTGTGAGCGAGTTCAACAGAGAAATTCAAAATGGAGCAGAACAAAGCACAAACAACACAAGCGTATCTAATGAAATCCACTGCAAAGGCTCTTCAGACAATCATGAACACCAAAATACAAATCAACGAGATGGAGCTAGAACTACTTATAGCTTTTCAATAGTTAAGTGCCCAAACTGGGACCACCCACCTCATGAAAAAAGCTTATTAAAGCATTTTTATTATTTTCAGTTAAAATATCGATGGCATAATGATAAAAATTTCATTCAGCTGAAGCCTTCTTTGGTTAGAGTTTGAAGCCTTCTATATAGTTTGGAAATTTTAATTTGCAAATAGTAGCAGTATTACTGAAATTGGAAAGTGCTCCAGAAATGATTAAGCTAATATATTGTGCCACACAGGCTGGAAGTACCTGGAATTTATTTGTGAATTGTATTTTCAAAAACTACAAGGTCCTTAAAGGGAATAACTACTTTTTCAAAATTCTAAAAAGAATGATTGACGGACAATATAAACATAATTTAGGCATAATACCACCTACAATTCACATCAGTGTCCAGTGGCGGATCCAGGGGGGGCAAAAAGGCAATTGCCCCCCAAACGGAAAATCTCGGGGCAAAACTATGTTTTTGCCCCCCAAAGCGATCGACCTCCTTTTTCCCCCGACTCCTTTTTAGCTTGTAAGCAAAATTTTGGTGCTTCAACTCTCAACTTCAAACAGAATTAGAGAAGTTCAGTATAAATATTGGGGTTTGGATAGGAAAAAATGTATCTTGAGCCCATATTTTTCACCCCGTGAGGTTTTTTTGTTTGCTTTTCGTCTCCAGTTCCCAAAATCCTACCGAAAAGGCATATTGTAGCGCAATTTTTCACCTCGCGAGGTTTTTTTTTTTGCTTTTCGACTTTGGTTTGCCCCTCCCAAACCAACCGGCTAGATCCGCCACTGTCAGTGTCCACCCTGATCACCCATGGGGCCACACCTAGCACCAGAGTGCCATAGCTATCCCTGAAAGTTCTTTCAGGACAGCTGACGGAAATGTGAGCTTTGGTTTTGCAGACTATTTTTCTGCCAACTGTTTTATCACCAGGACGATTTTCTGCATCATTATTTGTTTAGGAAAATGGCAAAGAGAGCTTAACCAAATTTTTAAAATGTTCTTTCTTCACTCTCATATTTAGAGGATTTAGCCATCACTGAATATTCTTTGCAGTGCCCCACAACTGGTTTTCCACTGGGGTGCTAGCTGTAAAAGCCACCAGGGAAAATATAATCAGTGGGTGGAAAATTGAAATGAAATGAGAGTCAAGCCCTTACCTGTGCAAATCAATCAAACTACCATACAAAGTTTTGGAATAATTGTTAGCAAAATGTCTTTAATACCATATTTAAGAGTTCATAAATTTACAACAGGAGTATCCAAATGTGTTAAAAAGACCACTTCATATCCTGCAACAACCTTATTGGTAGTCTGGTAACATTCACAATTGGTGCAAATAGTCAGTATTTACAACAATAAAATTAGGGCACACCCATAGATTGTCTGCTCCCCAAGGACGTCATAGTTGAACCCAGTTGATACTCCCTGCCCAGTTGCACAGATTAACAAAGACCCTGCTTCCATGCACAATGCTGACCAGGATTGCATGATTGATCTGGATGCATTTACAATATGGATAAAGCTTTAGGCAATGGAAACCAAAGTTTCAATCTGATTGCATCTATCCATATCGAGCCAGGTCTGGCAGCACATGGCAGTGGACGTTTAATATTTTCCTTGCACTGCAAAGAGAAATAAGAGTAGTCCGTTGAAAGTAAAGCTTGCTTTGTTAATAAAAATTATACTAAACCTTAACAAAAACTATTCAGTACACAACATTCAGGAAACAAAACTATTATTAAATACATGAAAGAAACAAGCTTGTACAAAGAATAACAACTATTTTTTTTAGAAAAATTGTACATTTGAATGAAGGGAGCAAAAGGAGATATCAATGGGGCACTAGAAATGTAGCCCAAAACCGAGATAAAAGACTATTCTAAACGTCAATGTCCGAGCTCTATCCATATCCATCCAATCTATCCATATCCAAGCCAGTGTTGGGATAACCACAGTTGTTGCATCCTGATTCTCAGCTCTATCTGGGTTGGTCCATCAAGCAGCAAATGAAAGTCTATAACAAATGTAGGACAAATCATACAAATGGTTTTAAAGGACCACAAAAAGGAACAATAGGGACTGCATACAACACTATAATTCTGCAAGAAGCAAAAAAACAGCATGCCAGACAATAAGAAGCATTGCTAAGCCAGACACAGAAATAAGTAGGTGCAATTTACTCTATTACCTAAGGTGTAGAACCTAATAGTACATAAATAGGTGCTATTTGCTCTATTACCTTAGGTGCACTCCTGTATTCGAGGTAATAAATATTCCTGCGCCAGATTCGTAACGCTCCATTCAACACAGAATTACTATAAAGCTACATCAAAAATCCCAAATCTTTGTGACTGAAATTATTTTCCAGTCATTTCTCTACCAGAAAAACTAAATTTCATGGCCCTAATCCCACGGATAGTGCAAGAGAACACACAAAAATCCCACCCGAGTCACAATTCCCGCCCACTTATCATGGAGCCGTGCTGTTGCATGGTTGACCTGACGTCATCGCAGCCGTCAGGGGTCGCCAAACGGTTGCCACTTTCCGCCAATGCTGAAGGGCCGGAGCGCACCCCCTGGTCTGGCTATACTAGGACTGAGAATTTTTTATATTTACTCCACGATTCTGATGAAGGGCTGTGCCCGAATATATAATCTTCAGTGTTTTTTACATTTCCGGATTCGAGGGGAGAGGCCAGGGAACATCTTAACAACTCATCATCATGCTCCTCGCCGCAGCACTTCAAAACTTATCAACACTTTTGGAATTTGCCTGTTTCATTCTTGTAGGCAGACAGGAAATACAAAATTTACTGATTCTTCGCCTATTTTAAAGCCCACTCAGAACGAAACACATTTAAATGAATGTCGATTGTCTGCTGTTATGTCTACCCGCCGCTCTGAATAAGCGTTAATGTCTACTTGCTCTTACAGGAAGTCTTCGCTGCTGGCATGCTCAGGAGGCGATGCGTAACTGACATTCGAGTTGGCAAAACAAAGCCTGCAAGAACGTTTTCGAAACTGAAGAAGAGAGCACATTCAGCCTACTAGTGTCGTCCGTACAATGAAGGCTGTGAACTATGAGCAGCATTTCCCATGGTACATTGCTCGTTTGTTGTTCAAGCATGAGTTGTTGGTTGAAATAAATATATTAAGCTCTTATTATAATTTTTTAGTCTGGTCTGTTCATGCAAGTTAGCGTTTTCAGATGTTAAAAGAGACGCAGCGCACCGTTGTCCCCCATGCCTCCACTCGGCGCTGACGTCCACTGCATTAAGGATCTCGTCAAAGATAGCACCATCGGCCGGAGACGGTGTTCCGCCACTTCGTTTCGTGGTTTCCGTTCAATACTGCTTCAGTGAGAAGAACCTCACATAAAATAGTCATTTGTTAACTTAACAAGTGATATATATTCAATAAGTGCGTCCGGTGAATATTCGTCGGCAACGGATACGACATGACCAGCTATGTCTCAAGGTACATCACTACAGCAGGGAAAAGTTTTTTTTACGAAGATTGATGTGCCCAAATTTGGAAACATGTTGGTACCCCGACATTTAAACAGAAAGTATAGAAAGAGGCATGCAATCTATATATAATGAGGCATGTGGCCCACAAATCTATTGGACTGCCCCGAACGAAGTTCAAGACATTAGAAAATGGAAGCACAGACTTAAGGGACATTTTTAACACCGCTTGCAGGTTTCACTTGAGGTGCCCAAGGGCATACCAGTCTACACCTGTGCGAAATTATGCAGGAACTGGTATTTTACGCGCCCAATTATTGCTTTAATAAATATGACAGGAAAAATGACACTTCTGCGATAAAATTTCATGCAGGTAACAATACCGCTTACGATTGTATCAGACAAGCTGAACGATTAGCGTCACAGCTCCATGTTCAATGTACAAATTGAAGAGTATCACTTTGCATCACCCTCATGAGTTCAGCGCACTTTCCCCGACATTTTCGTAAGTGTCTTTGCACACCCTGAATTTTTGCGGACACTTTGTCCTCGCGGTCATTGTAGTTTCGTCCACGTTTGACCGTGAGGGAGAGAAAATAACACAAAGGTCGGATGAGAAGGGAGGTTACTGCAGCACGGCGAAATTCTTTACCGTAGACTGTTGGATGCTTAGAGAATTGAGGAGATGCGTTGCCATCAGTCGTCCAAGAAGGTGCCGGAAATTGTCTTGTCACAACTCTCGCCTCTTCTTCCCCAACGAACGAGAAGTTTACTCGCGACAGAGCAGACATCAGCATCATACTCAGTTTGCGTCCATACACTGAGGGTAAAGTCGAACGGCGTCGAACCGACGATAACGACACCAACCAGGCACTACGCACTCCTCACCTCAGCTTATCTGTGTTGCGATTCGGACGAAAGTGTGGCCATCGACCAGGATGGCACAGCGGGAAAGCAGCGGATTCCCCATCCAGGGAGTCGTCTCACGCATTACCCACAATATTGCAGGTAGAGAAAGTTCATTACATGAACAAGCAGTACTGGAATACTATCACCATTAAACGGCGCTGCACGAAGCTGCGGTGGCTGACTGGGCGGCTAAGAAGATAGTGATGCAGTCCGTTTCATAATTTGCCACGGCCGAGCACAAGTAGAATATCTTGGCACGGTAGCGAGAGCACAGCTGTCCGGCTGTAATCTTGTCACTAGCCACTCAGAAGATCTCTAGTTCGAACGTGGAGAGCTTCCATTTTCTTAGCAATCTGCTGCTGATGGTCACAGTGAGGACAAAGCTGAGAGCAGAGGTAAATGTTACCGAGCTCTGTGCCGGCCCAGTACCCGCAGGTACCCCGATATCCTACCCTGCAGCCTAGCACCTGGTGAGAGAAAGAGAAACGTCAGTAAGGAGAAGACTGGAGCATGGGTGATGAATTTGAGCTGCCTCATAATTCATCACCTGTTGTTCTGAATAGTAAGGAGTGCATATGAAAATTGTTTGCATGTTGGAATTATTGTTTTTGGATGTTGGAATTTTGCATACATATTTATTAACATGGACAGTTATGAAAATATGACTCAAATAATATGTGTTGTTCAATTGTCTGAGCATAATTTCAGCGAGCAGTTCCGAGTAATACCTTCAGTGAATGTCAAATAAATACAATTAAAATACTAAATGGCAGATCGGTCACTCATGTTCTTCAACTTATTAGCTAAGAATGACTTCTTCTGAGCGAGTTCAACAGAGAAAGCCAAAATGGAGCAGAACAAAGCACAAACAACACATAAGCACATTTAATGAAAACCACTGCAAAGGCTCTTCAGAGATATCCTGAAGACCAAAATAAAAATAAATGAGATTGAGCTAGAACCACTCATATCTTGTTTTCAATAATTAAGTGCCCAAACTGGAACCACCTCATCACAAAAGCTTTTCATAGCATTTTTATTATTTTCAGTTAAAATATGGATGGCATAATGATAAAAAATTCATTCAGCTAAAGCCTTCTTTAGTTAGAGTTGGAAGCCTTCTAAATAGAGTTAGAAAATTTTAATTTGCAAATAGTAGCAGTATGACTGAAATTGGAAAGTGCTCCAGGAATGATTAAGTTAATATTTTGGGTGACACAGGCATAGCCGTTATTTACAACAAGAAAATTAGTGCACACCCATAGAGTGCCTGCTCCCTAAGGACTTCATAGTTGAGCTCAGTTCATACTCCCTGCCCAGTTGCATAGATTTGAAGCCATCACATGTTTATTACGCTCTCATCACACTAGGGTTAAAAGTAAAAAACAATAAAAACGGAATCAACATTACATCACCAGCGGACACAAGCTACGACAAATCATCCAGCAACTGGGCATCATCAGGCCCCTTGGTCCGCAGACGCTGACACTGACACCTAACTCAGCGGGAACAAGACTCTGGATTTACATACAAAGACCCTGTTCCCATGCACAATGCTGATCAGGATTACATGATTGATCTGGATGCATTTACAATATGGATAAAACGTTAGGAAATGGAAACCAAAGTTTCAATCTGATTGTCATTTATCCATATCCAGCCAGGTCTGGCAGCACATAGCAGTGTGACGTTGAATATTTTCCGTACCCTGCAAATGGAAATAGGTATAGGTATGGGTATAGGTATGTGGTTGTGGACTGGGGTTAGCAAAGGCTATTTGGTGTCCACATCTTGTTTTGGAAGCATCAGGACAAGGACTTGAGGTGTTTGTCTAGCCTCGTTTTGAATGTTTGTGGTATTTGCGGAGATGACATGTGATGGAAGTAGGTTCCACTTGTTCACCACTCTATTGGAGAAAAATCCTAGTCTTGATTGGTGTATTGCTCTTTTCTTGACCAGTTTCAGGTGGTGACCACGAGTCCGAGTGGTTTTGACTTCAAAGAATTGTTCCTTCCTGATGTTAACTTTACCTGTCATGATTTTGTAGGCTTCGATTAGATCACCTCTTTCAATCCTGTCTTTTATGGACATGGTTTTGAGCACTTTTAGTCGTTCATCGTATGACATTTGTTTGAGTCCTGAGACCATTTTTGTTCCCCGTCTTTGAATTCGCTCTAGGGCATTCAGGTCCTGGACCAGCAGTGGGCCAACTGCCTGGATGCAATAGTCCAGGTGAGGTCGAACGTATGTGTTGAAAATTCCAGTGAAGTTGTCTACAGTGAATCCATCAAATGCAGATTTCAAAGTTCTCAGGGCTGCCATTCCTTCTTTGCAGCCTTTTGACAGTGTTCTGTAGATTTCAAGGTATTTGTTACTATGATCCCAAGGTCTCTTTCTGAGGATGTCTTGTTTAGAGCCACCCCTTGCATGTAGTATGTGTTCTCGGGGTTGTGTTGGCCCAAATGCATTGTTTTGCACTTGTTGGGGTTGAATCTCAACAGCCAGTCGTCAGACCATTGGCTCAGAGTATTGAGGTCTGACTGTAGTGTTAAGCTGTCTCCTGGGTTGTTGATGGATTGGTACAGTTTCGAGTCATCTGCAAAGAGCTTGATTTTGCTAGTCACAAGGCTTGGTAGTTCATTTACATATAAGTTGAACAGAATTGGGCCCAGGACTGAGCCCTGGGGAACTCCACTTCGTACCTCTTGCCACTTAGATGATGCAGATCTCACTGATACCTGTTGTTGCCTTCCCACAAGAAAGTCTCTAATCCAGTTGAGGACCTTGCCTTTGATTCCATACCCACTCAATTTCTTGACCAGGCTGAGATGTGGAACGGAGTCGAACGCCTTTTGGTAATCTAAGAAAATTACGTCCAAGCAGCTGTTTTTGTCAAGCACCTCAGTCCAGTTCTCAAGAGTTTCAAAAAGATTGGTTAGGCAGGACCTCTTCCGCATAAACCCATGTTGGTGATCTGTGAGGAGATTGTGTGATGTGAGGTGCTCTTCTAGTCGTTTCTTTACTATACGTTCAAAAACTTTACAACACTGGCTAGTCAAGCTTATTGGCCTGTAATTTTCTGCTTTTTTCCTGGATCCTTTCTTAAAGATTGGGGTGACTGTGGCTTTCTTCCAGTCTGATGGTAGTTTACCTTCATCAAGAGACTGGGCAAAGATCTTGGAGAGTGGGAGGGTCAAAGCCTCCGAACAGGACTTTAGTACCAGTGAAGGAATCCCATCTGGACCAGATGCCTTCTCCCCGTCAAGTTTGTCAAGTTCATGTTTTATTTCTTCAGTTGAGACTGTAATGTTGCGGAGTTCTTGGTCAGGTTGGAGTTGGTCCTGAAAAGGAGGAAGTGAGCCAGGTACCTCTCGTACAAAAACAGAGCAAAAGAACTCTTGGAGCGTCTCAGCTACCTCTCTGTCGCTGTTGGTAGTACTACCATCATCTTTTAGTAGGTTGGTAACCCTGTCCTTGATTTTTGATTGCGATCTTATGTATTTGGCTATGGCTTTTGGATTATTCTTTGCTGTCTTTGCCAGTTTGGTCTCAAATTGACGTCTTGTGTTTCTGATCAGATTAACAGTTTCATTTCTGACTCGCTTGTAGTTCTGGAGACCCTGACCTGTTGCTTTGTAGGTTCTCCATGCCCTATATTTTGCTTTAACTTGTTGCTCCAGAGTCCTGTTCCACCATGGTGGAGCGTTCTTCACCTTTCTGGTTGTTTTGAACCTTGGAATAAACAACTCTATGGCTTCCTTAATTTTGGACTTGAACCAGCACCAGCTTTTTTCTACATCTAGATCATCCATTTCGTCCCAATTTACTTGTAGCAAAGCTTCAGTCATTCCTCGGTAATTTCCTGCCTTATAATTCAGAGTTGGCTTCCCAGCATTTACTGTTTGCAGTCCATCCTGTAGGTACATCTCCCATGCGAGGACACAATGGTCACTTTTTCCTAAGGGTGGTTGACATGTTAATTCCTGAATGTCATTTTCTTCTTTAGTGAAGACTAGGTCCAGCACTGAGGGGGTATTTCCTACCCTGTATCGGGTTGGGAAGTCAACATGTTGGCACAGGAGGCTTTCTTGGACTGAGTCGTAGAACAACCTTGCATCTGAGTTTTCAGGGCCTTGTACTGTGCCTTTCTTCCAGTCTATTTCCTTAAAGTTAAAGTCTCCCATTATTAATGTGTGTGAGATGTTCATGCCCTTTGCTGTTTCCAAGAGAGTGTTGAGGTTAGCATTATTGTTATGGTTGCTTTGTGGGGACCTATAACAATTACCTATCAACAATTTCTTTTTAGAACTTGTTTGGACTGAGCACCATACTGATTCTTCAAAGTTGGAGTCGTTTAACTCTTCACATTCTACAAGCTTGAGATTATCTTGTAGTAGGATCATGACCCCTCCTCCCTTTGTATCTGCTGGCCGATCCTTCCTGATTGGAGGGTGGTAGCCATCAAGCCGAAATCGTTTTTGTCCCATACTTCCGTGATTCCTATAATGTGTGGCTTGAACTTATCTACATACTGATAAAACTCATGCTTCTTATTTGATATGCTGCATGCATTGGTGTACATGCATATCAATTTCCCATTATACTGACATTTACTAGACTCTTGGGACAACTTTTCCCCGAAAGATCCTGTGGCTATCCTTACCCTTGGCTATCCACTCTTCTCTTAGCTTTTTCTGTCTTTCCCTTTCTTCGGGCTCAAGGTCCTTTGTAATGTAGATGTTCTGGAACCCTGCGTCTTTCAGCTTGAACCTTTCACCAAACAATTTCTCTACATCTTCTTTGTCTTTCAACTTTACCAGCATCAGTCTAGGCTTTGCCCCTCCTCCTCCCTTTTCTTCCCCAGCCTGATAATTTGATCAGTCTTTATTTCAGTATTGCTTCCGCAAAGACCCTTTGACACTTCATCAAATTTGGTGATATCATGAGTCTTCCTACTCTCTGAGTCAAGTGAGTCACTTTCGGGAATGTTGTGAAAGATGATGTTCATCTCACGGTTCATACTACCCTGGCTTTGTACGACTTTTTTCAAGCTCTGAGACGTGCTGATAAGTGCCTCCTTTTGTGCACTCATCTGCTTGACTACCTCTGTTTCGAGGTTCAGAATTTTCTCTTCGAGGTTTTTGTCCAGTTGCGGCACTTTTTGAGTCTTTTGGACTGCTTCAACTATTCTCTTTTCAGCCTCTGCCACTCTTGACTCCACCCTTTTTGCCACATCTAACATAGTTGAAAGTTTCTGCCTGCATTCAGAACAAAGCCACAGAAGGTCGAATTTCCCTAGTGCTTTGAAAGCCTCACTGCTCAGATCTTGGCAGCTTGGGTGGAACCACCCACCACAGGCCTCACACATTATACAATCCTCATTTTCCCCTATAATCCTTCCACATACCTTAGTTCCTCCTCCACAAGTGTACTTCACCTTTTTTGTTGTCTTTTTTGCAGTCACAGTCATCCACGCTCCACCTCCATCGTCGTCACTACTCACACCACTGTTGTTGTCTTGTTTAGGAGCCTTTTGCGACGTTTGCGGCGCCGCCACTGTTGCGGACCCCAGTCTCGCGCGCGTTTTCGCCATTAGGAACTAGCCACTAAATTCAAAAAGTTGTTTTCTTTCAACTATCTGATGTTGCAGTTGCTTCGTGTTCTTCCGTGTGGTGATAAATATCAAGTCATATTATTTTTTTTAGTGTGTTTTGATATGTTTCCAAATACCAAATCAGGCCAATTGAGGCCAAAAAAGATGCAAGGTGAGGCTAGACAAGGGCAAAGGCGGGCGCAGGTAATGGGCGAGGAGCTCCGTGGACACGTCCGTCCGGGGCGAGGGTCAGGTGGACAAAAAATGAGAGTAGTCCGCTGAGAGTAAAGCTTGCTTTATTAAAAAATTATACCAAATCTTAAAAAAACTTTTCATTACACAACATTCCTTAACCCTTGCCCCGGTGGCGGGTACGGGCCACCTTCGCCCTGGTGGGGGGGCTAAAAAGACCCCCCACGATCTCAAAAACTAAGAGAGCTAGAAAAAACCGCAAAACGGCAATCGAAAGCTCTTCGAAAATGATATCGAAAATACTTCGGTCATTTTTCTTGTCAGGTCAATATCAAGGTCACCAGAGGTCAAAATAGGTCAAAATCGCTAATATGAGGTGTACTAAGAAAACCTCCTATATCTCAGAAACTATGATAGCTAGAAACATTTTTTTCAAACACCATTCGAAAGCTCTTGAGATGCGCTTTCATTACAGTGGCATTCATTTTCGTGTCAGGTCAAAGCCTAGGGAGCTACAGGTCACTAAATATTGGGCATATTCTTGGGAATGTCCATAGCCACCCATGCATAAGGGCGTTTACTTTTTCGCTAATAGCTTCCAAACCAAACAAGATACAGCCATAGTTTATGCACCATTGCAATCCTCTCGTCAATACGAATCGAATGATATATGATATTGCTATGCCAGGTCAAATTTAAGAATTTGACCTGACCCAGGTCAACAGTCTGACCCAACTTGACCTGGTATAGTCATGATGTATATCATTTGACTCCCAGTGACTATACAAACACTTCGGTGACAAAATAAAAGCTCTATCTTAGTTTATTCAAAATTTATAGAGGAAAACACCAAAAAATGCTTATTTGACCTAAGGTGACCTTTTAAAGGTCACAAGTCAAAAATTTTGGTATCAGCTTCAGAAATGGGCTAAGAGCAAGTCGCAACCGATGTTTGAAGTTGATTCCATCCATACTTACTGAGAAAAGCTCATTTCGTGATTTTCCCCATGCATTGTCAATGGGGAGGTCATGCTCTGCACATGACCTTAGGTCACCAATATCAAAAATCCCGGAACAAATGTTGTAGCTCCTGGTGGGCCCAAGATGTGGTATGAGTTTCAACTTGATCAATTAACCCTTCTTTTAGTTATGCCATCCTAAGTATTTTTTGAGGTGAGGTCACTTCACCTGACCTGGTGACCTGACCTGATATGACCTTGAGCCAAATTTTTCAGGAAAGATGTAAAATTGATGAAGGAACAGCTAGACCAAGTTTGGCGGCGCTGCGCGCCGCTGTTTTTTGGTCACTTCGGAAAAACCCGAGAGGGGGTCTAAAAAGACCCCCCACCCGGGCGAAGGTTAAAAAACTAGTATTAAATACAAAGAAGAAACAGGCTTGTACACATAATAAGCCATTGTTTCTAACAAAAATTGTACATTTCAGTGAAGGGAGTGAAAGGACGTATCAATGGGGCACTAGAGATGTAGCCAAAAAAAAGAGATAAAAGACTATTCTATATGTCAATGTCAGAGCTCTATCCATATCCATTGAACCTATTCATATACAAGCCAGTGTGGTGATAACCACAGTTGTTGCATCCTGATTCTCAGCTCTAGCCAGGGTGGTCCATTGTGCATGGAAACTGGGTCCAGCAGCAAATGAAAGTCGATTACAAATGTAGGACAAATCATACAAATGGTTTTAAGGGACAACAAAAAGGAACAATAGGGACTGCATAAAACACATCATTCTACATGGAGAGAAAACAGTCTGCCAGACTACAAGAAACATTGCTAACCCATAAACAGAAATAAGTAGGTGCAATTCGCTCTATAACCTAAGGTGTAGAAGCTAATAGTGCATAAATAGGTGCCATTTACTCTATTACCTTATGTGCAATTCTCATTTATTCCAGGTGATAAATATTCCTGCGCCAGATTCGTAATGCTCCATTCAACACATAATTACTATAAAACAACGTAGAAAATCCCAAATATTTGTGACTGAAATAATTTTACAGTCATTTCTCTACCAGAAAAACTAAGTTTCATGGCCCTGCTCCCACAGATAGTGCAAGAGAACACACAAAAATCCCACCCGAGTCACAATCCCCACCCACTTATCATGGAGCCGTCCTGTTGCATGGTTGACCTGACGTCATCGCAGCCGTCAGAGGTCGCCAAACGGTTGCCACTTTCCGCCAATGCTGAAGGGCCGGAGCGCACCCCCCCTGCTACAGGCTATCTCGGCAACCTTTGAACCGATTCTCTTGAAAAATTGTAAGAAAGGAAACGTTATCGCCTGTAAACCACAAATGATATTGTATTAGAGCTGCACTGATCTGCCAACACGCAGTAGCAAATATAAAAAAGCCTTAAATGTAAGGATATTTCAGACGAGGATATGAAGAGAGGAAAAACCAACATGCTTAAATCAATCATGGTAGTTTGGACACCTTTGTCAACTACAAAGGTCACCGCGCATGCGCATTAGAGCTTGAAGTAATGGAAGCTATCTCATGGGCCAATTGACCGATTTCGCTCAAGTTTTGCAAGTAAGAGCAGGGAACTATCTGCAAATCTCAATTGTCGTCAATATAACGCTTCACTGTCCTGCGCATGCGCAATAGGAACACCAATAATATCTAAATTATGGGAGGATATTTTACATCAGACTACTAACAAAGGCATGGTTGGAGATCTCTTCTCAATTCAGGGGGGGTTCCTGGGTGGGTTAACACTGGGCCGACAATACAAGCCCTATACAAAGCCTATCGGAGACCCAAAATCCAGGGGGGTCTTGAACCAATGTTACTGCGCATGCGCACTGGGAGTTAAGGTAACCGAGGCTATCTCGAGAACGAATGGGCTGAACTCGCTGAAAATTTGGAGATATAAGTGAATTATAGTCGGTAAGCCTCATCATATTTCGTACTATATCTTCATTTTTCTGGGCATGCGCGGTCTTTACTTCACAAAACAAACTTTATGCGTGTGTATGTTTATGTGATGCCATTAACAGAGGCCAAAGGTGGTGCAGTGTGCAGACACATGTTAATTTAGGAAAATATGGGCCTTCACAGTGGGGTGAATGGAGTCATTATGAGAACATAAGACCTATAGTCCCAACATTGCGTTGTTATAAGTATCATACTGCTGAAAAGACTCGCCTGTCAATTGAACTGTCTAGCTAACGTACATTGTCACCGGCTTCTCCTGCGCCGGAGCGGCACGTGCAGAGGCAGCAGGCCGAGGTCAGAAGCCGGTGACGCACGAAGTAAGAAACGGCTTCTATTCTAACAGTTTTTCCGGTCTCGTCGTCGTTGTCTGTCAGAAGCCGATGACGAACGAAGTAAGAAACGGCTTCTATTCTAATATTTTTTCCGGTCTTGTCATCGTTGTCAGAAGCCGGTGACGAACGAAGTAAGAAACGGCTTCTATTCTGACAGTTTTTCGTTCTCTGTTGTCCGTAGTCAGAAGCCGGTGACGAACAAAGTAAGAAACGGCTTCTATTCTAACAGTTTTTCCGGTCTCGTCGTTGTCAGAAGCCGGTGACGAACGAAGTGAGAAACGTCTTCTATACTGACAGTTTTTCGTTCTCTGTTGTCCGTATCAGAAGCCGGTGACGAACGAAGTAAGAAAGGGCTTCTATTCTAACAGTTTTTCCGGTCTCGTCGTTGTCAGAAGCCGGTGACGAACGAAGTGAGAAACGTCTTCTATACTGACAGTTTTTCGTTCTCTGTTGTCCGTATCAGAAGCCGGTGACGAACGAAGTAAGAAACGGCTTCTATTCTAACAGTTTTTCCGGTCTCGTCGTCTGTCAGAAGCCGGTGACGAACGAATTGAGAAACGTTCTCTGTTGTCCGTATTGTGGTTTTGTTGTTGTCTGTTCTGAGCGCTGGTATCAGATATTTACATCTTTTTGGATAAAAGGCACTTCGAAATGTATAAGCACCATGGTTGTCAATTTTCAAAATTCTCAAAATTTTGCCTAAAATGTTGCATTATATTATTTTTAACTTTTATTTTTCTATTTTTTGCTAATTCATCTGGAGTCTTCAAACTTGCACACTTTTACATAAGGGAAATTTGTAGTTCACACAAAAACGTGGAAAGAAAAAGTCTCAAATTTAGAGCTCTAAATTAGGTTTTAAACTTTGCACCCGAAATTTGGCAGAAAACTCATGGTCAAAACTATAGGCTAGAAATAGCTGAAGCTACAGCAGTTCAGGTTCTAAGTCAAATACCAACTTATAGGCCTGTGTGTGCAGTTATGCACAAACACAAAAACAAAATGAAAACGGAAATTTGAGGGCCATTTTTGGCCAATTCCGTGAAGGTCTGCATTTCCCAAAATATCATTCAAACCCTTATATCTTCCAATCTAACTAATCAAATTTAGTCTCCAATCCAGATAATAAAAGAATATAGCCTCCCTCTTTACGTATTTAGAGATGAAAACTTTCAGACTGAAACTTTATTTTACAGGCAAAAATAAAATATAAGTTTTAAAACTTATTTTCAGCCACCTGGTTTCCAGAACATGATAGCTACGGTATTGAACTTAACACGGCTGGATAGCAGACTTCGTTGCCGTCATTTTGCTCACTCATACCCCCCACTTATCTCTTACGACTTCCGAGCTATAAGCCGTAAAATGCATTTCAAAGTGGTGATTTTGTCTGTTCATTTTTGCTTCACACCGGGGTTTCGAATGGTTAATATCGATGGAAGCGGATAAAATTCGGCCGAAAGCTAGTTCAGAGACATATTTTGCCAATGCAACAGGTTGCATATCATTGCAACACCAATGTACCTTTACTGAAACGTAATACACAATGCTAGTCTGTTTCCCGCTCGAAACATCATCCCGCCGTCCGGCGGTAGCGTCGGTGGTAGCTGCACACTCGGAGCTGCTATCCGGAGACAGACGCTACAGCTATCTACGCATGCTATATACCAGTGCTAATACTCGGTGGTGGCAGAGCAGTCTGTCTCGCTTCGGCTCCTCTACTCGTGCGGCCGGTCGCTTTGTCTGTTTGATATTCATATCACTCGGACGGCCGGGTGGCGGCCGTTCGGTAGGCTTCCGCTCTCGGTGGCGACTTGCGACTTATAAAAAACAAAACGGTGGTCAGGAACTGGTTTGCTTGTTTTGTTTTTTATGTGTGTCCAAATCTTACTGTGTATGTGTGTGATACGTCCTGTATAAGTGATGTGTTTTATGAGAGAGATAAGCGAGGCCCCATGACTTAAACCTTTGGGTTTTTGCGTCAATCTCTTTGTTATACCTGTTATATTGTTTCCGTCAAATAAAAGTTTATCATCTATCTATCTACGCGCTAGTTAATGCATCTTCTGACCATAGGTAACACTGGTCAAAGGATCCACCGTTGCACACCATTTCTTGCCCAGCCAAATAAACCTCTTTGTGGTGATACCATGACACGTGACTCCTTGCACAGCCTGCTTAAATCAACTGTATAAGCAGTGGCGGATCCAGGCCATTAGTATGGGGGTGGGACTAAGGAGGTGGAGCATAGGCGGATCCAAGACATCAATACCGGAGTGGGGCGAGGGAGCTCGAGCATAGGCGGATCCAGGACATCAGCACGGGGGTGGGTCTAGGGAGCTCGAGCATAAGCAGATCCAGGACATCAGTACGGGGGTAGGGGCTAAGCAGTTCGAGCATAGGCGGATCCAGGACATCAGTACGGGGATGGTGCTAAGGAGCTCGAGCATAGGCGGATCCAGGACATCAGTACGGGGGTGGGGCTAAGGAGCTCGAGCATAAGCGGATCCAGGACATCAGTACAGGGATGGGGGCTAAGGAGCTCGAGCATAGGCGGACCAAGGATTTCCGATAGGGGAGAAACCTTTCCAGGGGGAAGGGGTGTAATCCGGAAGAGGGGGCCTCACTTTTGATCGGCAAAACCTATCAGGTGGACGCAAAATCCTTCCGATGGGCGCATATTTTTGCATCTGGGGCGGGGGGGTGGGAAGTGACATTTCTGGCGGCGCCATTGAATGTTTAAGGGGCGCCGTGGCCATTTCAGGGGGCGCCGAGGGTCGATCAAGGGGGGCACGTGCCCCCATGCCCCCCACCACCCCCAATTCACCTATTAGCTCGAGCCTCCCCACCATTGCCTCGAAACATCCTTCGCCTATGCCATAGCTGTAGGCATTTTCACATGGGGGGATTAAGCCCCTAGCCTCGCCCCTTGTATCCGCCACCGTGTTTAGACATATAAATTATATATAAATCTCGTTGCACTCTATTCCATATTATCGAACAATACCAATGAGCGACAATCGGTCATGCAGATTTGGAATCTGGTCTTCAGGTCAATGAAAGGTCACTGCACATGCGCAGTGAAACTAATAGTAACAGAGGCTAGCTCGGCAACCTACGGGTCGATTTTCTTGAAATATTGTGAACAAGAGAATAGCACGGAATGTAAACCAAAAATTTAATTGCTTCTGCGCATGCGCAGTAGAATTTATGAAAATAAGCATTAAGGGTGAGGATATTTTAGTGGAGGACATGAACAGAGGGAAAACCAACGTGCTTAAATTTAGCATGAATGTTTCGTCACCCTTGGTAACTACAAAGGTCAGTGCGCATGCACATTATAACTTATGGTCATGGAGGCTATCTCGGGAGCCAATAGACCGATTGGTCTCAAACTTTTGCGAGTAAGAGCAGAATACTATCTGCTAATCCCAATTCATGGCATTATGACGCTGCACTGTTCTGCGCATGCGCAGAAGAAATCCTAAGGAATAATAGGCTATAAGGGATAATTTAGACCAGGAGACAAACACACGGCATACCAACATGCTTCAGTCAATTATAACGGTATCTTGGCTCCCATTCACCGCAGACGTTACGGCGCATGCGGACTGTGACTTAGGGTAACCGAAGCTAACTCGTTAACAAATAGGCTGAATTGGGTGAAAATCTGCAGGTATAGGTGAACTACGTTCGATAAACCCATCATATTCTATATTGTATCTCCTTTCTTCTGGTCATGCCCAGTCTGTACTTAACAAAACAAACATTATAGGTGTGTTTATTTATGTAATGACATGAACAGAGGGCAAAAGTGGCGCAGTGTGCAGAGACATGCTAATTTAGGAAAGCATGGGCTTACACAGGGAATTGAGGGGAGTCATAATGAGAACACAAGACTTAAAGTCCCAACATTGTGTTGTTATAAGCATCATACTGCTGAAAACATTCGCCTGTCAATCGAACTGTTTGGCTAACGTACATTGTCACCGGCTTCTCCTGCGCCGGAGCGGCACCTGCCGAGGCCGCAGGCCGAGGTCTGTTGTTGTCTCTCTGTCCTGAGATTTGATGTCAGAGCTCGCCAATTGTGTAGGATGATAGCCCTGCTAGGCCAGACACCCAAACTAAAGCCCCGAGTCGAAATCCGAAATAGGTTTTGAGAAATTTTGGCTCAAACTTTTTCTGTCTTATATGTTTCTAATTGTTAACTTCTTAAGTTACGAACTTGAAATTTATGTCCTTTTCAATAGGTAACAAGAGCCAGCTAGGGAACAAACATTGAGCTGGTCCGACAATATCTATTGCGCAAAAACGCAGTATTTCTCACGCGAGCAAAAATCCTACTTTAAGTTGGTGGTCGACTTGTATGCTCAAAATGTCAGAAAGCACGCGTCAATTAGCTTAAAGACAGTTACCGATGGGTAGCTACGTCAATTTTATTGTGTTTAGGCATAGTTTTGAATGAAAAACGTAAAACTGTGCCCTAGTTTTTACCGTTCTTCCGGAGGACTGCATTTTGGGACATTTAATTCCAACGTAAATATCCCGCAATCTAATTACCGATTGTGATTTTTATTTCAGATAACAAAAGAAGATTGTTTGCACCTGGTAATATTAGGAGATGGAAATTGTTAAAGTGAAATTCTTTGTTTTATAGACATAAATAGAATTTAGCAAACAAAACATTTTATTTGCAGCTTCCTGGTTCCGAGCTCATGTCAATCACAAACTCAGAATTGACATGGCTGAATAGGGAAGTTACTCGTGGTCATTTCACTGACTTATACAACCCATCTATCTCTAATGGATTTCGAGTAATAAGTTCGAAATGTATTACATGGTGCTAAATTTATCGGACCACCTTTGTTTCTTATCATGGTTTCAAATCCTTAGAAGTAATGAAAGCGGATGACATTTGACATGACGCTAGCTTAGGATCCTTCGTCGACGATACAAGTAATTTTAGCTCAAAAGAATGTTTGGTTCGTCTTCTAGAAACACCTTTATATTGTGCCTTTTCTGGACGAACACAGCACCCGGCGCCAGCGTCCCGACATCGTCGACTGAGTGGTACCGGCCAGTGACCTCCTGACGGGTCACAGGTGTTCGGCTAGTGGGAGCGTGCGTAGTGTGGCACGGTGGGCTAGTGGTTAGAAGCCCTGTCTCTTGATCAGGGAGGCACGGTTGGAATCCGGGGGTGACCGCGTACTCTTTATTAGTCATTTCAAGGAAAAGTATGATAAAACTGACTTACAGGCTTATGAAGAAATACATTAAGAAGGAAATATGGTTTGCCTTCAGCATATTGTCATGCGGCTCTCCTGCGCCGGTGGGGCATTAGCCCAGGTCGCAGACCGGGATTGGCGTTGGCGGTGTCCGTCCGTTCTGAGAATTGATGCCATAGGTCTGCAATTTTGTAGGGTGATAGCCCTCCTACGCCAGATACCCAAACTGAAGCCCTGAGTCGAAATCTGAAATAGTTTTTTTCAGAATTTTTGGAAACAACATTTTTGTTTTATATTTTTCTAATTTTCATCTGTTAAATTACGAACTTGAAATTTCTGTCCTTTTGAATAGGCAGCGAGGGCCAGCTAACGAAAAAAATTGAGCTGATCCGATAATATTTATTCTGCGAAAACGCGGTATTTGTCACGCGAGCAAAAAACCTACTGAAAATCGATTTCCGACTTTCACGCTCGAAATGTCAGAAGGCACGCTTCAGTTAGCTCAAAGATGGTTACCTAGGGGTGCCTAGGTCAATGTTCTTGTGCTTATGGATAGTTTTGAATGCAAAACGTAAAATTTGGACCTAGCGTTTACCGTTCTTCCGGAAGACTACAATTCGGTTCATTTACATTCCAACGTTAATATCTCGTAATCTAATTGACCGATTTGAGTTTTCATTTCAAATAACGAAAGAATATTGCGTCCGCCTGATAATTTTTGGAGATGGAAATTGTGATACTGAAATTCTTTGTTAAATGGGCATAAATCGAACTTCAGTAAAAAGCTTTTTATTTGCAGCTTCCTGGTTCCGAGCTCATGCCACTCACAAACCCAGAATTGACATGGTTGGATAGGGAAGTTACTTGCGGTCCTTTCACTCGTTTATACTACCCAGCTATCTCTAATGGCTTTCGAGTAATAAGTCGAAAAATGTATTACAAGGTGCTACATTTCTCGAACCATCTTTGTTTCTCACCATGGTTTTAGGTCCTTAAAATTAATGGAAGTGAAATGAAGATATGAATGAAGATAAAATGAATGCAGTGATTAAATTTGGCATGAAGCTAGCTTAGGGTCCTAGGTCGAAGATATAATTAATTTCAGACCAAAATAATGTTTGTTTCGTCTTCTAGAAGCACGTTTATATCGTGCCATTTCTGGACGAACAGAGCACACGGCGCCAGCGTCCCGACGCCGTCGGCTCAGTGGTACCGGCCAGTGACCTGACGGGTCACAGGTGCTCGGCTAGTGGGAGGGTTCAGACTGTGGCACGGTGGTCTAGTGATTAGAGGCCCTTTCTCTTGATCAGGGAAGCCTGGTTCGAATCCGGGGGTGACTGCGTGTGCTTTATTACTTATTTTAAGGAAACGAATGATAAAACTGACTTACAGGCTTATGAGGAGATACATTGAGAAGGAAATATGGTTTGCTTTCGGCACATTGTCATGCGGCTCTCCTGTGTCGGTGGGGCGTTAGCCCAGGTTACAGACCGGAGTCTATTTGTTGTTGTCTGTCCTGTCTGAGAATTAATGCCAGAGCTCTGCAGTTTTGTAGGGTGATAGCCTATCACCCGTATCCACCTGAGCTGAAGCCTCGAATCGAAGCTCGAAATTATTTCGGAGAAACTTTTTGTTAAACATTTTCTTTGCAGCTGCCTAGCTTCCCGAAAATCACACCCATAAAGTTGAGCATGCGATGTCTGGATGGGAAAGATGATTAGCTAAATTTCATCCACATATATCCCCCCACCTGTCGTGAGCGATTTCCGAGCTATGAGTGGGAAAAGAAGAAAATCAATCGGGACTGACTTGTATCACACCAGGCCTTCTTCAATTCCTAGAACCGTTGCTGGTGAATGGCAGCTAATATTAGGGCAAGTTAGAAGTGTGCATCTTGATCTGACTTGGTTTCAGGTCGATACAATGCATGGTTTGCCTTCTGGAGCATACAATATGCGATCACAATCATTTCCCAGCGCCTCCCGTCTCCCCGTTTTGCAATTATCGGTTGCCGGGGAGCTGGCTGGCGTTCACCCCAGTGACCTGGTAGGTCAGGTTTTACACCAGAAAGGATGCTGAAGAGAGTGTTGCGTTAGCGTAGTGGATAGAGCGATGGTCTACCTTGGGCGAGAGCCTGGGTTCGACTCCGTTGGGGAGCATACAATTTTATTGTTTCGTTTCACGAATAGAACGAAGGTTACAACTTCCCACATGTTTGAAAGGGTTAAATTTAAATTTCGAAATGACTTGCTTCCCCACATTGCCATGTGGTTCTCTTGCGCCAAAACGGCGTTAGCCGAGGCCGCAGGCCGAGGTGAGTAGTTGCTGAATGTATTGATACGGCGCCAGTACTGCCCCCCTCCCCCTCAGACGTCACCTGTCCCAACCGGCTTTTCCGTCCGGCCTCTTCAGAAACGTCTGACGATCCCCCGTCCATAACTTCCAACTTATCTCAGCGAACTGACCCCGAGCTCCATTCCAGTATTTCTCAAGCACGTATGCCTGATGCGCCATCAAGAGTGAATGTGGGCGGGGCGGCGGCGGGGGGCGGCTGGAGGGCGGGTACTGCCGGAGCCGGTACTGCTGCGCCGGCACCAACCCGCCCAGTCGAGCGCAAGCGGCCATCGCGGTGGGGTGTGTGAAAAGGCAGGGCGGCTGAGCCAGTGCGAACGAGACGGCTGACTACCTGTCCAGGTGGGCTGACCAGCAGCCGTGACTATTGGTGACCAAACCTGAGTGATGTGGTCTCAGTGATGTAGTGCTAGCCAGTGAGCCAGTGAGCCGGCGCGGCCAGACGGGGGTGAGCTGTGACGTGACAAGTCAGACGGGCAGGTGGTAGCCTGTTGGGCCGCGCCGTCACCGTCTCTTGTGTGTGTGTCTGTGTGTGTGTGTCTGTCTGTGTGGGTTAGTCGGGTGGTGTACACCTGGCTCAGTCTCTGGAGTCGCACTCTGCTGAGAGCCGGGCGGCCGCCCGCTCTCCGTCCGCCTGAAGCTACCCTGTATGTTGCCATTGCGGTAAGTACTGGGGTCGGCCAGGACTGGGACTATCGCCGCCGCATATCTAGTGGGAGGGCCGGGTGGACGACTGCAGCGGCCCCCACAGCGGCTGGACCGGTCTGGTCCGGTGGCCGCGCTGTGGTAGCTGCAATGTCGGACTGCGACGTGTGCGGACGGCCTCCCATCCAGCCCTGCTGTCGGCTGCTAGCCACGCGGCCCATACTTCGGGCTTGCTCCATGCGTGTCGGGAGGCTGTATGCATGGAAGAATATGGAGCAGAATGTGAATCGCTTCATGCTGTCAGTTTAGGTTGTGGGCAGCTCTGGCCCCAGATATGGCAACCGGAGCAAGGGGGCAGTGCATTAAGGGTAACTTTCTCCACCCCCCCCAACTTGACTGGTGTGGGGGCATTACCCCTGCTCAATTTTCGGAAGGAGACGATTTTAGAAAAACAAGCTGTACACGCGGGGAGATTAAAATGTTTCAAAAGCTATGTTTGTATAAACTTACGTGGAGTTTCTGTGGCACGCGCCGCGGCCTCTGTTGATCCCTTGCCGCACCTGCGATAGTTTCTAGCGGATCGCTTGCTGGCCTGTGTAGCTGCGTTCCCTGCGGGTGAGCCGATTTTGGCTAATGCAACCCACAACGTGGCTGGTCTCAGGCCCGCTCACGGCGTGTCCGCAGCAATCACTATATATCACAATACAGACCGTTTGATCGCACCATCCGCAAACCCGCCCGCATTCTCTGGCTTACTCAATGGCGTTAGAGCTATGTTGAAGTTGGGGGCAGGGGCAGGAGCGGATTCAGCGGCTTGGTGGAGGGTGGGTGGTGTGTGTAGGGGGTCTGCATGTTTGTGAGGAACAAAACACGCTGAGAGGAAAAGGTGGGGGCCGGCAGGATTAAACTGCCGCGATTAATCAATTGTTTGCCGCCAAAGAGGTACATTACAAACGGACAAAATCCCAGATTATTTTACTGACGGACATGTTTTCTCAAACCAATCATTTAATGAATCACGGCTTCCTTCGAGGAAGGGGAAAAGAAGGTTTCCTCCCTCCGCGTTACCTCACTTTGGGGAGGCATGAACGGATTTCCCCCTGGATTCCCCCGGGGCACTGGTAGGGGCTGTTAAGATGATTTCCCCTGGATTCCCCTAGGCACTGGTAGGGGCTGCTAAGGTGATTTCCCCCTGGATTCCCGTGGGCACTGGCAGGGGCTGCTAAGATGATTTCCCCTGGATTCCCCTGGGCACTGGCAGGGGCTGCTAAGGTGATTTCCACACACCCAAAAATAAGCCTCGTTTATAGCGCATAATGATTGAATACCAGACGCAATGAATATTTTAGCTTTCACGCAGTCCTTTGCACTCTGCGAACGGAATCATTGACTAAAGCAGGAGAACCTGCTTAAGTGACCCAAGATTGCCCCTCACGGGATATATGTCCATTGGTTGTGACCTTGATTCTGTGAAGTTTCCTGAGAACAGTGGAGGCCTGAAGTAAGAGCAAGTTTTGATGTTCCCTTTCACCCGATGTTAAATTCTTCCAAAAAATATCCATTCATCGTCATGGAGAGGTAAAAGCCAACTGAGACCTGGCTCTATTACATCGATACAAAAACCTGTTACCACGAACATTCTAATTTGATGGCATTTGATACGAATTGCAGGCCAATGACTGAAGCCTTCTTTTAATACAATTTGAGGAATGTCTTTATAACGCCTCCCTCCCCCAAATATCTTTCTGGTGAGGTCACCTGACCTTGTTTAGTGACCTCATCGAAAATAACCTAAGCTTCAGCAAATCTGCGAACTTAATCAAGAATACACTGTGCCAAGTACAAGGACTGCACTTTAACTCTTTTCTTCGACTCATAAAAGCCCGAGTGCTAACCCCACCCTCTCGCATGTGCTGCATGAATGGAAAAATTCGACTGATAAAAGCCCGAGTGCTAACCCCACCCTCTCGCATATGCTGCATGAATGGAACAATTCGACTGATAAAAGCCCGAGTGCTAACCCCACCCTCTCGCATGTGCTGCATGAATGGAACAAATGGCTATGACTGTAAGAGAGTATTCCTCAAGATTAAATGGATTAAATTTTTATCGATGCTCACAGCCCGACACGGTATCGCGTCTCACTCACGGTCTCACAGTCTCATCGGTACCACATCTCTCTCAACACATCCTTTACCTTCTTCCCGGCACTCTCCCATTTTCACTCTTCTGAGGCTTTTCTTTACTCTACCTGTGCTCAAATTTTGATCTCAGGAGGATCATGCGGCGCCTGCCGCTGGACTTGAATGAGGACGTTTCTCCTGTCTTGTCTTTTAACCATTCGTGTATGTATGTCAGTGTGTGTGTGCAAATACGTGTCATGGCCGCAAATCCCTTTTCCCAGAGCAGGCCTGTGCATCAGAGGTGATATTGGGCATGGTCAGGATCGTTCATATTCAGATCATGGCAATCGCCATGGCGGGAAATGGACGCCGGTTGGAGCTTCAACAGATTACTGAAAAACTGGAGTTAGTGATATTCGACTGAGCCAAAGAAATGCATCAAATATAAACTGCTACAGACGACTTTATGAATTTTTGTATAAGCCTTGGCAAGTAGCTCCAATGCATACTAGCATGCCATTATGTTGCATTATTTTGTCATTTCACCATTATTAATTACATAAAACAAATCAAGTTGATAGATTAACCGGCACTGCAGCGAAGAGCTTTAAAAATATGCCACATGTTTGTGCTTACCATTACCATAATCTACTGCCGTTACCATGATTCACTGCCGTTACCATGATCCACTATCGTTACCATGATCCACTGCCGTTACCATGATCCACTGCCGTTACCATGATCCACTATCGTTACCATGATCCACTGCCGTTACCATGATCCACTATCGTTACCATGATCCACTATCGTTACCATGATCCACTGCCGTTACCATGATCCACTATCGTTACCATGATCCACTGCCGTTACCATGATCCACAGCCGTTACCATGATCCACTGCCGTTACCATGATCCACTGCCGTTACCATGATCCACTATCGCTTACCATGATCCACTGCCGTTACCATGTTCCACTATCGCTACCATGATCCACAGCCGTTACCATGATCCACTGCTGTTACCATGATCCACTGCCGTTACCATGATCCACTGCCGTTACCATGATCCACTATCGTTACCATGATCCACTGCCGTTACCATGATCCACTGCCGTTACCATGATCCACTGCGTTGCCGAGTGTCACCAGGCAGCAGTGCGCCCAATGATCGCAGCACACATCACTCTCACCTTCCTAAACCAAAAATATCTTCAAAAGTTCCAATCTGACATTGTTTACTATTCCAAGCTCTATGCCGACCTGGCCAGGGTGGCGGACGAAAGGTTCTTCGCGCTGGAGAGCCCCATGTTCTAGTTCGTCAACGTTCTATGTTCTAGTTCGAGCATTTGGTGGCTGCTAGAGGAAGCGGTGATCACGGTCAGGGAGGCGGCGGGGAGAAAACATAAGCGACGCCGTCAGGGAGGCGGCGGGGAAAAATAAGCGACACCGTCAGGGCGTCGGGGAAAACATAAGCGACGCCGTCAGGAGGCGGCGGGAAAAATAAGCGACACCGTCAGGACGTCGGGGAAAACATAAGCGACGCCGTCAGGAGGCGGCGGAAAACATAAACGACGCCGTCAGAGGTGGCGGGGAGAACAGCGCGCCGTCAGGAGGCGGCGGGGAAAACATAAGCGACGCCGTAGGGAGGCGGCGGGGAAAATATAAGCGACGCCGTCAGGAGATGGCGGGGGAGAACATAAGCGACGCCGTCAGGGAGGCGGCGGGGAGAAAACATAAGCGACGCCGTCAGCCTGCTCAGCATGTGCCGGCCGGAGCTGCAGACCGTGCTGGTCCGGCGGAGCAGGGACTGGAGATGCAGGGCGTGCTGGTCCGGCAGTCAAAGAAAGAGCCGATAATTTGCATCTCTGAGAATCCACGTTCGCAGCTCTTACCGTCAACAAATGTGATATTAGGCACTTAGCGATTTCGCTGAATCTGCCTAACACCGTGGCAAACCTAACGTGTGATTTTTGATTGACATCTCTAATGCCTCATTCATTCCGACGCGAGTACTGGCCTGTTAAATCAGTAACCCAGGGTTGCCTTAGGAGCTACCACGTGCGATGCCGCGTCTTAGGACCTTGATTACAGCGGATATGCTTATTTACATTCTTGTATTCGCGGATGTTTAGCTTTCTCTAGTGCGGGACAGTTGTTTGGAAATTTTTAGCGATATATTTAATGTGTGAAACCCTTAAGAAGAGGCACATAATCATGTCACAAAATGCAGTCATGGCACAAAATCTGGCGGATGAATTTTTTTAAATCCGTTCACAAATCGAACGTATAGCAAGAAATTGGGCATCATAAAAAATGAAGTGCCGAAGCTGTCCTGAAATGGAAAACTCTCGTGAGTACCTTGTCCTTCACGGCTTACTTACCTACCTACCTATCCTTCTTAAATTTTGCCTTGTACCTTCACATTTTGACCGCATAACCGTTTCCACAATCCACCGACATATGTTTTTATATCTCTTTTCCAATTTTTATGATATTGAACATCTAAACATAAATGTTATTTTTGCTCATCGACTTGAGCTTGCCCCTTCTCCAGCCGGCCTGCTGGAATCGACCTGTCTAATATCAGGCAAAAAGCCTGGGCGGCGTCCTTACCTCTAAGCCAATCATGCCTAGGCTGTCATAATGTTCAAGCGTCGTCACTGGCAACAGCAGATTTTCATAGAAGGAACTCGCGAAAGCACCAATCTGTATGCAATCAAAGAAGCCGCTATGCTTATACTCTTTTTAGAAAAAAGTGGGAAACAGTGATGAAATAGTGAAATTTCAGAGTTGTATAAAACTATCTAGCGTCATTTCACTTCTATTAACGAGACTGACATGGACGGTGTCTCGTGTTTGAAGAACATCACGCCTACAAGTCAGACGCGTCAGCTGCTCCCCAGTACCTGAACCGGTGCCCCGCTGAGTACATCAGGGATGCACAGACATGTTCAAGTAGCGTTGCCAAGTGTATTAGTGGCATGAGGCCGGCGCTGAAGCGAAGTTGACGGCTTTGGCAGCTTTGGTGCTGGGTGACTGGTGAGAGCCACAGCGGCTCACTTGCACAGGCGGTGTAGTGCCAGTGCAGCGAGAATGCTCTGAAACGTAGTGCCAGTGCAGCGAGAATGCTCTGAAACGTAGTGCCAGTGCAGCGAGAATGCTCTGAAACGTAGTGCCAGTGCAGCGAGAATGCTCTGAAACGTAGTGCCAGTGCGGCGAGAATGCTCTGAAACGTAGTGCCAGTGCGGCGAGAATGCTCTGAAACGTAGTGCCAGTGTGGCGAGAATGCTCTGAAATGTAGTACCAGTGTGGCGAGAATGCTCTGAAACGTAGTGCCAGTGTGGCGAGAATGATCTGAAACGTAGTGCCAGTGCGGCGAGAATGCTCTGAAACGCAGTGCCAATTCGGCGAGAATGCTCTGAAACGTAGTGCCAGTGCGGCGAGAATGCTCTGAAACGTAATGCCAGTGCGGCGAGAATGCTCTGAAACGTAGTGCCAGTGCGGCGAGAATGCTCTGAAACGTAGTGCCAGTGTGGCGAGAATGCTCTGAAACGTAGTACCAGTGTGGCGAGAATGCTCTGAAACGTAGTGCCAGTGTGGCGAGAATGCTCTGAAACGTAGTGCCAGTACGGCGAGAATGCTCTGAAACGTAGTGCCAGTGCGGCGAGAATGCTCTGAAACGTAGTGCCAGTGCGGCGAGAATGCTCTGAAACGTAGTGCCAGTGCGGCGAGAATGCTCTGAAACGTAGTGCCAGTGCGATAAGAATGCTCTGAAATGGATGCCGGCGGCAACCCTTGTTGTTCTTCTGTTATTATTTCTTCAAGGGGCGTAGCCAAGGGGAAGGGGCGGCTAGGGCGTTCGCCCCCCCTGAGGGCCCGGAGGGCCCCCTGAGGATACGGGCTGCGCGAAGCCTGACCAGCTCGCACTATGCTCTGGGGCCAAATGGGGGACTTCATACCAGACAGGGCCCTCTTAAGCCTTTTCCAGCACTCTATTCTGTGGCAAACGGCTTTCTACCCATCAAACCCGTCTGTAAAAGGTGCCCTTTGGATCACTGGTGGCCAGAGCCCCCTATCCAAAGTTGAGCATATTTTGGCCAGCTGGGCCCTCTTTAATCGATAAAGCCACGATGACCAGCGGGATTATTTGGGCAACAGGGGCCAGTGTGACTCGCAGGTTGTCAGCCCAGTCTATAACCGCCAGGGGTCTGTCTGACCAGGTGGGTCCTCTCAGTAAGGAGGCTGTGTGGCTAGAAGAGACCATTTCAGCCCACAGGGCCCAGTCTGACTGTCAGTACCCTGTTCAACTAGAGAAGCCTCGGAACTAGTATAACCGTCTTTTCTCCGCAGTGCCCTCTAGTCAACTGGGCCCTCTTCATAGGAGTAACGAAGTAGAAGCAGGTGTTGCGGTGGCCTCCTTGAGGGCCCTTCGAGGATAGCACGAAGCGCGGCCTGCCCGCATTATACTATGTGACCCGCCTTGGAACGTTGTGCCCAACAGGGCCCTCTTAAGCCCTCTCCAGTACTCCATTTCTGTGACAAGCAGAGGTTTTTAACAAAAGGTACTCTAAACAACTGTCACCCCCCATGGCCCTTGTCGACAGTAGGACCCTCTCGGGTCAGCTAGGCTCTCTTCAACCGATAAAGACTGCTATGGCCAGCAGAACTTTTTGGGCCGCGGGGCCCACTGCGAGTCGCAGTCAGCTACAGGGTCAGCTAAAACCTTCAGGGTCCTGTTGGACCAGCTGGGCCCTCTTCAAGTAAGGAGGCCGGTGTGGCTTGTAGGGATCGCTTGAGCCCTCTGACTGCGAGGACCCTCTTTAACCAGCGAAACCTCTGAAGTAGTATGACCGACTATTTTCCGCAGGGCTCTCTATCGCCAGCAGGGCCCTCTGGTCAGTTGGGCCCCTCCAGAGGCGTAGCCAAGGAGAGGCGACTGGGACGGTGCCCCTTGACGGCCCCCTCGAGGACGCGCTGCCCCTGCCGCATCATACTCTGTGACCTGGCGTGGAACTTCATGTCAGACGGGGCCATCTCAAGCCCTCCACAGCACCTCACTCTGTGACAAGAAAGGCCTTTTGACCATTGAAACTCTTTTGAAAAGTGAGTCCTCTGAATCACTGCGGTCCCCATGGCCCTGTGGCGATATTAGGGCCCTGTCTGGTCAGGTGGACCCTCTTTAACCGATAAGACTAGTATGGACAGCAGGTTTTTTTGGGCCTCGGGGCCCAATGTCAGTCTTGGGATAGCTAAGACTGCCAGGGATCTGTCGGACCGGTTGGGCCCTCTAAGCGGGAAGGTCATTGTGGCCAGCAGGAACCATTCCAACCAGTGCACAGTGTTCTAAGGGAGGCCAAAATGGGGACATTATTATAATTTCTGACTATTTTCAAAACTGATTTCGATGTTTAAAACTAGAAGCAAAATGATCAGAGTGTCAGAAAATGTCAAACAAAAAATGTGAGGCCTTTGAACTCGACACAACAAGGCATGAAACTGCTGCCTTTGAATCTTTCGCCACACAACGCGATAAAGGCTAAGAGCAATGCTCATTTTCGGTTCTTTTTTGTAGGCTAAGAAAACGAGCGAGATGAAACAAACCAGGGTGTATTAGAAAGCTTAAGGCATGGGAAATGCGATTTTGCAAACAGTTTTCTCCAGTGATCGGTACAATTAAATTTGGATAGCAAAATATGTACCATATACGATTCACATACATTTTGAGACTATGTCAATGGTCGAAAAGCATACAAAAATTGCGTCGGCTGCCCCACTCTGAGCCACTTTTAAACTATGGCAATATGTATAGTCTACCTGCCCTGTAAGTTTCAGCTGCGTCACGCTGCGGCAGTGGTGGTGACGACATATTATACTGGGGCATGTCGCGCGCGCTGTCGGTCGGGGGCGGCGGCCGTCGGCGAGGTATGCCTGGAGGCTTGGAGGGAGGTGGGCCGGGACACGGCGGAAGTACCGTGCATTGGTTACAATGAGTAAAATGAGCACTTATTTTTGACATTGCTTGTCGACTGGACTTTGTAACCTACTGTCGTTGACGTCTCCCTCAATAATTGTGAAAAAGTGCAAGGGTTCAGTATGGGGAAAACCAAGCTTTCAATTGATGTCTCAGTACACTAGCATGCCCAGTAACCATTCGTAGAGTCGCAGCTAGTATTTGCACAGGCTATTGTTCAACCTCACGGTGGGGTGAGAACCGAGATACACAAATTAACCCTTCCTCCTTTGCAAAGTTCACCTCAAATAATATCACCGAATAAAGTCTCACAGCACGCACACGCACTTGGTGAATGTTTTTTATCGTCACTTGAGTTTCGACCTGGATGCTGTAAACATGGAGGTGCGAATTACTGTGGAAACGCGGGTAAACCTGCCTATAGCTGATGCGGTATTCGGTCTTGGGAAATTCATTGAAAAAGAGAACGAGCAGCTCACTGATCTTTACCAGGTAAGTAAGTACACACAGAGTGACATAAGACGTGAGGCAGATTCATTGGAAAAATAGTTCTGTGCGATCGACGCAACGCCAATTCCATAAAAAGTTCCGTCCGGTCATGGACCAAGCCAATTGGTTTCGTATTTATTCTGTAGGAATCTGATACAATTGTGCTGGTGTATGAACAAACATATCACCGTTGAATGTGATCAATTTCGTCTTCATGGTTACATGCAGTAGTGCACCCGAGGGAGGGCTTGGTTATATACAATATAACCGGAACTATAGTAGCCTTTGGGCAGGGAATGGGGTTTGACTTGGTCCAGCAGAATTCAGTGTATCGGCTGGTCTTGGTGGCTGCCATGGTGTACTACCGCTCCATACAGGTCAAACACAAGGCTGTCAGATACCTGCGAATGCCCGAGGGCTTTTCAACTGAGGCCCAGGTCGCTAAGGGGAAAAGTGCCGTGAGCGAGGGCTTCGAGTAATGTGCTGCCGTTGAAGGAAAAACGCTTAAGTTGCATAATCACCATATATGGCAGGCGCCACACATCAAACTTAAGTTGTTAATTGGCCTGTCTCGTCGAATCCTGGATGCATGAAATAGCAAAACGATGAAATTATATTCGAACACAGCCCTTCCTCAGAATAGAATCTTCGTGAATTTTATTGTTTGGAGAAACTCTTAATCATGATGTGATATGAGCCCTGGAATTTCAGATTTCACCAAATTTCAGAATAATCGTTGTGCTTGAGTATGAACCCCGAAGTCGAGGAGATAGGTTAATGACCAACTTTTCTCGCATAATTGATTTTGGCTCCTCAGTGCAACACCCCGAAATCCATCTATCATTAAAAGAAGTTTTTCTCGAAGAGGAAGAAATACTTACGGACTTCTTCGGTTTTCGAGCACGATTGGCTCTGAAGCAATTTGAAAGGCACGCAAATGACTTGTCACGGCGATATCTTGGGGGCACTCTGGTTTAAAGTGACCTTCTTTAGATTGATTGACGTAAAATCCGCGCTGAATATGTGTTTGCTTGCCGACATTTTTGGGGCCCTTTTGGCGGAATTTCAGGGGCCCTTTTTGGCTGCCGCCGCCCCCCCACACTGAGCGAAATCCTGTCTACGGCCCTGATTTCTTCTTTGTGTGAATAGAATAGCTCAGTTATGAAAAGTGTAAATTGCACAATGTGATTTAGTATGCCTGTCAATACGATGAAACAAATTTCATGTTGATTATTTTGCAGATCTTGATTTTTCAATGTGTGGCTCTATGGTCCTTCGTACCAACGCCGTTTGGTGTTTGGCTGGCACCTTTGGTGCCATTTTCAGCTTTGTCAGTGGCGCTGACGGCTTTATCAGAGGCTGGTCTGCTATATCAGACATTAAAGCGATTGCGACACCTCGGCATGTGAACTGACTGGTCAGTGGCGTAAGGCGTGCCAAAGATGCCTGCTCTCCTATATCGTTTATCTTATAAGACGAGCAGTGGAGAAGGGTTGGCGTCTCTGCGTAGTGGAGGAAGATTTCTGATGTGCCTCGACCATCCTGAGATCTCAGTAACCAAAATGGTTAGCAAACTGTCGGTTGGGGGTTTGTTGCGGTCATAGTCATTAACATTATACTCTATTTTCATTGACCTGGGTCAATATCCTCCAGGCCAAACTAGGTTGTAAATATCAAATCTGGAATGGGCTGGAGACTAGAGGTGGGACTTTCTAGGCCCGGGGCCCTGGGCAAAAGCCCGGCCCAGGCCCGCAGGCTTGGACCGGGCCTGAAGGCCTGATTTAAGCCAATGCCAGGCTGATAACGGGCTTCACCCAGGCTCATTCCGGGCTTGAACTGAACTAGGACTTCAAAGTCAGTATTCTGTTGGTTAAATAAACTTTTTTGCAGTTCAGACCTAGTTTTTTTACACTGAAACATTATCTCATTCATGCACCAGCAACTTTTGCAAATGCATTTACAACTACTATTGAGACATGGACTTTTAGAAATACACTAGGAATGTAAAAGCATTAAGCTCTAGCTTTCTATATGTTACTCATGCCAGGGTCAAAAGCAAGTTACTTAAACCTGCATCAATATTCATATTCAAATATTGTATAATCTTACAGTTGCACACATCCATGCTGTACTTTCATATTATGAATCTCCTGATGATAATATGGGTAAACAAAATATAAACTGTGATAGCCTATCTGTTACTTCCATATTGTCAGTATACCCTTTCAAAGGAAGTAATTTAACCAATGTACTACTAATACTATATGGATATTAAGACCTAGCTCTAGCTATAACATTCTTTCCAGAAGCTCTCGCTTCAGGTAATAAAAAAACTAATCTATGGAGCCATTCCCATGTCCTCTATGAAAAATGGTCAAGTAAATGTGTCAGGTACAAACTAACGGGTGGGAGCCCATTATTGTCAATTGGTCTGTTAACCCCAGATGTGGGAACAAATTTTGATAGTGTGACCCTTCCACAGCTTCATCTTGCTCTTTCATTGCCCAAAGATGCAGAATCCACTAAGAAAAGGCTAGTATAAGCATAAGTAAGGAACAGGCACAAAGAAAACATGTTTTGATCGAAGTACTTCACAACATAAATCAGTCAGTTGTGGGGAGATACTGGGGAGAGCAGTCAGGCTTAGAAGGATCCTTTGAAATTGCACCAAAACATGAATATACTTGACATTATTGGTTGCATTTTCCGTGTGGAAATACTTCCCTGTTAAAAGAAAACTTCTTCTATTCTAGGCTTTGAACATCACAGCACTTCCCTCCGTACTAAAAAATGCACAGAAACATAAAACACACAGAACACAGAAACAGAATACCCAAATTAGAGAGTTTAGATGCACCAAATTCCACGGCCTTGAGCAGCTTGTAAAGCTGTGTAAAACCAGAAAGGCGTCATATATCAAACAAATGCCCAAAAAGGTGGCCTATTCTTAGGAACAAAACATACGCACCTCACACTTTGTGCTTATTTTCTTAGATCTGTGAAGTTTTTAAAATATACCTTCAAGAGTTTTGAACTTCTTTTAATGAAATAATGTGATTCTTCTGGTAATTTTTGTGAATAATATTCCCGTTAATGAGTGCTCTAATGTAGACAAGCGCGGCGCTTCAGATACCTACTAAGCGCAAGCCCACAAAATACAGCAAAACAAGCAGAAATAGTGTTCAATCCAGCATGGTGGTGTGGATGGACTGGAGTTGTTTTTTCCGTCAATTTTACTTTTGGTGGAGATTGGTGCAATCTTTTTCTTCCATCTTTGGTGCGAACCTGCGGACAGCTGGTGGTTCTTTATGGCTGGTGGTTTGATAATTCTATATGGCTGGTGGGTCTTGTTGGCCTGTTGGTTTACCTACTTTGTAGACCGGACTGACCCAAGCAGAACAATATTTTGACTATCTACCAGGCTGACTAGTAACTAAAAGAAAATGCACACATGTATCAATTAGGGTATAATGTGAAGGATTATTGGTTAGTTATCAGCAATTCTGCCATGATATTCTGAAAAGTTTTAGCTGAAAACATGCCACTGCTCTCTTCTCTATTAATCAACATTATTGGAACCCATTATTTAGCTCTTGCCAGGAAATCATGATTTATAAAAGTGCAATGATGGAGGAAATGTCTGATATGAGTGGGCTTCTTTCATTCCAATTCTTGTAGCTGCTATGCGCTTACTTTTCCATCTAGAATGCCCATTGTTTTTATAAGGTGAAGCTGGTCATTACCTGAAGTCAGCTTGAATCATAAGCAAGCCTTGTTTCGTACTGCTTTTTCGGTATCATTTTTGCCAAATTATGAAAATAACTGAGGATCTTGATGCTGCTTGCACCTTTTTTAATATGGTTTTGGGTGAAACCAAAACTTTTCCACAATAAATTGGCTTGAAACATGTATTTGAAACAGCTTTAAAGTAAATAAATGGTGTTTATAGTCTTTTGTGGCTTTGCCTTGATACCGGGCCTTCCCGGGCTTGATCAGGCATTTCTTCCACAAACCGGGCTTGTGACGGGTTTCTAAAATCAGCAGCAGACCGGGCCCGGGCCCGGGCCTGCAAAATTGCTTGAAACTGCCACCTCTACTGGAGACCCGTTGGGAAATGCCGTAATGATGCGAGAAGACAAAAATAATTCACCGGCACAAAATACACTTAATGTTGATAAAGGTCATGAGGAACCCACCAAAAAGCCTTGATTTTTTATTCAAAGTCATTGTCCTACAATGTCGCAATATGCATATTCCCACCAATGTACACTATAATTGACTCTATGTTCACCGTTGGGCCGCGAATACGGGTTTGGCCGTGACCAATAGCCTTGACATTGAGTTACATATTAACATTCTATTTAACATGTAACAATATGTCCTTGCAGGACAAAGGTTACCACTCTACAAACAAAACTATCACACACAGTGGCAGACCCACTTCGAACATGCAAACTGAAATAATATGACGGTAAAAATGGTCGATTCCTCTGTTTCATGACCATTTTTTCTATTTTATAAACTCTGTAGGCTGTGCTCTACCTTGCCTGTAAAAATTTTGGTTTCCAGGCTTCAGTATTGTTCACTTCTTGCGTTGTCTTGTTCTTTATCTCCAGTCATGATGTTTCCTTGAATTTGCAACACTTTTTGTTTTCTTCGTCTCTGAAAGGTAGCCATCCTGAAATATTTCAATCTTCCTGACTAAGAAACTGTTTTCTAGAGGTAGCTCACAAAACACGTGAAGCACAAACAAGAATCAAGGAGAAAAATAAGCGGCGAAAAGATGATAGCCAAAAGTGACAGCGTACTTATAATACTATCCTCTTATAGCTTGCGCCACAGGCGGTCAAGGTGAATGAAATTTAGCACATCATGTAGCCAAAGGAATGCGTCTTGCATCAGTGCAATATCTTGACTGGTTTTTATTTAGAACAGGAGTATGTCTGTCAATTTTAAGAGAAAGAATTGATGCAACCAGTACATCGGAAACAGCGCGACACGTGGCAGGTGGCTGGTACAGCCGGTACATCGGAAACAGCGCGACACGTGGCAAGTGGCTGGTACAGCCGGTACATCGGAAACAGCGCGACACGTGGCAGGTGGCTGGTACAGCCGGTACATCGGAAACAGCGCGACACGTGGCAGGTGGCTGGTACAGCCGGTACATCGGAAACAGCGCGACACGTGGCAGGTGGCTGGTACAGCCGGTACATCGGAAACAGCGCGACACGTGGCAGGTGGCTGGTACAGCCGGTACATCGGAAACAGCGCGACACGTGACAGGTGGCTGGTACAGCCGGTGCAGCTGTGGCAGCGTGCGAGGCGAGCTGGTGCATTTGGCCCGATATGGTGTGGAGGTGGCCGGTCGGCGTGCACGGGCGCTCAGCCTGAAGCTAGCGGGCGGTGCACGGCTGCCCTCAGCGGAGCTATTGCAGGGCTGGAGTCGCCTTCAGCGGATCTATTGCAGGGCTCGAGTCGCCGTCAGCGCCTACTGTAATTGGCCTCTGGTATGAGAAGAACGTCCGTACCGGGGCGAGGGGCTGGGTCTGCAGGTGGCTGTGATAGGTGATTGAGGCACGTGTCCCGTGTCGTAGCCGGCAGAACGTGTTGCCGGGCAGGCCGCGGGCGTGACGCAACTGCGGAACACCGCTGACGAAAGTGACATACCTCGGCGGTTCTGACGTGTCCAGTCAACTCAGTCTAGCAGAGCTCACGCCCTATTTGAGCTTGGAATCCAGTGGTGTGATTACCAGAGTCAGACAATGGAAGGTGCTCTGAAATGTCTGATCCTGTGTCTGGATTATTTATTGTTTTTACATGCTGCATCAAATACGAGGGAAACGCTAATTCACTGCATCCAAAATTACAATAGCTCAGATAGGTACCGAATGAGCGAGATGATGTTGACTGGGTACCAAGGGCAATACATGTACTGTTGGCAAGCGTCGGGTCCGAGCTTTGGAGCTGCAGCTCGCCTCCCGTAGCGCCTGCTGTGATACGGGCCGCAGAAGGATTCAGGCTGGCCGCAGAATTCTGAAGATAAGCCGCTTGACAGCTGGCTCAGTTTTGTCACAAACCTGAGAGGGAGAGAGGCGGAGTCAGTGTGCTGGGGGATTTCAGCAATTACCAAAACGGGTTGTTAACCCAGGCATCATCACGAGCAGGCATAGGCGGATCGAATGCGGCACCATCCAGACCCAAAGAGCGCTCTTTCCAGACGCAAGTGTCGCTCCATTGCCACAGTGCCCCGTCGAATCGGAAACATGCCATCTGCAGATGTGAACAGGCTGTGAAAATACATCCCTTGTGTTCTGCGCACAGCTGATATCGTAAGAATGTGTGCAGTTTGTGGCTTCTGTAAACTAGCTGGGCGGGGCGTAATAAAGGAGAGACCAGCGTAGTTGGCTTCCATTCAGCCGACCCGGGTTCAAGGCCCGGCGGCTTTCATGAACAAGGGGCAAGCTGGCTCCCGAGAAAACCTACCAGCAGGGAAAGAGTTGGCGACGTAAAATATGTCTAAGCCCCAAAATTATTATAAACTAGTTGGGCAAGGAAATACAATTCGTAATTGCTTTTGCAAGTCGCAAATTTTGTTAGCTGGCCGGGGCTTACTTGGAGGAACACTGGTATTTTGTATTTCTATGTAGGGAATTTCGAGTTATTTCGCGAGGCTCGGGCCATCCAAAGATGGAAATAACATGTTGGCTTACTGAACACGAACCACCGCTGACACACCAACCACCACCAACCAACCACACAACTCACTACCAACCGAAGAACCAACCACCACTAACCAACCCACAACCAACCGACGCACCAACACTACCAACCAACGCAACAATCAGCCGACGCGCAAATCACCACCAAATGATTTACAAATCACTATCGACCAAAGCACCAACCGACGCAACAAACACCATCAACCGACGCTTAAATCACCACCAAACGACGCACCAACTACCACCAACCGACGCAACAAGCACCATCAGACGACGCACACGTCACCACCAACCAGCCCACAACTCATTACCAACCGATGCACCAACCGACGCAACAAACACCACCAACCAAAGCACCAACCGATGCACAAATCATCACCAACCGACGCACCAAACACCATTAACGACGCGCCAGCTGCTGCAGTGGCACGCCGTCATTCTCTCTCCCTGTTGGAGGGAGTGGGCCAACCTACCAGGATTCTGCCAACTTTAGAGAGAAATCGCAAACACTGCGCTGCCAACTAGGGTACGTCCGCCTGCCAGCTTGGCGCCAGTATTATTTCCAGCACTACTAATCCACCTCTAGGTTTTGCCCTTTTAAGCCAATATTTGTGATTCAGCTCCCCGTAGAAAAAAATTATTATTATTTTTGTAGAAGCTATATGGGTCCCTCGCCAGCCTTATCGAAAAAAGAAGAAGTAACAGCTCCCAAGAAGATGTAAACATGCTCTCTTGAATGCAATCAAATTCCTCGCTGCTTCCTGTCAAATGTGCTGCAACGGTCAGTTTTCGCTTACCTGTTTCGACACGCGTCGTTAGTCTGATGTTCGCCGTCCGTCTGACGTTTGTCATCCGTATGATGTTCGCCATTCGTCTAGTCTGTCTGATGTTTGTCGTCCGCCTGATGTTCGCCATCCTCTGATGTTCGACATCCGTCTGATGTTCGCCATCCGTCCGATGTTTGTCATCCGTATGATATTCGCCATCCGTCTAGTCTGTCTGATGTTTGTCGTCCGCCTGATGTTCGCCATCCGTCTGATGTTCGACATCCGTCCGATGTTTGTCATCCGTCTGATGTTTGTTATCTGTCAGAGCCGCATGACGAAATCCATGGAGCGAAGCGGATTGAGATTTCTCAATAGGCTCTATTCTGGTCGCTTGGCGGTTCTGACAGTTGATACCAGGGCTCTGCAATTGTGTAGGGTGATAGCCCTTTTACGCCAGACGCCCAAACTAAGGCCCCCGAACCTAAATTCAAAACAGTTTTTGAGAAATTTTGGAACAAATGTTTTCAATTTTGAATTTTTCTCATTTTATTTCTTAAGCGACGAACTTGAAATTTGACTCCTTTTGAATAAGCAACATGGGCCAACTAAGAAAAAATTTCGAACTGGTCCGACAATATTTATTACGCCAAAACGCATTATTTCTGATACAAGCAAAAAAAGCTACTGAAATTTGACGGCCGACTTATGAGCTCGAAATGTCAGAAGGCACGCTTCAGAAAGTTTAAAGACAGCCACTTGAAGGCAGCTAGGTAAATTTTATTGTGCTTAGGCATAGTTTCCAGTGGAAAACGTAAAATTCTAACCTAGTTTTTACCATTCTGCCGGAGGACTGCATTTTTGCACATTTCATTCAAATCTTAATATCTCGCGATCGAATGCGTCCATTTGGCTTTTCATTTCAGATAATGAAAGATCATTGCTTCCGCCTGATAATATTTGGAGATGGATATGGTGATATTGAAATTTATTGTTTTTATGTATAAATATAATTTTAGTACAAAACATTTTATTTGTAGCATCTCGGTTCCGAGCACATGTCACTCACAAGCTCAGAATTGACATAGCTGAATAGAAATATTAATTTCGGTCATTTCAATCCTTTATACTACCCACTTATCTCCAACGGCTTTCGAGTAATTCGTCCGAAAGGGTATTTCAAGGAGCTAAATTTCTCGGAACATGTTTGCTTCTCACCATGGTTTGAAATCCTTAAAATGAATGGAAGTGAAAAGATGAAATTTGGCATGAAGCTAGCTTAGGGGTTTTGGTCAACGACACAAGTAAATCCAGACTTATATAATGTTTGGTTCGTCTTCTAAAAGCAATTGTATGCCGTGCATTTTCTATACAAACTTAACACCCGTCGCCGAGGTCACGGCATCGTTGGCTGAGTTTTACCGGCCAGCCGCCCAGCCACTGACCTCCAGACGGGTCACAGGTGTAGGGCTAGTGAGAGAATGTGCAGCGTAGCGTGGTGGTATCAGTGACGGATCCAAGGGGGGCCCAGGAGGCCCGGGCCCCCCCCCTTAGCTCCCAAGCGCCCCAGTATAGCTTAGCTCATATCGGGCGCCGAAGGCGCCCGATATGAGTGGCGCGCCTGTACCCATCTCGTGCGCCAAGGTGGTAGATACCACTTATTCCACTTGAATTAACACCTACTCCTTAAAACCATGGCAAAGCGCCCCTGCCCAAACATTAGACGCCTTTACTGGTCTTTTGCGCCCCAATAAAATGTTGCAGATGAAATTTAGAAAGCTAACAAAAGCGCCCCGGCAAAGAAAAGGCGCCACTAGATAGCAAGATTGCGCCATGGGGAACTAATACACCCCTGAGTAGCCTAGGCGCCCCCTGGATGAAGCGCCCCTAGGTAGCCTAGACGCCCCCTGGATGAAGCGCCCTACGGATATCATATGCGCCCTAGGCTAGGAAAGGCGCCCCTGGGCAGCAAAGGCAAATCTTGGTAACATATGTACCCCGGACAGCATAAGCACCCCTGAGATAGAAGTAGGCGCTTTAGGAAAATGAAATGCTCACCTTGGGCAGAAAAAGGCGCCCTTTGATAGCCTAAGCGCCCAGTGGAAAAGCGCCCTACGGATGTCATATGCACCCTTGAATAGCAAAGGCGCCCCTGGACAGCAAAGACAACCCTGGATAACACAAGTGCTGTGGACGGCAAAGGCGCCCCTGGGTAGCAAAGGCGCCCCTAGGAAGGCACCCCTTCGATAGAAACCCGCCTTTGGATAGCCTAGGCGCCCCCTGGATGAAGCGCCCTACGGATATCATATGCGCCCTTGGCTAGGAAAGGCGCCCCTGGGCAGCAAAGGCAAATCTTGGTAACATATGTACCCCGTACAGCATAAGTGCCCCTTAGATAGAAGTAGGCGCCTTAGGAAAATAAAATGCTCACCTTGGGCAGAAAAAGGCGCCCTTTGATAGCCTAGGCGCCCACTGGAAAAAAGCGCCCTACGTATGTCATATGCACCCTTGGATAGCAAAGGCGCCCCTGGACAGCAAAGACAACCCTGGATAACACAAGTGCTGTGGACAGCAAAGGCGCCCCTGGGTAGCAAAGGCGCCCCTAGGACGGCACCCCTTCGATAGAAAAGCCGCCTTTAGATAGCCTAGGCGCCCCCTGGATGAAGCGCCCTACGGATATCATATGCGCCCTGTTCTAGGAAAGGCGCCCCTGGGCAGCAAAGGCAAATCTTGGTAACCTAGGTGCCCTGGACAGCATAAGCGCCCCTTAGATAGAAATAGGTGCTTTAGGAATATGAAATGCTCACCTTGGGTAGAAAAAGGCGCCCTTTGATAGCCTAGGCGCCCACTGGTAAAAGCGCCTTACGGATGTCGTATGCACCCTTGGATAGCAAAGGCGCCCCTGGACAGCAAAGACAACCCTGGATAACACAAGTGCTGTGGACAGCAAAGGCGCCCTGGGTAGCAAAGGCGCCCCTAGGAAGGCACCCCTTCGATAGAAAAGCCGCCTTTGGATAGCCTAGGCGCCCCCTGGATGAAGCGCCCTACGGATATCATATGCGCCCTTGGCTAGGAAAGGCGCCCCTGGGCAGCAAAGGCAAATCTTGGTAACATATGTACCCCGGACAAAATAAGCGCCCCTTAGATAGAAGTAGGCGCCTTAGGAAAATAAAATGCTCACCTTGGGCAGAAAAAGGCGCCCTTTGATAGCCTAGGCGCCCGCTGGAAAAAGCGCCCTACGGATATTATATGCGCCCTTGGCTAGGAAAGGCGCCCCTGGGCAGCAAAGTCAAATCTTGGTAAGATATGTACCCCGTACAGCATAAGCACCCCTTAGATAGAAGTAGGCGCTTTAGGAAAATAAAATCCTCACCTTGACCAGAAAAAGGCGCCCTTTGATAGCCTAGGCGCCCACTGGAAAAAGCGCCCTACGGATATCATATGCGCCTTTGGCTAGCAAAGGCGCCCCTGGACAGCAAAGACAACCCTGGATAACACAACTGCTGTGGACAGCAAAGGCGCCCCTGGGTAGCAAAGGCGCCCCTAGGAAGGCACCCCCTTCGATAGAAACCCGCCTTTGGATAGCCTAGGCACCCCCTGGATGAAGCGCCCTACGGATATCATATGCGCCCTTGGCTAGGAAAGGCACCCCTGGGCAGCAAAGGCAAATCTTGGTAACATATGTACCCCGTACAGCATAAGTGCCCCTTAGATAGAAGTAGGCGCCTTAGGAAAATAAAATGCTCACCTTGGGCAGAAAAAGGCGCCCTTTGATAGCCTAGGCGCCCACTGGAAAAAGCGCCCTACGTATGTCATATGCACCCTTGGATAGCAAAGGCGCCCCTGGACAGCAAAGACAACCCTGGATAACACAAGTGCTGTGGACAGCAAAGGCGCCCCTGGGTAGCAAAGGCGCCCCTAGGACGGCACACCTTCGATAGAAAAGCCGCCTTTGGATAGCCTAGGCGCCCCCTGGATGAAGCGCCCTACGGATATCATATGCGCCCTGTTCTAGGAAAGGCGCCCCTGGGCAGCAAAGGCAAATCTTGGTAACCTAGGTGCCCTGGACAGCATAAGCGCCCCATAGATAGAAATAGGTGCTTTAGGAATATGAAATGCTCGCCTCGGGTAGAAAAAGGCGCCCTTTGATAGCTTAGGCGCCCACTGGAAAAAGCGCCTTACGGATGTCGTATGCACCCTTGGATAGCAAAGGCGCCCCTGGACAGCAAAGACAACCCTGGATAACACAAGCGCTGTGGACAGCAAAGGCGCCCCTGGGTAGCAAAGGCGCCCCTAGGAAGGCACCCCTTCGATAGAAAAGCCGCCTTTGGATAGCCTAGGCGCCCCCTGGATGAAGCGCCCTACGGATATCATATGCGCCCTTGGCTAGGAAAGGCGCCCCTGGGCAGCAAAGGCAAATCTTGGTAACATATGTACCCCGGACAAAATAAGCGCCCCTTAGATAGAAGTAGGCGCCTTAGGAAAATAAAATGCTCACCTTGGGCAGAAAAAGGCGCCCTTTGATAGCCTAGGCGCCCCCTGGATGAAGCGCCCTACGGATATTATATGCGCCCTTGGCTAGGAAAGGCGCCCTGGGCAGCAAAGGCAAATCTTGGTAACATATGTACCCCGTACAGCATAAGCACCCCTTAGATAGAAGTAGGCGCTTTAGGAAAATAAAATGCTCACCTTGAGCAGAAAAAGGCGCCCTTTGATAGCCTAGGCGCCCACTGGAAAAAGCGCCCTACGGATATCATATGCGCCTTTGGCTAGCAAAGGCGCCCCTGGACAGCAAAGACAACCCTGGATAACACAAGTGCTGTGGACAGCAAAGGCGCCCCCTGGGTAGCAAAGGCGCCCCTAGGAAGGCACCCCCTTCGATAGAAACCCGCCTTTGGATAGCCTAGGCGCCCCCTGGATGAAGCGCCCTACGGATATCATATGTGCCCTTGGCTAGGAAAGGCGCCCCTGGGCAGCAAAGGCAAATCTTGGTAGCATATGTACCCCGGACAGCATAAGCGTCCCTTAGATAGAAGTAGGCGCTTTAGGAAAATAAAATGCTCACCTTGGGTAGAAAAAGGCGCCCTTTGATAGCCTAGGCGCCAACTGGAAAAAGCGCCCTACGGATATCATATGCGCCCTTGGCTAGGAAAGGCGCCCCTGGGCAGCAAAGGCAAATCTTAGTAACATATGTACCCCGGACAGCATAAGCGCCCCTTAGATAGAAGTAGGCGCCCTAGGAAAATAAAATGCTCACCTTGGGCAGAAAAAGGCGCCCTTTGATAGCCTAGGCGCCCACTGGAAAAAGCGCCCTACGGATATCATATGCGCCTTTGGCTAGGAAAGGCGCCCCTGGGCAGCAAAGGCAAATCTTGGTAACATATGTACCCCGTACAGCATAAGTGCCCCTTAGATAGAAGTAGGCGCCTTAGGAAAGTGAAATGCTCACCTTGGGCAGAAAAAGGCGCCCTTTGATAGCCTAGGCGCCCACTGGAAAAAGCGCCCTACGGATATCATAGGTGCCCTTGGCTAGGAAAGGCGCCCTGGGCAGCAAAGGCAAATCTTGGTAACATATGTACCCCGTACAGCATAAGCGCCCCTTAGATAGAAGTAGGCGCTTTAGGAAAATAAAATGCTCACCTTGAGCAGAAAAAGGCGCCCTTTGATAGCCTAGGCGCCCACTGGAAAAAGCGCCCTACGGATGTCATATGCACCCTTGGATAGCAAAGGCGCCCCTGGACAGCAAAGACAACCCTGGATAACACAAGTGCTGTGGACGGCAAAGGCGCCCCTGGGTAGCAAAGGCGCCCCTAGGAAGGCACCCCTTCGATAGAAAAGCCACCTTTGGATAGCCTAGGCGCCCCCTGGATAAACTAGGAGCCCGAGAAGGAAAACGAGCGCCCCACTGGGAAATACAGGCTCCCTCTGTATAACATAGATGTCCCTTATCCACCTTCAGCTGCCCTGGATTGGAGCAGCGCCCCCAAGTGCAAAGGCGCCCTTGGACAAAAAGCCGCCTCCTGGTATCAAAGGCGCTCCTAGATAACATATGCGCCCCTTAGATAGAAATAGGTGCTCCAGGAAAGCAAAATGCGCCTCTTGGTTAAGAAAGGTGCCCTTGGATAGCAAAGGCGTCCCTGGACAGCAAAGGCAAATCTGGGAAACATAGGTGCCCTGGACAGAATAGGAGCCCCTTAGATAGAAATAGGCATTTCAGGAAAATAAATGCAACCCTTGGATAGAAAAAGTGCCCTTTGATAGTCCAGGCACCCACTGGATAAAGCGCCCACGGATATCATATGCACTTTTGGAGGCGCCACTGGACAGCAAAGACAACCCTGGACACAAGTGCTTTGGACAGCAAAGGTGCCCCTAGGAAGGCACCCCTTCGATAGTAAAGGCGCCTTTGGATAGCCTAGGCGCTCTCTAAATAAACTAGGTGCTTGAGAAGGAAAATGAGCGCCCCATTGGAAAGTACAGGCTCCCCTGTATAACATAGATGTCCCTTATCCATCTTCAGCTACCCTGGATTGGAGCAGCGTCCCTCAAGAGCAAAGGCGCCGCTGGACAAAAAGGCGTCTCCGTATATCAAGGGCACTCCTAGATAATATATGCACCCCTTACATAGAAATAGGCACTTCAGGGAAGTGAAAGGCGGCCTTTGGTTAGGACGGCGCCCCTGGACAGCCTAGGCGCCCTCTGCATAAAGCGCCCTACATATATCATATGCGCCCTTGGATAGCAAAGGCGCCCCTGGACAGCAAAGTTAACCCTTCTTGAAATAGATGATCTGGACAGCATAGGCGGTCATGGATAAACTAGGCGCCTGAGAAAGAAAACAAGCGCCTCACCTGAGAGTACAGGCGCCCCCAGGATATCATAGGTGTTCCTTTCTATCTTCAGCTTCCCTATTGTCTATGGTTTGGCACACCTGTCCGACAATCGCGCGCTCTGTTACAGGGCTCGAGCGCTCAATTTGAGCATGGACTGCCTTAAACCACATTTCGTTAACCTATAACTGAAGGCTTAGTGCTCCATCGCTGCAGATGGGTGTCTTTTTCAGTATGTGCGCCCCACTTCCGAGAACGCTGCCCTCACCAACCAGCAGTCCTCCCCGCTAAGCAGATGAGCGCCTCTTTCTGATAACTAGGCACTTTATTTCAGTGTTCGAGCGCCTTATTTCAGAATTTTTATTCTCCATCTATTTTGGGCTCCTCCTGGATTGCAGAGGCGCCCCCTCAAGTGCAAAGGCGCACCTGGATAGAAAAGTGCGCCCCATGTTTGCAAAGGCGCTCCAAGACAGCATATGCGCCGCTTAGATGGAAATAGGCACTCCATTAAAGTAAAATGTTCCCTTTGGGTTGCAAAGGCGCCCCTTAACAGCGAAGGCAGCCTTAGATAACAAAGGTTCTCTGGATGGCATAGGTGCCCTTGGATAAACTGGTGCCCGGAAGAGAAAAATAGCGCCTTACCAGAGACAAAAAGCACCCCAGGATAACGTAGGGGCATGTATTTCAATCATGTCTGTGATTGAAAAATACATCTAGACAGCATATGCGCCCCTGGATAGAAAGACACCCCTGGGCAGTAACGGCGCCCCTGGAAAGCAATAGTGCGCCCCTGTGGAGAAAAAAGCCGCCTCCTGAATAACCTAGGCACCGCCCCCGAAATATCAGATGCCCGTGGATAGAGCAGACTGCCTTGAATAAAACAGCGGCCCTGGATAGTAAAGGCGCCCTTTGATAGCATTAGCGTTCCTTAGCAACAATATGGGCGCTACATGAGCTCAAGGTTCACGCGCACCTAAGCCCAATAATAGAGCAATCAATCGATGCCAAAGCATTCCTTAAAGCACGGGCGCCAAACTTCCTAAGAAGTAAAGGCGCCTCTGGGTAGCAAAGGCGACCCTCGACAGTGGTGTAGGTATTCCTGAATAACAGCAGCGTCCCTTGATAAGAATAGCCCCAAGATGGCACAGGTACCCTGCTGATAGGAAAAGCGCCCCTGAATATCAGAGGCACCATCTGAATGAGGTGCCCATGGAGAGCATAAGGGCGCCCTATGTATAGCAAATTGCTGCCCCCTGGATAGCCTAAGCGCCCCTTGCATAGGGTAGGCGCCACTGGGTAGTATAGGTTACCTTGAATAAAAATACGCTCCTAAATACCAAGGTGAACCTGGATAAGAAAAAGCTCCCCTTGGGCACTGGGTATCAAAGGCACCCCCGGAACAGCAAAGATGCCCCTGGATAGCTAGGTTGCGTCCATTGGGGAGCGAAGGCGCCCCTGGGTGGCACAGGTGCCTCATCGAAGCAAAGGCCCCTCCAGAGAGCATAAGTGTCCCTGATGAGCACAGGTACTCCTGGACAGCCCCTAAATGACGTTGCATAATGTTACGACACCTATTATGACGCATGCTATTACATCAAAGTAAAGGTTATTCAGTGTTTAGATCAAGGTTACAGGTCAATTTTAAAGGTCACTGGCCTTGATGATCAATGCTTGATCAAAGGTCATTGGTAAGCTTGGGCACAGCGCTAGTTATAGCGTAAATTAGGCCTAATTTGTTGGGTTGTGCCGTAATAGGTCAATGACCTTGAAGGACCTTGACCTCAAAAATTGCAGACATTGTTTAGAGCCTTCCCTTTTGGCCTCAGCCCTGTTCTAGAGTATTCGCGCCCCGTTCCGGCCCGTTGGGGGAGGGGTGCTTGAACACCCCCTCGAGGTCTCCCAGTGGCACGAAAAAACGTCGGCGCGAAGCGACACAGTACTTGTCACACCTTATCATTGATCAATTCCGCAACTTTCCCTCAAAATTTAAGGTTGTGTCATCTCAGGTCAGGTCACCAGCGCAGTTCAAGTGACCTCACCCCAAAAATGTTTAAGGTGGCGTAAGTAAGAAAAGGGTGAACCTATCGAATTCAAGCTTGTACCATATAATGGGCCCAAAAAGTACTAATAGATTTATCCCGGGATTTTTCCCATCGATGACCTAGGGACAGGTACGAAACATGACCTCTCCATTGAAAATGCATGGGGTAAAACGGAAATTTGCCGAAAAAATTGCTCTATGTCTGCAGACGCCGATTGGAATACCTTCGGATTCCCCAAATCATAGTATCCTAGGCCTCTTTATCGGTTCATGTTGCAAGTTTAGGCATATTACCTCTGAGAGTTCATCTGGGGCTTCCTAAGCAGAATCTAAGACTTGGGTCAATTGCTTTGCAGGAAATATTGATAAAACCCGTATTTTGATACCATTTTTATTGCTATTGTGACTTGATTCATATGCATACTGACTATGCTAGGCTAGATGGTGACCTTGACCTACCCATAGGTCAGGTCATTTTTATGTTTTGACCTAGTATAGTCATATTATGCATTATTTGATGATTCGCCGTAACGAGAGGAAGCGAAGTGTGCCTAAAAATGATTCTAGCTCAACTCTGGCAGATGCTAGAGTATATAGACAAAGACATGTTGTAAGCTTTGTCTCGGGGAGGGACCCCAGCGCTGATCCCTGGAAAAATCCGCAATAGCCCCCAGGGGCCCTCAGGGAGTCAGGAAATCTGGCGTGGGTGGAATCCGGTAGGAGGGATTTTGGGTTCCAAAATCAGCTGAGGGGCCCGTGCCAGTTAAGGGGACCTAGATAAGGGCGCCCGACGAGCTCATTTGACCTCAGTGCCAACACAGGATTCTCAAGACCAGCGTGGGGTGCCTACCTATCTAAACGGTTTTTAAATAGGCTCAAGGACCCAAAACTAACCCAGGGGTTCAATTTTCAACTCATGGGGCCCAGACACTCTGAGGGGAACCTGCAGAAGCTTAGAAGGTCCATAAAACTAATAGGGCCAGACTAGCTGGGTGGCTCGCCGAACTAGTGTCCAGATACGCACAGCGGGCCCCAAACAATCTGAAGGGATCTATATCAGTTAAACGAAAACGATACCAACCCAGGGGACAATGACCAGCTTAAGGGACACTAATCCAGCTTGGGGCTCAGAGCTCAGAGCTCCAGTTTTTAGCTCAGAGGGCCCAAGACCTGTTGATGGGGCCCTATATCAATAAAAGGGCCCCGAAAAGCTTAATAGGCTTCAGCGGCGACATATAGGTTTCAAGTTCAGTGTGAGAGCCTAGTTAACTAAAGCGGTTCTAGATCAGCTGAGGGGACTCGATATAAACTCAGGGAAGTCACCAAAAACTCAGGGGCCCAGGCCCGCAGAGGTTCTGCGGCCTATGAGGCTCAAGTTAGCGTCAATCGGGTATTTCTGTATGGAGCCGTTAGCCAGGACAACTGTGATAAGTGGAGGTGGTGGATACGACGCCCCAGTTTTTGCCATGACCGAAGATAACTGTATTATTTGCTCATCGTGCTTCAGTTAGCGTCAGTGGGTGCTTTCAGCATTTTCTACCACGGTACCAGTCGTTAGCTGGCCCGAAATATGCTTGATGGTAAACGTGAAGATGTCTTCACTAAGAGGAAGCCTTCATGAAAATAAGCATTTACAAATCCTTTTTTAAACGCGTTTTTCATTGACACTGGCCGCCTTTCGGGTGGTAAATTGGCCAGTGGCGGATCCAGGGGGGCAGAAATGGCATTCCCCAAACGGAAAAGCTCGGGACAAAACTATGTTTTCGCCGCCAAAGTGATCGACCTCCTTTTTCCCCTACTCCTTTTTAGTTTATAAGCAAGATTTTGGTGTTTCAACTCTCAACTTCAAACAGAACATAAGTTGATAAGATGTTCCCTGGCCTGTCCCCTCGAATCCAGAAATGTAAAAAACACTGAAGATTATATATTCCGGCACAGCCCTTCATCAGAATCATGGAGTAAATATCAATAATTCTCATTTATAGTATAGCCAGACCTCCATAGTATAGCCAGCCTTGGATAGGAAGAAGTATCTCGAGCCCTTTTTTGGCTTTTCGTCTGAAATACCCCAAAATTCTTCCGGCAAGTGATATTGGTGGCGCAGCTTTTGACTGCGTGACGTTTTTTTTTTTTGCTTTTCGACTGTGGTTTGTCCCTTCCAAACCGACCGGCTAGATCCGCGACTGAAATTGGCGCCCCTCAGGTTCGGCGCCCCCCATGTTCGGCGCCCTCCGAGCCTGGGCCCCCCCCTTAACGAAATCCTAGATCCGTCACTGGGTGGTATAGTGGTGAGAGGCCTTGTCTCGTGATCAGGGGTGACCGGTTCGAATCCGGTGTTGACGTCGACCTATTTATTAGTTATTTCAAAGAAAAGAACGATAACACTGACCTGCAGGCTTGTGAAGAGATACATTGATAACTAAATATGGTTTGCTTTCAGCACATTGTCATGCGGCTCTCCTGCGCCGATGGGGCGTTAGCCCAGGTCGCAGACCGGGGTCTGATGTTCGTCATCCGTCTGATGTTTGCCATCTGTCTGATGTTCGCCATATGTCTGATGTTCGTCATCCGTCTGATGTTTCTCATCCGTCTGATGTTTCTCATCCGTCTGATGTTTTTCATCCGTCTGATGCTTTTCATCCGTCTGATGTTTCTCATCCGTCTGATGATTTTGATCCGTCTGATGTTTCTCATCCGTCTGATGTTCGTCATCCGTCTGATGTTCGTCATCTGTCTGATGTTCGCCATCCGTTTGATATTCTGATCAGCATGGCTTCATTCAAATAAGTTCATGCTCCTCAAATGTGGCAGTTTATCTCAGGTATTCTTCGGAGGTCATATCCGACTGTTACCAAACAAACACTAATACTTGACCGCTGTTCAAAGCGCGAATATTAGCCCATCGTTCGTAAAATCATACCTATCCGCGTCAAATATAATGCTTAAAATGGTTCGTCTGGTGCCTGTTCGATAGGCGTCTGAGGGCGGGGTTGGATCCAGGATCCAGGAATTTTCATTGGGCAGCCGCAGCCTTGGGCGGTGGCATTTTCAAGCCAACTGTGGGCGCTCGATTTTTGTGTTATTTACTGATTTCATATTTTTGTTTTCCTTAACCAAATCAGTAGAAACAAAATTTGAGTTTGAGGTTTTTTTAGAAATCGAAAATAAATATTTTTCTGCGTTTTAAAGGAAAGTTAAAATTTGTCCGAATTCTGAAACGGAATAACTAGGACAAAATGCCTCTGAAAATCAGGAAATTGCATTTTGTTTCCACCTCCAATCGCTCAAAACAAAAACATCGACTCTCGTCTTACTACCCTGAGCATCGCGGATAATTACCAATCGGGTAGCGTGAGGATGTAACGTTATGAAGGCAATGCCGTTTTTGAAATATTTGTCACGTGACATGCGGTGCCAGATAAAAACGGATGCCTCCATGGTTTTGAATTGCACGACATCCCCTTTTTTAACCTTAAAGCGTGCAAATTTTAGTGTAGTTTTAGTTGAAATAATAAATGCTAATAGTGGTTTCTCGACACGCCCTGAAAAGACTGTTATCTCAGTTCAAAACCCATTATGAAAATGAGACACTCCGTGTATTATAGATCCTAGGAGTGGTAAAAGTGAATGTATGGGCGCTTATTTTATTCATACAATATAATAGACGAGTCAGTGGGGTGTGCGACTGCCTCAGGGTCTCACGGTTAGAAGAGACACTCTGGGGCCCGGGAGATCTCTCGGGAACTACATCGCCCCACACGGTTACATGGACTACTGATGCTGCCAACATGATGTATGATTGGCATAGTGGCCTTTAACTGGCCGTGGGGACCTAATAAACCTCAACATCAGAGCAGAGATTTCTTCTTGCTTTAGTCTCAGCTAGCCAGCCATAAAGAGTCGATCGACTTCATGGGCTCTGGCTGGATTCAAGACCGCAGTATGGCCAAAGGGGACCCTGCTGATAACAGAACACTTCATGGGCACAGGCTTTCTAGCTTACGACAGAGAACCTACGATTGCTGGAGTCAGTCCTAGGTTCCCCCATTGAAAGGGGATCTGACATTTTTATAACGTGATTTTAACTGAGATAGCCAAGTTTTAAAGCATGCCGGAAAACCCGGTACTCAATACATCAATTGTCTTGAAACTCCAAATTTCCGAGGAGAAAAGCTAAAAACCTACCTGAAATGTACCCCAAATGTACCCAAGCATTCCGGCCACAGTTGTCAGCTGTTGGCGTGACGACATGGCTGACGTCACGGTGAGCAGTCAGCCAATTGAAGCCTTTAAAGCCTATCGAGTATGGTGGTAGTTGCCAGATCATGACGTCATTTACAGGAGATGTTTATTTCTTACCCTAGAGGAGCACGTTGAAAATATGAATCTTGAGCTTATTGTACATTTTACAGAGAAGTCATTGACGTTTTAATGATTTTCGGCCAAAAATACCTGTAATTACACTTAACTTCTGGATTTGACCAAGGTGACACATTCCCTTTAAGTAAAGGCCCATTTTACCTGCAGAAGCAATTGTAAACCTTTCAGGGGCTGTATTCTGCTCTTATGGCGCTCCCAGGTCTTAACTGAGACAAAAAACACCCTGCGCAATGCAGAGCTCTGATCTCGCTGGGTGCGTAGCCACGTCAGACGTAGGACAGGCGTAGCCACGTCAGACGTAGGACAGGCGTAGCTACGTCAGACTTAGGACAGGCGTAGCCATGTCAGACGTAGGACAGGCGTAGCCACGTCAGACGTAGGACAAGCGTAGCCACGTCAGACGTAGGACAAGCGTAGCCACGTCAGACGTAGGACAGGCGTAGCCACGTCAGACGTAGGACAGGCGTAGCCACGTCAGACGTAGGACAGGCGTAGCCACGTCAGACGTAGGACAGGCGTAACCACGTCAGACGTAGGACAGGCGTAGCCACGTCAGACGTAGGACAGGCGTAGCGACGTCAGACGTAGGACAAGCGTAGCCACGTCAGACGTAGGACAGGCGTAGCCACCTCAGACGTAGGACAGGCGTAGCCACGTCAGACGTAGGACAGGCGTAGCCACGTCAGACGTAGGACAGGCGTAACCACGTCAGACGTAGGACAGGCGTAGCCACGTCAGACGTAGGACAGGCGTAGCCGGGCGCCAAGGAACCAGTACCGCCCTGGTTTACTGAATAGATCAGAATAACCATCCGGCCAGCGTACTGACATTATATATGTACAATGTCGACCTGCGCAGTGAGAGCGTGGACTGGAAATCAGAATAGAAGATGGGTGTACGTGCGCCCATTCTTACGTACTCAACTGAACCGTCCGCAAACGTTTAGGTCGGCTGTTTAGGCAGGTTCTGAAGCCGACATCCAAGACAATACGAACCGAAAGTCTATTTCCCATGCGTTGGGTCAGAAAGCTTCCAGGCTTTACTGTAGATCTGGAAACGCGAACAAGATGGCCGTGCCTGTGTTTAGCCTGGTCATTCTATCAGTGAATTGTTAGAAGGCCTTAAAATGAAAGAAAATATTATAAGAATTGGTATGAACTGCAAAGGAAAAGTTTAATTAATATAAATATTGCACAGTTGGTATTGAAAGATCCTACTGTTGTAAGGGGGTGGGTGGCTTAGTGGTTAGCAACTCTGTCTTCTAAGCCACTGGTCCCGGCTTTAAAGTCCCGGAGAAGCCTCTGAATAAGTCGATCCGATTCCCCCAAATCCCTCCCAATGGGGTGAGAGTTGGCAACGCTGTATGACCCTGGCAGTTAGTGTGTCGTTAAATCCCAGCACTTATTATTATTGTTCTACTTTTTATCAGGCTGACTTGGACAACATTCAAGGTAACGTGACCCAAGGGCAGGTCAGGATAGCTGTGACATAGTATAGAGTCAATTGGCAGGATGCATCGCTACTCGGCAACATTTATCAAACGATACTTATGTTCGTTACAAACTCCGCTATCAACCAATTGGCCACATTTGAGAGAATTTATGAGCGCGTTGATTTGTGAAATAATTTCGAAAATCAGCCGATACTTTTTTTACTTATAGGCTTTCAAAGAAAAAGATTAGACAAATATTTTTTCAGTTGATATCATTTCATGGGTTTGCTCTAGATAGTTAAAAACGTGGCAGATGGGTAGGATGGGGATCTATAAAGCGATCCAACTAGGAAGTGAAATGGAAAAAGATTATGAATATCAAGGAAGCAAGCTTGCTGTTGAATTAGACTGGACTCCAGGTCGCCCCTCCTGCTGTATGAGAGATGCCTGATAACGGACATGCCAGCTGCCTTTCCCTTAAATTGAGCTGGTGAACATATTTCTAAATCGCAGTCATTGATTTGATATGAGTCCTTTAGTTTGGGAGTTAACCATAGTATTTTTGTGAGCATTATTATCAATTGTTCATATTTTAGTTCAGAGATAAATACTTGGAGAGAATCAAAATTTATTAGGAGTGTCCTCATATCAATATGTATTATTGGTACATTGTTATGATAATTGTTTTCATTATGTGAAGAAATTTTGCGGTAGCTACAAGTTTCAATAATATTTTGCGCCCCAGATAATTTAGAATCATGGTAGTTATCAAAGGTTGAGAAGACTGGAAGAAATCTATTGTTTACATTGGGAACAAAAGTGATCTGAATTTCAGAGACTGATGCAACAATAAAAAGGATTTACACTTATTTTTGTTCAAGAATACAAACGATAAGATTTGTTATGAAAGTTGGTCGGGGAAGAAAAGACAGATTTGGCAGAAAGTGCAGTTGAATATAGCTACCAACAATAAGAAAGCTGTTCCTGATTTCATTAATTTCCAGGTGGACCAACCGTAGTAGAACTGAACAGAGTTTTTAGATCCAGACGTGAGACGAGGGGACTTGAAGCCCTAGATGCTTGAGGGCTGCTGACTGTTTTATGCCCAGTACCTAGAAGATGGGCAACAACAATCAAATCAACCACCAGTGCCCACTCAATGTATCATCTTAATTATGCTGCAAAAAGTTCCGGTCCAGAATGTCGAATCTATTGGGCTAGGCAGTATCAGTTGTGCCTGTAGTGGTCAGAGGCGATGCCGGGCACACCATGCGCTGGGGGGGCGGCAAGTACAGCAGCGGAGGGGGAGACTAGCGGCCACGATAGTGGTGGTACTGAATGTACATAATTGGAGGAATTACTGTCCTCAAAAGGCTGCTTCCTAAGGAGAGCAGCGGCAGCGACCTGCGGGCCATCACCACCCACACCAGCAGCTGGGCTGTTGGTGTGGGTGGAAAGCGTGGAGGAGAATTACGCTGCGGGGGAGGAGACTCTCCACGCGGGTGGAGGGAGACTCTCTCCACACGCGGGTGGAGGAGACTTCTACCGCGGGTGGAGGGAATTTTCACGCGGGTGGAGGGAGAACTCTCTCACTGCGGGTGAGGAGAACTTCCATCCACACGCGGGTGGAGGAGAACTCCCAACGCGGGTGGAGGGAACATCACCTGCGGGTGGAGGGAGAACTCTCTCTCCACACTGCGGGTGGAGGGAGAACTCTCTCTCCACACTGCGGGTGGAGGGAGAACTCTCCATTCACACTGCGGGTGGAGGGAGAACTCTCTCTCCACACTGCGGGTGGAGGGAGAACTCTCATCACAGTCCCTATGAGGCCCAACCTTGTCACAACCACCATGATCGATGGAGGCAGCAACACCCTCCCCCCCACACCACACAGATTCCATCAGCCATGCCCCCTCCAGAGTCAAGGTCTGATCCCCAACCCCGGTCACCAGAGTCCGCACCATCCCGCAACCCAGGTGACAAATCTGCCTGCTAGGGAGCAAGCACCTGCCGCCCACAAGAACCAGTGAACCCTCCTGGTCCAATGACCCCAGATGGCCGACAATCCCCAGCACTAGCAGGAGAACCCCGGACATCAGGGGGAGCAGCACCCCGCCCCCAGAGGAGGCAGCAATTCGCCCCCCAGAGGAGACAGCACCCCCCAGAAGTAGCAGCACCCTGCCCTCGGAGGAGGCAGCACCCCGCCCCCCAGAGGAGGCAGCACCCCGCCCCCGAGAGGACGCAGCACCCTGCCCCCCCCCTCGAGAAGTAGCAGCACCCGCCCCCAGACGTAGCAGCACCCCGCCCCCAGATGAGACAGCACCCCGCCCCCAGAGGAGGCAGCACCTCGCCTCTCAAAAAGGCAGCACCCCGCCCCCCAGATGCAGCACCTCGCCCTGCAGAGGAGGCAGCACCCCGCCCCCCAGAGGCAGCACCCCGCCACTCAGAGGAGGCAGCGCCCCTCGCCCCTCCCAGAAGAAGCAACACCCCGCCCCTCAGAGGCAGCACCTCGCCCCTCAGAGGAGGCAGCGCCCCGCCCCTCCCCAGAAGAAGCAGCACCCCGCCCATCAGAGGCAGCACCTGGCCCCTCAGAGGAGGCAGCACCCCGCCCCTCCCCCAGAAGTAGCAGCACCCCGCCCCCCAGAGGACAGCACCTCGCCCCTCAGAGGAGGCAGCACCCCGCCCCCCAGAAGAGGCAGCACCTTGCCTCTCAGAGGAGGCAGCACCCCGCCCCCAGATGCAGCACCTCGCCCCTCAGAGGAGGCAGCACCCCGCCCCCAGAGGAGGCAGCACTCCGCCCCCCAGAGGAGGCAGCACCCCGCCCCCCCAGAAGCAGCAGCACCCTCGCCCCCAGAGGAAACAGCATCACCACCACAGGAGCACCATGCAGCAGAGGCTCCCGAGCCCGCCCAGGGTCAGAGGACCCCCGTGCCGACGACAAATGTTAAGAACATCCTCCTCAGAGGTTTCCACGTATAGTTCGATGGGTCTGGCTTGGGCTACCACTCTGATGAAGATCCTTCCCGAGTTTGTATAATAGGATGGGAATGGAGGCTCTTTTCGCGGTGAGTGGAGCCGCTGAATAATTGTTATGACAGTGAGGCGCTCGGGGTGAGGCTCCCACGTATTATCGACCCATGTTGAAGAGTAGGCCATCTCATTTGTTATCAAGTGTCGTGACTTTTCGCGTTCTATGGTCCAAGGGGAGTGGTTTGATGCCATCTTTATCGAAATCGGAAAATATTTAGGTCTGCCTCTTGGGACCGAAAGATATCCAGTTTTTGTTAAAAATGGCTATAATGGGGACCACTACGTCTGTCGCTGCAACGATGGTGATAATTTCAAACATATTTCTTTAAAGCCCGCTAGTGCAAAATGTTCACACAGGCATGATGTAGGCCATATAATGTTACAAACCCTGGGAACAAGGTCTCAGTCAGAGGTTAGAAAAAGTAACTTTGTTCCTCAACGCAGGCCAGTTGGTGCCGCAAGATGGGAGGAATGTTCACCAGAGGCATTTATAGGTTGTGGATCAGAAGGCTGAGCAGATTGTCTTTATTTGTCATATTCAGGTTATAAAAATATAGTATGTATTAAGGGATATTATTCAAACTTAGTTTAGATGGTCTTTAGGCCATGACAAATATTTTTATGTGTAAAGTAATCCAAAGTTGCATAATACTGCTAAATTATTTGGGATTAAAATCAGTGGTGGCGGATGAAGGGGGGCAAGGGAGGCAGTTGCCCCCCAAAATTATCAGAGGGGGCCCCCAGAAAAATACGCAATTTTAGCTTGGTTCTTTTCTGTAAGTTCATGAACGACCTGACTGAGCCCTTAGCCGTTTCTTGGTTTGGACAGTGTCCGAGCTTTATATCAGGGGCCCTGAGCTTGGGCTAGGGGCCCTTCTAGCTTGGGCTCGGGGACCCTCTAGCTTGGCCTTTAGGGGCCCCAAGCTTAGCCTAAAGGAGCCCCCCGAGCCTGGTCTCAGGGGCCCCAGAACTTGATCTAAAGGGCCGCCGAGCCTGGTATCAGGGCCCCCACCCTGTCTCAGGGGCCCCGAGCTGTTCCTCGCCCCCCCCGAGCTTTGTCTCAAGGACCCACAAGCTTGGTCTAAGGGGCCCCTAAGGCTGGTCTCAGGGCACCCAAGCTTGGGCTTAAGAGAGCCCCCCGAGCTCGGTCTCAGGGGCCCCGAGATTGTCTAAGAGGCTCCGGAGCTTGTCTAAGGGGGCCCCCGAGCGTGGTCTCAGGGGCCCTCCAAGATTGGTATAAGGGGGCTTCCCGGATTGGTCTAAGGGGCCCCCGAGATTGGTCTTAAGGGACCTTTAGCTTGGTTTCAGGGGCCTCCAAGCTTGGTTTCAGAGGCCGCCAAGCTTGGTCTCAGGAGCCCCCGAGCTTGGTCTCAGGGCCCCCTGAGCTTGGGCTCGGGGGCATTCGGGCTTGATCTCTAGGAGCCCCCCCTCCAAGCTTGGTCTCAGAGGGCCCCCGAGCTGTGTCTCAGGGCTCCGGACTTGGTCTCAGGGGGCCTCCAAGATTGGTCTAAGGGGCTCCCGAGATTGGTCTTAGGGGGCCTTGAGCTTGGTTTCAGGGGCCTCCAAGCTTTGTTTCAGAGGCCACCAAACCTGGTCTCAGGGGCCCCGGCTCATGATTCGCTTAGAATGGCTGAAAGCAGATTTTTTGCTCGTGCTAGTGCCAGTGAAAATAATGAAGCAGAAGGACTACAGAGATGTGAATTCATGCGATGCTCAAATAGTCAACTGCTCAAATAGTCCACATTTTAATTCAACCTAAAGAAGAAAGACCCACAGCCAGAACGTCCAAATGAATAACTATCGAAAAGTCCAATGATCAAATAGTTCACAAAGTGGGAAAATCAGCAGATCAAAAGTACCTAAGACATAATGTTCACATGTCAGAAGACCAGCAATACTGCAGTAGAGAAAGAAAGAAAAATGTGCAGACTCCCCGGAAACTGAAGATCTTCCCCAACTATGTTGGCACGTTCGGACTTTTTCTGACCTCTGCTCCTCAGGCTCCGGTCTGCGAGTTTCACTCGTGGACACCCCCGCGGCTTTACTGCCGATTATCTCCCTCCCCTGGGCAGTTTGCACCAGGGCAGTTGAATAACGGGTACTTCAAAGTTTTGTACCCAAAGGGATCAAAATCATAGTTAAGTTATTCTAGGAGTATACTAGAATAATACTAATCTATTCTATTCCTATCAGGTAAACACAAACGGCTGCAGCTGGTGACTGTCGTATTTATTTGTACCCAAAACAATGAGGGGCAGTACGTGGGAACGATTGAAGATTTGGTTGTTTTCAAAATTGTTGAGGTCCATTCCTTCGCTTTTGAATGTTTTAAAATGGGCCCATATGTTATGCGAATTATTTTTCTGGAAGTTTTGTCATGTGTGTAGTGAGCATGGAATAGTATTCCATGGGTAGTGAGCAGAGGTGTGACGTTGGCCAGTAGCGGTATGCGACCAGTAAATACGGCTGCGTAGCAGGCATAGGTTGGATCCAAGATCAGAAGGGGGCATCTCAAAGGGGCGATATCCGGAACAAGGGGCGCCACTTTTGGCCGACAAAACCTCTAAGGTGGACGCCAAATTCTACAGCGGTGCGCCGATTTTTGCATTGGGGGAGAGGGAGGCGGGAGAAGGAACATTTCAAGGGGCACCATGGATCCTTCAGAGGAGCGCCGTGACCATTTAAGGGGACGCCGAGGGTTGATCGGGGGGGCACCTACATACCCCTTTCCCTGAATCCGCCTATGGTAGCGGGCTGATAATGGGTATGCTGCTGATGAAGACATCTGTAGGACTGCGCTACCAGCGGGCTCTGGTGCGACCGGCAGGGCTATGGAACGGACGCAGACCCTAGTTTTGGGGTGGGGGGGCAAACGGGGCAAACCCATGTCTGCCTGTCCTCCTAGGGGGAGGGGGTGGGGCGTGCGATTTGGGTGTTCGGCAGACCTAGTATAAGCTATCTCTCCAAGTACATGATCGCTCTCCTGGGGAGAGAAAATATTTAATTGCTCGACAGACCTATGGTAAACACATAAAAAAATCTGGCCTTTGGGGGCAAAAGATAGCTTGGCCCCTTCCAGCGCTTTTGGAATGGACGCGTGGCCGGAATCCCCTGTGTCCACCAATGGCAGGGTTGGGCTGCTTGTGAGCATTGGCGCCGAAAGCGGGGGATTGCGTTCCCCCGTGCTGGCCAACCAGCGTGGACCTTCCCCCAAACATTTTTGGTCCATCGTCAGTAATGGTGTCAGATACCGAATATGCTCAAAATTCACCGCCCCCGGTCAGCACCAGCCCGGTTTCGTTCCCCCTGTAAAAATTCCATGGCGGTGCCCCTGCTAGAGAGTATTGGTGTGATGTCGACTGGTATGGGAATGCATATCGCGAAACATAATGTATTCGCTTAGCAGCCCAGTGCCGCCGCGGATGAAACTGGATCTTTTGCGCCCTCGCAAGACCAACGTGGTGATATATATATATATATATATATATATATATATATATATATATATATATATATATATATAACATAAACATATATTGTTAAATGTCAAAGCAGCTTTTGCGTTAATGAGCTTTCTTGAGAGTTTTACGATGCTTCTTATTTGTTTCCTTTCCTCTGGATTAAGATTGTTAAGGACCGATCTGAAAGACATAAGTAAGGTAAAAATAAGGTATTTCATGGTTCCATTCGTTTATGTCGTTCGGATCGGTCCTTAACAATCTGAATCCAGAGGAAAGGAAACAAACAAGAAGCATAAAACAACTCTCAAGAAAGCTCATTAACGCAAAAGCTGCTGTGACATTTAACAATATATGTTTAGAGAATAACTTGCTTCCTAACTATTCAAATATATATATATATATATATATATATATATATATATATATATATATTCGTGTAATTGGGCAATATATTTTTTCAGGCAGATGTCGTTGAAAAGAATAGCGTTTCGAGTTTTTTTAGAGTTTTCGGTTGAGTTTCAGTAGCTTGTTGAGTATTTTTTGTCTGGTTCGGTAATGGTGTTAAGTACTTCTATTATAGTCATAAGTCATTTTTTCCGACGCGTTTCGATTGTATTATACCAATCATTATCAAGGACAACTAATACTTCATTTTTAGTTTGTTACCTACTGAGGCTAATCTTAGTTTACAAAAAGCGAATATTTTCAAGAAGGAGCAGAGGACAATATCTTAGCAACTTTCACTGAGCAAAACCACAAAGCATAGTTTTAACGCATTCATAAATCACAACCATACTAATTACATTCTAATGCATACTTTTCCACGTACTATTCAGTCACAGTTCACACACCCCACAGTGCTAGTGAAATGTGTGTATGTTTCTGTATGTTGAGGTGTGGTTTCTGTCGTGTGATGTGTATGGCTTCATGAATGAACAGGCGGTGATGGTCGTGGGCGGAGTCGATGATTTTTGTGTTGTCTTTTAGGAGTTTGTGTGTTGGTTTTGTGTGGTGTTTGTGTAGCCAGTGTTCTACGGGGCCTGTGTGGTCTTGTAGGTGCAGGGTGAGGCGGCGTGATAATGTCGTCGTGGTCGCACCAATGTAGAGTCTATCAAGAGGCCTGCAAACCTCTTGCGGACATTCAAACTGGTACACTTCATTGGTGCGATTGGACTCTTGTACTGTGGTTGGATTGTTTTTCATGACTAGTTGACTTGTTTTTTGTTCTGATAGTATATGTTGAGCTGTAGGCGTTCACCATTTGTGTTGCATGATGTGGTTTTTTTGACGATGTCTTTTAGGATTTTTCATCTGATTTGTAGTGGGAACTCGTGTGATTTTTGTAGTATAGATGGTGGACTTTGTACTGCTCTGGTTGTTGCTGTTGTGTGTGCTGATTGTTGAGTTGTTTGTGGATCTGTTTGTCAGTTTCTGAGTTGGTAAAGCCGTTGTTTATTAGTAGCTGCTTCACTCTGCTGAGTTCGGTGTCCATGTGTTCATATTACGAGCTAGTGTTGATAGCTCGTTTTATGAATGCTCTCAGTACGCTCTGTTTGTACTGTGATGGGCATTCACTGGCAGCGTTCAGCGTTTTTCCTGTGTTCGTGGGTTTTGTATGTACGCTGGTGATGTACTTTTCGGGAGTGGATTTTTCGTTAACGTCAAGGAAAGACAGAGAGTTGTCATGATGTTTTTCAAACGTGAACTTGAGAACTGAATTATTTTCAAATTTGTTGATGATACTATCCCTGACTTCAAGGAATATGTCGTCGACGTATCTACAATAAGTTGTTGGCTTAATGTCTGGCTCTCTTAGACTAATTTCCTCCACGTAGGCCATATAAAAGTTTGCGAGGAGGGGCCCCAAGGGGGGAGCCCATGGCGACGCCATCTTTCTGAGTGAATAACTTTCCATCGGGGCTACGGAATGGGGAATCTTTGGTGCATGCTGTAAGAAGGTTTTTTAAGATGTCTGGAGATAGCGCAAGTTTTTCTAATCCGTTACTACGTCTATGGTAGACTTCGTCAATAATTATCTGGATGGTTTTATCTACGGGAACGTTGGTGAAGAGACTTACTAATTCGATTGAAGCTAACTCACCCTGGGGTTTCTTGACACGAAGCAAATCTAAAAATTCTTCTGAAGATTTAATGCAATACTGTGAAGGGACATAGGGTCTTAAAAGCTTATTAAGTTGTTTTACTACTTTATATGTGGGAGTGCAAACCTGTGAAATGATGGGCCTGAGAGGATTGTCTGCTTGTGTGTTTTGACTGTGCCGTATGCGTATCCTGGAGTGTACTCACCGGTTATAGTTTCAAAATGCATATCACCTTTCACATCATTTGCACACTTAATAATTCTGTTCACTTTGGCTTTGAGTTTTTTTGTTCGATCTTCTTTTATCTTTTTGAATGTGGTTTCATCTGCTAATATGTCACTTAGTTTTCTGTCGTATTCTTCTCGGTTTAAGATTACGAAAATCGATGCTTTATCAGCTCTTCTAACAATGATTCGGTTGTCTTCTTTCAGCTGTTTTCGTGCTGAAGTTCTGGTGTCAATATTTGGCTGCGGTCGCTCCCTCCCTCGTAGCTTACTTCCTTCCCCGATTAGCAGTCCTTTTAAGTCTGGGTGCACTGATACTTTATCTTCTGCTTCGAGCTTCAGTATGTTTTGGTACAGCAATTCTAATTCTGTTTGCTTGTCTACTATGTTTCGTTTACTTTGGAAATGACAGTTTATCCCTAGATTCAGTAACTGATGCTGCTCTGTGGTTAGTTCGAAAGAGGACAAATTAATGTATCCCTGTTTTCCACTTTCAGTTACTTTAAAATTGCCACCGTAAAGTCTCGAGAGTTTTTAGTTATCTTAACCTTTGTCACTATGCTCGGAGTTTTCGGCTTTCTCATCTAAGTACTTGAAAAGTTGAGTTTTGGTTTCGTCACTTATTTCACTCTCTTCTAACAACTTGGTTAGGGACTATTGTTTTTGTTCCAGTTCAAATACTTGTACTTTTTTGTGTTTCAGCTGGGTTTTTACCAGGTTCCGTCTAAACTTCTCAGTGTACGCTTCATTTTTAGCCCTTTTATTATGTAGTCTTATGTTCGTGTAATTGGGCAATATATTTTCTTTCAGGCAGATGTCGTTGAAAAGAATAGCGTTTCGAGTTTTTTTAGAGTTTTCGGTTGATTTTCAGTAGCTTGTTGAATATTTTTTTGTCTGGTTCGGTAATGGTGTTAAGTACTTCTATTATAGTCATAAGTCATTTTTCCGACGCGTTTCGATTGTATTATACCAATCATTATCAAGGACAATTAACACTTCATTTTTAGTTTGTTACCTACTTAGGTTAATCTTAGTTTACAAAAAGCGAATATTTTCAAGAAGGAGCAGAGGACAATATTTTCGCAACTTTCACTGAGCAAAACCACAAAGCATAGTTTTAACGCATTCATAAATCACAACCATACTAATTACATTCTAATGCATACTATACCACATACTATTCAGTCACAGTTCACACACCCCACAGTGCTAGTGAAATGTGTGTATGTTTCTGTATGTTGAGGTGTGGTTTCTGTCGTGTGATGTGTATGGCTTCATGAATGAACAGGCAGTGATGGTCGTGGGCGGGGTGTCGATGATTTTTGTGTTGTATTTTAGGAGTATATATATATATATATATATATATATATATATATATATATATATATATATATATATATATTTTTATATAAATATATATATATATATATATATAATAGGATCTCGTTCGGACTTCCTCCACAAGAAGATATTGGGGGTTGGAGCTTTCGTACTGTATTACAGTGCTTCGTCAGCGATAATCGTTCGGAATATAAGGGGGATAAAAAGACACAAGAGAACACACAGTACAAAAGTTGAGCTCAGAAAAACATGCGACATCAATAATCTACACGTGACAGCTATAAACCATTGACTTCCTAGAACGACCTAAGAAATTATCAATACATTAAAAGGTAAAGTTTTAAAAAGCATCTTTAGCATAGAAACGCTAGAGTACTAGGTTTAGCAAGAGAGGGAGGGGGTTTAGGACAGCTACAATAAAACACGCAATACTCGCAATACTCACTTATTAATTATATAAAAGAGGGGGAAGCTATAAAAAGGGGGATATATAGAACAGCAGTGGAGAGGAGGCGAGGGGGGGTAAAATGTTACAATAAAAACAAGCAATATTCTCTTTATTATGGTAAGAAAATTCAAAGGCTATAAAATACCTATTATCGATTCCATATAATGCAAACTTTCGCTTATTTATGATACGAAAAAGCAAACACTATAAAATACATATTATCTAATCAAATATAAAAGACAGTATTGTGCAAACATTGTCAAAATATAAATCAGTAAAGACTACGATACAGGATTTAAAAATGCAATGAAAACATTAAAAAACACTATGATCGAACATTTACATTACACAAGATCAAGAGGAGCTTTCATGCTAGGAACAGGCCCAACGAATTATAGGAAGCCATCTATTGTTTAAGAGAGAGAGCCTGAGTTCCTATTTACACTGGCATCATTAGGAGAGACGAGCAGAGTTTGTCGACGTCCAAAAGTTTGGATGTAGGCCGATTCCATAAGCAAACGCATCTGGTGGTGGGCTGCGTGGTTCAGTATCTTGACTTCCGAGAAGGCTGGAGTGCACTGCCGGTGCTCACTGAAGGCTGACGCCTTCAGTTTGGAGGGCACTTGTCCTCTCCAGCTGTTGCGGTGCTCCTGAATCCGTGACTGTACTTCTCGATCAGTTTCACCGATGTAAATGACGCTCTCCCCTCCTACCGTGCATGAGCACTCGATAAGGTATATCACGTTGCTTTTCTGTGATGTGGGCAGGGGTCTAAAAACTGCCGATCTACCTACGCCGTCGCGACCTATCATCTTTTGGTTGGCGACCCAGCAACCGTCTCAAACTCTGATTCCATCTGTTTTCCTATGATTTTAGCTTCCACCATCCGCTCCTGCTACTAAATATGCTTACCCTCTCCACGTATCCACCCGTCATCGTAATACATACAGGGCCCATCAAAATCTATTGGATGAAGTCTGCCAGTTCCTTTGGCCAAGAATGGGCAAAATCTACTTCGACAAAGAGCCAAGTTAGCCTTCGTTTCCCGGCTTGTTTGGCGTTTCTGAAAGACAGCTTGGCTACAACGGGGCATCTTTGGCCGATTACATCTGGTATCATCACCGCCCTTAGTTGCTGCTAGTCTATGCTAGTTATGTTTCTTCTTATTACAATTTTTGGTTCCAATTTTATGAAAAACGACTGAAATCACCTGGTACTTTAGATGATGCCATCTCCTGTACCGTATTTATGTACTACTTTAAGTTCAAACTAGAATGTACTAGAATCTGTCACGAGTCGGTACCAAGTCGGTGATTTTCATTTTTTCAATAGGCGACCAATGGGCGACCTAGTCGGCCGAAACCGCCGACTTGCGTGGTCGCCTGGTCGCAGGTGGTCGCCCTGGTACATTTTCGGTGTCTGCGGCCTTTCAGAACGAGCGCGGCGCGGGCTGCCGCTAATATTTTGTATTTTTGTTGGAAGCAGTGCGCGCCGTTTTTGACGACTGGTGTTCAATTTGTTAAATCCAAGGGGCTAAATCAAGATGTGCGTTTATCATAGACGGTCCGTGCAATCTAGGTGGGTTTTGGAGTCTACTTGCAATGATGTTTCCTTGTTTTGCTTTATCGCGAAAAGTCTCAGAAGGAAAAAAACTTCTTACAAGTGGTGCATGTTTAAACCCTTTTCAACCACAATCACGCTAAAATATCATCGTAAACATTGTTATATAGTCACACATTCCCAAGGGCGTGGATTTCCTAAGTGATTTTTGGGGTGCCTAATTATGAGACTATCCATAACAAGTATACTGTTTTTCATACCACCATGTTCTTGCCTTATACCAGTGTGCAAAGTACGGCATTTTCGTCGAGATCTTGTCTGTGCGAGTGCCCTTTGAGACAGGACAGACTGGTGCAAATTTTATCAACCTGGTGCGAACTTGCCAGGTTAGTGACACTTAAACTAAAACAAATAATGGCTGAATGGCTATGAAGACATAGGAGGGGGCCTTATAAAAATTCCTTAACTAACTGACTAATGATTGAGATTGAGATAGCATTGCATTGTAGGGGTAGGAATGGGTGCATTTTTCCCTGGTATGTGCCAGATTGGTGTGTATTTTTGGAGGCTGGTGGTGCAAGAATTTTAGATGGCTGGTGCGACTCGTCTGGCATGCTGCCGTACTTTGCAGACTGGGCCTTATAGCTGGACATATAACTGGGTGACCAAGTAGGCCTGTTATTTATAAATTTTAAAGTCCCTGAAATGAGAAATAGGAAAATTTTAAGGATGCTCTTAGTAGGCACAGAAAACAACTTGAGCTTTCATTTGGGGTGCCACAGCAGTGACAGGTCCAAGGTATCCCTGAACTCGAGTTCAGGACCCCTTAAGTTTGAAAGGATTAAGGGCGGCCTGAGGAAAAGGGTACCCCAAACTGATTAAACCAGGTCTGTGAGGCAGAAAATACCTTGCTACTGCCCCCACCACTAGAATACAAATGATGGGGCTACAGATGGAGCTTTGAAGTTTAGAAGTTGTGAAAAATGGCATTAAAGGTGCTGAAAACAGGTTTTGTTGGGCTAGGTTGGCTCACATGTTCTGTATGGCCATATATCTTGGTCTGTATATATTATTATCTCAAGTGGCAATAGAAATTAAATATTAAAAAACTTTTTATTGTTTCACTAGGTATCTATTAATTTATTTTGTATATGACTAGTGTTTTATTTACACAGATGCACCAAGACATGTGAATGATCATAATAAACATGTTGAGCTTCAATATTGGAAGCATGGTATAAAGTATGATTTCCTGTTTCTGCTTCAAAGATAAATGTCCTCTAAAATTTTAAGAACAGAAATAAGCCAGGTAGAAAGAACAAAAGTTTGTTTCATGGCCTAAAATATTGTTCTGAAAATGGTCTCATGCATTCCCATAATTGAGAATGGGTGTTCCCATCTATGGGTCAAGCATTCCCATTTATGGTACTGTTACCATTTTTAAGTCACACCAACCACAGTTTTCTCCCACTGACTGATGATGATAGCCACCCTTTTGGGTGAAGTGTGCCCTTTGGTTGACAGCATGCAATCTCAGAGGGCTGCCCTTACTAAAATCCTAGATCCATCTCTGTGCATTGGTACCCCATAAGGGATATAAATGTGCATTCCTGCACAGCACAAATATGTGATAAACCATTTCCAATTTGCCAGAAGACTCCACTGCAAGGACAATGGTCCAATTTAAGTCTGCCAAACATAGAATAAGCTGTGTCTTTTGCACAGATGGATGCACACTGGGTGATCAGGGTGTATGTGTATGTTTTTTAACTGACTGATTATATGCATCCAAGTTTCTGATAATATCTTGTATTTTTGTCACAAGAAAGTTGAATCGTTTTGTTTTCTCTAGTATGGATGAAATATGGAAGCACTGCCACAGAGGTACAGCAGAAATATCACAGAGAGATTGTGTCCACCACAAAAGAACAGGTTGCTGAAATGCAAACTGTTCTTCTCAGTACCCAATCCTGGTCCAAATAGGTCATCAGCAACTTTTCTGGAAACTTTTTCAGTCCTGGTTATTAATGCTAAAATGCATCAATTAAGAGCTTTGGAAATAGTTATCATGGGAATGATGTCATGGAAAGAAAACAAGGTTATTCCCAAGAGACAGCATTGCTATTGCTTTGAGTAGAACCATGTTCAACAATGGAGCGAAAATTGGGCCTCATCTTAGCAATGGTTGATATTTTCCACTGCACTTTTGAGGAAATGTTGCCAATGAATAATGTTTGAATTATTTATTTGAAATGTTACAGGAATTTATCTGATTTCTGGCGCCTCAAGGTGAAGAATCACAAGTATTTCACGACGCATGTATGTACATGAAAATATTTTTCTCTAGTTAAATGAAACATCGGAACTGTTAATGAGGCACTTTTTTAAGGTGCTGCAAACCCTTTTATTTGTCTCTAAGATAAGGCCTAACAATTTTTCACATGGATGGACACAAAATAAAACCATTATTGATGAGAGAACAACAATGGTGCATCAATCATGGTTGTATCTTGCTTGGTATAGAAGTGATGGGCGAAAATGTTAATGCCCAGGGGCGCTCCCACGGAATTTTTACAGGGGAACGGACCCGGGCTGGTGCTGACCGGGGCAGGGGAATTGTGAGCATATTTGGTACCTGACAGCATTAATGACGATGAAACGAAAATTTTGGGGAGACCTCCCCTGGTTGGCCAACAGGAGGATGCGTAGGTACCCCGTCCCACCGCTTTCGGCGCCCATTTAATTGCCCTTGTGTACGGGCAGTGTATCATCTTTGACCTCGATTGACCTCCAAACAGACTTAGCCTAAGATTAGTGGGCACTATCGATACGTATTCATGACTGCGTAGTGCGTATAAATGACTGATCACTATCCAACATTGGCTTTAGGTCCGACATATCACGCCCAATGCGAGCGTTCTTCCTATTATAACTTGAAGCTACCTGATAACATCCCCAATATTCAGTGTCCTGTTGCGCCCTAGCCTTTGAACCGATATGAAAATGGATGTTGCCTTAGTGAAAGAGCTGGTCCGGCTCTGTCGAATAGCGTTGAGAAAGTGGTTCCGGCTATTTTGCGTACGGAGATAAGCAAGGTTTTATAGAGCACTGTATTTGATACATTTTGACGTATATGAATTATTCCCTCTGGTGACCACAGTATTGACCTTCCGCAAAAATTCCGGGAGTAACGCCGACTGCATTTCCGACGACCTTTCGATCGCTTTTTCCGCTTCTATCTTTCTTTGTTTCCGAGATCGAGGGTGTCATTTTTAACCCCCCCACCAGGGGGTCATAGGTGATTCATGCTGGTCACCGGGGCTAGGGTTAAGGGCCAGCATGTATAATTTTGTTGCTTTCAGATCATAACTTTGACTTTAATACTGAATTATAATCTCATGAAATCACTTAGGTAATGACTTGATTCTGGCTTAGGTCATCGATATCGAGAAACCCGATCTATATTTTATAGGTTTTTATATCTATTTTATCGAAACCTTCCCCTTGCACTCGCCAGTGCTTCCCTATAGCCATATTTATACCACTTTTAAGACCGATTTTGTAATACATGTAGTATTAGGTTCGGCGACCATCTAAGAAGCTTGGATTTTAGTCGGCGACCACAAGCTCACTTTTTAGACCCCTGGATGTGGGCAGCTGGTGCTTAGCCTTGCTGCACACCAAAGATCCTACGGTTCGCAGCGGTTTGGACACCAGTTCTATGCCGATCTTGTTGGCTTCTCTTTTGAGTTGGTAGAAGTCATTTCTTTTCTTTTGAGTTGGAGAGCGTCATTTATATGGATGAAACTTTTCACAGAGAAAAAATTTATTGATAGCCTTCAGCATTATAGCCGTAAAACAGACTGCAGTGGTAGGTACGTAATGGGAAATAGAATATTGGGAGGCAATCAATATGTATTGTATTAAATGCAATAGTTAGTGTAAAACATCGGCCCAAAAATAAAATCATATTTAGAAAAATTGAACTTTCAAGAAAAAAATTGTGGCTATTTTAAATCTTTGCACATGTTTCAAGCGGCGGCCCCCTGAGCACATGGGAGTTTTATTCTCCTAGGGATATTTACAATGTTAAGACGCATTCTGCGGGCTTTAAAGGGAAATTTTGTGACTATTTCCTACTTTTACACATTACTCTGAAACTTTTAGGGTTACGTGGAAAATAAAATCAGATTACTAAAGGTATTTTCCATTTTTTACGGATGTACATGTCTCGGAATTTAAGACTTACTGCAAAATAGAAAATTTAAACAAATATTGCGATAGTTTAGCAATATAATTTCGTAGCAGTTTAATATTTTGGCGTACTTTTCTATAACTATCGAGTTTAGTGGCTAGGTAGGAATAAAGAAAAAGATGTGCCATTGCTCGGAGCACACTATGCGTCATATTTCGTCTCTGTATCACTAACCATTCCCAAGTTACTGCCGAAAAACCACAAAACCCATAAATCGACAGTGTCGACCACAAAACCCATTCCACGACAAATCGACAAGTCGATAACACCCTCATGTCGCAGATTTCGGTGTATTTTTTGTCAGGGGGCTATTGATGGAGCTGATGACGATTTTCGTAGTCATTTTTCTCCCTGACTTACGGTTTGAAAATTATAGTTTCAGGCATTTTGACCATACCCACTTGCATGTCTTTTTTAAAGACGAAATTTTACCTGTATGCTTCTACAAATGCCTCAAAAACTTTAGCTAGGTATCTTAAGGACTAATTACGAATCCTGGCTCATTAGAAATATAATTCAAAAACTAAAATTTGAAATATAATATACATTCTTCAATTTTTCAAAATCTATAAAAAAACATTTTTCTATCATTTTTTTTAGACTTTTTGAGGTTCACATTACTCTTTGTAATTTTCTCTATAAGATTCAGCAATAAAAAGAATGGAGACTTTAACAGAAAGCGAGATCTAAGCTCCCAAACGTCCCGATCCCCACTTTTGTGAGGTTCGTGCGCCAGCGCGGCCCGCCGTCGCTGCAACTATCAAACGTCTCTGGTCACGAAAAGGGTGTCAATGGTGGAATTGGTCGGCAATGAGGGTAAGGATGTATTTAAAACAATAAATCGTAATCCAATGTCCCATTCCTTAACACTCGCACTGGGGAGGTGTCTGACAATTACGGGCACTGGAGGGGGGACTGGTAGGCCCCCTGAGCTCTCGGAAACTAGGAGGCTTAGAAAAGCTCCGGTTGGGGACTGGGTGGGAACTATTGAAATCTATATTATGACTGATCTTAATTGACCTAGGTCAGTATCGTCAAGTTCAAACGGAAAAGTAAGTATTATACGGGTATTCGTCCGGAAATCGTGGTTAAGCAAAGAGTTCAGAATGCACTAAAAACAAAGCAAGTCAATAGAACGTCCCAAGAACGTAAACTAATTTTGGGGCTAAGGTCATTCAAGGTCATTGACCTATGACGTCAAATATGACATATTCCCTATTTAACCATTACTATCACCATAGCAACGTTGACGGAAATGAGCATGACTACCCAGACATTTTAATTGACCTACCACTTACATGATTATCTACTATGACGCCGTAGCATAATATACATCATACTGGGTAACGCCATGCGACCGGAAGCACCGGACTAATGACTTTGAGAATGCTGGTATGGCCCTTGAAATGTGACCTTGACCTTCATGAGGGGTGAAATTGACATATAATCTCGTTTTATATGGCGCTATAACGTTGCCAGTTGGTCTTTGATGCACGCGAACTGGTGCAACCGCGCGATTGCAGCGATCTCAAAATGAAGGGTTTAACTTTGAAAGCCTATAATTACAAAATTGAGGCCGATTTTCATGGTTATTTGACCAATCGACGTGCCTTTGAATATTCTCAAAAGTAGCGAAATAGCGTTTTTTGGCCACGAAGGGTTCTCCGGTCACCTAGAAAAAAGTAGGTGGGGGCCTCCGAGGCTCCGCTCCAGTGTGCTTTTTAACACGCGCTGGTATGAGTCACCGGGCCACCTTTACTGGCAGGAGGGTTACCCATCCCCTTACGATCTCAGCAAACATGCTTGGAAGGGGACACGGAAAGCAGTGTTCCATTGCTTGCCTCGATCTCTACCCAAAATGCTTCAAGAAAAAGTACTCAAATTAGCTACTGAGCTCAGAAAACGCTTCAATAAGGCAGTCGCGAGAAAAGGAACATCGAAGATTAACAAGTTCGTACCGGTTAATTCGAAGACCGTTATTGTCCATGACCTCTTGAATGATGAGGGACAGAAGGTTCTAGTTGTTTCAAATTGAATCTGTGAAGTTCAATGGCACCATGTGATGGAGTCGTTCTTCCGATCCGTGGGTCAGATCTTAAATAAAGCAGCATGTCTTAATCTTATATGCTAGAAAAGCAGTTGTCGGCGTGGACGCTATGTGGCTTTTTGTTTGTGATGTGTGCTTTCTAATATAAATTGAACTGGGATACATGCAACTTTTTTAGGGTATGGGTAGAAAAAGAAATATATCTAAAACAAACCTAAGACAACAGTGACAATCGGGTTCTGACGCATAATCTTTCCACTACATTTCCCACCAAATGCACCAGAGTGTCGGAATTGTTCCGAATGTTCCGGTAATACGTTGAGTTTTTTTCAGAACAGCTCAAATTTTTATGTTAACAATAGTAGCCTCCACACCACATCTAGTTCATTCGCAGTGTCACCGAAGCGCAGTCTTGCTCAGTACTCCCCTCCCCGTTACCCCACTTCCAACCGGACGCGTCTATGCGGCGTGCCGACTGCAGGCTGAGTGGCCGGCGACGGCGTCGGGCTTGGTCTGTGGTGCTCGTTACTGATTTTGCTCTGTAGTCTCCGTTCTTTTTATTGGCGTTATATGTAGTTTAAGCAATGCTCTTTCACATGAAGTTGTTTTGAAGTCAATAAAAACTTAGGAAATGTGTATGCTTATCTTTGCAAAAGTTTGGAATCATATTTTATACATATTCGTACCAATTAATATAATTAGACTTACATGTTTGTAATGTTTGTGATTATTTTCATGTAACCTCTTGAAGGAACACTTTTAATTTAAATGGCTAAAAACCCAAGCGAAAGCCCGATGCACGCGTCCGATGCTGGATTGCCCGAGGCTATAAATCCGAAATGATTATCCGGACGAGACTAAAAATACCAAAGTCGTTCTCAGCGCCACTGAGAATCCTAGTTTCAAATTTTCATGAAAATGTGAGATATGAGGGTGTTATTTCAACCCATCGATTTGTCGATTTGTCGTGGAATGCCCCAGTGGCCTGTTTGACACATTTTCGTGACTAGCACGTGCAATATACAGCCTTGGTGTTTTTGCATTGTGTAGACGGTACTTGGACGCACCCTTTTATTTGTAGATACTCCCCATGGCGCACAAATGGTTTCTGAGATACATTCCCCATTTTGATCTCGATTTTACGTCGGTTTTTTCGTGTTTTTCGCGATTGATTCACGGAAGTCCTCTTACTAAAAGCCGCGACATAAATAAATACCGCGACATAAATAAATACCGCGACCGCCTCAAAGCTGAATATCGACCACGAATACTCGCGACACCTGAACGAATCCCAGCGCCCCGACCGATAACACGCAACTGCGACAGACATGCCCCTGTACCAGCGCAGACAAATCGCCAAATCAGAGTGGCTCATCTGAACGTTTGTCACCTGCTAACATCAATAGATGACATAAAAATATTGTTGGCAAACACCGATCTGGACATTCTCTGCATTGGGGAGACATTCTTAAGCGACCAAGTCGATAGTAAATATCTGACTTTCCCCGGCTATGTCATGGAGCGACGCGACCGTCCGTCACATGGAGGTGGAGTGTGTGTCCTATATAGAGACTGGATGAAGGCAGATGTGCTGATGGTACCTTCAACTGGCTCTACCTAGGCTTACGTCTGCAGTTCAACTGTAATTCACCTTTCATCCTGGGAATTCTATACCGACCCACTGCTCCAAGTACCTCTACCGTTTTGGATGATCTTCATCATCAGCTCACGTTTTTGCTGAAAAAGTATCCTCTTTATGTATTTGGTGACATGAATCTAGACCTACTAAAACCTGGAGTAGCAGGAGCCAGGAAATACAAGCAGATACTGGAAGAGCTTACCCTTCAGCAACTGATATCCTCACCAACCCGGACCACAGATACAACATCAACACTAATCGATCATATTGTTACAAGTAGACCAGATCTAGTTCACGACCTTCGGGTCATCAAGTGCAACATTAGTGATCACGACCTAGTTGCAGCTAACATCGATATGAAACGGGTACGCCGACAGGCAGAGACGATCACCATCCGCCCCACCAGGAGGGTAAACTACGACGCCCTCTGTCTGGACCTCCTTGAGGCAGACTGGAGCCAACTTTACCAGGCTGAAACTGTCACTGACAAATGGAACGCCTGGTACGAAGTATGGCAGCCCCAAATTGACAAGCACATGCCTCTTAAAACCATACGGTTAAGGCATTCATCCGCTCCCTGGCTTAGCAACAACGAACAGCTGAGGGAGTGCATGACTCGGCGGGACCAAGCCAGGGAAGCGAGAGACCGAGACCGTAGAGACATAGAGAAACTACAAGCCTATCGTGAATGCAGAAATGCCGTCAAAAAGCCCTGCTCAAGGCCAGCTCTTAGTATTTCGCCAACTCTATCCGAAGTGACTCCTCAAAAACATGGACCGACATAAGAAAATACTTCCTGGCATCTAAGAAACCTGAACCAAAGACCGAGCCACTGCATCTCAGTGACCGTGATTGGGCAGACAAACTAAACCATCATTTTGTCGAAGCTGGCGCGGATGTCGCAGCAGCGCTTTCCGCTGTGCCTCAAGGGGTGACGCTAAGACCAAGACCTCCAAGAGTTTGCTCTGACGCCTTCCGAGTGGAACCTGTCACCCTTCCCGAATTATGGAATGTACTGAAACGCATGGGAAGCTCACGTGCGTGTGGGAATGATGGCATTACGATCCAGATGCTAAGATCAACTTTCGCAGTTGTTGGTCCACATCTTCAAAACGTCATCAACTGTTCACTGCGTATTGGCGAGGTACCTTCACAGTGGAAGTAGGCCTCAGTGATCCCACTCTACAAAAAAGGCGACCGCAGTGATCCCGGGGACTTCCGGCCAATTTCTATCCTTAGTGTGGTTAGCAAACTGTGCGAGAAGGTAGTATGTCTCCAACTATCGTCCTATCTCGAGAAAAAACACATACTGTGCGATAACCAGCACGGTTTCAGATCGGGACATTCAACTGAAAGAGCAATGCTAGAAACGGTTAATTTCGTCTCCGACAGAATGGATCAAGGACACGTCACTACCCTCTTAACAGCTGACACATCGCGCGCGTTTGACAGCGTGGAACACTCGCGCCTACTCCAGAAGCTAGGGTGGTATGGCATAGACAAACACTGGTTCAAGGACTGGCTATCAAATAGGACTCAAAAGGTCCAGGGAGGCAGAGCAGGGTCACTACCAGTGACGCACGGCGTGGTCCAAGGCTCGCTCCTGGGACCAAAGTTGTTTTTGATTTTCACAAATGACCTGGCATCTCACTTGTCTTCAAGCAAGCTCATCATGTACGCGGATGATGCACAGTTCCTAGACTCAGACACTGTGGCAAACATATGCCACTTAAAACTGCGTGTGGAAAGTACGCTTAGACTAGCCCACGACTGGTTTACTCAGAATCGGCTCAAAGTAAACCCCAGCAAAACTGAGCTTCTCGCTGTAAAGTCGAACCGGAACAGGTGTGACCCGAACCTCACTATTCAGTTCGGTAACACCCTCATCAAACCCACACCATATGCTAAGATCCTTGGTGTCTACGTCGACTCAGCCCTGACCTGGGAAAAACAAGCATCGCAAGTAACTCGTCGCTGTTACGGCATCCTCATTGGATTATATCGCTTAAGCCGCAAAATCCCACCAGAGACCAGAAAACTTCAGGCCCTTGTGTTCCCACATATACAGTATTGTTTGACTGTGTGGGGAGGATGCAATGGCACTCAAAAACATCGCGTCCAGAAAGTTTTAAATTTTGGCGCACGCATCGTAAAGGGACTGAGCAGGCGTGAGCACGTGACCCCAGCCCTGCAATCCTTGGTCTGGCCGACGTTTCCCGATTTGCTAAAGAAACGGGACATAAAAGTTATTAGTAGACTGCTCTCCGACGACTCTGGAAGTGCACTGTCACGGTCAGTTTCGCGTCGCTCCGAAATCTCTAGCCGGAGCACACGCGGAACTGACCGTGATATGCTAGAACTCCCAAGGGTGCGAACGGAGCAAGCCAAGCAAAGTTTTCGCTGCAGAGGGGTAGAAGCATGGAACAGTGGGATGAGAGAGAGCTAAGTATATGTATGGTGGGCATTTGGGAAAGAGGATAGGCTAAAATGAACTAGCGCATTTCTTTTAAAATTGTTTTCTAAAACGGTCATGTTCTGTATAGTATTGTGTGGTTTACGAAAGTGTGTGCTGCCTATGTGTGCTGTGTCCTTGTAATTGAGGGCTGAAAAGCCATATCTTTTGGAGACCTCAATATACATCTACAAAAGCGCACCAAAACGTGCAAAACTTCCCGCTGCATTCATCTGTACCGGAAGTTTTTTCACTGCACACAGAATCCACGTGAGACCACGTGACGGCGCGTCATCCGCAGCCTGACCGTACTTGGTGTATTCAATTTCTGTTTGTGAATACGACCGGAGCATATTGAGTACGTTCGTTTTCCACGTACACCATGCATGCAATGCTGAAACTAGAGGGTGACAACTATGGACGGCTACCCTGGATACAACTGCAGCTTCATAGCCCTTTATTTACGTACAAAGTGCCGGCACAGACCGATCGAATTATGGAACCGGGAGTGGGCATTCGTTACTTCCGGTTGCTGTGGAGATGAGTCAGCTCCCGCGGCCGGTACGTAAAAAGAGCACATGGAAGCTGCTCATGTAGCCGGGGTAATTGGAACTCGACAAGTGAGAAAACTGCCAGCCTGGTTAAGAACAACGTTATACAGCAACACATCACAAAATATGCAAACTTTGCCTCAAGAGCAGCTTGCAAACGGGTGCAACTAGGCATATAGGTGTAAGCAGAACTTGGCAGTGTGGTTTTGGTCTTGGTTTTATGTACTCGGTAGTCTTGTAAGACCCGAATGTAACGGGGTGATCGTAATTTAGACAGCTGACTCCTGAGCTATATTTTCCGGTCACTCCAAGCATTATTCCCGCCTACAGCAGTAAATTACGGCGATTGGGAAGGTGACTCCCGGTGCTGTGGTTCCCCAGGGTGCCAGATTGGCGTCAGCCGTGTCACAAAAACAGCCCCAGACGAGAGCGGGTGGCCCACCGGAAGGGGGAAAATCACTCCCTTGGGCTGCAGCTGGACAACTGCTCTCACCCCTCATTCCGGCGGCCTAGTGGTGTTGTGTCCCACCCGGATTCACGGCCCGGCGGATTTTGTGAGCAAACAGCAATCTGGCTACCGAGAAACACATACAACAGGAAAAGAGCTGTTGACGTCATATAAGACCCTGGCATTTCGTGCGTCGATAAGGCTAAAAAATTATTGTGATTAATCACCACTCTTCATTCCTCTCAGCTGCAGCTGGACAACTGTTTTTACTCCTTCTCAGAGGTCTAGAAAAGTGAGCACTTAGGTACTGCGGAGACGGAATTAACCCGGACAAATCGCCCAAAGGAGACACTCGTGACGCGTTCCCTAGACGGAATTAACCCGGAGAAATCGCCCAAAGGAGACACTCGTGACGTGTTCCCTAGACGGAATTAACCCGGAGAAATCGCCCAAAGGAGACACTCGTGACGCGTTCCCTAGACGGAATTAACCCGGAGAAATCGCCCAAAGGAGACACTCGTGACGCGTTCCCTAGATGGAATTAACCCGGACAAATCACCCAAAGGAGACACTCGTGACGTTTTCCCTAGACGGAATTAACCCGGACAAATCGCCCAAAGGAGACACTCGTGACGTGTTCCCTAGATGGAATTAACCCGGACAAATCACCCAAAGGAGACACTCGTGACGTGTTCCCTAGACGGAATTAACCCGGAGAAATCGCCCAAAGGAGACACTCGTGACTTGTTCCCTAGATGAAATTAACCCGGACAAATCACCCAAAGGAGATACTCGTGACGTGTTCCCTAGACGGAATTAACCCGGACAAATCACCCAAAGGAGACACTGGTGACGTGTTCTCTCACTTTAAGCCGCAGCGATCCCACGCGGTTATTGTCTCATTCCGAGAACCGACAATCAATAAACATCCAACAAACCGTCTCCAATTGAAGTAGGACGCCTAAAGTTAAAACTATATTGCGTGAAGACACCTCCAGAAATCCTAGCGGTGCCTATCTGATTCCTGAAGCTTAGCGGCTATCTCGAGATAGTGGGTAAGACACTGCAATATTGATTCAGGAATATATTACGCTAAACCGAGGAACATTGTAATAAGAGAATGACTGGGAAACATGTTTTCGTCTGATTTGCTAAAATTGTATTAAAAAAGAAAATATTTCAAAGATGCCTTTATTCTCGTTTTTTTAACTTTATAAATAATCTCTGTTTGGTTCATGGCTTTGGCAAACGAAATTACTGAAAGCTATAGTGTTACGCAAAGCCAAAGGTTATATTTGTCATACGACGGGTTTCGGCGCCATCTCGGTCCCATTATCAAGTGACAAGAACAATATATAATCACACACACTACATAGTTATATAAAGCGCATTTCGGTAAACTCGATGGAATAATCTTTGTCGTGCAACTAGTTATCCAAATATTCAATATTATGACGCGTGAGTGTTTTCTTCCATGATCCTCATTTTTGCATGAGCAGTTTGAGCCAGCATTGGTACAAGATATATTTGCCTATATTTCTATTTGGTTTTTCTCTTGCTGTTGTTTGAATTTGGATGGCTTCTTTAATTTGGCGTTGTGTTGTTCTGGATTCGAAACTGAGATAGCAAAGTTGTAAAGCAAATCGGAAAACCCGGTACTCAATATATAATTTGTCTTGAAACTTGAGATTTCCGTAGAAAAAAACTAAAACCTACCTGCGATGTCCCCCTCATGTACCCTTAGCAGCAGGCCACAGTTGGCATGGCTGTTGGTGTGACGACATATTCTGACGTCACGATGAACATCAGCCAATCAAAGCCCTTGAAGCGTTTCGAGTATGGTAGTGGTTGCCAGATCATGACATCATTCACAGGCAGATATTTATTTCTTTTCCTAGAGGAATATTTTAAAAATCAAAATATTGAGCTTATTGTGCATTTTTTTCAGAGAAATCATGAGAGGTTTCCTTATTTTCGTCTAAAAGTACGTCTAATTTCACTAAATCCCAGGATTCCACCAAGGTGCCACATTCCCTTTAAGCCTTCTCCAGCACTCTATTCTGTGACAACCGGGGCCCTCTTTTTTAGAGTAGTAGTTTATTATTGGTTTTCCATAAGACAAAAGTACATATACATACTTGCACATACACATGCATACATTCAATCTATGGCACATCGATCCACATGTTATATGAAGAGATTTCGTAGAAAACATGGATGAAATTAAGAGGTGGACAGGGGACAGTTAAGGTAAAGACCCTGTCTTCGTTCCCTGTCGCCAATTAACAGATAGGACATATTTGCGAAGGACCGAGTAGATTATAGTACACATACTCATCACCATCATTTCCACTGAAAGCACACCCATAACACACAGACTTACACAACACTCACAGCACCAGGACTCTTATACGAGTCACGCCACCAGGATTGTCATCGCAATCAATTATCAATATCCTCAGCATACTCCGACTGACTGTGAGGCACGTAACTCCACGGACATGGTTTACCAACCTTCTCTTGGATTGAATTCCACAAAAGGCAGTCATTGTGCACGCTAGCACACTGTGCAGACCCAATTTGAAGGGTAGAAAGGGGACAAGTACAGTTTCTAGCAGGCAAGGGGACAGATATCGTTAGTATATAAAATATTATGCCATAGCTTGATTCTTGTTGTGACTCAGTATTGGCTGATGAATATATTCTTGACAACAGTCTTAAACATTAATTTTGATCTAGGGATGTCCTCAATCATAGGTATTCTCTGGGCAATGATATGATTCCAAGTTTTAGTGCAGATAATGGAGAAAACAAATGATCTATATACGGTAGTAGCTAGCGGTTCATTAAAGTGCATTACTTCCCTAGAGTTTCTTATTGATTGATGTAAATGGAAGTACCTTGCATAGCATGTGGCAAGTTGATTGTTAAGGAAGTTATGCAATATTAATAATTTCTGCTCTTTGATAATATCATGAAATTTCAGAAGTCTGTACTCAGCAAAGAGAGATGATGGTGCCCTGTGATGAACTCTAGCAATTATTCTAATTATTCTTTTTTGAAGGTTCACAAGTTTAATGAGGTTACTATTGAAGTTTGAGGCCCATATAAACCCACAGTACCCAAGGTAGGGGCAAATAAGGGAGTTATATAACATCAGCATTGTTTTTTCGTCGAGCATATATTTGGCTCGGGCAATAACTCCAATGTTCCTGCGGACTGTGTTCGTTACATCAGATATATGTTTTTTAAACTTTAGGTTTTCTTCTAAAGTCACTCCAAGATAATTAACGACATTGGACCTTTGCACAGGCTGCAAGTTTAGCTGGATATCTATGTCAGGCTTTTTATTGGTCATTGAGTAAATCTGGTAAAATGTTTTACTAACATTTAGAGTGAGTCTGTTCGTACATAGCCAATTATGTATGTCAGTTGTTGCTTGGCTTATTTTACCTTGTGCAACGTCAGGGAGACAGTCTTCAGAAAATGGCAGTATCATCTGCAAAAAGATAGTAAGTGGGAATCTTAGAACATTTTTAGATATCGTTGATATAAATTGTAAATAATATAGGTCCAAGTATTGATCACTGAGGGACCCCTATTGAGACTGTTCGAGGATTCGATTTCGTATTTCCGATTTTGGTGACTTGCACCCTATCAGAGAGGTAAAGATTCAAATATTTTCAAGACATTTCCTCTTATGCCGTATACTTTCATTTTATCCATCAGGATTAAATGGTTAACAGTATCAAAGACCTTGATGAGGTCCACGAAAATTCCAACTGATGGTTTCTTTTGTGTTAGGGTTGAAGTAATATGTTCATGAATCATCGTATCTGGAATGTAAGTTGAATGACATTTTCGAAAACCAAACTGGTGGTCATAAACAACATTATTTTCATTCAGAAAATCAACTAGTTGGTTGGATAGAATACGTTCCAGTGCCTTAGACAGTACAGGTAGCATTGAGATTGGCCTGTAATTGGTGAATAATCAATTGCATCCAGATTTGAAAATTGGTGTTATCTGTGCAATCTTAAAGCATGCAGGAAATGTATGTTTCGTAAGCAAATGTTAAAGAGGTGAGTTATTTCATTTATGATGAAAGGGGTAATTTTTCAGAGCTCTTCCATTGATATTTTCATGGCCAGCTCCGGGATTGTTCATCTCTTTGATAATCCTGTCGACATACGCTGTGCTGATTTTTGAAAGCTGCATTAGATTATCAACGTGTAGATCGTTAAGGTAATTTAGTGGGTTGATGTTTGATGCCGGTAGTACTTGCTCTAATTCGGTTTCTATAGTGGAGAAAAATTCATTAAATTTATGTGCAATATCATGGGTATCATTTGTTGCATTGGCACCGAGTTGAAACGATCCAGGAAGCGATGCCACATTTTTACTCTTTCTATGTGTTATTTCATTAATAGTTTTCCAAATTTTCCTCGGGTTATCTTTTTCGTTGCTGTATCAGGTTTCTGTAGTATCTAGTTTTTAGGACAGAATTGAGACGATTTCTATATATAGTATATATAACTATTTGAGGGCGTTCGGTTTTTAAGTACTTCTTTTGGAGTTTATTCTTATTAATACAACGGACCATCGCTTGGGTCACCCAGGGTTGAACTGGCTCGGTATTCCTTTTTCTGCAAGTTCTCGAGATTTCTGTTTGAATTGTAGATACAATTATTTCCGCGTAGGTATCCGGGTCATTATTATCTGGGAAAGTATCTAGCTTATTTTTAACATTTTGGCCAAGTTCTTCTACCCGATTCATGGCAAAATAAGCCCTTGACGTTTCAGATGAATGAACATGTTTTCGAGTACTGAAGGGCAAGGTAATAGAAAGAAGGTAAACCAAAGCTCCGTTGCTCAGGCTTGGAGGCCTGTTTCATTTTTTACAGCTGATTGCTGATCGTACTAGGACAAAAAAGACATCTTTGAAAGATTAAAGGGAGAAAATAATAATTTTTTTAATTACATTGTCATATTTGACAGACAAAAAACCAGTTAGAGGAATTTCTATAGCTTAAATCCAGGTCAAATCTTGTGCTGGCACAATAGTGCTTTTGTCTATGGAGCTGGCACAAAGCTGGCTCACGTGTTGAAGGATTAGGAGCTTTTTCGCATACAAACTGGCGCATTGAAGGCAGTTCAGTTTCTCACTCTATCGTTGCTTTGATTACTGTGTCGTTTGACTTCATGTGTGAGTTTATGCGTGTGTCTGTGGTGATATACTGTTCATTTCGTGCCTAAATTCTGTTTTTCCTATACTATGATGAAGTCTTCCTGAGAAAAATATGTCAACTGCTGCCTACCAGGGTGCTGCAGCAGGAAAGACGAGGGAAGCGATATAGTGCTCTTCAGGATTCCAAAGGAACCAGCTCGGTAAGCAGTGTTTTCAAGAATTTTTCTCACTTTAATACTAGGGTATAAGTAGTTCCAACTTTTTCAATGACAATAATTTGGCCAATAGGTACTAGGCAAGGAGGCTAGTAGTTTCCAGTGCTGTTCACGCAATAAAAATAGGTGGTCTGTGATCGTTATTCCGCGATTAAAAATTGGATGGTCTGCAACCGAAATTCCTACAGTTGATGGCCCTTCTATGGTTTAAAAAATGTATATACAGGATTTTCAGATTTGCTGACCTAGCGTCACCTCATGAGATGACCTCTCCCATTGAAATAACATAGGGGAAATCTGTGTTATGATGTAGAGGTCACAAATATTACTTACCTGGTTTACTTACCTGGTTGGTTCCCTGATGCCAGAGTGACCATCAGGGTAGAGGGGAACAGCGGGGAAAGATGGAGGAAACCTCAGTGAAAAGACACGCCAGTTGTCTGTTGTCTGTGAACGTGGTATTGTGGAACTGCTGACTAAAATTCTGTGATGAACAGCGCTGGTAGTTCAAAGCCAAATGTCCTCTGGCTCGTCCAGTTGATGCTTAGGATAAATTGCTGGCAAACTTTTGGCGTTTTAGCAAATGTACGCTACATGAAATTTACTATGTTTGTAAGAAATATGCTTTTTGCACTTGTTGGACTGAATTTGGGCAAAGGATTAATAACTTTTATATGGCCTATCAACGCTTATTGAGATCCCCCTACAAGTGTTCTCTGCTGCTGCAGGAGAATAGCTGTCATGTTGTGTTTTTGGCCTCATCTAATTGTGTGTGGAACTTTTTGTTTTTAATTGAATTGATCTTACATAGATTAATTAAGATCCCAAAAAGGTTAAATGTGAAATGCAGTTAGGGATGCAACAAGAAGATTGCTATATTGTTCTTGGGCAGATATTTTGGGATGAGTCATACAGAAAACTATTTGTCTTTTTATGGTTAGTACATGCATATTCCATCTTCTGGCAGGTTGCAGGCATGGGTCTCAGAATGCCAGGGCCTAGGAGCGTCGATTGGAAGTGAGCGGGCCAGAGTGTGCTCCCAGCACTTCATGCCCAGCGACCTCATCAGGAAGTCGGGCCGCACCATCCTAAGAAAGGCTGCTGTTCCAATCAAAACCACCTTTCGGGACATTTTGAAATAAGTCAACCACTGAAAATATTATTCAACATCCTTGTTGTATATCATGTTTATGTTCTGTGCTTTTTCAAGCTGAATCCCATTTCTGAAATATTCAATGGCCTAAAATATATATAAATATATGTATTATTAACAGCGCTGTTCACGCGATCGAAAAATAGGTGGTCCACGATCGCTATTCCGCGATCGAAAATTGGATGGTCTGCGACTGCGATTCCGCAGTCACGGAATATTTATTTAATTCTGAATTAATATACCGTCATTTTTTATTTCCGCGATCGGCCATCGATGGTTAAGTTTGGGCGAACCGCTGAGTCCTGGGGCGCCCCTCCCCCTTCTCGCCAATAGCAGCTTAACTATCCACGCGAGTGGCGGGACAGGGTTGCGTTGCCTCCCTGTGTTCCCGGAGGTCTTCACCGTGTCGCCACGAGACGGGGCGTGCTCGCCCAGCTTGTCCAGATTGGGGCATACTTGTGAGCTTTAGGGGCCCGCCCCGATTGCATTGCTTTGCTTATGCTTGTTTTACTGTAGTGTCGTGTATTAGTATCAATATATGTCGATGGATTTAAGCTTCCAAGCTTCCAAGCCGTAAAAGTTGGGCCACAGACTGTTCTGCCATGACTGGAAGTCTGATAGCTATTGGGATGAAGCTGAGACTGGGAGTGGGAGGGGGCTTTGAGTGTTTGGGAGGAGGCTTTGAGTGTTTGGAAGGGGCTTTGAGTGTCTCCGATTGAACTTGGCTTTCAGAATTTTGCTTTTAGACCATAGTTCCTTTTACAAATCTTACGTAAACAATTCTTCAGTCACCACTTCAGAACATACACCAGTTATCACGACGATTCCGATGATATAGATCCTCCCAGAGGATTAATTTCTCACTTAGCAATGTCTATTGCAGGGTACCTGAGGATGTTCCTGTTCAGCACACTCCAGTGAGGCAGAGGAGCGGTGCCGGGAACCCGCGCAAGCTGTAACGAAAATTTCTTAATTACTGCACTTTAATAGCCAAAGTTCCAAGAGAGTGTTGGAACTTTGGCTAAGTTGCATCACCTGTTCACAACGCCAGGTGCAAATAAATCGACAATTAAGGAAACAACGTATATTCGTCGAAATACGATCAGAGGTCCTACCAACTTGAAAACCATCATTCACAGCCATACCTAAGAGCACTTCTAGGTAACACAGGCTGCTGTACGCCCGAAGCCTTCAGCCTGGTGCTGAACGGGGGGTGTACATATATGTGTTTGTGGAGTGTCGGAGTTCTCTGGGCACTAGTTTCCTCATGTCTTCGGCTGTGGTGTACATATATGTGTTTGCGGACTTCCGGAGTTCACTGGGCACTGGTTTCCTCATGTCTTCAGTGGTGATGTACGCAGAGGTGTTTGCGGAGTGCCGGAGTTGACTGGGCACTAGAGGACACAAGTGGAACAGGTGTTTTCCCTGAGAAAGGAGGGATGAATTCATTATCTGGGCGTGTGCTTGGTGCTGATCGAGCTGTTATTTAATCTTGCTTAACTCTGTGGATGACTAGTATGTGGAATTGGGCTTGCAGAAGGGATATGGCTCATGAAGACCAATTATGTGATTATGTTATGGATGTTATTACTTCTCGTGACTTCAAGAGTTCGTGGATGTTGTACTCCTGTAATGGTAATGTGGTCTGCTTCCTTGTATTCGCTGTGCTCAGTTGCATGGACGATGCGCTGTTCTTTTGTCTTTTCAGTCTTTAAAGTTCTCGGAATTGTTGTGTTAAATTGTTGGATAGTTTTGATGGCATGTAGCTGCAGTCCAAGGGATCGCTAGTTTTGTATCAGAAGCCGTTGACGAATGAAGTAGAGTATGCGGTTTGCTGTATGTTGTGCTGCGTGCTGAATGAGAACTCCTCGTAGCCTCCACTCAGTAAATACAATGATTTTGAAAAAGTATTCTTTCATTGAATTTCAATGCGCCTGTACCAAACGGCACAGTTCGCATATTTCAAGGCGTTCAAGGCACGTGATATTTGCTTCGTCCTCAGAAACAGTGAAAGAAGTATGGGAAAAGTTGAACATGCGCACTGGAGGGAGTCTGAAACTTACGCGCACCGGAGGGGGCTGGTAGGCCCCTAAGGTCTCGGAAACCAAGAAAGTTAAAAAACGTGCGTTTAAGGGTTTGTGGTGGCCGAGCTCTCCTAAATTTTTACCAAGTTTCATTGACCTTGGTCAATATATTCAAGGTCAAACGAGGTCACAAATTTCAAATATTGGCCGTGTTGGAGACCTCCCGAGAAATGCCAGGATTTTTCGGAACCCAAGACAAAACTTTTGCTTCCTACCCACCTCCCAGGATGCGAAAATCGACGCCCGCGAAAGTATTTGGCGCCCCCAGGGCCAAGTGGCTCCCCCGGGGGAGACAAACGGGGCACCCCCACCCTACGTTGCCACCGCTTTGCCCCTTGATTTTCTTGAAAAAATCATATTTTTTCACGATTGTGGGCTCCGTTGCCCCAAAGCTTCGGGCTTGATCCGGCCCTGGTGCCCCCCCTTCACGATCGGCGGTTCTGAATCCGCCCGTGGAACTAGGGGGCTTGAGCCTCCCTAGCTTCCTTGTATCGCCACTGCTTAGACCCGTTGTCCAGGGGGACGAAAAAACATTTGCCCCCACCCTCTGTTGCCCCCGCCCCCTCTACCTCTCTGTTGCCCTAAGGCATTGGCGGATCCAGGGGGGGGCAATGGGGCATTCGCCACCCAAAGCCCCCGATTTTTTTCCGATTTTTACCAAATTTCTTCAAAAAACCATATGTTTCACGATTCTTTTCCCGTTGCCCCCCCAACCGTCGGACTGCATCCGCCCTTGGCCTAAGGTGGCCCGCGGCGGAAAACGGGGCAATTCCCCCTTCCCCCAGCCCTCCATTGCCACCGCTTTACCGCTCGATTTTTTTCACAAACCATATGTTTTAACGATTTTGGGCTCCGTTGCCCCTGTCGTTTTTATAACACACGCTATTTCGGGTATCTCCTGAATTGGCGGATTTTTCATCAGCTAGCCTGAAATTTTTTATGTCACGTGATTTGGCCGCCCTGCTGAAGGGCAAGGAGAGGAAGACCGGTAAATGGTCACTTGTATCATCGATAATTATTCCAGAATGCATTGGGGGTTGAACAAAATTCGTATATATGTTGTCGATAAGAGTGGCAGAGTTTGCCGTAATACGGGTGGGTAGACTTACACTGTGGGGAGGAGACCACCTGTGGCCATGCATGCCAGAAGTTTATCTGGAACCTCTTGATGGTTTATGTGCAGCAGATCGATATTAAGATCCCCAGCAATTATACATCTTTTGTTTTGATGAGAAATCTTGGACACAGTATCGTCCAAATATTTAAAAAGTATGTTTGAGTCAAAGGATGGAGATCTGTATATTGTACCGACAATAATATTAGCTTTGTTTTTGGGGGTTATCTCAATGAAGACAGATTGCAGTTCGGGTGTTTTCTTAGAAAGATCTGGTCTGGGTTTGAATATTATGTTATTTATCACGTAGACTGCTGCACCCTTGCCCCTGATATGAGAGTCAAGACAGTGGTTAATAAAACTATAACCTGGAATTTCGTAGCCAGAGTTGAGGTGTTCATCCAACCACGTTTCAGAAGTACGGATGATGTCATATTTTTGGGGAACCCCTTCCAACTACTACTATACTACATGAATGATGAAATACAACTATATTCCCGAGGAACCCTTCCAAACGGGAAAGAGTTGGCGACGCCATATGACCCTGGCAGTTGGTGCGTCGATAAGCCCCAACAATTATTATTATTATGTCATATTTAGTTTTTAATCTATCTAACAAGGACCTGACATCTTCAAAGTGCTTTGGTAAAGATCTTGTATTCATATGCAAAATTGTAAGAGAGTTATGGTCACTAGACATAAGTTTTGAAACTGCATTATAGTATTTGCTGTTCTTTAATATGTCGTGTGAATCATCGGGAGAAGCATCCTCATTCAGGTTTAAACTATTAGAATCCAAGTTAAGTCTTAGCTGAGAATAAGCATGATTAAACATGGATGTATCCAAACTACTCTGGGCTGTCATTCACTCCAGTATTCTTACACCTGTTTGAAATAAAAAGAAGAATAAAAGAAAAAGAAGAATAAAAGAAAGACAAAATTGAGTTTTCCTTCTACAGATCGAACAAATCTGATGAACTCTCACAATTGGAAACCCATGTCTAAGGCTAGAGTCATCAACAAAGACAACAGAATGCATTTATAGGGGGGAAAATATAAGAAGTTTAAAAAAGAAAGAAAGCAGGGACTATTGCTGTAACTCCGGTATGGGGCATTGGGGCACATTTGTACTTATCAATTTTTTTAGGGATAGTTTCCCCTGCAGGGCTGGTAGGGACTTCGGGTCCAATCCTAGTTTCATCTCCACTCACGGAGCTGGATTCAGAGCTGGCCTCGAAAAATCTCGTTTCTCTTGCCAGGACTCCACCCGGCCCATTGGTTCTATTTCCTAAGTGTCCAGTTCGATGCCCAGATTGTATTGAACCCAGGCTTGGAGACCCCCCCCCGCAGACCCAACAGGGCCCGTGGAGGAGCTTCCAGGTCTTTCCCGCTGTTGAGTCCTAATTGATAGACTGGGGTTTGGGCGTGACCTATACCTGTTCGGCGGGGGATTGTTCTGCCTGCGAGAGGGTCTCTTCTGTTTTTGGGCCTGAGTCCAGCCCCCTTCATTTGAGTCTTAGGGTTGGGTATGACCTGGTCCTTTGTCGTTTGGATGAGTCAGCCTTTCTCCACGGCAGATTTGAATGATCGTTTCCTCCGTGGTGCCCACTCCCACCTGAACTGGTCTGTCATCCTCCCTTACTTTGAGGAAGATATCACCTCTGAATGTAAAATAAGAATAAAATGGATGAGAGTCATTGTTTGGCATACGTTTCAGCATATCGATCACCTCCCTCCTTTCCCTCGTAAGACTTTCAAAGACTAAGAGGCCCCTCTTCAATGTTTTAGTACGCTGGGAGTAAATGCGCATTCTAATGTCTAGGTCATGGAGTCGTAGAAGAATAGAGCCCCCTAGACTGCAAGCGATGACATGCTGTCGTTGCATCTCTATTCAGGCTTATACCTAGGTATTCCTGGAGCAACCCCTGGGTGATTTTGCGGATATCCTCCCCTTTTGAGAACAACGGAACCACTTTCCCAGTAATCACCCGTGTAAATTTCCTAGTGTACTGCTCCGGTTCTGCTATTCTTTTTGCCGTGGCCACCTCCTCTCTGTACCAGTCTTTCATTTTCCGCTAGAACAGACTCGAGCTTTCTCTCAACATGAATATGCCCTGCCACAGCTTCTTCATGAAGGAAGTGGAGAGATTGGAGCTCATTGGAGAGTTGGGCCACTGTTTGTTGTAGGGTACTAATCTTTACCCATCAGATTCGTCTTTAAGATGTCTTTGAGCCGCTGGGGGTCCGGGCCCCCTGTCCACAGAAGGGCTTGTTTTGGTCAGCTGGACCCTCTTTAACCGACAAAGGCTCGATGACCAACAGGGGACTATTTGGGCAACGCGGCCCAGTGCGACTCGCAGGCTATCAGGGCCCTATCTATAGTCGTGAGGGACCTGTCTGACTAGCTGGGTCCGTTTTCAGTGAGAAGGCCATTGTGGCTAGTAGGGAGCTTGTAAGCCTACATGGCCTACTCTGACTTCCAGGGCCCTCTTCAAATAGAGAAGCCTCTGAACTAGTTGTACCGACTGTTCTCGACAGGTTTCTCTATCGTCAGCTGGACCCTCTACAGAGGCGTAACCAAGGAGAAGCGGCTGGTGCGGTAGCTCCCTTGAGGGCCCCTTTGAGGTTAACGCGAAGCGCGGCCAGCCCGAATTATACGCCTGGCCCGCCAACAGGGCCCTCTTAAGCCCTCTCCAGTTTTCCATTCTGTGACAAGAAGGACTTTATCATTGGAACGCTCTGACAAAGAGGGAACTCTGTACCACTGTCACCCCTCAAGGCCCTCTGTTGACAGTAGGGCCCTCTCTTGTGAGCTGGTCACTTTGACCGATGAAACCACTACGACCAGCAGAGTTCTTAGGGCTGCAGGGCCCACTGCGAGTCGCAGGACCAGCTATAGCCGCCAGGGCCCTGTTTGGCCAGCTGGGTCCTCTTGAATTGAGGAGACCAGTTTGCCTGTAGGGACTGTTTTAGCCCACATGGCCCACTTTGATTGTCAGGACCCTCTGAACTAGTATGACCTACTGTTCTCCGCAGAGCTGTCTGTTGGCAGCAGGGTCAGCTGTTAGCTGGGCCCTCTAAAGAGGCATACCCAAAAAGAGGCTTGGGGCAGTGACCCCCTAAGAGCATCCTCGAGCACGCACTGCCCAGCCGCACTATTCTCTGTTTCCCGCCGGGGAACTTCATGTCATACAGAGCACTCTCCAGCACTCCATTTTTCAACAAGCAGGTATCTTTTGTTCATCGGAATCCTTTGAAAAAGGTGCCCTCTGAACCGCAATGGCCCCCAGAGTCCTCTGTCGACAGAAGGCCCCGCTCTGTTCAGCTGTGCCCTCTTCAGCCTATAAAGCCACCATGGCCAACAGGGCTTTTTGGGCAGCAGGGTCCACTGCGGCTATAGCCAGCAGGGCCAGCTATAGCCAGCAGAGCGCTGTCTGAACATCTGAGCCCTCTTTAAGTGAGAAGTCGAATGTGGCAAGCAGGTAAGTTTTTTGGCTGCAGATTCCCAGTAAGGGCCTGGAAACTCTGACCGTTACGTTAACAGGGGAGCCTTTGAATCGGTAGTAGCGATTTTTCTTAGGGCTCTTTATCATCAGCAGGACCCTGTAGTAGTCAGATGGGCCACCTATAGGCGATACTGAGTGTCCTGTTAGCCCTTGAAGTCCACCGCAGACCCCTTGTAGCTTTTAGGGTCCTTTGAAGCAGCAGACAATGTTGTGACCATCAAGACCTTTTATGGCTATAAAGCCCCGTATATCCAATTTAACCTAGAACCAGCGGGGTTCATTGTAACCCAGAGGGCCGTCCACAACCACCAGAACTAGCTGGGCCCTCCTTTTAAGGGACAAGGCCGCCTTAGTAAGCATGGCCCTTTGTAGCCAGCACGGCCTACTGTGACTATCAGAAGAAGTAGATGTATTATAGGACTCTTTGAAACCAGTTGGACTCACAATTGACCGTAGACCGCGCTATCAATCCAGGGATCCTTTTTAGTCAACTGGAAACTTTGTAAGCAGATTTGGAGCGTCCTGGTGGCCATCTGTATTCAGAATGGGTCTAAAAACCTTTATTGTGACATACCTTAGTCCTATCGCTGTATTACGAAGTCCTAAATTCTGTGGTACCATATGCTGTCACTAAAAGAAATAAAGATGATGACTTGAATAACAACCATGCAGCATTTATGGCGGGGTACCAAAGCATCTTGCATTCTTCGCTACCTTGGCCGTTACTTGGCAAGACATCGTTAATGTGGTACCAACAGCTTCCGACTGGTTTCAGCAGAAGGCATCATAGTGGCCGGTCTGGGGCGGCATGGTGTACACCACTGCGTAAAGGTCAAACACAAGGTTGCCAGAGGTCTGCGGATGCCCGAGGGCCATCCAACTGAGGCCGAGGTCACTGAGGGGAAAAGTGACGTGAGCGAGGGCTTTGAGCGATGGGCTGCCGCTGTAGGTAAAACGTTTTAATTCCACAATCTCCACAAATGTCAGGAGCCAGATATCAAATTTAGTTCGTTAATTAGCCCATCGAATCCTGCATGCAGTATATAGCTAAAACTCAGTAATTATATAGGTATTGGAAAACAGCTCTTCCTCAGAATCTTCACGAAATGTTTTGATTTGTGAAATTATTTATCATGTTGTGGTTTGAGACTTTGAATTTCAGAATTCACTTAATTTCAGAATAATCGTTGTGCTTTTACTTCATCATTTCAATTTTGCATGAGTATGCTGCCGAATTGGCAGTACCTCTCGAAATCATTTGCAAATTGTCAGTTGCTCAAGGTGTTTCCCACATATTTGGAAGGATGTAAATGTCATTCCCATTCACAAAAAGGAGACAAAAAGAACCCAGGCAACTACCGCGGTATTTCGCTTCTTCCTCTTTGTTCGAAAATTTTAGAAAAGGTAGTCTGTGACTCTCTTTTGGCCCATTGTCTACCATCTATTCCCAGCAGTCAACATGGATTTCTCCCAAATCGTTCATGCGTCTCAAATCTTGCCAACTTTCTAAAACACAGCTGGGATTCGATCCAGGAGGGCGTGCAGACTGACTCTGTCTACACTGATTATTCTTCGGCTTTTACGAGTGTAAACCACACGCTTCTTCTTCACAAACTAAAATCTTTCAAAATTACTGGTCGCGCGCACTCCTGGATTGAATCCTACCTGACTGGTCGTCGCCAACGAGTTATACTAGAGGGCCAATCTTCCGAATGGTGCGCCGTAAGGTCCGGGGTGCCTGAGGGCAGCGTGTGTGGCCCGCTCTTGTTTATCTGCTAAACAGCAGACATCCCCCTCATCATTCGAACCAACTGTATAAGCTTCGCCGACGATCTTAAGTTGTACCACCGAATTTCGACAAAAACAGACAGTGATGCCCTTCAGGCTGACATCAACAATCTAGTAGAATGGTCTAAAATTTGGCGTTTAAAATTGAATCCAGATAAATGTAGCGTCATATCATTTTCTCTCCGAAAATCTCCGATCCTTACCACCTATGTACTGGATGGTACGCCGCTAGAGCGCCGTACAGAGACTAGGGATCTCGGTGTTATACTCGACAGTAAGCTGACTTTCGCTCCACACATAGACCACACCGTGGCCAAGGCCAATAGAATGCTTGGCCTCCTCATACGAAGTTTTCAGACCTCGCGCCAGTGCTGCCGATTCAGACTCAAGCACACTTCTATTCTTTGTGCTTATTATGCCCATGTAAGATCCATCCTGGGGTATGGTTGCGTTGTGTGGGCAGGGTCTGCTGCATCCCACCTGAAGCGCATAGAAAGGGTGCAGCATAAACTTCTCATCTGGTTGGCCTCATTTTCGGACCGTCCGTCAGCCAGGCTTGACTATCCATCTCTTTTGACTCACTACAAAGTGGGTAGTATTAACCCGCACCGGGGTCGGCGCCACCTTGCCCACGGGGGCATCGATGGCCCCCTCTAACTCCGAAAATATGGGCGTTAGCGCAAATCTGCAAAGTGCAATAGAAAGCTTGCGTGAATTCAGTAAGAAATTACTTCGCATGTTTTAGTGCTCAGGTCAATGGTTTGACCTCAGAGGTCAAATTAGGTCAAGATCGGCTATTTTCACTCAAATATGCAATGATTAACAAACTGGGCATAACTCTATGTCATTAGAGCTATTGAGGCCTGGTAAAGTACATTTGATAGCAAATTGCCAGTACTTTTTCCGCTATGTGGAACGTAAAGACCTCCCGCCAGTGGTTTGACCGCCAGAGGTCACCTCGTGACCTAATATGACCTGAGGTCACGAAAGGTCAAAAAGTGACCTTGCCGTATATCAAATGAAAGCCAGTGACAAGACAAACACGATGGTGTTTGTTTCACCGCTCTAGCTCAATTAGATCAAAAGGTATTGTCAAAATACTGTTTTTGACCTCTGGTGACCTTGGATGACCTTGGAAAAGTCAAAGGCAAATATGACCCCTGGGATCCGTGAAAGAGTGTCCAAAAACGTTGTTCTGAGCAGTCTGAGTATTTGCAGTCATTTTTGTGGCTTTTATATCATGAAATAGCTTTTCCCCATGCTTTTCCAATGGGAGAGGTCGTCTCGTGACTGACCTCAGGGCACGAAATCGAAAAATCCCGGATATACACCTTGTAGACCCTGGAGGGGTCATGAAGTGTAGGAAGTTTCAAATCGATCGACTTTGAAATGTAGCTCTTACAGAGCTCTAAATGTGAAGTGAGGTGACCTTGGTTGACCTCGTCTGGTGACCTGACCTTGGGTGACCCGGGGTAAAAAATTTCAGGGATGATGGGAAAATGATGCAGTGAGAGGTAGAGCCCTCAATCGCGGTGTGTGCCTCGTCGTTTTTCTGCTATCCCGAAAAACCTAGGGGCATCGATGGCCCCCCGGTGGGGAGGGTTAAGGCTCGTTTTGCTCAGCATGACCTCTTGTTTTTGTTTAATCTTCATCACGGAAAGTTTGATTGTTCCGATCTGGTTTCCGAGTTCGGTTTGTCTGTGCCCCGTCGAACGTCGCGTTCTCCCTCTTTGTGGGCAGTTCGGTTTGCGCGTGTTGGTACTGTGCAGCGCAGCCTCTTCATCCGCGTGGCCGTCACATGTAACAGTTTCTTCAACGCATTTCGTAATGTTGATTTCTTCGCAGACTCGGGCTACACATTTAAAACTAATGCTATCAAATTCACGGCAACCTTAGGAACTTTCTCAGGATAGGCATTTGTGCAAATGTTGAGCGTTATGGATGTTCGTGGAATCCTTCCATTGCTGAATGTATTTATTATCTGAGTTTACTGTTTTAAATCACATGACTGCATCAGTAATTGGGCAAAGCCTGTTGATGTTTTTTACCAATACAGAATACAGAATACAGAATCATGCGTCCCAGATTTGGGGCGAGGGTTGAATAAGCAACTTCCCTACGCACAATCCTGCTCCTCGGTGCCGCACTCCGAACTCTATCTTCCTAAAAAAAGTTTCCCCTGAAGAGGAAGAAATACTTAAGGCCTTTTTCGTTTTCCGAGCACGATTGGTCTTTAAGCTAGATATCAAAGTAGGTGCACAAATGGCGTGTTATGGCATAATATAAATAGGTAGATTCGCTCTGGTTTAAAACGATATTTTAGATTACTTTACGCAAAAACCACGCTCAACGATGTTTCTGGCCGAGCAAGCTGGAACTCCTCGGCATAATAACAATAATTTAAGTTTACCGACACACCAACTATCGGGGTTATATGGCGTAGCTCACTTTTGGCCTGTTGGAAGGGTTTCTCGTGAGTCAGATTAATCTTTGCGTAGGGAATCCGCCGGGCCTTGAACCCGGTTCACCCGCCTGGAAAGCAAGTATAATTTTTTGGAGGTTTTCGACTCACCGGGTTCCAGGATTATATGGCGGCGCCAACTCTTTCCCCTGTTCGAAGGGTTTCTTGGGAGCCAAATTGCTCCTTGCTCAAGGAATCTGCCGGGCCTTGAACCCGGGTCTGCCGCGTGGAAAGCATGGTTCCTACCCAATTTACCACCGCGCCCCCCTTGGCATAAAACAGGCTGCCATCAAGTGGATTGCAATTGTAGTCATACTACAACTCTGCATTTTAGGCATCGAAATACAGCTAGGCGGCTTTATTGTTATCACCCCTTACCTAAATCGATGTCTAATGCTGTGAGGAAGGAATCCGTAATAACCTAAGTAAATGTTCCCGTTTTGTCATTTAATAAGCAATAAAAGCGAAGTGAGGCCATTTAGCATCAAAGCATTGTTTGCAGTTTTCTAAACCCAGAGACTCTGAAAAAATTGATGTGATCCCCAAAATCCCTTCCAACAGGGCGAGAGTTGGCAACGTCGTATAACCCTGGCAGTTAGTGCGTCGTTTAACCCCAACAATCATTATAGTTTTCTAAACTATTTCTTTGTAAATACGATTAACATGGCCTACATATTTGTAAATATAAAGAAACGATTTCTCGGTAAAAATGTTTGAAATCCTCCAAAAGAGCTTGGACATATTTCTCATCCAAAAAAAGATATGGGTAAAAAGCAAGAAATTGTTTTTTTCTATGATTTATTAGGTCATAATACATCTCGAAACAATAGGGAAAATATCATTTTTCAATTTTCCTATCTTGACAACCTAGTGTGCATACGTACATTATTGACACAAAACGAGCTATTTAAAACCGTTCATAATCATGGGGCCCCGTGGACTGGGGCCCCCTTGAGGTGGGCCCCTGCCAAGATTGGCCTAACACTTTTCAAATAGTTCCTACGCCCCTGGAATGACTGATCTATTTCTACGTGTCTGTGGCGCGTGTTGATGCGTGCGTGCTGATCTATTTCTACGTGTCAAATAAACGCCCGCAATAATTTTGTTACGAATATTGTCTAATAAATCGTTCTTAGGTGCCTAAAGTCTTGAGTGACGCCAGAACAAGAGATAATGCTAGAAACCATCGATCACACCGCCAATGTTCCAGTCTTTAGTGCGACCTATTATCTGTTCACCATTTCACATTGTGCGAGAAGTCTGCATAGCGGTCTATTCTATTTGCCTCCCTCGCCCTTCGTCGTAGCTGGTCTTTGTTTAAACTAGCGAGAGCCACCGGTAAACCGAGGTGATGCTGGCTGAAGATAGACTGAGACTACACACAGCAGTCGGTGTAAAGCGCCGGCCGCAGTAATTATTTAGCCTGCGGCCAGCGGCGCTGCTGTCAGAGAGCTCAAACACGGCGGCCCCACCACACACTTCAACCAAACAGCGGTCAGCCGAAGGGGTGTCTACTTCAGAGAGCGGCCACCAGTGGACCAATGAACAAATCTGGTCATTGCAAGTCTCGAGGCTGATGTGATGTCGTGTCCCAGCAGCTTCGTGCAGGAGATGGATTAAATAACACGGTTTCATTACGCGCTGAGACGGATTACAAAATTTGACCGGACTTCAGTGTTTTCCAGGGGCGTTAAATAAAAAAATACATTGTGCATCAATTTGAGAGCTACACACACACTACTTCCAGCTCTTCACGCTGACACACAGCGCTTTGCTGCCCATTTTCAGGACTCACCTAATTTGATGATTACTAGGAGGCTAAATTCTCGTAGGGCTTTCTGCAGAAAGGGCACCATGCTGCATATATCAAGGGAAATGACCTAAGGCCCCAGCTGATAATAGTGTAGAGTAAAAGGTTACAGGTGTGAAAAGATACCTAAAAACTGAAACCAACTATAAAAATACAAATAATAGTAATCCCACAACAGATCCCTGCGGAGACACCACGGACGTAAAACGAGCATAAAAACCCCGAATGGACATAAAATGGATGCAAAAGCACAAATGAGATGTAGAAGTAACTAAAACGATGCTCAAAAGAACCAAACCCGTTGAAACCTAAAAATCCGTGCATGAACTAAAAATGTACATGTGAACCAAAATTCCAAGTATACACTGAAACCGCAATAAAAGACACAAAACCTCAAGAATAGTGTGGACAAAAACAAAAGAGAACTGAAAGTCAGGGAAAGGTAAAACACGACGTTTCGGTCTTGGACCATCACCAGGTGTTCGCTTTTCATATGACGACGGAAAAATTTTTCTTGAAGCTTTAGCAAACATTTGCTTGTCCCGGCACTTAACACGCGCATTGACGGGGGAGGGCGGGTACCCGCCCACTCGGATTTTTTGTTGAGATAGTATAAAAACGGTGGCGCGTAGCGTCGCCGTACTTGGCATGCCTTTTTCTGATCATTTTCACAACTTGTTTTTCATTGAAATCTAACCATCAATATTTTACAGTTCCTAAGTCAGTTCCCCTAGATAGTCTTACTTCATTTTTTGTTTTTGAGACATTATCCGATCGCTGCTGTTTATTACTAACTGACACAAAGCGTGTGGTCCTGATAACGTCAGTGGTCGAGTCATACATGAATGCGCAAACAAGCATACGCTACCAATTGTTGAGTTGTGTCCACTCTCCTTGGAGCAGGGTGAACAGGGTGAACAGGGCGTGTTCCCATCCCATTGGAAACGGGCGAATATCGTTCCCATTTATAAGAAAGGGTCCAAGTTATGTCCTTCGAACTACCAAGCTGTGTCACTTTTACCACAGTTCAGCAAAATTTTAGAGTGAGTTATTTACACTACAATGGTTAACCATGTAACCATGCTCAACCAGTTTTAGCCAGCCAGCAACAAGGATTTCTATCATCTCGTTCTTGTGTGACAAACCTTTACACAATGCCGCACTCTGCCTGGAAGAACATATCTGCTGGTTCTCAAACAGACATCATCTATACTGATCATAGCTTGGCCTTTCAAAGAGGCAACCAGTTTTTTTTTGCTCAACATATTAGAGAAATCAAACAAAACTACTGATAAGGCTCTAAAACTGTTGAAATCACATCTGTTTGAGAGCCCTAGTAACACAGCAACATTGTCCCAATACTGTTACAATGTTTTGCATATATTGTGTCGATATTGTCCCACAATGATGTCACAATCTTGTTTCGTGGACACACGAAAATTTTGTGACAATATTGTATGGACAATATTACGAAAAGTTTTGTCTGCAGAATTCCGATAATTCATACAAAATTCTAATAAAATACCGTTTCCAAGGTGTTATTATTCCTTAAGAGACTCCCAAACACGTTTACGTCTCCTTTTCCAGTGATATTATTTTCTGTAATAATGACTCGATGTTGTAGCAATGTGGCAGAAATCTTGTAGCAATGTTGTTTGGACAATATGCTTCAGAACATATTGCTACAAAATTGTTACAATGTTGTGAACAAGTTGTAAACATGTTGTGGTGACATTATTTTAATGTTGCTTAAACAATGGTGTTACATTATCTCAACCCTGCTACAATGTTGTGGATATGTTTTTGACGTGCTGTAATTATGTGAATTTGACGATGTCTCTACAAAGTTAGTCTTTAATTTCTAACAATAGTGCTCCCTTTTATTGCAGGATTGCACGTCCATGCTAATATTTGTTTCTGTTTTACCGTTACCTTAATGGAACAGGAGTGCATGAAGGAAAGCATGCCACTCATATCGGAGCCTCTGAATAAGTCGATCTGATCCCCAAAATCCCTTCCAACAGGGTGAGAGTTGGCGACGCCGTATGCCCCTGGCAGTTGGTGCGTCGTTAAACCCCAACAATTATTATGCCACTCATATTCCAATAGGTATCGATGTTTAGATAGAACACTGATATACCAGATGTTTGTTTTGAAGCATTACATCACCCTAGTAACACAGCAACATTGTCACAATGTTACGAAAATGTTACGTATATATTGTGACAACATTGTTCAACAATGTTGCCAGAATATTTTTTTGTGGACACGCGACAATGCTGTGACTATATTGTCAGGACAACCTTACGAGAAGTCAAATGTCGGTATAATTCCTGTATTATGGCTGCATAACTCCGATAATCAATTCAAAATCGTAATAAAATACTGTTTCAATGGTGTTATTGTTAGGTGAGATAATCCCAAAAACGTTTACGTTTCCTTTTCTAGTGATATGGTTTTCTTTAATAATGACTCCATGTTGGAGCAATGTTGCAGAAATGTTGTAACAATGTTGTTTGGACAACAGTATTGGGAACATACTATGGTTGCAATGTTGTGACAATATTGTAAACATGCTGTGACCACTTTGTAAACATGTTGAGGCAATGTCGTATACATGTTGTGGCAAAATTATCTTCATGGTTAAAGAATGGTGTTAGAACATTCTCTCAACCTTGCTGCGATGTTGTGGATATGTATTTATGTTGGATGCGGCATTGTGATACTGTTGTGATGCTTTGGTTCCTTTTTTCGATGAAATATACGGTGATTCAGAAAAAGATGTATTAATAGGGTCGTTAAAAACCTTTTTTACTTTTCAGACTGAAACCCACTTTTCCCCATTCTATATTCAATTTTGATTTCAATGAGTCACATTCCAAGAACCTACGGCGACGGGAAAGATCGCCTCTAAACGTTAGAGATTTGATGTTTCAGGCGTCAGGGCGACGGGAGAGCGCCTTTAAATGTTAGAGATTTGATGTTTCAGGCGTCAGGGCGACGGGAGAGCGCCTCTAAACGTTGGAGATTTGATGTTTCAGGCGTCAGGGCGACGGGAAAGATCGCCTCTAAACGTTAGAGATTTGATGTTTCAGGCGTCAGGGCGCCGGGAGAGCGCCTCTAAACGTTAGAGATTTGATGTTTCAGGCGTCAGAGTGGCCGCCCTGCCCGAGGTCAGAAAAACGTGCCAACATAGTTGGGGAAGATCTTCAGCTGGCGGGGAGTCTGTACATGTTTCATTCTTCCTCTACTGCAGTATTTCTGGTCTTCTGACATGTGAACAGTATCTCTTAGGTACTTTTAATGTGCTGATTTTCTTACTTTGTGGACTATTTGATCATTGGCCATTTAGATAGTTATTCATTGGGACGTTCTGGCTATGGCTCTTTGTTCTTTAAGTTGGATTAAAATGTGGAGTATTTGAACTGTTGACTATTTGAACATCGCGTAAATTCACGTCTCTGTGGTCCTTCTGCTTCATTATTTTCACTGTCACTAGCACTAGCAAAAAATCTGCCTTCAGCCATTCTAAGCGAATCAGGAGCCGGGGCATATTTGGGGAAGGTCGGGTGGGGAGCCCGGGGTCTGTATTTAAGTGAATCCGTTCGCATCCCGGTGGCATCCCGGGGGCTGGCATCCGCTGGACCGGGGCTGACAAGCTGGCGCACGCGTTGCAAATTGTTATAGAGTACAATGCGAAAAAGTGCGCTGGACTCGTCTACATAGTTGTTTAAGCTGTGGATTTGGAACCTTGCGATGAAGAAGATGTATATCACATCACAGGATCAAGTTAATAGAGTAAGGAAACTGGAACTAGTTGGGCAACGTACCTACCGAGTTATACCTACTTGTGCACTTTGAAAACTTAAAAGGGTATGGGGAGACAGCCTACGTATTGCTGACGAGGAACTTTCTCCACTAGGAACAGGAGCTTGGCGGTTCTGGGCTCTTGTTACCTTTCCCACATACTGGTTCGTATAATTCCAGATATTTTTCCAGTTTGGCTGAGGTTGGGAACCTTAAAAAAGTGGGTTCTGGAGCGGACTATTTCAACCGGGTATTGAATGGTCAATGCCCAAAATGGGTTACAGGGGGAGCATGATAAAATGATTTATTAGACATTTTGTAACATCCCAATAAGGTAAGCATGCATTACTCCTGGTACCCACCTAACTTCCTGTAAGACTCAAGTTTGCATTGATAGCTTTGATGTTTCAAAGGACACAGTTGTAATTTTTACACGCAGCATCTCATGCTGGTTGTAGGAAGCAGCCTCACTCACCATATATCATCAAGCTGAAACCTGGTCAACTTTAAAACCAGCCAGTTTAGTTGTATAATTTGGAAAAATAAACCCAACGTTGCAATTGAGCAATATTTTTTTAATTAATGATTGGCTCCTTCTCTTATCGGGACGACACATTTATCTCCCTATAATTTTTAAAGTTATCAGGGGATTTCTAAGTTTTTGTGGTGTTTAAACTTGTTTTAGACTATTTGTGACATCCTTGAATGAAAACAAAAATTATTAAAAAGATCAGTCCATTTTTTTAATTTTTAAATTTCTCATCAAATTTTTATTTCGAGCACAAATTTGGAATGAAAATGTCAGAGAACATGTACAAACAAACTTTGAAAGCAATTGAGCTTAAACTATGAGAGATATAGGGTTATACATGAAGGCCTTTACAAGTGCGTCAAACATTAATGTGCCCATAACTTTTGAAATTTCCGACAAATTTCAAATTTCTTTTTTCGGAATCAGTATCCCAGGCTGCTTAGGAATATTTTTATAGTAAAAATATTGTTTAACCCCAAGAATTTAAAAGTACTATAGAATTTTGCATTAGTTTACACTTTAAACATAGTTTTCATGGCCTGAAGACCATCTAAACTAATTCTGAATAATATCCCTTAATACAGACTATATTTGTATTACCTGAATGTGACAAATAAAGGCCATGTGCTCAGGCTTCTGCTCCAGAAGCTTTAATTGCCTCTGGGGAACATTCTTCTCATCTCGGGGCATCAACTGGTCGCGTTGGGGTAAAAATCACTTTCTGACCTCTGCGCCCGGCGTTGCAGTCTCCCCTTTTAAATTGGGATGAAAGGGGTGCATAACCTACCAGCATAACCTACCGCACTTGCGTGCGTATAAGAGCGGTAGATGGGCTTTAACATACAAACATTTACTTGTCAGATGTATTTGCAGCGTAACATAAATCTGTGCTATTCCACATAAGACCTGGGACAGCATGTTCCAGCAGCCTAGTACCCTAAATCCCCACAGAACGGGAATGCCTTCCGGAGGCGAACCTTTACTCTGGTAACTTTCGTTGGGGAACGTCGGTGAGGCAGGTGCTTCGCTCTATTCTCCTGCGAACTATTTATGAGTTCTGATACTGCTAGAAGAAGATCTTGTTGCATATGTTTACCCTTTGGATGGCTTACGAAATCTTCCACCAGCTTCACACCACACTCTGTGGGATCGCTCACCACAGTAAGTTCTGGAGTACCTTGAAACCGGGAAAGCTATACCAGTCACCAGTCTTAACGGAGCCATTTCTGGTCAGAATATTTCAGATTCAGGCGATCGAATACTAGCCAGCTGTCAGGAGTGACAAGCTGGCTGAGGCTTAGTACCGAGCCACTCACTGGACTGAGCCACTCACTCTTCATAGCCTCTATTGGAAACTTTAGCCTGCCATAGTCAAATGTGAATTGTTTGCTGTTTTGCCCAATTGTTGTGCCACTAGCTCCTTACCTCCAAGATGGTGATTCTCATCAGCGGCACAAACTATACCTTTCTGTGCACAGATACCTCAGATGATGGCCAATTGACTTTAGCACATCCAGGGCGATTTCTATATCAACTTAATGAAAGCACTGCACTGCATTTTATGGATAGCTTAGAGGCTCATAGAAGGCTCCAAAGCTGCCTGTCCGCGACGGAGAAACCAGAATGCATGGTTTAGAACCACTTAAAAGGAAAGCCCCTTAACTCTTTCGGGGTCTGAGGGGGCAGTCGGCTAGCACGCGCGCTCGGCACGGTCAATGACATTGTGTATGTGCTGGGTGTCGTAAATTTTTTAGTTGGTTTACAAAACCCGGCAGGTTTCGGTTCCGCCATCTTCTTGGAGTGATAAAGTTATTAAAAAATATCAGCACAAAAATCCAACGTTGTGACACAGTATGCATGGTTTACAGTCTGGACAACTTCACTTTTAGAGGGCAGAAAACAAACGCAAGGAACATGGTAATACATTTTTTTGGGAGAGGTTTAATGAGACAACTGCGATACCACTAAATCAAAGTAATTTCCACGGGTAAATTACGTTGTCCATAGGGGATTTTAGTTCTCGAATGTGGATTGTCTCAGCAATTTTGAGGTCTGCGTTGTCATCAAAACAGAGCTGGCATATCTTCAGAACTAAAGCACTAGCCTTGCATGATCATCCAGGAACGTTCCCTGGTAGGTCTTCCAATAAAAATCCTCCGCTATTGTGAAGAGGGGCTGAAGTAAGTAAGTAAAGGCGCAGAAGTCGATGTAAAAACGCCAGTTATATGTGCCCAGAAAGTTGTATTCTGCTTCGCAAATAAGAATCACAATGCTGGAAGTAGGAAGGCAGTGTGACAACACCTGGCGTAAACAGCAATACCATCCACCTTTGAGTTGAGCAGGCTAAAGTTTCCGACAGAGGCTTTGAAGAGCTCGGTGAATGGCTCGGTATCAAGCTGTCATTCCTGAAAACTGGCTGGTATTCGAGCGCCTGAATCTAAAAGATTCTGACATGAAATGGCTCCGTTGAGAAGCTGGTGCCTGGTATAGCTTCCCCAGTTTCAAGGCATTTAAGAACATTTCTGTCGTGAACGGTCGTACAGAACGTGGTGTGAAGCTCGTTGAAGATTTCGTGAGTCGTCTAAAGGGTAAAAATATGCAACAGGATCTTCTTCTTCTAGCAGTATCAGAGCCCTGAAATAGCTCGCAGGAGAATATAGAGAAGCACCTGCCTCAACCACGTTCTCCAACGAAAGCTACCAGAGTAAAGGTTCGCTTCCGGAAGGCATTCCTGTTCTGTAGGGATTTAGAGTACTAGGTTGGTGAACCATGTAACACGTATTTAGCATGTAGCACGTATTTATGTTACGCTGCAAATAGATCTGACAAGTAAATTGATGCTTTTTGAATTAAATATATCTTTCTGATATGCACGTACATGCCGCACTGTCTTTACTGGTTGGTTATGCACCCCTTTCATCCAAATGTAACAGCGGGAGACTGCAACGCCGGGTGGCCAATCTGGCGCCTGAAACATGAAATCTTTAAGCGTTTTAAGGCGATCTTTCCCGTTGTCGTAGACGCCTGAAATGTCGCTCATTGAAATTAGAATTGAATATAAAATAGAGAAAAGGTGGGCTCCAGTCTGAAAAGTAAAAAAAGAAGTTTTTTATGAACGAACCTAATGAATTAATGTTGATATGACGATGTCTCTGCAAAGTTGTTTTTTTCATTTCTTACAATATTGTTCCCCATTATTGTAGGACTGCAGACCATGCTAATATTCGTTCCTGTTTTAACATTACGAAATGGAATCAAAATTACGAAATGCCACTCATATTACGTGGCACCTGTATCCAATAGGTATCGATGTATAAATAAAACACTGCGATGCCAAATGTTTATTTTTAAGCTTTACACCACTCGAACCATTCCAGAACATTATAATGTTGTCCCCAGGTTGTTGTCACAACGTTTCGACTATGCTGTTTTCACAACATCGTCACAAGGTTTTTTCCAACACCGTTCCAATGTTGCTGCCACAACAGTGCCACTATATCGTTGTGACACCATTCCCACAATATAGGACCCGAGGTATTGTCACAATAGTTCTGTTACATCATTGCAACAATTTTGTACACACGATGTTTCGGATCGTTTCTTTCTTTGAGTATTTAAAAAACTATTGAACGGTGAAAGTAAGTTTCACTTTCGAGCAATCCAATCAATTTCAATCAAGCTAAACTACATTGTTTCATCCATAATGCTGGCAAAATGTTTGAACAACGCGCTCAATACTAAAAGTCTAGTAGCCTTCCCTAGTAATATTGGCCGTCCTGTAAAAAAGGCTTTTGTGCTGTACGCTAAAAAGGAAATTGTAATAATGCTCCCCAGCACAGCATTTCTTATTCATATAGTGACAGTATTGTACCAATATTTGCTTCAACATTGTTTTGACAACATCATCACAATGTTGCACTTAAAACATTTCTCGGGAACACCTGAGGGCGGGCATTTATCACCTTTTCTTTTCTCATGTTTTATAAATTATTTACCCAGCGTGGTTGAATGCAACTAATGTTCGCCGACGACGTTAAACTGTGCTAAACAGTGGATAGTCTACAGGATGTAATAACGCTGCAAGCCGAACTTGACAACCTATGTACGTGGTCAGCCAATAGTGCAACCAAGGGGGAAAGAGGCCATGCCCCTCCCCCCAGAAAAAAATGGGGGGCACGCTTCAAGGTGAAAAGAAAAAAAAACAGATATATGATTAAAGATAAATGGTGCTATAACAGAAAAACTGAGGAGGGGGCACACCTTGACCGATATTAGGAGCACACAGGATTTGGGCACATATTGGACCAGTGGCCTAGCCAAGAGGAGCCCTCGGGGTCCGCGGACCCCCTTGGGCCCATCTTAAGCACTGCGAAGGATTCTCGGATCAGGGGGCACCTTGATCAGAAGGCCCACCTCGGGGAGGGGGCACACCTTGATCAATATCAGGAGCACACATGATTTTGGCACACATTGGATCAGTGGCGTAGCCAAGGGGTTCCTAGGGGTCCGTGGACCCCTTGGGCCCATCTTAAGCACTACGAAGGATTTTCGGATCAGGGGCACCTTGATCAGGAGGCCCACCTCGGGGAGGGAGGCACACCCTGATCGATATTAGGGGCATACAGGATTTGGACACACATTGGACCAGTGGCGTAGTCAAGGGGGGTCCTAGGGGTCTGCGGACCTCCTTGGGCCGATCTTAAGCACTGCAAAGGATTCTCCGATCAGGGAGGCCCACCTTGATCAGAGGGTCCACCTGGGGGGCACACCTCGATCAATATATAATACAATATATAATGAAATCCAGATTCAAGCGGGATATTTCAATTTTAATTTTTGGAAACTTCCTGAAGATAGAGAGGCACGGTCCAGCCCATTCAAGAAGCCTAAATCTCACCGGCTCACACGAGCAGTGGTCAAAGTATTCAAAAGAAGACGATGCCCTCGAGATTTCTGGAGCGGTAAGGGGGCGCCGGCCAGTTGGTTGGCGCGTCCGGTAAGCTTCTGCCCATGTCTGTTGCCATCGGATGAGCGCCGTGAAATCGGCTGGTCCGGAACTGCCTTTATGTTGAACGTAGGATCTCGTTCGGACTTCCTCCACAAGAAGATATTGGGGGTCGGAGCTTTCGTACTGTATTACAGTGCTTCGTCAGCGATGATCGTTCGGAATATAAGGGGGATAAAAAGGCACAAGAGTTGTGCCTTTTTATCCCCCTTATATTCCGAACGATCATCGCTGACGAAGCACTGTAATACAGTACGAAAGCTCCCTCTTGTGCCTTTTTATCCCCCCTTATATTCCGAACGATCATCGCTGACGAAGCACTGTAATACAGTACGAAAGCTCCGACCCCCAATATCTTCTTGTGGAGGAAGTCCGAACGAGATCCTACGAAAATCGACTCCACAGTATGGCCTTTAAAGAGTTATGTTGAACGTATATTTTGAGTGTACGTATAGCTGTTTTTTTTTCTTTTGGGTGTGCATGAGTGTATGAATGAATCTATGGATTTATTACAATGCTCGTGATAGCGGCGCCAGGACCTAAGCCCATCGCGGCTTTTGTGCGAATGCTAACATGGCTATTTGTGGCGTTCAGCCCATGTTAATTCATGTTACCCCTATTTGGATAATCTTAGCGAATTAACTATCCGTATAAGATACAAGCGTGGACTGTTTTAACAGCTTGTTAACGCCTGAGTTTCACCGCCAACTGGTGAATCGTGGATAAGAGTACATACTTGGCGGATTTATCAAGGCACTACTATACGTCCCTTACTTTCCGCAAAATGTCACTGCTCACTTATGCTTTTAGGTCGAATAGCCTATTCGTGGAACATATCTATACCAGATACCCACAGCCATTATTTCTCCATACTTAAACGTCAGAGAGAGAGAGGAAATTGGTGCCGAAAAAAGAAGACAAGATATTGTCTAATGTTTGCAAGTCAGACGAGTTTACATTTATTCTCGAAACTGCAGCAGAACTAAATTTGATAGATAACGTCATGAACGAAATAGTCATGCACACGGAAGTGGGGTACCGGATTGCCTCCCATCATGTTTTGGACCTCCTAAAACAGCGGACTGCATCAGCAGAGCAACCCGCAGTAAACGCAGCCGCACTGCAGAGTGAGCGATCAGTTGAAAAATATAGTGTGTGCCAAGACCAGTGGCGTAGCCAAGGGGGGGTCCTTTGGGTCCGCAGACCTCCCCTTGGGCTGACCTTATGCACTGGAAAATACAAGCATTGGTCTCGGGGACCCCCTGAGCTTGATCTCCGGGGGCCCTCCGAACTCGGTCTCAGGGGGCCCCCGAGCACGGTCTCAGGCCCCCCGAGGTTGGTCTCAAGGGACCTCTGAGCTTGGTCTCAGTGGGCCCCCCGAGCTTCGTCTCACGGCCCCCCCCGAGCTCGGTCTCAGGGGGCCCCCGAGCTTGGTCTCAGGGAGCGCCCAAGCTTGGTCTCAAGGACCTCCGAACTTGGTCTCAGGGGGCCCCGAGCTTGGTCTCACGGGCCTTCCGAGCTTGGTCTCAGGGGCCCCGATCATCGGTATTGAGGGCTCCTGAGTACCGAACATTGGTCTCGGGGGGGGGCCTGAGCTCGGTCTTAGGGGCCCCTGAGCTTTGTCTCAGGGGGCCCCGAGCCTGGTCTCAAGGGACCTCCGATCTTGGTCTTAGGGGCCCCCGAACTTGGTCTCACGGGCTTTCCGAGGTTGGGGGCCCCGATCATCGGTATCGAGGGCTCCAGAGTACCGAACATGGATATCGGGGGCCCCCTGAGCTCTTTCTCAGGGGGCCGAGCTTAATCTCATGGGCTTTTCGATCTTGGTCTCAGGGTCTCCCTAGCCTTGTCTCAGGGACCCCCCGAGCTTAGCCTCAGGGGCCTGTCTATCTTGGCCTCAGGGGACCCTCCGAGTTTGGTCTCAGGGGGCCTCCGGAGCTCGGTCTCAGGGGCCCCGGAACTTGTTCTCAGGGCCCCCGGGCTTGGTCTCACGGACCTTCCGAGCTTGGTCTCAGGGGCCCCCGACCTTAATCTCACGGGCCTTTCGATGTTGGTCTCAGAGGCCCCGAGCTTGATCTCAGGGCTCCCTCGAGCTTAGTCTCAGGGGCTTTTCTATCTTGGTCTTTGGGGGCCCTCCAATTTTGGTCTCAGGGGGCCTTCGAGCTCGGTCTCAGGGGCCCCCAAACTTGGTCTCAGGGCCCCCAGGGCCCCCAGGGCTTGGTTTCACGGACCTTCCGAGCTTGGTCTCACGGGCCTTCCGAGCCTGGTCTCAGGGGACTCCGAGCTTGGTCTCACGGGCCTTTCGATTCTGGTCTTAGGGGGCCCAGAACTGGTCTCAGGGATCCCCCGAACATTGATATCGATGGCTCCGGAGGAGCGAGCACTGATCTCGGGCAGTAGAGGGGGGCAATATTAATCTCGGGGTGCCCCCGACTATCGATATCGAGAGGACTTATGAGCGAGACACGAGAATTGGCCCCATGGGACCCAGAGTTTGGTCTCAGGGGGCTCAGGCTTGGGCTTAGGGCCCCCGAGCATTGGTATCGAGAGCTCCAGAGTACCGAGCATTGGTATCGAGGGCTCCAGAGTACCGAGCATTAGTCTCGGGGGGGCTCTGAATGTTGATCTGGGGTCCCCCTCCGAACATCAGTGTCGAGTTACTCCTGAGAAAGGCGCAAGCATGGGCCTAAGGATGCCCTCGAACCTGATCTAAGTGGAACAATGAGCTTGGTCTGAGGAGCCCTGCGCAGCGGTATCCAGGGGCTCCGGAGCATTGGTATCGGGGGAAGCAATGATTTCAGGGGCCTCCAAATGCTGATCTCGGCGGGCCCCCGAATGTGTGAATGCAATGGCGTAGTCAAGGGGTTCTAGTAGTCTGAGGACCCCCTTGGGCCCATCTGAACCACTGCAAAGGATTCTCTGATCACGGATCCCCAGAATCAGTCTCAGAAGCCCCTAAAGATTCGTTCTCAGGGCGTCCTGAGTCGGCCTCAGGACCCCGCGCTGAGGGTCGTCTCAATACCCCCGAAATAGATTTCAGGGGCCCCTGAGAGTTAGTCTCGGGGATCCCGAAAGTCGGTATATTCGGGCCCCCGAGAGTCGGTCTCAGGGGGGCCGAGCTCGTCCCAGGGGCCCCCGGAGAGTGGTTCTCAGGGCCCCGTGACAGTCTATTTCAGGGAGCTCCATGAGAGTCAGTCTCAGAGAACCCCAAGAGTCGGTCAAGGGGACCCCGAGAGTCAGTCTTAGAGGACCCCCGATATTCGGTCCCATAGTCTTACGGGCGTCTCTCTCAGGAGTCAATATTTACTTTTAGGTGGCCCTGAGTTAATCTGAGGGTCCGAGAGTTAGTCTCATTTGATCCGCATTGTGCGGATCTCAGGAGGCCCCCGAGGGAGAATCTTGGGAACCCTCGAGATTTAGACTGAGACTGTGCCCCCCCCTAGTGTTTGCATGAGGGGCCCCGAGAGTCTATCTCAGGGAGCATCTAAAAGTTAGTCTCAGAGTGCTCCCGGGAGCTAGTCTCCAGTTCGTCCAAGAGCTAATTTTGGGGCTTTATGAGTAATTCCCAGAGGTGCCCCCGAAATTTGGTCTCACGGGCCATGAGTTAGCCTTAGGCCTCTGAGGGCTAATCTGGTCTTCCTAGAGGCAGTCTCATTAGTGCCGTGCCAAATGCTCAGTCTCAGGGGGTGCTTCTACGCCTCCCTCTTCGAGTGTTAGTCTCAGGGGCGCCCCAGGGTTAGTCTCAGAGGGCTGTCGGAAGTAATTCCCAGCCCCCCGCCCCACCCCAGAGACAGCCTCAGGGGACCCCCAAGAGCTAATCTGGATGGTCCCGAGAGTCAGTTTCAGCCCCACCTCCCCGAGAGTAAATCTGGGGGGCCCGATAAATAGGCCCAGAGTTACTGCCGATAACTCATCTAAGGAGCCCCGAGAGATTCTCAGAAGTCCCCAATTCTGGTCAAGAGGCGCCGGGAATCAGTATCAGAGATTTCCTGATATCTAATCGGGAGAGGGGCCGGAAATTAACCTTATGAGAAGCTACAAGTGTTGGTCTTAGGTGGCCCCAAAGCTAGTCTCGGGTCCCCAAGAACTGATCTCCGAAGCCCGAGTTATTTTCAGAGGATCTTTCAGTTGTAGTGTAAGGAGGGCCGGAGAGCTAATCTCAGAGATCCGACAATTAGTCTCATGAGGTCTCCAGGAGTTAGTCTGAGGTGTCCCCCTGAAGCTGCCCTCAGGTGTCCCCAAAAGCTAGTCTCAGCGAGCATTCCTCTCCTTCCTCCCCCTTCCCTCAAAGTTATCCTCAGGGCCCCACGAGAGTAAGTTCCAGGGGGTCCCAGTAGGTAGTCTCATGGTACCCCCAAATGCTGGTTTTTGGGGACGTAAGTACTGATTTGCGGGAAAAGTGTTGTTTTCGGGGTCCCCATATACTGGTTTCGGCGCCGTGTCAAGGGCTAGGCCCCTGAAGATCTCTGCTCGACCCGGGGTTCAGGGGGCGGGGGCGGTGGGTGATGGTCCTGGATGGCTTGACACTGGCATAGCAATACAGGCCCTGTACAAAGCCTATCAGAGACCTAAAGTCCAAGGAAGTACTCACCTCCCCAAACCCGGGGATCTCCGACCAATGGCTAGGGAGGAGTAAGTGAGAGGTTTCATCATTCAAAGAGTCCATGGAATAGGTTTTATATAGCATCTGGGGTACACTCATGTATCCTTTTTATTGAGCGTCCTTTTTCCTTTCCATTTCTCTTAGACTTTAGAATACAATCCAGAGATATCGCTTGAGATCCTAGGCTCAAAGAAGATTTTCGAAAATCATATGCCTCGGAAAAATGTATCTATTCCCATTGGGCACCAAAAAAGACAAATTCAAACATGTTGATCAGGCACCATGACCGAAGGAAAGGCAAAAATAATCCAATTTTAGCCTCCATAATAGCAAATCGAACAGGGAATTTAAAACTTCTGCTGATTTTTAATCTATTAGCTTAGTCCCAATAACTACCTTCCTAAATATTCTGAAATAAACAAATTTCAAATATTTTCGTAGGAAACCAGACAAATAAGGGCAATGACAAATTGATGGCCATAATCCCAAAAAGAAAAATAGGTATGAAAGGCTTAAAATGACAATGACAGAGTAACCTAAGGCGATAGTTATCTCAGGCGCCTATTGTTTTGGTAATTTGCTCATTTAGAACATAGCAAGGGTAAGAAAGTAACCGTGGTGAATTCATCAGGATCTTTCCGCGGAATCGACGTTATATCACGTCCGGAACACACAACCATATCCCTTGTATTTTTTATTCATTTTTCTATTTCTTTGGAAATTTTCTGATTAAAGAGTTCATGAATTCGACACCCGGAAAAATTGGTGATCATTTCCCGCAGAAGACCATTTATTCGTACTTAAAACGACTGACCTTTAATAACTTCATGCCTGATTACCAGAGTAAATTGAGGTAGAGCCAGGTTTAACGTAATGCCCGCAGCAACATTTGATTTCTCGAAATGTGCTACAAAGCTGTTATTATAGCCACGCTGTCACATAGGTATGGGCCAGCCTTAATATTTGGTGACCTAAATTTACCAACACTTGGTCGGATCGAGAAAAATCAAGCTATAAACAAAATAATAACCCCTATAAAGGGATAGAAAAATTTTCGTCGTGTAAATGTTAAAATTTCAAAATATTATACAACACAAATAGGAGATGGGCCCCGATTACTAAGGGGGGCCCTCGGCCTGGGGGCCCCCCGACGGTAGTCAGACCTCCTTGGCCGAATCCTGGCTACGCCACTGGCCAAGACATCAGCAGGGGCAGCAAACCTGGCGCAGATAATGCAACACCAACAACAAAAAAGCAGCCACGTGGCACAGAAAATGCACGGCAATTTATGAATAAATATTTTGCTTTGAAACATTTGAATTTAGCCAGCGTGGGGTGCTTTTTTGGAGAAAAAATTCTCCCGAAAGTTGGGAGGGCAATGACCCCTTGGTTCTAAAGTTCGGGGGGCAGCTACCCCCACTGCCCCGTCCCCCCCACCCACCCGTTCCAACGTCCCTGCCTGTCATGACCTCAATATTGACCTGAGCCAAAAAGTGATCGATTTAGTTTTGTTATAAAGTTGTATGAGCTATCCACCAGCCTTCGTGTTTTTTTTTTTTGCTATCCCGCATAGGAGCCGAGTTCGAGGAGGGGTGTTCAAACACCTCTCCCCTGCAACAGGGCGAAGGTGGCTTGGAGGCTCACTGGGGCGTGGGTTAATTATGGAGATTCAATTATTCTGCTTAGGCGGTTGCATGCCGCTTTTACGTGTATATGTAGGAAAATAATAACACCACTGCCCTTACACCGCCAAAAAGAGTCGACTTTAACCGGAGCCTCAGTGCATCCCAAGTGTTGACACTCTGACGCCGCGACCCTCCATTTTCACTAACGATCGCCTAACACCCGCACTGGAGGGGGTCTGGCACTAACACGCACTGGAGGGGGCCTGGTATGCCCCCTAAGATCTCGAAAACTAAAAGGTTTAGAAAAATTCCACTTTAGAGGTGGGTGGGGGCTATGGTGATCTACATGATAACTAATGTTCATTGACCTAGGTCAATATCTTCATGGTCGAACGAGGTCGTAAAGGTCAAATCTTGGCCATGCTGGGGACCGACTGGTAAATGCTGTGATTATGCAGGAAAATGGCGGGAATAAGCTAAAGGCGGACCAGGTTCACAGAGAAGAGGTCTCAAAGAGGCTTCCCTACAATTTCTAGGTCAAGGTCATTCAAGGTAATTGACCTTTAAGGTCACCATATGGTATACTACTTATAATGTACACTTTGACTAACACTGTAGTCACTGTTTGGCGGGAAATGAGGATGGACCTTTCCCAATGACCTTTGACCTTGACCTTTGACCCTTATCTTTGTATTGGGGTACCCTATCGATGACGTCATCACATAATATATGTCAGACCGGGTAACACCATTTGGCCGGAAACACAGTGGTCAGTGACCTTGAAAGTGCAGATAAGACCTTGACCTGTGACCTTTGCCCCTGACCTTGACTTTCATGTGAGGTGACCTTGACATATGATCCCGGTTATATGGCGTTATGACGTCACCACTCGGTCTCCAATGCAAGGTAACTGGTCCGACCGCGTGATTACGGCGATCTCGAATTGCAGGTCTGACTTTGAAAGCCGATAAGTCAAACAATTTTCGACCGAATTTCAAAAAGTCTTCACCAATCGAGGCGCTATTAAATTTTGTTAAACGTGCCCACGTATCGTTTTTCGGATACGAGCGGTTCTCCGGCCACCTCAGAAAAACAGGTGGGGGGCCTCCGAGGCCTCCCCTCCAGTGCGCGTGTTAATCAGATAGCAATGTAAACCCTTTTGGGACACACAGCCAGCTGGGAACGCTGACGCCGCTCAGGGAACGCTGAGGCCGCTCAGGGAACACTGACGCCGCTCAGGGAACGCTGACATTGCTCAGGGAACGCTGACGCCGCTCAGGGAACACTGACGCCACTCGGGGAAAGCTGACGCCGCTCAGAGATGCTGAAATTTCTCAGGGAACGCTGACATTGCTCAGGGAACGCTGACGCCACTCAGGGAACGCTGACATTGCTCAGGGAACACTAACGCCACTAAGGGAACGCTGACATTGCTCAGGGAACGCTGACGCCGCTCAGGAACGCTGACGCCACTCAGGGAACACTGAATCTTCTCAGGGAATACTGACGCCGCTCAGGGAACGCTGACATTGCTCAGGGAACACTGACGCCACTCAGTGAACGCTGACATTGCTCAGGGAACGCCTACGCCACTCAGGGAACGCTGACGCCACTCAGGGAACGCTGACATTGCTCAGGGAACACTGACGCCACTCAGGGAACGCTGACATTGTTCAGGGAACGCTGACGCCACTCAGGGAACGCTGACATTGCTCAGGGAACGCTGACACCACTCAGGGAACGCTGACGCCACTCAGGGAACGCTGACATTGCTCAGGGAACGCTGACGCCACTCAGGGAACACTGAATCTTCTCAGGGAACACTGACGCCGCTCAGGGAACGTTGACATTGCTCAGGAAACACTGACGCCACTCAGGGAACGCTGAAACTGCTCAGGGAACGCTGACATTGCTCAGGGAACGCTGACGCCGCTTAGGGAACGCTGACGCCACTCAGGGAACACTAACGCGACTCAGGGAACGCTGAAACTGCTCAGAGAACACTAACGCGACTCAGGGAACACTGGCGGCGCTCAGGGAACACTGACGCCGCTCAGGGAACGCTGACGCCGCTCAGGGAACGCTGACGCTGCTCAGGGAACGCTGATGCCGCTCAGGTAGCGCTGACGCCGCTCAGGGAACGCTGACGCCGCTCAGGGAACACTGATGCCGCTCAGGTAGCGCTGGCATTGCTCAGGGAACGCTGACGCCACTCAGGGAACGCTGACGCCGCTCAGGGACCGCTGACATTGCTCAGGGAACACTGATATGCCGCTCAGGGAACGCTGACATTGCTCAGGGAACGCTGACGCCTTTCAGGGAACACTGATGCCGCTCAGGTAGCGCTGGCATTGCTCAGGGAACACTGATGCCGCTCAGGTAGCGCTGACGCCGCTTAGGGAACGCTGACATTGCTCAGGGAACACTGATGCCGCTCAGGGAACGCTGACATTGCTCAGGGAACGCTGACGCCGCTCAGGGAACACTGATGCCGCTCAGGTAGCGCTGGCATTGCTCAGGGAACGCTGACGCCGCTCAGGGAACACTGATGCCGCTCAGGTAGCGCTGGCATTGCTCAGGGAACACTGATGCCGCTCAGGTAGCGCTGACGCCGCTCAGGGAAAGCTGACATTGCTCAGGGAACACTGATGCCGCTCAGGGAACGCTGACATTGCTCAGGGAACGCTGACGCCGCTCAGGGAACACTGATGCCGCTCAGGTAGCGCTGACGCCGCTCAGGGAACGCTGACGCCGCTCAGGGAACACTGATGCCGCTCAGGTAGCGCTGGCATTGCTCAGGGAACGCTGACACCGCTCAGGGAACACTGACGCCGCTCAGGGAACGCTGAAATTGCTGAGGGAAAGCTGATGCCGCTCAAGGAACGCTGACGGCGCTCAGGGAAACTGACGCCGCTCAGGGAACGCTGACATTGCTCAGGGAACGCTGACGCCGCTCAGGGGACGCTGAGGGAGGCCACTCAGACCGACTCTGGAACTGCTTCAAGCTGAAATGGTGTTGACAGGTGAATGGTGACAGACTGAATGGTGCACAGGCAGAGGCGGCTTGTGAGGCAGGCCACCGGCCGATAGCATCAGGTTGCGTCAATCTTTCTTGACCACTGTTTGCAGCCACACGACAACGCCAAGACGGACGGCGCGCAAGCAGGGGCAGAGGCCGCCTTGTGGCATTGTGCGGCAGTTACCAGGTGGCCTGACCTGCAGACAGGCAGCTGACGGCGGCAGCACATTCAACAGCAGGGGCGGGCCCTTCAACAACTCGGTAGCCACATGCAGGGTCGAATGCGATGACTGATCACCGATGGCCAACATCGATGACAACAGAGACAGATTCAGGATTTCGCTAAGGGGAGGAGGTGGGGGGCGGCCAGTCGCGTTTACCAAAACAACGGCAGAATTTACCAAAGTGTCGATTAAAAAAGACGTTTAACAGCCAACGTTCCAAAATTTGAACACAACTATGTGGGTCCATATATATTATGTGGAATACCGTGTTATCATTTTCTTGTGCTCACGAGCAAGTCAAGGAATGAAACCTATTTTTGCTATCAAAGACTTTCCAAAATATAATCTGAAAGTTAAGAAAATTATTCTGGAAAACGACAATTTTTCATCTTGTTATTTTCCATCGTTGAAACGCAAGCCCAATCCGTAACACAACAAAAATCATTAGTGTTTGGGTTAAACACGACAATACATAAAACCAAGTAACATGTTTTTAACCGCGAATTCCATCCTTTCTTATAAAGCTTTTAAAACTGAGTTTCAATTTAATGTTGGTTCTGAATGAGTTGAGTTGTGAAGATAGCGAGTCAAAAGAGTTGACGAAATAAATGGAACATTGGCACCTTTTCCTGTGCTGAATTCACTTTAACCAGCGACGTGTTGTGCGTGGAATTCCATGGTTGTTGGTTGCTGCCTCGGCCACCACGAGTCTTTGACATAGCAACGTTTCGCCGCAGGCCCGTTGCCAGGTGGGTGCGCTGGGTGTGCGGGCATTACCCGTGATCTCACGGCAGAGTTGTGCGACTCGCGAGTCGGAGTCGGAGTTTAACTCAAATTCTGACTCATTCGACTCTGAGTTGAGTTGAATTGAGCCGAAAAAATTAGACAAGCGAGTTGAGTTGAGTTGAGTCGGTTCACACCACATCAATGAGTTGAGTTGAGCTGCGAAGACAGCGAGTCAACTGAGTTGACGAAAAAAGTTGACTCAACAGGTGAGCATGATGTTAAGTAGAAGTGTTTGAATTTGCCTACCTTTTGCAAACCTCCCTTAACCCCCTTTAAATGCCTTTCCCTCCAGCGTTTCAATGGTTTAAGTCAAAATTTCAATTTATTTCAATTTATCCGTCCAATTCTACGGTTTAATTGCCTATTTTAGAGGCCCATCCGGTCTGAAGAAATCCCTGGGCACAAATAATACATGTACTTGAAAAATTAAACGGGCATTTTAAGTAGTGGAATGCACTACAAAATAGGTTTCAAATCTCTAAAAAAACTTCTTATTTAACATTACTTCTTTACTTCAACCACCGCAACATGCGTCGTAGCCGGTTATTGTCGTCAGTCCTCGTCATCTGAGAATAGTGTGTACCATTGCTGTCTTTGAAGAATAAATTCGACTAAGTATAGGCTCAAGCTTAGGTAGCTCCAGGGCAAAAAGTGTAATCATCACGTGATAATCCATAAAGTGATACAAATATTTTTTATAACTACATATGACATTGTTTTTTTGTCTTAGCTGCGCTGTCTGCCGCTGTTTTATTCATTTTGTCTATGAAAAGCAGATATTGCTATTAGCATAAAAATGTGACCTCTGATTTGACAGAAGTGCAGAAAAGCCTTCATTGCATGAATCAGAGAAATAATTTTATATTACTGATTTTGTCTAATCAGATACCTTTGCTTGGCGTCCGTATCGTATTTAGAGAGCTATACATTGGCCATTTTCTATGAAACCCTGCTCTCATTTTGAAGAGCGATAGGTATAGACCGTACCTATTGGAGGTTCTCAAGCTGAAAATTGGATTGGGTTTAAAATATGAATATATTAAAATCCAACACGTTGATTAAAATTTAATTTCTATTGTCCTGTGTTATATATGGTATACTATTTCGTAGGGTTTGCTGCAGTTCTTAGAATTTGCAATCACAACTAGGTATAGGTACTCTTGAGTAATTATTGCTTAAAGTTGTATTAAGCTCATGGCATAGGAATGTTTCCTTTTGAAAAATTACCAAGCATTGTTCTTTTACAGAAAAAATCAATACCTTATCATCCCTGCAAATACAGTTCAGATCATGCTTTTTTAGCTTGTACCTTCTCTGACGGTATCGAGGTTCAATTATTTGCCTATGTTGGTGTAACCTCAGCCCTTTTAGCTTTCTTTTGACTCCAATACCTAGTTTAACATGCGATGCTCCTTTAAGAAATCATTGCAACATGTTGTGGTAGCTTTTGTGGGCAATGACAGTCTGGAAGAATTCAAAAAGGTGTCCATGGCTGCTGGCTAATTTTCAACCAATGCCAATTGATTAATTTTGATGCTATTATTCTTCAGTTTCCTGTAGGACTTTCTGAACAGCTTGCTTTTTGCTGTTTTATTGATTTATATCTTATTTTGTATTATTATGAATGTATTTGTCCTTTATTTATGGTATTTTGAAACGAGTCGAAGTTTGAGTTGAGTTCAGTCGTGAGTTAAGTCCGAGTTGAGTCGGAGTTGAGTTAACCATTCTCAGCACTTGAGTTTAGTTGGATCGGCTCAAGAAAATTCCGAAACGCACAACTCTGGCTCAGGGCACCCCCTGGTGCTTCTATTCCCCCCTGCACTGATAGAATACGAAATGCACGGGCTCTGCCTTTGGACAACCCTGAGTAGTCCGTTAGTGTGTGTCCAGCTCTGCACCCCCTGGGATTTTGTTCTGGCCACCGTTAGTGTGTGTCTCCAGCTCTGCACCCCCTGGGATTTTGTTCTGGCCACCGACTTGTTTTGCCGCGGCGGAAACCTCGTCAAACATGACCAAATAAGGAGTGCGTGTACCGTTGTGCTGAATTCACACTGTGCTGTCTGCGGCGCTCATTAATGTTTGGAGCATTTTCAGTTTGCAGTAAGATTATCTCAGCTGGTGCTGACGGAAGGCTTATCCGTTTTCCGTCCGTCAGCGGGTGCTGACGGACAGAAGACTTATCGGTCGTGAACGGGACTCCCAAGTTCTGAAAAACATTTTGCGGAATGGCCAAAAGATTTAGAATGGTCCTCGGGGCTGTCGAGTACTTGAACGATATCGATGAAGACGAAATCTCAGCTCTAGATGAGCCAGACGTGTGTATTTCGCCACTAGACGAACTTGCCGATATAAGCGACGAGGAAAATACAGACCAAGAAAACCTCGGGCCGGTATACCCAGCAAATGTTTGTGGAGAGGTAGATGTTTTCATCGGGTTGGCAGAGAACGAAGCATGTTCGCCACCACTAGTGAAGTCTCCAGAACAGTTCTTACCAACAAGCAAGAAGCCACGCTGCAGTGGAGCGAGATGGAAAAAGCGGAACAGTCCGACATGAAATTGCCGCAGGATCAGCCGAAGAAGCTGTTTGAGAATCACGCAGACTTAGCAAACATCGCTGCCTACAACGTCTTCATGAAACTGTCCCTGGTCAGTCTTCTGGACGAGCTTGTAAAGCAAACAAACCTGTACGCTCTCCAGGAGAGGAAAATGTGACCACGGACAGGGATGAGTTAAGCCAGTTTCTTGGAATTATTCTTCTCAGCGGGTACCATCAGGCCCAAAAAGAGGAGTGGTACTGGAGCACAGCATCAGAAATGGCCGTGCCGGTCGTCCGGACCATCATCCCTCGCCAGAGGTTCAGAGACCTGAAGAGCTGCTTCCACCTGGTCAACAACCAGGAGTTGCCAGCCGGCGACAATATGGCGAAGTTGCGACCTCTCCACGACGCGCTTGTGCTGCAGCTGCAGCAGTTTGGCGTTTTATTCAGGACTTGAGCAATAGTATCGATGAATCCATGGTGCCCTATTATGGGCACCATTCGTCCAAAATGTACAGCAAACGAAAGACGATTAGGCCCGACTTGCTTTTTCTTCTCCTTCTGGTCTTTTAGAGGACACTTTGACGTTCTTCCTTTTCTGACCGTTCCAGCTGCCTCGAATCCCTCATCAGCAAGCTCTTCCAGCAGAGGTATGGAAGTGAAAAGTTATCAAAAAACACTGAGTGTCTACCCAGATGGCCAGAGACAGCAGACCTTTTACCACTCGACTTCCCAGTGGCTGCGCTGGTTGGTTGTGGTGTTATTGGAATGAAAAAAGCTACCATGCGATATAATTGGCTGGTAAAATTACGCTTCCTATGAGCTGAGTTTGAGAGCGTTGACAAATGTTTTTTTTCTAAAAAAATGGTCAAAAACCTACTGATAAATCAGCATGCTGTCTTAAGACTTCTACAATCTACTTGTCCTCCCGGGGTGTTTTCTTTCTTCTCTTCCACTAAAGAAAGATAGTATCCAGACTAGAATGACAAACTCCTACGTCACCTGTGCGAAAAGATTGAAAGCTCGGCAGGAAGCTCCGGCAGATTTTTGTGTGCGTCCTCTTCAAATGCATGAAGTCCCACAAAAGTTCGGCCTCACGTAAAATACTGTGGATTTGTCACCATGTACTCGGTGCAGCCAGATCGAATTGGGGGACAGAAACTGGTCCTCTAAATTTCCAAAGGTTGTCCGTGCACGAATTCGACTTCCAAAAGTGGTTCACCTAGAAATGCCCCGTTTAACCGTTTAGGTACCGAATTGCCTTCCCAGTATGGCTTGTGTCTGGAAATTTGGTCATTTGCTGTTTAGTGGCCCTAGATTATATTTGTATTATCGAAATTCGACTAAAAATGTTTTTGAGTTTTTTTCTTGTGTTCCAAAGATGTAACATTGGTGTTTTGAGTTTTTTCTTGTATTCCAAAAATGGAACATTGGCGTCTTAAGGGAACTGATCGTTCACCTTCCGGTCTGATCGCTTCCAAGCTTAGTAGGTCATAACGATCCTTTTTGGACTAGCTGTGCTTATAATATTTTGTTTTTTGTTTACTGATTATTGTTGTAAGGAAACATTAAACATTAACTTGATCATGTAAATAATTTAACTTGACTTAAGTTGTACATAATAAAATTCGTTTATCCTCGCCCTATGTTTCCGGTTTCAAAGTCATTTCAAATTTTCGCTCATCGGATGGTCTGCCCTCCAACAGCGTCAGTTCGCACTAACAGAAAATTGTTGGGCAGAGATACCAGAACGCGGAATAGGATAGAAAACGGTAAAACGGAAGAAAGAAAGTAGGAGAGGGTGGGAACTTATGCGTCAAACAAAACGGCCAGGAAAACCAGCATTGAAAGCCCAATGGCGTCAAAAACATTTAGGCAGAAAACCAAAACAGAGACACAAACAGAGCGGACACAACAAAACCCAAACCACGCAAAATAAAGTGTAGACAAATCGGCCAGGTTAATGGAATCACGCAATTCAACGAGAGCCCGTTTAGCCCACCACTAAATAATTTGCAGAGACACCATATCATCGAGGATAGTGGAACATAGATCGTGTCAACAACCGTTGTAATTAACTATTAGGCCGTCAAATTTCAGTTGGCCTAAGCTGGAAAGAAGACAACACACCAAGCATCAAAAAACACTATAGGCAAAACAGGATCCTCGATAGACGGCCAATGGAGGAACTGGAGAAAGGTTATGATAAAGCAGCGAATACTCATCAGGCACGCCATGTCCCGAGCGGTACCAAAAAGGATCGAAAATACAACCGAGCCAGGAGACATACAAGATTACCATGGATGAGTATTAGAAGAACGAGCCCCCCCTCAACCACAAGAAAATATAGCGGACCAATACAGCACAGCCGGCAGTTAAACGAGCAACAGACATGTTGTTCTAGAACAATATACGGATATATCCGCAATCAAGGACACCATCAAGGACACAAGACGGTGACACCAGCGGGGGCGCCATCATGCCGGGATCATGAAAACACATGTACTTAAAGGCCATACGAGTCATTGAGATACTTCCACAAGAATAGGTATACAGTCTGTCAATGATCGTCAATAAAGGGGAAAAAACAGAAACACACAAAGAAAGTTTCTGCCACCCCAAGACGATCAGCCAGCCGAACAGACAAGCCCGACCCCAATATCTTCTTTGGAGAAGTCCGAACGAGATCCTACGAATCACAGTAGTTTATCGGATTCCTTCTTCGTGCAGCAAAGGAACATGAAATCACATACCTCATGTGATACTACATGGAGCCGTTAAGGTCTTCACTGGTTGCCCAGACTAGTAACCGAAGAAAATGCACTCCTGAATGCAAAATGCAGCCCGAACTCTCGGCCGCAAGTCGATACAGCAGCATTGGAAGACAAGCAACACTCACGAAGATAAATCTGCTGACTGGACAATCCTGGGTTGCGACTAGCATTATAAGGAACACCTCAGGAGAACCAGGTGTGCCCCCTCTGTCAAAGCGGTGATAAACATTGGAGCACCAATATTATGTGCAACGTTGTCCGAGGAGCGAGCATTACAGAAATATCAGACGCACCTCCAAGGAAGAACCTCAGCCATGGAGTAAATATTACAAGCGAATACCTCTGAAAGTCTGTAATCCACTGTATATATATACAGCTAGAGTCGAAACACGAAATAACCTGAATTAGATCCTCATGTCAACCCGACTCCCTCCTTGATTAATGGGTGGCTTGTGGTGCATGGAGCATAGGTGCATGGGAACGATGAAAACCAAGGCACAGATAGCTCCCCATCTACAGATGGAGCCGACTCATAATTCAAGTAATAAGGATGAAAGCTGCACGATAAATAAATGGATGCGAAGCCCGCCGCCGCTAGAAGTGTTTAATTTATACTATCAGTTGGGCATCCGAACTGCTAAAATAACTGTGAATTTCAACGCTGTTGGAGCCAGAAGACCTATGTATTCCTATATGATTAAGTCTGAGCGCCTAGTGTTCTCAATAGATGATTGAAATTTAATGTGTTAAGAATAGGATCATCGTCAAAAGCATCAAATTTATGATAAGCACACCAGTCCTTGATCTTTACCATTGGCTGATCCTATCTTATCTATACAAGATCCAACCTTGCCGGAAGACGACATGTAAAAACAATCGTGTTTTCGTGGCCTCATTATTCTATGTAGTGAAAATGAAATAAATACGGACATTTTAAATTTCAAACCTGTTCCAGGAGCATCACCTATATGCTACAGAACCGCAACTTTTAACGAACTAGAACTTATTTGGAACCAGAAGTTTCAGACGCTGGCAGAGAGGTGTTTCAGTAAAACGTCACGAGCTTCCCCACGAAGCCCAGATTTGTACTAACAAAACGTTCAATTTGACGTCCGCACAGGTGGCTGTCCGCTCTAGTTATAGTAGATCTCTATGCCTAAAATGTAGACAAAGCGCAGGAGAAATCAGAATCGATACTGCAGCTCAACTTGTACTATAACATGTTTAAGCGCGCGCGGCCAGCGCTGTAATAGCGCAGTGTGTTAAGCCTCGTCTAGTAAGCGAAGATCCCGGGTTCGAATTCCACGCGTGGAACTTTTCATCTTCATAATGGTAATTTCGTCGCTCAATAGCGCAGTTGGCAGCATCTTGTCCAGCAATCGTTGTGTTCCGGGTTCGAATCCGGGCTCACGCTGATTTTGCATTCATATTTTATGGTTATTATGCAATTATTAGGTTTATATTGGATAAATAATACCTCAGTAGTAGCTGTTTCCTCTGGGTTGAAGTAAGGCACGCGCAAAGGCCTGTTTTTTGTTGAGTATTTTACTGCCGTCTATATTTTAATGTTCTTGGCTATTTACCCAATTCTTTTAATGAGCCCCACAAAAGCATCCCAGAAATCAACGAGCCTTCCGTTCCAGGTATCTGTATTCCATGAGATACTGTATTACAATACAAATCGTCTGTACTACTGAGCAATGAACACTTGACAGGAACTGCCCTTCACCATATGTCAATTGACATCGAACAACCACTGCTTTCTGCTAGTGCTGTGGTTGGAAGCGGGAATCAACAGCCGACAAGGATGTTGCTGATGCATTGCCTCACTTGCCTCCGCCACTTGATGCTGCTACCAACCAAGATTACTTTACTTAGAAGGTAGATCCACGAGGAATACTTTGTCGCCAACTTGACGTCACACAATTTGGCACCAATATGGTAGCAGTAGCTGATGCATAAGCGGTGCGTTTAGTTCAAAAATCGAAAACAACAAACAAAACTAAACTAACGGGGGTTTAAACACCCGCGGCTGGGGAGGGATTGATTATTATTAATATGTATTCTTTTTTATACCGGGACGAGCTAGAACGTGAGCAGTCTGCAAAATAAGGGTTTGTGCCGATGTTTCGTTTAACGTGAAGCGCTCGTTAGACCGATTGAAGTTGCGGTAAAATTTTTACAAACCAAACGGTCCCTGATGCTGCGAGACCAAATGAAGACGTAAAATGAAAGAATAAATGTGTATACGGCCACCACATGCTAATATTTGTATATTTCCGTCGAGTGCATTATTTTTCAACACCAGTTGGATCTTAGAACTCGGGCTGCTTTGCTTCTTTCCATTACTTTGGCTTTGCCGCATTGTTGTTGTGGCTAGGTGAATGGTACCAATACGGTATCAAGGTATCGAAAAGTATCCTTTGCCATGGGAGAGGGAGCCCTCTAACCCGCGCCCCACCGGGGATCCGGCGCCACTTTATACCATGAGTTTACGGCGAGTTTATACCATGAGTGGTAGAGGCAGGAGGAGTATGTCCGCCCGAGGGTCAAGTGGTTCACGCGGGGCACAGAGGACTCTACAGGCAAACATTAGAGAAGCAATCAGCAAACTTACCGACCACGGCTCGGACATGCCACCAGGTGCGTCACAGAAACGTCGCCGAACTCAAAGGGTCGGGGTCTGCCCCACTTGGTTCTCCCAGCGATACCGCCCGTGCCAGCGCTGCCGACCTGGGCGCCCCACAGTCAGCTGACACGGCGCGTGACCTTGAGCCGGGCGGCCCAGCTGACGGCCTACCAGCCGAGGGCCGTGGGAACGGTTCTGTGTCTTCTGATATCAGGGACGGTCTAAGGGGTGAGCCTGAGTTGTCAAAGTCTGAGTTTAGGGTGATGATGAGAGATGAACTGCGCAGTGTGATTAGGGACGAGCTAAGTTCCATAGTAAGAGCTGAGCTGGAGGAGATGAAACGGGATCTCACTGCTGAGATTGAAAGGTCGGTGCGCGGAGCTTTAGACGCCATCACGCAGCGTGTTACTGACATCGAGAAGCACATCAGAGATCGTGATGACCAGCTCGAGGAAGTTCAGCGGCTCTCAGATGCGTGTGCTGTACGCCTAGACGTCTTCCACGATGCTCTGGACGATCTCCACGCCGAGTCACGCCTCCCGACGCTCGTCCTGACCGGTGACGTGATTCCGCCGCCACTGGCCCGGACAGACTCGGGTGGACGAAGCCAGCCAGAAGATGTGCTTCCCGTCGTGATCAACGTGGTGCAGCAGATCCTCCCTGAAGTGAAGCTGAAGAAGGAAGACATCGCTTCGTGTTTCCGTGTAGGAAACAAAAAACGACTCGTCGTGAAATTCAACGCATGCGGCCCATATACAGCTCGTGATCGACTGTACCAAGGCCGATTTCAGCTCATGAAGGAAAGGGACCCAAAGAAACGGCTCTATATCAGCGAGTCACTCTCACCACGCCGCCAAACCATCTTCAAGACACTGCTGGACGCGAAAAAGGACGGTAAAGTGCATTCCATATTTACTCGTGATGGAGTGCCGTGCTTCAGACCCGTCGCGAACGCTGCTGTCGTTCGCGTGGATCGCGTTTCCAAGCTCCAAGGGTATGTACCGATCCCTGACTGGAGCAGGGCTTAAGCTCAAACCATCGCACTGCTGTCTGTCCTCTTTGCAGTCATTGTCTTGGCCCGCTTTGTCTTTCGGTGGTTTTGAGTTGAATGTCAGATCGAGCTATCCATTTCATTGTTAAGTGTAGTGTTTTGATTTTGAAAGGCGGCCATTATAAAGTGGCCGTTCCAGCGAATCACATGATTATTACAGCAAGTCAGATGGGGCAAAGACGCCTGTATTGTGATTACTTTTTCACATTCCTTTGCGTTTCACATGAATTTGCAGCATTGTCTTGGCAACCGCCTCCTAAGGAAGTTTATACAACGCTGTGCTATCAAAATGCCCACTCACCAATTCGTTCCGTGTCAGCTTCAAAATGACGTGTTCAAAAAAATATGTTTTGCTCAGTCAGTGAGCCGTAGCATTATGCATACTCATCAGGACGAGTTGTGCTATGTGGAATATTTGAATAGCATAACATTTTGCATGGCTAGTAGTCTCGAATGATGACGAAAATAAGTAACGATAAGTTGATAAGAAATGCAACCGCCCCTGCGCGCACGTGTTTTCATTCCTGCTCTGGGTCAGGCTGCAGCGACCGCCCCGCTCGGGACGAGTTCCCGCCAGGCGGCTTTTGGTTGTGGCCCAGCCCTGGAGTGTATTGGAGCGACCGGCATGGGAAAACTACAGCGATACACTTTGGCATCTAGCAGTTATCGATACTTGTCGTTGAAAAAATGGTGATGCGAGTGATGCATGTTGTCCAGAGCTGTGTGATCCAATTTGACGGGTATAAGTACGTTCTCTGCTCTCGTTAACTTAACTCAGTTAATTAATGCATAAGGTTAAAATTTGCTCGTTTGACTGCCGAGGCTTGGGAACCTTTGAGAAGAGGAGAGACGTCTTGAATTTTCTAAGAGGAACAGATAATAATATATTACTTTTGCAGGACATCCATTGTAAGCAAGGAAAAGAATATGTTTTTAGGAACACATGGGGAGCAGATATTATTGTAGCAGGTTTCACGAACAGTGCCCGAGGAGTAGCGATTCTTACCAAGTGCGTTGATATTTCTTTCTCTGATACCGTATGTGATGAGGGGGAAACTACATCGTTACAAAGGCAGTACTTAACTCCAACATTGAACTAATAATAGCAAACGTATATGGCCCCAATAATGACGATCCTGGTTTCTTTCAAACCGTACAATGTTTTTGTCAGGATTTACAAGGCGACTCTGAAATCCCAATAATTTGGGCCGGCGATCATAATGCTGTTCTGCATTATCAACTCGATACAAATAACTATGAACGTCAAAATAATCCTCGAGCCAGGCAAAAGATTCTCGAAGTGATGGAAAATTTGAACTTGTGTGATGTGTACCGAGAGAGGAACCCAGACAAACAGAATTTTACGTGGAGGGTTGGTAACCCACCCCGTAAGCATGCGCGACTCGACTACTTTCTGGTGTCCGATACACTGGTGCCGTTTATTGGAGACACAGACTTTTCTATTGGGTACAGATCAGACCATTCGATAGTCGCCCTCGAATTCAGTTTTCTACAGCAGCTAGGGGTAAAGGCTTTTATAAAATGAATGCGTCATTACTGAAAGATGAAGACTACCCATCAAAAATGAAAACTTGCATCAGTGAAACACTAGGACTTTATGCCCTTCCTGTTTATGCAGAAACATTTGATTTAGAACATCCTCAATCAGTAGAGGTTTCAATAACGTGGCAAAAGTTTTGGGAAGCCCTTATACTTACGCACAGAAACAATTTCTTATTCTATCTACAAGAGGCGTGGTATGAGAAGGGAGGAAGTTCAGCTAATAAATGATATGGAGAGCATAGAACAAATTGAGCCGGATTCAAGGTCCAGTGAGGATTATAATGCATTAGGGAGATTAAAAGAAAAGCTAGAGCAAGTACGAGCGATCAAGATGGAGGGGATTATTACCCGCTCACGGGCCAGGTGGTATGAGCAGGGTGAACGAAATTCGAAATATTTTCTTAACCTTGAGAAACGGAATTATATAAATAGACAGATAACAAGCCTCCGGGTCAAAGAAAATGATATATCATCAGATCAGACGATGATCATGCTTTCTTTGGTTTAACACTTTCAAGAACTCTTCGCTGAACGAAAAATAGATCAAATAGAGGCAGCTAGATTCTTAGACAAGATTGCGCCAACATCGTTATCAGAAAGAATCAGTGCAGAGTTGGCGGCCCCTTTAACTCTAGAAGAACTCTCCAATGGTCTAAAGCTCATGTCAAACAATAAGGCTCCGGGATCAGACGGATTTCCCAATGAATTTTACAAAGTTTTTTGGGGGAATTGAAACACTTCTATTTAAGAATGGCACAGGAAAGTTATCAGATGAAAAGCTTACCATACTCTTTGAGAGAGGGCATTCTAACCCTCATTCCGAAACCAGGTAAATGCCGGACAGAAATAAAGCCATACAGGCCAATAATATTATTGAATTCAAGCTACAAAATCATTGCCTCTGCCATAGCAAATAGAATGAAGCGGGCCTTGCCTGAAATCATAGGACAGGAACAATCAGGGTTTTTGCATGGCCGATGTATCGCAGAGAACAGCAGGCTGATATACGATATTATTCAGCAATTGAGGACCCAAAGAAGCTCGGCTTTGTTTCTTAGTTTGGACATAGAGGAAGCTTTTAATTCCGTTAACTGGGACTTGGTTAAGCTGGTACTAACAAAGGCGGGGTTCCCATTAAGAATGGTCCAATGGTTTGATACCCTGTATGCTGGCGCATTCTCCAGGCTGGTTTTCAATGACCATATTTTTTAACATATCGAGTTAATGAGATCTTGTAGACAGGGCGATCCCTATAGCCATTATATATTCTTGCTGGTAATTGAAATACTCTTGGAGATGATAAAAAGGAACCCAGGAATAAAAGGCGTAAAACTGGGCTCCAGAGAATTCAAAATATCGGCGTACACCCTAAAATAGCAAAATAGCGGATGACACCCTATGTTATCTGGATGGGAGTGTTAATAGCTGCAGAGCTCTTTTTCATGACCTCGGTGTATTTGCAAAGTTTTCAGGCCTAAAACCCAACATTGATAAAACACAAGCGTTCTGGGCAGGGTGGAGTACCCAAGGAAAACAACTCATATGCCCAGACCTCCGCATGCACTGGTCTTCAAAGATAAAGGTTTTGGGTATTGTTTTTGCTAATATAGACACAGAGGCAATTGCGGAGAACTTCGAAAGTAAATTAGCTCAAGCCAAAAACATTATGAAAATTTGGAGACAGCGCAACCTCACCATTCCGGGTAGAATTATGATAGTCAAAACCCTGGTTCTGCCTATATTCACACATATTTTTACGGCTTTACCATGCCCCTCACAGTCATTCGTAAAAAAATTGGTGAGAGAGCTGTTTGAGTTCGTGTGGAAGGGTCCTGTAGAGGCCATAAAACGTACTAGCTTATGCAAGCCAGTAGTGGCGGGTGGACAGGCTATGATAGATGTAGAAATATATAACTTAGCTTTAAAAGATTAGTTGGGTTAAAAGATACGTCATGAGAGATTCAGATTGGTGCCTGCTTTTCAACGAAACTATTGGCAAAGGTGATTTTGTTTGGGAGAGGAATTCAGTTTTCTTCAAACAAATAGCCAATTCTTGCCAAAATATGTTTTGGAAGGAAGTTTTTCATGCGATGTCGGTTTTTGATAAATATATGATAGATGATATTGATGACATGCCAAGACAAAGTCTATGGTATTCCAACTTTACAAAGTTTAGTACAGGCATGCTTAAGTCGTGGTATAGAAAAGGAATTCGATATGTCAATGACATCATTAAACCGAATGGACAGGTTATGACCTTTGCCGAGGTTAAAGATCGTTTTAATGTGAGGGGTACAAATCTTGATTATGATGGCTTAATAAGAAGTCTTCCCACGGAATGGAAAAGGCGGGAGCAGAAAGAAAAACATTCTTCTCCAATAATACATCCCAAGGTTCGTTGGCGTCTACCAAAAGACTGGCTCTGCGGGAGGTACGAAAAGCTCCCGTGTTGCCACAGGAGCTTTTCGTACCTCCCGCAGAGCCAGCCTTTTGGTAGACGCCAACGAACCTCCATTAGATTTGAGACGGAAGCAGCTAGCACTCACATACGCGAGCAAAATACGTCAGTTCCCACCGCACCCAACATATAAGTAGATATTCGACGACTCGCTGACAGCTCCCCTCAGAACGACGCGACCGACGTCGTCACTGGCACTCTGTGTACGAGTTGAGCAATGGCTGGAGGGTTCTGGTATCGACCTAGGGACAATAGCCGAAGCACGTGCGCAGCGCATTGAACCATGGCGCCTCATTCCTGTGAAGTGTGACATGGAATTACTGAAGCACAAAAAAGCATCCACCCTTCCTTCGGAGTTCTTGAACCTGGCATTAAGTAGAATGGCAACCTACACAGGTTTTAAAAGATTTTACACGGACGGTTCAACCGGGGTAACTGCAGTGGGGCGTCCTACCGGGGTAACTGCAGTGGGGAGTCCTACCGGGGTAACTGCAGTGGGGCGTCCTACCGGGGTAACTGCAGTGGGGAGTCCTACCGGGGTAACTGCAGTGGGGAGTCCTACCAGGGGTAACTGCAGTGGGGCGTCCTACCGGGGTAACTGCAGTGAGGCGTCCTACCGGGGTAACTGCAGTGGGGAGTCCTACCGGGGTAACTGCAGTGGGGCGTCCTACCGAGGTAACTGCAGTGAGGCGTCCTACCGGGGTGACCGCAGTGGGGCGTCCTACCGGGGTAACTGCAGTGAGGCGTCCTACCGGGGTAACTGCAGTGGGGCGTCCTACCGGGGTGACTGCAGTGAGGCGTCCTACCGGGGTGACCGCAGTGAGGCGTCCTACCGGGGTAACTGCAGTGGGGCGTCCTACCGGGGTGACTGCAGTGAGGCGTCCTACCGGGGTAACTACAGTGAGGCGTCCTACCGGGGTGACCGCAGTGAGGCGTCCTACCGGGGTGACTGCAGTGGAGCGCCCTACCGGAGTAACTGCAGTGGGGTGTCCTACTGGGGTGACCGCTGTGAGGCGTCCTACCGGGGTGACTGCAGTGGAGCGCCCTACCGGGGTGACTGCAGTGAGGCGTCCTACCGGGGTAACTACAGTGAGGCGTCCTACCGGGGTGACTGCAGTGAGGCGTCCTACCGGGGTGACTGCAGTGGAGCGCCCTACCGGAGTAACTGCAGTGGGGTGTCCTACTGGGGTGACCGCTGTGAGGCGTCCTACCGGGGTAACTGCAGTGGGGCGTCCTACCGGGGTGACTGCAGTGGGACGTCCTACCGGGGTAACTGCAGTGGGGCGTCCTACCGGGGTAACTGCAGTGGGGCGGCCTACCGGGGTGACTGCAGTGGGACGTCCTACCGGGGTAACTGCAGTGGGGCGTCCTACCGGGGTAACTGCAGTGAGGCGTCCTACCGGGGTAACTGCAGTGAGGCGTCCCACCGGGGTGACTGCAGTGAGGCGTCCTACCGGGGCGACCGCAGTGGGGCGCTTGAACAGCTGTGGAGTAGAAAGATGCACCATAGAGACGGAAAGTGAATATAGAGCGAAATATCAGAAGACGGGGTGCACATTCTGGCACGGGAGCGCCGATGGAGCGTATGAAAGGACCAATGATGCATTATGGGGCGACAGTGATACAGGGCTGCTCGTACCAATGTGTGTATGGGGGGAGGACGTGGGGAGCTGTTGGAGTAAACGGAGGGGACCATTAATGCACATGAGGGAGAGAAAGGGCGATGGCACCGGGTGGGGGGTATTAAAAGTGACGTGGAGGGGCGCCAGCAGCATGTGGAAGGGAGCCCTGCTGCACTGTTGGCGCCCGTATTTTTGAGCCAGATATATTTGTATTTGTTTAGCTAGATTTGGCCACGTGGCGCCAGTACACAAGTGAAGCAAACAGAGGAGGCTCACCAGCGATAGAGGTGACCCCCACCGCCTTCCCTGGCACGGCGCCAGCGGTAGGCAAAATAATCGGAGGCTTAATATGAATGGTCTACTTCAGGAAATAGCTTGAATAGCTCGCTTATACCTATATAAAGATGTTTTAAACGTTTTGATCTGTTTTCACGCTTCAGGTTTGATGCATTTTATTTAAGAAGATCTCGCAGAAACTAAATACTTCTGTATGCATTCATGTATTTACAAACAAATCGACCTAACTCTAGAGTTAGGGGTAAAAGCTTGAGCGTTGGTATATGTTTGGTACATTGCTGCAGCCTGGTTGAGTGCACTGGCAGTACGAGTCAGCTGCGCCGCCGCTGACGCTGAACACAAGCAGACATACCAATCCCTATAGTTCCGATTCTGCTTTTTGCTTTACGGTACTGGAAATTTTAATATTCCAAAGATTTAATTACATTGGCAAGTATTCAATCTCCTTCAGTGAAGATTAAAGACATTGAATGACAGTGGCGGATATAAGGGGAAGGCTAAGGGGCTAAACCCCAACCCCCAATATCTGAGTGCCTACAGTAAATGCAAAGCCAAAGTAAAGTGCGATAGTATAGAATATATACTAGAAGAATAGTATGATCTCCTCGATCTTCCAGAGAACCAATATTCAAATATGCGTCAACTTAGGAAAGAAAATCGGAAATCTGATTAAGAAGAAGAAAAACAAAGCAAAAGAAACCAGCGTGATATACAAAATTTCTTGCTCTGGACCCTATCCAAAAGCGTACATCGGAGAAACTGGTCGAGGGCTTCAAAACAGACTAAGCGAAGATAAACTTGACCTTAAAAAGCATTCATGCACAAGCAACGTTGTTAAACATATAGAAAAATGACGTTATTTACCGAAATGGAAAAAGGCTCAAATTTACAAAAGGATGTGACTAAACCCATTCGGAAAGCGCTTGAGGTGGCACATATTGTCATTGACACCTCGGCTCACAATACAAAGCCCGGCTTTTTTTGGCGGGCTAGAGAAACAGCACATTTAGCCTCAAGTCACAAGGTGTTATTATAGGTTTTAGTATTCAATGATTGTCAAGGCGATTTAAAGAAATTGCAATGGTGCAATACTGTGAAGTGTGGACATTGTGATATTTCATCGTATGTTTCTATAAATATGTGCCAGTTTCTTATATTCAATACCAACTGACGAAGGAACACTAAAACCGAAACGCCTTACATATTCAAAAAAGTCTGCTATATAAAATAAGCTCTATTGTCCGCGTGAATCATTGGCCCTTACATCGATGGGGCCAGCTCAATGTTGCAGTAGATCTCTACGACTACAGGGTTCCGCAAAACTTTGGATGGAGCCAGTGCCATCTCAGGTCACCCTAAACTCTCAGATGACCATGCAAGTCTGGGTGGGCTCAAGCCATCTTGGAGGCCTGCAGGAAGCTAGGGTAAGCATGAACAATTCTAACGGCTCCAAAACTTCGGATGGGGCCAGTGTCCTATTAGGCCGATACAATATGGGGACCTGAGGAACTTAGGAGTTAAAAAACATCTCAGAAATTCCGGAAACCCAAGCGAGTTTGGGTAGGGTCTGGTACAGCTTGGGGGCCATAAGTTTCAGGAGTAGGCCCGCAAAGCTCTTGAGGGCCTTGGGAGTTGGTATGGCGCCCGGGAAAATCAGTGGACCCGTATAAAACTAGAGTTGGTATGAAAAACTGCAGGAATTCGCAAACCTTAGATAAGGTCCGTGCCCTCTCGGGGCCTTATGCAGTATTCCCGGTCTAATTGTATAGTCCCCAGGCGGGCACCCTTCGAGGGCTGGTGCAACGTAGGAATTAAGAATTGTCACACAATTCAGAAGACCTAAAAACTTTAAGGTTCGGACCTTAACAGGGTGGTGAACAGTAGGATTCTAGAGCGGTCGAGGAAAACTCTTGCAAAATTTCGAATTAGTCTAAACCTGGGATCCGCTTAACGGTAGAATATATGTCCATAACTCCAGGGACGTGCAACACCTCGGATTTGACGAGTGCCATCAAGGGTCTTCAACAAGTTCATTTTCAGAGAAGACAAAATTCCACAACTCCCAGGGATCCACAAATTTAGCTGGAGCGCTGAAATCTTGGGGCCCTAAAAAACAGAGTGGTTATTGACAACTTGAGGCCCACAGGACTTCAGATGGGGCTTGTGCCCAGAAAGTATCAACTCAGTTCTGAGTGACTGCGTAGTTTCAAAGTTAAATACATTTAACACATATTAGAGGGCCCATGCTGGGTGCATGTGAGGCTCGTATTACTTTGGGGCCTGTATTATCTCTGGGGGGGGGCACAATGCCGGCACTGAACGACAAAACTTGGTGGGCCCGTGTAAATTTGTATCGGGCCCGGGAAATTTGGATGGGGCTCGCAAGACTCTGGGACCCGTAAATGTCCAGGCCGAGTCCGCAGCATCCGGAGCTGATAAAGCCGGAGACCTGGCTTAGTCCAGAAAGAGCAGGTATCATTTTTAGAAGAATCCAAATTTAAGGAGCCCGCAAAAACCTACACGCTACTCGGGGCGAATGTCTAGTTCCCAAATGGCTCGCTCTGGGTGGCCCGTGTAATCTTTGTTGCGCCTCCCAGGCCCCTTCGGTTGTTCCGGCTGGCCCAAGGGGAGGAGGGGGCGATCGTCCCCATCTTCCTTTGATCCGTCCTTGGGGTTAGCAGCGTCCCCATCTTCCTTTGATCCGTCCTTGGGGTTAGCAGCGTCCCCATCTTCCTTTGATCCGTCCTTGGGGTTAGCAGCGTCCCCATCTTCCTTTGATCCGTCCTTGGGGTTAGCAGCGTCCCCATCTTCCTTTGATCCGTCCTTGGGGTTAGCAGCGTCCCCATCTTCCTTTGATCCGTCCTTGGGGTTAGCAGCGTCCCCATCTTTCTTTGATTCATCCTTGGGGTTAACAGCTTCCCCATCTTCCTTTGATCCGTCTTTGGGGTTAGCAGCGTCCCCATCTTCCTTTGATCCGTCCTTGGGGTTAGCAGCGTCCCCATCTTCCTTTGATCCGTCCTTGGGGTTAGCAGCGTCCCCATCTTCCTTTGATCCGTCCTTGGGGTTAACAGCGTCCCCATCTTCCTTTGATCCGTCCTTGGGGTTAGCAGCGTCCCCATCTTCCTTTGATCCGTCCTTGGGGTTAGCAGCGTCCCCATCTTCCTTTGATCCGTCCTTGGGGTTAACAGCGTCCCCATCTTCCTTTGATCCGTCCTTGGGGTTAGCAGCGTCCCCATCTTCCTTTGATCCGTCCTTGGGGTTAGCAGCGTCCCCATCTTCCTTTGATCTGTCCTTGGGGTTAGCAGCGTCCCCATCTTCCTTTGATCCGTCCTTGGGGTTAGCAGCGTCCCCATCTTCCTTTCATCCGTCCTTGGGGTTAGCAGCGTCCCCATCTTCCTTTGATCCGTCCTTGGGGTTAACAGCGTCCCCATCTTCCTTTGATCCGTCCCTGGGGTTAGCAGTGTCCCCATCTTCCTTTGATCCGTCCTTGGGGTTATCAGCGTCCCCATCTTCCTTTGATCCGTCCTTGGGGTTAGCAGCCATGGTTGAGGAATACCATCCATTTTCGTTTATACGATTACATTAATTTTCTTTGGAGGAGGCATTAATTTTTGCAGGCTTGCTTCCCGTGACAAACCTTAGAAATTTGTGGCAGAAGACACCTAAGTACCTACTAAATGGCATTGTCGGATTGATATCAGATTAATTTTTCATTATCTAGGGGAGTTGCCAGCAGAAGCTGAAGGCAGTGTCTGTGGCCGTTTTCCTGAGACGCCGTTTCCCGCTCGGCGACTCTCGACTCGGTGCGGCCCCACTCCATAAATGTCCATATAGTATACCTATCACATACTCCGATCGCCTCATGTACATACAAGGACTGGCCCGACCTGTTTATCACGCGGCGAGGCCAGAGTACTGGATCGTAGACGTCACAGTGGCTCCGTTTTGGGAAGCTTCTTTCAATTATATTTACCATTACCAGTGAAATTGATTGTCCTCGCTTATCCTCTCGGCTCAGCTTCAGGCCTGTGTGTATAACGCACATGTATGTCACCCTACATTCAAGCTGAGACGCTCGTTGCATTGCAAAGTGCGCTGTCCACTTTCAGTAGATCACCTTGAAGCGAGTGGGGCGCTCGGAGCGGCGAGGTGCCGGCAGATCTCGTCACGCCGCGCTCCACTCCGCTGCCATGACGCTCGTCACGCCGCGCTCCGCGCCGCTGGCAGTGGCGCTCGTCACGCCGCGCTTCGCGCCGCTGGCAGTGGCGCTCGCCACGCCGCGCTCCGCGCCGCTGGCAGTGGCGCTCGTCACGCCGCGCTCCGCGCCGCTGGCAGTGGCGCTCGTCACGTCGCGCTCCGCGCCGCTGGCAGTGGCGCTCGCCACGCCGCTGACAAAGACCCATGCCGTCCCAGTCGCATACAATACATATCACAGAGCCTGGGCAGTTGAATAACGGGTACTTCAAAGTTTCATACCCAAAGTGATCGAATCATAGCTTAGTACCAGTTTCAGTATAACATACTAGGAATATGCTAGAAATAATACTAGTCTAGTACACTCTATCAGGTAAACGCAAACGGCCGCAGCTGGCGACTGTGGTATTTGTTTGTACCCAAAACATGAAGCAGGAGCAGTGCCTAGGTACGATAGAATATTTGATTGTTGTCAATATTGGTGTGGTTCATTTATTCGCTTTTGAATGTTTTGGGAGCATCCCATATGCTATTCGAATAATTTATGTTGTTGTGTCATGTGGTTTGTGAGCGGAGATGCCACGTCGGCCAACAGCGGAATGCGACCGGTAAATACGACTGCATAGCGGGTTTAGGTGGATCCAGGATCGCAGATCGGTGGGGGGCACCTTGCGTGGGGGAGATCTGGACCAAGGGGACGCCACTTCTGGCCGACAAAACTTATCAGGTGGGCACCAAATTCTATCGCAGGGCGCCGTTTTCGCATTAGGGAAGGGGAGTTATATTTCAGGGGACACCATCAACCCTTAAGACGAGCACAGTGACCATTTAAAGGGGCTCCGAGGTTAATGGGGGCACCTACCCCTACCCACTGGATCCCTGGATCCGCCTATGGTACCGGGCTGGTAGTGGGTATGCTGCAGGTGAAGACATTTCTACGCCGGCTGACGTAGGGGTGCGCTACCAGCCAGCTCCGGTGCAATATCGGCTGGCAGCTGCCAGCAACCCTAGGGTTGCGCTACTTGTGAGAATTGGTGTGATGTCGGCTAGTATGGGGAAAAATATCGCGAAAAAGGACAATCGGCTGAAACTCGTTACAATTCAGCCACTTGGGGGACCATGGCAGGGGCAGATCCAGCGTTTCTTCAAAATGGGGTCGGGTTTAAATTGCAGGAGCCCCGCTCGGGGTCCTCATTTTCCATTTATGAAGGGTAACCTTGAACAAATCCTCTCCTAGATGTGTAATTATATATACTTATACAAAAAAGTTTGATACTTTCGGGAGACCCCAGATTAGCTGTTGCATGGGGGCCTCGAGACCAATGTCCATGGAGTTTGGACTTCCTGAATTTACATTGGGAACGCCTATCGAACATAAAAGGAGCCCCCTGCGGAGGCCTTTTGCCGTGCTCAAGCCCAGGCTAAGGGTGCGAGGTTGCCCCATCGCCACCCATCTACTTGGATCCGACCCTGGAAACATGACTGTATTTACTCCTGGATCCGCCTTTGCATTAGGCAGAAGCTTCCTTGAGAGCTAAAAGTATAAAGGGCACATAGTTTCATGGACGTTTAGCGAATACATTGTGTTTTGCACGTTCTGCTTATGTAAAAGTTTAGTCGCCCCTAGGATTCGAACCCACCTCTGCAAATGGGATTAAAACATGGGTCCGGTTTTTGTCGTCTAGCTCGCTGGGCAACATGACGGCTGGCGGTTTTGACCCAGAAAATAAAAATGTTTTGGCTTCCATTTGAATGGGTTTTTAGGAACCACCGTGGTGTTTAAGACCCCCTCCCGAGGCTCTAGATTGCAAGCTTTTAACCCGTGTTTCCTATGGATAAGTCGAAAATGCCAGCCTTTTAGTAGGAAAAACTTTGAACCCCCCCGTCAAAGAGCTACAGAGCTATAGAACATATACATAGCTACGAGACGAAAGTTTCAAACGCATGAATGCCCTTAAAGTGTATCCGCACTTCCCATGGTGCCGACAGGGTGACGCTTATCCAGCCATGCCTTGTTCCCGCCCGCCCCTTACTAGGTTATGGATCAGTTGCACATGATATAGCGAAAAGGTTAAGGAAGATTCGTTCTACCTTGAAGTGATCGCCTCATGGCACCAGTTGCCTCAGTTTCTTGTTAACTCTGGAAGCTTAGAATAATTAAAACGCGACCCTGAACCATGGAATAATTATACCTGGAAACGGAGGCCTCGTTGATTTCTGGGATGGTTTTGTGGGGCTCATTACAAAGAATTGGGTAAACAGCCAAGAACATTAAAATATACACGGCAGCAAAATATTCACCAAAAACAGGCCTTTGCGCGTGTCTTACTTCAACCGACGGGAAGCAGCTATTACTGAGGTATTATTTATCAAATATAAACATAAATAAAGGCATAATAGCCATAAAATATAAAAGCAGAATGAGCGTGAGCCGGGATTGGAACCCGGAACACTAGGATTGCTAGATGAGCATGCTGCCAACTGCGCTATTGCGCGACGAAATTACTATTATGAAGATGAAAAGCGGACCGACCGGGATCCCAACCCGGGACCTCTCACTCGCTAAGCGAACGCTTCACCACTGCGCTATTGCGACAGCCATCTGGCCGCGCTTAAAACATGTCATAATACAAATTGAGCTGCAGTATGAAATTCTGGTTTGTCTTGCGCTTTCCTTGGAGATGTTATATATTTCATGCCTAAAGTGTATTTTAGCGGACGCAGCACAGATTGGGCTTACCGAAATGCATGGTCGCTTTCCTGTGCAAACCACGGTTTAAAAGTTATGACGCATTAAAGTCATCGGTTACCCCATCTCCTTTAGACTTTACATTAGTCCTTACCGAGCTTTACTTACCGAAGGATTTTTTCATGTTCTAGATTGGCACCCAAAAGCGGGGAGGGTTTGCATTGAGGTCTCCATTCCAGGTATCTCTATACCATGCCTGAACTGTTGAAGACAAATAAAAATTGACCCTAGCAAAATTTTGAGCATTGCCCTGCAATTGTACCTGTTGTCACATTTACCAACAATCATCGAAGGTTATTCATGTGATTCCGCTGTGCTTAAGTGCTAGTAAGAGACAGGCACAATGGGGAGAGAGAGAGAGAGAGAGAGAGAGAGAGAGAGAGAGAGAGAGAGAGAGAGAGGAGACTCTGAGTAGGGTTGAACAGCCCCTGGACTCTGTACACCATGCACGTTTACGTATTGCCAAGTGTGTTTCCGCAGCCCTCCAACAGCAAGTGGAGGTCACCGGATGTGACGTCACATCTCGTACCATATAACATTGGATAATTCAATGATTAAATGTGAAAATTATTGCATGAGAGGGCAAGAATCGAAGATGAAATGTGTATTTGTTGCATTAGGGATAAACATGATTACCGTGTATTCTTACAAATTGGAAAACGGGCAGCGCAATTAGCAGCAGTTTGACTCACGGCCCAAAAGTGAGGGAATTCCTCCACGCCCGTGTGACATCACTCAGGCGTGATGAAATCCCTCTTGACCGTACCTTTAAGTAAAGGTATCTAGTGCTTTCCGTACCTCTCGCAGGGTAGACACCGGTGAACCTCCGCTGGGCCTGAGGAAGAAGCCATTGGCCCTCAGATGTGGTAGTAAAATCCGACGGTAACCATTTCACCCAACACACGAATACATTTTCGACAATAACTGACTATTTTCCTCATTTGGATTCTTCTAAAAAAGATACCTGCTCTACTTGGACTAAGCCAGGTCTCCGGCTGTATCAGCTCCGGATGCTGCGGACTCGTCCTGGACATTTACGGGTCCCAGAGTCTTGCGAGCCCCATCCAAATTTTCCGGGCCCGATACAAATTTACACGGGCCCACCAAGTTTTGTCGTTCAGTGCCGGAATTGTGCCCCCCCCCGAGATAATACAGGGCCCAAAGTAGTACAAACCTCACACGCACCCAGCATGGGCCCTGTAATATGTGTTAGATGTTAGACAGGAAATAGCTCCCACAAACTACACAAGTTTTTCTTTCACGATGTCCTGCCCAAAAATCTCTAATGAGCTGATCTCTCCCAAAATACGTTCTCTCGAAGACATTCCCACTTCTAAAGTTTTTTTTAAGAATGTGATTTCCAAAATTCTGAGTGATAACTATTAAAGCACTTAGTCTGGCTGCGACGTATGAATTGTCGACCAATTCATCAACTGCTGTCATTTTTCACCTGACATTGCCTGGCAGGTGGGAGAGAGGGTTGTGCCATGGTGCTTCCCGACTTTGCTGATCCGATCGGATTTCTGGGAATTAATATAGATTTTCGCCTCAGGTATTTAGGACCATTTTATTATTATTATTCTAATTTTTTATCCGTTATTTTTTGTTAGATTTGTATGTTTTGGCTAGATTTGTACTAGATCGATAGTTTCTCTGTTAGAGGGATGCTGCGCGGGTGAGTGTCTGGCGCCGAGTCTCACGGGTCCTTCCTGTGGCTTCTCGGACCTCGGTCTGTGGCTGCTGGGAGGGCGACTGTTTTGGCGTCAGTTCCTGCTGGTGCTTGGGACTCCTCCGCACATTCGGGCCCTCGTGGTCCGCGGATGCGGAGTGGGCGCCGGAGTTATTCCGGCGCCCCTCGCCGGTGACCCGCCCGTGCGGCCTCGGTGGTGGGTGGCACTCTTAAACCCTTGTCCAGTTTCAGATTGGTCTTGGGGAGGTAGTAAGGGGAGGATGATAGTGGGGGTAGGGTATGGGATGCACGTCGGTGTACGTTGACCTGACTTGAGTTTTGATGTGTGGAATAACCTGGTGTGCAGACTGGGGGGAAAGTTCTGGCCCAGATGGAAGCTGGTTGATCAAGCTCCTCATCTCGACCGTACGGGGGCAGGGGGGGGCGTATCCCTCTTTGCCTATACCTTGGGGGTGCATCCTTTTGTCCTTGGAAGTCATACTTGTCTTAATACACTTATTTTCTTAATACCTACTTATTTACTCACTTGATCGTAACCTAAGATTCAGACATTTGTTGTAAAGATGATCTATAATTTTGTGCAAAGCACCGTCCGATCCTAATAACTGTTTCCTTTCTCTGTACTGCGTTGCTCAGTAACCAAAATAGGTATTAGGTACCATACGTGTAATTAGGATGTAACATGCGTTAACTATATGGGGAGGGAACTCTGACAAGCTAGTCCTTTCTGTTCCTTACCTACTCGAACTTCTATCTTATACCCTGAATCGTGTCTGGATTGAGAGCATGAGGTGGGCCTTCGCAGGGAGCGGTGGGGCGCGTCGGCATCAATGTGATAATTTATAACCATCCGGCAGAGCATGGCTGGTTGCCGCTGCTGCAGCTGTGTGTCCTTGTCGGCGTCTTTGGAGTGGCTGGAGCAGCGTGCTGTGGCCGGCCTCCTGAGCGGCTCGGACACGAGTGTTGTGACGCTGGCCCTGGTGCAGATGTCTGACGTGGCGATGTGCGGTGCGGAGGAGCCTGCATGAGAACACCGCCGACTTCATCGGGGTGACTGGAGCATCGTGCGGGTGCGGCATTCCGGGGCGGATCGGCGTAGCGGGATAGTTGTAACACGGGCCGCGATGGCGTAGGTCTCTGATGGACCGCCGCTGGTTACGTCGCTGTTGGACTTCTCGGCGCAGTGGCCAGTGCTGGAGATCAACACCGAGGAGATATTCGTTCATCGGATCGACAACTTTCTATGAAGTCGCCATTTCTCAGGTGTACCGCGAATCCAATGGTGCGGTCGGTCTAACAGTGCAGCGAGTGGGCTCCCACTCCAAGTCGTTATATGAGGCTTACTATTATCTCGGATATTGCCGACGGTTCGGAAAACCCTACTGGTGCTGGATGGATGTTGCAAGCTGAAAAAGTGAAGTGTTAGCAGCACCTTCAGCAACTGGTTTGGAAAGATTGTCACTTCCTTTAGGGGAGAGACGTGGTGCTGACCCTGGTGACGAAGATCCCAGGTCACTACTTTCCAGATTGGTGTTTAGTCAAGTATTCAGTGCTGCTGACACATTTATAGTATCGCTCGAGTCGATGACGAGTGGCTGCCCTCTTCCATATGATCTGTAATTGATTGGGGGACATGATGGTATGTACGACACCTTGGCTGCACATGAAATCACAGCGTAACTTTGACCGCCGTTGCTTGTTTTTCGTCAGTGTACATCGTTACTTGGAACTGTCGCTGTGGCATTGATGAACTTTCGCAACCCAGTTAGGTAGTTGTCTTGGCAGCATTAACCTTGCTAAGGTTACACCGCGTAAACTCAATTGCTTCACTTTAGTTGGTTATAAACACCAGATGTTTTGTCTCTTTAACTTATCAATCAGTGACTTGGTTGCCGAGAGGCACTTCATCAGCAGTTATGTATACCATATCCTTGAAAATATGTTTTAATTGTTTTTTTTTACTTTTAAGTGTTAATATCCTTGAAAATGTTAGATTGGTTGGCGCCACACATACTGTTAAAGGAGGTGTTGTTGGTACTCGTCATATTGGCGCCACTGTCGCCCCTCTGTCACTGGTATAGCTCACCGTTTGGACAACCTAATGGTGCCAGTCTTGGTATCGCGCATCGGTACACTGATGTTAACGGCGCCTCTCCAAATGTATGGATAGACTGGCCCTCTTCGGGTCTCATCACGGAGCCTCTCCATAACTCAATATTGGGGGCTTGCTTTACCTTCACTTTTCTGTCTGGTAATACTTCTTCGTTCTACACACCCTCTTTTCATAATTCGAGCTCCGTGATGCAAGTAGCCCAATGTGTATTAGTCTCTGAGTATGATGAGCTGTACTGTGCGCGTTCCCGCTGCTGTCCTGAATGCCAGCCTTAGCAGCAGAGGAAGGACTAACGACATAGTGGTACAATGTGATTAGAAAATATTTAAGATGAAATGATTGATGTTATTACAAATACACTGCCCTCTGGGTGTGATGCCCAGTGGGAAAAACAGAACAAAATGTATTTAACTTTGAAACTCCGCAGTCCTTCAGAATTGAGTTGGTCTTTACTGGGCACAAGCCCCATCTCAAGTTCTGCGGGCTTCAAGTTGTCAATAACCACTCGGATTTTTGCGGGCCCCAAGATTTTAACGCTCCAGCTAAATTTGTGGACCCCTGGGAGTTGCGGAATTCTGTCTTCTCTGAAAATGAACAGGCTGTAGAATTGTCGAAGACCCTTGATGGCACTCGTCAAATCTGAGGTGTTGCAGGTCCCTGGAGTTATGGACATATATTCTACCGTTAAGCGGACCCCAGGTTTAGACTAATTCGAAATTTTGCAAGAGTTTTCCTCGACCGCTCTAGAATCCTACTGTTCTCCACCCTGTTAAGGTCCCAACCTTAAAGTTTTTAGGTCTTCTGAAGTGTGTGACAATTCTTAATTCCTACGTTGCACCAGCCCTCGAAGGGTGCCCGCCTGGGGACTATACAATTAGACCGGGAATACTGCATAAGGCCCCGAGAGGGCACGGACCTTATCTAAGGTTTGCGAATTCCTGCAGTTTTTCATACCAACTCTAGTTTTATACGGGCCCACTAAATTTCCCGGGCGCCATACCAACTCCCACGGCCCTCAAGAGCTTTGCGGGCCTACTCCTGAAACTTATGGCCCCCAAGCTGTACCAGACCCTACCCAAACTCGCTTGGGTTTCCGGAATTTCTGAGATGTTTTTTAACTCCTAAGTTCCTCAGGTCCCCATATTGTATCGGCCTAATAGGACACTGGCCCCATCCGAAGTTTTGGAGCCGTTAGAATTGTTCATACTTACCCTAGCTTCCTGCAGGCCTCCAAGATGGTTTGAGCCCACCCAGACTTGCATGGTCATCTGAGAGTTTAGGGTGACCTGAGATGGCACTGGCTCTATCCAAAGTTTTGCGGAACCCTGTAGTCGTAGAGATCTACTGCAACATTGAGCTGGCCCCATCGATGTAAGGGCCAATGATTCACGCGGACAATACAGCTTATTTTATATATCAGACTTATTTGAATATGTAAGGCGTTACGGTTACAGTGTTCCTTCGTCAGTTGGTATTGAATGTAAGAAACTGGCACATATTTATAGAAACATACGATGAAATATCATAATGTCCACACTTTACAGTATTGCACCATTGCAATTTCTTTAAACGCTTTGACAATCATTGAATACTAAAACCTATAATAACACCTTGTGACTTGAGGCTAAATGTGCTGCTTCTCTAGCCCGCCAAAAAATCCGGGCTTTGTATTGTGAGCCGAGGGGTCAATGACAATATGTGCCACCTCAAGCGCTTTCCGAATGGGTTTAGTCACATCCTTTTGTAAATTTGAGCCTTTTTCCATTTCGGTAAATAATGCCATTTTTATATATGTTTAACAACGTTGCTTGTGCATAAATGGTTTTAAAGGTCAAGTTTATCTTCGCTTAGTCTGTTTTGAAGCCCTCGACCAGTTTCTCCGATGTACGCTTTTGGATAGGGTCCAGAGCAAGAAATTTTGTATATCACGCTGGTTTCTTTTGCTTTGTTTTTCTTCTTCTTAATCAGATTTCCGATTTTCTTTCCCAAGTTGACGCATATTCGGATGTTGGTTCCCTGGAAGATCGAGGAGATCGTACTATTCTTCTAGTATATATTCTATACTATTGCACTATACTTTGGCTATGCATTTACTGTAGGCACTCAGATATTGGGGGTTGGGGTTTAGCCCCTTAGCCTTCCCCTTATATCCGCCACTGTCATTCAATGTCTTTAATCTTCACTGAAGGAGATTAAATACTTGCCAATGTACTTAAATTGTATTAAACAATAATTTTTAAATTTCCAGTATCGTAAAGCAAAAAGCAAAACCGGAACTAGAAGGATGTGTATGTCTCCTTTTTGTCACTGGACTATTCACATGCCATTATGCATGATTTATGCAAATTTAGTGTTTTTCTAATCATATTTTACTGTTCTTAACCCTTTCAAGGTCAAATTAGGACAAAGGTCGATAAAGGTCAAGTCTGTATGGGAGGAAAAGCGTCTTGTTCAGCGTCCTTCTCATGTTGCAAATTGACTATTCATAATAAATTTCGAATCATTTCCGCCAAGTGCCTGTTTCATCATCTGCTATTGCATACACCCCTTTCAAGGTCAAGTGAGGTCAAGTCCATAAAATATGAAAGCCAACTAGTTTAGTGTCCATGCCATTCAAAATGACCATTCATAAGCCATTCTGCATCATCTACGCCCAGTAAGTGCTTGCTTTTTTATCTGTTCATGCTTACACCCCTTTCGAGGTCAAATAAGGTCACAGGTGGAAAAGGGTCAAGTCCGTATTGGACAGAATTCAACTAATTCGGTGTTCATCTCATTTAGAAATACCGAATCGAAACACGCATCTGAAATCGTTATTCGACGCAGAGTTATCACTGAGGTCACGCAAGGTCAAATCAAGGTCATTTAAGGTCAAGATAAGTCATGAAAGGTCTAAGCTGATGAAGGGTCAAGTCCGTATTGGACCCAAGTCAACTAATTCGGTGTTCATTCTTTTTCTCAAAATCAGCATCGGTGGACATTTCATCTTTACCTGGTTTACATGGACCTCTAAACGGCGCATGTTACGACCTTGAAACTATGACCACTTAAAGATGTTGGCGCGAACTACAACATGTCTAAAAACCGCTGCAATCCGTCGAGGGGTTATTGAGATATTGGTGTTTGAAAAACGGTATCTAAATCACGTTAGGTGTACCTTTTGATTGTTTTTACGACCGATTAGACGGACCAATTTTATGTTGTTTTAATGAGTGTGTGTGGACCATTTTTATGGCGCTTTAATGAGTATGTGTGGACCATTTTTGTGGTGTTTTAAGGAGTATGTGTGGACCATTTTTACGAATCTTAGGTGGCTTAGATGGACCTAATTGAGGAATCTTGATCAGTTTGAGTGGACACGTTTTTTGTTCTTAAGACGTTTAAGTGGACTCCTCTTTTCGACCTGAAGGACGGTTTCGGTGGACCTAATAGAGGACTTATAGTGTTCACAATGGGGTAGTCGTTAGACGTTTGAATGGACTTTTTACACCTTAAGTCGTTTTGCTGGACACATTTTTGTTTTACTTTGGTTTTTAGGGGACTAAGTCAGGCGCAGATCCAGGATTCGGTCAGGGGGCGCCCACTTATACGTCCCTATTGCTGTTGGCCGGTCGGTATAGGCCATCCCAGGGGTGGGGGTTGTCCCTGCGCCCTCCCTCTTGGATCTGCGCCTGTAAGTGTAGCAGTGAATACATAGCGAGGCGAAATTGAAATATTCTGAAGCTTTTCATGCCAGGCGAAACATTTCATGCTGATCTTCTTCTGCCTTCCTTGTCGTCAGTAGTGCAGCTGAGCTTCAGAATGAGGGGAGGTACACTACCAATGCGGGGCACCCTGGGAAAAAGGTAGTTCTTAGAATGACTTGAAGAAGTGTTCTAGATGGGTCTATAAGCGGGCAGATACAAGCCTCAATCTCATTTGGACACTTTTATCAGTTGAGGGCACTCAGCATCCAGCTGGGGCACGTGCCTCATATGCATTTTACCTTTACTATTGTACCTATGATAGATACC